>CM060433.1:164297908-165792520 GCA_030545235.1 Helianthus tuberosus
AAAACCCTTGTTACACAAGTATCCATACACTTGTTTGTTCACAAAAACCACTTTTGTTTGTGTAAGACCCGGTTTAGAACATGTGATTTCTTGGACACTTGGTCCTTTGAAAATACCACTTGTAGATACGTAGATCTACTAGTTTTAAACACTATTTCACAAGTTAAATCGCTTTTACACAAGTTCATGATGTGTGTGGTATAGTTTCATCATTTAACCTTTGTTACTCTTAAACAAAATTTGTGTCATAATCCAAGATCATGACTAAGTCGGGTTAAATGATGATCCGAGCTACCACAACATAGATCGGGTCTAGATGACCATATATCTCAAATACTACAACTTTTACACAACATATATGCTTTTAACCAACAATATTTGCAAGTTTAGTGGACTTTAATGCTTCAAAATGCAAGATTCCGAGTTTTAATCATCATACATCTTATTAACCACCTTAGATTAGTTAAAGTATGAGTTTTAAGCATTATACCTCTAGCTCAAGGCTAGGGAAGAATCTAAGCACAAATCGAGTGGTTAAAAGCAAAGTAGAGAGGTCCTTTGCCTTCCGTTTGCTCCAAGACTCCTAATATGTGACCCTTAACACTTGTGTGACCTTGGAATGGCTTGAACAAGGCTCGAAAAATTGATGGATGCTTAGGGGTGTTTGGCCGTGAGCTTGAGAGAGCAAGAGAGAGTGTGATGTGTGAAGTTATGGGATGTGAATGATCTTATGTACTAAATGTTGATCTTATAGACAAAGTTTATGGTAATTATCCAATGGTTTATATGCCAACTAGATATTAAGCAAGAATCATTAAACAAATCATCCAAGTACAAGGGTGTCCCCCCTCTAGGGGGCGGTTTCTAAGGGGGGGGGGGGGGGGGGGGGGGTCCTAGTTTGATTCCAACCATTAGTTAGGTAATTTAGTTAGGTTAAGTAAGTTAGTTAAGTGCTTAACCCGGTTAGTTGTGTGTCGTGCTTTATGGCGGGTGTTAGGGTATTCAGGGACCCTAACTGGCTCAGAAAAAGATAAATAATGTTAATGGCAATATTTTCATGTTCCGGGTATAGTCCGGTTGTTCGGTTACATACCGATTCGTTAAAGTGCTAAATTACACTTTTTAGTGTCGTTTAGGTACCTTTCTTGTACTCTTTCAATTCCCATCACTTAGGGAAATATTCTGGTTGATAAAACGACATTTCTGCATAATATTTAAGTGTCTAAATGCTGATTTATTGCTGAATTATATAATTTATGCACTTAAAGTGCGTTTCGGGTGCTTTTTAGTGCTTATTTTTGCTTTCGCAATGTATATAAATTAAACCCTTGTATGTACTCTTGGGTTTTAATGCATTCTTGTTGTCGGACCTACACCTAGGCCTCAATTCTGACGTCTGACTGCTTTCTGCAGTTCTGTTGACACATTGTGTCTTACCGGTGAGTTTACTATTATTCTGACGCAACGCTCTCGTTTATGCATAAAGCAATATTTTGTAGTATACAACATGCATGAATTCACTTGTTTAATCATGTGTTCAGACATTGCTGACACTTAAACTCATAATTGCAGTCATTAAGCAATAATTATAGTGTACGGAAATTACCGGTTTGTGCCAGTTGTCACAGTCTCCCCCCGTTAAAAGAATTTCGTCCCGAAATTCAGACTGAACTAACTCTCGCTGGAGTCTTCTTGAATAGGTGGGGATACTTTTTCTTGAACTGGTCTTCACGTTCCCATGTGTACTCGGGTCCGTGCTTAGAGCTCCAACGTACTTTGACAAGTTTCACACTGCTCCTCCTGGTCTTGTTGACTTTCCAGTCAGTAACCTCAACGGGTTGTTCTGTAAATCGGAGGGCTTCATCAATATGTACTTCATCCATCGGGATGGTCACGTTTTCTTGCGTTGGACTCTTCTTCAGGTTGGATACATGAAACGTATCATGTACTCCATTAAGTTCTTCCGGTAACTCCAACTTGTATGCCACGGTACCAATTCTCTTCAAAATTCTGAATGGTCCGATATATCGTGGATTCAGCTTTCCACGCTTTCCAAATCTGACTACGCCCTTCCATGGTGAGACTTTTAACAACACTTTGTCTCCCACTTTGAAATCTACCGATTTTCTATTTGGATCCGCGTAGCTCTTTTGTCGCTCTCGAGCCGCCCTAATGCGCTCTCGGATCTGCGCAATCTTATCGGTTGTCTCTTGTACAAGTTCAGGACCAACCATACGTTTATCTCCGGCATCTGCCCAACATAAGGGCGATCGGCATTTGCGGCCATACAGAGCTTCGAACGGCGCGGCTTTTATGCTCGTATGATAACTGTTATTGTAGGAAAACTCAACTAAAGGTAGATGAGTATCCCAGCTGCCGCCTAGATCCATGACACATGCGCGAAGCATATCTTCTAACGTTTGTATAGTCCGTTCGCTCTGGCCGTCTGTTTGTGGATGGAATGCCGTGCTCAGATCTAACTGAGATCCAAAGGCTTCCTGAAATGATTGCCAGATTCTTGAGACAAAGCGTCCATCTCTGTCTGAAATGATTGAGGTTGGCACTCCATGATGTGCCACAATTTCTCTTAAGTATATCTCTGCAAGCTTTCCAGTGCTATCCTTTTCTCGGATTGGTAGGAAATGCGCAGACTTCGTCAATCGATCAACTATTACCCATATCATATCGTGCCCTCTCGGGGTCCTGGGTAATTTCGTTATGAAGTCCATCGAGATTTGTTCCCACTTCCACACGGGAATCTCTGGTTGTTGTAGTAGGCCGGACGGTTTCTGATATTCGGCCTTAACCTTCGCACAGGTTAGGCATTTTCCAACATAGACAGCAACGTCGCTTTTGAGTCTCGGCCACCAATAGTACTCTTTCAAGTCTTGGTACATCTTGTCCGATCCTGGATGGATCGAATATCTCGATTTGTGGGCTTCATTAAGGATGACCTCACGTATGCCACCACAGAGTGGAACCCAGATACGCTTCTTGAAGTATAAGGCTCCCTCTTCATTTGGCACCATGTATTTTAATGCACCCCGGAGGTATTCAGCCTTACGGTTCTCTTCTTTAAGAGCTTCTTGTTGTGCATCCCGAATGCGTGCAGTGAGGTTCGTTCGAATCGTCATTTCCAATGCTCGAACCCTTAGGGTCTTAACCCTTTCTTTTCGGCTCAACGCGTCTGCTACAACGTTCGCCTTTCCAGGATGGTACTTAATCTCACAGTCATAATCATTTAGCAGCTCGACCCAACGTCGCTGGCGCATATTCAATTCCTTCTGATCAAATATGTGTTGTAAACTTTTGTGATCTGTGAAGATTGTACATCGAGTACCATATAAATAATGTCGCCAAATCTTCAAGGCGAATACCACTGCGCCCAACTCTAGGTCGTGAGTGGTATAATTTCTTTCATGAACCTTCAGTTGTCTTGAAGCGTAAGCGATGACTTTTTGGCGTTGCATGAGCACGCAACCCAAGCCTTGTCGTGAGGCGTCGCAGTATACCACGAAGTCTTCAGTGCCTTCGGGTAACGATAGTATCGGTGCATCGCAGAGCTTGTTCTTAAGTAGCTGAAAGGCTTCTTCTTGTTTGTGACCCCAGTCGTACTTCTTGTCTTTCTGAGTCAGGGTCGTTAGCGGTTGAGCTATCTTCGAGAAATTCTCAATGAATCGCCGATAGTAGCCCGCTAAGCCCAAAAATTGACGAACTTCAGTTGGGGTCTTGGGAGCTTCCCAATTCTTTATTGCTTCTATCTTGGACGGGTCTACATGAATGCCTTTCTCATTCACCACGTGACCAAGAAATTGTACTTCGCGAATCCAGAATTCGCATTTCGAGAACTTTGCATAAAGCTTCTCTTTCTTCAGTAGTTCCAAGATGGTTCTGAGATGTTGCTCGTGCTCCTCTTTCGTTCGCGAGTAAATCAGGATATCATCGATAAATACAATCACGAATTTATCGAGATATGGTTTGCACACGCGGTTCATTAGGTCCATAAAGACCGCTGGCGCGTTCGTTAATCCAAACGGCATCACAAGAAATTCGTAGTGCCCATATCGCGTTCTGAATGCAGTCTTTGGCACGCTTTCATCTTGGATTCTCAGCTGATGGTATCCAGATCGAAGGTCGATCTTGGAATAGTAGCTTGATCCTTGCAGTTGATCAAATAAGTCATCAATCCTCGGTAGTGGATACCGATTCTTGATAGTGAGCTTGTTCAGTTCCCTGTAATCGATACACATCCGCAGTGTTCCAACCTTCTTCTTCACGAATAATACTGGAGCTCCCCAGGGTGAGAAGCTTGGCCTTATGAATCCTTTATCCAACAACTCCTGAAGTTGTGTAGATAATTCTTGCATCTCGGATGGCGCAAGTCGATAGGGTGCCTTGGCTACAGGAGCAGCCCCTGGAACCAAGTCTATACGGAATTCGACTTGTCGTTGCGGAGGTAGTCCTGGCAGATCTTCAGGGAACACATCAGGAAATTCCTTCACCACAGGAATGTCTTCGAGTTTCGGCTCCTCAGCCTTCTTGTCTATAACGTGTGCTAGGAAAGCAACACATCCTTTCCTTAAGCACTTCTGTGCCTTCATACAACTGATGATTCGTAGAGGCGCGTTTCGTCTTTCTCCATGTACTATGAGAGTTTCATCATTCGCCAGAGGGATGCGAATGATTTTCTCATGACAAATGACTTCAGCTTTGTTCTTGGACAACCAGTCCATTCCGACTACTACATCGAAGCTACCCAATTGAATAGGTAAGAGGTCGATGCTAAAATTTCGTTCACCAAGTTCTAGTGTGCAGCCTCTGACAACTTCGCCCGATTCAACAAGTTTACCATTGGCTAGTTCTATGGAATAAGGAATTTCTAATCTACTAGATTCTATTCCGAGTATGCGTTTAAATTCCACAGACATGAAGCTATAATCGGCGCCAGTGTCGAATAATATGGATGCAAAGTGATTGTTAATGAGAAACGTACCGGTGACCACGTTAGGGTCCTCGCGTGCGTCTCTTGCTCCAATCACAAATGCTCGAGCCGGAGCGTTGTTTCTCTCTGGGCAGTTCTTCATGAAGTGATCATTGCTTCCACACTTGAAGCATCCTTGCCCTTTCCCGTTACCATTCTTGTTACCAGCACCGTTTCCATTTCGGTTCTTTCCTTTTCCCCAACAGTCTTCTGTTCGATGACCCAATTTACCACATTCGTCGCACCTTGGAATGCGACAAGCTCCATCATGATGATACTTACACTTTTGGCATCTAGGCATGGAGCCTTGGTATGCTTTAGTTGCATGGGTTTTCGTCTCCTGAGATGGGTTAGCGTCACGCTTCTTGCTGAAACCCTTGTTGTTACGAGTTGCTTGGTTCAAACTGGCATGCTTTCTCTTCTTGTCGCCGGACGACTCAGCATGCGTCTCGGTCTTCTCTGTTGGGTTTAATGACAACTTCTTCATACGAACACAATCCTCAGTAAGGCTGACAGCCAGAGTTACAGCCTCGGTGATTGTTTGTGGTTTGGCCGACGTCACCATGCCACGAAACTCTGAGGCCAGTCCCCAAATGTAACGTTCAACACGCTTAAATTCAGGAGTCACCATGTAGGGAAGTACTCTAGACAGATCGTGGAACCTTCGAGTGTAACCATTTATGTCAGCACCTTCCATGGTCAGGTGCCAGAACTCCGTCTCCAGCCTTTGGAGTTCAGCACGAGAGCAGTACTTCTCTCTCATCCTTTCCTTCAGTTCCTCCCAAGTGAGGCCATAAGCGGCGTCATCACCCAAAGTTTGGGCTTGCAGGTTCCACCA
Organism: Helianthus tuberosus; assembly: GCA_030545235.1. Taxonomy (NCBI): domain Eukaryota; kingdom Viridiplantae; phylum Streptophyta; class Magnoliopsida; order Asterales; family Asteraceae; genus Helianthus; species Helianthus tuberosus. The sequence goes on from CM060433.1 coordinate 164,303,728, forward strand.
AGTCAGAGCTTCATCGACGAATAACCCAGTAGCAAAAGTGACTTGCTGATCCGTGGTACACTTGCTCATGCGGAATGTAGCTTCAGTCTTCTCCGTCCAGCGCACAAATGCTACTGCACCTCCTGTGCCATCATAGTTCATCGGCTTGCAGTCGAGGAACTGCTTGAAAGTGCAGCCTGGAATTGATTCAACCAATTCACATGTGAGCAATCGAAGAAATAATGAAACAAAGACCGTTCATAAATTTCCTCATGCTTAGCACAGTGTCTTAAGGTTACCTTGAGCTGCATTGCCTCCAGACGAATCTCCATTCCCATTACGCCTAGCGTTGCTTGGTCCTCCACTGTCTTGAGTTCGGTTCGCCTCGTACTGGGCGATAGCAGCGGAGATCCTTTCCTCTAGCAAAGCGTTCAGCTCTTCAGCAGTTCTTGGCAGTGGGGGAGGAGGAGGTTGATCGTCGTTGCGAGCATTCACAGCTTTCCTGGGTGCCATGTTCTGACAGAACATAACACAGCAGGGTTAGGCATTTGTTTGATATCGTCACACTAGACTGTAGTATCATATATATTCACAGGTATATATACCACACAAGTGACATCAAACAATTATTACTCTAGCAGAGTACTTAGTAGGCTTGCACTGAGGGAATCTATACGTGACAAGACTTGCTGTGATTTTTGTGCACTGAATTCCATAATTATGTATGCATCCATAATTACGTAACTCCTTGCACAGTCCGCACAGTTCGTTTCATCCTCGTATTTCTTCCTTCAGATGGGCCATCGCTTTCAGGTAAAGTCACGTATACTCGTGACATTCTACTTCTAGTACATGCTAATTATCACACATAATTGCAAGTAATTTCTAGTCAACGACAAGTGCTACTTAAGTGCACTCTAAGTCTCGTAATGTCTTTTCTAAACTCATGTAGACAGTTTCAGGTAGTGGATGTCGCGGGACGTTTTATGCAATGAAAACTCTTTTGAAAATTGTTTTCGTGAATGGATCCAAGAGATTGTAGACTAGACTCGAGAAGGAATCCTGGTTCACTACAATCGCAGCTCTGATACCAATCTGTCACACCCCTTTCTACGGCGGAAGCACGAGGTGTGATCATGAAAGGTTCTCATTGCATACGAAGAGTAAACATGCTACATGCTCGTAAAAATAACATTCAAATACCATAATTTGAAAACATTCGTTAGCGTTTACATCGCTAAGTCGCATAAAGCATTGTCTTAAAAGTTTACAACTTTATTCAAATTTAAACACAAGCGACATCCACGAGCATAAGCTAGACCACGCGCACATCCATCCTAGTTACCTGAAATACATGTGAGTTTTTGGAAAAACGTCAACATAAAGTTGGTGTGAATTCATGCGGTTTTGTATTTCATGTTTGTATACTTTGTATGAAAACATAGTTTGTGAGTAAATCAAGTTTTCATATGTAAATCCAGTTTCATGTGTACACCACGTACATCTGTATAATCCAATTTCTTCTTGAGTACCCCACGTACTCAAGTTTAGTTCTCATTCTCTTGAGTACCCCACGTACTTCAAATATAATTCAATCTTCTTGAGTACCCCACGTACTTCAAGTTATATATCAATTTTGTATGGTATGAATTTTTATGTAAATACAGTATTTCTGTAATTATCAGATTGTTAATGGGTTGCAAAGCCATTAACCTGTGGCACGTCATAGGAAGTCACCAAACCTAAGGCATTTAATTGGTATATTCTGAGACACAAAAGCACTCCTCGATTCTCGCCCCGACCAGGAGTGTGGCTGCCAGGCACCCGTTAGATCTAACCTTTTGTTCTGCGGTCTAGGTATATTGTTGATTAATGGTGCTTCTGTACCCTATTCGTGACACTATTTCTCATAACGCCTCCTACTTGGTTCTCGTTCTCACCAAGCGCGTTTCTTGTTATCATTTCTCATAGCGCCTCATACTTGGTTCTCGTTCTCACCAAGTGCGCTTCTCATATTCTTATATTTCATCACACTTGGTTCTCGTTCTCACCAAGTGTACTTCTTGTATTCTTATATTTCGTCACACTTGGTTCTCGTTCTCACCAAGTGTACTTCTTGTATTTATATCATACCAATTATAAATTTTGTACATTTGTACATGTATTTCACCCCCGAAGTTATAAAAACTGAAAACAGTTAAAGAGAAAAGGGGGAGCATGAACTCACAACTTTGCGTTCCTAGCGTCGTAAACTCCACCGGATTTGCTTAATTAACGTCGTAACCTATACGCGTTTTCTTAACGTTAGTCACTAGACTTGCGTCGCACAAGTACAGTCACTCTCTTTTGTACATATTCTTGTGTTAAAAATATTCTATATTTTTAACTACGTATCTTACTTATATTATTTTCTTCAAAAATAAATATAAGTCTTTTGTGTTTTGCACTTTGCACCCGAATTATGTTTCTTGTATGTTGTATGTGTATTTTTATATTTCTACTCCTCATGAGTATTTAGTGTATTTTTAAGTCTTAATACACTAGCACGTATAACACATACTATATACACTTAACACACAAGTTGGTGATCAAATAATATATATTTTTCTCTCAAAAATATATACTTATTATCCATTTTTATTCTTGAAGAAATCCTCATTTCTTATCACCAAAAATCAGGGAAACCTTAGTAATACTTTTAAACACATTTTTAGGGAATAAGTTTCTCAAAACTTATATTTTTCTAAGTGTCAAAATTTATAAAAAATTTGACAGTGTTTCCCCTAAAAATGGAGGTTTCCCACGTTTTCAAAACGTGTGTTTATTTTCTTTTAAATCATCATCAATCATCAATAATCAGCAACAACAATTATCAACAATATTCGTCAACAATAATCACTAATTTCATGAACTTGAATATTTACAAAAATGTGTAGTAACTTACTAGCACATTTAGTAAGTCTTGTTATCTTTAAAAATAAGTTTAATTTCTTAAAAACTTTATTTTTAAAGAATATGAAGTTTTACAACTTCTAGTCGGTTTTTACGAAAATTATTTCTTTGTTAAAACCCTTGTTACACAAGTATCCATACACTTGTTTGTTCACAAAAACCACTTTTGTTTGTGTAAGACCCGGTTTAGAACATGTGATTTCTTGGACACTTGGTCCTTTGAAAATACCACTTGTAGATACGTAGATCTACTAGTTTTAAACACTATTTCACAAGTTAAATCGCTTTTACACAAGTTCATGATGTGTGTGGTATAGTTTCATCATTTAACCTTTGTTACTCTTAAACAAAATTTGTGTCATAATCCAAGATCATGACTAAGTCGGGTTAAATGATGATCCGAGCTACCACAACATAGATCGGGTCTAGATGACCATATATCTCAAATACTACAACTTTTACACAACATATATGCTTTTAACCAACAATATTTGCAAGTTTAGTGGACTTTAATGCTTCAAAATGCAAGATTCCGAGTTTTAATCATCATACATCTTATTAACCACCTTAGATTAGTTAAAGTATGAGTTTTAAGCATTATACCTCTAGCTCAAGGCTAGGGAAGAATCTAAGCACAAATCGAGTGGATAAAAGCAAAGTAGAGAGGTCCTTTGCCTTCCGTTTGCTCCAAGACTCCTAATATGTGACCCTTAACACTTGTGTGACCTTGGAATGGCTTGAACAAGGCTCGAAAAATTGATGGATGCTTAGGGGTGTTTGGCCGTGAGCTTGAGAGAGCAAGAGAGAGTGTGATGTGTGAAGTTATGGGATGTGAATGATCTTATGTACTAAATGTTGATCTTATAGACAAAGTTTATGGTAATTATCCAATGGTTTATATGCCAACTAGATATTAAGCAAGAATCATTAAACAAATCATCCAAGTACAAGGGTGTCCCCCTCTAGGGGGCGGTTTCTAAGGGGGGGGGGGGGGTCCTAGTTTGATTCCAACCATTAGTTAGGTAATTTAGTTAGGTTAAGTAAGTTAGTTAAGTGCTTAACCCGGTTAGTTGTGTGTCGTGCTTTATGGCGGGTGTTAGGGTATTCAGGGACCCTAACTGGCTCAGAAAAAGATAAATAATGTTAATGGCAATATTTTCATGTTCCGGGTATAGTCCGGTTGTTCGGTTACATACCGATTCGTTAAAGTGCTAAATTACACTTTTTAGTGTCGTTTAGGTACCTTTCTTGTACTCTTTCAATTCCCATCACTTAGGGAAATATTCTGGTTGATAAAACGACATTTCTGCATAATATTTAAGTGTCTAAATGCTGATTTATTGCTGAATTATATAATTTATGCACTTAAAGTGCGTTTCGGGTGCTTTTTAGTGCTTATTTTTGCTTTCGCAATGTATATAAATTAAACCCTTGTATGTACTCTTGGGTTTTAATGCATTCTTGTTGTCGGACCTACACCTAGGCCTCAATTCTGACGTCTGACTGCTTTCTGCAGTTCTGTTGACACATTGTGTCTTACCGGTGAGTTTACTATTATTCTGACGCAACGCTCTCGTTTATGCATAAAGCAATATTTTGTAGTATACAACATGCATGAATTCACTTGTTTAATCATGTGTTCAGACATTGCTGACACTTAAACTCATAATTGCAGTCATTAAGCAATAATTATAGTGTACGGAAATTACCGGTTTGTGCCAGTTGTCACAGTCTCCCCCCGTTAAAAGAATTTCGTCCCGAAATTCAGACTGAACTAACTCTCGCTGGAGTCTTCTTGAATAGGTGGGGATACTTTTTCTTGAACTGGTCTTCACGTTCCCATGTGTACTCGGGTCCGTGCTTAGAGCTCCAACGTACTTTGACAAGTTTCACACTGCTCCTCCTGGTCTTGTTGACTTTCCAGTCAGTAACCTCAACGGGTTGTTCTGTAAATCGGAGGGCTTCATCAATATGTACTTCATCCATCGGGATGGTCACGTTTTCTTGCGTTGGACTCTTCTTCAGGTTGGATACATGAAACGTATCATGTACTCCATTAAGTTCTTCCGGTAACTCCAACTTGTATGCCACGGTACCAATTCTCTTCAAAATTCTGAATGGTCCGATATATCGTGGATTCAGCTTTCCACGCTTTCCAAATCTGACTACGCCCTTCCATGGTGAGACTTTTAACAACACTTTGTCTCCCACTTTGAAATCTACCGATTTTCTATTTGGATCCGCGTAGCTCTTTTGTCGCTCTCGAGCCGCCCTAATGCGCTCTCGGATCTACGCAATCTTATCGGTTGTCTCTTGTACAAGTTCAGGACCAACCATACGTTTATCTCCGGCATCTGCCCAACATAAGGGCGATCGGCATTTGCGGCCATACAGAGCTTCGAACGGCGCGGCTTTTATGCTCGTATGATAACTGTTATTGTAGGAAAACTCAACTAAAGGTAGATGAGTATCCCAGCTGCCGCCTAGATCCATGACACATGCGCGAAGCATATCTTCTAACGTTTGTATAGTCCGTTCGCTCTGGCCGTCTGTTTGTGGATGGAATGCCGTGCTCAGATCTAACTGAGATCCAAAGGCTTCCTGAAATGATTGCCAGATTCTTGAGACAAAGCGTCCATCTCTGTCTGAAATGATTGAGGTTGGCACTCCATGACGTGCCACAATTTCTCTTAAGTATATCTCTGCAAGCTTTCCAGTGCTATCCTTTTCTCGGATTGGTAGGAAATGCGCAGACTTCGTCAATCGATCAACTATTACCCATATCATATCGTGCCCTCTCGGGGTCCTGGGTAATTTCGTTATGAAGTCCATCGAGATTTGTTCCCACTTCCACACGGGAATCTCTGGTTGTTGTAGTAGGCCGGACGGTTTCTGATATTCGGCCTTAACCTTCGCACAGGTTAGGCATTTTCCAACATAGACAGCAACGTCGCTTTTGAGTCTCGGCCACCAATAGTACTCTTTCAAGTCTTGGTACATCTTGTCCGATCCTGGATGGATCGAATATCTCGATTTGTGGGCTTCATTAAGGATGACCTCACGTATGCCACCACAGAGTGGAACCCAGATACGCTTCTTGAAGTATAAGGCTCCCTCTTCATTTGGCACCATGTATTTTAATGCACCCCGGAGGTATTCAGCCTTACGGTTCTCTTCTTTAAGAGCTTCTTGTTGTGCATCCCGAATGCGTGCAGTGAGGTTCGTTCGAATCGTCATTTCCAATGCTCGAACCCTTAGGGTCTTAACCCTTTCTTTTCGGCTCAACGCGTCTGCTACAACGTTCGCCTTTCCAGGATGGTACTTAATCTCACAGTCATAATCATTTAGCAGCTCGACCCAACGTCGCTGGCGCATATTCAATTCCTTCTGATCAAATATGTGTTGTAAACTTTTGTGATCTGTGAAGATTGTACATCGAGTACCATATAAATAATGTCGCCAAATCTTCAAGGCGAATACCACTGCGCCCAACTCTAGGTCGTGAGTGGTATAATTTCTTTCATGAACCTTCAGTTGTCTTGAAGCGTAAGCGATGACTTTTTGGCGTTGCATGAGCACGCAACCCAAGCCTTGTCGTGAGGCGTCGCAGTATACCACGAAGTCTTCAGTGCCTTCGGGTAACGATAGTATCGGTGCATCGCAGAGCTTGTTCTTAAGTAGCTGAAAGGCTTCTTCTTGTTTGTGACCCCAGTCGTACTTCTTGTCTTTCTGAGTCAGGGTCGTTAGCGGTTGAGCTATCTTCGAGAAATTCTCAATGAATCGCCGATAGTAGCCCGCTAAGCCCAAAAATTGACGAACTTCAGTTGGGGTCTTGGGAGCTTCCCAATTCTTTATTGCTTCTATCTTGGACGGGTCTACATGAATGCCTTTCTCATTCACCACGTGACCAAGAAATTGTACTTCGCGAATCCAGAATTCGCATTTCGAGAACTTTGCATAAAGCTTCTCTTTCTTCAGTAGTTCCAAGATGGTTCTGAGATGTTGCTCGTGCTCCTCTTTCGTTCGCGAGTAAATCAGGATATCATCGATAAATACAATCACGAATTTATCGAGATATGGTTTGCACACGCGGTTCATTAGGTCCATAAAGACCGCTGGCGCGTTCGTTAATCCAAACGGCATCACAAGAAATTCGTAGTGCCCATATCGCGTTCTGAATGCAGTCTTTGGCACGCTTTCATCTTGGATTCTCAGCTGATGGTATCCAGATCGAAGGTCGATCTTGGAATAGTAGCTTGATCCTTGCAGTTGATCAAATAAGTCATCAATCCTCGGTAGTGGATACCGATTCTTGATAGTGAGCTTGTTCAGTTCCCTGTAATCGATACACATCCGCAGTGTTCCATCCTTCTTCTTCACGAATAATACTGGAGCTCCCCAGGGTGAGAAGCTTGGCCTTATGAATCCTTTATCCAACAACTCCTGAAGTTGTGTAGATAATTCTTGCATCTCGGATGGCGCAAGTCGATAGGGTGCCTTGGCTACAGGAGCAGCCCCTGGAACCAAGTCTATACGGAATTCGACTTGTCGTTGCGGAGGTAGTCCTGGCAGATCTTCAGGGAACACATCAGGAAATTCCTTCACCACAGGAATGTCTTCGAGTTTCGGCTCCTCAGCCTTCTTGTCTATAACGTGTGCTAGGAAAGCAACACATCCTTTCCTTAAGCACTTCTGTGCCTTCATACAACTGATGATTCGTAGAGGCGCGTTTCGTCTTTCTCCATGTACTATGAGAGTTTCATCATTCGCCAGAGGGATGCGAATGATTTTCTCATGACAAATGACTTCAGCTTTGTTCTTGGACAACCAGTCCATTCCGACTACTACATCGAAGCTACCCAATTGAATAGGTAAGAGGTCGATGCTAAAATTTCGTTCGCCAAGTTCTAGTGTGCAGCCTCTGACAACTTCGCCCGATTCAACAAGTTTACCATTGGCTAGTTCTATGGAATAAGGAATTTCTAATCTACTAGATTCTATTCCGAGTATGCGTTTAAATTCCACAGACATGAAGCTATAATCGGCGCCAGTGTCGAATAATATGGATGCAAAGTGATTGTTAATGAGAAACGTACCGGTGACCACGTTAGGGTCCTCGCGTGCGTCTCTTGCTCCAATCACAAATGCTCGAGCCGGAGCGTTGTTTCTCTCTGGGCAGTTCTTCATGAAGTGATCATTGCTTCCACACTTGAAGCATCCTTGCCCTTTCCCGTTACCATTCTTGTTACCAGCACCGTTTCCATTTCGGTTCTTTCCTTTTCCCCAACAGTCTTCTGTTCGATGACCCAATTTACCACATTCGTCGCACCTTGGAATGCGACAAGCTCCATCATGATGATACTTACACTTTTGGCATCTAGGCATGGAGCCTTGGTATGCTTTAGTTGCATGGGTTTTCGTCTCCTGAGATGGGTTAGCGTCACGCTTCTTGCTGAAACCCTTGTTGTTACGAGTTGCTTGGTTCAAACTGGCATGCTTTCTCTTCTTGTCGCCGGACGACTCAGCATGCGTCTCGGTCTTCTCTGTTGGGTTTAATGACAACTTCTTCATACGAACACAATCCTCAGTAAGGCTGACAGCCAGAGTTACAGCCTCGGTGATTGTTTGTGGTTTGGCCGACGTCACCATGCCACGAAACTCTGAGGCCAGTCCCCAAATGTAACGTTCAACACGCTTAAATTCAGGAGTCACCATGTAGGGAAGTACTCTAGACAGATCGTGGAACCTTCGAGTGTAACCATTTATGTCAGCACCTTCCATGGTCAGGTGCCAGAACTCCGTCTCCAGCCTTTGGAGTTCAGCACGAGAGCAGTACTTCTCTCTCATCCTTTCCTTCAGTTCCTCCCAAGTGAGGCCATAAGCGGCGTCATCACCCAAAGTTTGGGCTTGCAGGTTCCACCAAGTCAGAGCTTCATCGGCGAATAACCCAGTAGCAAAAGTGACTTGCTGATCCGTGGTACACTTGCTCATGCGGAATGTAGCTTCAGTCTTCTCCGTCCAGCGCACAAATGCTACTGCACCTCCTGTGCCATCATAGTTCATCGGCTTGCAGTCGAGGAACTGCTTGAAAGTGCAGCCTGGAATTGATTCAACCAATTCACATGTGAGCAATCGAAGAAATAATGAAACAAAGACCGTTCATAAATTTCCTCATGCTTAGCACAGTGTCTTAAGGTTACCTTGAGCTGCATTGCCTCCAGACGAATCTCCATTCCCATTACGCCTAGCGTTGCTTGGTCCTCCACTGTCTTGAGTTCGGTTCGCCTCGTACTGGGCGATAGCAGCGGAGATCCTTTCCTCTAGCAAAGCGTTCAGCTCTTCAGCAGTTCTTGGCAGTGGGGGAGGAGGAGGTTGATCATCGTTGCGAGCATTCACAGCTTTCCTGGGTGCCATGTTCTGACAGAACATAACACAGCAGGGTTAGGCATTTGTTTGATATCGTCACACTAGACTGTAGTATCATATATATTCACAGGTATATATACCACACAAGTGACATCAAACAATTATTACTCTAGCAGAGTACTTAGTAGGCTTGCACTGAGGGAATCTATACGTGACAAGACTTGCTGTGATTTTTGTGCACTGAATTCCATAATTATGTATGCATCCATAATTACGTAACTCCTTGCACAGTCCGCACAGTTCGTTTCATCCTCGTATTTCTTCCTTCAGATGGGCCATCGCTTTCAGGTAAAGTCACGTATACTCGTGGCATTCTACTTCTAGTACATGCTAATTATCACACATAATTGCAAGTAATTTCTAGTCAACGGCAAGTGCTACTCAAGTGCACTCTAAGTCTCGTAATGTCTTTTCTAAACTCATGTAGACAGTTTCAGGTAGTGGATGTCGCGGGACGTTTTATGCAATGAAAACTCTTTTGAAAATTGTTTTCGTGAATGGATCCTAGAGATTGTAGACTAGACTCGAGAAGGAATCCTGGTTCACTACAATCGCAGCTCTGATACCAATCTGTCACACCCCTTTCTACGGCGGAAGCACGAGGTGTGATCATGAAAGGTTCTCATTGCATACGAAGAGTAAACATGCTACATGCTCGTAAAAATAACATTCAAATACCATAATTTGAAAACATTCGTTAGCGTTTACATCGCTAAGTCGCATAAAGCATTGTCTTAAAAGTTTACAACTTTATTCAAAGTTAAACACAAGCGACATCCACGAGCATAAGCTAGACCACGCGCACATCCATCCTAGTTACCTGAAATACATGTGAGTTTTTGGAAAAACGTCAACATAAAGTTGGTGTGAATTCATGCGGTTTTGTATTTCATGTTTGTATACTTTGTATGAAAACATAGTTTGTGAGTAAATCAAGTTTTCATATGTAAATCCAGTTTCATGTGTACACCACGTACATCTGTATAATCCAATTTCTTCTTGAGTACCCCACGTACTCAAGTTTAGTTCTCATTCTCTTGAGTACCCCACGTACTTCAAGTATAATTCAATCTTCTTGAGTACCCCACGTACTTCAAGTTATATATCAATTTTGTATGGTATGAATTTTTATGTAAATACAGTATTTCTGTAATTATCAGATTGTTAATGGGTTGCAAAGCCATTAACCTGTGGCACGTCATAGGAAGTCACCAAACCTAAGGCATTTAATTGGTATATTCTGAGACACAAAAGCACTCCTCGATTCTCGCCCCGACCAGGAGTGTGGCTGCCAGGCACCCGTTAGATCTAACCTTTTGTTCTGCGGTCTAGGTATATTGTTGATTAATGGTGCTTCTGTACCCTATTCGTGACACTATTTCTCATAACGCCTCCTACTTGGTTCTCGTTCTCACCAAGCGCGTTTCTTGTTATCATTTCTCATAGCGCCTCATACTTGGTTCTCGTTCTCACCAAGTGCGCTTCTCATATTCTTATATTTCATCACACTTGGTTCTCGTTCTCACCAAGTGTACTTCTTGTATTCTTATATTTCGTCACACTTGGTTCTCGTTCTCACCAAGTGTACTTCTTGTATTTATATCATACCAATTATAAATTTTGTACATTTGTACATGTATTTCACCCCCGAAGTTATAAAAACTGAAAACAGTTAAAGAGAAAAGGGGGAGCATGAACTCACAACTTTGCGTTCCTAGCGTCGTAAACTCCACCGGATTTGCTTAATTAACGTCGTAACCTATACGCGTTTTCTTAACGTTAGTCACTAGACTTGCGTCGCACAAGTACAGTCACTCTCTTTTGTACATATTCTTGTGTTAAAAATATTCTATATTTTTAACTACGTATCTTACTTATATTATTTTCTTCAAAAATAAATATAAGTCTTTTGTGTTTTGCACTTTGCACCCGAATTATGTTTCTTGTATGTTGTATGTGTATTTTTATATTTCTACTCCTCATGAGTATTTAGTGTATTTTTAAGTCTTAATACACTAGCACGTATAACACATACTATATACACTTAACACACAAGTTGGTGATCAAATAATATATATTTTTCTCTCAAAAATATATACTTATTATCCATTTTTATTCTTGAAGAAATCCTCATTTCTTATCACCAAAAATCAGGGAAACCTTAGTAATACTTTTAAACACATTTTTAGGGAATAAGTTTCTCAAAACTTATATTTTTCTAAGTGTCAAAATTTATAAAAATTTTGACAGAGTTTCCCCTAAAAATGGAGGTTTCCCACGTTTTCAAAACGTGTGTTTATTTTCTTTTAAATCATCATCAATCATCAATAATCAGCAACAACAATTATCAACAATATTCGTCAACAATAATCACTAATTTCATGAACTTGAATATTTACAAAAATGTGTAGTAACTTACTAGCACATTTAGTAAGTCTTGTTATCTTTAAAAATAAGTTTAATTTCTTAAAAACTTTATTTTTAAAGAATATGAAGTTTTATAACTTCTAGTCGGTTTTTACGAAAATTATTTCTTTGTTAAAACCCTTGTTACACAAGTATCCATACACTTGTTTGTTCACAAAAACCACTTTTGTTTGTGTAAGACCCGGTTTAGAACATGTGATTTCTTGGACACTTGGTCCTTTGAAAATACCACTTGTAGATACGTAGATCTACTAGTTTTAAACACTATTTCACAAGTTAAATCGCTTTTACACAAGTTCATGATGTGTGTGGTATAGTTTCATCATTTAACCTTTGTTACTCTTAAACAAACTTTGTGTCATAATCCAAGATCATGACTAAGTCGGGTTAAATGATGATCCGAGCTACCACAACATAGATCGGGTCTAGATGACCATATATCTCAAATACTACAACTTTTACACAACATATATGCTTTTAACCAACAATATTTGCAAGTTTAGTGGACTTTAATGCTTCAAAATGCAAGATTCCGAGTTTTAATCATCATACATCTTATTAACCACCTTAGATTAGTTAAAGTATGAGTTTTAAGCATTATACCTCTAGCTCAAGGCTAGGGAAGAATCTAAGCACAAATCGAGTGGATAAAAGCAAAGTAGAGAGGTCCTTTGCCTTCCGTTTGCTCCAAGACTCCTAATATGTGACCCTTAACACTTGTGTGACCTTGGAATGGCTTGAACAAGGCTCGAAAAATTGATGGATGCTTAGGGGTGTTTGGCCGTGAGCTTGAGAGAGCAAGAGAGAGTGTGATGTGTGAAGTTATGGGATGTGAATGATCTTATGTACTAAATGTTGATCTTATAGACAAAGTTTATGGTAATTATCCAATGGTTTATATGCCAACTAGATATTAAGCAAGAATCATTAAACAAATCATCCAAGTACAAGGGTGTCCCCCTCTAGGGGACGGTTTCTAAGGGGGGGGGGGGGGGTCCTAGTTTGATTCCAACCATTAGTTAGGTAATTTAGTTAGGTTAAGTAAGTTAGTTAAGTGCTTAACCCGGTTAGTTGTGTGTCGTGCTTTATGGCGGGTGTTAGGGTATTCAGGGACCCTAACTGGCTCAGAAAAAGATAAATAATGTTAATGGCAATATTTTCATGTTCCGGGTATAGTCCGGTTGTTCGGTTACATACCGATTCGTTAAAGTGCTAAATTACACTTTTTAGTGTCGTTTAGGTACCTTTCTTGTACTCTTTCAATTCCCATCACTTAGGGAAATATTCTGGTTGATAAAACGACATTTCTGCATAATATTTAAGTGTCTAAATGCTGATTTATTGCTGAATTATATAATTTATGCACTTAAAGTGCGTTTCGGGTGCTTTTTAGTGCTTATTTTTGCTTTCGCAATGTATATAAATTAAACCCTTGTATGTACTCTTGGGTTTTAATGCATTCTTGTTGTCGGACCTACACCTAGGACTCAATTCTGACGTCTGACTGCTTTCTGCAGTTCTGTTGACACATTGTGTCTTACCGGTGAGTTTACTATTATTCTGACGCAACGCTCTCGTTTATGCATAAAGCAATATTTTGTAGTATACAACATGCATGAATTCACTTGTTTAATCATGTGTTCAGACATTGCTGACACTTAAACTCATAATTGCAGTCATTAAGCAATAATTATAGTGTACGGAAATTACCGGTTTGTGCCAGTTGTCACAGTTCGAGAGTCTAGAGAGCACCTTCAGGCATGTTCAATGTCCAAACGAGCGAAAGGTTGACTTCGCATCTAGTGTCTTTGAGAAACGAGCTTTGACATGGTGGAACGGTGTGGTGAGAGATAGGGGTGCCGAAGAGGCACTGGCGCATACATGGGAAGAACTTCGAGCACTGATGATGAAGGAATTCTGTCCTCGTCACGAGATCAGGGCATTGGAAAGAGAATTCGACGATCTTAAGCAAGACAGCGGCGAACATCGAGCATACACTGATCGATATGAGGAGCTGAGCCTATTGTGCCCTACTATGGTTACGCCTTTGGATAAGGCAATCGAGAAATACATTGATGGCCTCCCTGACTCAGTACAAGACATTGTGACTGGCAGTAACCCCACTACGGTTAGGCAGGCCATTGAGCTATCTGCAATTTTGACTGAATCTCAGATCAGGAAGCTTAAGCTTTTCCGAAAGGGTGACAAGAAATCGGTCGAGGAATCGAAACCAATCGAGGAATCAAAGACCATGGATGAACAGACTGGATCCCCTGAGCAGTCAAAGAAGCGAAAGGCTTCTCAGAACTTCGCCATGGTCGCTCACAATGGTCAAGCCGTCCCCAAACAACCAGCTCAACCCCGTGCTAGGAAACCATACAATGGAACTTCACCTTTGTGCAACCAATGTGGCCTCCATCATCATGCTAATGTGAGGTGCCGCGAATGCCAACTTTGTGGACTTAAAGGTCATACAGCAAAAGTTTGCGTAGTAGCTGTTGCACCAAATCGAGCTGACAACAATCCTGCTCAAGCTCGTTTTCCACCAGGTTCTTGCTACAAGTGTGGCGAGATGGGACATTTCCGAAGAAATTGCCCAAAGCTTGCTAATGCTAATCCAGCACAGAGATGAGCATCTGATCGACTAGAAGACAACACCGTTTAGAAATAATCATGTCTTATGTATTATTTTCTTTTGTTGTCAAGGTCCATGAAACAGTTGTTATCATTGTTAATAAATAAATCTTTTTATTTACATTGCAATGTATTTATGTGATTGTATGTATAAACAACATATCCCCTATAATACCGACAATCAAGGAATCGTATTCCTTGAAAAGCAAACTACCCCCAAAATTTTCCCATTTTACAATCTCTTGCGTTTTACACAAAGATCCTAAGTACCCGTCTCTTGCAAAGAGACGAAGTGCAAAGTGCAAGTTATAACTCTGTACGAATACCCCAAGTACCACTATAAATTCTTAATAGGGTACCCAAAGGTATTTTCGTATGTCCTAAATTATTGTGTACCTTAATTCGAATATTGCGTTTTCCTGAAAACGAAAATCGAATTTTTGGTAGATCATCCTATCTTCATGAATGTATTCTTGAAATGATTAAAGTGCCAAATGAAATCCACGAATTGGATTCCTGGTGTACTTTAAGTATCCGCGTCCAAAGATAACAAATCAATAACCAAGTTAAACAACTATGTGATTATGTGCTTATGTGTTTCCTTTTATGATTTTGGTGTAATCCAAGTTTTGTTATCCAAATCCTCGTAGAATCTTCCATATCTTTGTATAAGGAAATTCATAGTAGGATATCCAAAGGTACTATATTAAATCCTTAATGGGCTTTTACGTAATAGTAAAGATCCTTGGATTATATTGTACTATTCCATAATTAGACCCCTGAGTGGTCTAGTTAAACAGATTGATCCAAAAATCTGGTTAGGAATATCATGTGATGAGATAGCTGAAAGGACTCCTTGGTGGCCTAAATAAAAGGATCAATTGTCGATCTAATTAAAAGGACTCTATGGTAGTCTAGTCACACTCATCACAGGTTTGATTTTCCTCCCCTAAAACATTTCAAGACAAACTGTGCGGACTATGCAAGGAATTACGTAATTATGGATGCATACATAATTATGAAATTCAGTGCACAGAAACCACAGCAAGTTCTGTCGTGTATCTGAAGTTAACCATGTTCATTTTTGTTTCTGAAGAAATGGTGAAAAATGACTCATTCTGTTCATTTTTGTTTCTGAAGAAATGGTGAAAAATGACTCATTCTGTTCATTTTTGTTTCTGAAGAAATGGTGAAAAATGACTCATTCTGTTCATTTTTGTTTCTGAAGAAATGGTGAAAAATGACTTATTCTGTTCATTTTTGTTTCTGAAGATGTTGTGGAAAAATGACTCATTCTGTTCATTTTTGTTTCTGAAGATGTTGTGGAAAAATGACTCATTCTGTTCATTTTTGTTTCTAAAGAGGTTGTGGAAAAATGACTCATTTTGTTCATTTTTTTTGTTTCTGAAGATGTTGTGGAAAATGACTTATTCTGTTCATTTTTGTTTCTGAATAATGCCTGTTGAAAATAACTCCGTTCATTTTTCA
Organism: Helianthus tuberosus; assembly: GCA_030545235.1. Taxonomy (NCBI): domain Eukaryota; kingdom Viridiplantae; phylum Streptophyta; class Magnoliopsida; order Asterales; family Asteraceae; genus Helianthus; species Helianthus tuberosus. Next base: position 164,319,634 of record CM060433.1, read on the forward strand.
TTTCTGGAAAATGTTCATTAAAGAGAAATTACAGGATTATGTCTTGTTCATCTTTGATGGTTATTTAACACAAAGTCACAAATAGACTCCTACGAATAAATTTCGGGACGAAATTTCCTAAAGTAGGGGAGACTGTGACACCTGTGTCACTCCAACCATCAAACAAATTCCAAACCAATGAAATATTGTATTTCATACTTGGGATTTGTAAAGATATGTGTATCGTTTGCACATATCAACTCTCGTTCGATTTCAAGCTCTAAATCGCTTTCTGGAAGGTTATACGCGCACCGATGCGTAAATATAACCAGTTTAATGCAACGAACACTCCGGAATAGTGAAATAGGCTTAACATACCTTAGATAACCTTTACATAACTTAGAAATAAGTTTTGGAGGCTTTGGTATGGCAAAATCAAGTTAATTCGTCTACAGGGACTAAAGTTGACAAACTGCGAAAGTATGCCAATCTGAATTGTAACGAACATTCCGGAACATGACCATAAGTTAAACATACCATAAATATCCTTTACATAGCTTATAAATAGGCTTTGAGGGGTTCGGTATGCTAAAATAAACTTTTGGGTCATTCAGGGACTAAAAGTGTCAAAAAGTGCACAAGTTTGCATTTTTGCGCATAATTTACGTTCTGAATACTTCCGGACATCCAAAAATTTATGTAAGCATGACTATATTATGCTTTAGTGTTTGGCTTGCCAAAAATCCATTCGTCGCGTCATTTGGATCGTTTTTCGCGCTTGTGCGCATTTCGTCGTAATTAAGCGAACATCGCGTTCGTACGACCAAACGAACCATCATCCGGCATATTTTTGAACATGTTTCATGTCCACAATGTTTAGGCAACATTTTAGGGCCTTAAAGTTGGCTTTACGGGCCTTAGAAGTGTCGTAAATGCCTTAAAACACGTGCAGGGACCAAACCTGTAACTTCTGAAACTTATTGCTGATCTGTGCAGGCCAGGCGGCCCGCCTCAGTTTCTTAACATCCTCACGCGGGCCGCGTCCGCATATCAGACCAGATTCAATGTTGTTTTCAGCAAGTTGCAGCTGGTTGATCCACACCCACACATTCTCAATTGCTTAGTCAGAGGATAAGGACCATTTTTTAGGCACCATAAGGTTCCAACACTTGTACGGTTACGATTAAGGCACGTTTTCCATGAAACGATCTTAACGGTGGACCGAATACTATAAATACCCCATGCCCCCCATTGCATAACTTACAAGAATTCTGATTTGAGAAACTCTAAGTTGAAACCATTGTTTCATACCTGAGATTCTTGGATCGGGATTAGCATTCGGGGACCCTGGGTAAGTATTCTTTCGTTCTTTTCCTTATTTATTGCTTTTCGAGTCAGAAAGTCAAACTTTGTTTGACTTTCAGCGTTGACCAGCTTATGGTCAATGCGAAGTTCGTAGGAACTTCGCAACGTGAGTGTAATCACGTTGGTCATAGTCCCTTGGGACTATGCCCACTGATTACCACGTTGTCTAGATTCGTAGGGTAGGCGATCTGATAAATCGCCTATACCTTCGAACTCGACCCAGTTTGGTCGATCATTAGGATCCGACCAAACACATTAGGTGACCATAGTAGGTAGGGAATAACCTTCCGAGGTTATACCCTATGGTCACATCGTTTAAGTAGTTGTATGATAGGTAGTTTATATGCCTTAGGTAAATTACCAGAATACCTTTTTCAAGTATAATTGGTAATTTAGCATATGTAACCTAAACTTTTGTCACATAACTGATTATGTAACATGTTTAGGCATATAACACTTGTCATAGGGCTAGTTAGGCGGTCCGAACGCGTTTCACGCGAACGACGCGTTAAAGTAGCATAAGCTACCTAAACGGGTCGTAATGGGTCGTAAACACTTAGATTAAGGTTTCATTTAGTATGTAGGCTTTGTTAAACCATATGACACGAGTCTCTATACTCGTTTGGTTTACGAACCCTCATTCTATCCAATCATCCGATTTAGGTCCGGTTATTAACATAGTTACCTATATTAGGTGCCGTTTGATATCCGTGATCTCTAGCATTGTTTGGTTGTTACTCAAGGACTACTAAGCAATCTCAAGTGAGTACATAGACCCCTCTTTTACTGTTTTCCAAACTGTTTTGGGGTGGAACACATGTGCCTACTTATTACTTTCGTGCTTTCCTGTTTTCACATCATATACTTGTTATGTTCGTTAGTACATTATAGTACATGATTTTATTACATCTTATGCTAGGTGTGCCCATTGTGTGCATTACTTAGTACATCGTTTTACATTACATTACATGCTACGTATGTCTGTTGTTGTATACGTAGTACAGGTCACATGCTACGTATGTCTATTGTTGTATACGTAGTACAGGTCACATGCTACGTATGTCTATTGTTGCATACTTAGTACAGGTCACATGCTACGTATGTCTATTGTCGCGTACTTAGTACATTTGTTATTCATCACAGGCTTACATTTTGGATACATATTACATGATTTACATTAGACATGAACATTTTACATCTTGATGGTTTGGTTTGATTAAGTGATTAAGTAACGATGCATGTGTAATATGATTCAATCACGGTGGATAAGCCGCTGGTACTTCCTATATATAAGTGTTTGTATGGTATTACATATCGTAGCGTTAATTGAATCATTTCAGTTTGATACATATAACATTTTATACAAATAACATACTTTTCACAATACATTGTTTTACAAACAACTTATCTTATACAAACTCATTTTACATGGTTATTCATTTAACCATACATTATTCACTTATTTATACATATCATCTGAACTCATTGTTTTTCAAATGATTTACAAGACAAAGCAAATTACAAGGTTCATGACTAAACATTTTCTCAAACATAAGTCATGAAACCTATTTTCACAAAACCTATGTATCTCACAGGCATTTTTATGCTGACGTACCTATTTTCACATGTGTTTTTCAGGAGCTGTTGCATAAGATGATCAAGATACACATAGGCAGACTTGGGCTTTAGTGACAATAAAAGATGCAAGACTAGTTAATTATGTTGTATTTCCTTGTTTGTTAAGACATTGTAATACTTCTAATCAATAAAACGAAACTTCAATTGCCATGGATTTGAAACAATTAATTCTGTTACAACACTCCCCGACATTTCCGCCACGTTTTGTATGTTCTACGTGGTCGGGGTGTGACAGCCTTGGTCAGTCACGGGTGTAGGTTGAACGCGTAACAGGACACGTGGCATCATCGGGTTGTGCCTGGTGTCAGGCTGTCGCGGCCCGCGACTGAGGTAGCCAAGGGGGTCGCGCCCCGCGAGCGCCTCCTAATTCTTGTTTTTATTTAATTTTGTTAAATCAAAAGTATTCATGGCCTATTTTTCATATACTGTGTGTATTTTAAAACATATAGGAGATGTTTTATGAATGTAGGGGTGTCAGAAATATTTTAGGAGAGTTGTTATACGTGTCGGCCCGAAACTCGACCCGAACCGACCCAGTTCCAATCTAAAACCTGCGTCGTGCCGAAACCGGTCTCGGCCCGAAACTCAATTTGAACTGAACCCATTCCGATCCGAAACCTGCCCCGTTTCTTTTAGACACTAACCCACATCGACCTATTTCTTTAATGTTGTCGACCCGCTTTGACCCGAAAAATAACAAGATGGAATTTCAAGTGACCCATTGTGACTCATTTAGTTAAAATATCTTACGCAAAACAACCCATATAATTTTAAAAACAACCCAAACTGACCCACTTGAAATGCTTTGGGTCAAGATTGCGTTCTCTAGATTTAATCTAACATAAATCAACAGCTAGATTTGTGGATCTTTTGTCAGTAAAGGATTTGATGTAATCTAAGGCTGGAGGGTGTGGGGCGCCACCCTTCCGCCACCTAGACCACCATAGCGCCCCCCTCCATATTCCCCCACACCGCCGGCGCCATGGTAGGGGCGCCATTGAAGCCCCGCCGGTGGTAACGAGCTGAAACGCCATTCAGGTGGGGTCCACTGGTTTTTTAACCAATCAAATGTTTTTTTTATTTATTTTGTTAATAGGGGCTCCATCCACACCCTCCAAATTAAAGAAGGGCTTCATGGTACACATGGATCCTACGTGGCACCTATAAAGCCCCATGGAGCCCCATCCACACCCCATAGCCTAACATAAATCCACCGTTAGATTTTAGATCTTTTGTCATTAAAGGAGATAGAGGATGCACCTACGGTAATAATGGATCTATTATACATTGATGGCTTAAAAAATTCAAGACTCAAACGTGTTGAAAGTGTAACAATAATCATCCACAAATGTTGAATTTGTAATAAGTATTTAATCGGAATAAAACCAATTTTCAACCTACTTTATTTCAATTAGGAGAATTTTCAACAACAACAAAACCAAGTGTCGGCCGCTGACACGGTAATAGCTGTGGGCTTTCATTGGGCTAATTGGGCGGCAGGGATAATAGTGCCAGGCAGCTGCCTGGCACTCCCATATTGGCCCAACAAATTTACGATTTTATCCCTCTTTAAAATTACGATTTTGTCATCAGTTAAAAATTATGTTTTCGCCCTCGTTTAAAAATAAATTTACGCTTATGCTCCCAGCTAAATATTTCAATTTTGCCCCCGGTTAAAAATTACGATTTTGCCCCGTTTCAATTTACAGTTTTGCCATTAGTTTTTTCCCTTAAAAATACGATTTTCCCATCAGTTCAAAGTTATGTTTTTACCCCCACTTAAAAATAAATTTACGCTTTCGTTCCCAGCTAAAAATTCCAATTTTGCCCTCGGTTCAAAATTACGATTTTGCCCCATATAAATTTATAGTTTTGCCATTAGTTTTTTTTTTTCTCACAGCCAAGTTACGATTTTACCCTCAACTTAAATTTACATTTTCCCCATCGTTTTTGTTTGTTTTCCTGGTGACATTACAATTTTTCCCCCAGTGTAAAATTACAGTCGTGCCGGCAACTTCCTGGCACTCCCCCGTTGGTCCATTTAGTTTACAGTTTATCCCCGAATTAAAGTTATGATTTGGTCCTCAGTTAAAAATTACGTTTTTCCCATCGTTTTAGTTTTTTTACCAAAACTATTAAGGTTTTTTTGTTTTAATTAGTTTACTCGATTTAATTTTTTTTCGTGTTAAGGAGTTGCCTAACACTAGCTCATTAGTCCTGAAAAATTACAGTTTTGCCCTGAGCCCAAAATTACGGTCTTATCATCGTTTTTGTTTTTTTTTTCCTAGCAAAATTATAGTAGTCTTTTTTTAATTGGTTGAGAATTATTCGGCCATCGCCCCGCAACGCGGGCGGGGCATCTACTAGTTTAAAATACAAAGTTTCTAGTGTAATAAGTATTGAATCAGAATAAAACCAATTTTCAACCTACTTTGTTTCAACTAGAAGAATTTAAAATACAAAGTTTTTAGAGTAAGGTGTTGTTTGTTTACCTCTTAATCAGGCTCTTAATGGTTCAGACCTCTTACTGGTTCAGCACTTAATGATTCAGACTGTTTGTTTCACGAGCAGATGTCTGAATGGTTCAAACATTTGTCTCTGGATGGTTAAGATTTATACAGAGTCTGAATGGTTAAGACCTCTAATCTGAATTGGTCAGACATTTGCCTCTGAACGGTTAAGCATTATACAGGCTCTTAATGGTTAAGACCTGTTACTCGTTCAGCACTTAATGGTTCAGATCTCTTACTGGTTCAGCACTTAACCATTCAGATGTTGCCAAACAGCCCTTAAGTAGTAAGAAAAACAAAACAAGTTATAAAATGTGAATTATTACAAAAGATATCATTTTACTGTGTTTTTATTTTTATTTTTTATAGCTTTTTTATTATTATAACTAACAAACAGTTAGAGGCTGTTTGGCAACTTCTGAATGGGTAAGTGCTGAACCAGTAAGAGGTCTGAATCATTAAGTGCTAAACCAGTAAGAGGTCTGAACCATTAAGTGCTGAACCAGTAAGAGATCTGAACCATTAAGAGCCAGTATAATGCTTAACCGTTTAGAGGCAAATATCTGACCAATTCAGATAAGATGTCTTAACCATTCAAACTCTGTATAATGCTTAACCATTCAGAGGATAATGTCTGAATCATTCAGACATCTGCTTTTGAAACAAACAACCTGAATCATTTCGTGCTGAACCGGAAAGAGGTCTGAATCATTAAGAGCTAAATAAACAACCTCTCAATTTACTTAATTTGTATTTTATTATTTGAACTAACAAACACTATTAGAACTAACAAACAGTTAATTTACTTAATTTGTATTTTATTATTTGAACTAACAAACACTTAATTTAGTAATAATTAACTTAAATTACAGTCACAAAACCAAGTACGAAGTATAACTTTTACATTATTGCCTAAAAGCACCATTAGCATTGATTAAACAAAACAATAAATGGTAACGATCCATTTTATTCCTTTGTTCATTTCGTAACCTCGTTCCTTCCATTACCTTGTTGATTTGATTACCTTGTTCGCTCTATTCTCTCGTTCATGCTATTACCTAATACCAAACAGACCCTAAGTAGATAATGAGATTTAGCCCATGCCTTATTAGGTTCATAGCATCCAAGTACATAATGAGGTTTAGCTCATGGCTAGGGTTTGTAAACCAATTTTTTGTGAAGAAAGCAAGGTCATCAAAAGTTTTTGTATTCCTTCAGCATAACTTTCACGAATGGGTGTATAGGGTTCACAAGCATTACATTGTTCAAAACTTATTTTGGCCTTTTAATCGTTTACGTTCATGTTTTGTGTGTTTCACACCATAACTTTGACGATTTTTCATTACTTTGACTATGTTTCACTCCTCTATCATCGAATGAATACTACTAATTAAGTGTGAGATGCAATTTATTAACTAGCGAGCAAAGCATTAAGATCAATGCGTATGTTACGAAAACATATTTAAATATGATATTCAATATTTCAGTGAAGACAATGATTATAATAATCTTCTAATGACTTAGGGTCATCCTCAACACAATTGACCGTTTATTGTCTACAAACAACACCAACACCAACATTACCATCATCATATTTCATAAGATGTTGAAGAAATTATCAAACTAGCCACGTCTCACTGTATGTAAAGCATATAATGTCCTCTGATGATCGTACCTAACTACATTCTAACTAACCAACTTTGAAATGAAATAGTAAATGGAAAGACGAAAAAATGTAATAAAACTCATCCATGATTTTGAAAATAGCAAGTAACTTAAAGCAATCAAATCACAAGCATAAAGAAACAATCAATTTTTTTTTTTTTTTTTTTTTGTGATAAACACTCATGACTTTTTCTTTTTATAAAAAACAAAACACAAAGACATCCAATTAAATCCTTAATTACACTTAACTTGATCACCAAACTATCTAACCTTTTTTTGAATGACAAGGAATGATGTGCCAACCACCGTGACACCGGACGTTGTGGCCAAGGTCGACTATTCGACCGCCGCCAACCCCTTGGCTTTCCCAGACGCGCGGAAAACCCGACCTCCACCTGCCCGAATGCACGATAGTGGAATAATCGGTAAAACCTCGCCTCCCATCCAAGACGAACCAGCGTCACTCGTATTTACCATTCAACTGGATGCCGCAGAAAATAATGAGAAGAGTGAGAGTCGAACCTGGTTCACAAGAAATACAAAATCTTTCCCCAACCACTCCACCACTACCTCATTGGCTACCAAGCTATCTAACCTCTCCCACCCAAATAGATAATAACTCAAACAAACATTAATCCCTAAAATTAAGCAACTCTAACAAACTATAAATGTTAATTAGAAAACTGATATAAACAAGAGAGCAATCATAAGAAAAAGATTTCATTCATCACTATTTCATGTACATATATCATATATATAGATCAATACAACAACCCTAAAGCCCATTAACATTAGGTCAGGCTTAGCCTATGGGCCTGAATGTCTGCATTCATAACACTCCCCCTCAGACATTTAGAAATACACATACACTGTTAACATTATACTACTAGATAATGTTTACACGATTCTTCAGGACCGATGTTAACTGATACTGCAGGACCAGTTATGTTGCCTCATTAAAACCTTACTAAGAAAAACCCAGTGGGACAAAACTTAGTCAAGGAAAAAGAGTACATACAGTGTGTATATTATGGGTACCTTACTCCCCCTCAATTTTACTTGTATATCTTAATGATGTTGAATCCAATCTTCTGTGACAATTGTTTGACTTGATATTTAGCGTAGTCTTCTTTGATTTGAGTGTTGTTGTCTACATTGTCTTCATACAGTATGGCTTGAGCTTCTCTTGATCAACTCTAATCTACATACTTCTTAAATATGTTGAAATCTTCAACCTTCATAACTTGTATCTGGATTGAGATCGAACTCTATGCAAGTCTAATATATATCAATCATAACCCAGGACGCCATATTGTTCTTGTGGAACTATCCCGTGTCTCGAGTTTGTAAATATGTCAAATAATTATTTAATGCGCTTTATAATTTTGTCTCGTTAAAAACCATGCTAGGAAAACCCAATGGGACAAAACCGTAGCTAAGGGAAAAGAGTGCACTACGCATTATACATAATTAACAACATGATTTATGATTATGTTAAATTAGTACTTCGGGACCTATAAGATAAACTGATACTACTGGATCAGTTATGTTGTCTCGTTAAAAACCTTACCAAGAAAACCCAATGGGAAAAACTTAGTGAAGGGAAAAAGAGTGCAACATTTGAGATTAGAACTGTAATCTTACCAATACATCTAGCAAGAACGTAATATCAGATGCCGTCTTGTTTGCAAGATACGTCAATGCTCTGATCGCAATTAAGTATGGTACTTCTTGACTAAGTAGTTCAACATCCCTTTCTTGGGGTTGATAAGAATATTTGTTTTTCTATGTCAAGCGATCAGACAATCGTTCATGTATTCAACGAATGAGCTTTTTCTATATAACATCTTCTAGATGTAGTCAGATTGATGAGCAAAAATAGTACATATATACTCGAACTACAGGTCGAGAATAACTACACTTTCTGTAAAGGTCATTCAAAATTTTCCTCTTTAGTTTGAGAGTTCCCTCTCGATGATGTTTACATTATCACTGTAAGAGTGAAATCTTGTTAAATAGATGTAGCTCATTTTATCAAAATTATACCTCTCTTTTCAGAGTATAGTCGACTGTACCACATACGAGTAGTTTCCTTTAAGATTCATATATATATATAACACATATGGGGTTATTGTTTCATAATGCTTTGAGCATTTTTAATCCTTCTGGGGTTTTCATACAGATGTCATTTGCAATTGTCTCGTACATGTATACAGTGATGACATCCATAAGTTGTTTTATCTGAAGTCATTCTGAGATTGCGAGGCCGCTTAAACATCTAAAGATTATCGCATCCACTACAGGGGTATACGTTTCCTCGTAATCAACTGCTGGGGTTTGGGAAAAATCTTTATGTTAAAATGCGTGCCTTACATCACAAAAACTCATTATTTACGTTTCCTTTTATTTAAAGACACCCATTTATAACCTACTGGTTTGACGTCTATGGGTGTTCGAACTGCTGGTTCGAAAACGTTTAGTTTGTCGAGCAAATTTAGTTCAACCTTAAGCCATGTAGCCATTTTGGCTATTTGTGTGCGTACACTCTTGCACACTTTCTATATACGTAATCTTTTTTCATCGATTACATCTATTGCTATAGCATAATCAAATATATCATTTTACACGTGTTTCATTACGGTTCCATATTGTACTTATTTTGTACACAATTCATCGCGATCTCATATTTGTTTGGTACTAGAGTTTCTTTTAGAACTCCATTAGCCTCTTTTGGGGTTTTAACAACAACCTTCTTTAAAGTTTAGTATGCAACCACTTCTGGGGTTTTGTATGCACCCACTTATGGTGTTTTATGTGCCACCTCTTTTGGGGTTACACCAACTGCGTTACTCTGCTCTTTTTGTGTTTGTGGGTTTTATCTTTTTGGAACCGATTTATCTCTCACAATTTATTAATATGATAATCATTTTGTGAGTACGTCCATTCGAGCAGATAAGTTTAAGCTGGTATATGTGACTTTGTCACCTTATTTGTGTTAGTGAATGCATCTTGTATTTCATTTGTTATTATTTGCAAATACACGCTCTTTCTTTTGGAATTCAGATTTGCATTGACCACTTCAGGGGTCGATATATAATATGATGCATTTTTTTATGTTACCAGTCTTTCATTTTCTTGTCTCCCCCTAAGACTGGGAATACGATGTACATATCCCATTTTATATGTTATGGTGGTGCTATTGATACATAGGCTGCACAACAAAATATAAAAAAAAATGGAAACTTGGTTCTCTTCAGGAGACCAATTGTAATGGGGAGTATTTGTGATAAGCAGTTGGTTTTGAATTGATATAATCAATCTACGAATTCCGTCTCGACTACGTATGCCTCTCACTATATTTCACATTTTGCCCAACAATGGTCCCTACAATTGGGTTGTCAAATAACAGTGTTAGTTGTGATGTGTATCAGACATTTGCCACCTCAATTTGTGATCGCTCTACTGGAGCTTCTAGATTTGCATATGTATGATACATGCATTCACGTGAGTATGATAAGGTCTTTGTGTATCACTGGTTGGTCAATACACATTTGAAGCGAAATGAATGTTTGTATTTCCCCTTCTCGCAAATTGCCTCTTAGTAAGCGACTCATATTATGTTCGTTTAGGCAATAGATGTAAGTTTTTTTTTTCTTCATGATCATCCACATGTAAGGCCTATACTGCGGCCGATAATCCTTTGCTCCTCTGGTGACATTAACAAATTATAACATTTACATCCGAGCGTTTTGTGAAATCACATTCTCGGTATTGCTGCATCAGGAGCATGTCGAGAAGATTTATAGCAAGCTTTTCAAAGGATGACTAACTTCTGGTGGTCAAACATGTCGATCGGGTATCTTCACACGTCTAGAATACGTCATGGAGGAGAAATATTATAGTTTTAGCCTTTGTTTAGAGGGAAAACATGTACTATTCATAAGGTTTTCCATCACTAGGCTATATGTTAGCCAAAAAACGCCAAGTGCGATGAACTAAAGTTTTGGTTGAACTTGAAAAATCATTATTAAAACAAACGGGACTTTGCATACATTTGGGAGAACTTCGGGTTCTCAACATTGATTTAGGATTCATGTGAAATTCAGTATAAATGAGCATCAACACTAACTCAAATGAATTATTATCTATCAATTTAAGTAACTAACATCAGAGTAGTTTACTTAAGCTAAAATCCACTAATTATTTTCATAGCTATTTTTCATCATTTTCATGTGAGGGCACATTTCTAATGACTATATCAATGTCTATTAATATTTGTTTATCAACAACAAGCAATTAGAAGAATAACCATACAATTAATTATGTTGACTATGCATAGCATTGTAACAAGCTGAAATATCAAATCACTAAAGCATAACAATGTTTATCTCAGTGTAGTTGTTTGGTAACCAGCTACCAATGAAATTTGTATTAATTTGTTTAGCACATTTAACTTGTCAAAAGGCAATACATATAACATATATGTTATCTAAAATAATGAGACAAACAGAAGTATTGCTAAGAAATTTGACAAGTAAGGGGCTGTTTGGTTGGCTCTGAATGAAACCATTCAGAGGTCCACCTCTGATTCGGTCAGAGGTGAAGGTGTTTGGTTGTGCCTCTTAATGGCAAACCTCTTAATGATTCAGTGCTGAATCATTCAGATATGGAAACATGCTGAATGAAAAATAAGACCTCTGTACCCTTCCTCTAACAAAACACGCTGCTCTCCTCCCTCAACCTTTTGCGATGCCACCACAGCCAACGTCCACCATCAACGCCGCTAAACTGCTGCCAAAAAAATTCATCGCCACCTCCACGACCGCCTTCGTGTACGGCGGCGCTGCCGCCGTCAACTAACCTCCGATCTCTCTCTCTTCGAGTTTCTCTCTCTCTGCTCTCTGCTCTCTGCTCTCTGCTCTCCGATCTCCGATCTCCGACTCTCTCTCTCTCTCTCTGCCATGGAACCACGTCGTGCGCCTGAACTACTGCCGCCGCCGCTCCCGGTGGAGCCGTCGCCGGACTGCTCCGCTGTTTCTCTGATCTTTACCATACACTGCAGGAAGTGAGGGTGAGAGGAGTCTTGAGGGTATCAATTGCTTATGTAAGGTTCTCTCCAAGTTGAAAATGAGAGATGGATGAAGTCAAAGTTGTGTGCTCAGATGTTTCAAAGGAATGGTTTAGGTAGAGATCTTCAAAAAAAAAAAGATGGTTTAGGTAGAAGAGAGAGAGAGAGAAAGTTCTGTGGAGAGTTTGAGGATGATTGATGAACATGTATTATAAAATGAAGAAATGGTCAATAAATCACAAGGTTCAAACGACAGGACACCGAAAGTTGGGTAAATATTGGTTTTTTTAATTATGTTTATAAAATGATTTTTTTTTAATTATAAGGGGTAAAAATGTAATTTTACACAGTCATTCAGATGTGCAACCAAACAGCACTTTACTGGTTCAGCACTTACTGGTTCAGAGCCTCTTACCCATTCAGACCTCTTATTCATTCAGCACTTATTGATTCAGATGTTGCCAAACAGCCCCTAAGTGTCATTTAAAGTATTTAATAATACTGATTACTGTAACGTTGAAACAAAGGAATTCTTAAGGGAATTTATTTATTTATTTTTATTATGGATTGATCCTAACATATAGTTTTAATTTAAACCAAAAGAACAACTTTCAAGCTTGATATATTTGACCAAGCTTCAAAGATGATTTGTTTTTTTTTTCCTTTCTACTCTAGTGCATTAACGAGAGTTTATTGTCTATGAAATACATCTAATAGAAACTAGTAACCGAACAATTTAAATGGTAATCATGGGAATTCGAAACACCATAGACCAAACTAGTAACCGAACAACTTAAAGGATAATCATGGGACATGTAACTGATTGTTACACGAAACTGATGATTTTAAAACAAAAATTTAAGTCTCAATAATGTCAATTAAACATCACCCATTATTGTGTATAACCTCAAACCATTAATATTCAAATAAATCACATTAAAACATAATAAGTTACCTTTCTTTCCATCATTAAAGCCAAATTCATTTTATAGAATTAGTATACTATAAATATTGATTTACCTTCACCCATTTTTATCAATTTATTTACAATTTATATGCATATCAATTACATATATAAATCACACATAATCCTAGGACATTATACATATACATACATGTGTGTGTGAGTGTTAAAAAGATTAAGCTCATATTTATTTGCTTGTCATGTCTAGAAAAAAAAACAATTGTTGATGCTCTTTGTATCATATATATATATATACACAGAGGTTTTATTTGAATACAGTAATATTCTAGTTAAAATTAGAATCATAAGTTTCACTAAAAAAAATGGCGGTAGAGTTTTGAAAAAAAAAATATACTATAATAACACCATTTGTAGATATATGTACTTTAAATAAATTTAATAATTAATATTAAAATATATGAATTTGTTTGGTGGAGTACGGCTAGCAAACAAGACATCTTTTTAAGATATATATTAAATAGTAAAGATAAGCATCCAGCCATCCTTCACATGTATCAGTTAGATTTTAGGAAACAAATGCTAGGCAAGATACATGAGACGAGTAACACCGACGGGATCCAGTAACACCGCAAGCAAGTTGGCATCAATTCTCTTGAAGAACCACCAGAATGTAACATCGATGATTCACATAAACGGTTGGCGGTTGAGTACAATCGTCGGAAAAAGGTTGTCGGGTAAGAATTTTTTTTTTTGTGTGTGGCGGTTGTGACCGTTGTAGCGATCGTTCGATTCATTGATTTGTATGTAGAGCGTTTCTTAAAATTTGTTGCTGTAAGAACAAATCAAATGGAAATCCTATTTGTTCTAACTAAGATCCCATATGGACAAACATATTATGGGTATTTTTAAAATAGATCGAAAAACATAATTCTGTGTTTCCAAAGGAGTAAATCCGAATTCCCATTTTAAGAGTCGTTCGAAAAATGTGCATCTTTTGGTCTATGAAAAAGAAATTGCCCTCGGTAGAAGGGTATTAAAAAAATCCTAGGGTCACCACTTAGGAAAACAAAAAATAAAATAAAATAAAATTGGGATTTATCCTTTGGAGATACAAATCTATACCGTAGTAAAAATAACATGGAAACATATTCAACACTTAGTAAAGATTGTGATAATGTGTACCAGGATGTGATGAACAGATCAGTTTTTGAAACGCAATACAAGTGCGGATGAATCTGATAATGTGGTTAGCGGAGTGAAACAACTGCCAATTTTTCTTCTTCTGTGAATGATGCAAAGAAAGGGTTGAAGATCGATCGAATCTACAATGAATAGAGCAAATCGTGCTGATAACGTGATATAAACAAGAGAGCAATCATAAGAAAAAGATTTTATTCATCACTATTTCATGTACATATATCATATATATAGATCAATACAACAACCCTAAAGCCCATTAACATTAGGTCAGGCTTGGCCTATGGGCCTTAATGTCTGCATTCATAAACAAATCAAAATTATTCCCAACAACTATTCATATCTTTTACCCCTTTTCATAGCGAGATAGAGATAAAAGGTGAAAGTTCCGAGCATTTGGTTCAGTGGTAAGAGCTTTCTCTTCTATAGTGGAGACACAGATTCGATTTCTGCTAGAGTTATTTTCGACGGATATCTGAGTGAACAGATGAATCGGGGCTTTAATTCTGAGTTCGAACCTGACGGGGGGCGAGGGTTTACGGATTCCATCCGGTTCCTACGCATCAGGGGCTTACGGCCTCATGACGGCCGAGGAGTCGAACTTGGACATAACGTCGAACATAGTGGGTTTACAAGTGATATTGTTTCCCGTTAAAAAAAAAGAAAAAAAAAAGAGAGAACAAAGATAAAGTTGTTTTCAAATTGTACATCGTGAATTGTGGACGGTAGAAATCCAATGAAGAAAATAAAAACAAACGGAATATACGGGTAGATAAGAGGGATAATCTTTAAAAAGGCAAGTGTAAAAGGAAAACAGAATATCCAAAGCACAAAGCATAAACTCATAAACGGAAAGCGGGAAGTTGCGGTAAGAGGAGGAGAGGAATATTCCGTTGGAAGATCCGATCCCGGTGTATTCCTCTCTTGCAATGCTGATTATTATTTCACCATTGCTTAAATACCATTCCCAAACCCCCTTTTCAGTATCCTCACATCTTTAACTTCACCTCAATTCATTATCATCCTCCAATAATAATGGCTACCAAGGCTGTTCATGTCTCCGACGTACCACATCTCGATCACGTCACGGAAAACACCGCATCATTCCCCGCATACGCCACATGGCTTCCTACCGGTACGGTTGACAGACTCTAGTATTCCCACACCCTAAAATCTTATTTTTCACACCCCTATAGTTTTTTTTTTTTTTTTTTTTTTTTTTTTTTTTTTTTTTTTTTTTTTTTGAATGGCTAACGTTACTATACCAAACTCCTATATTTACAAATAAATCACCCTTGCTTGGGATTGAACCCAAGACCTCTGAGGCAACAGCCTCTACCAAGTAAGCTAGCCCCACTTATAGAAGAATCTTGCACACAAAAAAAATGTTACAATGTTACAGAATGTTTTCTGTCTCTATGTGTATACGACTGGGATAATATTATACGACCCAAAGATCATATAATGTTAACGAGTAGTATAATGTTATACGGCTCGTATAGGATGTTATAAGACCTAATATTTTCTCAATCTATATGAGCCGTACAATATTATACAATATAGCATCATACGTCCCAATATTTGTCTTATCAGACGGTGTTTTGACGTTTTGTACGTATTTTGTTATGTAACAGAGGTGGATGTGGGTAAATTTGGTGATGATTCGCCGAAGTTTGTGGTGATTGGTCATAGAGGTCACGGGATGAATATGTTACACTCGGCGGATCGGAGAATGAAGGCCTTTAAGGAGAACTCTATTCTTTCGTTTAACAACGCTGCCAAGCATTCACTTGATTATATCGAGTTTGACGTTCAGGTATTGTTGTAACGCCCTTTTGGTGGGTTGGTACAACGCGTGGGACGCTTAACTTAGAGAGCAAGTTTGTTAAAACCCAATTAGTCTATGTAAATATATTTGAGCTACATGAAGTCATGAACTAATAGCTATAAGTTGGTTTAACCGAGTTTAGACCGAATCACCTAAATCCTCGAGTACCTGTAAATATATTTGATATACATAAACTTGTAGCTATAGGTCACGTTAGACTGAATCGCCTAAATCCTTGTGTTCTTTACTTATGGTTTATTTGTGTATTTCCTTTGATAATGATTTTAATTTTGGAGCTAATATAAACAGTAAATTTGAATCTTCTGCAGGTTACAAAAGATGATGTAGCAATTATTTTTCACGATAACTTCATCCTCCATCAAGAACATGTAAGTGGTTTAATAACAGATTAATTAGTGCTTATTTAGTTAACAATATATCATACTGATTGTTGAGTTAATCATTTTTAGGGAGCCATAACTGAAACGAGAGTAACCGATTTGACACTCGATGAATTCTTTACCTATGGGCCTCAAAGGGAAGCCGATAAGGAGGGGAAAACTTTGGTTAGAAAAGTAAATGGCAAAGTTGTTGGGTGGGATGTTGAATCGGATGATCATTCGTGTACTTTACAAGAAGCGTTTGAGAAAGTAAACCCTAAACTCGGATTCAACATCGAGTTGAAGTTTGATGATGATGTGGTTTATGAAGAAGATCATCTTGTTCATGTTCTTCAAGTCATCTTAAAGGTATATATATTAATTAATCAATTGATTAATTAGTAATTAAAAGTTAAATTTGTAGTTAGGCTTTAATGAATCAACTTGCTTTTTGATCTTTAGGTGGTTTATGAGCATGCTGAAGATAGACCTATAATATTTTCAAGTTTTCAACCAGATGCAGCTTTGATTATGAAGAAGCTTCAACAAAAATATCATGTGAGTGTATATTTTTTTAAATGAATATATTTTTGTATTTTCCAAGTGGCTTTGTTTTTCACTTAACTAAAACCAACAAAAAAAAAAAAAAAAAAAAACAGGTTTACTTTTTGACGAATGGTGGAAATGAGTTATACGATGATGTACGAAGAAATTCGTTGGAGGAAGCTAAAAAGGTGGCCGTCGGAGGTGGGTTGGATGGAATAGTTTCAGAAGTAAAGGGTATTTTCAGAAATCCATCAGCCGCAAGAGAGATCAAAGAGTCAAATCTCTCGCTTCTCACATATGGCAAGTTGAAGTAAGTCGAGAATCCTATAAACACATGTAAAATATATTTGTCTTTATTGTCATACATGTCATATAATGGTGGCGTTTGGTGCTAATATATACATATATATTTTTGTGAAACAGTAATTTTCAAGAAACGGTGCATGTTCAACACCTTATGGGCGTAGATGGAGTGATCGTTGATTTGGTGGAGGAAATTACAAGAGCCGTTGATGAAATGAATATGAGAAAGGGTGTTGGTGATGTAAAGGGTGAAAGTGGTTGTGGCATTGAGTTGTCGTTTCTACTAAACTTGATTTCTCAAGTGATACAACATTAACTAATAATACTAATGGTTTATGTCGTTTGGATTGGACCCGTTTTGTAAATAGGGTCACCTCCATTTGTAATGCTATCACAACTATGTTTATCATTATGAACATGATTAATAACATTACAAAATAGGTATTACCTCTAATTATTTGGCATGGTTCTTTTAGCTCCTTTTGTTCATTCAATTATATAACTAAAAAACGTAGTAATTTATTTATTTATTTATTTTTTACAAAAAACCACTTAACCTAATTTTGACATATAAAAGCCCCAACATATGTATAAAAATATGACAAATCTCTTAACCAAATTTTGTTATATTAAACTTTAAAGTTCATACACTTGTCTAGAATGTATGGGCTTACGAAAATAAATAATGACCCTTTACCTTTTAAATTTATCAGAATTTGATATGATATTCAACCTTTTATAATTTATTTATATAATTTCCTTTTATAATTTACTATTAAAAAAAATTCCTTTTATAATTTATTTATATAATCTTATCTTACCGAATTTAAATATTTTTATATATTTTTTTACAATACAAGCGTTAAAGACAAGTGTATATATTTTCGAATGGTAAAATTAAGCCTAAAAATGACTTTTTCGTGTTTTGTTTATATGTATAGAGACTTTTATATGTCAAAAATATGTTGTATGACTATTTTTTATAAAAGATAAAATATTTTGAGTTTTTAATAATATTAACCTTTAATAAACTAAGAAATAAAGAATGAAATTTGAAAAAATATTAATAAACTAAGAAACAAAGAATGAAATTTGAAATATGTCAAAAGTTACTTTTGTGTTTTTGAACCTCGAAACCGAATTTTCTTCATACTCTTAATTGGTAGCTCTCGGTGGTACACACACAAAAACCCCTACAAAAACCTATAACTATTTATGAAATCATCTTCTTCTTTGACGTTAAAGTTTATCATGCTATTATGTATAGACTGCCTAACAAATTATAACTGTCACGCGTTTTTCCTAACTAATTTAAAATTTTAAGGAAAAGTAGCTTAAGGTATCTAAGTGTTCTAAAATTTTGACCATAACTCTTATTCAAATGCTCGAATTAGTTTTTTTTTCTTTTATCTTATCTCTTATTTTCAACCAACAATTTTTACACAATAGTAGATTTTATCGTCAACATAATCATCCCACACATTCAAAATTACAAAAATAAAATATAGTTTTATTAGGTTATAACCCCGTGTATTACACGGGTTGAATAAATGAATTTTATATACTAAATAATAAAACAATATATGTTTAAAAACTTCTTTTATTGTACGGGTTTATTAAATATAATTTTATATATTAAATAATAAAAAAGTTATATCTATAAGAATCATATTGTACGGGTTGAAAAAAAATATAATTTTATATACCAAATAAAAAAGTTATATCTTTAAAACCACTTGTATTACACGTTTTATTATATAGTATAGTATAAATATATATTTATATTGATATAAATAGATTATTATACTGTTGTAAAATTTGTTAACGAAGTCTCAGTAAATTTAACCAATTATTTAAAACTTGTAAATGTAGAAATGATAAATAATATTAGTTAATTTTATTTTAAGTTTCGTAAAATCTATTTGATACCAAACTAAACAAAATGTTCAAATATATAGTTAATATCAAGAGTAAATTACGATTTTGGCCCCTGTGGTGATATCACTTTTACCCTTTTACTTTTAGGGGCCAAAACGGTTAGAAAAAAAGACGTTAGGATCCAAAAGGGTTAGGAAGAAAGACGTTGAGTGCTCAGATGTTAAAAAAATTCCTTTTGGGGTTAAAAGAGTAAAAGTGATATAACCACAGAGGCCAAAATCGTAATTTACTGTAATATCAAATTATTTAACTAAGTTTGAATTTGAAGTAAATAGATAAATATAAAAGTAATAATTAAACTAAATAATATTTAGTAGGAGAATTATCTATAATTAATTAGAAGAGATTAAACTAAAATTATAATTATCCATAAGACATAGCCTAATATGATGACAAGTGTCCTCAAAATGGTTTCTTTTATTATATAGTATAGATTCATTCAACACATGTAGTACACAGAGTCTAAACCTAGTGTATTTATACATTGGGAAGTTTTTTAAAATCTTTATATATAACTAGTGGGATTCCTCTTGCTCCACAACGGGCTTCCAGTTTGTATCAGTTCGGTTTGTTACAATATTGGTTTAGTTTGTTACGGTATCGGTACTTTATATAACAACCAAAAGAGATATGCTCATAGGAGAATATCGACAAGTGTTTTACATCGATTGAAAAAACACAAAAATGAATACCGGTACTGATACCAATATTGTTTGCTGGTATTAGTGTTGGAAGTTTAGTGTGAATGAAAGTCTCAAGTTGGTAATTCACCTTGTCCCACATCGGTGTGGGAGTGAAAAGATAGGCTATTTATAAGGTGAAACCTTAATGAAGCCTTTGAAGTCTTATGACATGTTTTACCACAAGTCCTACCCGCGCGCACGCAGGGGGGTGCAAAAAATGGAACCGGATTTAGTTGAACTCGTGTACGCCCGCACGTCCTGCGGACACGAATGCAGTTCCGAAAACCCGGGTCCGCGTGGAGCAGTTTTTTGCACTCGTGACTTTCTGTTTTGTAACTGATTTATGTTTTGAAACTGAAATGAATGAGGATCATTATTTCATTTTTCAAACTGACTATCAGTTTCGTAACTGATACTCTAATGACCATTATTTGGTCTTTAATTTGCTGATTTCGGTTATGGTTCTAGCACTATAAATCGAAGGCAAAGCTGATCAGTTGAAAAACACAGAAAACAACTTCTCTTCTCTCTATCTCTGCAGCACATCTTCTAATTCTTTTCAGGCAAGTGCTCAAGTCCGGCAGTGCACGGTGCTGCTTCGAACCGGCGTACCATGGGAACAGACGACGAATCTGTTTAAGGGAATTGTGTTAAACACAAGCCCGGTTCACTCATTAACTGTTTCTTTTCTACTTCTAATTGCAGCTTTTTCTAACCACTGTTCTGATCAGTGGTTCTGTTCTAACTTGCCACTGCTTCAAACCGACAGTGGTGGATCAGCAGTTTCTGATCAGTGGTTACACTGGTCAGTGGTTTTGTTCAGATCAGTGGTTCAGTTTAAACTGATCAGTAGTTTGGTTTAAATTGATCAGAGGTTAGACTGATCAGTGCTTAAACTGATCAGTAGTTAAGCTCATCAGTGGTTAGACTAATCAGTGCTTAAACTGATCAGTAGTTTAACAAACTGATCAGTGGTTTCTAATCAGTGGATTTCAAACAGTGGTTATTTTTCTAACAAACTTAAACAGATTATATTTACTGATTGTTCTTATTCTTTTCAGAATGGAATCCCAGCCGATGACTACTGCTGTTTCTGCTGTCATGACCAGTGCTGTTTCTGCGGTCATGACTTCCGCTGTTACCGTCACTACCGGTCTGGTGACACCACTGCCTAATGCAGTGTCGCATGCTGAGAAACCAGAGAAATTCAGTGGTGTGAATTTCAAACAGTGGCAGCAAAAGATGTTCTTTTATCTGACCACGTTGAATCTGGCAAGGTTCCTGACTGAACCTAAACCCCATGTTGATGAAGGGGATTTGAATACTCAAACTGTGAGCGCGATGCATGCTTGGAATCATTCGGATTTCCTGTGCCGCAATTTTATTTTGAATGGTTTGGTGGACACATTGTATAATGTGTATTGCAAAGCCAAGACTGCCAAAGAATTATGGGAGTCGTTGGATCGCAAATACAAAACAGAAGATGCGGGCACTAAGAAATTCGTGGTGGCTAAGTTCTTGGACTTTAAAATGATAGATGCAAAAATTGTCATGAGTCAAGTTCAAGAATTGCAAGTTATTCTTCATGATATTCATGCGGAAGGAATGGTCCTCAGCGAGACATTCCAAGTTGCAGCAATGATTGAAAAACTGCAACCAAGTTGGGTTGATTTCAAGAACTATCTCAAGCATAAGCGAAAGGAAATGACCATTGAAGATCTTGTTGTTCGTCTTCGGATTGAAGAAGATAACAAAGTGGCCCTAACAAGTGTGTGTACGTGAAGGACACATCTGATGGATATGTCATTTTGTGTCTATATGTAGATGATATGCTCATTGCTGGAAGCGATGACAAAATCATAAAATCTACAAAGAACATGCTAAAAGCAAGATTTGACATGAAAGACATGGGTCTTGCGGATGTGATTTTGGGGGTCAAAATCACACGAACCCAAAGTGGACTCGTTTTAAGTCAATCCCACTATGTGGACAAAATTCTTGAGAAGTTCAATGCAAATGACTCTAATGAAGCTAGAACTCCACTTGACACAAGTCAACATCTAGCCAAGAATAGAGGTGAACCCGTAAACCAATTGGAATACTCAAGAATTATTGGTAGCTTGATGTATCTTATGAGTTGTACTAGGCCAGACATAGCATTTGCTGTGAGCAAGCTAAGTAGATACACAAGCAACCCAAGTTCAATGCATTGGAACTGTATCACTCGGTTGCTTCGCTACTTAAGATACACTCGGGAATACGGGTTGCATTATAACAGATATCCAGCAGTTATAGAAGGACACTGCGATGCAAATTGGATATCTGACACGAATGATTCCAGAGCAACAAGTGGGTATGTATTCACACTTGGAGGTGCAGCGATATCGTGGAAATCATCAAAACAAACGGTTATTGCTAGATCCACGATGGAATCTGAGTTCATCGCTTTAGATAAAGCAGGTGAAGAAGCAGAATGGCTACGTCAATTCGTTGAGGATATACCAAGATGGCCTAAGCCGGCAACGGCCATTTGTATACATTGTGATAGCCAATCGGCACTTGGCAGAGCTCGTAACACAATGTATAATGGTAGGAACAGACATATCAGACGTAGACATAATACGATACGACAACTAATCTCTACAGGAATTATCACTGTTGACTACGTGAGGTCAAAGGATAATATTGCGGATCCGCTGACAAAAGGCCTAAGTAGAGAGTTAGTACAGAAGTCGTCCGTGGGAATGGGACTGAAGCCCTTGAAAAATGAAGTTCATATGATGGAAACCTAACTCAATAGACTGGAGATCCCAAGAATTGAGTTCAATAGGAAAACCTAATTGTATGAATAAGCAAGGTCACTGTGGGGGATAACCCTACGCATTTAATAAGGTAGTTTATTATAAAGATTTATAAACTTCCTAGTCCATTCCTAAAAGTGACAAGTGTGAGGCTAAGCCTATGGCTTTTAATGATTCGACTAAAGTAAACATACATAGTGAATCACCTATGTGAGAGAGAAGTGGGGTCGCTTCGAAGGGTATTGTTGGGGCACAATACTTAATGGCTCTCGCAGAACCAGGCATCATGTTCATGACCATAACGAACATAACTATGAGGACTTGACTTTGTCAGGGAGAGTCTTGTGTGAAGTGCATTGTCGTCTACACAAACGGCAGACGGGTTCAAAGACATCGAGTTCTACTCAGAGCTAGTGGGCTAAGTGCATTTCATGAGCGAAGGTTCAAAGGGTAACACCTACCTATCGTATGCAAAACTCAACTGCTGAAATGTAACAAGGAATTATGTTGTTTCTGAGATCGACCTCCATTCATGTGGGGGATTGTTGGAAGTTTAGTGTGAATGAAAGTCTCAAGTTGGTAATTCACCTTGTCCCACATCGGTGTGGGAGTGAAAAGATAGGCTATTTATAAGGTGAAACCTTAATGAAGCCTTTGAAGTCTTATGACATGTTTTACCACAAGTCCTACCCGCGCGCACGCAGGGGGGGTGCAAAAAATGGAACCGGATTTAGTTGAACTCGTGTACGCCCGCACGTCCTGCGGACACGAATGCAGTTCCGAAAACCCGGGTCCGCGTGGAGCAGTTTTTTGCACTCGTGACTTTCTGTTTTGTAACTGATTTATGTTTTGAAACTGAAATGTATGAGGATCATTATTTCATTTTTCAAACTGACTATCAGTTTCGTAACTGATACTCTAATGATCATTATTTGGTCTTTAATTTGCTGATTTCGGTTATGGTTCTAGCACTATAAATCGAAGGCAAAGCTGATCAGTTGAAAAACACAGAAAACAACTTCTCTTCTCTCTATCTCTGCAGCACAGCTTCTTATTCTTTTCAGGCAAGTGCTCAAGTCCGGCAGTGCACGGTGCTGCTTCGAACCGGCGTACCCTGGGAACAGACGACGAATCTGTTTAAGGGAATTGTGTTAAACACAAGCCCGGTTCACTCATTAACTGTTTCTTTTCTACTTCTAATTGCAGCTTTTTCTAACCACTGTTCTGATCAGTGGTTCTGTTCTAACTTGCCACTGCTTCAAACCGACAGTGGTGGATCAGCAGTTTCTGATCAGTGGTTACACTGGTCAGTGGTTTTGTTCAGATCAGTGGTTCAGTTTAAACTGATCAGTAGTTTGGTTTAAATTGATCAGAGGTTAGACTGATCAGTGCTTAAACTGATCAGTAGTTAAGCTCATCAGTGGTAAGACTGATCAGTGCTTAAACTGATCAGTAGTTTAACAAACTGATCAGTGGTTTCTAATCAGTGGATTTCAAACAGTGGTTATTTTTCTAACAAACTTAAACAGATTATATTTACTGATTGTTCTTATTCTTTTCAGAATGGAATCCCAGCCGATGACTACTGCTGTTTCTGCTGTCATGACCAGTGCTGTTTCTGCGGTCATGACTTCCGCTGTTACCGTCACTACCGGTCTGGTGACACCACTGCCTAATGCAGTGTCGCATGCTGAGAAACCAGAGAAATTCAGTGGTGTGAATTTCAAACAGTGGCAGCAAAAGATGTTCTTTTATCTGACCACGTTGAATCTGGCAAGGTTCCTGACTGAACCTAAACCCCATGTTGATGAAGGGGATTTGAATACTCTAACTGTGAGCGCGATGCATGCTTGGAATCATTCGGATTTCCTGTGCCGCAATTTTATTTTGAATGGTTTGGTGGACACATTGTATAATGTGTATTGCAAAGCCAAGACTGCCAAAGAATTATGGGAGTCGTTGGATCGCAAATACAAAACAGAAGATGCGGGCACTAAGAAATTCGTGGTGGCTAAGTTCTTGGACTTTAAAATGATAGATGCAAAAACTGTCATGAGTCAAGTTCAAGAATTGCAAGTTATTCTTCATGATATTCATGCGGAAGGAATGGTCCTCAGCGAGACATTCCAAGTTGCAGCAATGATTGAAAAATTGCCACCAAGTTGGGTTGATTTCAAGAACTATCTCAAGCATAAGCGAAAGGAGATGACCATTGAAGATCTTGTTGTTCGTCTTCGGATTGAAGAAGATAACAAAGTGGCCCTAAAAAAGGTTGATGGTCCTGAAACTGTGAAGGCCAATCTTGTTGAACATGGGCAATCTTCGAAGGGAAAAAACAGTGGAAAGGGCGGGAAGAAAAGTCATGGGAAACGCTCCAACCTTGGTCCTAAGGGGGGAGTTGGGAAAAAGAAGTTCCTTGGAACTTGTTACAATTGTCAAAAGCAATGCCACAAGGCTAGCGAATGCAAGCTTCCCAAGAAGAAGGAAAATGTTCAACAAGTGAACATGGTAGACGAAGGTCGATAAACTTGTTGCCATGGTCACGGACCTCTCGATTTTGGTCACGGAAGTGAACATAGTTGGGCAAAATAACAAGGATTGGTGGGTCGATACGGGGGCTACTCGACATGTGTGCTTTGACAAAAGCCTTTTCAACACCTTCAAGGAGGTGACTAATGGAGAAAAGGTTTTCATGGGAAATTCTGCCACGGCGGAAATAAAAGGCGAGGGTAACGTTGTTTTGAAGATGACGTCTGGAAAAGAACTCACATTGTCCAATGTGTTGTATGTTCCAGAAATTCGTAAGAACCTTGTTTCGGGGTGGCAATTGAACAAGTTTGGGTTCAAAATGGTGATTGAGTCGGATAAGGTCGTGTTGACCAAAAATGGTGTGTATGTTGGTAAGGGCTATGCCCTAAATGGAATGTTTAAACTAAATGTAATTGTCGTGAATGCAATGAAAGAAAACGCTACTGGTTCTACTTACTTGATTGAGTCTTCTAATTTATGGCATGGTAGACTAGGTCACGTAAATTATAATTCCATTCGTCGTTTAATCAAACTTAATTGCATACCAACATTCGATATCGACTCAATTAATAAATGTGAAACTTGCGTAGAAGCAAAACAAACAAAATCATCATTCAAAAAGGTGGAACGAATCACCGAACCCCTCGAGATGATCCACACTGATGTGTGTGATCTAAAAGCAATTCCTACTCGTGGTGGGAATAAGTACTTCATCACGTTCATTGATGATAGTACAAGGTATTGCTATGTGTACTTACTTAAGAGTAAGGATGAGGCTATTGACAAGTTTATCTTGTTCAAAGCCGAAGTTGAGAATCAACTAAATCGGAAAATCAAAATTGTAAGGAGCGACCGAGGAGGTGAATATGTTTCACCTTTTATTGACGTATGTACAAAAAGTGGAATCATCCATGAACTCACAGCTCCTTACTCCCCTCAATCAAATGGCATAGCGGAACGGAAAAATCGTACCTTGAAAGAAATGATGAATGCCATGATGATAAGCTCCGGTGTAAACCAAAACATGTGGGGGGATGCAATCTTATCGGCAAATTATGTGTTGAACATGATACCCAATAAGAAAAAGGATGTAACGCCTTACGAATTATGGACGGGAAAGAAAGCACCATATAAATCCTTGAAAGTGTGGGGGTGTCTAGCTAAGGTGGTGGTCACACCACCTAAGCGGCTACTAATAGGTCCCAAAACGGTGGATTGTGTATTTATAGGATACACTCGTCCTTATGGTCCTTATCGTTTTATTGTGCATGATTCCAAGAACCCTGGAATATGCAAAGGCACCATAATCGAATCTAAGGATGCATCATGGTTTGAACATGTGTTCCCATGCTTAGATAAAAGTGAACCGAGTTCTTCTAGACCGGTTGAGAAAATTGTTCCCGAGGATGAAGTTGAAAACGATGAACCTCGAGAACAATCTACGACTGAGGAAGTTGAAACCAGGAAAAGTAAACGACAAAGGACTGAAAAATCCTTTGGACCTGAGTTTCTTACCTATATGGTAGTAGATGAACCTCAAACGTACCAACAAGAGGTACGTTCCTCAGAAGGACCTCAGTGGAGGGAGGCAATCAAAAGTGAGATAGACTCTATCTTACAGAACCATACCTGGGAACTAGTGGATCTTCCTCAAGGATGTAAACCACTAGGATATCGATGGATCTTCAAGAAGAAGATGAAACCAGATGGAACCATCGATAAGTACAAAGCAAGGTTGGTGATCAAAGGATATAAACAACGAGAAGGTTTAGACTACTTTGATACATATTCGCCAGTTACGCGAATAACATCCATCAGGTTGGTGCTTGCCATTGCCGCCATCAGAAATTTGGAAGTTCACCAAATGGATGTGAAAACAGCTTTCTTGAATGGAATTCTAGAGGAAGAAATCTACATGGAGCAACCCGAAGGCTTCACAGCTATTGGGCAAGAAAAGAAAGTGTGTAAACTTGTGAAATCCCTGTATGGATTGAAACAAGCTCCAAAACAATGGCATCAAAAGTTTGATCATGTCATGCTTGATGCTGGGTTCAAAATCAATGAATGTGACAAGTGTGTGTACGTGAAGGACACATCTGATGGATATGTCATTTTGTGTCTATATGTAGATGATATGCTCCTTGCTGGAAGCGATGACAAAATCATAAAATCTACAAAGAACATGCTAAAAGCAAGATTTGACATGAAAGACATGGGTCTTGCGGATGTGATTTTGGGGGTCAAAATCACACGAACCCAAAGTGGACTCGTTTTAAGTCAATCCCACTATGTGGACAAAATTCTTGAGAAGTTCAATGCAAATGACTCTAATGAAGCTAGAACTCCACTTGAAACAAGTCAACATCTAGCCAAGAATAGAGGTGAACCCGTAAACCAATTGGAATACTCAAGAATTATTGGTAGCTTGATGTATCTTATGAGTTGTACTAGGCCAGACATAGCATTTGCTGTGAGCAAGCTAAGTAGATACACAAGCAACCCAAGTTCAATGCATTGGAACTGTATCACTCGGTTGCTTCGCTACTTAAGATACACTCGGGAATAAGGGTTGCATTATAACAGATATCCAGCAGTTATAGAAGGACACTGCGATGCAAATTGGATATCTGACACGAATGATTCCAGAGCAACAAGTGGGTATGTATTCACACTTAGAGGTGCAGCGATATCGTGGAAATCATCAAAACAAACGGTTATTGCTAGATCCACGATGGAATCTGAGTTCATCGCTTTAGATAAAGCAGGTGAAGAAGCAGAATGGCTACGTCAATTCGTTGAGGATATACCAAGATGGCCTAAGCCGGCAACGGCCATTTGTATACATTGTGATAGCCAATCGGCACTTGGCAGAGCTCGTAACACAATGTATAATGGTAGGAACAGACATATCAGACGTAGACATAATACGATACGACAACTAATCTCTACAGGAATTATCACTGTTGACTACGTGAGGTCAAAGGATAATATTGCGGATCCGCTGACAAAAGGCCTAAGTAGAGAGTTAGTACAGAAGTCGTCCGTGGGAATGGGACTGAAGCCCTTGAAAAATGAAGTTCATATGATGGAAACCTAACTCAATAGACTGGAGATCCCAAGAATTGAGTTCAATAGGAAAACCTAATTGTATGAATAAGCAAGGTCACTGTGGGGGATAACCCTACGCATTTAATAAGGTAGTTTATTATAAAGATTTATAAACTTCCTAGTCCATTCCTAAAAGTGACAAGTGTGAGGCTAAGCCTATGGCTTTTAATGATTCGACTAAAGTAAACATACATAGTGAATCACCTATGTGAGAGAGAAGTGGGGTCGCTTCGAAGGGTATTGTTGGGGCACAATACTTAATGGCTCTCGCAGAACCAGGCATCATGTTCATGACCATAACGAACATAACTATGAGGACTTGACTTTGTCAGGGAGAGTCTTGTGTGAAGTGCATTGTCGTCTACACAAACGGCAGACGGGTTCAAAGACATCGAGTTCTACTCAGAGCTAGTGGGCTAAGTGCATTTCATGAGCGAAGGTTCAAAGGGTAACACCTACCTATCGTATGCAAAACTCAACTGCTGAAATGTAACAAGGAATTATGTTGTTTCTGAGATCGACCTCCATTCATGTGGGGGATTGTTGGAAGTTTAGTGTGAATGAAAGTCTCAAGTTGGTAATTCACCTTGTCCCACATCGGTGTGGGAGTGAAAAGATAGGCTATTTATAAGGTGAAACCTTAATGAAGCCTTTGAAGTCTTATGACATGTTTTACCACAAGTCCTACCCGCGCGCACGCAGGGGGGGTGCAAAAAATGGAACCGGATTTAGTTGAACTCGTGTACGCCCGCACGTCCTGCGGACACGAATGCAGTTCCGAAAACCCGGGTCCGCGTGGAGCAGTTTTTTGCACTCGTGACTTTCTGTTTTGTAACTGATTTATGTTTTGAAACTGAAATGTATGAGGATCATTATTTCATTTTTCAAACTGACTATCAGTTTCGTAACTGATACTCTAATGATCATTATTTGGTCTTTAATTTGCTGATTTCGGTTATGGTTCTAGCACTATAAATCGAAGGCAAAGCTGATCAGTTGAAAAACACAGAAAACAACTTCTCTTCTCTCTATCTCTGCAGCACAGCTTCTTATTCTTTTCAGGCAAGTGCTCAAGTCCGGCAGTGCACGGTGCTGCTTCGAACCGGCGTACCCTGGGAACAGACGACGAATCTGTTTAAGGGAATTGTGTTAAACACAAGCCCGGTTCACTCATTAACTGTTTCTTTTCTACTTCTAATTGCAGCTTTTTCTAACCACTGTTCTGATCAGTGGTTCTGTTCTAACTTGCCACTGCTTCAAACCGACAGTGGTGGATCAGCAGTTTCTGATCAGTGGTTACACTGGTCAGTGGTTTTGTTCAGATCAGTGGTTCAGTTTAAACTGATCAGTAGTTTGGTTTAAATTGATCAGAGGTTAGACTGATCAGTGCTTAAACTGATCAGTAGTTAAGCTCATCAGTGGTAAGACTGATCAGTGCTTAAACTGATCAGTAGTTTAACAAACTGATCAGTGGTTTCTAATCAGTGGATTTCAAACAGTGGTTATTTTTCTAACAATTAGTTCAAAATTTTACGATATTATTATGGTATCTTTACCTTAATAGTTATAAGAGAAAAACTAAATATGCTTAAATCTAATTATAATAAAATATCATAATATTAAAAAGAATATCGAAAAAAGTTCAACCAACATAGCATATTAATGATATGTATAATGATACTAGGTTAAAAATCTATATATTATATGAGCAAATAGTAACAAATCTTGAAACCGAACCGTTATTAAATCATTTTCGATACCAATCAGTACAATACTATTATGGTACCTTTACCTTAAAGTTATAAGCGAAAAACTAAGCATGTTTAAATATAATTATAATACAAAATACCATAATATTAAAAAAAATCAAAAGAAGTTCAACCAACCTAGCATATTAATGACATGTATAATAATTCCATGTTACAAATCTATATATCATACAAGTTAGGGATTGGCAAACGGTACCAAATCTCAAAATCAAACCGTTATCAAATTTACCATACCGAACCATTTTCGATACTCACCTTTTGGCCTTTTTGGGGTCGATATTTTCGGTTCGATGCTTGTATCTTACCGATTTTTACTTTCAAATACCACATCGAGTATTTTCGACACCAATACCCAATTTTAACAATTTTTAAGATTAATTAATACTTTCAATACCGATACCGAGCTATCCCTGATATGAGTTGAATGTCCAGCGCCGTCTCCGAAAATCTTTGAAAATATGTAGTCCCTGTGTGAAGATAAAATACGGTCCCCTAAAATATAAACTTCTTAAAAAGAATATACAAAAAAGTTTTAAATATAAGAAAATAAATAAAAAATTTGTGGAATCACTTGCATGTTTGTCACACCCCGATTTCCACGTGTCACCGGTGGGGGAGTATCGTGACGTGGTTGGCAACATAATAGTCAAACAACACAATAATTATTATGCACATCGGAAGCAAATTTAAAAAGATATAATACAACCGAATTTAATTATCGTAATATCAAGTATCACAACGTTCGATTGTTTATCCACAGGACGGATCGAAATAAAATAGAAACAATGTTTCAACAGACATTCAGGCATCCTAAGCTTGCAAGACTTTTATTGATGCTAAGGAGACAATCCAGCCAATTTCGTTTAGTACCTGCATTCAGTCTTTTTGGGAAAATACGTCAGTTTACACTGGTAAATACAATCAACTGACTCATTTTGAAAAATGATTTAAAATTGGTTTGGATGCACATGGCATAAACATTTTTATAACTTGGGAGAATTATTTAATATTATAATCTTGTGAACGAATTACATGTTACTTGTGCGTTCAGTAGCCCGGATCTTGTTCGGGTTAAAGATCAATAGACACACCACAATATAGAGTTATACACTGACAGGTGTACGCCTACACCCCGTGCTCAGGTCGTGGCCATCTCGTAAGATGATGCCAAGGATATCCGGGACATGGTCATTAACCCCCCAAAGGCTTTAAGTAATCAAGACTGTTTAAACGAGCCGATCAAATTATTCAACTACCCACTTTAACGGTGGAGATTTGATGCCCGATCAAGCGGTATTCTATATACCGTAACCCAAGCCCGTATAGGGAAAATAAGTTAAAAGTATTTACCTGAGCAAGTATTAATCACAAATAAGCAAAATGCACGTATCTTTTACTGGTTCTCCTAATCTGGAACTAAGGTGTAATATAACCTATTAGAATCCTAACGGGTCTTTAATTAAGCTTAAGCTTAGACCGGCTAGTTTCAAAGATACGGTTCGTACGCACGATTAAGCGAAGACCGGATAGAATGTGATTTAGACCCGAAAAGTTTAGAGACTTTCTTAATATGGGTCCTTCATGCACATTCTGGATTTTGAGAATAAACCGATAAGGTTTGACCCGTTTCGGCTAATTTATGTAAACTTGTTACATAAACCGAACCGTACGCGTAATAAGCGTGACGGGTATTCATGAGAGCTATATACAGGTTTCCTAAGTTAATTATGTCTCAAATATGTTGCGACATCAGTAAGATGTCTTTCATTATGCCCGAAACGTGTTTAAACACAAACTAGGCCCCGTAGGGGTAGTTTGGTCATTTTAAAGGTTGTAAAAGAGTTTGAGTGTTAACATGAGCTACAGGTCTGATGTAATCAGCAAATATACTCAATTTGTTAAGTTATATCAGTAAGTTAAATTATTTATGTGAAATTTATCATTTATAGCCAACTATGCACCGTAGGGGCATTTTGGTAATTTCACATAAGCCGAAAAGCTCAAAACCGGAGTCTAAGTTAATCAACCTTTGCTTACTGTTAAAATATTCTAATTTGCCTAAAATATCAGTAGGTATCAACCCGGGTATGTTCAATATGATTTTAAAACATACTATGCGTTAAAAACGCTAAATAAGGCGATTAAAGGCCATTTCCGGGTTCGATACTTAAATCTGATATTTTTATATTTCCAGAAGGCTTAAAATAGTTTATTTATCATATGTGATCAGTAGCAAAAGGTTTGGAGTCGTTTAGATATGTAAAACTCATTTTATGGCCCGTAAGGGCAAAACCGACAATTACCGGATTAAGCCTACGACTACTAGTTATGCTCAGCCTAGAATTAATTAAAAATCTTTAAAAATCCCAAAATAATATATTACATCAGTGGGTATTAAGTTTGATATCAAAAAGTAGGCTTAACTACGCTAATTACGTCATTTTATTAACATAAAGCTTTAAATTTGCGATAATGAGCATAACTCCTAATCTACAAGTCAAACTGATGTCAAACTTTGCATACAAGTTTATATATCAGTAATCAAGGTTTCTACACTTGTACATTTTCATAAATCACGTTTTAAGGTAATAAGGGCATAACGGTCAACATATGAGCAATTAACGGAAACATGCATATTAATTGGATAACTAATGGACCGATGTGCATAATCACAGAGGGTTAATCTAACATGTAACCTAGTCCAATTAAAGCTCTGAGGCATTTCTAAAACATGCCTAAACGGGTCAGAACTGAAAGTCAAAGTGAAAGTCAAACTATGTGACTTTCGGTTCCGAACCGGGTCTAAACAGGAAATTGTCGGGTTGAACATGTCTAGACATGTTCTTACACTTATTACCAAGTTATAACAATGATCCAACAAGTTGTATATGATCTACAATGTTAATTATGTATAAATAGCATTTTAGGCTTCCTGTTGACTTTTTAAATATAAGTTTGACCCGACTTTTGACCTGGTTAGGGTGGTGATCAGGGGAAACCCTTTTGAGGTTTTATTACCCACATAAATACCAACCTATAACTACTTTTAATTCGAGATATGACTGAGCCATTAATCCTTAATCTCGAAGTCAAACCGTAATTACGACGGTTTGACTTTTAGCTAATAAACTAAGCTAAACTCAATTAAAGAAGGATTAGAACACTTACTGAAGTCCTAAGCCTGATTAGAGAACACTTGAGAAGAAGTTTGAGCTCCAGAAGTGATCAGATTGCTTGAATGAAGGTGTGAAGACTTGTTGCAAGTTCATGGGCTTTATATAGCATTTTTCTCACCACAAATCCTTGACACATGTGCCTACAACCCACCACAACTGATCAACAGTTGTTTCTAGAGCTTAGGGGGTGCTTTAGGGGCCAAGAGATGTGAAAAATCGGGTAAAGGTCGCGCACAATAGGCTATGGCAGGCATCAACCATGTTTCTCGTTACTGGGAGGCTGACGCGGCCCGCCTCACGATTAGCCGGACCCAATGCGGGCCGCCTGGGCCAGATGAACAGATTTTACATTTTCTTTTGTTTTGTTACTTGACCTTTGGCTTCACGAAGAGGCAATCAAGGTTATTTCTTGCATTTTTTCCCCCTTATAATTACCCACAAGGGCTTTAGGACCTATACCCACTTTGCCAAGTCCCTGAACACTTCCGGTTAACCCGAAAAGTCTTAACTTTCATCGTTTGCACTTTAGCCCCTCGCACACGAATTTGATCATAACTTTCTCATACGATAACGAAACTTTATGAAATTTATATCGTGCATTCTAGTGAGCATAATTAACATTTACAAAGCTTCGGGTTTGTCAAAAGGTCACTCAGAGGTATATCTTTAAACATGTTGACACATTTAACCCCTGTAGTTTGTAATCTCTCACTTTTAGCTTCGTATGATCCATGATTTATTCGTTTGATGTTATAAACATCATGTAGGGTTATTATGAAGTATATTTATTCACTGTTGACACTTAGAACCCGTATAATCACATACTTTCCATGTTTGTCAACTTTAGTCCTTCTATAATATTTCTTTCACACGTTTAAACATTTGACACGTGTCTACACATTATAGGACGTGAATTTTCGAGGTGTTACATCCTCACCCCCTTAAAATAAATCTCGACCGGAGATTTACTGAAATAAGTAAGGGTACTTTTCTTTCATCGTGGATTCAACCTCCCATGTGTATTCGGGACCTCTTCGGGCATCCCATTTGACCTTTACAATAGGTACGTGCTTCCTTCGAAGCTTCTTTACCTGTCGATCTTCAATCGACAAAGGTTTTTCCACAAACTTTAAGCTCTCATCTATGTGCACATCTGTATGCGGTATTACCGGTGATTCATCAGCGAAGCACTTTTTCAGATTGTAGATGTGGAACACATTGTGAATTCCACTGAGCTCTTCTGGTAAGTTTAACTTATAGGCAACTGACCCGACGCGTTCGATAACCTCGAAAGGTCCTATGT
Organism: Helianthus tuberosus; assembly: GCA_030545235.1. NCBI lineage: Eukaryota > Viridiplantae > Streptophyta > Magnoliopsida > Asterales > Asteraceae > Helianthus > Helianthus tuberosus. Next base: position 164,354,345 of record CM060433.1, read on the forward strand.
ATCTCGGGCTTAGCTTGCCTTTCTTACCAAACCGCATCACTCCTTTCCAGGGTGACACTTTAAGTAGGACTTTGTCACCTACTTCGAAGTGAAAATCCTTACGCTTTGGATCAACGTAACTCTTCTGCCTATCTCGGGCAGCTTTGAGACGGTCTCGAATCTGGACAATCTTGTCCGTTGTTTCGAACACGATCTCTGGTCCTGATAACTGGACATCTCCAACTTCCGCCCAACAAATAGGCGATCTACACTTTCTACCGTATAATGCCTCAAAAGGCGCGACCTTAATGCTGGTATGGTAGCTATTGTTGTAGGAGAATTCGATTAATGGTAGGTTCTTATCCCAACTACCTCCCAAATCGATCGCACACGCACGTAGCATGTCTTCCAACGTTTGAATAGTACGCTCACTCTGACCGTCGGTCTGAGGATGGTAAGCCGTACTAAAATTCAAACGTGTGCCCAAAGATTGCTGGAAACTCTTCCAAAAATGCGACGTGTACCTAGTATCTCGATCAGAGATAATAGCCACAGGTTTGCCATGTAAGGCTACAATCTTATCAACGTATAACTGGGCTAACATATCGGAGCTATAAGTCTCCTTGATGGGTAAGAAATGAGCTGACTTAGTCAGTCTGTCAACTATAACCCATATTGTATCATTTCCTTTCCTTGTCTTGGGTAACTTGGTAATAAAATCCATAGTTACCATTTCCCACTTCCACGTAGGAAGTTCAGGCTGTTGTAGCAAACCTGATGGTTTTTGATGCTCGGCTTTGACTTGTGCACAAGTCAAGCATTTAGCTACATGGGTGGCTACAGACTTTTTCAAGCCTATCCACCAATAATTTGCCTTTAGATCCTGGTACATCTTATCAGCTCCAGGATGAACGGAGTATTTGGAACTATGGGCTTCCTGGAGGATAACATCTCGAAGACCTCCATAAATTGGAACCCATATTCGTCCATTTAATCGTAAGATTCCGTCCTTGCTAAGAGTTAACTGCTCCTCAGTTACTCCTAGCTTTTCATTAGGATAGTTAGTTTCCAACACAGCTTCCTTCTGTGCAGCTAACAACCTTTCAATCAAACTGTTCTTTATCTCCATGTGCTTGGCATTGATTCGGATGGGTTTCACCCTTTCCTTCCGACTCAAGGCATCGGCGACTACATTCGCCTTGCCGGGATGGTATTTTATTTCACAATCATAATCATTTAAAGTCTCCATCCAACGGCGTTGCCTCATGTTTAGTTCCTTCTGATTAAACAGATGTTGGAGGCTCTTGTGATCAGAATAGATCACACACTTGACACCATAAAGATAGTGCCTCCAAAGTTTCAGTGCTAATACAACGGCACCCAGCTCCAAGTCATGGGTGGTGTAATTCTTTTCATGCACCTTTAACTGTCGTGAAGCATAGGCAATAACCTTGCCTTTCTGCATAAGCACACACCCCATGCCAGTGTGCGATGCATCGCAGTAAACCACGAACTCTTCTATTCCATCTGGCAATGTCAGCACTGGGGCGTTGCTCAACTTTTGCTTCAGAATATCAAAGGATTCTTGCTGCTTAGAGCCCCAAATAAACTTAACCTTCTTCTTAGTTAAGGAGGTTAGGGGTGCAGCAATCCTTGAAAAATTTTCAATGAAACGCCTGTAATATCCTGCCAATCCCAGGAAGCTACGAATCTCTGTAGGCGTCTTCGGCTCTTGCCAGTTCATTACGGCTTCAACCTTAGCGGGATCCACCTGGATACCACGCTCACTGACCACGTGTCCAAGGAATTGGACTTCTCGTAGCCAAAATTCACACTTAGAGAATTTGGCATAGAGTTTCTCCTGATGTAGAAGTTTGAGAATACAACGAAGGTGTTTCTCATGGTCAGCTTGATTCTTAGAATAAATGAGAATGTCGTCGATGAAAACGATGACGAATTTATCCAAGTAAGGCTTGCAGACGCGATTCATGAGATCCATGAATGCGGCTGGTGCATTAGTGAGCCCAAAAGGCATCACTAGGAACTCATAGTGACCGTAACGAGTCCTAAATGCAGTCTTGTGAACGTCTTCATCTTTAACCTTCAACTGATGGTAGCCTGACCTCAAATCAATCTTCGAGAAATAACTTGCCCTTGAAGCTGATCGAACAAATCGTCGATCCTGGGCAAAGGATATCTATTCTTGATCGTTACTTTATTAAGATCACGATAGTCGATGCACAGGCGCATCGATCCATCTTTCTTCTTGACAAACAAGATTGGCGCTCCCCAAGGAGATGAACTAGGTCTAATGAAACCCTTAGCTAGCAATTCATCTAGCTGCGTCTTCAACTCCTTCATTTCTGTGGGTGCCAATCTGTATGGTGCTCTAGCAACTGGTGCTGCTCCGGGGATGATATCGATTTTGAATTCCACTTGTCTATCTGGTGGTAAACCAGGTAGATCTTAAGGAAACACTTCTGGGTATTCAGAAATGACAGGTATGTCTTCTATCTTTGGTTTAGGCTCATCTATAATCACTTGCGCCATGTAGATGATACACCCCTTCTTCAAACACTTGGAAGCCTTGAGCATAGTCACCTGCTCAGGCAGCCCATACTGGGTATCTCCCCGAATGGTAAGTGATTCACCAGACGGAGTCTTTATTACCACTTGTTTCTTGTTACAGACAATTTGGGCCTGGTTATGAGATAACCAGTCCATACCCAGAACTATGTCAAAACCGGCCAACTTAAAGGGAAGTAAAGACAGAGGAAAAGAATGGTTCTTAATGGATATAACACACCCATCTAACACAGTGGAGACAGTTTCTAGAGAGCCATCTGCTAACTCCACCTCATAGTTTACTTTTAAGGTTTTGACAGGTAATTTCAACAGTTCACAAAACTTATTGTCTACAAACGACTTATCAGCGCCTGAATCAAAAAGTACTCTAGCAAAGACGTCATTTACAAGGAAAGTACCGGTAATAACGTTGTCGTCTAGAACCGCTTCTTTTGCGTCCATTCTGAAGACTCTAGCATTAGTCTTCTTGGCCTCTTCAGGCTTCTTGTTGTATTTCGGGCAGTTGGTCTTAATGTGCCCCTTTTCATTGCAACGGTAGCACGTTGCGTCTTTTATCTTCTTGCAATCCAAGGTTTTGTGTTCCTTGGACTTGCACAAACCACAAGCAAAAGATTTTGACTCATTATTCGAGTTCGATCCGAGTCTGCACTTTCCAAAGTGCTGTTTCTTGCAAATATTGCACTTGGGCTTCTCGCCAGACCGGTGCCCATCTCTTCTTGACTCAGACCCCTTCTTGCTATCACCGTTCCCACGGTGCTTCTTGCTCGACTTTCGTGAACCATCATCTTCACGCTTCCTCTTCTCAGCCTCCTTATTCCTCAGCGATCTCTGCCTGACCGCATCCAGAGTGAGGGATAAGGAAATGTCAGCTACTGATCTAAAAGTGGATGGCCGAGAGGCTTTCACGCTTGCCTTGATTTTGGGGGCTAAACCACCGATAAAACGAGCTATTCGCTTTGGTTCCGGGGTTACTAAATATGGAACCAATCGAGACATAGTGTTGAAGCTCGTTAGGTAAGCTTGACAGTCGAGGTTTGTCATCACCAGGGATAGAAAATCAGATTCTATCTTCTCCACTTCATGCTGAGGGCAGTAATTTTCCCTGGTAAGGGCAACAAATTGATCTCACGACATATTGTACAATGGGATTTTTCCGGTGGCCTCAATCAGAGATCTCCACCATGCTAGCGCTTCACCCTTAAAAGACTGCGACACAAACTTGACCACGTCTCTCTCAGCACATCCGCTGATGTCTACAACTGTATCCATCTCATCCAGCCATGTCATACAGTCAATGGCTCCCTTCTCCCCAGTGAAATCCCGGGGCTTGCAAGAAACAAAATATTTATACGTGCAACCCTTGTCACGGGGCCCTTGATTACGTATAACCTGCTGAGATGGAGCACTGTGGTTCGAGGAGCGTCGATCATCATCTTTCTTCGGGCTGTCCTTCTTGGGCGGTGGCTTTGAAGGCTGTGTAGATTGGGTCCTACTACGGGTCCCACTGTACTCTTCATACTGCCTTTACAAAGCCTGTGTAACAGCGCCGTCTATGATTGCTTTCAATTCCGCACCCGTTAGATTAACTCGGGCTTCATTATTAACCTCCACTGGATGACTATTACCCTCGTCCGAGTTAGCCATACTAATTGAACTGTTGCAGAAAACAAGGACAATAGTTTATTTGGAAGTTTATTATAGAATTGTCTTTTATGGCAATTCATTAACCATGGTACAGAGACCATATTTGGTTAATTTATAAATCATATTTATTTAGGATTTCTATTATAATTTATCCTAAGTATAAAACAATAACAGTTTTATTTATGGCACAAAAGGCCTAGTCACGTGGACACTTTTAATTTAATCTATGATTTCAAAGAATCAAAACATTAAGGTATACTGGCACAATAGGCCTAGTCACAAGGATAATTATCAATCATATGCTAGGATTGCAGAGAATCAAAGCATTTGAGGTTTGAACCTAGTTCATTACCTTTATTTGACAGGGAGTCATAGCTACCACTGTCTTTTTGCTCATATGGAAATGAGTAGGGCCCGTAGGCACGTATTACCACGTATGGTTAAAATGTGATCATCTTAATTGATGATGTAAACCCAGGATTCAGAGATCATTAAACTGGGTTAGGAATCTTCTAAAGAATTCCCTTATAAAATGACGTATGTGATTTTTTTAATAAATCACGTCTGCCAGGAGTGTTAACATGTTTTCAGATGTTAACTTAGACTTGAATCTTTCAAACAGGTCTTACCATCTTGGCCCGGTCTTATAATGACCAAAAGGCTAGGTTTCACACTTTAAGATTCTTAATTTATAATTACATAGGCAGATTTGTTCAAAAGGAATGATTTTAATTTATTTATTTCATTTATAATTTATTTATGCACAAAACGGCAAACATGAAATTTATAAAACAAACATTCCATTAATTTATTCAAAATATTACATACTGCCCTAAACGGGTCTTTTCAACAAACAATTACCCACGCAGGGGTTAATCAACATACTTGTCCACGCAGGGACTTAAACAACAAACTAGTCCACGCAGGGACTTTAAGCAAACAGACTAGTCCACGCAGGGACTTTAAGCAAACATCATACCCACGCAGGGGTTAACGGAAAATAGACCCACGCAGGGGTCAAAACAAACACACAGACATACCCACGCAGGGGCTTAAACGAAACAAGAATTACAGGCAATACAGGCCCACACAGGGGCTCAACAACAATTGGAAGGATTTAGTGATCCTTCTTGTTCTTCCCTTTGATCAAACTTGCTAATCCTTGGAAGAAGGTCTGTCTCTCCCTACGGTCCCTGTGCACTTCCCGATCAACATGATCCATCCTCTGAAGGAGTTCTTCACGCTCAGGTGGGGAGAACCTAGGCGGCTGCGATTGAGCCCGTATAATAGGCCTAGGTGGTATCTGGTACCCATGTGTTGGGTACCCAACTCCCCATGGAGCTCCGTATGGTCCTTCCGGGTGCAGGGCATTGTAGTTGGCTGCCACCAAGTAAGGGTCGGCCTCTGCGTACCCATAGTTGTTGTGGACCGGCGGCTCGAACGGGTTGTATGCCATGGAACCCGTATACGCTGGGATTGGGTTATCAAAACCCATTGGCGGTGGCTGCGGCATCGCTGGTTGTGAGGGTCCACCCATTTGTGGGTCCTCCTGATGTGGCGGGTAGTGGCTGCCACTGGATTGACGTGGGGAACTGAAATGGAAGTCCCCTGCTCGTGTCGACATGCGGGCACCGGTTCTCCTACGCCTTGGCGGTTGAGGAGGTGTCGGCTGAACTGGTGGCGGTGGAGGTGGTGGCGTAACTGCCACAAATCGGGAATCCCCCGAGGAATCTTGATGATGCTGCTGCTCATGAGGCGACGAGTGGTGAGGAGGTGTGTAGTACCACTCGTGCCGAGTGAACATGGCTTGGAAGCTGTCTGGACCACCGTAGGGTGATCCGTGGAAAGACGATCCGTCGGAGATCTCGATCGGATGATTTGGAGTGCCACTTGCAGGTTCGACGGGATCAGTATCCTCGTCCATGTCGTCCGCGTGATCGCCAGAGAAGTGATCGTCTGGCCCTAGTGGGTTGAAACCCACGGGTTCTGGTATGTATCCTACCGGATTAAACTGACCCCGAAAAACTGGTGTGGGGTCCCCGTAAGAATGGTGCGATAAAGATCGCTGTAATGGTATGAAGGAAGGCTGAGGGTTGTTCGGCTCGTAGTCCGGTTGTGGCCCATACGGGTTTTGGACCGGCGGTGTAGAGCTGTGTGATACCGATCTTCTTGCTGGTTCAAACAGGTTTCTTCTGTTTTGGCGTGGATCGTCACTCTCCGTGGTAGACGGAGCTCGAACATTTGAGGGTCCTGCCTCGTTGTCGTTAGGGGCGGTAATAGGCCCCTTGCCTTGTCCTCTCCTACGGAAGAATCTTGAAGGCATTTTTGTCCTGTCAACACAATATAAGATAACAATACAAAATATAAAATTTTAAAGGACAAAACAAAAACCGAATAAGGTGGAATTTGTCCTATGTTATATGTCTAGACTCGAAGGTTTAGAAATGTGCAATTGTGCAACTGAGATTAAACACAAAAAGCTAGTGTTTAATTCACTCAGTGTTGGCTCTGATACCAACCTGTCACACCCCGATTTCCACGTGTCACCGGTGGGCCCGGTGGGGGAGTATCGTGACGTGGTTGGCAACATAATAGTCAAACAACACAATAATTATTATGCACAGCGGAAGCAAATTTAAAAAGATATAATACAACCGAATTTAATTATCGTAATATCAAGTATCACAACGTTCGATTGTTTATCCACAGGACGGATCGAAATAAAATAGAAACAATGTTTCAACAGACATTCAGGCATCCTAAGCTTGCGAGACTTTTATTGATACTAAGGAGACAATCCAGCCAATTTCGTTTAGTACCTGCATTCAGTCTTTTTGGGAAAATACGTCAGTTTACACTGGTAAATACAATCAACTGACTCATTTTGAAAAATGATTTAAAATTGGTTTGGATGCACATGGCATAAACATTTTTATAACTTGGGAGAATTATTTAATATTATAATCTTGTGAACGAATTACATGTTACTTGTGCGTTCAGTAGCTCGGATCTTGTCCGGGTTAAAGATCAATAGACACACCACAATATAGAGTTATACACTGACAGGTGTACGCCTACACCCCGTGCTCAGGTCGTGGCCATCTCGTAAGATGATGCCAAGGATATCCGGGACATGGTCATTAACCCCCCAAAGGCTTTAAGTAATCAAGACTGTTTAAACGAGCCGATCAAATTATTCAACTACCCACTTTAACGGTGGAGATTTGATGCCCGATCAAGCGGTATGCTATATACCGTAACCCAAGCCCGTATAGGGAAAATAAGTTAAAAGTATTTACCTGAGCAAGTATTAATCACAATAAGCAAAATGCACGTAGCTTTTACTGGTTCTCCTAATCTGGAACGAAGTTGTAATATAACCTATTAGAATCCTAACGGGTCTTTAATTAAGCTTAAGCTTAGACCGACTAGTTTCAAAGATACGGTTCATACGCACGATTAAGCGAAGACCGGATATAATGTGATTTAGACCCGACAAGTTCAGAGACAATATGGGTCCTTCATGCACATTCTGTATTTTGAGAATAAACCGATAAGGTTTGACCCGTTTCGGCTAATTTATGTAAACTTGTTACATAAACCGAACCGTACGCGTAATAAGCGTGACGGGTATTCATGAGAGTTATATACAGGTTTCCTAAGTTAATTATGTCTCAAATATGTTGCGACATCAGTAAGATGTCTTTCATTATGCCCGAAACGTGTTTAAACACAAACTAGGCCCCGTAGGGGTAGTTTGGTCATTTTAAAGGTTGTAAAAGAGTTTGAGTGTTAACATGAGTTACAGGTCTGATGTAATCAGCAAATATACTCAATTTGCTAAGTTATATCAGTAAGTTAAATTATTTATGTGAAATTTATCATTTATAGCCAACTATGCACCGTAGGGGCATTTTGGTAATTTCACATAAGCCGAAAAGCTCAAAACCGGAGTCTAAGTTAATCAATCTTTGCTTACTGTTAAAATATTCTAATTTGCCTAAAATATCAATAGGTATCAACCCGGGTATGTTCAATATGATTTTAAAACATACTATGCGTTAAAAACGCTAAATAAGGCGATTAAAGGCCATTTCCGGGTTTGATACTTAAATCTGATATTTTTATATTTCCAGAAGTCTTAAAATAATTTATTTATCATATGTGATCAGTAGCAAAAGGTTTGGAGTCGTTTAGATATGTAAAACTCATTTTATGGCCCGTAAGGGCAAAACCGACAATTACCGGATTAAGCCTACGACTACTAGTTATGCTCAGCCTAGAATTAATTAAAAATCTTTAAAAATCCCAAAATAATATATTACATCAGTGGGTATTAAGTTTGATATCAAAAAGTAGGCTTAACTACGCTAATTACGCCATTTTATTAACATAAAGCTTTAAATTTGCGATAATGAGCATAACTCCTAATCTACAAGTCAAACTGATGTCAAATTTTGCATACAAGTTTATATATCAGTAATCAAGGTTTCTACACTTTTACATTTTCAGAAATCACGTTTTAAGGTAATAAGGGCATAACGGTCAACATATGAGCAATTAACGGAAACATGCATATTAATTGGATAACTAATGGACCGAGGTGCATAATCACAGAGGGTTAATCTAACATGTAACCTAGTCCAATTAAAGCTCTGAGGCATTTCTAAAACATGCCTAAACGGGTCAGAACTGAAAGTCAAAGTGAAAGTCAAACTATGTGACTTTCGGTTCCGAACCGGGTCTAAACAGGAAATTGTCGGGTTGAACATGTCTAGACATGTTCTTACACTTATTACCAAGTTATAACAATGATCCAACAGGTTGTATATGATCTACAATGTTAATTATGTATAAATAGCATTTTAGGCTTCCTGTTGACTTTTTAAATCTAAGTTTGACCCGACTTTTGACCTGGTTAGGGTGGTGATCAGGGGAAACCCTTTTGAGGTTTTATTACCCACATAAATACCAACCTATAACTACTTTTAATTCGAGATATGACTGAGCCATTAATCCTTAATCTCGAAGTCAAACCGTAATTACGACGGTTTGACTTTTAGCTAATAAACTAAGCTAAACTCAATTAAAGAAGGATTAGAACACTTACTGAAGTCCTAAGCCTGATTAGAGAACACTTGAGAAGAAGTTTGAGCTCCAGAAGTGATCAGATTGCTTAAATGAAGGTGTGAAGACTTGTTGCAAGTTCATGGGCTTTATATAGCATTTTTCTCACCACAAATCCTTGACACATGTGCCTACAACCCACCACAACTGATCAACACTTGTTTCTAGAGCTTAGGGGGTGCTTTAGGGGCCAAGAGATGTGAAAAATCGGGTAAAGGTCGCGCACAATGGGCTATGGCAGGCATCAACCATGTTTCTCGGTACTGGGAGGCTGACGCGGCCCGCCTCACGATTAGCCGGACCCAATGCGGGCCGCCTGGGCCAGATGAACAGATTTTACATTTTCTTTTGTTTTGTTACTTGACCTTTGGCTTCACGAAGAGGCAATCAAGGTTATTTCTTGCATTTTGACCCCCTTATAATTACCCACAAGGGCTTTAGGACCTATACCCACTTTGCCAAGTCCCTGAACACTTCCGGTTAACCCGAAAAGTCTTAACTTTCATCGTTTGCACTTTAACCCCTCGCACACGAATTTGATCATAACTTTCTCATACGATAACGAAACTTTATGAAATTTATATCGTGCATTCTAGTGAGCATAATTAATATTTACAAAGCTTCGGGTTTGTCAAAAGGTCACTCAGAGGTATATCTTTAAACATGTTGACACATTTAACCCCTGTAGTTTGTAATCTCTCACTTTTAGCTTCGTATGATCCATGATTTATTTGTTTGATGTTATAAACATCATGTAGGGTTATTATGAAGTATATTAATATTCACTGTTGACACTTAGAACCCGTATAATCACATACTTTCCATGTTTGTCAACTTTAGTCCTTCTATAATATTTCTTTCACACGTTTAAACATTTGACACATGTCTACACATTATAGGACGTGAATTTTCGAGGTGTTACAATGTTGCGACAGACTGCTTTTTTACGTGGAAACATAGATAAAAAACACATCAAACGTGCATTTGGACAACGAAACATAGAAAGAAAACACGTCGTAAGGGTAAATTAAGAAAATGTGGAATAGTTACGTCGTAACTTTAGAAATCATTATTTACGATCATGTAAAACCATCGTAACCTATCCAAATTATTTAGAAAATACATAGTGTTGAAAGAGAAAAAAAAATAATAAGACTTTTTTCATAAAAAAAATGGAACACACAAAACTAATTGTAGATTGAATAATATTTTAAAAAATTAACATAAATAAGCATTTTTAAACTAGATTTGAGAAATAACTACGATTCCTATTTTGATTTAATGTAACACAAAGTTAGTCAATTAATGTCATTTGCATTTAATGCATAGGTAACAAACATAAAGAAAAAAAAATCAACTAAAAATGAAGATATCACGATTAAAACCCAAGACTTACTTGCTAATAAAGTGACACGGGAACCACTAGAACATGGGCCTCACCTTGTCATTTTTCAATTCAGTACATATATATTTTAAATCCTACAACGTAACTTTATTAAAGAATAACCCTGTGTTTCGGCTCAGTGGTTATGGAAATGAAGAAAGACTCCTGAAAGAATGGTCTCGAGTTCGATTCTCGATCCACCCGGGTTTTACCGGCTCTGCATTGTCGTGCCCTCGGGCAGGTGCAGGGTCGGATTTTCCCCGGAACTGGTGACATGGTGGGCTAGGGGCTCTGTACGTGCAGGTTGGGCTGTTGCGGGCTACCTTTTAACCAATGGGTGCCGCGTACGGAGTACCCGACGATTCTTATGTTGGACGTTCAAAAAAACTTTATTAAAAAAATAAATTTTTGGGGCTCAGAGGGTTTGGGACCTGAGCCGTCGCTCATCCCACGCCCCCTCTGGGACGCCCCTGTTGAATGATATAAAATATTGAACAAGTTATAAAAACGAATATATGAAATAAGAGAATCCTAAAAGGAATTGTGAGTTCACATAAAAAATCCATGTTAATGTCAATGAAAGCTACAAAACGGTCAATGTTCAACGCCGGAAATACCAAGCCCTATACAACTCCTATTCTGCGGAAATTTCCATTCCATTCCATCACCTTCCCTCCCTCCCTTAGATTCCCACCCTTGGAATTTCTTCATCCCCTTTGATTTTTCTACCATTTCCACTCCCCTCTTTCGATCATTTTTCCATCACACGCTTCTGCAGACTCCCCATAACCATCTCACATAATAATAAATCTCAATTCTGTTTACGTTCTTTATCGCTGTAAATACAGATACTGTTTATTTTGTGTACAATGAAGTCGTCTCTGGAGAAATTTGGGCGCAAATTCACCATGTATAAGACCGATGGTAAAGAAAAGAGGAATCATCATCTGGATGAGCTTGCTCAGGCTTCTAAGGTGGGGAATTTTGTTTTTATTTGCTGCATTTCGATCTACATACTTCAATTTTATGTGCAAATTAAGTGACAGTATGTTAGGGTTTCTCATACTTTCCTATTCCCCATGACTCTGAAAGTTTTTGTTTTAGACTTTGTTGAAAGTGTAAGGTCAATTACTTGATCATTTGATTTTTTTTTTTTTTAATTTCTGTAGGATATGCAAGATATTAGAAACTGCTATGATGGATTATTGTCTGCTGCTGCAGCTATGACAAATAGTATATTTGGTAGGTGTTTTTTTTAATCCAGATGATATATTTTTTACAAGAAATTGCTGTATGAAAATGATGAAGTCTGTTATATTTTGTATCTCAGAGTTTTCAGAGTCACTACAGGAAGTAGGGACCTGTTTGCTGGACAAAACCGTAACCGATGCTGATGGTGAATGTGGTAATAATTAATAAAACAGTTTGGTTGTTTTTACAGTATGTATGATTTTTGTATACACTTTTGCTTGATGTGTTTACTATATCTGTTCAGGTAGAGTGTTATCAACTCTAGGAAATATACAATCAGAACTCCGAAAAATTGCTGATATTTATGTGAGTTACTGAGTACTAAGTATGCTGTTATTGTTGTGCCTGTGTTATTGTTGTTTTTTCATAGCAGTGACATGTTCCTCTTTGTATGTTGTTAGCGTTCATACGTGATCGTGACAATTACAACTCCATCAGAATCTCTGTTATCCGAGCTGCAAAAAGTGGAGGTTTGTCTTTCATGATCTCTATCCAAACTCCTTTTTAGTATAATTAGGGATGTCATAATTTTTTTTATTTATGCACAATATTTCAGTAGTTTACTAGTTTGTATCATTAATAGATCAGCAAAATGAGGCACTTATCTTATTTTTGTATTACTGACACAGGCGATGAAACTTCAGTGTGATGAAAAAAGGTATATTTTGTTTTTATTTTTATTAATTTTAAGTCATTGAAATGAAGCTTTTCTGACTTGACTGCACACGTTATTACTAGAGAGGCGTATCAAAACATGATGTCACAACAGAAAGAAAAGGGAAAGCTGAGAAATGGAAAGGCTGAAGCTTCAGCCGCACAAAAACTACAAGAAGCCCACGATGAGTATAACGAAGAGGCTAGACTATGTGTATTTCGGGTCAAATCACTCAAGGAGGGACAATTGCGTATTCTTTTGACACAGGCTACTCGCCATCATGCTGCACAGGTGTCATTTGCATTAATAATTTTGAAGTGGCAATTTCGACCCATTTACATAAATGGGCCGAGTTGGTATGTGTTATAACGGGTCAGGCGGTTACTAACTTTATTTTGACTTTCTCATCCACTCCCTTGAGCAGATGGATTTCTTTCGCAAGGGTTTTAAGGCTCTTGAAGCAGTTGACCCCGTCATAAGAATTGTTGCTGAGAAGCACCGGATTGATTACCAACTCAGTGAACTCGATAATGGGACTTCTGGGGTTAGTGACACGAGCAGCTATGAGATCGTGGATGACGGGGAGCTGAGTTTTGATTACAGACATAAAAAGCAAGGCCTTGATAATGTTGCCACATCATCGTATCAAGTAGAGGTAATCAGACATGTCGATTATCACTTCTAAATCTTACAATGATCAAAAGTGTATCAGATAATGGAAGTTGCTATAATGTGTGCGATCTTAGTCATATCAGTTCTAATTCTAATAAGTTGTATATTGCAGGAAAACAAGGCAGATATACCGCATCTTCAAGTTCCAACATTAGGAGATCCAGAGGTATGCAACAGTGAACATTGATTTTCTGAGTGAATTTATCATCTTTTTTTCATATAACTCTTGTGTTCTGCAGATGAACCATTATAAGCATCAAGGAGAGACCCCTTTCGGTATGCAAGCACGGGTCAGCAGTTATTCCGCCCCACTATACCCCGAGAAGATAAATTCATCTGAAAAACAAAAGGAATCACAAACCCCGAAGAAATATCACTCTTACGTACTCCCTTCACCCGTTGATCCAAAAAGTCCAAATTCAAAATCACCTACACCAGTTCCCTATACCAATCCATTCAGTAAATTACAAAAACCATCAACCGTTGACCACGAGAGTCACGAAAGAGGTTTTGGCAACGACAACACATCAACGTCTGTTTCTACCTCTACCCAGTTACCTGCTCCTTCACATAGTGGATTCGATAGTAAGTTAGCTAAACGACAAGCGTATTCTGGTCCATTACCACCATCTAAGCCGTTTTCGGGTAAGCTTGCATCAACTAGCGGGCCCATTTCGGGTAAGATTGCATCAACTAGCGGGCCCATTTCTGGTACAGAACTTCCGCATAACGTTTCACCTTCACCTTTATCTTCACCTAAAATAAGTGAGCTTCACGAGCTTCCTAGGCCTCCTGGTGGTTTACAATTCTCCAAACCGGTGGTTTCTCCTGGTGGTGTGACTGGAGCTTATTCGGGCCCAATAGCAACTCGTCTTCCGCCACCACCACTAGTTGTTCCGAGAAGTTTTTCCGTTCACTCTACCAATCGTAGTCCACGAATAACAGGTGGCAGGCATCAAGAAGTGTTTTCTCCTCCACTCACTCCCATTTCGCTTTTGAATATGAAGTCTGTAAACCGCATTTAAGGTATTTTCGATACTGATCTGCTGGTTATATCTGGTTGTAAGTTGTAACCATATTAGTACCTATAAATGTTCTGATTGAATGGGTTCTTGCAGGGGGAAGCTGATTTGTGCTGAATTGTTGTTGGGGGACACGTCTGTAAATATATTGAAATTCTTGTGATTGTCTTGGTTAATACACATCATAGAGATTCCTGTATTTTTCAAATCGTTTTTTTTGTTGATTAATTTTTATTAATTTAGTTTGGTATCGGATGTGGTTATTAAACAAAGTATTTGTGGATCATAGCTAGTTTTACTGTTTTAGTAACATCCCAAAACAATGACGTTGAACCAGTTTCAATTATTAAGACAAACACAACAATGAAGTGGTATCTAACATATTTAACAAATTTGCTGCGTTCGGGTTTTAAGGAAGTTGACCTATTTCACGTGTTCAATTAAGCACTTTAATCCGTCAACTTGATATATATTAATGGGTTAAACAGGTCATGTTCGGGTCACATGGATTTTAAATGTGTCCAAATTATGAATGAATGATGTCTTTGATACAAATGTTATTTAAGCGGTTAAAAAATAATTAATTAAACTTTACTTTATGAAAAGAAACAAATATTATTTCGGCTTAAAAATCACAAGTCTGTGACATTGATTGAGCATATAAGAAAAAAAAAACAATCATCACTCGTATCGTCATATTTTAACTATTAAAATAACTATGAAAATTATTGATAGAGAAATAAATAAATAAATAAAAATAACTTATAAAAATTTTAACCATAAAAAGAGTTAAATGCTTGGTTGGTCCCTGTGGTTTGCAAAAATTGCAGACTTGGTCCCAATGGTTTACTAATTACACGCGTGGTCCCTGTGGTTTTCAAAAATGCACTCGGTTAGTCCCCAGCCCTAACTTCAGTTAAATTTCTCAGTTAAGTCCATGTTAAATTACCAAAATACCCTTGTTTATTAACAAAACCACTGCATCATCTTCATCACCATCATCATCTTCATCACCATCATCATCTTCATCTCCATCATCATCTGCATCATCTTCATCATCTGCATCATCTTCATCACAAACCCACACCATCATCATCTTCATCAGCCAGAGCCAAAAGATGTCAACGAAGGATTTAAATCATAAATAAATAAAAACCACATGACAGTTCCAATAAAAAATTCAGCCTAAATCAATTGAATGACAGTTCCAAGACTCAATTCCGTGAATAAATAAAAGCAATTTCGTTGAATAGAATGAGGCTCAGATCTGTAAAAAAAACAATCGGTACAGGCAATTAGAAACTCATCATCATCGCCCCTTTTATTAGAAACTCATCATCATCATCGCCCCTTTTATTCACTCACCGATTCACTCAGACAATTAGAAACTCATCATTCAGATTTGGTACAGACAATTAGAAACAATCGGTACAGACAATTAGAGGCTCAGACAATTAGAAACTCATCATCATCATCGCCCATTTTATTCACTCACCGATTCACTCAGACAATTAGAAACAATCGGTACAGACAATTAGAGGCTCAGATCTGCCAAGACTTGGTATATCTCAACCACCGATTCACTCAGACAATTAGAAACTCATCATCATCACCTCTCTCTGCTCCCTTTTCTCTGATCCCGCCGCCGCACACGGCGGCTATCTTGGTTTTCGAGGGGTATGGGGTGCGACTTCACCTGCTCACCGAGAGAGACAAGGCATAGAGAGATGAAGGGGATGCAGGGTGTAGTTTCCGGAGCATAACCAGCCATCGGAATCTCCGGTCACCGGAGCTGAGGAAGAGACATGGAGTTTTGTGTGGTGAGTTAGGGTTTCTCCATAGAAAAGCAGAGAAATGATGGAGAAGATGATGTGCTTGATTATAAAGATGATGCAGATTATAAAGAGAGTTAATAAGCAAGGGTATTTTGGTCATTTAACATGGACTTAACTGAGAAATTTAACTGATGTTAGGGCTAGGGACCAACCGAGTGCATTTTTGAAAACCACAGGGACCACGCGTGTAATTAGTAAACCATTGGGACCAAGTCTGCAATTTTTAAAAACCACAGGGACCAAACAAGCATTTAACTCCCATAAAAATAACTATAAAATTATGAGTTAAATGCTTGGTTGGTCCCTGTGGTTTTCAAAAATTGCAGACTTGGTCCCAGTGGTTTACTAATTACACGCGTGGTCCCTGTGGTTTTCAAAAATGCACTCGGTTGGTCCCCATCCCTAACATCAGTTAAATTTCTCAGTTAACTATGTGTGAAATGACTATATTACCCCTGAACAATTAAAAACCTAAAACTAAGAATTAAAAAATTAAAAAACATAATATGTATGAAACCTCTGCATCTTCTTATCACCAACCCATCGCACACCCCTCTTAACCCACGAAACCCCCTTCCTCCTTGTCTCGTTTCCCACACACACACACCTTGTTAATTGAGGAAAGATCAGTAGAGAGAGAGAGAGAGAGAGAACAGACGATGAGAGAGAGAGAGAGAGCAGACGATGAGAGAGAGAGAGAGAGCAGACGATGAGAGAGAGGGAGTAGCAGACAGAGAGAGTTGAGATGAGAAGGAAAGCCGCAATGGCGATGGCACCGACAACGGCGGCCGCACCGGCGACGGCAGCGACAGCAGAAAAAGACACAGGGATGATGACGATGAGGACTGGTGATGATGACCGATGATTATGTTGGTGGTGGTTCTCCGACGAATCAATAGTGTCGGCAACAATGGTGGAGGTTTGTGCTTCTTGACCTTGTATATAATTGTGATAGTTGGAGTGAATTAGAGGATGTATCGTGCAAACCATCTGATTTGGAATTGATTGATTTATAGAACCCTAAATTGCACCAAAAGCAGCCGTCAAACACCCCTCTTTTGCCCTCTGATTCTCGATCAAGTCCTCCGGCGATCGGAGCCGTTTTCCGGCGACTCCACCGGCCATTTCATCCTCATTCGATAACCACTCACACACGCACATTCCCTCCTCCCTCTGTTACACACACTCCTCTTCATCTCTCAAATGCATCCGGCAACGAGGGAGCCCCGGTCGTGGTTTGAATCTAGGTTTTCACTTGCAGGTTTGGGGAAGATGATGTGGTCAAAGGGATTATTTAATTATTTAAAACTAAACAAAAATTATAAAGAGAGTTAATAAGCAAGGGTATTTTGGTCATTTAACATGGACTTAACTGAGAAATTTAACTGATGTTAGGGCTGGGGACCAACCGAGTGCATTTTTGAAAACCACAGGGACCACGCGTGTAATTAGTAAACCACTGGGACCAAGTCTGCAATTTTTGAAAACCACAGGGACCAACCAAGCATTTAACTCTAAAATTATTGAAGAAATAAATAAACCATTGGATTGCATATTGAAGAAAGAGTAAATTGCAATTTTACCCCCTGAGGTTAGGGGTGATTGGCACTTTTACCCCCCTAAGGAAATAATTGCAATTTTACCCCCCACTGTTAACTCTTATGTCGCAACATTACCCCCTAAGCTCAGTCAAAGGTAGTTTGACCCTTATATGTAAGGGTATTTTGGTAATCTCACCTTATATTTATTATTATTATTATTTTATTATATATAGAGTAAATTGCATCATCATCATCTAGATCTTCTTCGTCGCTATCATCACCACCCCCGCCATCATCACCACCCCCGCCATCACCGTCGCCATCATCAACCATCACCGTCGCCATCATTACCACCCCCGCCACAACCACCACCGTCGCCATCATCACCACCCCCGCCACAACCAGTCTTGTCTCCTGGATACTCTGCAGGCCGCCCTTGGAAATGGCCTCGATTTCAGGGTGGAGTGTTGAAGATAATGTGAATAATGATAAGATAGTGATATTAAGATGTTGATGCTTTGTATTTGCTGGGTTCTTGGAAGAGTACAACTGATTATGCGTGATGTACACCTGGTCATGCATAATATTTGAAGTATGAAAGATAATAAAGATCACTGTTAGATGCCTTAAAAGATGATAATAAACTGTTGTTGATTTATGAGGTAATAACTGTTTTAAGTGTTGATTTATGAGGTAATAACAATTCAGTGTTTTATGTTTATTAATAATAATTATTATGTAACCTGGTGTCGAACATAGAACCCCCAGCAAAAGATCCTCCATCACAGTAACTCAGCTTCACACGATTCCAGTTGTAAAAATCTGTTCATTTTAGTTTAGTCTCTTGTTAGAATTAGTTTTTTTAACAGCAATATGTTACACCAAAATCCCACTTAACCTTGCAGTATGTTACACCAGTTCCCATAATATTCTCTTAAAAAAGTATTGACTATCATTCCAGATTACAAATGAGCAGTGCATGCATAGTCCAGTACACGGATAAAGTTGCAGTTGATCATTGTCAAATTTGTTTTTATCTCAATATGGGTGTCTGCCATATGGAAATTGATGATGGAATCTGATCCAGTTTGGTTTGTAAATTCACAGAATCTATGAATTGCAGTTTGGTGGGTTTTTTAGAGAGAGAGGGGGGAGGAAGAAGATGGCAGTGGTGGTGAATGGCGTGGCAGTGGTGGTTGGTGGTTGGAGGTGGTGGTTGTGGTGGTAAATGGCGGTGGCAATGGTGGCAGAGGGTAATATTACAGAGTAAACAAAACACAGGGGGTAAAATAAAAGGGTAAAATAGTCATTTCACCACCAAGTCAACAGATTAGTCAACAAAATTGAGTATAGGGGGTAATGTTGCGACATAAGAGTTAACAGTGGGGGGTAAAATTGTAATTATTTCCTTAGGGGGGGTAAAAGTGCCAATCACCCCTAACCTCAGGGGGTAAAATTGCAATTTACTCTCGAAGAAAAGAGGATTGGACCAAAGGCAAAGCTGAAACTACTGGCAATAAAATAATCAAATCCTTGGATTGCAGGTGGCAACAATGGCGATAATTCAAGCACCTGCCGGTTGCTGTGATCTTCTTCTCCAAAAACCCTTCAATTCTTCCTCTATACGCAACTGCAATATAAGTTCATCCTTCTCGCTAACCTCCATTAACACCACCCCTCTTTCTCTCAATAACCTTCGCAAACTCCAAACAACCTCTTGCTCACTTCTCGAAGATGGTGTACCAGGTTACCCAACCCAACCCAACACTCCTTTAATCTTTTACTCAATTGGGTTTGTTTTATTTCTTTCTGCTGTAGTTATCTTTGCACACCAACTGTTCGACTAAATTCCCTTCATATGATAAAGGTTTACTGCCACTCAATGCTGTAAAAACAGTTGATAATATTAACTGTGGCTGTTAGTAATTTCTTATCTGATGTTTCCTTGTCTTTTAGAACCTTTTTACATACAAAAATTAGCTGATATGTTTGAATGGTCATCTAGTTCCTTAGGGGTGTAAACGAGCCAGGCCGAGCCCGACTAGGCTCGAGCTTGGCTCGTCATGTTTTTATGAAGCTCGAGCTTGACTCGGTTCGAGCCTACTTATTTGAGCTCGAGCTCGGCTCGTGAATAAAACCCAAAGCTCGGGCTCGTCTCGACTCAAGCTATTTTGAGAACAACCTCAAACGAGCTAAAAGCTTGGCTCGAGCTTGCTTCAATATCTCTTAATCGAGCCAAAGCTCGGCTCGCCAATGTTATATCATTATTATCATATTATATGTAAAAAACTAAAATTTTGTTTGGGCTTGTTTGGGCAGCTCGCGAGCCTAAACGAACTTTGTATTTCAGGCTCGAGCTCGATATCTAAACGAGCTCTATTTCAGCTCTCGAGTCTTTGGGCTTGTTTACACCCCTGTGACTAGCTGTTACACATATACACTCGTGTGGTTAAATTCGATAGTATTATGTGCATTTTGCCCAGTGTTGAACAGGTCGGGTGGTCTAAAAGTGCGACCATTGGTGCCTGAGGTGTTGTTGCTTTTTATGTTTGATTTGAACTTGTATGATTATGAAAATCATCCTGTTTCATTTTTATTCATAACATCTTTTTGTACTAAAGGTTCTGCGGTTCAAGCTCTTGAGGTTGATCCTGTGTTGGCTGTCAAGGTGATTTCAAGCCCCTATAAATACACACTGTAGATAAGTTCACATCTTTCAATGCTTTGATGGAAAATGGTATATACTTGCAAACAAAAGCATATACACACTGTAGATAAGTTCACATCTTTCAATGCTTTGATGGAAAATGGTATATAATTGCAAACAAAAGCAACACCGTTAGTGTCGTGTTGGCTATAAGACATTATTGTAACTGTTCAGTTTCTGTATTCAGAAGAAGGCGATGGAGGTATCACCTGGGTTGAAAGGAACTTCCATATATCTTGTTGGTAAGTTCTGTTTTTTCCACCATTTTGTCGAAATCTTTTTTATACTGATAAAGGATGCTTTTATTGTTGAGAAATTACCAGGTATAAACAGCACTATGAAAACAAGATTAGGGAAGCTTTTGGCAGATTCACTTCGGTATTACTTTTTTGACAGGTAAATTATGCTATATTTTAGATTTGATTTATTCTCGACAAAAGGTGATTTTTCTGAAGACATGGTAGCTTGAATGCAGTGATAATTTGGTTGTGGAAGCTGCTGGTGGTGAAGCTGCAGCAAAACAATTTCTAAATACAGATAAAGCTGGATTCCGTGATTCAGAGGTGATTTTTCATTGTCTTGCAGTTTAGACTCTATCAAGCTGTCCAGTTACCCGTTGAAATTTGGTGGGTCGGCCGGGTTGGGTTTGGGTCAAATCGGGTCTTTGTATAGGTTGATACAGCCGCGCTGGATTGATCTGAAACATTTTGCTGAATTATTACTATTTCTTTCTATAAATGATTAGCGTGTCTAATTTGATCACAAAGGTTATGTTTCTTTTAATTAAGGGATAGTGGACTTAAATAACCCCAACTTTCACCATTTGACCGTAACACTCCCAAAATTGTACCACGTCACTCCCAACTTTCAACTTATATTCTTTTGACACTCCCAAACTAACTGAACCCTAACCCAGTTAGTTTTTTTGCTGATGTGGCACTTGTTTAGTGACGTGGCATCTGACGTCAACTGATTAGGTTAGGCCGTTAGGGTTCAGTTAGTTTGGCAATGCTAGAGCCTAGAGGAAAATAATTTGAACGTTGGGAATGGCGTGGTATAATTCGTAAGTTGGGAGTGTTATCGGTCAAATGATGAAATTTGGGGTTATTTAAATCCAATATCCCTTTAATTAAACATATAATATTTTGAGCAAAATGATATAAAGATGATTTGTGCTTCAAAAACACTTCAGGTGACTTTCAATCCATTTGACCCATTCCCTTTTAGCTAACTTTTTTTGTCCGTTTAACGTACTAGAGATAAAACATAACATGAATTGACACCTTTACTTCCAGTATTCCAAATGCTGGACAGTGGATACATTTCTTTGAAATTGTATTGCTCCCGCGTTCCCAAAAAAATATATCCACTTTTCTACTTTAGTTTGTCACAAAAAGAATGTCTACTTCCAAAATAATTTATCAAGTTTCCATTTCTACACTTAATTACACTTAGGGAAATTGGAATATTATAGTCCCAACTTTGACCTATTGCCCGGGATTAATCCCAACTCAGGAAATATTTATTGACAGTCTTTGAACATATCTACCTTCAGTGATCAATACTAACTATCACTAACCGAAAGTTAACCCAATTAGTTTTTCCTGGTGTGGACTACTCAACTCTTTTTGCCGCATAAGCAGTCCACATCGGCAAAAACTATCTGTGTTAGCTTTCAGTTAGTATTGGATTGCTGAAGGAAAACATGTTCAAAGTTGGGACTGTCGGTAAACATTTCCCGAGTTGGGATTAATCTCGGCCAATAGGTCAAAGTTAGTATTATTAACATCCAATTTCCCTTACATTTATCACAAAACTGTAGTATGTGTACACTCTACAAAATTGTGTGCATTTCTAAAGGGTAAAATTCACATCTAGCTATTAGATAATGCATTATTTGTACACTCCGAAAACTGTGTTCTTTCTTTCTTTTACTTTGTAACCGATAAAGAAACTTGCAGACTGAAGTGTTGAGGCAATTATCATCAATGGGGCGCTTGGTTGTTTCTGCTGGAGATGGCGCCGTTCAAAGCTCAACCAACTTGTATGTGTTTTGAGCTTTTAATTCCTTCACTGCTAAAACAAAAGGTTTCCAAAATTGTACTTTTTTCCTTCATTAATTTATTATACTGAATGATATAGGTCACTTCTGAGACATGGTATCTCAATCTGGGTAGAAGTTCCTTTAGATATTGTAGCCAGTGAAATAGTAGAAAAGGGGGCTCAGTTATTTAGAACCGAGATTTCACCATCTGCATCTCATTCTGAGGTATGCCTAAATTGCAGCGGGTACAAAAATATGCAAGAATGCCCCTGAAGTTTGAAAAAGGTTTAAAAATTAACCACCTAACTACAAATTTGGTGTCATTTATACTTAAGTTCTGGGTTAAATTTATTATCATGTCATTTGTTTTCGTTTTAAATTTAATAAAATCCTTAAATGAAATGTAACGTAAATGGCAAAAATGCCCGAGCCCGACGGGTATACCCGAAACATTTGGGACGAATATACCCGATACCCGACGGGTATGGGATTGGAAAAAAATATTTCGCGGGTATGGGATTAGGTGATACCCGACCTGATTACCTAAAACTATGTACCCGTTTACCCGAACCGTATATCCGAAACATATTTCCAAAAAAAAATGTTTTTATTTTTTTTCCCGTTAACCCTTGTTTAGTTAATGCTTCATTCTAATAGCGTTATTATTTGAAAAATAAATAAACTTCTCTTTTCTGAGATATATATATATATATATATATATATATATATTTTTATGATGTTATTTATATTGTATGTTACGAATTCGAAATTATCAATCGAAATATATATTATTATGATAGTTACGTATTTATATAATTTATTATATTTATATTTATTTTAGATTTTAAAAACATAAAATTATAAAATAAAGAAAAAAATATACTTGAAAATCTCAACAGGGATATTTTTAAAATACTAATGGGTATACCCGATACCCGACGGGTAATTACCCGACGCATACCCATGGATTTTGGGCTGGGTATGAGACATGGTTTTACAACCGGGTATAGGTATGGGATTAGCCACACCTGTTCCATACCTGACCCATTGCCATCCTTAAATACAGGGGTATTTTTGCAAAATTCTGGAAGTTAGTTAAAATTTAATTTTATTACTTGTGCTATAAAATCACTGGCAGCCTTCCACTTATTTTTATTTTTTTAATTGTGACAAGTTTACTTCTCTATAATTTTTGACCACAGGACAATTTTATGTTAGGTATTTTTCATCTTTTAGTCACTTTAATGTGACACATTCAAAAGTCAGATGACCTTTCATGTTTTGAGTGGTCCGTTTGAAACGTTTTGCAAACTTTGTTGACTTCCTGTCTGTAATCCATTATGAGCAAATGACCAAAATCTCTACCTCCAACAGGATTTGAGCTAATAGTTTAACCTTTGTATGAAAAATTATCAGGTGTTAAGTCAACTAACTACAATGTATGAAGAATTGCAAGGAGGGTATGCCACTGCAGATGCAACCATTTCACTCCAGAGTATGTTCCAACTAAACTAGTTTTTTAGGGTTTTAATAAACATTTAAACCAAAATGTAATTTATATTCCACCTTCTTGTCATTATATATAGAGAGAGGTATGCAAAAAAATCAAATAACTGGACCACAACTGAAAAAACCAAACTGAAATAATTGAACTGATTGAGATCCCGATGGTTCGGTTATGAATTTTTTAATAACTGAATTTTATGGTTTGGTTATGGTACCCAAATTGACTGAACCAAACGGACATTATAACTGACCCCTAATATTTTTATAAATAATAGGTTATAAGTTTGAAAACTTTTGACATGATTTTTTATGTATAACATATTCGTTACTGCTCGTTCTCGTTTATAACTTATATATTTTTTTAACCCATATATAATTGGATTTATCAATTGAAATTAGCTTAAATCCACCCACGTCCAAGGTAGTTAGTTAACGGAACTAACAGAACCATCTTTTCCAATAACCAAGTTAACTGCAGCGTTATAACTGATACCGAATGGTTATAAAAATCCAAAAACCGAAATACCGGCTAGAGGTTTGGTTTTATCTCATAACCAAACTGAACAATGCTCACACCTAATTTTATATGCAAAAGAAATTGTTTCTTTCCTACTTTATGTAACATATTTTTTTTTCCATAGCAAGTAAATCAGTGACATGACAATTGTTTTTGTCAAGTTACAGTTTACCTGCTATAAAAGGTTACATACAAAATAAAAACTGACACATTTGTTTTCACTCGACAAAAAAGTTGAAAGTGAGCTACATTTTGGTGTAATAAATCCTCTTCTCTATACCATGAAGATGTTATTTGTCGGTCTACCGGATCTTAAGCTTTTTTTAATGTGTTAACAGAAGTTGCTGGTTTGCTGGGTTATGATGATTTAGAAGCTGTTAGTGCTGAAAACATGGGATTGGAGGTACATTTGTTGATTATAGTTTTTGTTAAACTATAAAATGATTCTATTAATTTCATGATTTGTGGTTGTATTTTGTAGCTGCTGACTGAGCTTGAAAAACTTATAAGAGTAAAAAAGATGATGGAAGAAGCTGCCAGGCCATTTTAGTCACTCAACAATGCTTCTTGTGATTGTGGTGACAAATACAATGTAATTTAGCATGTCTCATTATCATATCTTTTAAAAAACTTAAATTATAAGAATTTTGGAAACTGGTTGTATTTTATTTGTTTTTTGTTCCATTAAACCTTTTGGATCCGGGTTTGGTTTTCAAAATAGGGATGCAAGAAGAAGTTTTATAGAAAAAAGGAAAAAGAAAAATATGTTATGTCAAAGACGTGCCATTGTCATAGTTAAGCTTTCAAAGTTCAAACAAATCACAAACGGTGGGTCTGAATCCTTAGCTGTCCCCCTCGTGTCACTGCCTCAAACTCTTGCAACAAACTCTGGTCATTTTTCTAAAAAAGGCTGTTGTTTTTTTTTAATGTTTTAAAAGCCGGTTTAAACCTGCCGGTTAAACTAGAAAAGTTATTTGTTATCTATCAGTTTAATGTGATGATTATCTTATGTAGTTATGTTACTTGTAACATGGAGAGCCTAATTTCAATCAATATTAGTAGAGTTAGATGCTTGGTTGATCCCTATAGTTTGCAAAAATTGCAGACTTCGTTCCAGTGGTTTACTAATTACACGCGTGGTACCAAAATTTGTCAAAAATAAACCCGCTTGATCCCCAGCCCTAACATCAGTTAAATATCTCTGTTAAAACACCCCATGTGCTTAGCATGTGAGGGTAATTTGGTCATTTCAGTTCAGCCCATTATAAAAAGAGTTAAATACATGGTAGGTCTCACCCCACCCCCTTCTTCTTCCCCAAACCACCACCACCATCTCATCTCTCATCATCAGACTCCTCAATGACACCTTGAACACCAGGTAACCCTTGATTACCAAATGATTGCTCATTGCTGCCTTAGTCTCAATTGAACCCACCACCAACACGCGAGTTCATTTTTAACAAGTTTTGATACCACGCATGTAATTAGTAAACCACTTGAACCAAGTCTGCAATTTTTGCAAACCACATGGACCAACCAAACATTTAACTCATATTATCAATATTGTTCATTTTATATATGAAAAAAGTATTATAACTTTTTTTAGTGAAGGTTTTTCAGGTGATCACCCATTCTACGATTGACTTTACCAACCACATGTAACATATCGCACTTCTTTCATCTACAATCAATACACACAAAACATTTCTTGTACATCAACATCATCTTTACCATCTATAAATTTTGCTTTTAATATATCACTTATATTTTTTTTAATTGTTGTGGTACTTGAAACCAAGGCCCTTCCATTTTCAAACCCAAGTGTTTAATGTTTTGTCTTTGTCAACAGACCACCACCCTGTAGATATAACTTATATCCAATGTTTTAAAAACCATTCAATAAAACCGGTTGAACCACCTGATACACACAGTTAAACTGTTTTTTAGCCTAATCCGGTACAATATAAAAACCGGATTTTAAAACATTGGTTATATCAATATTAGTATGGTATAAAACAATCGAATCTCAAAATATCATTTTTTATTTAAAAAGTAGATATCACATCTAGATAAAAGAAAAAAAAATATAGGTATAAAAAACACCTCCCCCTAGGGTAGCTACCCTTTCACGTTTAACAAAATTACATCTACATCCTTCTCATCCGCACGTAAATACATACCTCCATCCATCCCAATCTGCCCATTTCATTTCATTTCTTCTCTTTGGTGGTAGTTGCTTCATTTCCGTCGTCGTGCTGCTCCTCCATATCCCCAATTTAGGAGCAGCCGGAGCCCATACATTCCGATGAACAAACAACAAGTATATAAATCATCATCATCATCATTAATTAAAATTAAAACACAAAACCTACTCTTCACTTCATCTTCTTTTTATCTTTACTTTCCTAACGCATTCTCTTCTTCTTCTTCTTCTCTTTTTTGTTTTTTACTTTTGGTTGCAATATCTTACATTGTATCTGCCTGTTGATTACCGATTGATAACGCTACCGCACAATTAATTATTACATATTATTGTTCCTGATGACGTTATTGTGTTCACCACCGGTCACATATCGGTGCTGATTATCTTATCTGCATCACCAACTGTCACCAGATCCTTATTTTATTAATTAAACTTTTTTCCGATCATCAATTTGACTAACCTTTGCTTCCAACTGGATCCCGATCTAAATTTGTATTGTTTTTGTTTCTAATCTGTTGGATGTGTTCGTGTAATCGCTTCTGATTTTGCGGAATCGGTTCCGATTTCTGGTACATGTGTTTGTATACATCGCCCTTCCCTTTTTTGATTTATTTTTTTGTCTTTACTTCTCTGGTTTCTTCTGCATTGTCACTGTTCTACATGATCTGCATACTTTGATTTGATTGTGTTTTTCATATGATTTGAATTTGATAGTCTGTAAAAACTTACAGATGTTTTGTTTGTTTCAGGATTATCGGTTTGGGGATGCTCACAATTATTATAAGTTCAGATAATCTACTAGTTTGTTAAGAGGAATGTGTTCATTAGTTTGATTGAAGATTAAGGTTTCGACGTTTGGAGTAAGAATTTGTGTATTATGGGATTGCCACAAGATTCGTATATCGGTACTTCTGAGGTTGCAGGGATATCAAGCACATTGGAGCACAAGTTACCTCTAATTGATGAGTGCGCTTGTGATTCGACTGATGTGATAGCAGATATTGTCGGTGAAAGCCCTGGGCATTCGTTTGATTCGTTGTTTGGTAATTGTGGTGGTAAATCCTCATTGGAGAGATTTGAATTTCCAGATTCTGTTTTTAGAGAGTCGACTGATGATGTCAAGGTGGATGTTCACCTAAATAAGTTTGATTCAACTTCACCTAAATCTATACAAAGTTTCAAGACTCCATTTTCTAGAATTGTGGGATTTGAATCTGACAAAAAGGATGCATCTACGGCCAACATAAACATGAATGAAAAGAAAATAAGCGTGTCGATGGCGAGGAAGAGAATGTTGTCACCGTTGAATACTATGCTTTCTTCCCATCCATTTGACGGTGACCATATAGATATTGGCCGTCTGCATGCCAATACTGATGATCAAAAGGTGAAGAATTACAAGAAAGCCAACATAGGAAACAGTAATCATTCCTCTAACAACATATTACATAATTACAATCGTACAAGTTCTAGTTTTTCCACAGATGGACCCGTTCTTGAGGAAAACGAAGTGTTATCTTCATTCTTTCCATCCGGGTTCAGGGATTTTGACAATTCAAGTAACCGAAGATTGCAGACCAGCTTGATAACAATACCAGCAGACAAGGTGACCCTGACCCGTTCTTCATCCCCACTAGATCCACGATTTAGTAACGCGGAGAGAGAAATGGTCACGGGTACTATACTTGAATCCAGTGAAGTTGAATATAGGATGTCAAGCAAGTCATTTGACGAAGTTGGTTGTTTATTTGATGAAATCGGGTCATGTTCTCCTAAAAGTTACACCGGAAAGAGCTGGCCTTTTCACAAAGATTTGGAAACTAGCACTAATATTCGGAAATTAAGGTGCAAAAAAAGGGGTCTGCCTGTTAGGAGGTCGTTGGTCGGTTCTTTTGAAGAATCATTGTTATCAGGTCGGCTTTCATCAGGTGACATAAGCAAGGTTAGCACTAGGTTTTCCACGAACCTTGCACATGTGTGGTGAGTTACATACAGTCAGGGTTTATCTCTAATACACTCTGCACATTTATGTGTAGAAAATCGATGGATTTATGGCGGTACTCAGCGTAAACGGGGGAAGCTTTTCACCAAAAGCTCGGAAACTTCCTTTTGCAGTTACCAGTGTTGATGGAGATAATTACTTATTGTACCATGCTTCAATAGACCTTGCAGGGAATTCCTCATCAAGCAATTTAAGAAGCCAAATTCGGGAAAATCGCCTTCAAAATGATGATTCTCAAAGTAGCAAGAGTCGTTTGCGAATTCCTATGAAAGGGCGGATACAACTGGTAAATGAGATGCCTTTTTATTATTTTATATTCAAGATAACTACAGATATTTGCAATTAGACTTAAGTGACTGTGTTTGGTTATTAGGTTGGGGAAAATGTTGATTGTTAGTTTGATGGTGACATAAATTATCATGTAGTTTAAGTTTGATCTTTTGTGATTCTCTTACAGGTTTTAAGTAATCCAGAGAAGACACCTCTTCATACTTTTTTCTGTAATTATGATTTGAGCGACATGCCAGCTGGCACGAAGGTAATGATAATAGGCTTCTTAACATGCCCAAATGAGAACCAACCTTCAAGTTACATATTAAAATATAAGATTTATGAGTTATTAACAAACTGACCATTATCTTTCCTAACTGGTACATCTTTCTTGCAATCCAAGCAACCATAAATTGCTTTTTATTTATTTATTGTTATCTTCAATTACAATACTTTCACTTATTGGTTATGATGTAGACTTTTCTACGGCATAAGGTGACTTTAAGTTCAGAAAGTGGTTGCTCTGGTCAAACCATCACAAGAAATGAACCTGCTGGGTGCAACAGTAATACCTGCCAGGTGGATGGTGACCTGGCTTCCAGCTGGCAGGATACCTCCAGTAAATATAAAAGTGTATGCTCAAAAATCAATGGAAATAATAGTGCCATTGTTGGCGCTCTACGTTATGCTCTTCACCTTCGTTTTTTGTGTCCTCATAGAAAATGCTCAAGACTGGTTCAGAAGTTTGAATCTGACCCTTTTCCTCAATCTGAGAAAAATAATTTAAATAAACACGAGGAACGGAAGTTTTTTCTGTGTAGTGATTTGAAGGTGGTGTTCCCTCAGCGCCATTCAGATGCCGATGAAGGGAAGGTATGTATGCTCATATTATGTGTGTGTTACGCAGTCTACTTGAAACTAATTCTGTATTGAACGTATGGTAGATATTTTTTGTAAATAATCACTGACACGAATTTCATGGTGGCGTAACAGTTACACGTTGAATATCATTTCCCTGAAGATCCAAAGTACTTTAATATCGACTTGTGACATGTATCTATATGAGGTTGAAGAACATAACACAGTATATGGATATGAAGCATATGTTGTTAAAAAACAAAGAGTTTGATCAATTTTGGTTCATTATGTTGTGATTATTTGAGTTTGTGAGGAAGCAACCAAATGCAGTTACAGGAATTTGGAAATAAATATGAAGGCCTTGCATGCTATTGAAAGCCAGATGGTCTAGTTTATGAATATATGATTTACATTTGTTTTTTTGGTTAGAGGTATGATTTTTGTAATATTAAAAGCATTTGGTCTCCTCATGTTATGCCATTGTCTTGTGGTATGTTGTAAAATGTTTGTTCATATGGTTTTTACATAGTTCATGTGTATTATGCATGATTACTAACCAATTTCAACTTCATCACTCTAAACTAGTTTTCAAACTTATTTATTTGAATTATTTCAAATTAAAATAACAGCTTTTTATTCATGTTGAAATGTGTCGGTCTGGTTCATATTGACACGTCAAACATTATTATTATTATTTTTGAATTTTGTTAATAGTTGGTGTATAAGTTAAGATCGCAAAAAAAAAAAACTAAACTTTTATGATTCTTTAATTAAATAAAATAAGCTGTCAAAATTTAAATATAGCATATCTTAGTGCCAAGTTTTTTTTTTACTCTCAACATGTCAATTAATTATAATATGAATATAATAATTCGAAGAATATAACTCCTCTAGGTGGTTTTTTACTCTCAACATGTCAATTAAATATAATATGAATATAATAATTCGAAGAATATAACTCCTCTAGTGGCACCACATGAAAAGCACAACTTTGTTGCTAGATATTACATTTTATCTTCTTTTAAAACACTTTATTATATGTAAGGGTTACATACAGCAAAACAAGATCATCACTAGTTACATCATTATTCAATAAAGTGTTAACAACGACCCATGATTATGGTCCAATAATCTCGTTGTCACCAAGGCCCAGCCCTATATATTGATTCGAGTAGTGTATACCCCTGGTAAACTAATGCAGAGCTTATTTATAAAAGAACTCAATACGCAAAATTGAAGGTTGATATACATATAAAAATAGTTCTAGATTCATAGAAATAAATAAATAAATTATTACTAAATAATACAGAGATGTCTATGATGAAAATTCTGGACCGAACTGCTAAATAGGATCTTAGAGCATAACCAGAGACACGAAGTTACTTTTAGTCTAAAATATTGGATTTTTAAGAGTCCCCTCCCACCGATTTGGATCTTGAGAGTCTAAAATATTGGTTTAGCAACGCTGGCCGGTTTAAAGGGTTAATGGTTCGTTTTGAAGGTTACTATTTTGTAACAATATTTTAAGGTAGATAACTAGAAACAACCCGTTTGGTTTACACGACTGGTTTCAAGTAGCAACTACCAAACAGAACCGAACCATCAAACCAGTAAACCGTCAAAACCGAAACATGATTCAAACAGCCTACATCCCAAGCCCATCAAACCAGCCAACACCACTAAGTACTAACAATCAGCCACAACCAGTCATCTAGTTGTAACAACGAGCATATGACATATTTTCATAAAAACAATTTGTAAAAATAAAATCATCAATGGCAGATATCATATTAAAAACTCATAGACGATAATAAAACACATTCCCTCACCAACACGAGCAGCATTGTTCTTAAAACCCTAATGTTGGCACACACTCAAAAAAAAAAAAAAGCCTTAAATTCCTGCTAACCTCCTTGACAGTCAGTCAAGCATCCTTACCCTTACCATTCCCAACTTCCTCACCAGAAATCTGCACACCTCGAGAACCCGTACGACGTCGTGTCCTCGACGGCAAAATGTTATCCAAATCAACCTCCGCCAACGGATCATCGGAAAAATCATCATCACCGTCCGATTCACTAGCACCACCACCATCTTCATCATCAGAATCATCATCTTCTTCATCAGACTCTTCAATCATCTTTCCTTTACCTTTATCATCCTTCATTATCCCCTTCCCCTTTCGATCAATTTCAGAATGTTCGTCTTCATCCTCATCTTCATCGTCCGAATCGAGCTCGTCTTCTGCCTCGTAGTCTTCTTCTTCCTCTTCTTCTTCTTCTTCGTTTTTGTTGTCATTTTCGTTGTTAGGTTTGTGTTTGACGGCGGCTGGAGGTTCGGTGTCGGGACGGAGTTTCTTTGTGGATTCGTCTTCGTCTAGGGTTTGCTTTCGCTTGGGAGGGAGTACCTGTGGTTCTTCGTTGCTGTTGTTGAGCTCTGCCATGGCTTTTTCCTTCAAACCCCTATTCTCTATTTAGGGCTTTTTAGTAACCACGATTTCTGTACCCTTTTGTTGTTTTGATACAGGCTTTTGCATTAGCCGAACCGATCCATTGGGCCTAGCCTAGCCCATCCCAGCCCAACTCATAAACCTCTTTAATGTTTTGGTTTTCAATATTCATATTTCGGTGTACAATTCGGGTGTTTTTTTTTTAAAAAACCGGTTCGCGTTATAAACCGAACTAGTTTGGTAAATAACAGTAAAATCAGTTTCGAGAAAAAGCGGTTTAGGATGGGTTAAACCAGTGTTTTACATGTTATAAAAGTCGGGTCGGGTCCAAACCAGTTTTAGAAAACACGACTATGAACTGGTATATGAACTGCCAGTTGGGTTGGGTTCTAATCGATTTGGGGCACGTTGTTTTATGAGGTGGTGTCCGTAGGGTTATAAACCGATTGGGTTGGTTGAAGCCGGTTTTTTTGTTCCATCTTAGGATGATCATAGTTTGGTACTTTTCGTTGGCTTGATTTGATTATACACTAAAATCAAACATGTAACTTACGTTTTAGTTTCTAAAGAAACACTAGGTAGCATAGAACTATTTAGCCGGATCGTCTCGTGTAAGATTGTTCAATCTCTATTCTTCACTCGACGAATGACTGATTCTTCCAAGGTATCCTGCAAAACGAACAACACCGGTGACTCGTTACAAGGAGGAGAAGATGGGGGTTCTCCTTGTAACCACCCTCCGGCATGAGAATAAGTAATCGCTTTGAGGATAAGTGTGTGTATATAGTGAGAGAGTAAGAAATCAGATCCTATGTAACACCTCAAAAATTCACGTCCTATAATGAGTTGACACGTGTCATATGTTTGAACGTGTGAAAGAATGTTATAAAAGGATTAAAGTTGACAATCATGGAAAGTATGTGAATATACGAGTTCTAAATGTCAACAGTGAATAATTATATTGTACATTAACCCTACATGATGCTCATACCTTCAAACGAATAAATCATGGATCATACGAAGCTAAATATGAAAGAAAGTGAGAGATTACAAGCTACAGGGGTTAAATGTGTCAACATGTTTAAGTTATACCTCTGAGTGACCTTTTGACAAACCCGAAGCTTTGTAACGGTTAATTATGCTCACTAGAATACACGATATAAATTTCATAAAGTTTCGTTATCGTATGAGAAAGTTATGATCAAATTCGTATGCAAGGGGTTAAAGCGTCAACGTTGAAAGTCATGACTTTTCGGGTAACAATAAAGTTAACCGAGGACTAAACAAAGTGGGTAAATGTCTTGAAGCCCTTATAAGTCAAATTGGAGGGTTCAAAGTGCAAGAAATAAAGTCGAAGCAAAGTTTCCAAGAGCCAAGGACCAAAACATAAAAATCTAAAAGTTTGATTTGGTGCAGGAGGGCCTCGCGCGACGCGAAGCCCCAGGGGGGTCTTCGCGTGACGCTAAGGGTCATCTGATCCGAGTTCTTTGGGTTTTTGTCTGCCATGGCCATTTTAACCAACTTATAATCGATTTTCCACATCTTGCACGACCCCTAAGCAACCCCTAGACACTTAGGGACATCTGGAAGTGATCCATGACTATTGGTAGTGTTGTGTGTCAACAATCCATGAAGTTTTGAGCACTATATAAAGGGCCAAGGTTGCAACCATTTCTTCACACCTCCCATCTGCACTTTGGAACATTTCTGGAGCTCAAGACTTCTCTCTAAGCTTCACATTTCGTGCATAGGACTTCAGTAAGTATGCCTAACCTTCCTTAGTTAAGTTTTTGCTTAGTTTTAGCTTAAAAGTCAAACTGTCGTAATTAACTGTTGACTTAGCGATTAATCACTAATGGTTCAGTGATTAGTCGAATTGAAAGTAGTTATAAGTTGGTAATTATGTGGGCATTAAACCCTTAAAAGGGTTCCCCCTGATTCCCACTCTAACTAGGTCAAATGTCGGGTCAAACTTGTTATTAAAAAGTCAACAGAATGCTTATTTTCTAATTTATGCATAATTAGCAATGTAGAACACATACAACCTGTTTGATCATTAATTGTAACACCTCGAAAAAAAATCACGTCCAATGAAGTATTGACACGTGTAATAAACCCTAATGAAGTCAAACGTTGAATTTAAGGGACTAATTTTTCGAAAAATTGAAAAACTTTGATTATGAAAGAACTGGAAGTATTATCATACCTAAAATAAGTTTCTAAATAACCTTTTATGGTTTTATATTCACAAATGAGCCACTTGTTAATCAAGTGTAGCCGTTTATGTAATTAATTGAAAGTTTGCGCAGAAAAGGGTTAAAAGCGTCAACATGTTAATTCTTACCTCTGAGTGACCTTTTAACAAACCGAGAGCCTCATGATATTTGATTATACTCTCGGGATTGCCAATCATTGGCCACCCAAGGCTTGTATGCCCAAAAGTAAAGTCACGCGCAACTTTGCAAGTATAAGGGACTAAAAGTGTCAATATGTTTAATTATACCTCTGAATGACCTTTTATCGAGCCCGAAGCATTATGATGTTTAATAATACTTTCAATAATGCCTAATATGAATTAGATGAGGCTTCAATGCTATTAAATGATGAGTTACGCAAGTTTGCGCATTAGAAGGACCTAAAGCGTCAAACTGCTAAAGTATACCGATTCGTATGTTATCGGACCTTCTGGAATATGACCATGAGATAAACATACCACAATTATCCCTAATATAGCTTAGATATAGGCTTAGAGGTGTTTGGTGCGCAAAAATAAGCTTTTAAGTCATGCAGGGACTAAAAGTGTCAAAAAGCGCACAAGTTTGCGTTTACGTGCATATCTCACATTCTGAATATCCCCGGACACCCAAAAACTTATGTAAACACTAAAATATGTTATTTTAGTGTTTGGCTTGATAAAATTCCATTCTTCGCGTCAATTGGTTCGTTTTTCGCGTCCGTCCGTGTTTCGTCGTAATTAACCGAACAACGTGACCGTACGACCAAACGAACCAACATCCGGCATATTTTTGAGCATGTTTCATGTTCCCCATACTTAGGCATCATTTTAGAGCCTTAAAAATGATTTAACGGACCTTGGATGTGTCGGAAATGGCATTTGGAGGTGCAGGGGCTAAAACTGTCAACATTTGAAAGATTCTTTGTGCTGGCAAAAGGCTTGCGCACCTCAAGCCTAAAAGCCTTACGGTGCGCAAGCATGGCCCAGATGCAGAAACTCGTTCTTTTTGTCTGTTCAGCCCATGTAAACGACAACTATAGCCCTTTAACACTTCCAAAGGCCGCCTAAACTGATTTTTAGACCTTAGGGACACTTGTTACTGATCCATGATCATGTATAGCATGATTTGTCATGATCTTAAGGGATCAAAATCACTATAAAAGGCCTTCATGGTTGCAACCATTTGATCACTCACTTCATCTGCTTTCTTGGAGCTTCCTGGAGCATAAGAGCAGATCCAAGCCATCCCTAATAGTGCATTAGGCTTTGGTAAGTATGCTTAACCTTTCTTAGTTGAGTTTTTACTTAGTTTTAGCTTAAAAGTCAAACCGTCGTAATTAACGGTTGACTTAACGATTAATCATTAATGGTCCAGTGATTAGTCGAATTGAAGGTAGTTATAAGTTGGTAATCATGAGGGCAATAAACCCTTAAAAGGGCACCCTCTGATTCCCGTTCTAACTAGATCAAATGTCGGGTCAAAGTTGTTTATAAAAAGTCAACAGGATCCTAATTTGCGATTTAAAACATAATTAACAATGTAGAAGCTTTGCAACTTGTTTTATTACTCTTATAACTTAGTAATTAATGTAAGAACATGTCTAAGCATGTTCGACCCGACAATGTTCTGTTTAGACCCGGTTCGGAACCGAAAGTCGCAAAACTTTGACTTTTGCTTTGACTTCAGTTCTGACCCGATTTAGTATGGTTTGGAAATGCCTTAGAGCTCCCTTATAACCATTTTACATGATAGTATAACCCTCGGTGGTTGGATCGTTGATTGTCCGATTCGTTTACACGTTTCCGTTAAATGCTTAATGTTAACCATAATGCCCTTTTGACCATAAAACGAGAATTTTGGAAATATGAAAGGACAATAATCTTTACTACTGATTTATAAACATGTCCCTAAAATTTCACATCAGTTGGAGGTCTAGATTATGAGTTATGCTCATTAGCGTAATTATAACGCCTTTTAGTAATTAAACGGCGCAATTAGCATAAAGCCTATCTAAACCCAATTTTTGACACCAAACCTTTTACCCACTGATGTAAAATAATATTTTGAGATTTTTAAATATTTTTAATGATTTTTAAACTAATCAAAACCTAGGGTTATCGCCTTAATTCGGTAAATACCGATTATGCCTTTTAGGCCATAAAATGAGTTTTACAAGCCCTTTTGATACCAATCCAATTTCTACTGATTTTATATAATAAATAAAGTATTTTGAACTTTATAACCTGATTAGAAAACTCAGCTTTCCTGTATAACCCGGAAATCGCTTAAAATAGCTTTTTACGCGTATTAAACGCATAGTTTGGGTTTAAAACCATTTTGTCACATAAGACTTATTACCAATTGATATACCCTGTTAAAATAAGTCATTTTACTGATGTATTCAGACCCGAACCTCAGAAGTTCATTAAATCTATTTTATAACCTTTAAAATGACCAAAATACCCCTACGGGGCTTATTTTGAGTTTAAACTCGTTTTGGACATAATGGAAGATATCCTACTGATATCACAACATATTTAAGGCATATTAACTTAGGAAACCTGTATATGACTCTTATGATTACCCGTCATGCGTTATTCGCGTTCGGTTCGGTTTATGTAACTAGTTTGCATAAATTAGCCGAAACGGGTCAAACATTATCGTTTTTATCTCAAAATCCAGAATGTGTTTAGTTTACCCATATTATACAAGTCTCCAAACTTGTCGGGTCTAAATCACATCCTATTCCGGTCTTCGCTTAATCATGCGTTTTGAACCGTAAACCTTTCCTTAAAACTAACCGGTCTAAGTTATGAATTAAATAAGACCCGTTAGGAATTTAATAGGTTAATAAAACCTTCGTTCCAGATTGAGAGCCCCAGTAGAAGTACTTGTGCTTGCTGATTAGAATATACGGCTGAGTATAAATTGCATTGCTAGCTCAGGTAAATACTTTTAACTTATTTTCCCTATACGGGCTTGGGTTACGGTACATAAAATACCGCTTGGTCGGGCATTAAATCTTCCATCGTTTGGTGGTTAATTGAATAATTTAATCGGCCCGTTTAAATATGTTTTGTTCACTTAAAGCCTTTGGGGGGTTAATGACCATGTCCCGGATATCCCTGGCATCATTTTACGAAATGGCCACGACTTAAGCGCGGGGTGTAGGCGTACACCCGTCAGTGCATAAAAGAATAATGTGGTGTGTCTATTGATCTTTAACCCGGACAAGATCCGGGCTACTGAACGCATAAGGAACATGTAATTCTTTTACAAGATTATATATTTAAATAATTATCCCAAGTTATAAAATGTTTATGCCACGTGCATCCAAATCAATTTTAATCATTTTCAAAATGAGTCATTTAATTGTATTTACCAGTGTAAACTGACGTATTTTCCAAAAAGGTTAAGTGACAGGTACTATGCGTAATTGGCTGGGAGCTCAGGGCGTCAATAGGGAATCTTGTAAGTTCTAGATGCCTAAAGTCTGTTGAACAGTTTTCTTTTGTTGATCCGCCTGTGGATCCTTTACCTTCCGTTGTAATACTTTGACATTACTTATATTCGGAATGTAATATATTTATCTTTTGCTTCCGCTGTGCATTTATATATTGTGTTGTTTGACTATGATGATATCGACTACGTCACGATACTCCCCACCGGGCCCACCGGTAATACGTGGAAATATCGGGGTGTGACAGGTTGGTATCAGAGCCAACATTGAGTGAATTAAACACTAGCCTTATGTGTTTAATATCAATGACACAGTAGCACATTCCTTGACCTTTTGAGTCTAGACTTAACATAGGAATAATCTCAATCCTAATCTGGAAATTTTTTTTTTCCAATTTTTTTATTGGATACGTCGCCAAGCGAAGAAGCCGTATTAGAAATTCTCCACATCCGGAGCCTAGAATGGCTGAGCTTCGTACCGCGGCTAGAATGAAACGAGCATCCAGGGAGAGAACATTCAGAAATAAAATGAAGAAGAAACTCCTCTTACTGAAGATTGTTTCCTTAATAGTCCTTATAAGGACATATTTATCTTTCAGTCCCTTCGAGGACACATTATTCCTTTCAAAGACCCGCTTAGGGCAACTCTGTACTTTTATTTTCATATAATGGATTGATTAAATTAAGTTTTCATTCTAAACATGAAATAAATGGAAAATAACATCCCTTAGAAGGGAAGTGCCTACGAGCTATAATTAACGTCCTCTGAGACTAAAGACAGTGGTAGCCTACAACTCTCTGTCAAGAAAAGGTAATGAACTTTGATTCAAACCTTAATGCCTCGATTCTCTGAAATCATGGCTTATAAATTTAAACTTGTCTACGTGACTAGGCCATTTGTGCTATTATTAACTTGTAAATTAGGATTTATGATAAAAATCCCGAACAAAATAAATATCATCCCTTTCCTACCTGTATACATATTAAAAAGAATCTTAAAGGTAAAACCTAGCCTACATGTCATTTTAGATATGGCCAAGATGGTGAAGACCTATTCAAGAGATTCAGATCATTGTTAACACCTAAGAACGTGTTAGCACTCTTGACAAATGTGATTCGAGAAAATCACAACAGTCATCCTTATATTGGATTCTTCCAATTTTTCTTATCTAGCCTAGTGATTTAGAAATCATGGCTTAAATCATCGAATAAAGATGATCATATTGCTAAACACCTAAGAACGTGTTAAACACTCATGACAAAAGTGATCTGAGAAAATCACAATAGTCATCCCTATATTGGAAATTTTCAAATTTCCTGATTTGGCCTAATGATCTAGAAATCATGGCTTATGTCATCCTATAAGATGAACATATTATAAACATCCGTTAGTGATGAAGTGCCTACGGGCTAAACTTGTTGTCCGATAAGACAACGACAGTGGTGGTCTTTGACCTCCTGCCTAAAAATGTTGGACCATGTCCAAGCATAATAGTCGGTATGATCCAAACGATCTTGACTAATAGCATCTGAAAAGATGATCATATCATAAACATCCGTCAGAAGGGAAATGCCCACGGGCTATATCTATTGTCCTAAAAGACAAAAGGCAGTTGTAGTCTTCGACTCTCTATCAAGAAAAGTAACCGACTATGCTCAAACCTTAAATGCCTCGATCCCAAACGATCATGGCTTATAAATTCAAATCTGTCCTCGTGACAAGGCCGTTGTGCCACTTTAATATCCTTAATGTCTTATATACTAGGATAAATTATAATGAAAATACTAATAAAATTAACAAATTAACCCATATGGTTTATATTGCCATGGTTAATAAATCATCAAAAATGATAATTTCATAATAACCTTTGAGTAAATCATTGTCAATATTTATGTAGCAATCAAGCTACATGGCTGGATCAGATGAAGTTAACAGCCACTTGAAGGTGAACAATGATACTACTAGGATTAATATGACTGGAGCAGAATTGCAGGCATTAATAGATGATGTTGTTACTCGCGCTCTTGACAGACAGTATAATGAATCATATGATACCCTCTCTAAGACTCTATCTGTGGCTCGTAGTAAGCCCCCTTCTAAATCACCTGAGTCAAAGGAAGACGATGTTCATAACTCGTCAAATCAGAGGAGTGTTCCGTCTAGACAGGTTGTGCTTAACGAAGGGCCACATGTTAAAACCGGTTCATATAAATATTTTGTCTCCTGCAAGCCCAGAGACTTCACAGGAGAAAAAGGAGCCATCGACTGCATGACATGGCTCGATGAGATGGACACTGTTGTTGATATTAGTGGATGTGCAGAGCAAGACATTGTGAAGTTTGTTTCACAATCTTTTAAAGGAGAAGCTCTAGCTTGGTGGAGGTCACTAATCCAAGCTACTGGGAAGATCCCGTTATATAATCTGACATGGGATCAGTTTGCTGCTCTTATCAAAGAAAATTACTGTCCTCAACATGAAGTTGAGAAAATCGAGACTGATTTCTTGACATTGGTCATGAAGAACCTAGATTGTCAGACATATCTTACAAGTTTCAATACCATGTCTCGGTTGGTTCCTTACTTGATCACACCGGAACCAAAGCGAATAGCTCGCTTTATTGGGGGTCTAGCCCCAGAAATAAAGGAAAGTGTGAAAGCATCGAGACCTACTACTTTCAGGTCAGCGGCAGATCTGTCGCTATCTCTCACACTCGATGTGGTCAGAAACAAGGCTGCCAAAGCCTCTGAAGATGGAAAGCGTGAAAGAGAGGAGGAGAACTCTCATCGATCTGATAAGAAGAAAAAGGGAAGTTCTGAGCATAAGAAAGACTCCGAGTTTAGGAAAAACTCGAGTCAGTTTAATAACAGGCCCAAATGCAGTAACTGCTTGAAACGACATTCTGGAAAATGTACGATTGACCCAAGTGCTAAATTGTGTGGAATTTGCAAGACCAGGGGTCACAAAACCTTAGATTGCAAGGAATTAAAGAACACCACATGTTACAATTGTAACGAGGAAGGACACATCAAAACCAACAGCCCAAAGCTTATAAAGAAGCCTGGAGAGGCCAGGAAAACAAACGCATGAGTCTTCCGGATGAACGCCCAGGAGATGGTGCAGAATTATAATTATATAGCAGGTACTTTTCCTTACCAAGCAATTTATGCAGAAATTTATTTGATGCTGGCACATATGATTCTATAATGAACGATAACTGTTGAGAACTGTTGTCTCCGCCTGACTAGGACTCCGGTCATTTAACGCGAGATAGAAATTGGCCGATGATACTTTAGAGAATACTCCAACAAACCTTAGATCGATATCTTATATCTATTAGGAATCACTTTTTTCTGATATCCTTATGGCAAGCTTTCAAGCTATCCAAATTCATCAATATAATAAAGACAGATGTGACTTTCTGATCCCCTGTCAAAAAGGTGATAGACTAGGTCCAACCCTTAAATGCTATTGATGGTCTTTTGTGACCTAGGCTAAGTGATATTGATATTTTTTTTAATGACGTTCATTAAGAATGTTAGTGCCATATTGGCCTGTATAGTTTAATGAAACCATGGTTAGTATATGTTAAGGCCATCAGGGTGATGAATAGCAGTTGTTGGATTGCAACTAAGTAAATGATTCATCTGGTAATGGGAACCATTTCTTCTGTTCCTGTCAGAAATCTTCAGTCATAAAAATTCTAATGTACTCCCTCTCCAGATAAATGCATTCAAATGTAATTGATATCTCTTTGATCCCTATTGATTTCGAATACCAAATGGTATGACAAAAGCACCATATGAGGATTGGTGTATCTTAATATGTTCCATAGATTGCTTCCATGCCTGATCAGTCTGGAGGTTTAATGCATGGAACCACAAAGATATTCCAATGGTCATACGGTATTAAAGTCAACTAATGGTATTCAAAGATGATATCCAGAATGGAATTGTCTAAGTAAGTGTCTCTGATTAAGAAATCCGTGGACTCATAACATAAATGTGTCACTCATTCGACACCAGCAAGGATGGATGAACTGGTGCCTGAGATTTGGAAAATCTCTGTAACCTCCTTGTATCTTGATTATCTTCTCCTAAGACTACCCTGTTTACCTCTCGAGAGACAAGTAGAGTTAAGATTAACATCCTGCTTAGGGTTGGAGTGTTGTAAGAACTCCGTGTTGATCATAGAATAATCGAAACCCTGATTAAGTAAACTTTAAGATAAGATATTCATATAGCCTAACTCGATATTCCGAGAGTTTGATAAGAAAGACGGTTCATTTTGCTTATGCATTCATTACCACAACCCTATTTTAACAACGATTAAGAATCACCATCAACTACCCAGGATCGTTGAGTTATTCAACTAGCTATAAGGATTAGCTACTCCTTAAGATTAGTTTTATGCAATGGTTGGGAGAACCATCCCACCTTAAGATAAGCTTTTCTATAATAATTGATATGTAAGTATTAAGGCTGCTCCTTTGGAGACCTTGCATAGATGGAATGTTAAACATCTATTGTTAGATAGGGAATTGGTAAGTCCAATTATCAGGATCTGAAAGTTGCCTAGGAAACAACAAATAAGATCATACAAATCCATAATCGATTGTAAGTTGCCAGTATACGGCAGTAAATCAAGGATTTATGAAAATGACAACCCTCCTAAGTTCTGGTTAAAAGATAAGGTTCAACAAAAGATAACACCCTAGAAGGGTGTGCCGAGTTGTAATTTTCAGGTTAGTTAAGCTCGGAATATATAAAGTCATTCGAAGGATTCGAATGTATCAAGACTAAATAGCTTACGAGCTAAGGCCTAATTTAGGAGCTTAGTGGAACGCGCAATGTGACCCACACTAATGATTTAGTGACGTGTCACCAATAAGTCGAAAAGCACTATCACATAATGATATGCAGATCTATGATAGTATGAGCAACCTATGTCGATTGAGAATCGACAGGTTAAGGAGCTCCAAAAGAAAGTATGCACC
Source organism: Helianthus tuberosus (assembly GCA_030545235.1). NCBI lineage: Eukaryota > Viridiplantae > Streptophyta > Magnoliopsida > Asterales > Asteraceae > Helianthus > Helianthus tuberosus. The sequence continues at coordinate 164,397,288 of CM060433.1, forward strand.
TATTGTATAGGTCAACTGGGATACCCTTGGAGGCCCAATTATACCGTGGAAGTTAAATCCATGATACGACAGAAAGTACTTCCTTTACTTTAAGCAAATCTCGAGGTCGAGATTTCTTTTAAGGGGGTGAGGATGTAACACCTCGAAAAAAAATCACGTCCAATGAAGTATTGACACGTGTAATAAACCCTAATGAAGTCAAACGTTGAATTTAAGGGACTATTTTTTCGAAAAATCAAAAAACTTTGATTATGAAAGAATTGAAAGTATTATCATACCTAAAATAAGTTTCTAAATAACCTTTTATGGTTTTATATTCACAAATGAGCCACTTGTTAATCAAGTGTAGCCGTTTATGTAATTAATTGAAAGTTTGCGCAGAAAAGGGTTAAAAGCGTCAACATGTTAATTCTTACCTCTGAGTGACCTTTTAACAAACCGAGAGGCTCATGATATTTGATTATACTCTCGGGATTGCCAATCATTGGCCACCCAAGGCTTGTATGCCCAAAAGTAAAGTCACGCGCAACTTTGTAAGTATAAGGGACTAAAAGTGTCAATATGTTTAATTATACCTCTGAATGACCTTTTATCGAGCCCGAAGCATTATGATGTTTAATAATACTTTCAATAATGCCTAATATGAATTAGATGAGGCTTCAATGCTATTAAATGATGAGTTACGCAAGTTTGCGCATTAGAAGGACCTAAAGCGTCAAACTGCTAAAGTATACCGATTCGTATGTTATTGGACCTTCTGGAATATGACCATGAGATAAACATACCATAATTATCCCTAATATAGCTTAGATATAGGCTTAGAGGTGTTTGGTGCGCAAAAATAAGCTTTTAAGTCATGCAGGGACTAAAAGTGTCAAAAAGCGCACAAGTTTGCGTTTACGCGCATATCTCACATTCTGAATATCCCCGGACACCCAAAAACTTATGTAAACACTAAAATATGTTATTTTAGTGTTTGGCTTGATAAAATTCCATTCGTCGCGTCAATTGGTTCGTTTTTCGCGTCCGTCCGTGTTTCGTCGTAATTAACCGAACAACGTGACCGTACGACCAAACGAACCAACATCCGGCATATTTTTGAGCATGTTTCATGTTCCCCATACTTAGGCATCATTTTAGAGCCTTAAAAATGATTTAACGGACCTTGGATGTGTCGGAAATGGCATTTGGAGGTGCATGGGCTAAAACTGTCAACATTTGAAAGATTCTTTGTGCTGGCAAAAGGCTTGCGCACCTCAAGCCTAAAAGCCTTACGGTGCGCAAGCATGGCCCAGATGCAGAAACTCGTTCTTTTTGTCTGTTCAGCCCATGTAAACGACAACTATAGCCCTTTAACACTTCCAAAGGCCGCCTAAACTGATTTTTAGACCTTAGGGACACTTGTTACTGATCCATGATCATGTATAGCATGATTTGTCATGATCTTAAGGGATCAAAATCACTATAAAAGGCCTTCATGGTTGCAACCATTTGATCACTCACTTCATCTGCTTTCTTGGAGCTTCCTGGAGCATAAGAGCAGATCCAAGCCATCCCTAATAGTGCATTAGGCTTTGGTAAGTATGCTTAACCTTTCTTAGTTGAGTTTTTACTTAGTTTTAGCTTAAAAGTCAAACCGTCGTAATTAACGGTTGACTTAACGATTAATCATTAATGGTCCAGTGATTAGTCGAATTGAAGGTAGTTATAAGTTGGTAATCATGAGGGCAATAAACCCTTAAAAGGGCACCCTCTGATTCCCGTTCTAACTAGATCAAATGTCGGGTCAAAGTTGTTTATAAAAAGTCAACAGGATCCTAATTTGCGATTTAAAACATAATTAACAATGTAGAAGCTTTGCAACTTGTTTTATTATTCTTATAACTTAGTAATTAATGTAAGAACATGTCTAAGCATGTTCGACCCGACAATGTTCTGTTTAGACCCGGTTCGGAACCGAAAGTCGCAAAACTTTGACTTTTGCTTTGACTTCAGTTCTGACCCGATTTAGTATGGTTTGGAAATTCCTTAGAGCTCCCTTAGAACCAGGTTACATGATAGTATAACCCTCGGTGGTTGGATCGTTGATTGTCCGATTCGTTTACACGTTTCCGTTAAATGCTTAATGTTGACCATAATGCCCTTTTGACCATAAAATGAGAATTTTGGAAATATGAAAGGACAATAATCTTTACTACTTATTTATAAACATGTCCCTAAAATTTCACATCAGTTGGAGGTCTAGATTAGGAGTTATGCTCATTAGCGTAATTATAACGCCTTTTAGTAATTAAACGGCGCAATTAGCATAAAGCCTATCTAAACCCAATTTTTGACACCAAACCTTTTACCCACTGATGTAAAATAATATTTTGAGATTTTTAAAGATTTTTAAACTAATCAAAACCTAGGGTTATCGCCTTAATTCGGTAAGTACCGATTATGCCTTTTAGGCCATAAAATGAGTTTTACAAGCCCTTTTGATACCAATCCAATTTCTACTGATTTTATATAATAAATAAAGTATTTTGAACTTTATAACCTGATCAGAAAACTCAGATTTCCTGTATAACCCGGAAATCGCTTAAAATAGCTTTTTACGCGTATTAAACGCATAGTTTGGGTTTAAAACCATTTTTTCACATAAGACTTATTACCAATTGATATACCCTGTTAAAATAAGTCATTTTAATGATGTATTCAGACCCGAACCTCAGAAGTTCATTAAATCTATTTTATAACCTTTAAAATGACCAAAATACCCCTACGGGGCTTATTTTGAGTTTAAACTCGTTTTGGGTATAATGGAAGATATCCTACTGATATCACAACATATTTAAGGCATATTAACTTAGGAAACCTGTATATGACTCTTATGATTACCCGTCATGCGTTATTCGCGTTCGGTTCGGTTTATGTAACTAGTTTGCATAAATTAGCCGAAACGGGTCAAACGTTATCGTTTTTATCTCAAAATCCAGAATGTGTTTAGTTTACCCATATTATACAAGTCTCCAAACTTTTCGGGTCTAAATCACATCCTATTCCGGTCTTCGCTTAATCATGCGTTTTGAACCGTAAACCTTTCCTTAAAACTAACCGGTCTAAGTTACGACTTAAATAAGACCCGTTAGGAATTTAATAGGTTAATAAAACCTTCGTTCCAGATTGAGAGCCCCAGTAGAAGTACTTGTGCTTGCTGATTAGAATATACGGCTGAGTATAAATTGCATTGCTAGCTCAGGTAAATACTTTTAACTTATTTTCCCTTATACGAGCTTGGGATACGGTATATATAAAAATACCGCTTGGTCGGGTGTAGAAACCTTTTAATCGGAGATGATTAAATTGCATTATCCCGTTTTAATCTGTATTGATTGATAACAAATAATATTAGGGGTTAATGACCGTGTCCTGGATATCCTTGGCTCATTTAAAAAGTGAATGGCCATAACTTAAGCACAAGGTGTAGGCATAGCACCTCCTGTTGCGTATGTAAAAGATATACTCACTCGTAAGGATGTCTTCTTGTGAGTTATATTTATGGTGTGTCGATTAATCTTGACCGGCTTGTATTGTATAATCACCGGCCCTAAATGTTGGACAACCATGTAAATCGGATACAAGATCTTTATTAATAAAATTGTCCCAAGTATAAAAGATTAATTTTGCCTCGTGCATTTTAATCAAATTATAAAAGATATTTTGTGCCACGTGCATTCAAATCAATTTTCTTAAACTCTTTTCAAAATGAGTCAGTTAATTGTATTTACCAGTGTAAACTGACGTATTTTCCAAAAGGTTAAGTGCCAGGTACTATGCGTAATTGGCTGGGAGCTCAGGGCGTCAATAGGGAATCTTGCAAGTTCTAGATGCCTAAAGTCTGTTGAACAGTTTTCTTTTATTGATCCGCCTGTGGATCCTTTACCTTCCGTTGTAATACTTTGACATTACTTATATTCGGAATGTAATATATTTATCTTTTGCTTCCGCTGTGCATTTATATATTGTATTGTTTGACTATGATGATATCGACTACGTCACGATACTCCCCACCGGGCCCACCGGTAATACGTGGAAATATCGGGGTGTGACATTAATATAACTTGGTAATTAGTGTAAGAACATGTATAAACATGTTCAACCCGACAATTTTCAGTAGAGACCCGGTTCGGAACCGAAAGTCGCATAGTTTGACTTTTGCTTTGACTTTCAGTTCTGACCCGTTTAGGCATGTTTTAGAAATGCCTTAGAGCTTTAATTGGACCAGGTTACATGCTAGTATAACCCTCTGTGATTATACACCATGGTTCATTAGTTAACCAATTAATATGCATGATTCCGTTAATTGCTCATATGTTGACCATTATGCCTTTTTCTCCTTAAAACGTGATTTTTGAAAATGTGAAAGAGTAGAAACCTTAGTTACTAAATTATAAACTTGAACCCAAAATTTGACATCAGTTTGAGGTGTAGATTGAGAGTTATGCTCATTAGCGTAATTGAAAGCTTCTTTAGCGATTAAAACGGCGTAATTAGCGTATAGCCTAGTTAAGCCTACTTTTTGATATCAAAATCTTTACCCACTGATGTAATATATTATTTTAGGATTTTTGAAGATTTTTAATTAATTTTAGGCTGAGCATAACTTATAGTCGTAGGCTTAATCCGGTAATTGTCGGTTTTGCCCTTACGGGCTATAAAATGAGTTTTACATATCTAATCGACTCCAAACCTTTTGCTACTGATTAAATATGATAAATAAATTATTTTCAACCTTCTGGAATAATAAAAATATCAGCTTTATGTATAGAACCCGGAAATGGCTTCTAATCGCCTTTTTAAGCGTTTTTAACGCATAGTATGTACTAGAACTATTTTAAACATACAAGGGTTGATACCTACTGATATTTTAGGTAAATTATAATATTTTAACAGTAAGCAAAAGCTGTTTAACTCAGACTTCAGTTTTGAGCTTTACGGCTTATGTGAAATTACCAAAATGCCCCTACGGTGCATAGTTTGGTTATAATTGATAAATTTCACATATATACTTTACCCTACTGTTATAACTTAGTAAAATAAGTATTTTTGCTGATTATAGCAGACCTGTAACTCAGGTTAATACTTAAACCCTTATATAACCTTGTAAATGACCAAACTACCCCTACGGGGCATAGTTTGTGTTTAAATTCGTTTCGGGCATAATAGAAGACACCTTACTGATGTCACAACATATTTGAAGCATATTAACTTAGGAAACCTGTATATGGCTCTTACGGATACCCGTTACGCTTATTACGCGTTCGGTTCGGTTTATGTAACTAGTTTACATAAATTAGCCGAAACGGGTCAAACCTTATCGGTTTTATCTCAAAATCCAGAATGTGTTTAGATTACCCAAATAAGACAAGTCTCCGAACATGTCGGGTCTAAATCACATTCTATCCCGGTCTTCGCTTAATCGTGCGTATGAACCGTATATTTGAAACTAACCGGTCTAAGCTTAAGCTTAATTAAAGACCCGTTAGGATTCTAATAGGTTATTATAAACCTTCGTTCCAGATTAGGAGGACCAGTAAAAGCTACTTGCATTTGCTTATTGTGATTATTACTTTGCTCAGGTAAATACTTTTAACTTATTTTCCCCTATACGGGCTTGGGTTACGGTATATAAAATACCGCTTGGTCGGGCATTAAATCTTCCATCGTTTGGTGGTTAATTGAATAATTTGATCGGCCCGTTTAAATATGTTTTGTTTACTTAAAGCCTTTGGGGGGTTAATGACCATGTCCCGGATATCCTTGGCATCATTTTACGAAATGGCCACGACCTAAGCGCGGAGTGTAGGCGTACACTCGTCAGTGCATAAATAGTTGATGTGGTGTGTCTATTGATCTTTAACCCGACACGATCCGGGCTACTGAACGCATAAGGAACATGTAATTCATTTACAAGATTATATATTTAAATAATTATCCCAAGTTATAAAATGTTTATGCCATGTGCATCCAAATCAATTTTTAATCATTTTTAAAATGAATCAGTTGATTGTATTTACCAGTGTAAACTGACGTATTTTCCCAAAAAGATTAAATGCAGGTACTAAGCGTAATAGGCTGGATTCTCTCCTTAGCATCAATAAAGAGTCTCGCAAGCTTAAGATGCCTACCGTCTGTTGAACTATTGTTTCTTATTTATTTCGATCCGTCTGTGGATAAACTTTCAACTGCTTGTGATACACGATATTACAATATTTTATTCGGTTGAAATATATCTTTCAATTGCTTCCGCTGTGCATTTAAATGTTGTGTTGTTTGACTATTATGTTGCCAACCACGTCACGATACTCCCCACCGGGCCCACCGGTGACACGTGGAATCAGGGGTGTGACATCATAAAACCTGGGGGTTGAGTCTTCTAAATCGGATCCTTAAACCTGGGGCTGAGTCTTCTATTTATAGCCGGGGAATAATGAAGGAGGAAGATTTCCAGCTAGCCGTTGTTCGCCAGTTGTCCGACCAAGAGGAATATCCATTTTGTCCCCTCTAGCGTAGTCAGGCCTGGAGGTCACGTGGCGCATGGTTATTCACTCCAGCTCAGCGTCCTTTTGTATTGGTTGTCGGTTTGTCCTTTGGAGATCTTGCGATCAATGCTGGCGCCCTACCATTGGTGCCACCTGCCGTCTTTTCTGTCTGCTGGGAGCATCTTCTTGTCGCCAGGTGTTTTCTTCCAGAACCTTTAAGAACCTTCTGAATGCTTTCGTATGGCGAGGCTGCCAGCTTGGAGTGGTGTGATCCCTTTGCCACGTGTCCACGCGTGATTTGGGATCATAACTCTTCAAGTCCCCCAGTCCAGTGTGGCTTTCAGGTGAGTTTATCAACTTGGAGGGATTCTGGACTCATAGGGATTTTGGTATGCAGAAATGGGCCAGAAGCTCATGGGCTTTGGCGTACATAGTTGAGCCAAAAAACAGATCATACCTGGTTAGTTATGAATCTGATAATAGTCGTTTGTAAACATGTCGACATTGAATAGCGTGGCTGGTCGTCGCCATTGGGTTTACTCATGGTTTGCGTCTTCGCAGGCCAAGGTTTACTCGTCGCCGTCTAGGGTTTGTGTTAGGAGGATTTCAAGGGAAGAAAGTTTGATTGGTATGAAATATGAAAAAGTTGAAACGTAATATGATTTGATAATATCCACGTAACATGATGGCTAGGAGATTTTAGTTCTGATTTGATTTTATAAATTCCACGTAATATCCACATTGGCATTTAAAAAAAATCAGAGAAAAAATGTTATTTGGTGACCTGGTAATTACACAATATTAAAACATTAAGGGACTGTTTGTTTATTTCTTAATGGTTCAGACCTCTTACTGGTTCAACACTTAATGGTTCCGACTGTTTGTTTCGTGAGCTAATGTCTGAATGGTTCAGACATTTGCCTCTGAATGGTTAAGCATTGTACCGAGTCTGAATGGTTAAGACCTCTAATCTGAATTGGTCAAACATTTGTCTCTAAACAGTTAAGCATTATACATGCTCTTAATGATTCAGACCTCTTATGAGTTCAGCACTTAATGGTTCAGACCTTTTATTAGTTTAGCACTTAACCATTCAGAAGTTGTCAAACAGCCACTAAATCAAAGTTTAGTTACTTCATAGAGACAAAAAAAATTGGATGACTTGATTGGAACAACTTCCAAACCTGGTTACATTTATATGATATTTTCCTTAAAAGTATTATAAAAGAAAATGTTTTAACAAAAACTTTAAAAAACATAAATATAGATTAGAAGGTTAGGTTTATGTGAATAATATTAATTAAAAAGATTAAATATAATAAGTTCAATGTAAACATATATTAAAAAGATTATATATAATAACTTAAATGTAAACATATAGGAAAGATTCTTAATTTTTCAATTATATTTTTTAAAACTTACATAATTTTGTTCCAAAAACCAAAATAACCAGAAAACCAAATCAAACCAATTTAAAAACCGAAAAAGCCGAAACCGAATCGTTTTAAAAAATAAAAAACCGACATGGCGGCGCAGTTTGTTGCTCGTCTACCTGCTATCCTTATGTAATTTGCCCTGATGATTGGAATGAAATAAAAATCATTATATTAAAAAAAATTGAACCAAATAGTGCACACCTCTGTGATTAACCTTGAACTTGAACTTCAATGTTTTAAAAACCGGTTTATACCGGCCGGTTGAACAGGTTAAACCGGATACCGGAAGCTTGGCCGGCACGAATCATACCGGCAAACTAAGGGAACGGCAAAGAAATTGTACCGCCAATAAATTGGGTTTACCGGTTTAAACCGGTATAACGGTAACGGCCAAGGTTAGAATTTGGACTTTATGAACAAAAAAATGTGATAATTTACCTTCTTAGTTTAACCTAGCGTCCACATATATCAAACATTCAAACTTCATGCTCTAAGATTTAAAATCATCGATCAAACTTTATCCTCAATGATGGGGTATGGTATTAGACCCAACCCGAACGACCGGACATATCCGTTACTTATCGCCTTTTATTATAATATTTATTATTATTGCGTACTAACCCGCGAAGCCTAGCGCGTTGTAGTTTACACTACACTAGGTTGTGGGCTTGTAGAGATAACCCCTAACTGGGCCTGGCCCATTGAGGTTAGGGGAGGCCCATATCTCCTATATAAAGAGGTGTTCACCTCATTATTAGGGCATAAGATATGGAGCCGCCACACTTTTGTTACTGGAAACAGGGGATTCTTTCCCTACCGGTCATCTCTACCGCTCCACTTTCTTGTCTTCTCCATTGCAGATCTAGGTTCAAGAGGAAGAACAAGGTGTGATTCTTCACCCTCATGGAGAAAGCGGTCCAATCATCCTGGCGGTGATTCCGTGTTTCAACATTGGCGCCCACCGAGTATATGCTATACATTTGTTGATCACATCTTGTTTTATCCTCAGCTCCTTAGATCTGTGTGTTCTTAGAGTCACACTCTCGATCTCTGAATGGAGAAACCCCATAGATCTGTATTACCTTTCCCAAAACTTCTAGATCTGTGGTTTTTCACTTATTTTAGTGCTTAAAAATCTTCAGATCTACATTTGTTTCAAAGGGGGTTCACAAACTCATGTACAAGGGAGCTCAGATCTGTTGCCGTACAAGACTTTCTCAAGTCATAATTTCGAGATCCAAGTTTTGTGGGTTTTATGCTTCCGTTAACGAAGATTAGCCATGATTTATGAAAAAGAAAAAACCGGGTACGTTATTTGCTTTTCTTTGACGCAATCTTCTATCAAAACAAGGTATGGCAAAAGGAAAAGAAATTGCAAATTTCTTTCTTACGTCACCTTCAGAAGCCCTAAACTTTTAAAAATGGCTGTTAATTTATTATTTGATGATCAAAGTTCAATTTCAGGATATTTTAGATTGGTAAATAATAAAAAATACAGTCCATGTCATACGTTCAATTTCAATACATATACAGCTGTAAACAACTATATAAAGTTGTCTGACATGTACTTGCACATTTTTGTCTTCACCCGGAAATGAGAGCATCACCTCTATCTTTACCCGTACAAGATTTTAGTGCCTAAACCCTTCAAATCTACATTTGTTTGAAATGGGTACACAATCTCAGCTACAAAGAGGTGCAGATCGGTTTTCTTACAAGGCTTTTCCAAGCTATAATGAATCTTCAGACCATGTCCATACTTCACCTTAAAAAGAAGGTTTCAGTGAAAATACCACGGCACATGGTGTGCACAAGCTCCGACACCCCGTGCGCATCGAGCAAGCCCCGTCGGATAAACACAAACGCGCGGCGGCGCATGGTGTGCACAAGCTCCATCACCCCGCGCACGTCGGAAATCCAACACGTTTGCTGTTGTAGGTGCTCCGCCTCTCACGCGAGCATTCTCACCTACAAACAAACTTTTTTGTTCTTAACACCTTACCGGACGTTATGACGCGGGGGTAACTTGGGTGCATCGATTGTCTTGTACAAGTTATCATCTTTTTGCCTTCCCTTTAAAATAGATAAAAACAGGACGGGAGGTCACCTTTGCTACTGATTTTATGCTTGTTTTGTTGGATAGAGACCCTTGTTCAACCAGAATGTGTAATAATAACTCTTCTATTCAAATTTAGTACATCTTCACGGCTGAAATAGAGCACAATGATATAACTGGACACCGCGCGCATCATCTCCAGAACGCCGCGCGTCCAAGCGGAACTGTCATACATATCACCGGAGCGCCGCGCGTTCTGGCGGAGATCCGCGTCTTGCCAGTCCTCGCGCACCACTAGTTGCGCCGCCATGCTTGCGCGCAGGTCACCGTTCACGCGCCTGAGCAGGAGTCATTTAGTGAGCTTCTTGTTTACTTCTGTACAGTGGTGACCTTTTGTGTTTACAACAACAATGGCTAAAAGACAACAGTATATTTCAACTTTTAAATATGAATTTAAAATTCATGATATGCACCCAACCCAAGGATAAAGTGTTCTTTAATATTTGTGGAAAACAAAGAATGCATGTGTCTGATCTTATATGTTCACATATGTACTTTACAAATTGACACCACATTTTACAACATTTTACAATAAGGACCCTTGCAATATCCTAAACTAACACTTTATGGCTTGAACGCTTTCTAGTGAATTACTTGATTTGTGGCTTGTATGACTGAATTTGTTTATTGAATAAAATATACAGTTACTTTTATCAAGCCATATGCTTATAAGTGGGTCTTTTAAAAAATAAATCATGCAATTAAAACACTGACAAGCCATGATGTCATGGTTTGCAAAAACGATTTGACAATTATGTCTCAAACACATTATTACGTGCTACAAGAGCCGGCGTACGACTCTTAAATATGCATTTGGGCACATATCATTTTTAGCTAATATATGGACAATGTTCATATGTAATCGGCTGTGAACACTTGAATTATTTAGTAAGGCATTGTTACACGCTTTCCCCGATAACACAAACCGGCTAATGTCTAGCAAATGAAATTATTCAACGACATGGCTAGTAGTTCATCGTTTTAACGAGTATTAACCTTGCGATATTTCCGGCGCACACTAGTATCATTGCTTATTATTATTCAAGTTCAATGCTACTGACATTTTTTAGCAGCTGCAATAAACAAAAGGACTAGCATAGTCCAACACCATTCCGAAGTTCGAAGTTGCTTTCACATATTGTGAAGTATGGATCCATAACACGCACTCCTCCTAAGGACAAAGTTTCGGTACAGTGTGTTCCATAGGTCACTCTTTATTACAATATATCTTGTCAACTTATTTTAAGTCCGAGAAATACTAATATACGACTGGGCATCTCATGATACACCAGCATTTGATAATGAATTTTGCAGGTTGGGTGACGCTCTACATACGAGCACGTAAGTCGCCATACGCGCATGCTCCTCTACATACGAGCACGTAAGTCGCCACACGCGCATGCTCCCTTACTTACGAGCACGTAAGACGCCATGCGCACATGCTCCTTTACATACGAGCATCTCAGTCTAAATGCGAGTATGCTGCTCTACATACGAGCACGTAAGTCGCTATACGCGCATGCTCCTTTACATACGAGCACGTCAGCCTCCATGCCAGCCTACTGCTCTACATACGAGCACACCGGTCTCCTTGCGAGCCTGCTGCTCTACATACGAGCACGTATGTGGCCGTACGCGCATGCTCCCTTACTTACGTTCACGTAAGTCACCATATGCGCATGCTCCTTTACATACGAGCTTCTCAGTCACCGTGCGAGCCTGCTCCTCTACATACGAGCACGTAAGTCGCCACACGCGCATGCTCTTTTACTTACGAGCGAGCACACATGCGCCATACGCGCATGCTCCTCTACATACGAGCACGTAAGTCGCCATACGCGCATGCTCTTTTACATACGAGCACGTAAGTCGCCACGCGCGCATGCTCCTCTACATACGAGCACGTAAGTCGCCATACGCGCATGCTCTTTTACATACGAGCACGTAAGTCGCCACGCGCGCATGCTCCTTTACTTACGAGCGAGCACACATGCGCCATACGCGCATGCTCCTCTACATACGAGCACGTAAGTCGCCACACGCACATGCTCTTTTACTTACGAGCGAGCACACATGCGCCATACGCGCATGCTCCTCTACATACGAGCACGTAAGTCGCCATACGCGCACGCGCATGCTCTTTACTTACGAGCGAGCACACATGCGCCATACGCGCATGCTCCTCTACATACGAGCACGTAAGTCGCCATACGCGCGTGCTCTTTTACATACGAGCACGTAAGTCGCCACGCGCGCATGCTCCTTTACTTACGAGCGAGCACACATGCGCCATACGCGCATGCTCCTCTACATACGAGCATGTAAGTCGCCATACGCGCATGCTCTTTTACATACGAGCACGTAAGTCGCCATACGCACATGCTCTTTTACATACGAGCACGTAAGTCGCCACGCGCGCAAGATCCATTACTTATGAGCACGTAAGTCGCCATGCGCGCAAGCTCTTTTACATACCAGCACGTCGGTCTCCATACGAGTCTGGTGTTCTATATACGATCATCTCAGTCTCCATGCGAGCCTGACGGTCCAAACATGAGCACGTAGGTCGCTATACGCACATGCTCCTTTGACACATAAGCACGCTAGCCTCCATGTGAGGCTGTTGCTCTACATACGAGCATGCAAGCCGCTATACGCACATGCTCCTTTAGTGATGGGCACGCCAGTCTCCATGCGAGCTTGTTGCTACACAGGCAAGCATGCTAATCTCCATGCGGCCCCGCTGCCTTTACATACGAGTGTGTATGTCGCGCGCGCGCGCATGCTTAGCCATATATGAAAACGCTTACAAAACGTAAACTGTGCTACAAATGCACGCACCACTTTGGGTATACGCAAAAACACATTGGCTAAAATAAAGTTTCGTTTGCACCTACAATCTTCAAGAGAAGCCACATCTCCTTGCCTCACGCCACATTGTTGTTGTGGCACAGCGGAGGATTAGCGCAGGCTCAGGTTTCCACTTCATTATCCTGACGCAACTTTATGCCAATTCTCATTTGCGATAACCTGACTCAAAGTGGACTAACACGTGCAAATATTGTAGACAACAGTTTACAAAGATTTAAACACCAAGTATACGTATTCCATAAGGTTAAACACGCGCGCGCCTTGCGTAACCAACAGAAGTCACACCAAAGGGTGAATATTTTACAGTAGCCACACGACTGTGTGCGCACCGCTAAAGCTGGGCCACACTCGAAAATCATCCGAAGGGAAGACACTCATCTAGTCCAGAATTCCACCCACTTGCCATCTGCGCGTGGGAGCAACACTGGACTAGGGGGGACCTGAAGGGGTATGGTCCCAAATGCTGCATCAGTCATACGCACGTTAGGCCCTAACCACACTCAACCGTCAAAACTCAGCCAGCTCCAAGACTCGTGCACAAGACCTAACCACGTACGCGCAACCTTAACAAGCTCATGGTAATGCGCCACTACAAATGGCAACTGACTGCAACCAATCAGCATGCGCCAGGTTTGCCCAACCAATTTCCACGATGAACAATCGTGAGATATTCACTGTTCCATTATCTCTACTCACAGCTGAAGACAGACACAACAAGCATGGCCAGCAACTTTCCCGCACCCGGGCGACAGGTAAGGCTAAAACTCAATCTTTACTTTCGTGCACTCCTAACAAGTCTAGTACTCCTCCCACGCTTGCACGCGGGTGCAGCACTAGACTGGGTGACATGATGGGGTATGGTATTAGACCCAACCCGAATGACCGGACATATCCGTTACTTATCGCCTTTTATTATAATATTTATTATTATTGCGTACTAACCCGCGAAGCCTAGCACGTTGTAGTTACACTACACTAGGTTGTGGGCTTGTAGAGATAACCCCTAACTGGGCCTGGCCCATTGAGGTTAGAGGAGGCCCATATCTCCTATATAAAGAGGTGTTCACCTCATTATTAGGGCACAAGATATGGAGCCGCCACACTTTTGTTACTGGAAACAGGGGATTCTTTCCCTACCGGTCATCTCTATCGCTCCACTTTCTTGTCTTCTCCATTGCAGATCTAGGTTCAAGAGGAAGAACAAGGTGTGATTCTTCACCCTCATGGAGAAAGCGGTCCAATCATCCTGGCGGTAGAGATGGGCATAATCGGGTATTTTTATAACCCGGAACCGGTTCCTACCCGTACCCGGTCCCACTCAAAGTTGACAGTACCCGGTTCCTCTCAAACCCGGTTCCGGTTCATACCCGGGTATTTGCCCAAAAAACCATAACCTGTTGTACCCGGTTACGGGTAGTATGGAACCGGGTCGGGTCGGAACCGGTTCTGTCCTATATGTGAAGAAAAAGCTGACATGATGCATGGAATGGAACCAGATTCTCTCTGCATGTTTAGTCAAAGCAATAATAAAAGCATGTTGGAATTCGTAGTGGAACTTGTCGTATTATAACCGGTTTTTTATTTAACTCATTGTTTCAATTTCATATTTTCAAACTCTACCAGTTTTAAAGTTTTAACTTTCATTTTCATACTTGTTTCAACTTTCATTTTCATACTTGGTGGCTGCTGCTAAGGATTAGAGATATGGCATGCAATGATGAAGTAGTTATGGTGTTGGAAACAAAAAGAAACCCGGCAATATGGAAAAACTTTGATTTATGTTTAATGTCCGATAGCCACGAGATGGCAAGATGCAAAGGTTGCGGAAAATTTATGAAGGCGTCGGCTAACTCGACGCTAAAGAAGCACACCGAGAAACATTGTCCGTTGGCAAAGGAGAAAAAAAGTGAAAAGGGTGAAGGCTCCGGGACCGGCTCGTCTAAAGTTTAGGTGTTTTATGTAACCGGTTTGTTTGGTTTAAGATTATGTATGAGGAGAAGGAAACTCGTCAAAAGCAATCGTACGCTTCATCATTTTCCATGTATCGGGATCTACCCAATGGGCGGTGACACAAATGTACGATTCGGGTAAACCATGTGGAGCCGACCACACATCACTAGTTAAGTTAACACTAGTTTTTAAATTTTTAAAACAAACAATTAAATCTTTTCTAGCATTTTCCCATAACTTCAAACAATGGCGTTTTAAAGTACGACGACTTACGTGTTTGTAGCGTGGTTGAAGCGTCTCTCTAATAAGATTGGTAAGATCGGGGTCGTCGAAGTGTCCAAACGGCAACGCTTTTTTAATCACCAACTTGGACATCCTATCGCGAGTTACGTTATGTTCATAACGGAATATCGTACCGTCTTTTGAGAGTTGCACTTGACCGGGTGTCGCCTCCTTTAATGCCTTACAATACTTCTTAACATGCTTGGTTAACGTTGAGTTAGAGTCCTTGCTTAACAAGGAGCCACAATGTTTGCATTGGGCCTTTTGCGAACCATCACTCAACTCGACCAAGTCCCAATTACACCACACCTCAATATTGCGATTGTGGGATAATGTTCCAACGACAAATGGAGCGGATTGATCACCATTGTTGACGGATTTGGAGTTTGTAACTTTGGAATTTTTGGTAGCCATTATAGAATAAGATATAAGATTAGGGAGAATTGAGTGATAATCTTAAAAAATTGCAAACTTTTTATAGGCTGAATTGTGATTTTTTACCGTTAGAACCGGTTCCAACGGTCAGAATAGTAATAAATGTTGATTATTACCGTTAGGATCGATTCCAACGGTAAGGAGTCCTTATTCTGTTTATGGGTCTGGCTGTAGGCATGCAAACTAGAGATGGGCTTTTGCTTATGGGCTTTGCTAAAGTTGTATTCTGTTTTGTGGGGTTTAAGCCCAGCTTTATTAAAACTTCAAAAATTAAAGTGGCACGGGTAGGCATGCAAACCGGGTATGGGTGGGAACCGGGTACGGGTAGGCATGCAAACCGGGTACGGGTAGGAACCGGGTATGGAACTTATTTTTTTTTTTTAAATATGGAACCGGGTAGGAACCATCGGGTTTTTTAAACCCGGAACCGGGTATGCTTTATACCGGGTTGGGATTGGAACCGGTTCCGGGTAGGTTCTAACGGGTCGGGTTTGGAACCGGTTATTATGCCCATCTCTACCTGGCGGTGATTCCGTGTTTCAACACTCAATAATACCAAATCATCCATGTTTGTTCAATCATTCATTTTGTTATTCTTGTTTACAGAATATTTACTAATTGTTGTATGCAAAATAATTCAGTTGTAATTGTCTACGTTGTGCTGATTGCTGATTATATTTTGTGAACATTCACCAACATTAAATTGTGAACATATTATTTGCTATTTTGTGTACTCCCAAGTTGTGTTGACCAACATTAAATCGAGATTGTTTAACGATGGATTATCTTTTGAATATATTTAACTTTACGTTTTAGACTTTTAGTTTTAGAAGCACATGCTTCATTTGTGAGATATGAATTTCATATTTTAAGCGATTGTGAATTTAATGTATTCAAGACTCTAATGGATTAATTTGATACGGTGAAGTTGAAAGTGAATTTTTGGAATAGTTTTTTTTTTTTTTTTTTTTTTTTTTTTACTATGGATTAACTTTTGAAATATTTTTTTATAACTTTTGGTTTATGAATTTATAGGGTTAATTAGTCAATCCGGTTGAACCGTCCGGTATAACTCGGTTCAACCGGTTAAACCATTTTTTAGCCTAACCCGCAGGGTCGTCTTTGAGAATGATTAAAAAAATTTGGACCTCGGGCGAGACAAAAAGCTAGGCCCACTTCTTATAATATAAACTATATAAAGAAACCACAATACGACGATAATTCTAATAAATTAGATATAGCGTTTTTGAATAAGTAGCAAGATTTACTAATTTCATAAATATGCAGCAACATATGAACATAAAACTCTAGTATTAGGGGCAACTTAATTTAAAATAACCCGGTATGATGTAAAAATCGGTTTTTAAAATGTTTCTTGAACATTGACTGACTTGTAAAAGTAAAACTAAAAAAAGAAATAGAGGGTAACGGAAAGAGGGTGTGACCTGGCAGAAGGTGGGAATCGGTGGTGGGCCCTCTTCTGACATCATCCCCGAAGCACCGAAATTAACGTGGAATATGGCGCGCACCCAAAACGTGAATCAAAAACCCTCCTCCTCCACCGTCAAAACTCCTCCTTCCTCCGCCGTGCCGTCTGCAATCAATGCAACCACTACTCCTCCCCTTTCTTTCTTCCGTCATTTCTCTAATTTCATCAAATAATAGTTACACAATGTATGCACTACGTACAATCCTCACTCATTCCTTTCTAAATATAGCAGCTCTCATTGCTTCTTTAATTCTCTCCTCAACCACTTCACACCGCTCGCTACTCACTCTTCCTTAACCTCAATCAATCATTACACACAATTACCAACTGTGTGTTTCTTTTTGCTTCCTCTTCCAAAATGCGGTTCCCGATCAGCTACTCTCGACCTCCGGCCAGAAGGACGGTTGACGCCGCCGTTGCTGCTGCCGAGGCCAGGCGGAGGCGGATGATGCCGTTCAGGAATGGTGGATTTTCGAGGACTAGACGGAGTCCGGTTAATCGTGAATCTGGATTTGTTCCTCCTCCTCTTCCTCCTAACGTATGGTTTTTTTACTTTTTACTTTTTATTATTCTTATTATTATTATTTTATGTGTTTGTTGATTTCATTTTGTTTGCAGGAAGTTTGATTATTAACAATTACTATTTTTATTTGATTTTTTTGCTTACTTTTTATTGAATTTGATCAGATTTTTTTCGTGTTGGAGAGGTGATCATATCAACAACCTATGCGGATTTTAAGTTATTAAAAACCTAATTATTCTAATCTAGCTAAATACAGATCAAAAGGTGGTGGACTGTTTTGGTTTTAACGAATTACAGTCTAGTTACTCTTGACACTCTAATAAAGAGATTTTGGAATATGTATTTTAAAAAATTCAATTAGAAAGTGACACTCAAATAAAGAGATTTTGGAACATGTATTTTAAAAAATTCAATTAGAAAGAAATAAAGAGATTTTTGAACATGTGTTTTAATGATTTCAATTAATTCAATTAGAAAGAAATAAAGAGATTTTTGAACATGTATTTTATTGATTTCAATTAGAAAGAATCAACTGATTACTTTGTAGTTTAATAAATAAGAACATGTTTTTGAGTCCAAAAGGATGTGGTTTTTTTAACCTAGCTCATCTAGACCAGAAGAGCCAGTTTTTGATCTTGTTGGTCAAGTTTTTATGATAAATATTAGTATGGTTAGGTGCGATATGGAAAACCGTTTATGCAAAGGTTTGAGTCCTAGATCTTTTTATTTATATTTTCCCAAATATGAATTTAACAAGAAAATCTACAAAAACAGTTAACTTAAATGAATATTTGGAAAAAGAAAAACAAGTCATTAGTTTAGAATTGATAAACCATGTAAGGATCCTTTCACTGTCATATATATTTTATGACTGTATAATATAGATTTTATGAAGACTACTTTTTTTTAATCAACTGTAATTAGTATGGTAAACCATTTTAGATTTAGAACACTAAATCATTGTTGAACAGATGAAACGGTTGAGACGTTTCTGTATCAATTCAATAGATTTTTCTTTGATAACTAACCTTTTTGATATTATTAGCATTGCGTTAGGTATGTATATACGCTCATGGTTTTGCATACGAATGATCTATAATGCTTATTCATGCAAAAAATTGGCAGTCGATGTTAATTGGCTGCATGCCTTTAACTAGAAAAGAAAGTTGATACGCCTTCCATTTATGACTTTTTATATTTCTCCCCAATCGTGGGCGAGTAAGGCTCGAGTCGGTGTTGTTTTGTCGCGTGTCGTCACTCGTTTAATTTAAAAAATATTTTGTCACTTCAGCGCAAACGTTTAGTGAGTAGCTTGTCGTCACTTTGTGTTCGTACTATGAACCGTTAAACATTAAAACAAATATGTGATTTACACATATTTTATTCTACACCGGTTTGGAATATGTGTAAATTTTGGTCTACTTGCTCACACTTAGGGGTGTTTGGAGTTGCTTATTAAAACTGTTTATCTGCTTACTGTGTTTTGATACAACTATAAGTTGTTATGAGGGCGTTTTGGACGCCTCACCTAGTCACCCAAACTGATTATTTGATTATTTGAATAAGCAGTTTGAGTTGTTTATTCCATACAACTTATTTTAAAAAAAGCAAGAAGCAGAGTTTTATAAGCTAGCCCAAGTACCCTTCATACATGTGTAAATGATGATTACATTTATAAGTGCCGAGATATATTAAAGTCAAAAGAATTTTTCTGCTTGTAGTTACAGAAGAGGATTTTGCCAAACATAACCCTTAGGACTAAGTTTAACAAAACTTTATGTTTTTTTTTATTTTATTTATTTATTTATAATGAATGTGTTTTTTCAATCAACTTACGCTTACTGTCCACTATATATTTACAAATATAACAAAACTTAACCATAAAATGTTTGTCACCCTTGACCCTCAAGGCTATGTTTAGCATTTTCCTATTGAAAAAAAAAAGTTCACAAGACTTTAATATATCTCCGGATTTACACGTTTTTTAAACATGTTGGAAAAGTGTGCAAATCGCATATTCGTTGTTGTGAAAGACTTTCTTCCCATATCGTTATGTTTCTTTTCTTCAATCTAGCTAAACATAGAATTTCTTTCTCTCAATATTAGATCATTAATCAGGGGATGATGGTGTTCCTATTCTGCAAAAGGCTGCAAAACAGTGACGTCAACAATGTCGGCAGAATCGTATTGCCAAAGGTTGATCTTATTTTATTTCGTTTACTGTTCAAAGTTATAATTATATGGTAATTAATGAGTTTAACAGGTCAATAATGTTGTTTGGTTAATTGGATATCTAAATTTATTGATTTTAATTATTTGTATTCATTTCAGCGCTCGGCAGAGATTCATCTACCTAGGCTCTTAGACCACGAAAGTTTCATGTTACCGGTGCTTGACATGGATGGTGGGGCTGCATGGTCATTCAAATACAGGTCGGGTTGAACAGTAAAAGTTTTTTTGTTCAATTTCAAAATTATCTTATAATAGTTATTGTGTTAATCATGAGCATAAAAACAATATGATTGTAATATTAATCGAAGTCTTGAATTAAACAATTTACGAGGTTACACTTGCCCTTTCCCATTTAACCTACATTAATTTATTTGATCTGTTTGAGATAAAACACAGCCCAAATAGACTCATTTCTTTTTATAAAAAAGGGGTTAAAATCTACAACTCTACAGAAATGGTATGTTATAAAGCACAAATAGAGTTTAGGCCATAGTTTATGACATTTACTTCATTTTTAGAATTTTATAGGCATTCTATTTATATGCCTTCTTTCAACAGGTACTGGCCAAATAATGTAAGCCGAATGTATGTTTTTGAGGGTACAGGTGCGTCATTCATACACCACCCTTCATTCTCTTCGATCATTCAACGTTTATCTTTTGTAAATCATTAATCTTTTCTCAGGGCCGTTTATCCGGAAGTATGGACTACAAACGGGTGACTATATGCTGATGTACAAGGATATGGTGACTTGGAACTATGTACGCATGTTATATACTGAATTTTAAAAAAATGTTAAAATACAATTTCCCCTTAAATAATTGAATAACAATAATGTTTTTTTTTTTTTTTTTTGCTTCATAAATAGATGATTCGAGGTGTTAAAGCTAGTGAAGCTGAAGGACGTGCAAACCAAGAAACGAATGCGACTGAAGAAAACAACATGGATAATTTGGTTCTAAAAGATAATGCTGCTGGAAATGATGATGCTGTTGAGAATGGTGTTGTTGCTGAAGTTGGGGCATTTGATCTCCCGGACGTCTCTGACAACTTTCTGAAAGCGGAAAGTATTGCGGGTACGAGTTTCATGAATGATGATGACAGTTATTTCAGTGACATTTTGAACTCGTTCAGTTCGTGGGATGAAATCAAGGACTATTACTACTCGCCAACTCAACCAAATGTGACATCTGATAATTTGTCCAGCAAGGATCTCTCTCAGGTGCAAGTGAGAAAGCAAGGCTCTTAGTGTTGCAGCTTTTATCTATATCGTCTGCACTTTTATGTTATCTGTGTGATACATCAAAACAACTTAAACCTGTCTGTCGTGTTTTGTTTTGAACATGTGTTATGTGTTTCATTTTGAACATGTGTTATATGTTTTGTTTTGGACATGTTATGTGCTTTAAGTAAATGAAGCGTTGTCGTTTGAAGTTGTTTATCCAAAACTGCCTAGAAGATGATAACATGCAATTCCAAGCATCTGCTAAGCATCTTCTGTCCCTCGGCGCTTACACCTTGAGCAGGCTCGCGATGTTAAATACCCAACTTTTGATGACATACAATATCACCATATATTTCTGAAGCAATTTGCTTTCCACATCTATTATCCCTTAATTAATACAATTTCTTATATATTGTATAAAGTCATTGGTTGTTTCAAAAATTATATATAGTTTTTCCCTTTTACTATTTTCTATAGTCGATAGTTTGTTATTCAAATTGTATTTTATAAATTTTTTTTTGAAATACATGAATTAATTATCCGATTAGTTAGAAGCTGGTCCGTTCTCCAAAACATTAAACATAAAATATTTAAGACAAAAATAATAGACGAAAAAATGTGTGCGTTTATGAAAGCTCAAGGCCAAAGGTATCACCATATCATTTGTCCCAAATTACTTTCATGGTTAACAAAAACTTCTCAACTGATGAAGCATAATCCTCTTCGATACCAAAAATATTTCATAAACAAAACAAGTTAAAACCTCACCCTTTTTAAAAGCGCAAGAGTCAAAACTCTCCAAAATTACTCTTGTGCCACTAAGAAGTCCTATATTTATAGACTCAGTTTGAGCTCAGGCTCCATATCCAAACACCTAAGCCTTCTCAATCTCGGCAACTGGAGCAGGTGCGGCACCGCCTGTTGTTGGTCTGTACATCACAGAAAGTTAAAAAAAAATTTGGTAAAACATGAAGAAAGCAAGAGACAGAACTGGACCAAACCGAAACCAAATATTCAAACCGGGTCAAATTTTCAGTTCGGTTAGAACCAAATTTAAGAACTTACAGGCCAACAAACACTTTGAAAGCATCATAGATTCCCCATTGAGCTCCAGTGAGGGTTCCAATCATGACAATACGTAGTGGAAGCCCACGGGTAAAAAGACCCCAAAGTCCAAGCTTCTTCACTGCCTGAAATGGAAAACCATTTCATGAAAAATAAATTAAGAAATCTTTAGATGATAAACGAAACTTATCATGCCACTTAGTATAAGAGAATGTTGAAGCAGAAGCACTCACATCTCCAACACTAGCCCCTTTGGCATTGTTAAGAAAGGAAACAAGATTGTCAGCAGGATGAGAAACAACCGCGCATAACACACCAGCCACATATCCACCAGCAAAACTGACTCCAAGTTGCAGTGATTTGCTGCACTCGTTCTTTGGTGTAGGGATGGCATACTTGTACATCATTTCCACAATTGTCTCAAATGAAGCAAATTTCATCATTGTATCTGTGTACGTATCAAACAGCCAATCACACACCAATCAGCAATCAGATAACAGGTGTAGAATCCAAGTGTTCGGTAACTTATTAAACAACACCCTATATGCCTTTAAAAACCAAGAAGAGTGAAAGTGATAGTGGAATGGTACTTAGGGCTGCAAACAAGTCTAGCCAACTTTGTGCTCAGCTTGACTACCTTGGGCTAAGTTAACAAGTATAAAAACAAACAATAGCATCATCGTATCTTTAAATTCATACATATTTATAAGAGCTTGAATTGAGTTGCTTGAAACTACCTTGATCGTAATGACAATTTGGTTACAACATATGATAATCTACATCAAGAAAATAGAAATATACCCATTATGTAATCAACTGAATAGAGAAACGTAGTTCAGGATTTGCCATTTTGGGTGTTAATACTTAATAGATACACTTGTGACTTAACACATAAAACAGCAAAAGCAAAAACTCATGCAATAATTTAGCACAGCAATGCATCAGGGCTTACAGAATTGTGTACAACACGCAAACACTGATAACTCATTTTTTATATGAGATATGCCAATTACCTAATCTTGCATCCAGCTGCTAATTTAGATGTATCAATTTTATTTATAGCTTGTATATCAACCACAAGTCACAACTAGATCATAGTAAAATTGTATAAGGGCCCTCCATACTGTTCAGAGCTAATAGGATAGGTATTTAGGGGTTAGTTAACGTACAATTGGCCTTAACGTACGATGCGTACGCGATGAACATATAACATGCGGATTTGAGGTTATAACGTGCTGATTTTAACATACAAACTCGGAAGACTCAAAAATCCGGAAGATTCACCATGTGGACTCACAAAAACGGACGATTCTAACATGCGGACTTCACAAACTCGGAAGATTCCAACATGTGGTTCACAAACTCGGAAGCTTCCAACATGCGGTTTCACAAACTCGGAAACTCCCAACATGCGGTTCACAAACTTGGACAATCCCAACATGCGGTTCACAAACTCGGACAAATTCCAACATGCGGATTTATGATTTTGAGGTTTTATAACTTGCGAAATACTCATCGCATACGCTCGTACGTTAAGGCCAATTGTACAATACACTTTCTCTAGGTATTTATTACTCTTTTTACAAATTAAAATGTGTTTGCGTTAAGTTATTACGCCCTTCATGCACCGGCAAAAAACACACAACTAAGATTCTACATGTAATGCAGTTTTTAGCTTGCAGAATGCCATAGTTACCCCTAATGCAGATAAAGATACCAACTGACTTGAAAAACTTGTAAGATTAATGACAAGGGGCATTAAAGGTGAACTGAGGAAATTAGTAAATTGTAATTGTCTATTTTTTTAGTTGGCTAATTACTTCGGCGAAAAAGTAATATTGAATGCCGACAATAATTTTGGAACATAAATAGTATTTTAAGGAAAAACAAAAGGAGTAAAAACTAGAAAGTGACATCAGAAGAAAAATGTTGCATCTCAGATGCCTCAACTTACATGGTATCTGCCGTCCCCAAAGCGGTACCAATCCCTTGTACAACCTACATAGTATAAGAAAAAGCTATGTGAGGAAACAACGAAAAGGAAATAAACTACATAATAACTAACTATAAGTGTATCCAAAGAAAAATAAATAAGTATTATGCATACCCGAGTGCACCTTCCGATCTGACAAACTTTGGAAGTCCATCTCCCAAACCCCTGGCAAAACCAGGTTGTGTTTGGACACGTACCTTCACTGCCTCCATAGGACAAAGAGCTACATCAGCAATTACCTCTGCCGATGCTGACCCAGCAAGGTAGATCAAAGTCTTGTATTTGGCTGCATACTCCGGGCCAGCAATGTCAGAGTAATATTTCTCAAAGAATTAGTAGAATCCAAATTTGCAGGCACCCTGAGCACTGTAACCAAGAAGGGTTGGAACCCATCCTCTGAAGAAGCCCCTCATACCCTGCTCTTTCAGCAATACTCCAAAACCAGATGAGATGCTCTTATATTTCACAGGGTCAATCTGAGTAATTAACAAAGGTACGGGATTATTAACATGGTCTCATAAGAATTGCAAAAATGTGATGTTATGAATACATAAAAGAAGACCATGGATAGAATGAACATGGATGTGATAAAATTAGTTGAGTCCCACAAAGACGTAGATCTTATTTTACTTGATATGCTTTCAGGTTGGATTGTTTAAACTTTAAATAAAGTAAAATTAGCATGAGAAAGTAATATTGACATACTAATAAAATTTGGATGATGAAGGGGTATGGTCCCAAAAAGCCGTGCAGACCAATCAGGTCGCGCAACCATACTCCTTATATATTAACCTGACTAATCTACAGACCCCGCGCGGGTTACTTAGGCAAAGCCTAAGCCGCGCGCGAGGTCCAAGCAGGATTTAAGATCAGATTCCACACTTAGCATCCTGAATGAAAGCCCTCAACCCCTAAACCTTGCGCCGGCTGGTTGGACACACACCAAAGGCCGCGCGAGGGTAGCGGCGCAGGTTCATTCCAGGAACCATGAAAGGTACGAGTGGCAGAAGATCAAGCCAATCAGCGTCCAACAGACTGTATTCTATCGTGCTCCACGATTAGCAATCGTGCAGGAGACAAAAGGTACAAAAGGACGCTTACGTGGCACCAATCAGGGGGCGGCGACAACTGCCCCATGATCTCCACTCACCTGCTGATGTCAGAGAGACAACAAGGACGACAACCCGGCCACGTGGCTCCAATCAAGGTGCGCCAGCACCGAAGATCTTCTAGAAGACACTAACGGTTGTCACCAAAGGGACAAGGCGGATATTCCTTATTGTCGTCTTCAGGCCCAAGGCCCATGAGCCCATCTCCTTCTACACCACTCCGGCTATAAATAGGTTCCTTCATACACAGGTTAAACCATTCCGTTCTCTACTCTCTCACTCTTAACACACACTTATTTCCTCAAAACAAATACTTATTCTCACGCCGGAGAGTGGTTAAGAGGGAAACCCCCATATTCCCCTCTTAACGAGCTTAACGGGGTGTTGATTGTTTTGCAGGAAGGATCATTACTCAGCTCAAGAAGGATAAAGAAGATTAACCCTTATGGTTGAAACATAAACCCAACTAATAAACCTAAAATTAGTTCTGTGTTTCTTCAGATGAACATGTTTCTTTGAAGCATTATGTAAATGTAAAGTTACCCATAATCCATGTGGCAACCAAAATTCCTCATACAAGTAGTCATTGTGTCTTTCACGTTATACTTTTTACAGCATGGCGATTTTTGACAAATTTGACATCTTTTAAAATACGTCGTAGATATAATTTTCCAAACAAGTAAGATGCTACTGGATTCACTAGCACAAACATGAACTCAATCAGAACCCTTTATGGGCATATGGATGTGATATCTCCTCATATGTAATGGGGACTCAAATGTCTACAATGCATATACATGAATAGACCAATGTTTCTAGTGTTAGACAACCGGGTCAAAGAACAGAAGCGAAAAAAACAGTAAATTGAAACAGTCAACGCATATTAGTTTTATTGAGAGAGAACATGAAGGGAAAAAATGCAACTTTATCCTACCAGCTATATATAAGAACAGAAAACAACTTCTAATCATAAATGAAAAATCATAACCGATATGCTTAAATATATTTATGTTTAGCCCTTGACCTCGGATACTCTAATTAACTTTGACTGCATAATTATTGGAATTAAACTTATCACTTTTTACCTGACCCAAATAACCTGTGACCCATTTGGTTACATGTGAACAAACTTGATTAAGTCCAACGTCTGGATCAATGGGGAATGGAGATATGCTCACGACACTCAAGTCCAGCTCAATCAATTTTTTAAGCTTAAAAATAAATAATTATGTTGGGTGGTTCACAACACAACACAACACTTCATATCGTTCACTTTATGTTATATTGTCATTAAATATAAAGTACAAATATACATTTAATAAAAAGAAATATTCAACAACGTATCACATCCTTCATCTATTTTCACAATAGACAATAAAACCCTAAGTGAAAGGCAGTGGTAGATCAAAACTGCAAAATTATCAGTATTAAGTATCAATTATGCATGCCTAAAGCACACTTATACACCTACTTCATGTAGGATTACAAATAAATTTGATAAGCAACCGATGACCATTCTCTCCTAAAACTATAAACATTTTGCAAAAATCACATTCAATGTAAACCAGTGCACCATCATAAACGTATATTGTATAAAACTTAATATATTAAGCAACTCGAGTGTACTCAAACTCTCAACTAAGTCATATCAACTCTATAAGATGTTGACCGGGAAGGCGGTAATGGCATTATCACAGACAATAGGTGAATCAATTGCCCAACTTACAATTGTTAATCAAAAAATGATTATCAAACACCAGCTAAAATACAACACATTACCAATCAGAATAAACCAAAGTCAAAATTGAATAAGAATACAAGGTACGTAAAATAAATACAAAACACAGATCTAGTCATAGACATCACCACTCACATTACTAAACAATCAACCAAACAAACTAAATGATAAAAAATCAACCATATCAAAGTTAAAAAACAAAGAAAACATACTACCTGCATGTTACACTTAACAAGATCAAGAGGAGTAACAGCCATGTGAGTAAGACCACAACTGAGAATACCTCCAACAGTACCAGCAGCATAGAATCGTGGAGAATACATCTCAATCTTGCCAAGAGGCTCGTTAGGAGCAGGAATCACGAAGTTATTGTGAACTTTAGCAGGTGAGGAGGAAGAAGAAAACAGTGTAGGGTTTGATGTGTTGCTCATGAGTAGGGTGCTGGGAGGAGAAATGGAAGAAGTGTAGAGGAAATTAGGGATGAGAGATTGACGAGAGTTGCCGGAAACCGCCATGAGTGAGTTGATCGGAGAAGAAGGTTGAGAAATGAGGAGAGTCGGCGACTCAAATCTCTCCGATTTCTTCTCCGTTTCAAGAATCTCAACCGGAAGGGTTTGCTTGTTATTAATCGATCAACAATGTCCAGACAGGCAGTCCTTTTCCTAGAGAGCCAATGGCCCAATAACAAGTTTCCTCCCTTTTCCGACGTCGTATTTGTCTTTACTTTTGATGGCATAATTTACATTTTTAGTCCCTCCGTAGTTGCAGCTGATGTCGCGCCACCACCCTCGTAATGCCTTATGGCGCTGGCGAACATCGTCACGGGGCGCTATAGCCCGGAAAAAAGTCTGGCTCACGAAAATTATAACGAAGTCATACCCTTTCACCATTTGTTTTTCTCTCACACACATAGATAGGGCTGTAAACGAACCGAACGAACACGAACAAGGCTATGTTCGTGTTCGTTCGTTAAGGAAATTAACATGTTCCCGAACTGTTCACAAACGCATACCGAACATAAGTTTGTGTTCGTTCGTTAAGCAAATTCAGTTGTTCACGAACAATTCGTGAACACTGGTCTCGAACACAAACGAATGAAAGCAAATAAAAACGAACGCAAACGAACGCAAACGAACATTTAACTTGAAAATAAAACATAAAAACATTGTTATCCTTAAACATTTGATATAAGTAGTTAAATACAACCATCAAATGATAAATCAAAACACAAGAAGTCTACTACACCACCAAACGATGAATCAAGTTTAACTAACTTAGACATAATTATCCCTAAAAATGTCTTAGAATGTCCAAATTTTAGCTAACTTAGAAAAAATATGGTTTCAAGTTTTCAATATGTTTAGATAGAAGGTTTATTATTTATTTATTTTTTTAATATAAACAAATGAACATGAACGAACGTAACCGAACATATTACCGAACGTTCACGAACGTAGTTGAACGAACGAGACCTGTGTTCGTGTTCGTTCGCTAAGCTAACCGAACGAAAGTTTTTGTTCGTGTCCGTTCGTTAAGCTAATCGAACGAACATAAACGAACTTCCCGCCGAACGGTTCACGAACTGTTCGCTGAACGTTCGGTTCGTTTACAGCCCTACACATAGATGTACTTCCAATATAGGACTGTGTAGAGGCGTAAGATTAGAGTTAAGGACTTCTAGAGGAGATTGCAGTAATGTCTTAGGTGTTTTTTAGGGGCGTAGGTTTTTCTTATTATTTAAGTGACTTTACCGGTGATTGCCTTTTTGTGTTTATGCTCAAATGATGTTGTATGCTATTATACATGATTTACATTATATTGTGTCACTCTGATCACTTTCTTGGTATTGGTGACTTTTTTTTCTATATTCTTTGACTTGGTGTTTTGGTATGATGTTCGTTTTGGAGCCGATGGGTCTTTCTTGAAGCAGCATCACTATCCCTAGAGATAGAGGCAAGGTCTGTCTACATCTCACCCTCCCCAGACCCTATAAATAGCTTTGCTATTTGTGAGATTTACTAGGTATGTTTGTTATATATGTGTAATTGAAGGGGTATAAACCACTAAACACTCAAGTTATATAACCCCCATAACCCCTATTTCTTACACAATTGTTACATGTCGTATAACCCCACATCTATGAGGGTTATGGGGCTTGAGTCCTTTACCACCACACATGGCCTTAAATTAAGTTGGTTTAGTGGAAAGAAGTTTTAAACCGTGATGTCATCATGACGTAGATAACATCATTAGATTCCTTATCCATATTCATATAATTGCATTAATATTTTTATACTTTTATTATTAGTTTTTAGAGTAAATTGCAATTTTACCCCCTGAGGTTAGGGGTGATTGGCACTTTTACCCCCCTAACGAAATAATTGCAATTTTACCCCCCACTGTTTGCTGTTATGTTGCAACCTTACCCCCCGGCTTCAGTTTTGTTGACTAATCTGTTGACTTGGGAGGGTATTTTGGTAATCTTACCCTATATTTATTATTATATTATTATTTTTATTATTATTGTTATTATATATATATATATATGAACATTAGTGGTTCTTCTTCAATATCTCTGAAGGAGACAGAGGAGGTTCACCATCACAACCACCGCAACTTCACCACCACTGCCACCACAATAATCACCACCACTGCCACCGCCATTCACCACCACAACCACCGCAACTTCCGCCGCCACACAACCACCACCACAACCATCCGGAAGGAGACAGAGGTGGTTCAATGGTCGCCGGAGTGGATGACCGGAGACGGAGATGGAGCTGTTGTGACGGTTGACAGGCAACTCCGGTCATCTTCTCCGAATTGGCTACATCTTCATCAGTAAGTAACTCACGACATCTTCTCCGAATTGGCTACATCTACACCTTCATCAGTATGTAACCAAAAGTGGGATTTGATTATATTATGGAATTTGAAGTGTTTACATGGCTGAAACCAGATTCAGCATGCAATTTTTGTATGGGATAATTGTGTAAACATAATTTACACTTGTTTTGTTTTCCAGAAACTAATAATATGATTGTAAAATTCAATCATACTTTCAATTTTGTTATGTTAAAGTACTTCCAGTTCACATGGTTAATGATTAATAAACTTTCAAGAAATGTGCAATTTGGGTGCAGATTGCATAGCAATTGTCATAATGAAAGCAGATATGGCCCAATTGTCATAATGAAAGCAGAAAGTTTATGTCATACCTCAGTCTGCACATTCCAAGAACATACTCTGTTTCAGGTAACTCATTTTTGATCATTTTGTGTTTGATTTCCCCCAAACTCCTACACACTCTGTTTCAGGTAACTGTTGTTTGATTGTTGATTATTTTGGTTCTTCAATATAAACATTTATATCATAATTCATCAGTTCATTCAATCATTCAGTGCATTTGTTCAAGTATCTATATTGCTGAAAACAATTAGCATGAATCATCATCACCTTTATCACTAAAAACAATTAATGGATTCAAACGTCGAGCAACAGAGTGAACCGCCTTCGAAATGGTCGGAGTGGGATGAGGTTGCCGGAGATTTGATCGGAGAAGTGAGGGAATAGCCTGAGGTGTTGCATGGTTTAAGTGGTGGTTGCGGTGGTGAATGGTGGTGGCAGTGGTGGTTGAGGGTGGTGGCTGGAGGTGGCAGCGGTGGTTGTGGTGGTGAATGGCGGTGGCAATGGTGGCAGGGGGTAATATTACAAAGTAAACAAAACACAGGGGGTAAAATAAAAGGGTAAAATAGTCATTTCACCACCAAGTCAACATATTAGTCAACAAAACTGAAGCCGGGGGGTAAGGTTGCAACATAACAGCAAACAGTGGGGGGTAAAATTGCAATTATTTCGTTAGGGGGGTAAAAGTGCCAATCACCCCTAACCTCAGGGGGTAAAATTGCAATTTACTCTAGTTTTTATCTCTCCTCCACTTACAACCACCTTAAAAAATACTAACAAATTTATAAAGAGTAAACAATGTTTCTCATATATTTACATATAAACAATAACATTCTCATATATTTTATCTCACTTCCACTAAAAAACACTCACAATCATTTTTTATAATATAACTCAATCACGTAAATACAATAGATTCATTGTAAATATATAACTGACATTTTAATTATTCAAAAAAGGACCCATTATTCAAGAAATCATTTTTTTTTTGAAGAAAAGAATTATTTCAAAGTGATTGTTATATCACGTAGGTGTATTAGGTGCGAATGGTTTATAAAATTTAGATGGCGTATAAAGCCTAAAACCATTATTTATTTCACAAACTTCACTTCACTTTGTCTTCACTGTTTATTTTCACATCACCACAGACAATTCAAATCTTCACTTCCGAAGATATCCGTTGAGGAGGGCGTTGAATGGTCGAAAATTTTAATAAAAATATTATTATGGGGTAAATTTTAATAAAAAAAATCAATTTACCCCTTATCTGCATCATTTCTTTATACCATCTTACATTATTCTACCCAATTTCTACACCATTTCTTTATACCATGGATCCAATCCAAACCAACCACCATTTACACCACATATCGATCCCTCTATGTATTCATTTGTCGGTTTTAGTCAAGCTCAGAACGCGTTTAAATTGCATATGCAACAATGCAAATGCAACAACAAAAACAACAAATGCTCGGACTACAACTATCACAAGAAGTCGAGCACGATTCCGTTTCTCTAACCAAAACGATGAAAAGGAACTTGTGCCAAAAACACGACCACAAAAGGCCAAGAAAAACAAAGGGAAAAACAAACATAAGATGAAACGAGCAGGAAGAGAGAAAACATAACTTGGACGACGATCAAGGAGGAAGTGTTGGCACAAGCGACAAGGTGGGTCAATATTCCTCAAGATCCAACAAAACATTTATTTTTTATTTCTTTTATATACATTATTACTTTAAGTTAACTTTAAAATTTCTAAGTAACAATTTTTTTTTTCTTGGAAATGTAGGTAACGCGCAAACAAGTGATGGTTTTTGGAATGAGGCTACGGACCAGTTTCATGCGTTGATGCAACAAAAGCCATACCAAAAATTTAATTCTATTAGCTCGAAGTTTAGCATCATAAACAAAAAAAATAGGATGGTTGGTCGGTTACTACAACAATGTGTGTGTCCATCGCCCAAGTGGTGCAAGTGATGATCTATATTGAAGGCGGCTCCTAAAACGTAAAACATAAAACATGGGGATTTTCAATTTCTTATGCTGTGGAAAATTTAAAAAGGTTGTTTGAAGTGGGCTGAGGTGCCGAGGTGCCAAACAAGGTGGCACGAGCAAAAAGGTCTAAGACGACAGAGTCGAGGGATTACAATGCTGGTAGTACGGATGCACGTTGCAACATTAATGTTAATGTTGATCAGAGTTCGACTATGCTATTCCAACTCCGGAACCACAACGCCCATCAGGATGGACAACGCAAAAAAGGAATCATCTTCAACAGATCAATCATGCGGTGAATCAAAATTAGAAAAGTTAATGAAAAGGTTCTCCGCATTTAATGAATTACAAGCGGAGAGTTCAGATAGCAACAAGAAAAACAAGAAGTGTCGGAGAGGGAAATGGAGAGACTTCGGATGAAACAAGAAAAGCAACAGGCGACTGAAATGGAAACAGAGAGGCTTCAGTTGGATTGTCAAAGGCAAGAATTGGAAGAGTTTAAAATCATGACTACTGACATTGAGAAACTTCCATCTAAAGAACGGGCGGTGTGAAAAAGATTAAAGATGGCTTGGGGTGCAAAGTTTAATTTTATTTTTTGTTTAAAAATTTAAATGAATTGGAAAAAATATAAAAAGAATAAAAGAAGAGGATAATGAAGGGGATGATGACCACACCCGTGAATTGTGAAGAAGAGAAACAGTGGAAGGGGATGCTAATATGATACTAAGGCTGGAGGGTGTGGGATCAGGGATGGAGCCTCTAGGGGCTTTATCAGGACACGTCAGCGCAACCTAGGATCCACATCAGCCAGGGGGCTTTATAACGCCTCCTTTAACTTACAGGGTGTGGGATAAAGCCCCACATTAAACAAAATTAAAAAAAAAGATTTGATTTGATGAAATCAGGTGGGCCCCACTCGATCATGTCAATGGAGCTCGTTACCACGGTGAAGTCGGGCCTATAGCGCCCCGTCGTAATCCGCTCGGTGTGTGTGTGTGGGGGGGGGGGGGGGGGTGGCGCCATCAGGCGCTATCGCGGCTGAGTTGGCAGGGGTGGCACCCCCACACCCTCCGACCTAATAGTTTAAAGCCTTAAATGCATAAAAGAAAAAAAAAATCAAAACACGTTAAAAGTAGCACATAAAGCATGTGTCTAAAACCCTATGCAGTTAATCTCGGCGATATCTCGGTTATCGGCCTCTCAGCAAAATATCGGTTTCCGATATCGGTCAGATCTCGGTCAACGAGAATATCGGAGGTCAACGCCGAAATATCGGCCGATATCCTGGAAAATCGTATCGGTTTGTCTCGCGATATCTCGGCTGGGCCAATTTTGTATAAAAAAATTCTGGATTTCAGCAAAAAAACATACCTGTTGGCACTTATCGAGCACATATCGACCGTATAGCGACCTCCGGCGGCCAATTCCGACGCCTCTGCCGGAATTTCTGATGTAAACCAGTAGAACTGAGGGAACAGCGAGAGACAGGAAGAAGGAGAAGAAATAGCGGCTGATGATGAAGAATGCGTGACTTTTAGGGTTAAATGTTTTAAGTATTTCAATATTTACCCCTCTATCTTTCACTAGTTTATACTTAGTCCTTTAAACTTGTATTTTTTTTACATAAAAGCACATTATTAGTTTGTGTATATAAATATTTAACCCCTCTATCTTCACTAGTTTATATTTAGTCCTTAAACTTACAAATCTATGCATAAAAAGTATAAACTTAACATTATATATATAAATTTATATAGGTTCTATATGTATATATATATTTATGCACTATATTAGAAATTACCGATATCTCACCGATATATCACCGCGATAAACGATATCTCAGATATCGGTCCTTGACCGATAACCGATATTTTTCCGCATTAACTGCTTAGCCCCCCCCCCCCCCCCCCCCCCCACGGTATAAAAAGTAAATTTTATATGTATTGAGTCGGGCACCCCTAAAACCCCAAAAAAAACCTAGATATCATCCTTGTCATCATGCAAAAAATATATAAACATCCTTGCCAAAAAATATAGGCGAGAAAAAGCCACCATAATGCTGGCATAAGTCAACTGAAAAAGCAAAATAGTAATGTCAACAACAAGGTTCAAAACCCCTAAACAATTAATGAACCTGTTTACGGTTTAGTCCTCTGCTAGGGGAGCCAGATGCAATTCTCTTGCCCCGTGAGTCTTTCTTTTTTATTTCTGCTACTGCTGCAAACATTAACATTGTTGGTTTTTTCGTGAAATAGAAAGTAATAAAATTTGACAATTGTCACGTCATCAATTTTACACAACTAAAAAGCCACATCAGCGTATGTAAGTTGTAGATCACATATTCAGAGATAAATGCTCTTGAGTCTTGTTTAATATCTTTAAATTTTTTTTGAATGGTGTGAGTTGAATATTAGTGTGGATGTCACGAATTCAATGGAATTGGAATCCAATTTCAAAGATAAGATGTTCAGTTTGTGAAACTCTTACGTAATGTTCGTTTCACATAAGGAATGGAATGGAATCTTGATGGAATTGGAATTCAGAATCTATTCCTTTTCTTGTTCGTTTAAACAAAGGAAGAAATTGGAATCTCAATTCCATTCCTGATCGTGTTCGGTTAGCAAAGGAATTTTATTTTGAACGGCAATAAACGATGTACCAACCACTGTGACACAGGACGCTGTGACCAAGGTCGACTACTCGACCACCACCAGCCTTGGCTCTCCCAGATGCGCGGTAACCCGATCTCCACCCGCCCGAAGGCACGACAGTGGAATAATCGGTAAAACCTCGCCTCCCATCCAAGACGAACCAGTGCCACCCGTATTCACCTCACCCTTCACTTGGATGCCGCAGAAAATAATGAGGAGAGTGGGAGTCGAACCTGGGTCACAAGGAACACCAAATCTTTTCTCAACCACTCCATCACTACCTCAACAAAGGAAGAAATTGGAATCTCAATTCCATTCTTGGTCATGTTCGGTTAGCAAAGAAATTGAAATTGGAAATCAACTCCTTCAAATTGCTTAAACTAAAGGAATTCAAAATCTTTCCAAATTTTGAAGGAATTCAAGTAAAGTCTTTGGAATCTTTGACCAATCACCACCGATGTCTAAAACGCCGAACTCATTCGTCGCTAACACGCAACCCCTCGCATAAATTTGATCCGATCAACCTGTGCCAACCCGCAACGGCTCGACGCGACCCTAGCTAGCATCAACCGGATACGTCTAGACCCGACCCGTAAACAATCCGAAATGTCTCGACCCGACCCGTTAACGACCCAAAACGTATCCAACCAACCCGGCCTGTTAACTACTCGAAACATCTCAACCCGACCTGGCCCCATTAACGACCTGAAACGTCCCAACCAGAACCAACCTATTAACGGCCGAAAACTTATGGAATTGACCACCTGTTGAGGACCCGAAACGTCTCGACCCAATGTGGCTCATTAACGATTTGAAAAATCTCGACCCAACCTGGCCCATTAAGGACCCGAAACGTCGCGACCCAAATTGTCCGTTAACAACCCGAACTGACTCACCCGATCAGCGGGAAGAGATCGGTAGATTCCAATTCATTTGCCAAACGAACACATCAAGAATCGAATTAAGATTCCAATTCCATCAAATCCAATTCCTATGGTTACTCTTTAGTAATGCCCTAACAAATGTAGAGGTTTTACCAACCTTTTGTTTTCACGTCTCGACAGTGTGGACTTGCACACTGGCATTTAAATGCTTTTATAGGGTGTTCAACGTCAGCAAAGTCAATCCCATAATCCTGAAATTATTTACACACCATTTAAACAGTTATTGAAATGAGGATAACATTCCCCTTAAGTAAGGGGCTGTTTGGCAACATCTGAATGATTAAGTGCTGAACCAGTAAAATGTCTGAACCATAAAGTGCTGAATCAGTAAGAGGTCTGAACCATTAAGAGCTTGTATAATGCTTAACCGTTCAGAGGCAAATGTCTGACCAAATCAGACTAGAGGTCTTAACCATTCAGACTCTGTATATGGCTTAACCATTCAGAGGCAAATGTCTGAATCATTCAGACATCTGCTCATGAAACAAACAATCTGAACCATTAAGTGTTAAACCAGTAAGAGGTCTGAATCATTAAGAGTCTCATTAAGAGCCTCATTAAGAAGTAAACAAACAGCCCCTAAATCAACAATTAAAATATCAAATCACAGGATCAAACAACAAAAAGAGAGCTGCAGTTACCCATGTTAATTCTTCAAATGGATCAATATCCCTTTTAGTGAAAAAAGCAATCTGCATTAAGAAAAAAACAAAGGAAATGTTAATGTCTGAATATATAACATTTATATATACAAAATATAGAAAGTCAATACGTACATGATAGTAGTGATGATGAGGCGTTTCAATTTCAACAGGAATCTCGATCAAATTTGAATCAGAGCATCTAAATTTATAGAAAAAAAAGGATATAAAACGTTGTAGTCTCGAATTCCATATTGATTTGCGCACAACAAATATGTGATTTGCGCACTTATTTCTGTATGGCTTACGAAAATACGTATATATGGAGCTTTTAGATGTTTATTAGTGTAAAGAAACCTACAAAAGTTGAGGCCGGTTAACGTACAAGACCTCCTTATCGTGCGTTGCATACGCGACAATCTCAGTCACACATAGGGTTGTTTGGCAACATCTGAATGGTTAGGTGCTGAACCAGTAAAGGTCTAGAGGTCTGAACCATTAAGTGTTGAATCAGTAAGAGGTCTAAACCATTAAGAGCCTGTATAATGCTTAACCGTTCAGAGGCAAATGTCTAACCAATTCAGATTAGAGGTCTTAATCATTCAGACTCTGTATAAATCTTAACTATTCAGAGGCAAATGTATGAATCATTCAGACATCTTCTCGTGAAACAAACAGTCTGAACCATTAAGTGCCGAACCAGTAAGAGGTCTGAACCATTAAGAGCCTCATTAAGAGGTAAACAAACAACCCCATCACACATCTGAACCAATCTACTCCTCAATTTGACGCGGTGACTACACACATTATAATACATAATTACGCACGTTATTTGCATAATTACGCATGGGTTGGGTTAAACCCTAATTATGCACGTTATTTGCATAATTACGCAC
This sequence comes from Helianthus tuberosus, assembly GCA_030545235.1. Classification (NCBI taxonomy): domain Eukaryota; kingdom Viridiplantae; phylum Streptophyta; class Magnoliopsida; order Asterales; family Asteraceae; genus Helianthus; species Helianthus tuberosus. The sequence continues at coordinate 164,434,598 of CM060433.1, forward strand.
GTTATATAGGTGGTCGCGTACTGTCACACATTAAGGGGCTGTTTGGCAACATCTGAATGGTTAAGTGCTCAACCAGTAAGAAGTCTGAACCATTAAGTGCTGAACCAGAGAGGTCTGAACCATTAAGAGCTTGTATAATGCTTAACCGTTCAGTGACAAATGTCTGACCAATTCAGATTAGAGGTCTTAACCATTCAGACTCTGTATAAATCTTAACCATTCAGAGACAAATGTCTGAACCATTCAGACATCTGCTTGTGAAACAAACAGTCTGAACCATTAAGTGCTGAACCAGTAAGAAGTTTGAACCATTAAGAGCCTCGTTAAGAGGTAAACAAACAGCCCCTAAGAGCCTTTTGCATTTTAAACTTTCTTATTTTCTGAAGCTGCGTAGAAAAAAGTATGCGAAACACACACTTGCCATAGTGTACATGTACAATACCTGTGATTTATAAACCTTGCAACATTCCCATAATGAGTTGCATCCAAACACAAAGCTTCGTCATCTTCTAGTCCTTGTTCAGACCCCCAATCAGCATCTAGTAATACTGGATACGTATGCCTCTCATTTACTTGACGTTGGTTGTTTCTTTTATATAACTCTGTGTTTGTTAATATTTCTCCAACATATTCACATATAAACGAACCTTTGGGCAAATATTGAGTTGACCTAACAGCCCAGCCTTTATCCTCTGTAGAAAACACCTAAATTTTGATTGCGCATAATTAGTTTTCGATAGACAATGTTAGGTCTGTAAATGAACCAAACGAACATGAACAAAGGCATGTTCGTGTTTGTTCATTTAACTTTAACCGAACATGAACATATAATCAAACACATTTTTTTGTTCATGTTTGTTTATTAAGAAAATGGGTGTGTTCGTGTTCGTTTAAAACCTATATGAACAATAAACGAACATAAACAAACAAACTTAAACAAACATAAATTAACAAACAATGAACAACACAAATGAACATAGATGACTAAACATAAACAAACATAAAGTAAATTTTCATATAAATTAGTGATTAATTACCCATTAGTTATATTTATATAAGTGGTTAGAAAGTTCCTTTTATGTTTAATAGTTTATATACATATAACTACTTATGTATTTAAATTGAAACGAACATGAACGAACAAACATAAACAAGTGTAAATAAACGAACATAAATGAACAAACAAAACATGTGTTCATGTTCGTTCGTTTAATCAAATGAACAAATAATTGTGTTCATGTTAAGGAACTTTCCGCCGAACAAGTTCACGAACAGTTCATGAACGTTCGGTTCGTTTACAGTCCTAGCAATGTAGATGTTTATCACACAACAGTAACTTAATCAAAACCAACAGATTCACTAACTTACCTGCAACTTGCAAGTAGGGCCTCTTTGTACCACACGGTTCCCGCAATTCATTGTGCAACCGCATTTTCGCCAACATTCTTTTATAAATTTTCGCAACACGTGACCCTTACACTGCTCATTCTTGGCCTTCTCCAAAGGGCACTCTTGGCAATAAAAATGATCATGCTTTTTCGGTTCGATACAAGCATCTAAAAACTCCTCTCTTAACAGGCCTTTTGACGTGTAGGCAAACTCTCCTCCTGTTTCACGAGAGCAAGCACACGGGACCCGCCTAGAAAGACAATCACCGGTACATTTTAAACAGCAATCGCCATCGGAAATCCTTGCTGTTGAAAAATGTACATATGCTTCCTGATACGATATGTTTTGCGGTATGTAGAGAAACTTTGGTGGTTCTAAGCCAATTTCGTCGATTAATGGAATCTTGATTTTCTCTGTACCTCTGGTTATGTCATTATCATTGTGAAACTTTGAGTTCCTCTTTACTAACGAATTAGAATTATCGGATTGTACAGCTGGACGTGTTGGTTCGGCTATAGGCTCCATGTCATCTTCCACCTGGATAATTTTACGCCTCTTTTTGTGTGTAACGGTGTTCATGTTAGAGGACGTAGAGCCTTCTGCAATGCTTTTCTGCATCTAAAGAAGACAATTAAGCAGATATAAGAACTTAAATGGGAAACCTTACCTTAAACACCCCCTGAATTATAAAATAAGCAACTGAAATCAGTTAAATACTTAGGGCTGCAAACAAACTAAACGTTCGTGAATAGTTCGTGAACCATTCGACGGGAAGTTCCTTTGTGTTCGTTCGTTTATTAGACAAACGAACACAAACAAGAAATTCTGTTTGTTTAGTTAAATGAACAAACATGAACAGAGGTCGTGTTCATTCATTTATGTTCATGAACGTTCGGTAATGTTTTCGTTTATGTTCGATAGTTCATTAGTGTTTTAGTTTTTATATTTTATTTAAGTACTTCAGGATTCCGACAAATAAAACATTTAATAAGTGTATATGTATTATATATTTTGTTCATGAATGAATATTTGTGTTCGTTTGTTTCTATTTGTGTTCACTGATGTCAGTTGCCTAAAATAACAAACAAACACGAGCAAGTTCATTTCATTAACAAACGAACACGAACAAAAATCCTGTTCGGTAAGTGTTCATGAACAATTCGTGAACACATATTTCTTAACAAACGAACACTTCGTTCGGTTCGTTTGCAGCCCTAGTTATACTCTTACTACAAAGAGTATCAAATGCAATTATGACAAAATAGTGACCCATGTGATGAAAAACGAAAACAGAAGTTCATTAATAATACCGTGGAGCTTTAATGAAAGATATACCTTGTCATCTGGTGATTCAAAAATAGCATCTGCAAGCGTTCGGTAATTATCTTCCTCAATTAGTTCCCAGTTCCCATCGTATAAGTTCAAAAGGTTTTTGAGGACGGGTTTGACAGCTTCAGTAGAAATCCCCAAGTCAGCCATGGCACTATAGGCCTTTTCTACCTTTTGTTTTTGCTCATTTAAATCTGGAGCTCTTGGAGCGGATGTTTTTGAATCTTTTTTATGAGTTGTCATTACCGAAATGAGTTTACAGGTAATGTTCTATCAACCTGTAAAAAAGGACAAATATTATCATGTATCTCATAAGATGACATCAAACTAACAAATGAGAACAATGTTCAGAACATACAAATCACATTCTAAATAGTAAAACAATGGGTTAAGGGAATAATCAGTCACATGAGTTTTTTTGGTTGATAAAACTAAAGCAACCAGAAAGAACAACGTTTTTCTTGTAACCATTTAATGTTCGCCGGGCTCTGCCCTTTTCCAAAAAAGAATATAACTTTAATATGTTAGTTTGCATTTCAGCGTTGTTATTGTAACATTTGGCCCCTCATACCAATATAAATTGTTTTTGTATTAGCCTATATATTGGCGTATCCATGATGAATAAAAGCAGTAGAAAGTATTCAGTATTCAGTATCTCTCCTGTTTGAGTTTTCCAAACAGAGCAATCAGGTCCAGAAAAACAGAGTAAAACATGTGAGATTGAGTGAAAAAAGAAGCAAAATTTGTGGTATTTTTGTTCTGCAAGTATAGCAGCAATAACAGTCAATAAAGGGCCTTTTCTAGCCCATTATCTTTTGCTACAGCAGCAACAAAAGGTCTAGAACAATAGCTTCAAACAACAAGTTTAGTTAGATGTAAAGTAGGCTTTCCGGCATGGAAGCTTGAAAGATAAGGTATTTGTTGATCAACCTGGTGATTACAATAAGTACCAACCAATGAGGGACAACCACCTCATATTTTACCAAATCCAACCGAAAGTACCCAAATAAGTTGGGGCGCAACCCAAAGTTCAATACATTACCCGATTTGTTGAACAGCTCAATTCACCAACGTTCAACACAACAACCCGATGCGGTTACATCTACCCGAGCTCACTACCCGATCAACCTACCCGTAGTGCCGTACTCATTAGTCTTCCCCCCCCCCCAAAAAAAAAGTGTATTTTTAAACAAAAATCCTGATCACCCCCCTTAAAAGTTTGGTTAAGCCTCCCGATTGTCACTCATAAAATAAATCATGGGTCTGCCACTACTTACCCGCATGCATTAAGCGGTGTAGCCGTGATACCCAAACAACCCGAATGGGGTACCCGAGGGTGTCCCAATACCGTAAGCGGCCATAAACATAAGCATACAAATTAGAGAAGGCTTTATATTGCCTAAAGCAAGCTTCTAGAGCTTGGTATAGCCATATACATTCTATTCTATTCTCTTCCAACCTACCTAAATTGTGAGCGAATGAAAGCAGAGTAGAACAAAGAAATTCTGAGTATTTCTACCATTAATACATACCATTGATTATACCCTATACACCATAACATATAACAAATCGGAGTAAAAAATGATAGAATCTAGAAAAACTGGTACCATTTAGGGCTTAAGAAAAAGGGGGCTAGCAGTATACAAAGGCGTGTAGAAAAGGTGTCCCAGCCCTAGCCGTCAAAGGGTTCTGGTCACACGGCGGACAAATGTGTAGATTTAAAAGTATTAGTTGGTGCGTAAAGGATTAGAGTTTAAGGTTTAGGGTTTTTCAACACAAAAAATGCTTAAAACATCGTAATCATTATGGTAAAAACGTAATCAAATACACAAATATCTAAACTAAATAAGCAAGACATAAATGGAAATACCCTAATTTTAGGAAAAAACGGAATGGTAACAGAGATGGATGATCAAATGCGTCGCCTTTAGAACTCGATGATAATGTGGCCACGAGATGTAACAAAACGTAGGGTTTTTGAAGGAGGGTTTAACAACTAGCGACAAAGGGGGAGTGTGAAGGAAGTTGTAATGTGCATTTTATTTATTTTCCAGAAGATCTGGAAATCACTGATCGCTGCTGACTAATAGCTATGCATGTAAGCAATGCAATGCAAATAGGGGGCATATGATTGCCAATCTATTATTTAATTAAGTTGGCCCCAAGCTTTGTGTATATTTTATTTTTGGACTCTGTGTTTCCTTTTATTTAATTTTATTTTACCTATAATTACTCACGCATCCTTTTTATTTTTTTTTAACGGTTAACAGAATCAATTCCGAGCACTCTCGAGGCATCCACTTGACCAAACGAAGTACTCCGAGAATAACCCGAGTCCACCACCAATTCCGGGGAAAACCCGGTAACACACACGCATGTAGACACAACGGTGAAATTAACGGTAAAACCCGTTTAGCTCAAAGATCGAACCCATATTTCCCTAGGTCTCCTATCATTGCCAACCAATGCCTCACTCTGCACCAAGTGAGAGTTGAACTTGCATCTGTCAAAAGAAATGCAAGCGTTCCACCACTTGATGTAAAAATCATTTGCTCACACCTAGTATAAATTTTACATCAATGTACATCAGGAGAAACCCTTAGGCTAGACGGTATGGTTGAGGCTCATCCTTGGAGGATGACCCGCCACGTAGATCGGGTGTGAGGATGAGACAAAAAGGATGGAGGTAAGGAAATAGTGGATGGGTCTATATATATATATATATAGGGTCGGGATTTAGAGAAAACAATCAAGAGTGTGAGAACGCTGAGAACACTTAACGATCGTCCGATCAAAACAATCTACGGACTAGATTGGCGTGGTGGCGTTTTCGTAAATAACATCAATTTTATTACGTGGACGCGCTTCATTAAGGGTAAAAGGGTCTTTTGACTACTCCACATAAAATGGCAAATCATGAAATAAAACGCCAAAAACAAAAATCACAGACTATTCTAAGTAAAACGCCATTTAAATATAAAACGCCAAACTTAATTATAGTAAAATCCCGCCTTAAAAAACCGCCAAAAAATCCTATATATACAACATCTCACAACTTCGGTTAAAACACACACACAAAAACCCAAACGCCATATTTCATGTAACCCATTCGCCTTAGAAACGCCAAAAAACCCAAACATCAAATATCTTCAACCCCAAAAACGTTTTTTTTTTTTAATTCAGTTTGGTTGTCAGTAAGATTTCGCTCCAATGAAATAGACAAAATCCTAAAGTGAGGATATAGTCCATTTCATTTAGTAAAATCTCATTGACTTATCCTAAACTTCCATCAAATTTATAACGCCAAAACATACAAAAATATTATTGAGGTTTGTGGTCAATAAAGTTTAGTTGTATGGGGTGGACAACATTGTCACTTATCTTTCTTAACCGAGGATTAACAATGTTGTCCATCTCATACAGCAAAACATTATTGATTTTAGCATGATCAAAATTTGAGGTTTAAGGTGATCTTATTTCATGGCGTTTTTTTTATCGGTAAAACGCCAAAAAAGTTAAAAAATCAAACATCGTTGATTGAAAAAATTCAAGATTGTTGGCTGAAGGATATAAACTCGATAACATTTTGCTGCATGAGATGGACAAATATTCATGAAAAAGATGCTGATGTCAGACTATGTGCTTCCAAACAGCAACACAAAAAACTACTTGAAAAACAAAAAAAACAAAATGAATCATACGAAAGTCTAACCAGCCAGTTAACATGACTCAAAAAAGAGAAAGAAAGAGACTGAAGACAGAGAAGATTTGGAAGATCAATTGTTTATGTATTCTTTTTTTTATTTTCCTTTTCAGTTAATTGTTATATAATAAAAACGCCATATATAATAAAAACGCCAAAACAGCCAAAATGCTTGTTTAAAACGATATCATCCAGTTAAACGCAACCAAAAAACTGCCAAACTATAATAAAATTACTTTGAAAAATTATTATAAAAAAACCCAAATAAAAAAAAATAAAAATAAATAAAAAGCAAACTTGAAAATCTAACTAGAAACAGTAAATACAAAATCATTAAATACTGAAGAATCTAAAACGCCAAACTTGAAAGATGGGACGTGTTACAGACTTCAGAGATAAAAAGCTTATAAAAAACATTAATTACAAAACAGTAACTGAAAAGACAAAATACTTTATTATAATAATGCACCGCCTAATTTAGGCGCCAAAAGACATCCTATAAAATGATACATCTCAGCCAGTGTTGTAAAAGTCGCTAGGCGGTCCCTATTCGGCCGACTGGGGAGTTGGGAGTAATCGGAGTACTCGGGGAGTACGCGGACATGGTAAATATAAAGAAAATTAATTGTTATATATTATTTATGTGTTAAAATAAGCATAATTCATGTCAACTGAGTATAATTTAAAATGAAACATGTTTAAAGTTCAAATATTCTAAATACAAGTCCGACTAGTCTGGGTACAAGGCCGAGTAGTCCGAGTACAAGGCCGAGTAGGCCGATTTTGACCGATTAAAAGTCAACAAACCACGTTGACCGCCTAGACCGACTAGGCGCCGACTAGGCACCGAGTACTCCCGAGTAATCCCGAGGCCGACTAATTGAGACCGCCTAGGAGGAAGTCGCCTTGGAGGGGGTCCGAGGACCGAGTACTCGGCCGAGTAATCCGACTTTTACAACACTGATCTCAGCAACTTCCATTTAATCAAACCAAAAAGAAAAAAAACGCCAAATACTACTAAATACCACTCACTGTAAAACGCCAACAAATAAACTGAATGAATTGTTATCAAAGGGAAGTACCTCAGAAAAGATTTTGCTGCATGAGATGGACAAAATTTCAGGAAAAAGATACTGATGCCAGTCATATGGCATTTTGTATTTTTTGTTCTTGAAGAAGGTTTGGATGAGCAGAATAGGTCAATGACACTGAAGAGTGGGTTCACTATAAAGATGAAGATCCAGATAAAGGAAAAGCGAAAAACCACTCACACGCCATATATCTATGTCTCGAAACATCCACACAAAAACACAGTTCAACAGACGATCAGGCAAAAAAAATCAAACCCATGGGTTTGTTAAGTTTTACATAAAACGCCATATATTTGATGACAGTTCTTGTACTATTAAAGAAGAAAGAGACTGATGACACTGAAGATTAGGAAAAAAGATCCAATTAGGATTTTTAATTTATTTCCTTCCCTTGTATTTTTTTTTTTCCTGTGGTTGAAATATAATTTAACAATAGTAAAACGCCAAGATACCACAAACACCAAAATGTTTATAAAAACTAACAAATCAATAGGCCAACTTGTTTAAACGCCTTGGAAAACGCCATTCAAATAGATTTCCTGCCCCCTGGGTTCCATTGGCATACGATGTGAATAACGCCATAAACGTCATAAACGCCAAAATGTTGACACAATGGAACCATTAAAACGCCATTAATTATTGAATTTGATTAACGCCAAAAATCTCAAAAACCAAAATTTAAAACAACATTGGGAAAAAGCGCAACATGAAAAGCAGAAGATGAAATGACAAAAAAGCCCCTCCGCCCTTTTCTAAGCGGCGTGACACGTGTTGGGCCAGGAAGCGTTCTCACCATTCTCACACTTTTGAGTGTTTTCTCCCGATCCCGTTTATATATATATATATATATATATATATATATGTGTGTGTGTGTGTGTGTGTGTGTGTGTGTGTGTGTGTGTTGTATGTATATGTGTGTGAGAGAGAGGATGCCTGTCCAATTCGTCAAGGGTCGGACACGATCTCGAAGACGGAGGAACGGCGACGAAGCAACAGAAATGGAGAGGGGGTCGGCGCCGCCGCGGGACGTCCCTCGACGACCCCCGTACTGTGAAGCCTAACCACTTGGGAGGGAGGGGAACACCTTTTTACACTCATTGGTATTATAAGACTACAAAACCCTTTGGTACACTCTCTAATCATACACTCAAATCTACATATTTATCCAACATTGAACTTGAATTCTCAACCACTTGAGAATAAAAATGCTTCATATATGCATCTTGGTTTCAATATACACATGCCCTTTGGCCCTATTTCCAATCAAAGTTGTGGTTCTCTCGAACAAAGGTTTAGGTTCGGCCTCAATGAGAAAATAAAATGGAACATCTAACAACACATATTCACAGACCAAGAACTACGAGATCACCCCTTTCATTCTGGGGTGGACCGCTAACAAACTCAAAACTCTTTTAATTCGCTAACTATAAATATGATAGAAATTTTAATATTTTCATGTTATTTTCAAAGTCTAAATAATTGTTATAGATTAATTATATAGATAAAAATTGTGAAACTTCTTTTTTTTTTTCCTTCACAGTGACCTTATGCTCTAGGTCAGGGGTGGGTCCATACATAGTTATTAGGCTACTTGGTATGGTGATGGACCATCCTTGGAGGATGGTCCGCCACGTAGGCGCCACGTCATAATCCTCCCAAGGATGGTACATCCTCCAAAACTAGAAGGCATGGGAGGATGGTCCTAGTCATAGTCCTCCACCACTTTTTATGTTTTTTTTATTTTTTTTAGTCTTCTATTTTTTTTTAACATTTAACAAATATACTAACAAAATATTTTCATTAATATTAAAACCACATTACATAAACATAAAAAAAAACATAAAGTTAATAAAAAAATAACATAAAATTAATAAAAAAACCAAAGACTTAAAAAAAAACATAGACTTAAATAATATTATGCTTCTTCATGATGTCGTTTTGAAGTTTTTTCAACATCGAACGTTTCGGCTCGGGTTCGTCCTCGACATTCATCATCATTATTTCCCATTCCTTGAGCCGAATTTTTTCATCGGAAATTCGGATTTTCTCATTCGACAACCGCACCTTCTCGCGTAACTTGTCCAACGCCATTCTGAACACATCGTCGTCGCTCATGCCGCTACGACGGTCACTTGTATATAATTTATTATATTCCTCGCAAAACCTATTGATGAGCGCGTTCATTTTCCGCCACTTTGATGAGACCGAATCGACATCTCGATACGCGCCTTGGCCCATATAGTCGAGAAACTTCGCCAAAACCTTTGCCCAAAACCCGTCACCCGGTTGGTTATTACCTATAAAAAACAAACAAAATATATAAAGTGTTAACAAAATAAAAAAACAAACTGTTAAGTAAATAACAAAAAACAAACTTTTAAACAATTAAAAAAACCAACTGTATAGTAAATAAAAAAAACAAATTAAACTTAAAAAACAAACAAACTGTTAAACCTTTAAAAAAATAAAAATAAACAAAAAAACAAATTAAACCTTAAAAAATACGAACCTTTTTATCGGGTGGTCAGACGTGCCAATGTAAGCCTTGGCTAAGGCTTCTTCTTCGATTGGCGTCCACTTAGTCCCCTTTGGTTTGGACAGTTCATCACCCACCACTTTCTTGCCTTTGTTTCGTTTTCCTTTTCCTTTAGGCGGTTGGGTTTCGGGAACAACCTCCACATCGTCGTCGGGTTCGGATTGTTGAAAGGGTTGCGTCGGGATCGGTTGGGGTTGAACGGGTGGTGTCGGGTTCGGTGGGAAATTATAAGCACCCCGCATCATCATGTGTTAAGATGCAAACGCATTTGATGAATATTGCGAGAATTGGTTCGGTTCTAGCGTCGGATAATATCCCGGACCCGAGAAAACATTAGGTTGGGTCGGGTTGATGGGAGTCGTCGGGTTATACGGATTGTTCGGGTCGCTCGGGTTGTTGAAGGGATCCATGATAGAGTAAGGTTTATAAAAGTGGAAGAAGATTTATAAAAATTATGTGAGAGAGGGATGAGATTTTGTGGTTAATTTGGTGAATGAAAGTGAAAATGGAATTGAAATTTATAAATATTCTAAATATTACCGTTGGTTTTTTGAAAAAAAAATTGAATTTTTTTTTTATTAAACGGTAACTTTATTGATTGGGCCCCACTATTTTTGGACCGTCGCAAACGGCACCAGCTCGACGGGGACGACGCGACGCAGGGGGCGGCATGGTGTTCACTCCGTCGCCGAAGCAGGACGGAGCGGGACTGCACCCCATACCGAGTAGCCTTAGTGAGGGATTGCCTCCAAAGTTGAGTCATGTCAAAACATGTTATGAAAAAGAAACAAATTACAATAAAAATAAGAATGGTCTTGATTTTAAAAGACTAATTTGTCATAAGACTAATGGGTAGGAAAGACAGTCAAGAAGATGAGGTGGCAGGTGACCCTGACGGGGAAGAAGAAGTTGGTGAGGTGGAGGTGAGGGAAGGGGAAGCACACCCCACAGTCTAATTAGTACAAAAGAAATTTTAATTAATTAAGAGTAAACTTCCGTTTTGCTTCCTGTGGTTTGGTCATTTTAACGATTTTGCTCCAATAGTTTAAAAATAGCCATTTTCCTCCCTGATTTTTCTAACTTATCTTCATTTTGCTCCCAGCATCTAACTCTATCAGGGAGGAAACTGGCGACAAACTCGAAAGATTATGGAGCAAACTGGCGACAAACTCAAAAGATCAGGGAGGAAAATGACTATTTTTAAACTATTGGAGCAAAACCGTTAAAATGACCAAACCACAGGGAGCAAAACGGAAGTTTACTCTTTAATTAGACCATGTGTAGTGGTTAAACAAAATAATGCCCCCACCATGGGGCATTATTCGACACGTGACAGTCCAGTCAGCATGGGGCATTATTCCAAAAGTGGCGTAGTGGGCCATTATTCCAATAATGCCCCTTCCAATTATTAAACAATTATTTTTTATTAAGAGGAGGTAAAAAAAAAAGGAAACTACAAGTGCACCCCTCCCATTGGCTAGTCAACATGCTTGCATGGTTCCTTGAGCGTTGTTTTAAAAACGTTGAACTAATTTTTTTTCAAAAATAATGCCAAATAACGCCTGCCGTAATGGGGGGGGGGGGCGTTTCGGGGCGGTTTTTTTTTTTTTTTTTTTTTTTTAAATACCGCCCCACTACGGGTGGTCTTAATGTAAATTTCTCATAATAATAACACCAAACCCAATGCAATGCATTTGAGGTGCATTTGTGACATGGATGATTAGTTGAAGGAAAGAGAGAGTAGAGAGAGGCTAAGTGCATGCATTTGTAAAGAGAGAATGAGGTTTGTGATTAGTGGGGTCTTAAATAAAGAAAGAGAAAGATGAAAAAAGAGTAAATAATGAGATGATGTGATAAAAAAATTTTAAAAAAATTTCGAGATCGTCTAAGCTAAAAATAAATGCTATAAGCCGTTCAAAAGAAGCCATAAATATGAATAATTAGTTTTCAAATATTAATGGGTGTGTCAATTTTGAAATTTAGTTTTTCCATGTAAGTAAAATATTTTTCAATTTCCTAAACAAAAGTACACTAAATGTGAACTCGTTAAGTTTTCCTTTTCTCAACTCATCTCTTACACCTTTTTTTATGATTTTTCATAACACGCATGTAGATCCGCTCCTCCTTTAGGTTAACTTAGAAAACAATTTTTTATGAGGTAGTGGTGGAGTGATTAGGGAAAAAATTGATGTTGTGACCTAGGTTTGATTCTCACTTTTTATATTATTTTATGCGGCATCCAGGTGAAGAGCGAATACGGGTGGCGCTGGTTCGACTTGGATGGGAGACGAGGTTTTACCGATTATTCCACTGTCGTGCTTTCGGGCAAGTGGAGGTCGGGTTTCCGCGCATCTGGGGAGAGCCAAGGGGCTGGCGACGGTCGAGCAGTCGATCTTGGCCTCAGCGCCCGGTGTCACAGTGGTTAGCACGTCGTTTCTTGTTGTTAAAAAAAAATAAAAATAAAAACAATTATCAATAGTAACCAAGTTTTATATATTTTCATTTTAGTGATATACTTACAATAGGGTGTGCACAGTTCGGTTCGGTTTTTGGGTAAAATCAAAACCGAAACCGAAATGTGGGTTTTTCCATTTTTAAAACCGTTCGGTTTTGGTTTTATGTCGGTTCAGTTCTTCAGTTATTTCGGTTTTTAGAACAAAATTATGTAAGATTCAAAAAAATATAAATTATAATTTAAAATATAAGAATTTTGTTATATGTTTACATTTAAGTTATTATAGTTAACTTCTTAAATTAATACTGTTTACATAAACCTAACCTTCTAATCTATTTTTATGTTTCTCTAAAGTTTTTAGGGGGGGTGGGGGTGGTCATCACTTGTACAAATTCCATCACTCACAACATTCAATCAAGTTCCGCCATGTTATCAACCATTATTCCATCACTCACAACTTTTTTAGTGGAAATGGTCATCACTCACCACCACCCCCAACAATTTCACCCCAACCAACAATTTCCCTCACATCAATCAAAATATAACGGGAATTAAGTTTAACGCGTGATGGAGAGGACTCAGAGGAGGTGGCGGTGGTGTTTTGCAATTGTTAACGCGTGAACAACTTTCATCACTCACAAAATTAATACCACCCCGGGTGGCCTTATTAAGACATTTTCTCTTATAATAATTTGAAGATCAATTAATTTTTCTATAAAATTTTGTTATTTCTTGTAGGCAATAAATAGATCACTTCAATTATAAATAAACATGTAATGTTTTTGTTATACCCACTTAACATTCAAGAATAAAATTAATAATTTCTACGGACATTGGGTTAAACATTTAAACAACTTAAACTTAAAAATATATGGATTATAACTTATCGGTTCAGTTCGGTTTTTTTCAGTTATTGAAAATGGTTATCGAAAAACCGAACAAGTTGTAACACTTTATTAAATTGTATATTATGGGTAGGTAAAAGTGTGAGACCAAGTTTATTTTTTTATTATTATACAGTTCACTCCCACCATCATCCCGCTGTTATTTTTTTTCAATTAAACCCATTTTGTCTTGAACATGCAAAAACAACTAATTACATGGCATGTAAACGGGCAAAACGCTACACCAAGCCTCTTTTGAATTGCAAAACCGATCTTATTAAAGACGAAACAACTCTTAAGGGTCGAGAAATTATGTTTCATAAACCCGCTGAACCCTATTCAGGAATTCCACAGCCTCATGAGCCAGAAAACCCATTTTAAAACCTTTTCACATCTGGACAAAAAAACCCCTAAAAATACTTAAATATCAATTAAACCCACTCAGTTCAAGGATCGAACTAGTAACCGTCGCCTGCTCACCTAGTCTCCCATCATCACCAAGTGCCGCGGAAACCAAATGGTGGGGGCAAGAATCAAACCTGGTCACTTGGAATATTAGGTATTTCCTTTACCATTCCACCACAAGCTCATTGACAAGTTTATTATCTAATCTAAATAATAAAATTAGAACATGTATTGAAATTAATTCTTTTAGTTGTAACAAACACAGAGAAAATGCATTAATTTGAAGAGAGATTGTAATGATACTACAAGTGCAGTGTAAGTTATTTTAATTATTAGAGAGTAATAATTACCTACAAGTGTAGAGTAATTGAGGAATTTTAAAGATATTTATTACTAATCAATCCCCTATGGTATGGGGTAATAGAATAGATGAGTGAATAAAATGGACGAGGTAATGCAATTGATCATTATCATTACAGTCTTGTTTGGGTACCATGTGGGAATAGAACTGTAAGGCACCCACAGTCGGGTTACATCACAGGGTACTATTTAAAAATATGTAATTCTTTCAAAAACTCACAACGGAAATTAGATTAAAAACAGTACCAGTTTCTTTGAAAATAATAAAAACATTACTAAATTAAAGTATCACGAATGCCCGCCTACCAAGTCACGAGTTATGTCATCCGTTTTTCAAGAGTGCTACCGACCCAAACTACATACCTGCGAACAACTAACATACATGCTGAAGAAACACGGAACTAATTAAGGGACTAATCAGTTTGGTTTATGTTCCCTTCATAATGGTTAATCTTCTCTTGGATTCCTGAGTTCCTTAATGACCGTGTGTTAACTGCAAAACAAAACACCGTTACTCGTTAAGAGGGGAATGTGGGGGTTTCCCTCTTAACCGGGCTCCGGCGTGAGAATAAGCGACTGTGCTTTGGAGATAATTAAGTATTAAGTGAGAGAGTAGAGGGAATGGAATGTTTAACCTGTGGAGTGAGGTCTCTATTTATAGCCGGAGAGGTGTAAGAGGATATGGGCTGATGGGCCTTAGGCCGGATGTCGACAACTTGGGCGATATGCTCTTTGTCTCACTTGTCTCGACCGTTAGTGGTCTCTGGGAGTTCTTCGGTGCTGGCGCACAATGATTGGAGCCACGTGTCGTGGTTGTCGGCCTGGCCGCCGTTCTGCCATCAGCAGGTAAGTGGAGATCGTGGGGCAGTTGTCTCTGCCCTGTGATTGGTGCCACATAGGCGTCCTTAAGTACTTTTTGTCTCCTGCATGTCAGACGATCGTGGAGCACGATTGCCCAGGAACAGAAGGACCCTGATTGGCTCTTTTATTCTGCCACTTGTACGTTGTGTACTATCTGGTAAGGCCTCGCGCCGTAGTCACGCACGATTCTTGTTGAGCACGTTACTATCATGCGCGCGGCATGGGCTTTCAGATGTCTCTTTTAGAATGCTAAGTGTCGTTAACTGGAGTTTACTCTTTTGTGGACCTCGCGCCGTGCTACACAGGTGTGCTGTATACCGCGCGAGGTTGGCGATCAAGAAGATTGCTGATTAAGGAGTATGGTCCCGCGCGGCCTCATTAGGGAGTTGCGCGGCTTTTTGGGACCATACCCCTTCAAGTCCCCCCAGTCCAGTGCTGCACCATGCGCAAGGCAAGTGGTTGGAGCTCTGGACTTAAGAAAATAAAGTAGAGTGATGATTTTGGCTTTGGTAGACGGCGCGCGTGTAAGTTGTTAGTTACTACGGCGCGGCTACCAGGCTTGTTGATGGCTTTTCCATGAAGTTTCTCATGACTTTGGGCGGGAGAAACCTCGAAGTTTGAATTTTCTGACAGGTTGGTGAAAAAGTCGCGGTTGGTGACGTTTGAGTTGACCTCTGACGGTTGTCATCAACTTGTCGCTGACGGTTCAGATTTTCGTCAGGAGAGTGAGGTTCACGCGCGCGTGGTAACCGTCACTCCGGGAAGTACGCCTTACGTGTCACGCTCTGATTGGTCACGTGCGCGGCGTTTTCGGCACGTTTACCCATCGCATTAAATGCGATGGGTATATATACGTGAAGAGATGTGGAAGATCCATCACTTTTCTTCTGTTACACTTATTTCTTCTCAAATCTCTTTTCGAATCTTCAAACTTGGAGGATTATCATACAGATCTGCAAGTTTGTTGAAGGAATCCTAGCAAATCTTCAAGTTTTTGAAGAATATTGTAGCAGATTATCGAGAGTGTTTTCAGTATTTTCGAGATCCCTTTGCTGATTATTGATGGCTGAGGAACATTATGAAGACAATCCCGGAGAGGAAGGTCCTGTACCTGTTCTCCGGTGGGATCTAGGTCTCTTTGAACAACTATCACGAAGTTTCCGGTTCCCACCGGAGTGGGATGCCCGGTATCCCGGCCAGAACCAGACGGCCGCTGATGCACCACCGGGATATATCACTCTGTTTGAAGACTTCTTTCATCAGGGTAATTTCCGGTTGCCGACGACAAACTTTATGGCACACATTTTGCAATATTATGGGTTTCATATCTCTCAGATGAGCCCACCCGGGATGGTCCGTGTCAGACACTTCGAGTTCTTGTGTTGGGCTCACGGCATTGAACCGACGGTTGATAAATTCCGGGTTTTCTACACACTTCAGAGAAACATGGGTTTCTATTCCTTTGCTAGTCGGGGCGCGGCGAAGAAGATATTGCTAAATCCACCCAAGAGTTTCCATGACTGGAAACCAAAGTTTTTCTATATCCGGGAAGAGGTGGTTCCAGTACCCATGACGTTTCGCGCTTGGACTGAACCAATCGAGAAGGAAGACTTGGCGATCCCCAAGACTGAGGGTTGGTACCGAGAACTTACCGCCACCCCAAACCGAGTGTTTGGGGAGAATGTCTTGGTTGCGGCGCGGATGAGCGATCAGTGGCAGCCGGAAAGCAAGGAGGTTCCTGTCTTGATGCTTGGTGACCAAGGTTAGGAATTCTTATTTATAATTACCTTTGGGGGCTTGCGCTTTTCCTTATTGTATGATTTATCTTGTAGAGGAGCGGCTGTATCAAGCTGCCTTCGCCGCTTTCGGCGGTAGGATGGGTGTACGCCCGCTTCAAGATGGAGAACAATATTGGTATGACCAAATAAGGGATAACTTCATGTATCCTGTTGCTGATGCGTTCGCCTCTCCGCCTACTGCAACTGAAGGTGCGCATATACCTAAACCTCGTCCTCTGCGCTCTGTGACTTCTGCTGGGAAAGAGGTTGTCTATCTTTCCAGCGGGGAGTCTGTAGGATCTTCGAACGGGGAGTTAAGTTCGTGGTCTAACATCTTTGCAGGTGTGTTGCGCGACCTGGGTATCGATCCTGAAGAGAAGAAGAAGAAACCCCCAAAGAAGAAGAAGACGGGTGAGCCCGAAGTGACGAGCAAGAAGGGCGGGAGTAGCCGCGCAGCTGCTGGTAAAGGTAGTCTTCGTCTTCGTCAAAGTGACTTAAAAGATTATGTGATAATTAGTGACTCATTAGAGGGTTTGTCGCGCGTAGGCGAAGGTAAAGGCGGAGCAGGTCGCTCAAAAGATGAAGGTGGCGCGGGTTCTCGCAACCCAGATGCTGGCGCTACTCCTTCTACTGTTGAGCATGCTGAAGAGGAAGAAGAGGAGGAAGAAGAAGGAGCTGCTGGAAAGTTGGTCAGCCGAAAAAGGACCAGGAGCGGGGCGACTGCTGGGGTGACTGTGGCGCCGAAGGCTGGAGGAGCTCTGGTGCTTGGTAAACAGAGCAATTTACGCTCACTCTATCAGTTCTCTCCTGGTAACGTTTTTTAGCTCTCTTTTTTTTGTGTGTGGCTTTCCTTGTCTTGACCCTTTGATTTATGCAGAGGGTAAGAAGAAGACCCCTGAGAAGGGTGTTGTTTTTACGGAGCCAGAGGCAAAAAGGCCTAAGATTATCATCAAATCTTCCGAGACTGCTGGGGCTGAACATGACAAGGGCAAACATGTTGCTGAGGTCGATAAGGCAAGAGCTGCCGAAGAGAAGAAGAGGGCTGATGAGGAGCGTAGGAAGAGAGTTGATGAAGACAGGAGGAAAGAAGCTGAGGCGAAGAAGAAGGCTGAGGAAGACCAGCGCCAGGTTGAAGAGGCGCGCAAGAACAAAGCTGCTGAAGAAAAGAGGAAGGCAGAGCAGGAAAGGAAGAAAGCCGATGACGAGAAGAGAAAAGCTGAGCAGGAGAGAAGAGCTGCTGAGAAGGCTCTTGCTGATGCTGAGAAGATAAAAGAGAGAACCTTGGAGAAAGAGAAATCTGCTGCTGAAAGGCCTGTTGGTATTTCCATTACCAGAGGCGCGGGTTCAGGTTCAACTGCTGGTCGGGGTGGTATGAGACCTGACGTGCCGCCGCGCTCTCCGATAGGCCCCCGGGACACAGTGGGCGATATCTACTACAAGTCTTACACTGAAGAGAGTCGCGGTGACGCCCCGCACAACCCGCCTTGGGGTTTGAAGCAGAAGGATACTTTCCTCGAGTTCGCGCCTTGCCATGACTGGTTGGTGAATTCGATTCCTCCGGGGGAGATGGATCGTCAAAGGGGGCGGACTCACAGCGGGCTCTATCATGCCTACGTTGTTGGTGAAGCCAATACCCGTGCTGCTAACCAAGAAATTGTCCGGGAGTGGCGAACCATGGTTAGGGAGAGGGATGATTGGGAGAAGTATAAAGATCGCATTACGAGGCGTGCTACTGACTTGGAGAAGTCTAGAGCTGCGTTTGATGAGCAGAAGGCGAAGTTCGAGGCTGACCGAAAGTCTGAAGAGTGGGGGCGCGAGGCCCTGAAAAATAAGCTTCATACTGCTGAAGAGCGACTGGCTAAGGAGAAAGCCGAGTTCAAGAGCATTTGCGCGAAGGATAACGAGCGCGCGGCTGCGGATCGTAACAAGATTGTCAACCTTGAAGCCAAGGTAGTTGAGTTGACCGGCAAGGTCGAGGATGCGCAAGCTGCACATGTTGCTAGGGAGCAGGTTGAGGTTTGTGCAACTTATACCTTTTCTCTGTACTTTATTTTATAAAATAGCCTAAGTCTCTTTGTTCCTTTTAGGTTGAGTTGGCTGAGGTGAAGGGTCAACTGTCTGTTAAGGACAAGGACTTGCAAGCCAAGGATGTCGAGATCGCTGAGCTCAAACGTCGTCTGGAGGGGCAGGTTGACAAATGCGAATCCTTGGAAATCGACCTCGAAGCTGAGAACGTGAAGGCTGCGACTGCTGAGGAGGCCAAGCAGCGTGCTGAGGAAGCGCGTAATGTTAGCACTTCTGCCCTTAATGTAGCACAAACGAATTATGCTGAGGCTCAAGGCATTGTTGACACTCTCGTCTCTGAGGCCGAGTGGATGCGCGGCCGTGGAGTAGTGCTGGTATGCTCATCCTTTTTTCCTTCCAAAGTATATCGTTAGAAGTTGTTTTTTATGCGCAAACTCTGCTGTAGATCGCCAACTCTATTCTCAATGCTGGAGAGCTGGATCGTGTTGTTGCTGCTTTGACCGATGCTGCGCGCGCTGTTGGTCACCGAGGAGGGTACCTAGAATGCGCACAACACGTTGAAGAAGCGCTTGGACAGGAGTTTGACGTCAGTCATTGTTCGGTTACTGACCAGGCTAGTGCCGAGCTGACACGCGCTGAACATGCTTATGACCACTTATCACTGCCTGTGATGGATTTAGTTGCCAAGGCTTTGGAACATGATGATTGGTGCCAGCGCCTTAAGGGCATTCTTGATCCACCTATAACGGTTGAGTTATCAGATGAGGAGGCAGCTGGGAATGATGGCGATGATGAAGGCGATGGCGGTGACAAGCATGATGGTGATGATGTTTGAAATTGTTTCGAGTAGATAGGTTTTGTATGGCTTTGTGCCTTGTGAATTTCTGTAAGTTTTTGATGTAACTTCTTGCGCAGTCGCGCCTTTTAATGGATGACGTTGTCTTTTTATGACTGTTGCGCGGTTGCGCCTTTTAAATAGTGTGTTTGCTTACTTTCCCGTTACAATTATTGCACTGTTGTTAGAAACTTTGGTTAAATTAGCGAGAATAAATGTAAGCATGGCTCTTGTGTGAGTAACTGCCCGGTCTCGCGCTATGTTCGCGGAGGACCTTGGAGGCATTGCTGGAGTGTTTTCTTGCTAATCAGAAGTTTAACATGCATTTGTAACGAAGGAAGTCAGTCGTGGTAAAAGAGCATGTCGTATGCTTTCATTGATTAAGTAGGCGCTTAGGCCAAGATACATTGCGTAAGTAGCAAAATAGGCGTTTAGCTAACATGAGTAATTACAAAGGCGCGTGGCCAACATGGGCGGGTAATGGCGCAAGGCCGGTAGTAGCTATATGTAGCACTTGCGCAGTTGTTGCGCATTCCACGTGCGCGGGATGATGTGTCCATCCAGGGTGCGCAATTTGTAAGCCCCTTTTCCTAGCACTTCGTGGACCAAGTATGGGCCTTCCCATTTGGGTGCTAGTTTTCCAGGGCGTTCAGCGTTTGAGGCTTCGTTGTCCCGAAAGACGTATTCCCCTGGAGTGAAGGTACAGATGCGTACTCGCGCGTTGTAGTACCTCTCCAGTTGTGTTTTGTACTTGGCTTCTTTAATTCGCGCATTTTCGCGCCTTTCTTCCAGCAAATCCAAGTCAAGACGACGTTCTGCCTCGTTGTCGATTGCGTTGACTGCTGTCAAACGCGGAGAGGGCAGGCCAACTTCCGCCGGGATAACCGCTTCTGAGCCATAGGCTAGGCTAAAAGGGGTTTCGCCGGTACTCGTTTTTGGCATGGTTCGGTGAGCCCACAAGATACTTGGGAGCTCATCTACCCAGCCTCTTCGCTTAGTGCCCAGTCGGGCCTTAATCCCCTCGACGATACACTTGTTCACACTTTCGACCTGCCCGTTGCCTTGAGGGTGCGCAACGGAGGAGAAAGTGTGTTCGATTTTCATCTCCTTCATCCAGTTCTTGAGGTCATCGGATGCAAAGTTAGTGCCGTTGTCAGTTACTATCTTGAGTGGGAGGCCGAATCGACAGATGATGTGTTCCCAAATGAACTTGCGCACCATCATGGCTGTAGTTGAAGCAAGGGCTTTGGCCTCCACCCACTTTGTGAAGTAATCGACGGCTACTATGATAAACTTGACGGCGCCGGGAGCATCTGGGAAGGGTCCTACCATATCGATTCCCCACTGCTGAAAAGGCCAAGCAGTTGATACGGGGATTAGATCGTTCTTGGGGCGCAGGGTTTTCGGAGAGTGCCGCTGACAGGAGTCGCATTTGCGCAACTCCTTCAGGGCATCAACGTGCATCCCTGGCCAGTAATACCCGGCGTTCATGATCTTCGCAACAACCATGCGTGGTCCCGCATGTATGCCGCAGATTCCTTCATGAATCTCTCTTATCAGATAGTTCGCGTCTTGAGGGTCCACACAGCGCAGTAGTGGTCCCAAGAAGGACTTTCGGTATAAGATACCGTCATTCATCTCGTACTGCAGAGCTTTGTTCTGAATTTTTCTTGCCTCTGCCTTATTCTCTGGGAGTATTCCTTCTTTCAAGTACTGAATGATGGGGGTCATCCAGGATGGCTGCCCCAGCTCTATCACATTGACTTGTCGCAACAAAACTGACGGGTTCTTGAGTACCTCAATCCTTACATCTTTGGCAAGATGTTGGAAGGAAGTTGAGGCAAGCTTGCTCAAAGCGTCGGCTGGTTTGTTTTCGGAGCGGTTGATGTGGATGACTTTGTGAGACTTGAATTGTTGAAGCAACTCTTTTGCTTGTTCCAGATATAGGGCCATGACTTCACCCCTTGCATCGTATATACCGTTGACTTGGCTGGCTATCAAGAGTGAATCAACATGCGCTTGTAGATTTTTAGCTCCCATTTTGATGGCGAGGCGTAAGCCTGCCAGAAATGCCTCGTATTCTGCCTCGTTGTTGGTGTTTTTGAAATCCAACTTGATGGCGTAAGTGAATTCGTGGTTTTCGGGGCTTACTAGGCGCAATCCAGCTCCCGCGCCATCTTCGTTTGAAGCCCCATCCGTGTAAAGCATCCAAGTCTCGTTTGTTGTGTCTTTCACTGGAGTTTCAACAAGCTCACAATCTTTGATTTTCTCAGCTGGAACTTCTGTGATGAAGTCCGCTAGAACTTGACCCTTGATGGCTGGGCGCGGCCGGTATAGGATGTTGTGGCCTCCCAACTCGATTGCCCATTTGGCGAGTCTTCCTGATGTTTCTGGTTTCTGAAGTATCGTGCCGATATGGAAATTGGTAAGCACGGTGATCACATGCCCTGTAAAATATCTGCGCAGTCTTCGGGAAGCATGTAGCAGCGCAAGAACCAATTTTTCCATTGTGGAATATCTCGTTTCTGGGTCAGTGAGTACCCTGATGACATAGTAAATCGGAGTTTGAACTCCATTTCTTTCCACTAATAACACCGACCCTACTGCCTTATCGGAAGAGGATAAGTACAGTACGAGTGGCTCTTTTTCAAACGGCGCGGTCAGGGTTGGAAGCTCGATCAGACATGCTTTCATTTGCTGGAAAGCCTTTTCTGCGTCGGGTGTCCACTTGAACTCTTGCTTCTTGACACAATTGCGCAGTGTGCTGATAAAAGGGTACGACTTCGCGGCGTGATTTGACAAAAAGCGGTTAAGCGCGGCTAGGCGGCCGGCCAACCGTTGCATTTCTTTGATTGTTCGAGGCGATGGCATCCGTTCTATTGCCTGAACTTTTTCTGGGTTCACCTTGAAGCCGCCGTTAGTGACTATGAAGCCTAGAAACTTCCCCTCTTCCATGCCAAAAGAACATTTGGCTGGATTCAACTTCATGTTTACGCTGCGTAATGAATTGAACGTTTTCTCGACGTCCTTCAACATCTGGTCCTCTTCGGGACTCTTGACCACTAGATCATCGATGTAAACTTCAATATGCTTTCCGATGTCACCTGCGAAGGTCTTGTCCATCAATCGCTGGTATGTGGCGCCAGCATTTTTCAGGCCGAAAGGCATCTTAGTATAGCAAAAAATCCCCAGATCCGTGCGAAAGGCTGTCTTGTCTTCATCCTCGAGCTTCATTTGAACTTGATGGTACCCCTTGTAGCAATCCAAGAAGCACTTCCATCTGTATGGCGCGAGCGAGTCTATCTTCTTGTCGATCTCAGGCAAAGAATAGCAATCCTTAGGGCATGCCTTGTTGAGATCGGTATAGTCGACGCACATTCGCCATCCGCCGCTAGACTTTTCTACCATTACGGGGTTCGCCACCCAACTCTGATAACGTACCTCGCGCAGGATGCCAGCTTTAAGTAACTCGCAAACTTGTTCGTTCATTGCTTTTGTCTTGTCCGCCCCTAGGCTGCGCCTTCTTTGGACCTTCGGCTCAACCGAGGGGTAGGTGTTTAAACAGTGCTCTGTGATGTCGCGCGGGACTCCGGTCATGTCGGCCGGGGTCCAGGCGAAAATATCCATGTTCTTGAACAGGAGCTGCTTGAGGCGAGTTCTGATATTTGGTGAGATAGCGTGACCTATCGTCACCGTTTGCTCCGGATATTTGCGATTCAAAACCCATTTTTCGGGCTCGGTTGCTGAAACCTTTGCCGCCTTTGTTGGGCGCATCTCTTCTGTTGACATAACTTCCTTTTTCGCATAAACAATTGCTACCCCCGTCTTGGTTGGGAAACCAATTGCTGAGTGGGGGGTGGAAGTTATCATATTCAGCTCACCTTGCGTTTCTCTCCCGATCAGTACGTCATGTCTTGACTTGACAGGCATCACCATGAAGTTGACGTTCGTTGTCCTTGAATGCTTTCCGTCAGAGAGTGTGACGGGGAAGCTAATTTGGCCTAACGGGAAGACCATTTCGTTGCAGAATCCGGACAGTGGGTAGTCAACTGGTTCGAGTCTCGCTTTGTCTTCATCGTCGAACTGGTTAAAGCATTGTTCGTAGATGATGTCTGCTGTACTTCCCGGGTCAATGAAGACGTATTCGGTTTCGTAATGGCCGATGATACCGGTGATGACGATGGGTCGCGTGGCTCGGGGACCCCCGCGCACCACCGGGAAAATAACTTGCTGTTCTTGCCATGAAGGCTCATACAGTCTCTTGCCTTTTTCTTTCGCGCTATACCTTGGTCCATTGACCATGTGTGTTTCCAGGCGTCGAACCTTCTTGTGATTTCCTTCATCGTGGCGATGGAGCTGTCGCGTCTCTTTGCGCACGTTCTTCACTAAGTGGCTCAGCTTTCCACTCTTTAGTGCTCTCTCGATCTCTTGTCGCAGGCTGTAGCAATCATCTGTTAAGTGGCCTGTATCCTTGTGGAAATCACAATACAGATTGGGATCTTGTCCCTTTTTGTTCGTCATAGGCCTGGGAGTCTTAAAATCATGGTTCTCCGTCATTAGCACCTCTTTTGGTGTTTTTATGAGCGGAGTCCAATGCTTTTCACGATTGTCGTCTCGGACTGCTTTTCTATAACCGATGCGATCAATGGTATCACGCGCGTCTTCCTTATAGCGGGATCGTTCTTCGTACCGGGGTCGTTCATGATAACCGCTGGAGTGGTTGGCTTTCCACCCAGGGTTTTTGCCTTTGTGGCGCCTGTTGTCATCGCGCGGGTGACCCCCTTTGGAAAATCTATCTTCAGAACGATAGCTGTTGTTTCGTGCGAGTGACTCTTCAGTCTGCGCGACAATCTTCGCGGCTTCCATGAGTTTATCCCACTCCTTTGGCATTCCATCTTTCCCCGTGATGGTTCTGATCAGGCTATCACATCGGATGGCTTTTTTGAAATGGCAGCGCATGAGCTGCTCACTCACGCCACCTATCTCCAAACATTCTTTGTTAAAGCGCGTAATGAAATCTTCCAGACCCTCATTATCTCTACGCCAGATATCTTCAACTTCAGCTGTGTCGCGCTGGTATCGTCTTTGTTGGCTGAAGTGACTCAAAAACTGAGTTCTGAAATCTACCCATGATTTTATCTTTCCCGGAAGAAGGCTGTCGAACCAGGCGCGAGCAGCCCCCGTTAATGTTTGGATAAACAAATGACACCACATGGGCATGTTCCAACCGCCCAGGCAGCCTACGCTAGTAAACACTCTGACGTGATCATCTGGATCAGTCAATCCATTGAACTTTCCGACAGTCGGAGGTAATTTCTCTCTCTTGAGCGGCGCGAGTGCTATCTTTGGGATGAACTTTGAATGCTCTATAGCTTCCTCTGGTCGGTAGGCGAGGCGAAAGTCACGCTCTGCCTCCTCTGTATACCCAACGTGCTGCCTTGGTTTGTAGTACTCATGATTTCTTTGCAAACGATTGAAAACCGAAGATTCGTCATCGTTCTCCCAGGTTGGATCATTCGGGTCAGTTTCTTCCCACTCGTCGTTTATGTTGCGCGGCGTGAGCCGGCTATGAACTGGGCCTCTTTAGAAGTTTGACGGTTCGTCATAGTAGCTTTCTGTCTCCCCCCGTGTGTCTCGCGTGTCCTGCACGCTTAACCTTCGGGTGGGGGGAGGTCTGTTAATTCTTCTCGGAATGTATTGCGGGACCGGCACCTGGCGCGGCCCGTGGCTGGGGCCGGTTGGTGTGACCAAGGACGGCTCTGCCGTTAAAACTGCTTGCTGAGCGCTCAAGGACTGATACGCTTCGTTAATAGTGGCTAGTTGCTTGGCGTACCATGAGGCTGGGGTTTCGCCTTCTGGTAGCCCTAATAGTGCTGATATGTTCTGAGTTGGAGCTGGGTTTGAAGGTCCAGCACCGTTGTTTCCTGGGGTGTTTTGAGTGATGCGGGTGAAGCTCCCGCGCGGACCCCCGGTGTTGGCTACTTCGACTTCACCAACTTCTTCAAAGTGTTGGGGTTGGCCATTTTGATTACCTTCCCCCAACGCTGCATTTGCATTTTCACCGAAACCAACGAACTCAGGTACGATTCCTTGACCAGCCATGGATCGAAGGAAGAAAAAACAACGAAAAACTCAGGAAAGAAGATGAGAGTGGTTTGTAGAAAAAATCGGTGGGCGCCAATGAAGAAACACGGAACTAATTAAGGGACTAATCAGTTTGGTTTATGTTCCCTTCATAATGGTTAATCTTCTCTTGGATTCCTGAGTTCCTTAATGACCGTGTGTTAACTGCAAAACAAAACACCGTTACTCGTTAAGAGGGGAATGTGGGGGTTTCCCTCTTAACCGGGCTCCGGCGTGAGAATAAGCGACTGTGCTTTGGAGATAATTAAGTATTAAGTGAGAGAGTAGAGGGAATGGAATGTTTAACCTGTGGAGTGAGGTCTCTATTTATAGCCGGAGAGGTGTAAGAGGATATGGGCTGATGGGCCTTGGGCCGGATGTCGACAACTTGGGCGATATGCTCTTTGTCTCACTTGTCTCGACCGTTAGTGGTCTCTGGGAGTTCTTCGGTGCTGGCGCACAATGATTGGAGCCACGTGTCGTGGTTGTCGGCCTGGCCGCCGTTCTGCCATCAGCAGGTAAGTGGAGATCGTGGGGCAGTTGTCTCTGCCCTGTGATTGGTGCCACATAGGCGTCCTTAAGTACTTTTTGTCTCCTGCATGTCAGACGATCGTGGAGCACGATTGCCCAGGAACAGAAGGACCCTGATTGGCTCTTTTATTCTGCCACTTGTACGTTGTGTACTATCTTGTAAGGCCTCGCGCCGTAGTCACGCACGATTCTTGTTGAGCACGTTACTATCATGCGCGCGGCATGGGCTTTCAGATGTCTCTTTTAGAATGCTAAGTGTCGTTAACTGGAGTTTACTCTTTTGTGGACCTCGCGCCGTGCTACACAGGTGTGCTGTATACCGCGCGAGGTTGGCGATCAAGAAGATTGCTGATTAAGGAGTATGGTCCCGCGCGGCCTCATTAGGGAGTTGCGCGGCTTTTTGGGACCATACCCCTTCACATGCAAAAGTCAGCCACGCTGAGTGAGTTCTAACAGTTTTGTTTAAATACAAAACACATTATATCACTTTATTTTATTGCTAAAAACACGGTATTTATAAAATACCATCATCTTCTTCAAAACAATTTACCACCTGTACCATCGACTCACAACCCAAACCTCATGACCCTAAATATAATAACATCCCACACCTAACACAATAACACTAGGTTTACCACCTATGACTAGGGCTGTAAACGAACCGAACGTTCAGCGAACAGTTCGTGAACCGTTTGGCGGGAAGTTCGTTTATGTTCGTTCGATAAGCTTAACGAACGAACACGAACAAAAAATTTTGTTCGATAAGCTTAACGAACGAACACGAACAAAGGTCTCGTTCGTTCGACTGCGTTCGTGAACGTTCGGTAATATGTTCGTTTAAGTTCGTTCGTGTTCGTTCGTTTATGTCCGTTCGTGTTTGGTTTTTTATGTTTATTTTTCTAAAAGTTTTTAATGTTTTATTAATTTTTTACTTTCCCCGTATGTATTATTTCCCTCTCTCTAGCCCTCTCCCTCTTTTGATATCACGCTCCTTCATTCAGCTTATCTCCAATCGATTGAACCCAATATTATCCATCCCTTCAATCTTTAAATGGTTATATTTAACTACTTTCGTTGTGTACAATGTTAAAGATTAACGGTGCCTTTTTAATTTTCAAAATTAAAGTTCATTTGTGTTCGTTTGCGTTCGTGGTTAGTGTTCACGAACTGTTCACGAACAACCAAAATTCCTTAACGAACGAACATGAACACAAACTTCTGTTCGACATGTGTTCGCGAACAGTTCACGAACACCCAAATTTCCTTAACGAACGAACACGAACATAGCCTTGTTCGTGTTCGTTCGGTTCGTTTACAGCCCTACCTATGACCACTCCTCTATACTCATCTCATCAAAATCGTACCAGGAGACTCCATAGTACAAATCCCAGCTACACAAAATAATTATCATACCACAACTATACAACACACCCACCGGTTCATCTAGCACGAACACATAAAACACATAAGGTGGGAACCTAACACATAATTAGGTCAATTCACTAAGAAGTGACCATAGTTCGTCTCATTTTGCCGTATGTAACCCTCCTCTTTGGGTCAGGTTACTAAACTGCAGCCATCATCGTCTCCCGCGTCGTTGCCACTAGGGTTACATCATTGTCACAAACCGTGACCATCAACTAAGCACCACAAGGGTGCTTCTCATGACCCGACGCCACCCCGAAGGTAACGACCCCATCACGAGAAATCCCGCATCAAGCACCATAAGGGTGCTTCCCGTGACCCGACGCCACCCCGAAGGTAACAACCCCATCACGAGAAATCCCGCATCCAGCACCTCTAGGATGCCATATCACACAAAAGCACATCAACACACACAATGTATAAAACATCGTCGTATACTAGACTATCTAACCTCGTCACCGACAACTATAATACCACATATACTACACCTGTAGTATCACCAATACCCTCATCACACGCCTAAGCTACCCAGCCATCAAAAATATAATTATTTAAACATTTTACTTCAAACTCGTCAATTAATTTAGCAAGAAAGCTCGTATAAAAATATACGTAAAACACATCAGTACATATGTATGCTAGCCCCAAAATAAACACTTAAAAAGGGGAGTTAGAACTCACTGGTTGCGTAGCTTCACAATGTCCTCGTGGCCGCACGTCTTCCGCGCTCGAAACCCGAACCAGTTTAAAATATGGTCAAAGATCAAAATCCGTACGATCCTTGCGTTATAAACGCATAAAAATATCTTGGACATCCAACTCCACTACTCGCCACTTCATATTTTACGTACAACAAGAACCGGACCGCCCCCGACCCATTTGGACCCATACCGGGTCCCATACGCATCGAGTACCACCACCCCAAGCGTGTACCCATGCATGTCTTCCTTTCCATAAACGTTTTTAAACCCGGACCAGGCCGGCCGGGATCCGGAAGGTGCAGCTGGCCGGTTCAGCTAGAGCTAGTTAGGCCGTTTCAATATTGACCCGGGGTCGGGCAGGGATCCGGGCGGTCGGGTCGACGGTTCTTCACAAAAGGTCGAACCGGCTCTTTATTTTTTTAACATTTTCACCCTAAACAACAAAACCTAATGTCTCAAACTCTCAAAATCAAAACACACAGCCTCCATCTTCTTTACTGAGTACACACAACCTCCCTCTTCTTTAAAAATTCGCCCTAAACAACAAAACCTCATAACACAACATCTTCGAATCATACATATTTTTATATAATATATGACGTAATCCGGGTCTTGAATCCGATTGGATCGGTCGAACCGGTCCGACCTTTGACCTAGTAAGGAGACCGGGTCGACTCCGGTCCGGTCATGAAAACATTGGGTGTGATGTAGGCAAGCTTTGCCTCTACTTTGAGGATATAGAGGTTGCTTCTGGTGAGCGGCTACAAAGACATCCTCACATATATGAGACAAGTAAACGCATGTCTTTACTCAAAACAAACACAAAGCCATAATGTACTATCATGTTCTTAGTAAGCTACCAAACAAGTTGATAGTGAAAACATATAGCATGGACATAAGAAGCACCATTTAGGCACACAAACAAATGATAACATGCAAAGGCCATCAAACCTAACTGCAAAGCTAAGCTCATAAGGTAAGAAAGATTAACAAACAAATATTGGTAAATCCAAAACCTGATGTTGATGACCAAAAGCAATTGAATCAGCAAACCACGCATTTGACTCATTTTGCAAATCTCGCCATGAATATGCACTTGCCCGTTCTTGCATGGTTGAACCATAACCACTACGACTTCTAGAACGGATGATCCAGCTTCCTTTAACACTAGTAACTGAAGCCTGTAGAACGCTGTCTTGTGCAGTTGAACCATACACTTAAGTATATTGACCAACATAATGAACTCCGGCAGATGCAGAGCTACCTAAAAAGGCTGAATGCCATGAAGCCACGGACAGCTGAGAAACACCATCAGGTCCCAGAATTTGACCAAATGACTGTGAGTTTGACCGTTGCTGTTGTCCATAGTTTTTTCACACGAATACATAGTCGAATCAAACTCGCACATCTTGACATATGTTACCGTCAAAGGAAAATTTTTCTTTAGGAATACGAAGTAAAAGTATATAATAATTCTCACACCCCATTGTTATGTGTATAAAATCATCTAAGTAGATAATAATTCTCACATCCCATTATTATGTTACCGAAGGAAATTGCTACTTTCATGAATTATTAAACATAAGTGGAAAGAATGAAATTCAAGTACAAAAAACTAGGCAAAATTAATGGTATCTTATACACCTTGGTAAAACAAACCAAACAACAAATTTTGGTTACTACAGGCGATATCAACCCGAACCCATTTTGACACGTTACCTTACGTTGTTGGTTTTGTAGGGCTTTGTATGTGATCTTCAAATAGTTGGTGAACATCATGTTTCTATTAATGTTAAACTTTCAAATACAAATAACGTTATATTTCTTCCTACAAAAACACAAATCCTTGGCATTTACCAGTAATCTCCACAAGAACATAATCCATCACTAAAATGATGAAACCTCCTTGAATCTCTTACCACAATATCCCGATTCACGATCTTGGCTATCAATTTAATCGTTTCATGACAATCACCACAAATCCTCAGATTTTTAATCACTTGAATGGTTGAACCAGGAACCGAGTTCATAACCGCATATGCAACAGCCAGCTTCTCACTATGAATCTTTAATGTCATTTCCTTCTCTTCATTATCAATATCATGTAAAACCGATGTCATATTCGGTACATATCCAGCTTCTTGCACCTTCATACATAATTCTTCCAAATACAAATATATTTTCTCATGATCCGGATGCTCTTTATCCCCAACCAAAAACAAATGCACTCGACCCTTTAATTCAACCAAACTAAACCCCGGTGTTTTGCTTAATGCATGACTTTTCATATAAATTCTCATCTTTTCAACATCGTTCCACCTTCCAGCGTCAGCGTACATATTCGAAAGTAAAACATAATATCCACAATTTTGCGGGTCTAGTTCGAAAAGTTTTTTTGCAGCGATTTCTCCAAGATCCACATTCTTGTGCATTCTACAAGCAGCAAGAAGAGAGCCCCACACGACAAAATCGGGCCGTACCTTCATTTTGTTTATCAAATCGTACGCGCGGTTAAGAAAACCGGCGCGCCCGAAAAGATCAACCATGCAACTATAGTGTTCCACTCCTGGCTCGATACTATATTTACGGGTCATGGTTTGGAACCAGTGCCATCCTTCATCAACTAGACCAGCATGGCTACATGCTGATAGAACCGATACGAACGTTATGTAATTTGGCACTATGTTAACCCGAATCATCTCGTAGAAGACATCTAGAGCCTCTTGTGCGTAACCATGCATGCCGTAACCGGCAACCATGGCGGTCCATGACCTCACGTTCTTGTTTTTCACACGGTCAAAGGCGGTTCTTGCAGTCGTTACTCTTCCACATTTGCAATACATGTCTACAATTGATGTACCCACAACTACATCATCCTCTAGACCCATTTTTATAACCTATGCAATGAACAAGCACATGATATTATTTAACATAAGTGTGTTTTACTAAATACAAAGGGGTAAAATGCCATTTTCGTCCCTGAGATTTGGCCAATTTTGCGACTTTCGTCCAAAGGTTTGTTTTTTCGCATCTGGATCCAAAAGGTTTGAAATCTTGTCATTTTCATCCGGCTTGTTAACTCCATTCATTTTTCTCGGTGTTAAAGGGCGCTTCGGTCTTTTTCAGGGGTACTCGGTCTTTTTACATAAAGTGAAAAAGACCGAATTGTCCTTTAAGATAGCAAAAAAGACGGAAAAACCTCTGACTTAATGAAGAAAAATGGATGGAGTTAACGAGCCGGTGAAAATGACAAGATTTCAAACCTTTTGGATCCAGATGCGAAAAAATAAACCTTTGGACGAAAGTCGCAAAATTGGCCAAACCTAAAATGGCATTGAACTCAATACAAAGTCAAGCTTTTGTAAGTTAACAACTTCATTTCAAATTACCTGATCATGTATACATTTTCCAATTTGTAGAGCACCCGAATGAGCACACGCCAGCAAAACTGCAGACAACGTGACAGCGTTGTGATTAACATCGGCATCTCGCACCATGGCATAAAACAGATCTAACGCTTCTGTAGACATTCCATGTTGAGCACAAACTGCAATCATTGAATTCCAAGTTGTTACGTCTTTGTTTATTATTTCATTAAACGCCTTCCTAGAGAAACGTAGCTGACCGCATTTGGCATAAGCATCCACCAGAGTATTCCCGATTCTCGTATTTTCTGCAAACCCCTTTTTAACAACCACCCCATGAACCCCCTCTGTGACATTCTTGTTTGAAATACTAGAACAAGCTGCAAGAACAGAAACCATAGCAACTGCATCGACACACACTTCGTTCTCATTCTCAGCTACGCTCTCTTCGGTCAGAAAGTCTTTAAAAAGTGATAAAGCGTCAAAGGGACGTCCGTTTTGGACATAGCCTGTGATCATTGAAGTCCAAGAAACCATATTTCGAACAGGCGTTTCATCGAAAAGGTTCTGAGCATCGTCCAAATGACCACATTTGGAATACATGTTAATGAGAGCAGACGAGACAAAAACATCGTCGTGAAATCCGAAAACAAAAGCTTGCGACTGGATCTGCCTCCCCGAGTGAAGATCAAAGAGGGCAGAGCAGGATTTGATAGCGCAAGGGAAAGTGGAGCGGTTTGGTGTAAGAGATAGCTTTCTCATGGCGGAGAATGCAAGAAGGGATTCGACCGAATCCCCACCGCGAGCAAGGTCGGCGATGACCGAATTCCATGACCAGACTTTAGTGGTGTCCACGTATTTGTTGAAGAAGGTAACGAGGTTAGGATGATTGCGTGATGAGTGATTGACAGCAAGCTGCAAAGAAGAATTAGCAGCAACCAGAGCTACTTTGGTGATCTTCATTCATTTCCCCTTTTTATCTTCCTAAGCCGTTTTGTTTTTATCACTATGATTAATAGTTTTGGCCCCAATGTCTTGCAACACACAGTTATAAGATTCTTTAAGCTGTCATCACATCATACCTATTAGAACCCAAAAAAATGTATAACCTATGATGCAATTGTCCGGTAACTAATCACCCATTTAGTTATGATGCAAATTTGTTGATATATGTATAGAAATTGACAATTCTCGGAAATATAGTAATAACTAAAACTTGATAACAGAAATTCAACATCTTAAAAGTACAATCAAATCCTAAATTCTAATCAATGGTGATCAATCATTGAAGAACAGATATTGAACCCAAATCGTTAAGAGTGATAAATTTTATTTTTTCTCATTAAAGCATTTCATCAAACACTTGGTATGCATGAATTGAGAAAACTATTAAAGCTCCACCATGTATCATGCCCTGTTGCAGATATGATAACAAATTTTTTAAAAACATAACCTTGATTAGTAAAACATCATAAACATATACAAGCTACGATTCAATTCCCTTAAAACATAAATGAGATTGACCAATAAGAACAATGATGTATACAGGTAGAGTGGTTCACAATATTTAATAGTGTACATCAAGTGTGACTTACCACTCACTTCATCAATCGGTGACTGTGAGAGCAGGAGTGTGTACTCCTACGTCGTTGACTGACTGAGGGCAGGCAAACGAAACCAACACCGGAAACTGAGAAGCAAAACAACGATTAAGGGGGATCAGGGGCGGATCTATATGTATCCCAAGGGGTGCACGGGCTACCCCTCAACTTTCTCGGTGAAGATGTTCGCGTCTAGGCTTGCTCCGGAAGAGATGGATGATCTTTGTGGAGAAGAGATAGTTCAGAAACAGGGCTTTATCTCTGATAAAGATGAAGAAGATAACAAGTACATATATTGTAGTCAAATTACTATATTACCCACAATTTAAAAGTGGTAATTACTATATTACCCTCAATTTAAAAGATGAAGAATGAGTCAACGTACTTTAATGTTGAGTAGACAAACTCTCTTTAAAGTCATATATTTTAAACAATATCATTGGGTGAATTTTGTTTTTTAGTTTCAATCTTACAGTGAATTTTATTATTTGGTTTAGGGCTGTAAACGAGTCGAGCCGAGTCGAGCCAGGGTGGGGTCGAGCTCAAGCTCGAAATTAATTCAGGCGGTTAAACTTAGCTTGAGCTTTACGTCGGAGTTAAACGAGCCTAAGAACGAGCCGAGCCATGGGCCGAGCCGAGCTTAGCTCGAGCTGGGCTTGGTAACAAAATGAGCCAGCTTGGTTCACTTCATTTCCAATTGAGTTTTTTTAGCTAGTTTTTTTCGAGCTTCTTTCGAGCGAGCTACGAGCCGAGTTACGAGCCGCGAGCTTTATGAACAGCCCTAATTTGGTTTCAATGTTTAGATATAATTAATCTAACATTTAAATTTAAATATTTAAATATATTAACATTATATACATTATTTCAATCTATTTATTTTTTTGTTTTAGGTAAAATTGTGGTGTCAGTAAGTTCTATGGTTGTTTACAATTTACATGTAACTAGGTTTATCACACTAGCCGCGTTGCGGCGAACTTCTTTTATTATTTAGTCTGTGTTTACATGTGTTTTAAAATCACTATGAGCGTGTTGCATACGGAACCACTAAGAAGAATAAAAAGAAAATATAAAAAGCAATAAAAAATAATCGAAAGAAAATCAACCAAAAAAAGTTGTATGTTAATGATGTTGTTGGTATGAAACCCGTGGTCAGGGATGAACAAATAATACTGGGTACCGGTACCAAATTTCTCGAACAGAAGGATCCTAAGTACCAATTCGGTACCGATTTTTGACGTTCTTAGTACCGGTTCGCTACCGATTTTTACCTTTATATACCGGTACCGTAACCGGTATTTTCGGTACCGGTTGCCACCGAGCTCTGATCAGGGATGAACAAATGGTACTGTCTAGCAGTACCGAATTTCCCGAACTAAAAGATTTTTAAACTCAATCCGGTACCGACTTTTGGCGTTTTCTATATCAGGTTGGTGCCCGATAATGAACTGGACCGTACCGGGATTTTCGATTCGCTACCGATTTTTACCTTCATATACCGGTACCGTAACCGGTATTTTCGGTACCGGTTGCCACCGAGCTCTGATCAGGGATGAGCAAATGGTACTGTCTAGCAGTACTGAATTTCCCGAACTAAAAGATTTTTAAACTCAATCCGGTACCAACTTTTGGCGTTTTCTGTATCAGGCTGGTGCCCGATAATGAACTGGACCGCACCGGGATTTTCTATACCAGTATTAGCTGAGACCAAACTTATTCAACTTAGAAAATAAAGAAAATACTAATATATGAAAATATGATTATAATATAATAATAAATCAACTGTTCATTTCAGTTGATTTATTAATAGATACTAATGTTATAAATTTTAAGTTTTTTTAAAAATATGTTGTAATTGTGGGTAAATAATGCTAGTGTCTTATGAAAAGTAGATAAAAAAGATCATATAATAGATCGCGCCTTGCGTACTAAAAACAAATGTATTTTTCTGTCTCGGTTTTAGACTTTGTCGCTTTTGTATCATTCTCGCTTTTTAAAACCAACGTTGTGCTGTAAAAAAATTGGGATACCCCTTAATTTCTCTTCTAGATCCGCCACTGAGGGGGATATAGAATCATAATTTTTAAAGGAAATAACGGCGACTTGAAAGTCTAGTAACTAACCCGACTCATACCCTGTCAACTACTAATAAACATATACATTTTCAAGTTGGAGTTTTCCAAATCTTGAAGGATTTGGTTTCACTTTATAAAATCGCCCTTCAAAAGAGGAGTGCGAGGGGTTTAAGGAGTGGAAAGTGGAAATCAAGGGTAAAGATGTGTACTTCATACCTAAGTTGGCCCGACACCCCGGACCCTGCACATGTAGGGGTTTACGAGGTTTACGGAGTGGAAAGTGGACATTAAAGGTAAGGATGTGTACATCATGCCCAAGTTGGCCCGACACCCCGGACCCTGCACATGTGAAAGACTCGTGAGTTACTTAAAAAAATTGAGTTGTTGATGCTAAAATCTTTACTCGACTTGTTTGTGCCTAAACGAGGTGTACACCCAGGCTTAGCACAACTGGTTAAACTCAATAACAAATGGTCAAATAGTTCATGGGTGCCTTGTGTCACGATCCGCCTAAATACAAAACTTTTTTTTTGCGAGTTCCAGAAGGTTCTGGAACACTAAAGATGCGTCTAGGGCTGCCCGGAAGTTTCCGAAACAGCCTACAAGTTGCTGGAACATCTTGGCATCATCGGAAGACTCTAGATCAGCCAAGAACACTCTAGAATCACCATGAAAACTCTTAGAAATGTTAGATAGTTTGTAAGAATGATCTAGAAATTAGCTCTAAAATATCAAAGATATTTATGTATGGTTTATATTTAGAATATTCTAGATCATGAATGATCTAGAATACTTGGCCACTAGTATAAATATGTAGTGAAGGTCTCATTTGGAGATCACCCAACACATTAGCAAGTTTGTATACTTGTACTCATAGCTCACTCTTGTAAACCTTGTTCTAATCAATACTAAGTTGTTTCTTTGTAAGCAACACTTGCAACCATCACTTGATTCCCACAAAAACTTATCATCGTTAGGCACAAAAGCTTAACTAAGTCTAAGTCGCTACACGTGAGTCAGAAGTTACTCCGTGACACTTGACTCGTTTAGATCTTTAGAGAGCTGGTTTTCGAAATGTTTTCCTAGTTGAAAACTCAATGACAAAAACCTAGATTTTGACTAAAACAAAGAATTATTTTTACTGGAAATAGAAAGTGTTAAGAGATGTGTTAAGACAAACAAATTACCATCATTCAAGTATAGCAAAACAATCTATGAGGTGGGCTTGACCCACGTAGTTCAAATGTATTTAACAATGATGACAAACCATCAATTACATTTGCAAACACACAAGTATTTGGAGCTAAGTTTTTAAGTTCATCTCTTAATTTGTCTTTTGTCTTGTGACACTTGTTAGGTCCACGTCGGTTTGTTGTCTGTCTACCGGATAAAGATTAGGTTATAAAGAATGTCTAACATAGGATAGTATAAACATGTTTCGGGTGCACCAGTTGTAGATAAGATGAGAACATCGTCAGGTTAAGCGTGATTGAGTAGAAATTTTAAAATGGGTTACCTATATGTAAGTCTCTATCCTATTAACCAAAATAAAAGTCGTAAGCTTCTCGTGGTCAAAGGAAACAATATTGTGTGTGAGTCGTTTGACCATTCGCCAAAGAAAATGACATCATCTGCATTGTGCAAACTTCAAACCATCTACTTTAAAAAATCAACCTTTGATGGATTTCAAAAAGAAAAATCTTGACCAGATTTAGTAATATAATAGAAGTTTTAGAGTTAAAAATACATTTTACAAATTTTTACTATTATCGGTGTAAATGAAATAGCAAACTGAAAATTAAGCGGCATGTAACGATTTTTTGACGTCAGGTTGTATTGCATATGTGTTGTATACATTGTTGATTCTCCCTCCCTTTTTGCCATTCAAAGCAACAAATTGTATAAACTTGCAGGAAGATGGGTATCCTCCAAATCAATATCACGATTTATGAATGCGCAAAACAGTTTATAAGAGCCAATTAATTCTAATTAATGGTAACCAAAACAACTTATAGAAACAAATAATTATAATTAATAGTATTCTTCAAATCAAAATGTTCCAGGTATACAATCATCACAAACAAACAAACTATCATCATAAATAACGCTTCATGTCATGCTCTACACAATTGAAAGAATCACTTACTACAGAAGCCTAAGGTGGGAAGTATCATTTAATCTTTTAATCTGCCAGCCCGTTTTCCAAGAATGTTGGAGCACTGTCACAGAAGAATCTTCTATGCACATCTTGTTCACCATCACCGGGCTACAACCAAGAATCCCCGTCAGCAAACACTTGATAGGTACCGGATGGCTAAACACACCCACACACGAAGATGGCACGAAACAGTGGCTACTGTTCATCCTTCCGTTAATCATGTGATTAGGCGGGTCCCGTGGAGACATCTCGTCATCAGCTTCATGGTCTCCTGTTGTAGTCACCATTTGTAATCGACTTTTGCCAGATTTTCTCCTTGTGAATGTTTGTTTGGGCCTTTGAAGTAAATCCCATGATGGATGTGGATCGATTGTTGGTGAAAAGCCAGATTGGAGTTTGTGTGACAAACATACGAGTGTGTTATTTAGGAATTGGAGCATTCGGAATTCCACCTGGCGGAGTGATTCACCAGAAGGTGGACAGAAATCAGGTTGGAGTTTTTCTGTTAAGGTTAATATTTCAGGGGTGTACACATCTGACCTCAAACAGCCTTCCCATAGTCCATGACTCATTTCTTGCAGTGCATCTGATGATTGTATCAGCTGTTCTGAGAAATTCATTTCCTGCAAAAGAGAAAACAAAAAAATTAATAAATAAGATGGATAGAAAAAGGAAAAGTTAAGGAAACTTTTTATTAGTGGAGGAAAATCCAATATAACTTTCTTATCGTCTATAAGTGGCAATTTCAACCCATTAATGGGGATCTTAGGGCTGTAAACGAACCGAACGAACACGAACGAGGCCTTGTTCGTGTTCGTTCGTTAAGGAAATAAATGTGTTCACGAACGGTTCACGAACACAAGCGATCACAAATAAATTTGGCGAAAGCGATGACGGATAAAGGTGGATGGCCCAGAGAGTAACACTAGAACTTGAATTCATTATTGTGGAACGGAGGTAGATCATATTCGTCGATGTAAATAATGAGAAAAGAAAGAAAAAATGTGCATAAACAAGGTGAAAAAGGGTTTTCTAGTTTAATTGTTAGGGTAATGATATAAATAAAAGTTTAATAGTATAAAAGGTATAGATAAAATATATGAAAATATAAAAATCTTTAATTAAAACACGAACATACGTACATAAACGAACGCAAATGAACGAATGTTCATGAACACCTTACCGAACGTTCACGAACACAATTGAACGAACGAGACCTTTGTTCATGTTCGTTCATTTAACTAATCGAACGGAATTTCATGTTCATGTTCGTTCGTTTATTAAACGAACGAACATAAACGAACTTCCCGCCGAACGGTTCACGAACGGTTCGCTGAACGTTCGGTTCGTTTACAGCCCTAGTTGATCTGACTTATGTATATCTAACGGATCAAGTTGATTTAGCAAAAAGATTTAACTAAAATGAAACGGGTCAAACAAGTTGGAAGTAAATCAAAGTGGTATTCTAATGCATAAATCCACCTAAATCACTCTACTATGTTCTTTACCTAAGAAGCAAGAAACCAAAGGGGAAAACTTTAGGTGAATTAAACCTCTTAAGTTATAACTGACTTTTATCCCAAATGTCAAAAGATGTGGGGAGAAAGTAAATCAGAGGCTTTAGAATATCTTTTAATAACCAAACTACCTCAAACTTACACCAACACGTATATACATGAATGTTATATCGAAGTAAAGCTGTTAACACTCTTTTCCTTCCTCCTCAACTCCAATACATGAAAATTTATAATCCTTTCTTTTATGTCCAAACTCAACACAATACTAAAACTGGAAATTAAGCGCTAAAGTTAGAACTTAGGTAAACTAATCATGAAACGCACGTAAAAATCAAACCCGTGATTATAAAATACATCGTTCTATACCACATATCGGTTCCATCTGATGACAATTTAAGCAATTTCAGAACATCTATCAACACTACTAATTACACTTTGGTAGTGAGACTCCACACCATCGGACTAGCTACAAACTTCTTGATCAAAATCCCACAACAAATAAATAATTCAATCGATAATTCTGATACCCAAACAATCTATCAGCCTAAAGTAACAACTCATCTACCAAATCTAGTTCCACCATTGCCAGATTTAAACTCCATTAAACAAATATAACAATGAATAACCGATGGTCAAGTACCTGACAAATAGGAATGGCAGTAGATCTCGCCCGATCCAACGGCGAAGTATACACGGCATTAAACCGAATCCCCTGAGATTTCAAGAACACAGCCAAAGCCCTAGCTTGTCTCTTCCCATTAACCGTCAATTCCGATTCCGGACACCTGCCACCGACCAAATCCGGCCTCAAATTCACATGACACTCAGCTTGACAAATCAAATACACCTCCGTCGTAGCCCTATCTTCCTCCACCACGTCGGAAAAGCTACGTGTAAACTGCGGCGGCGGAGACAGCACGTTGCAAGGGTCCCACACCTTGATTGACGGCGGCAGCCGCGGCGTACCGAACGACGACGGTTGAGGAGATAACGGTGACGCTGATGCGTGACACGGTAACAGCTCTGGTTCTTGCTCAACAACTTTCTTCATTAAGTTGTCGTCTTCAACAAGTAATCTTCTTCTGGAATCATCGTGAATGTTTTGTTCTACTTGTTCGGTTTCTTCATCGTCGTCTTCTTCTGCTACTTGTATAGATTCAGATGCCCCCATTTGGATTTGGATTTGGATTTGTTAGTTTTATG
The DNA here is from genome assembly GCA_030545235.1 of Helianthus tuberosus. Taxonomy (NCBI): domain Eukaryota; kingdom Viridiplantae; phylum Streptophyta; class Magnoliopsida; order Asterales; family Asteraceae; genus Helianthus; species Helianthus tuberosus. The sequence continues at coordinate 164,474,945 of CM060433.1, forward strand.
ATACGGATCTAAGATGTTGAAATTGAGGATACATAATAGTAATAACAAATAATGATAATTGGAGATTTGAGTTGTTGTTACGGGGAGTGTGGGAAAAAGGGGGATTGATGTAGATCTGAAGGTGAAGGTGTGATGTGCTGGTGTTTCTGGTTGCGTATGAGATTAGGGCCAAAAAGAACAAGTGGGTTTGTGAAATGGGAATTGAGGAGTGTGAGTGTCCTCTTCTTTATTTTCTTTCTTCACGTGGCTTTGGTTTCTACTTTACCCCATGGCAGTAATTATCTTTCTGCTTTGTCTTTGTTTGTTTGGGTAGTGTTGGAGTAAAAGTGGCCAACAACTATTTCGGTTTCAATTTAGCATTTAAGAATAAACAAAGTTGGAAAGCTTCCATTTGTTGGTATAAAGTTTTTTTACAACCACAACTTTTACCTACTATCTTTTTTTTAATGGTAAAGGACGACGTCTCAACCACCGTGACACCGGGTGCTATGACAAAGGTCGACTACTTGACCGCTGTCAACCTCTTGGCTCTCCCAGATGCGCAGAAACCCGACCTCCACCCGCCCGAAGGCACAACAGTTGAATAATCGGTAAAACTTCGCCTCCCATCCAAGATGAACCGGCGCCACTCGTATTCACCATTCGCCTGAATGCCGCAGAAAATAATAGGGAGAGTGGGAGTCGAACCTGGTTCACAAGAAATACCAAGTATTTCCCCAACCACTCCACCACTACCTCAATGGCATTGACCTGCTATCTAAAACAAAATTATAATCTAAACCATAATCAAGCCAAAGTTGGCACAAAGTTCATTCTACCACCACAACATTAAATGTATATCTAATCGAAAACAAAATTTATAAAATGTTAGTAGTTGTTAAACCTCGCCTCTCATCCAAAACGAACCGGCGCCACCCGTATTTGCCCTTCACCTGGATGCCGTAGAAAATAATGGGGAGAGTGAGAGTTAGGGTTGTAAACGAACCGAACGAACACGAACGAGGCCTTGTTCGTGTTCGTTCGTTAAGGAGATAAATGTGTTCACGAACGGTTCATGAACACTTACCGAACGAGATTTTATGTTCGTGTTCGTTCATTAAGGAAATGAGCGTGTTCACGAACGGTTCACGAAGACAAGCGAACACAAATAAATTTGGCGAACGCGATGAAGGATAAAGGTGGATAGCCCAGAGAGTAGCACTAGAACTTGAATCCATTATTGTGGAACGGAGGTAGACCATATTCGTTGATCTAAATAATGAGAAAAGAAAGGGAAATGGTACATAAACAAGGTGAAATAGGGTTTCCTAGTTTAATTGTTAGGGTAATGATATAAATAAAAGTTTAATAGTATAAAAAGTATAGAAAAAATATATGAAAGTATAAAAATCTTTAATTAAAACGCGATCATACAAACATAAACGAACGCAAATGAACGAATGTTCACGAACACCTTACCGCACGTTCACGAATGTCACACCCCTTTCTACGGCGGAAGCACGAGGTGTGATCATGAAAGGTTCTCATTGCATACGAAGAGTAAACATGCTATATGCTCGTAAAATAACATCAAATACCATGATTTGAAAACATAAGTTTAGCGTTTACATCGCTAGACAGCTTAAAACATTGTCTTAAAAGTTTACAACTTTATTTAAAGTTAAACACAAGCGACATCCACGAGCATAAGCAAGACCGCGCGCACATCCATCCTAGTTACCTGAAATACATGTGAGTTTTTGGAAAAACGTCAACATAAAGTTGGTGTGAATTCATGCAGTTTTGTATTTCATGTTTGTATACTTTGTATGAAAACATAGTTTGTGAGTAAATCAAGTTTTCATATATAAATCCAGTTTCATGTGTACACCACGTACCCATTTATAATTCCATCTTTTCTTGAGTACCCCACGTACTTCAAGTTATATCTCAATCCTCTTGAGTACCCCACGTACTTCAAGTTATATATCAATCTTCTTGAGTACCCCACGTACTTCAAGTTATATATCAATTTTGTATGGTATGAATTTTATGTACATACAGTATTTCTGTAATTATCAGATTGTTAATGGGTTGCAAAGCCATTAACCTGTGGCACGTCATAGGAAGTCACCAAACCTAAGGCATTTAATTGGTATATTCTGAGACACAAAAGCACTTCCTCGGTTCTCGCCCCGACCGGGAGTGTGGCTGCCAGGCACCCGTTAGATCTAACCTTTTGTTCTGCGGTCTGAATGTATACGTTGATTAATGGTGCTTCTATACCCTATTCGTGACACTATTTCTCATAACGCATCCTACTTGGTTCTCGTCCTCACCAAGCGCGTTTCTTGTTATCATTTCTCATAGCGCCTTATACTTGGTTCTCGTCTCACCAAATGCGCTTCTCATATTCATATATTTCGTCACACTTGGTTCTCGTTCTCACCAAGTGTACTTCTTGTATTTATATCATACCATTTATAAATATTGTACTTTTGTACATGTATTTCACCCCCAAAGTTATAAAAACTGAAAACAGTTAAAGAGAAAAGGGGGAGCATGAACTCACAACTTTGCGTTCCTAGCGTCGTAAACTCCACCGGGTTTGCTTAATTAACGTCGTAACCTATACGCGTTTTCTTAACGTTAGTCACTAGACTTGCGTCACACAAGTACAGTCACTCTCTTTTGTATATTTTCTTGTGTTAAAAATATTCTATATTTTTAACTACGTATCTTACTTATATTATTTTCTCCAAAAATAAATATAAGTCTTTTGTGTTTTGCACTTTGCACCCGAATTATGTATCTTGTATGTGTATTTTTATATTTCTACTCCTCATGAGTAATCAGTGTATTTTTAAGTCTTAATACACTAGCACGTATAACACATACTATATACACTTAGCACAAAAAAAAAAAAAAATTGGTGATAAAATAATATATATTTTTCTCTCCAAAAATATATATACATAATATCCATTTTTATTCTTCAAGAAATCACCATTTCTTATCACCAAAAATTAGGGAAACCTTAGTAATACTTTTAAACACATTTTTAGGGAATAAGTTTCTCAAAAACTTATATTTTTTTCTAAGTGTCAAAATTTTTAAAATTTATAAAAATTTTGACAGAGTTTCCCCTAAAAATGGAGGTTTCCCACGTTTTCAAAACGTGTGTTTATTTTCTTTTAAATCATCATCAACCATCAATAATCATCAACAACAATTATCAACAATATCCGTCAACAATAATCACTAATTTCATGAACTTGAATATTTACAAAAATGTGTAGTAACTTACTAGCACATTTAGTAGGTCTTGTTATCTTTAAAATAAGTTTAATTTCTTAAAAACTTTATTTTTAAAGAATATGAAGTTTTACAACTTCTAGTCGGTTTTTACGAAAACTATTTCTTCGTTAAAACTTTGTTACACAAGTATCCACACACTTGTTTGTTCACAAAAACCACTTTTGTTTGTGTAAGATCCGGTTTAGAACATGTGATTTCTTTTTTATTCTTGGTCTTTTGAAAATACCACTTGTAGATACATAGATCTACTAGTTTTAAATACTTTTTTACAAGTTAAAACATTTTTACACAAGTTCATGGTTTATGTGTGGTAGGGTTTCACCTTTTAACCCTTATTACTTCTAAAATAGCTTTATGTTAAGATCCATGATCTTACCAAACCGGGTTAAACGATGATCCGAGCTACCACATCATAGATCGGGTCTAGATAACCATATATTTCAAATACTACAACTTTTACACAACTTGTGTGCTATTAACCACCATTTTTCATGCTTTTAGTAGACTTTTGTGCATCTTTTTGCATTTTAACGAGATTTAACCAACACAAATCCTTTTAACCACTTTAGATAAGTTCAAATACGAGTTCTAAGTGTTATACCTCTAGCTCAAGGCTAGGGAAGAATCTATGCGCAAAAGAGGTGGATAAAAGCTAGAGAAAGAGGTCCTTCAAACTCCGAGTGCACCAAGCCTCCTAATACGTGATCCTTGAAGCTTGTATGATGTTGGAATGGCTTGAACAAGATCGAAAGATGGATGGATGCTCAAGGGGTGTTTGGCCGTAGCCTTTGAGAGAGGGAGAAAGGAGGATTTTTGTTGTTGTGATGGTGATGATGAATGTAATTCTAGTCCCTTGGTTATTTTTATAATACTCCAACACAAGGTTAACCAATGGTCCTAATGTCTCAATTGTACATGGCACATCAAATAAACAAATAAAAGAATTCATGGGGTGTCCCCCCACTCTCACACAACCGGTTATGGAGGGGTTGGGCACCTAGTTGGATCATGATCATTGGTTACTTATACTAGTTACACATAAAGTGTTAGTTTAGGGGTTTATAGTGTGTAGTATATATTATTTAGTGTGTTAGGGTGTACGGGGACCCTAACTAGCTTAGAAAAATAAAAACAATGCTTCTAGCATTATTTTGGTGTTCCGGGTAATGTCCGGTTGTTCGGTTAAATACCGATTCGTTAAAGTGCTAAATTGCACCTTTTAGCGTCGTTTAAGTACCTTTCTTGTACTCTTTCAATTCCCAACACTTAGGGAAATATTCTGGATAATAAAACGACATTTCTGCATAATATTTATATGTCTAAATGCTGAATTATTGCTGATTTGTATAAATTCTGCACTTAAAGTGCGTTTCGGGTGCTTTTTAGTGCTTATTTTTGCTTCCGGAGAGTATATGTATAAACCCTTGTATGTACTCTTGGGTTTTAATGCTCTTTTGTCGTCGGACCTACACCTAGGCCTCAATTTTATTGTCTGACTGCTTTCTGCAGTTCCGTTGACACAGTGTGTCTTACCGGTGAGTTTACTATTATTCTGACGCAACGCTCTCGTTTATGCATAAAGCAATATTTTGTAGTATACAACATGCATGAATTCACTTGTTTAATCATGTGTTCAGACATTGCTGACACTTAAACTCATAATTGCAGTCATTAAGCAATAATTAATGTGTACGGAAATTACCGGTTTATGCCAGTGGTCACAACGAACACAATTGAACGAACGAGACCTTTGTTCATGTTCGTTCATTTAACTAATCGAACAAAATTTTTTGTTCATGTTCGTTCGTTTATTAAACGAACGAACATAAACGAACTTCCCGCCGAACGGTTCACGAACTGTTCGCTGAACGTTCGGTTCGTTTACAGCCCTAGTGAGAGTTGAACCTGGGTCACAAGGAACACCAAGTCTTTTCCCAACCACTCTACCACTACCTCATTGGCATTTACCTACTATCTAAAACAAAATTATAAGAGACGGCTTAACTATTTTGCAGGTTCAAAGAGAAGTAAAGATGCATGACCTTTTTCCATATTGTTGGTTATCTAAACCATAATCAAGCCAAATTTGGCACAAAGTTCATTCTACCACCACAACATTAAATGTATATCTAATCGAAAACAAAATTTATAAAATGTTAGTAGTTGTTAAAGATCAGATCAATTCTAACTTGAATTGTTTAGGTTTTAAGATAAAATTGTTCATCGTAAAAAATTGGAGGGTGTTGTTGTAAGTGATTAATACTAAAGCTTATCTGGATACGAAGAAAAACTTAGAAGTGAAAATGTTACGCATAAAAAATATTTTAGTGCCCGAATTATAAAAGGATGGATACAAGGCATATTTTTTGCCCTTTTTCTAGTGATTTGTTTGTAGAGTATCTTTAAACGTCTCCAATATCATTTATGATAGAGTAAACTGCAATTTTACACCCTGAGGTTAGGGGTCATTGACACTCCTACCCTCTCTAAGGAAATAATTGCAAAATTACACCCCACTGTTAACCCTTATGTCGCAAGATTACCCCCGGAGTCAATTTTGCTTAACAGTCAACATAACAAGGGTTGAGTCAAAGGGTAAATAGGTAATTTTGCCTTATTATTATTATTATTATTATATTTTGTGTCATCTTCTCCATTTCATCATCTTCCACCGCCACACATAGTTTTTCCATTTTCAACACAACACAAATCAGTCAACACCCAATTCCTTCAACCCACCCCTGTTTTTCCTTCATCTTCATTAACCCACCATTAACCCACCTGCCACCGCACAGATCTCATCTCCATCTCCAGATCTCATCTTCCACCGCCACACATGTTTTTCCAGTTTCTCCAGATCTCATCTTCCACCGCACAGATCTCATCATCATCTAACCCTAAGATAATGTTCAACAGCCGTCGTCTTCTTCTTCGTTTCACAAACAGAAACCAAAAGGATCCAAATCTGAACTCCATCTCCATCCCCATCGCTACCATACATAAACTCCGTCACTCAGTTCATGGTGGTCACCGACTTTAAACCCTAGATCCCTTCTTCTTGATGACCTGCAACTATGAAGGTGGTGGTAGTGATGAACTGGTGATTAGTTAGGGTTTTGAAAGCTATGAAGATCCAGGTTAGCTCTGATTAATCCACAACTATTTCAATCTGTTTAGGGTTTTATGTTTTAGCAGATCTGTTTCTGAATCAGATGGAGTGTTTGTTTCTGATGGTATACATGTTGATTTGGTAGGTGATATGGCTGAAGCAATTGATTTGACTGGATATGGAGGTGTTTTGAAGATGGTTGTGAAGTGAAGAGTGCTAAAAACCTAATACTATTGCTCCTTCAGAGAGTCTTCCTCTTGTTGATGGTAATGTTATTCTACACTTCTAGACTAAAACTGTTTGCTAATCTGGATCTGATCCGAGGGCATTTTGAATGATGAAATGGAGAAGATGACGATGATGGATGAATATACATTTGGTGGATTTGTTGGTGATTAGTTAGGGTTTTGAATGGAGAAGGAGGTGGTGGTGGTGGTGATGAACTAATGACAATGATGATGAACTTGTTTCGTTGATTTTGTGATTTGTGTTGTGGATCTGGATTTGTTGTTGTTAGGGCACTTAGGGTTTGATGATTTGTGTAAATTTGATGTTGAATGAATTATGGATTTGTTGTTGTTGTTAGGGATCTAGATGATGAAGAATGAACTGATGATGAATGATGAACATGATTCTTGATTTTTTATATAATTTTAATAAGACAGGGGCAAAAACGACTTTTCACACATTATAACAGTCAAAACAAACGTTGACTAACAGAATCTGTTAACAGGGGGTAATCTTGCGACATAAGGGTTAACAGTGGGGTGTAATTTTGCAATTATTTCCTTAGGGGGGGTAGGAGTGCCAATGACCCCTAACCTCAGGGTGTAAAATTGCAGTTTACTCTTTATGATATGAAGTTATAGATACGATATGGGATCTATCTTGAAGCTCTAACCAACCTTTTTCTAACAATTTGTATATTGTAAAACTAGCTTAAGACCCGGTGTGTTACACGGGTGGTCTCAAAAAAATATTATTTAATGGTGTTTTTATAAATATTTTAATGAAAGATTTGTTTCAGTATTAGTACTAAAGTAAATATAAAATTACACTTAATTAAAATAAATGAATATTAAATGTGAATTGGACGTTATGGCTTCGGCTCATCGGGTTTATTTCTTTTTATGACCCATTAAATGACCAAGCCCATTTGCCACAGATCGGTGTATATAGACCACAACCACCGTGGCTCGAAACCCATAACCCCACTGTACGTGTGTTATATACAATATGTGTACAAAGTAGACCAAACATGTACGCACGGTTTGATCACGGCCCGAATTACAACACAACGTTCATAGACTGCCGCAACAAAAGAAAAAAAGTTGACATTTAAATGATTCAAAACGATAACTCATCAAATGTAATTATAAATAGGTGTGATGAAAAAGAATAATTATAAATATAAATTTTAAAATAAAAAAAATGTTTCGCTATTTATGTAAATATTAAACTATAATGAACTGATAGTTGTGTAAATTCAATCTTGACTTTGTTTATCAATAATTGATGCATAAAGGGGGTTGCCCAACTAACTTATCAAGTCATTCATGCAAATAAATATTTATAAATTCACATGCACTTTAGGGTCTTCAGAATCATTGGCCATTTGAACCAATATATAATATCTACCGGCATTGAAGTCCATGTAGATCATCATTTTTGTTCTATGCCTTTCCAAACTTAGGCTTCACATTCTGGAGCAAATATTAAAGCACCAAACAAAACTTTAGAATGAAAAGGTAACATAAAGCATTGATGAAGCATGTCGGAACTAAATCACAACATACCACTATATTTTGCGCTTGAATATATGAAAACTCATGTTGTATCAACTATACGCTTGCAGGAACCCCCATTATTTCCGTTTCAATATTAGCAGCCTGATAAATTCATATATATCTAATTAGTGTCAATCAAATTATAGTTTTAAACCCGAAACTATAAGAAGATTATTAAAGCACCAAACAAAACTTTAGAATGAAAAGGTAACATAAAGCATGTCAGAACTAAATCACAACATACCACTATATTAAGTTCTCGTGTGTTACACAGGTGGACCAACAACAAAATATATTGGATAAATTACACTTTTCGTCCTTTATGTTTATAGCGGGTTGCAATGGATAACCTTTAACTTCAATAATTACAGTCACAGTCCTTTATTTGGAAAACTTATTACACTTTACGTCCTTTGACCCTAACCAAGTTATAATTTTCAGTTAAATATATTATGTGCATTACACATGAGGGTAATTTAGTCATTTTAAAAGTACCATTAATAAAAATATATATATAATTATAAAACGTTTCTCTCCCACAGTAAAAACCCACATCCCCTTCTTCTCCACCTACCCACCACCACCACCACAACACCTGTCGCCATCACCAGTCTAGCACCACCAAGGATGATGAGTTTGAGTTGTAGAGAAGGCTCCATTAACGGAGAATCGAGAGGTGTAGAGATGAATGATGGTGAAAAAACGATGGTGGTTGCCGGAAAACATTTCCCCCTTTTTCGATACCTCCGGCGTCCTTTTTTCTCCGGCGGATGCTGATCTCCGGCGACCTCCTCTATCTCTAGATCTCTTATCATGTTATTCGTGACGGGGGTGTCGCTATTGCTACTGCTATCGCAACGTCTTTTTCCCTAGCTTTATGAAGAAGAAGATGGACAGTTTTGATGATGTAATGGTGACGAAATTCTTAAATTCTTCACCTTTTGATGAATTTTAATAGAAATTGTATCAATTTTGATGTTGAGATTCTTATAATTAGTTTGTGATTTGTTGAATGCTGAATTTAGCTGTTTTTGTTTAGGAATTATGCTAGTTTATTATAATTGTGATTTCTGACATAACTGTGCTTTTTTGTGTATTTTTTTTACATGAAAAAAATGTGTAAAAAATCATACTTTCTTTTGAATGTGTAGATTGTAGGTAATGATAATTTGATGCTTTTATATAATTGGAATTGTATTCTGCAACCAGAATTATTTAATTTAATTTAAAAAGGGGGTTTTGTGTGTTTTTGATTTTTTTATCAAGTAAAATATCTACTTTATTGATTTTAGATAGAAATTGTAATGAATATAAAGTGTTTTATTAATTTAAGTTTGATGATGAATTGTTAATATGTGACAGAATCTATTGAAGATAGGAAGTATGTATGGTGCTGATCATGGAGGGATTTTTATAGCATTTTGAGGGCTAGTCTGCAAACGATGAAGACATGGGGTTGGATGTGAAAGAAGAAGGTGAGAATGATGAAGATGATGACGAAAGGAACTCGACACCATCAATGGTAGGTGTTGACGGTGGACTTGTTACATCAAACAGAACCAATAACAGGTTTCAGCATCAACATCAGCAACAGTTTCAAGATCAGTTGACCTCACAAGGAGGTGGTCAGAGACAGTGTAGACCGACAGAAGAAAAGCTGGATGGGTTGTTCTTCCTGATGGTTTGTGGTTAGGGTTAGAGAAGCTTCCTGGGTTGTTCTTCATGATGGTTTGTGGTTTTTTTGATCTGAATCCTTTTATTTATTAATTCCTATCTTTCTGATTATTTGAGAGTAGAGAGAGAGAATTTAGGGGAGATAGAACAGGGGAGATGATGATGATAATGATGATTATAATTTTTAAATTTTGATATTCTTTTTTTATTAAATGACTGTTTTGCCCTCACATGGGTTGTACATGACCTCATTTAACTGAAAGTTTTAACCACGTTAGAGTCAAAGGACCTAAGGTGTAACATGTTTTGCAAATAAAGGATTGTGACTGTAATTATTAAAGTTAAAGGTCATCCATTGTAACCTGTTACAAACATAAAGGACGAAAAGTGTAATTTACCCAAATATATTATTTAACAATGTTTACATAAACCTTTTTAATGAAACAAATGTTGAACTACTAATGTGACTATAAAACTGCACTAAATTGAAATAAATAAATACGACAAAAATGAAAGAAATGTTCCATTACTGACAAAAACAAATACGAAATAATCATAAGTGTTGCTTTAAACTTATTGTTTCGATCTATTCTTCACCAACAAATAACTCATAGCTTTGATTTCTTTCACAACTTTCACCAAAGACACCGCTTGATTAAACATTTTATCCTTTCGCATACGTCACACACACCAAATAGCAGTCATAATAACGGCGTGGAATGCTTTCTTCTTCCTATAACCTTGAATAAAATCGTGTAACCCAAGAAAATCATGTAAGCTGAAAGCATGGTCTAAAAAATTAATACGTATTGCCATGAGTGGAGGAAATATTGAAAATTAAATTTTCAAATATTATAGAAAGGGTATATTCCCAGTCAAGGGTTGACACCTTTATAAAACAGAGGGAGTATTATCTACAAAAGCATAACTTCATATTCAAGATTTATAAAACGGCTTACCATTTTCATATTCCAGAACTTGAAGTATAAAGAAAAACTAACATAAAAAGTTATAAAAAAGGTAAGCCTTATATCTTTCCTGTTAACAAATGTAAATGAACTCATTATTACACACAAAATCATACCTTATCAAAGAGCTTGACAACCTTAGCTTCAGTTGTAGAATTTTCTTTATATCCTATCCATCCATAACTCATGAATCTCCTAACTGTAATATGCTACAACAAGTAAGCAATTACCAAAATACCCATGAATAGCACTTACACAAATAATGGCTTTGTCCAACTCGTGAATGTATATTTATTTGTTATTTTTCAATATCCACTCTTCCTACACGTGTATATAGAAAAAAATAGCATCCTCGGATCTAAGCATAAGTGGTACAGTTGTTAAAGGAAAAAAAATTGAATAACTACAGAAAAGTTATTAAACAGTTAAACCCAAAAACATTGTCTACGTACACTTCTATCGTTAACAAGAACACATGATTATTGTAGCTTTAAATCCAAATGTTAAATAAAAACCATACCCTATTCATGATGCGCCAATCCCATAAGTCTGTTATTGCCAGCGTTGTCTGCTTCTTGAAGACAACTTCATACATATAGAAAGTTTTTTTATAGCTAAAAACTTTCCAACCATCTGTACATGTAATAAAAAATGTTTTGACCAGAAGTGGAACTGGTTGAAAGTTGTAAAAATTAGAAGTTTTGCCAAAATCTAACTTTTCTACACCACATTTCAACATAAGCAAGAAAAAATCCCAAGTTTTAACCAAAAATTCCATTAATTATTATAACTTTGATGAAATTGATATCATAATAGATTAACTTCAACAAAAAAAAAAATTAAAAAAATAAACCAAATTAAAATATCATTTGTTTCAACATTTAAGTCCAAGGGTAATGACCTGTGTATGTTGCACCACGGGTAATGAAGGTGAAAATATGGCCAACCAAAGGCTAGCCAACACGTTTGGACCAGCATTAACATTACTCATTTTGACACAAACCACTTGCCAAAACATTATTTTGCAACCTCAAATGCTTATTTTTAGGTAAAGCAAAAAAAACATATACAACACAAGTTAATTAAAACAAAAATTACTAAATAACTTACAGATTTAGTGTTAATGATGAGTGTTAATGCAGCTCAGCCACCTAAGCTTCAAACTCTCATTGTTATCACGACTTGCCTGATATGGTTGTCTTCTTGAGACCAAAAAAAAGTTTTTTTTTTCAAATATATGCCTAATCGACCCATTAAAAGTATGCCTAATCGACCCATTAAAAGTAAACGGGTTAAAATTGTCACCGAAGGATGAGCAACCTACAGTCAACTCTTGGAGGTTTCTGCATGCCCACCAGTCCCCTGCCATATTTCACCAAGAAAAAAAATAATACAAAAATTATTGCCACATAGCATATTAAATTAACTTTCAAGTATCATTGAATTCTGTAATGGATCATGTTCAAACCATATCATCTCATGGTTCGATCTGATCCAATAATCATCTTGATCCAAATCACTATTAAAAAACAAATTTAGCATTATCGTTTGGATTTAACTCCTATTTAAAAAACACTTCTTAATGTAAATGATTTTCAATCAAACATAAATGTAAAATGTATTGTCTGTTACTCTTTGGTAAGAACACAAAATTTTTTGTTGTGCCCTTTGTTTTTGTTTTCTAAGAACTGCCGTTATTAAATCGCGACTAAGTAAAGGATACATTAGGTCTTTTAGGCTTTTGACAGCTTAACCATCTGACTGGTTATACCAAGAGTTAAACAAAGATGCCTCTAATGATTTCAGATTTGTAAAAACATAAAGCTTAGCAACTTTAACAAAAAATAGCAAAAACTAAAATTAAAAAAAGCAAACAAAAGCAAACTTACCATAAAATATATAAATTCATACTCAAGTATTAACTATTTTCAAGACTGTGAATACCAAATATTATTTTTTTCCATCTGCGGTAGCTTTTCATATTGCTTAAATTTGATAAACAAAAGTAGTTTTTAAATCTTTAAAAATCATTTTTGACACTTCCATTATGAATAGAATTTGATGTATTAGACTCTCTTCAACTCATTTAAGTTTTTTTACTACAACAAAAATATGATCTAAAGTTAAAAGAGTGCCTGCAAAATCAAATCTAGAGGACACATATGGGCCATATCAATGAAAAAAATTAAATTTAAACCCAACTTGCTAAAGTGTTCCCGCAAAGCGACACCTTTTATGTACCAAATATATTACCAGAACATGTTTTATTAAATAATAAACCCATTTCTTGTTGATATTTCTTTCCTTAAAAATGATGACCTAGAATCAAAAGTCCTTAATGTTTGAAGATATTTACATCAGGCCAATACCAACGTCAAACAATACCTAAGCCAAACTAAATTTAGTAAAAGAGTTATCTTAATAGTATAATTAGAGTTATTCCAACACCTAAGTTACTCCAAGTTTATTCGGGTATTCAATATTAAAGAAGGAATAAAAACATACCGGGTCCTATCAGACTCTCTCAAAAGCCAGGCTTTCTTTAAAACATACCTAAGATAACAGAGATTTCATCAATCAAATGAGCCTAACAAACCGAGAATTATTCTGATTATAGTCAGAACACTTGGAACAATATCACCACATATGTCACACGAATTAATGATGGAAAATAAAACCTTACCTTTTCTTTTCATGTTGATTCTTCACAAATCACAAGTATTGTCGTATAGCAAAACCAAAAGATTCTTTCCATATCTACTCCAATATTTCATAGTTCTTCAATAGATCAAATCCAAATTCCAAACGTCTCCCAAATGAGTTCTGGTGTTCGTTTAAATTTTAGTAAATACGTAAATAGTTATATTTATATAAAAAAAATTAAAATTTAAAATTTATAGGTACAGTTACGCTGTATCATCCAAAGACTCATAGGTACAGTTACGTTGTATCATCTTTTCATGTGTGTATGTACTTGGTTTGTTTGACCATATAGGTGTAAGATGTATATGTACTGCATGTGATATCTGCATAGTTGTTTTGTGTTTTGGGGGCTTAAAACAACGTCCACAAGATGATATTTATTAACCTATTGAAACGTGACAGGATGGTTATGGGGCGTTCTTGGCGACATTGTGAATTTGCCACATCGGGGACCAAGGGTCTGATGACTGGTTATAAAAAAATCATTTTGAAACACTTACAGCAATTCCTTTAAAATTGAAGATCTTATGCTTCTTGTTGAATTTAACCATAAGTTCGTTCTGCTAGTTGTGGAATATAATGGTCTGGCATTAAATATAAAAAAAACTGAGTTTTCCAATGAAAAAATAAAGAAATTAATGGATATATAATGTGTTAAATCATGTAATAATTACCTGCATAATTTTCTCCTGTAACCAGATCCTTCTGCTGATATTGAGGGAATTTCAAGAACCATTTATGCAAGAACACAAGATATTGAGGGAATTTCAAGAACCATTTATGCTAAAACAAAACAGCAATGACTTCCACAATTTCATCGAAGACTATCAATTTTACTTCAAGATTAGTCAAGGCAAACCTAAATACCCAGGACAACATCACATATAAGTCGTACACAACATCAACAAACCCAAAACTACAGAGAAGAACATATTGTTACCTTACGCGAAACCAAAGGCTAAGAAGCCTAGCACAATAGAGTAAGTCACCCCCCTTATCGATTCTCATAGATTAGGCGTAGTTCATGATCAAGAACTTGAATCACTCCATCTCTTAGAAATTTAAAAGAAAACAACGATACGCTGTGAATTTGGTTAACAATATTCTTTCCTTAGCCGTGAAAAAGGAAATCAAAGCTAGCAAAAGAACTCAATAGGTCACTTTATTTTACTTAAATATTAATTAAATCATAACATTACATGAAGAGAAAAAAGCAAACATAATCATATAACATCAGGGGTGATTCGAATTATACCTGAACTATATCAAAGAATCGATCAAAATTGTTCAAAATGCTGAATGAAAGAAATGGCAATTGAGAAATGGATTTGAAATCTTCAGATTGCCACCACAGAAACCGAATGGAATTTCGGGTTTTTCGTGCACTCAATCTCTAGATGTAGAACTGAAGTAAATAATCGTCAAATTCATCATAATCTGAGATGACGTCATCATGATATATTGTGTCGAGCCCATACGATACCCATGATTAAAACCTTAAACGTATATAAAAGCTCAAGTCCTTTAACTCAACATTGAACCTCCCCTATAAACAAATAATGTACAGATGACCAATTAAAACAAAAAAATGATAATTAATGTATACTACTCAAGAAGTATTCTTACCTTTCTCTTCTTATATGTTGAAGATGCTGGCATCTTATTCTTCTTATTGATCCATCAACAATAACACAAATTAGAAAACCACGTACATTCAGTTATGTAACATCAATCAAAAAAATAAATGCATTTGAAAGAATGAAAGAATGAAATAAGTACCTTCTTTTGCCGCTGAACTATATTGAAGAGAACCACAACCTCTTCTTCTTATTGACTAAAGAGAAGCACATCCTCTTCTTCTTGTTCATTGGAGATATGCACAACCACTTCTCGTTGTTGCGACTATCCTAAAAATTATGATGCCTAAATCCACAAATCACAAGTAAAATCCTAAAAATTAACTAAATTAATATCCAAAAAACATACCAATCTAAAACACAATTCATCAGTTTTGATTTAAAAGTGAAATTATGATCTCAAACAAACATCGCAGATTAACAAATAAAATCAAAAGAATATCTAGATCTAACATTACTCATATGAGATTATTCAAAAACATTTTACTCAATAACTTTTAAGAAATAATTGAAGACTTAAATTACCAAGGGCAGAGTGTGAGTCAACTTTGTGGTGGGACGAATAATTCCGAGAGGGTCAACTACTAAATCAGGATGCACTGGGTCAACTTTCCCAATTTTTAAAAGCGCAAGAGGAGCACTGCAATCCAGTTTTAACAATCAATATTCTATAAAACTAATATGATTCTTATATATTAAATAAAAAATAAATAACAAACCTTCCAGGAACAGAATTAAAGTTTACATCAAACTAACATTGGCATATCTGAACTGGCATCTATATTTTCTAAACCCTTTAACAGAGTATGAACCTGAAATATCATATGAAGTTATAAACACATTGGCATTATTAAAAAAATATATAATATTAATTAAAACGGTTTCTTTTCTAATTAGAGGTTAAAAGAATGACCTGCCATAGTTTGACATCCTTCAGATCTTGTTGAACAGTCACATGACTATTCGCCTACACACCATAAAAGAAAGGTAAATTCTGAGTCCAATTAAAAAAAAACAAATGAATATTAACAAAAACAAATGCATTTTGAAAGTGATCATGTAATTGGCAGTAAGTAAAGTCAAATAATTAACTTCAGAAAATAGACTTTGAGAGAGAGGATACGAAAATAATTAGATAATTAGTTAAAGAGTGCTTGGTGGAAAATTATTGTACCATATTGTTTTGAAATTTAGCAAGATTTTCAATTGCAAACACCACCTGAGAATAAAAACCCCAAAAGTTTTGAAATTTACAGACCCCATATGACACATATGAACATAAATCATTGAAAACATCTTATTTTACACAAAACAAAACATAATCTCCAAAACAACAAATAAGAGTAAATGATTAAAATCACGAGTAATATCGATGTAAATAAGAGTAAACTTACCTAGATTTGCCTCGATTGGTTCCAATTTAGGGTTTCGATAATCACTTTGATGAGAATTGCAAAGTATAGATGTAACTACCAAAGTGTTTCACTGACTTGCAATTTCTAATGGTGCAACTACCAAAGTGTTTCTTTCTCTTCATCCTTCTTCAATCAGAACAATAGCCGACAAACAAAACCAAACACACCGGCGACTACCAGTACCAGACCCGTCAAACTCAGTTTAAAGCCCATGAAAGATAAACAAAATTAGACGAATCAAGATTGAAGAATCAAATTCCAAGTTCTCATATTATCATAATCATCACCATCATAAAAGGCGCCAAAGTAGGATACGGCTGAGGTTTAGATTTGGTGATTGTAAGATGATTGAAAGAAAATGGGAGAAGTAAAAAAGAAAGTCTGGTTACAGAGATCATCCGCTCAAAAGCTTGTGATAAAAGGAATAGATTTTTAACGCCTAAACCAAAGGAATGAGGGTTTTCTGAAAATCGCCATAGATGCAATCAACAATACTGGAATGGATGAACCCTAAAATTGGAATCAGTATTTTCTGAAAATCAAGATGAGAGAGAAAGTGGTGGAAGATGAATGTGAATAATGTGCGTGTATGGAAGATGAAATAAAAATGGAAAAAGAAGAGAGAGAGATGGGGGTTTGAAGAAACGTACGTGAGAAGGATTGATGGAGTATAGAGGAAAAGAGATTGCCGCCCATAGTGAATTATCAGCCTTTAGAGCATGTCCACATCATCAAAATGATTGGCTAAGAATAGCCCTTGTGGCCTAAGAGAATTCATTTAGTATAATAGATAGATAAAGTTTCTATATTCAAATAAGCTCCGAATTGTGTATGTTATTAAAGAAGGGGAAGGATCCACTAAAAAGTGGATTTTGCCTAAGTAGCCTAAGAAGGATTGTGATGATGACATGTGGCACTCCTAATAAGTAGGAAGGAAGGGCATTTTGGTCCTTTTAAACAGGAGTGAAAATGACATTTGGCACCCCTTTTGTTTTTAAAAAATATAAACAAAAAAAATCTAGTACAAAAAAATCTAGCACAAAAAATCTAGCACAAAAATGTAGTACAAAAAATATAGCACAAAAAATCTAGTACAAAGAAATATAGCACGAAAAAATTTAGCAAAAAATGTAGTACAAAAAAATCCAGCACAAAAAAATTGAGAAAAAAAAATTTAAGACAAAAAAATTCAGCACAAAAAAATTAGCACAAAAATATAGTACAAAAAATGTTATACAACATAGAAATACAACACTTTTAAGTGTGTTTTTTAGTCTTTATATTTTATATAGCAATATGGTACTCAAATTAAAGATAAAAAGACGCTTGATTTTACGGTGAAATTTTTATGAAAAATAATGTCGTATAAAAAAGTTATGAACGTTTAAAAAATGGGGGTGAAATATGCATGTGCCTTGCATGTGGAGAGAGAAAGTCCATAAATAGGATTTTCTCAAGATACCCTTGCACTCCTCCTTTCTTCTACCCTTTCATCTTAACCTTTGATTTGAAAAATGAATGGTTAAGATTCCTTCTCATCCTACTTAGGGAAAATTAACTTTTTATTTGATCTTACCCCATTAAAGAAAGTGATTGTGAAAGGAAGGGAAATAACATGAACTCTTAAAAGATTTTTCTATTGTTTTTTTTTAAATTCGTAGGATAGTAGTTGTAAAAAAACCGTTATAGTTTTCGTTGCAAATTCTTTAATCCTTGAGTTGATTCTTCCAAGTTCATATTTGTAGGTCCCTAGAGAAGGATCTAGAACAACATTATCTTTGTTATCGAACACACCCGCAAGTGCGGAATTCAAGTGGGTGTGTAAACCAAGCAAAAGAACAAAAATAATACAAGAAGTATTCAAAGTTAAAGCTCAATGTATTCCACCAGAAGAGTTTGTTACAAGATGACACAAGAAAATACTCTAAACTCAACTAGTGTGTGCTCTCTCTAGTTTCTGTTCTGATACATGTCCTTTTATAGCCAAAGATACAACACAGATACGAAAGTCTTGTTGGGCCCAAAGATAGGCCCAAGAAAGACTCATGACCAAGAAGAACCTGGGTTCCAGGTTCTTCTTGAGAACCTCCCTGTGAAACAACAAAGCCTACGAAACATAGTTCTTCTTGGGAGTGGGACGAAACATAGTTCTTCTTGGAAATGGGACGAAACATAATTCTTCTTGGAACCATTTAGGTTCTTCCCCAATGATATCTTTCGTGAGTATCATGCAGGCAACTTGTAGAACAACAAACAATACATCAACAAACAGTAAACAGATTGCACATATGCATCTGTTTCCAACACGTACTAAGTTGAATACGTTCCGGGTCACGATGGAGGATGTCGTGCTTCGGTCTTCACTTCGTAATGCGGGCTAACCGAAACGATCCGCATCCACATAAAAATGTATCAACAAACTCCCCCTTGGATGCTGCTCGTGAGGTTCATTCTTCACGTTTTCGGATCTTCAAAGTCTTCGTGAGTCACAAACAGGGAGTGTATAAGCAAACTCCCTGATGTGTGCAAAATGCAACATATAAATTACATCAAATGTGGCATAAAACTAACCCTTTTTAGTACTAATGTTGAAAAAGTGGGTTTTTGTCTTCCTTTTGTATTTTCAGGATTAAATGAGCTCAAATGAACAAAAGAAGCAAAAAGGCAACTAAATCTAACATAAATACAAGAAAAGGAACAAACGTGGCATGCCCGACCCCCGGACAGCATCTTCCCAAGCAAAAACAAGAGAACAGAAGGCTGAACACGCCCCGTGCTCAATGAGCACGGGGGCATGCCCAAGTGTCTGCAGAAAAGACAAAGTTGTAGAAGCTTCTATCACCCACCACGGGGGCGTGCCCAGCGGACACGGGGCCGTGGTCAACTCTAAGATTCACAGAATCTGGGGAAATCTTTATAGTACAGATACGCTTCTGCACACGGGGTCGTGCCCAGCGGACAAGGGGACGTGGTCAACTAATGCAGACAAACTGCAATTAATGAAGAAAGAGAAGGAGGGTGGACACGGGGCTGTGCCCGAGCTGCTGTTAAGGCTATAAATGGGGGTGCTTGGCTCATTTGCAAACCATCCCTTGGCACACCACCTCTCTCACACTTCACCCACACTCCACCACCACCACAACACCATCATCCACCACCACCATCCATCATAGAGTGTGTTTGTCGTCTCGGGGTCCAAGATTGATCGTAAGAGTTCTTGACAATCAAAGGCAATGTTTGCCTAAGTCTCTTACATCACTTGGTGAAGACAAGTGTCTAGTGTAATACTTTTTATTTTTAATCTTTTCGTACTTTTTATTTGGTTATGTATTAATGACTTTAATAACTAGTTTCTTATGTTGAAGGTGATTCTTCCTTATCGTTTGTCCGTGGTGTCTTGACATTATTTTACTGTCTATATAAAATAAAAGATTTTCACCATTCATATCTCCACGGTCTATATGGAGGTATGTTGGCTACCTGGTCGGGGGTTAAGGGAACGGTTTGGTAAGAGTCTTGCCTTGTTCAGTGTATAGATCCTGCAAGGACCTGGGTCAAATTTAGTAGGACCTCCTTCAATACCCACCGGTATTGGATGGCGGGGGTCCAAACTCTTTGATCCCCTCATATGTAAGCTACTATTAATACTTTAACCTGGCTACTTAGGACTGTATCCCTGCTGACTCAGACTACTTAGCCGAGGGTAACATCACCTTCAAAAGAGGGGCCTACCACATTATGCATTAATAACTTAATTAATTATATTTCAACAATCCGACCCTTTAGGATTGTATCCTTGCTGACTCAAACTACTGGGTTGAGAGTAACGTCACCTTCAAAAGAGGGGCCTACTACAATAACTAAGATAATCTCTTAAAAAGTGCAAAAGTGCGGAAATAATCAAAGGTTACACCACACACGAGTCGGATCCAAGTGATTCATCTTGTCTATCTGTTTTTATTTTATTTTATTTTTCAGCATTTTAGTTAGTTTTATTTTTCTTGTTTAAAACATTTTTCTAAACTTTTGATTTGATTAGACGTTGAGGATAAACCGGTACTAAAAGCTCTTGTGTCCTTGGATGACCTCGGTATCTTACCAACACTATACTACGCTCACGATGGGTGCACTTGCCCATATGTGTGTTTAGTGTTAGTAAATATTGTGTTTTATAAATTTAAAACTTGGCTAAAAAGTGTTAAAAAGGGCTTAAAATATACATTAAAAACTAATAACACCGCACACATCAAGTTTTTGGCGCCGTTGCCGGGGACACAAGGATTTTAAGAAAGTTAGGAATCAACGGCCTAATCATTTTTTTTTCTATTTTTTCTGTTTTTTTTTAGGATTTTCTTAATTCTTCAGCTTCTGCAGAACTCAGCACGGGTCGTGCCTGGTCGGACACAGGCCGTGCCCAGCATTGTTACTGGCAGTTTTTATTTTCTGAGTTACAGAGAGCTGAGCACGGGGCCGTGTCGGTGCAACACGGGGCCGTGTCAAACTCCCCAGTAACAGGGATCTGGAAAACAATTACTGTATCTCCGACCACGGGCCGTGTTCATTGAGCACGGGGCCGTGGTGAACCTTCTAACCAACTTTCTTTTTTGTTTTCGTTGCAGGACTTGGAACCTAGGTATCACACCTGAACTCTCTACGTAGTGTATGAGCTCCAGTTCCAGCAGAGACATAAAAGAGCCTCTAGACGAACCCGAACGCTTTCTAAAAAAAGACGTAAAGCTAAAAACCAAGAGAAAGTTTTGGGGGATCTACTTCCGATGGCGGACCAACGTACCCTCATGGATTACCTACGACCCACCGTAGGTAATCTCGGCGCCGCTATCAATGCACCGAATGTCGAAGCCAACAACTTAGAACTTCGACCGCATTTGATACAAATGCTTCAAAACCCTGCAACCTTCCATGGGCTTGCGGACGAGGATCCCCATTTACATATTACTAATTTCTTAGAAATATGTGATACCTTTCGGATCAATGGAGCATCAAACGACGCCATCCGCCTTCGAATGTTTCCATTTTCACTAAAAGACCGAGCTAAGGCTTGGCTTAATACCCTCCCAGTTGGCTCGGTAAACACCTGGGATGAACTAGCCCAAAAGTTTCTATATAAGTATTTCCCTCCTGCTAAAACGGCTAAACTAATGACTGAAATTAATACATATTCACAAGAGGATGGGGAATCCTTATATGAAACTTGGGAAAGGTTCAAGGAGCTACTAAGAAAGTGTCCTCATCACAGTCTTGCGGTATGACAACAAGTATCCACTTTCTACAATGGGTTGTTGCCACACACAAGACAAACACTTTACTCTAGCTCTGGGGGACTTTAAGGTAATCGCCGCCTAAATGAAATTTATAATCAAATTGAGGAAATTGCTCAATCCAATTTTCAGTGGCACACTCCCCGAGGTAATAAATCTATTGCCCCGGGCGCCCATAAGGTTGACGAAAGCACTTCTCTACAAGCCCAAATCGAGGCCCTTTCTACAAAAATCAAAAAGTTAGAAATGGCAAAAACGGTCTCGGTTATGGCTTGTGAGGGGTGTGGTGGGCCACATGAAAATTAGAGTTGTATGAAAGAAATAGACGATCAAACGGAAACGGTAAACTACATTGATAATAGACCTAGGCCGTCGGGTCCTCCAACGGGTAACTACAACCAAGGATGGCGTAACCACCCTAACCTTGGTTGGAGAGGACCCGACAATGGTAGTAACCAACAAAATCTAAACCAACGAACAAACTTTCAACAACCAAGAATCGAGTCACAAAATTTCTCTCAACAACAAGGTGGACGAGAAAGGCTTGAAGATACTGTATCTCGCCTCATCTCCGACACCGAAAATAAAAACTCAGAACGATTTCAACAATTGGAATCGAATTTTAGAAATCAACAAGCTAGTATTCAAAACATTGAAAAACAATTAAATCAAATAGCTCAAAATTTCTCCGAGAGACCACAAGGCGCGTTATCAAGCAATACCGAAACCAACCCAAAGGCACAAGTACATCTCATTACATTGAGAAACCGTACCGTGGGCCCCGAGGAGGCCCCATTGCCTTCAACTGAAACGAGCCGGTCTAGCCAGTCCACAACTTTGCCAACACTCCAACAAGAGACGGCCCCTACACCAAATCAAGAGCCAACCAAGAATCCTCCGATTCCATACCCAGGTTGACTAGTCCGTCAAAAGACCGATGAGCAATTCACAAAGTTCGAAAAATTACTAAAACAATTGCATGTTAATATTCCATTTATTGAAGTCCTAACCCAAATGCCTAAATACTCAAAATTTATGAGGGACTTACTCACTAACAAAAGGAAAATTGAATCATTGCAATTAGTTAACTTAAGCGAAGAATGCTCCGCCTTGCTACTCAACAAACTCCCGCAAAAGAAGATCGATCCTGGAAGCTTCACAATCCCTTGTTCGATTGGGGAATCCCCCATTCGTAATGCGCTAGCCGACCTCGGGGCTAGCATAAACCTCATGCCCGCATCAATGTTCAACCGACTCGGCCTAGGAAAAACAAGCCCTACAAAAATGAGCATACAACTCGTCGATAGGTCCGTAAAATATCCACAAGGTATCGCTGAAAATCTATTAGTCAAGGTAGGCGAATTCGTTTTCCCAGCCGACTTTGTCATAGTAGATATGGAGGAAGATACCGAAGTACCACTCATTTTAGGAAGACCCTTCCTAGCTACGGCCCACGTAGTAGTAGACATGAATGGTGGTACACTAACATTGAGGATTGGAAACAAGGAAATGAAGTTTGGAGTTGGAAAGAGAGTAGAAGACGATGATCCGGTCAATTACATGAAGGTCATAGACTCAAGCTTGGATAATGCTCTCCGACGGTGCAACATAGGATGCAACACATCCCGCTTGAGTAGCATATGACTGGCTTTGAGTCTAGCCAAGGACCCTTATAAACGTGGTGCACCACAGAGGCATTCCGCGGAACTATCCTTAGCTTAGTTTAGATTAATTTTTATGTTTTCTAGTTTAGTTTTAATTTTCAGTAATAAAACACACTCAAGATGGTGAAGGATACCAAGGGAAACTTGAACCAGCACCCCATGCACAAAAACAGGGCCACCCGACAAATTTTTCTTCATTACAGCAAGTTCAGCACGGGCCGTGCTCACCCAACACGCCTCGTGCCCAGCCGTCTGCAGAAAATGCCCAGTTCAGGTAACTGGACACGGGTCGTGCTCACCCAACACGCCCCCGTGCCCAGGCCTCTGTTTCTTTTTACTCATTTTTGTTACTGGCAATTGACGTGTGCGCGTATATACATTTTTTTATCATGAATAAACACACGATTCGGTTTTAAATTTATAAAAGTGATTATTACTTTAACATCAAAACACACACGAAAGAGGCAAGTGTACCCCGTCATATATGTAGTAAAGTATCGGTAAGAACCAAGTATCGATCCAAGGAAATGGGCGGAGGAATAATACTAGACCTTTGTCACTAAACTACCGGTAAAAACATAAGTTGTTTGATTTTTAATAAACTAAAGTAAGCACAAACAACTACTTATAAAAACATAATAGATTTCAAATATGAAAATAGATAAATAGCCTTGCTTAATACACAACCAAAGCATGTCAACTAAGTCGGTTTTGGCACTAGAATCATTTGATCAATTCTCCAATTTTGAGACAATTAGTATCCCTTTCGGGAATCCTAACATGACAATCATTCAGAAAGTTAAAACGATAAACACACTTTAACCACCTAAAATTGTTCTTTAACTTGCAATTGATAAATGTCTATGAAAATCTCTTAAAAATAAGTTAGTTATCCGTTAGGAGTTTTCTAACCTCACTTAAACAAGGAAAGCGACACCGATAAACACAATGCAACCACCGAGACAAGCATAAACTAGATTAAATCACAACCGAGTTCATTTTACAAATCTTGCACATAAATTCACCAAGATAGCAATTTTGGCCTAAACTACTAACTAAGCTAACAAATCATGGCAAGAATTTATAACGACACCATTTAATCCGTTAAGGTCCTTACGTGACGGCAAGCTTTCTTGATTAATAATAATTACATTTTATTAAACCACTAACCATTTCTAGTATCATGGTGCACACATTTTAACCAAGCTAAACTAGTTAACCAAGTTTAAAGTTTACTAATACAAGATTAATTAAGCTTCATTTTTCAACTATCTTAACTAACCAAATACCAATCATCCAACAAAATTACTTATAATCAATATCAATAACAAGGTTGCAAACTAATCATCAAAGATTAACATAGAAAATACTTCCAAGTGTCATTACAAACAAAGATTAACATACTAATGGTTATAATCAAGCAAGGGATTGTTGTGTTTTTGCCCAAAGGCTACAATAATACATAAACATTAATGTAAATGCTTGAAAGATTAACAAAATTATGGAAAGATTAGAAAACCAAACCATAAACAAGCACTAGATTAAGAATCCGGATAGTAATCGAGCTAAACAGGACAATGTGGCTTGAATCCGGGTGAAAGCTAACGCCTCCGGAGCCTGAATATCGCCTGAATTGCTCTCCAAAATTCCAGAGTTACGAGCAGAATGTTTCTGCATGTTTTTTATAACTTTTCGATCTCGCACGGTCGTGCACTTTATTGGCACGACCGTTCACTTTATGCATTATTGGAGTTACTGTTCACCATACCGCAAGACCTCACAGATTTTGACCAGTCTTCGTAGCCGCACGACCGTTCCACGGACGGCACGTTCATGCATTACCGGGCTTGGGTGGCACGTGCAACTGCACTTGTGGTGCAGTTCCGGGCTGGCTTGGACATCGGAATTGCACGGTCGTTCGTTCAGTGGCAGGGTCGTGCATTGCCGAGAAAGGCTTGCACTCCGGATTGCACAGTCGTTCATCGCTGGGCTGGGCTATGTTGTCGGATATGCACGGCCGTTCCATGAGTCGCACGACCGTGCCAAATTCCCAGGTCAGAATATTCACAGAATGTTCGCAGCTTTGTCGTTTCGTCCGGAAAGTCCTCGTTTTCACTATCATCTTGTCTGGCATGCTGTTTTAGGCCTGTAAACAAAAGTATACTTGATTAAGTATCCGAATGACGGTTTTACGGCCGAAAACGCATAAAATGGGGATAAAATGGGGGACTAAAATATGTATAAATTAGTGGAAATCAAATCTCCCCACACTTGAACCTTGCTTGTCCTCAAGCAAGCTAAACTAAAATGCAATAAAAACTAGAATCTAACAAGAACGAGTATTTACAAACTATCTACTAAAACAACAACAACCGGTTAGCCGGTTTTTCAAAAGACAACATCTATTGAATCAAACCAAACAAGCATATGCAAATATATGTAGATAACCAAAAAGCCATGACTTCACTTTCAATTGACTTAACATGCTAATCTTCACACAACTCACAATGTTCACACACACTCAGTTTTATTTATGAAACATACATAAAATGTGTATGTGCAAACACTCAATGCCTCGTCAATGAAATGTGTAATATCATAAGCTTGTCATAAGATCTCGTCTCCACCAACTAACATGCAAAAAAAGTGCAAATCAAGAGGACTTTACGGGTTTAAACGTTAGGCTTGGGCGAAGGGTATGGAAATGGATGTTTAAAGTGGCGAAATGGTTAAAACTCGGTTTTAGTGTTTAACTAGCGTAAAACAATACAACTATACATACTAACGCCTTAAAAAGGCGACTTATGCGATAACGAGCTCATAAACAAGATTTCATCATTTTATCATTCAAAATTGCTCGAATTTTGTCTACCTCACCCTATTTTAGGGTGTTTTATTTTCTTTTTTTTGCAAACTAATGGATTTATACAATGAAAAATAAACTAAAACAAGCGCTAGTTAAACGATTATTTTGACCGAGTTTCAACACTAAAAGGTTTAAAACATAAAAAGGCTAAACTTGGCTAAGTGGGCGATCATGTTAGGTAAACAAATGTAAACATGAAGGCTCGACATGGTTAAACCTAAAGGGTAATGTAAGGTTTACGGGAAACACAACACAAAGAACAAGGCTAACAACAAAGTGGTAATCTAAGTGCCTCTATCACTTCTACACAATTCCGCAAGTTCATGGTCTTAACAAGCATGATAGTGACAAATTCTAAATTACACATGACATCCGGCTCACTCCTACTCCGAAATGAACAAATATATAACAATTTCAAGGCTCAAATATGCTCACATAACGGAAGGAATGGGTAAAAGTGTGAAAACTATCATGCAAGTCTTTCTTTGTTTGTCACGCTTTCCGGTTTTCTTTTTTAAAATTTATTTTGCTTGTCGAGTTTTTATCATGTCCGAAGCTTTCTAAAACACAACCAACCGGTTTATTTGCTAAAATATATACAAAATACTGATGTTTTTGAATGATTTTTCTGATTTTTTTTAGGACAAACAAAGTTAAACCCCTCCCAACACTTGAACTTCGCATTGTCCCCAATACGAAACCCGAAATATAGAGATAAAGGAGAATAATACTCCCCTAATGATGATTTTGATGAAACGAGACTTCCAAAGCTGTATTTGTGATGTGCTCCGGTCCAAGACTTGATAGCCAAAATCTGCAAGTATGTCACAAGGTACAGCAAAACAGAACAGAAACAAATAAACCAGAAAAACCATAATTTACATAAATAGAAGTACTAAAATCCAAACATGACAAGACAAATAAAGTAAAGTGTCTGAAAATAAAGAGTACATAACCGAGGGTGTTTGAAATAACAACCAAAATAAACACCCGAAAAACAAAGTATTGAAAGAATAAAACCACCACGATCATCTCTGTCACGACCCCCGACCCACCCTGGACGGAATCGGGAGCCGCGAACAGCCCAGTGGTACCAGTGATTATTTTGAAATATATTGCAGCGGAAATTTCATCAGGACCGTGAGTTAGGAAAAATATCAGAGTTTAGAAAACACCGGATTTTATTTATTAAATAGATGGGATAAACCCATGTTTTACAAAGGTAGCTTTAATAAGGGATAAACCCAATTACATAAAACAATTTTTCTTAATTTTAATTTAATTAATAAAATAAGCCACTTCTTGATGCCTTTCAGTGCCGTATCCATCTCTTACTCCAATCTACTGTAATTACCTGAAACGCGTTTTAAAAAGGTTTTGTCAGCGGGAAATACTGAGTGAATCATTCTATTTACTAAAACGACCTGTTTGTTATAATTTACAGTATTAAGGGTGATTACATTGTTTCTATATCAACCAACTACCCACAGTATTTGTCACTCAACTTATTTCTGTGACTGTGGTCAGACCACCCATTGGCTAACTCGTTGTCCAATGGTGGCGGGAAAAAGTAATGTATACAATACCCCACATACCGGCTGTAATTTGGTGATTACAAAGACTTAATCCCTGTAATTATAACTTTGAAAATAAACATGCTTTTGAAAGTAATTTGATAAAAAGAGAATGACTCATATTATAAGCATGCAGATTCATACGGGCAAAGTATAATCTACAGATAAGCCTTGATATATTGCAGATTTATACAGGCAGAGCTTAGCCTATTGATTAGCCTTGTAACCTAGTGCACACGAACTAGGTAAATAACTAATACATCATTTACGATAACTCACGAGATTAAAACCTTCACAACGAATGACAAAGTGTAATCACTTAAACATCCATCGGATTCACAACAAATGACAGAGTATTCCCCGAGTTCGGGTGGTACTCAAACATCCTGTCGGAATCACGACTAATGACAAAGGATAGCGCTTAAACATGCGGTCGGATAGTTTAAGTCGATCGGACATTGAATCGTATCAGCGATCGAGTTAATACCATGTATCGTAGCAGCACCCCGCTATACTAATTAGTGATTTTGAGACTGTTTCTACAATATCTCAGCGTGCGTTTTGAGTTTTAACGTCGAACTGAAGCCAGGAATCAAGTCCCAATGCCTGCTATTTATACATGAAAATTGACCCTCTTACGGACCGTAAGCCTCATCCCTTACGGTCCGTAAGGGACACGAATTTACCATAGGCTTGCCACGTGTGTGTATGTAGGCTTGCTGAGTCGACGAAATCTTAAAATTCAAAACTGACAACAATTTATTTAGATAATCGTAACTAGGGTTTTACCCCCCCCCCCCGAGTTTTAGGGGCCCTGATCCGGATTCTGATTGTTCTGAAAATTTTAGGGTTTGTGCAGAATCACTTGGGTGTCTCAATTAGGGTTTCCTATTGGACAAT
Organism: Helianthus tuberosus; assembly: GCA_030545235.1. Lineage (NCBI taxonomy): Eukaryota > Viridiplantae > Streptophyta > Magnoliopsida > Asterales > Asteraceae > Helianthus > Helianthus tuberosus. The sequence goes on from CM060433.1 coordinate 164,503,818, forward strand.
TAAAATAATAATTAAGACTTTTTTTATAGGAGTTGTTACATTCTCCCCACCTTAATAAAAATCTCGTCCTCAAGATTTACTGGAATAATTGAGGATATTTTTGCTTCATTTCTGATTCCAGTTCCCAAGTGTATTCGGGTCCTCTCTTTGAATCCCACTTTACTTTAACTAGCACTAGTCGTTTGTGCTTGAGAAACTTCACTTTTCTGTCTTTTATCTGAAGAGGTTTCTCAACAAATTTTAATTTTTCGTTTACCTCTATATCTTGGAGAGGTACTACCAAAGATTCGTTTGATAGACATTTCTTGAGGTTGGATACATGAAATACATCATGTGCTCCAGCTAACTCCTCTGGTAGTTGTAAACGATAAGCAACTGGTCCTATACGTTGATTCACTGAAAATGGTCCTACGTACCTTGAACTTAGCTTTCCTTTCTTACCAAATCGAACTACTCCTTTCCAAGGAGAGACTTTCAATAGTACTTTGTCTCCAACTTTAAATTCTAACGGCTTGCATCTATTGTCTGCATAACTCTTCTAGCGATCTCGAGCCGTCTTCAGTCTTTCCTTGATTTGTGTAATTTTGTCGGCCGTCTCTTGCACTATTTCAGGACCTGACAATTGATTTTCTCCTATTTATGCCCAACAAACTGGAGTTCTGCACTTTCTTCCATACAGTGCTTCGAATGGGGCAGTTTCAATACTTGAATGATAACTATTGTTATAGGAGAATTCAATTAAAGGTAAATGATCGTCCCAATTTCCACCAAAATCTATCACACATGCTCGGAGCATGTCTTCTAGAGTTTGGATCGTCCTTTCACTTTGTCCGTCTGTTTGAGGATGATATGCAGTACTCAGATTTAGTCGAGTTCCCATTGCTTCTTGGAAACTAGTCCGGAAATGAGAAGTAAAACGACTATCCCTATCCGAAACAATGGAGAGTGGAACTCCATGTAGAGATACTACTTCGTCTACATACAATTTGGCTAACCTTTCCATACTAAAGGTTTCTTTCATGGGTAGAAAATGAGCTAATTTGGTTAATCGATCCACAATTACCCAAATTGCATCATTACCTTTTCTGGTTTTGGGCAACTTAGTAACAAAATCCATTGTTATAAGTTCCCATTTCCATATAGGCATTTCTAATTGTTGTAGTAGACCTGAAGGTTTCTGGTGTTCTGCCTTAACTTGTGAACAAGTAAGACACTTAGAAACATATTTAGCTATATCCTTCTTCATGCCTATCCACCAGAAATTCTTTCTTAAATCTTGGTACATCTTATTGTTTCCAGGGTGCATGGTATACCTAGATTTATGAGCTTCTTCTAAAATCTTATTTCTTAATTCTCCTTGCTTAGGTACCCAAATTCTGCTTTTGTGGAATCTCCAAATTCCATATGCTCCTTGTTCTAATTCTTTTATTTGTCTCTTCATTCTTTCAGCATCATCCTTGATTGCTGTTTCCTGAACACTCTTTATTTGTTCCATTAAACCTATCTGTAGATTTAATCTGAGAGCACGAACTCGCTTTTGCTTTTCATGATATTTACGACCTAAGGTATCTGCAACTACATTTGCCTTTCCTTCATGATACTGAATATCACAGTCGTAGTCATTTAGGATTTCCATTCATCTTCTTTGTCTCATATTTAACTCTTTTTGCCCAAATATATATCTTAAACTTTTATGATCTATATAGACAGTACTTACTTCCGTACAGATAATGTCTCCAAATCTTAAGGGCAAAAATTACGGCTCCTAATTCTAAGTCATGAGTCGTATAGTTTTCTTCGTGCTTTTTCAATTGTCTTGAAGCATACGCAGTTACCTTCTTGCGTTGCATCAGCACACATCCAAATCCTAATTTTGAAGCATCACAATATACTTCAAAATCTTTAGTTCCTTCTGGTAAGGCTAAAATTGGAGCATTGGTTAATTTCTATTTCAAGATTCTAAAGGCTTCTTCTTGTTTAGGTGCCCATTCAAACTTAACTGCTTTACAAGTTAGCTTAGTTAATGGTACAGCTATCTTGGAAAAATCCTTAATAAACCATCTATAATATCCAGCTAAACCTATAAAACTTCTAATTTCCATTGCGGATTGTGGAACCTTCCATTTGGTAATTGCCTTTATCTTAGCAGGATCTACATGAATGCCTTCGTGATTCACCATGTGTCCTAAGAATTGCACTTCTTGCAACCAAAATTCACATTTTGAGAATTTGGCATACAACTTTTCCTTACTTAACAAAGTTAAGAGTGCATGCAAGTGCTGACAATGTTCTTCTTGATTTTTGGAATAAATAAGTATATCGTCGATAAAGATAATTACAAATTTATCCAAATACGGTTTACAGATTCTATTTATCATGTCCATGAATGTTGCAGGTGCATTCGTTAATCCGAAGGGCATGACTGTAAACTCGTAATGACCATACCTAGTTCTGAAAGCAGTCTTAGATATGTCTTCCTCTTGCACCTTTAATTGATGACTTAATTTATATACATTAACTAGTTATTATCATGGTTGGATATTGGTTAGTGCTGTCTTGTTTAAGCATAGGTGATCAATCCATGCCTAACTAAGGCTAGGCTATCCAATATCTGCCCTTGACAATAACCCTAATACTTAAAAATAATAATAATAAAACTAATATTAATTACCAATAATAAATAACTAAACATAAATTTAAACGAGTGTATATCTCAAACATAAAAATATATATTCTTCACCTCAATGGTTTAACCAGATTTTTAAATATAGGAATATTATATTGTAAATTAGGTAATTACTTTTGTAAGTTTCCATATATAATTAAATTTATATAATGTTTTAAATTCATTGACTCGATATCAAAGAGTAATCGGTTTGCAATAATGCGGATCACCGTGTCAAAGATCAAGTATAGCGAAATGATATTTGAGTTTGGATAAAACAACAAATTAGAATGAAGCCCTCCAGTGGTCTTCATAAATCAAACGAACCACATGCGCAACAAACAGAGCATGTGTAACGTGTAGATTTACCAAGAAATGAAATAGATCAATATTCGCTACTATGAAAGAAATCCTCATGGTATGATGACCATTTAAGGGGAAGTAGTAATACGAAAGTCTACTTATGATATGCAGAAGTCAGAATTTCAACAAAAGAAGTATAAGAACTTTATCTGGAATTTTGTGTAATAACCGTTGTGAAGTGATATTATCAAGGAATGTCGAATAAAATAAAAATAGGGGAATTTGCAAAGGTATATGACTCCTTTTGCAGTGATAATAATTATGACTCTGATTAGACTGTGCACCGATGGTTGTGAAATCTTGTTACAACATACCTCAGCGATATTCATGTCGTTTGTAGCAAAGTGCTAGTAGTTCTTCTACTGACAGAATTAGCATTAGTGTCATCGTGCCCAATTTATATTTTCCAAAGGTCTTGCCTTAGAAGTCGTGTGTGATATATTTCGACGTCTGTGGATGTATAATTAAATTTTCATGTGTTTTCTTGTGCACTAGCACAACTTTACATGCTTCTTACTTGCGTTAATAATATATGGTAACTCATTGGTAATTCTTATACTTTTGATAGCGTCTCAACTTAAATAGTTCCCATTGTTTATATTGTCGCACGGGTTACGAGGTAGATGATTAAACGAAATAATGTTTAATATCGGAAAAGAGATTCTTGATAAAGAAATCTAGACACAGATGTTTGTGCTTTATTCTTAATTGACTTTTGGAATTTCTTATAGATATACATATCTATATAATCATATATTTCACATGCTGTAATATACATACCCTTTATAAGGTCAATGTATTTAACAGATTCATATTTCAAAAAAAAAAAAAACAAATCAGATATCAGATCATGATACTATTTAGGGAAATCTTGTCACTTGTTTGACATATTATATACCCCGTCTTATCCGATTCACGCCAGAGAGGTAATCTCAGTATATCCGGACAAACTGGAGAGTCTGCTACACCATACCCAGTCTTGTCGGAGAAAATTTTCTATTTCCCATAAATAGTATCTTTTCAAGATTTTAAAAGTGCCTCTTTTATTAGGGCTTTTATCCATAATCAAGGAAATTTGTAATCCCGTAACATATCTTATTCTAGACCAAGTGATATCAATAATCAAGAATTAATAGCAATTAAGTGCTATTGCTTGCAATGTTCTAATCGTCATTCTTACGGCATACCAAAATCCATCATACTTTATTTACACAAGTACTTCACTTGTCTCAAAACTGATACTAAGGCATATTTTCTTAAGTTCAAGTCTAAATGCTAACATGTGCGCTACCAGTTAATAGCAATCTCCTAACTCTTTTATTTAAGCTTAGGTATTATTATTACAACACTTATTGGCTTAAAACAGTGGCTCTGATACCACCTTCTGTCACGACCCCCGACCCACCCTGGATGGAATCGGGAGCCGCGAACCTAGTGCACTTATTAGCCTATTGATTAGCCTTGTAACCTAGTGCACACGAACTAGGTAAATAACTAATACAACATTTACGATAACTCACGAGATTAAAACCTTCACAACGAATGACAAAGTGCAATCACTTAAACATCCATCGGATTCACAACAAATGACAGAGTATTCCCCGAGTTCGGGTGGTACTCAAACATCCTGTCGGAATCACGACTAATGACAAAGGATAGAGCTTAAACATCCGGTTGGATAGTTTAAATCGATCGGACATTGAATCGTATCAGCGATCGAGTTAATACCCTGTATCGTAGCAGCACCCCGCTATACTAATTAGTGATTTTGAGACTGTTTCTACAATATCTCAGCGTGCGTTTTGAGTTTTAACGTCGAACTGAAGCCAGGAATCAAGTCCCAATGCCTGCTATTTATACATGAAAATTGACCCCCTTACGGACCGTAAGCCTCATCCCTTACGGTCCGTAAGGGACACGAATTTACCATAGGCTTGCCACGTGTGTGTGTAGGCTTGCTGAGTCGACGAAATCTTAAAATTCAAAACTGACAACAATTTATTTAATTAATCGTAACTAGGGTTTTACCCCCCTGAGTTTTAGGGGCCCTGATCCGGATTCTGATTGTTCTGAAAATTTTAGGGTTTGTGCAGAATCACTTGGGTGTCTCAATTAGGGTTTCCTATTGGACAATTAAAATAATAATTAAGACTTTTTGATAGGAGTTGTTACAATCTCCACCGTCTCCTAGTCATCGTCACCAGCATCATCTCTCGTGTAGGAAGGGCCTGCATCTCCATAACTAGGTGGGTTCCCGTATGGGAACTGTGGGGGCTCCCCGAAGTAGTTCGGGAAGGCATTATGAAGACCCCCGAAAAGATATGAGAACCCAGCTTGCACCCCCTGGCTCAAAGAGTCCTGGTTCGCCCTGATCTGGTCCTGACTAGCCCTTATCTGCTCTATACTCAGGCGCTGCTGCTCCTAGTTAACCTGCATTTGTTGGAACTGCTGGTAAAACTCAGGGTAAGACGGGATGCCCTCTGGCCAATCCTGATGCTGGTGGAATCCATGATGATGCGGTGAATGTGGTGGTGTATGTGGCTCGTGCTGCTCATGCTCCTCATACTCTCCCATTTCCTCATCCTCATCTTCCTCCTCAGCAGGAGGCAACGGGTCCCAGACCTCGTTGTTCAAACCCTTCAAACGATCCCCGTGATCCAACTCAGCAATCAACCCCATCGCCTTCGACGACCGAATATCAACAGATACACCATTGGTCACTAAAGTAAGACCCTCAAGTACCTCATCAGTCATCAGCCCTAAATTGTAGGCAATTTCGGTCACATACTGACCGCCGTGAATCTGACTGTTGGGCTTTCTCCCTGAGCTTTTCACAAAATATTCTGCCATCCTCACAGCTAGGTTGATGTGTACCCCATCAACCAGCGCATAAAGAAATATCAGATCTGGCGTTGGACAGTTCCCCAAACTGTCCATACGGCCGCAGAGGGTGTGGCTGAATATATGATGCATCACTCGATACAAAGGGTCTCTCAATCGTGAATTCTAGGATCGTAAGGGTCACCGACTGCATTTTGAGCCCAAAACGTGGCCCGCGCTTCATCGCTCGGGAAGGTGAAATCATCGGTGAAGAACTCGGAATCCATGTCTTCATTCGTGTAAATCCCAAGTCTCCGACCCAATCTACCCACCGACCAATGGTGCCAACGTCTCCCCAATCTGAAAGTGTTCCTCTCTCTGTAGCGAAAGTCTGGATTTTGATATGCTTTCGGCTTTTCGTATGAATATGTGGAGAAGAATTCTATCGATAGCTCACGATAGATTGGTCGGGGATAGAGACAAGATGCGAAAGCGGAATAGTAAGCATGTTTTCTAGTCTTTCACGCTGATTTAGATCTCTCATCACATCCCAATCTAGCCTCCGGGGGATGCCAAACTGCCCCCGCCTATTCCATAATTCGTTACGTTTTGGGATACAAAGAGCCTCTCTCTCACTGTTTTCATCGAATTGCAAGAAGGGATGATCCATCTGTAATGAGGAATGAAATTAAGAACTGGAGAAACAGAAAAAAATTAATTTGGAACAGCAGAACACAATGTTATGAAGGTTCTGTCTCGCTGTACTAGGCGTTTGGCACGGGCGTGCCTCCAGACGCACGACCGTGCGTCACCGAGAAACAGCACCAGTGTTCGGCAATAGTCGTATCTGCACGGCGTGCGACCAACTGCCCCACCGTGCAACATCGAGACCATAACAATTCATCGTGAACATCTGGCATTGCACGACCGTTCCGTACGAGGAACGTCCGTGCGACCTTGTTTTTCTGCAGAAGCCATTTCCAGCAACTGTTTTGGCCGTTTTTCGCCATTTTTTTCACACGCAAACTGTTTTAACCATATCGCAACATAGAACCTTCGCTCGGTACGTACAAAAATTGTACAAACTAACGTAAACTACCAAACATACCTAAATTATGCTAAAACTAGAAAAACACATAAAAAGACGATATTACCCCTAAAGAGTCAAAGACTGTTGGGATTGAACCCTACCAGAGGAACAGATAATGTAAAGCCAAAACCTGGTCACATCAGTGGATCCACAATAAGCAGCGGTTTACATTAGACTTCCCCCTTGAAAGTGATTTATAACAACTGATGGTCTTTATCCGCTGTTCAGATACAACTACTGCTGGTCCTTCAACTGCTGATCAAAACCCTGAAATATCCAACACTGCTGGTCCTATCTACTGATGATAAAGCACTGCCCAGTCAAGGACTGATCAACCTTGAGTAAAGCACTGACATAAAGGAAGAGCAGATGTTTAGTGAATTGTTTATTTTATGTATAGTCAGTGGTTAGGTTAAGCAGTGTTTGTGTAAGGACAGTAGATACAGGTTGTTAGGCTGTTAGACGTCGCTTTCATGGTGACGTCAGCTGAGATACCTCAGTGGTTTGGTTTGCCTATAAATGTAACAGTACCCTGTATTGTTACATTTGATTGACTGAGTGGGTTCTTCTCCTCATGTCTAATCCTTTCATCTTGTGTGCAACCAACCTTGGGGCATCAGGCTGAGGGGGAGTATAGTTTGTAAGCATGTCTGTAATCTTTTGCTTTGATTTGTAATCTTTTGACTCTATGTGAAGCAATTGTTTATCAAACTATTTTCTCCTTCGATTGTGTTTACAAAGTTTGTTTTCATTTCCGCTGCACCTAACATGTTTTCATATTCGTTGATCATTCATTTTAAACAAACAAACACTATCATGAGAGCCTCAGATCCTAACAATTGGTATCAGAGCCTGGACAATCAATTTCGATTTAACAGTCAAATTGACATAACAGTTCGGCTCAAAATTCATTGATACTAAGGTTGGTTGTATTTAGTTGAAAAACAGAGTATCGAGTAAATCATGTTCAAAATGGTTATTCAAAAACTCTGTATATCAACCAAGATGTCATATGACACACAAAATTTCACACAACAAGTGAATTTATGCACAAAACACTCATGGTTTCTAGATCTGAAATAAATATCTGTTAAACTATGAGATTACTTCTTATTTTCTAAATTAATTTCAATTGTTGATGTATAATTTGTGATGTTTTCCATAAATACTAAAGTCTGAACCTCAGATTAACAAAACATATGTTCATAAAACATTGATGTTTTGCTAACACAAAAAGAGGGAAATTATAACTTTAGTCATTTGATCTTATGTGTTGAAAACAGGTTGAGATCCTCAAAAGGAACAAATCAACCTTGTTAATAATGCATTAAGAAAATCAGGGGTCAACATAGTCCGTATCATGTGTAGTGTGAGATTGGTTGAAAAGTTGTGGCAACATGACCAAGTCTCTCAAAACATTACTGCAAAATGATTTTGGACTAATATTCACAAAAACTCTGAAGCGTGTTTATCTCAAAACTTCTGAAGTCGGAAGAAAAGAGTATAAACATAAAACACTGAAGAGTCAAAGAGTAGGGTAATAATGGTTATTAAGCAACTATGTGCATTCATCTGTTCAGAAAAGGGTTTTTAATTCCAGTGAATGAATTACAAAGAGGATCATGTTTGCAATCAACTGACAAAGAAAATGGTACCGAACAGTGGTCAAAATGTGTTCAAAGTTTTCCTACCACTATTGTCAAAACCACTTACCATTTTCAAAAACTTGAGAATGATATGATTATGTATTTTATTGAAATTATACCAGATCCTTTTTTATGCTGTTCTCAGAAAGTCCTTTAACCATTTTTTTTCAAAAGGAGTTTCTCGAATAACCAGGATATATTGTTCATTTTTTTTAGGAATAATATATTTGGAACTTTTGCTTGTTTTTGTTTAGCAATAGTTTCAGTTCCTGTCAGGATGTAATACCTTATTTTTGTTGGTATCACTGTCCTCTTAAATGGGTCAAAAGGAAATGGTATATATATATATATGTCAGGGTCATGTCATACTCAGTTTTGTTCCTAAATCTTTATCAAAGGTTGATTGCAAACGGTGCTTGAATTACTAGGGTACTCATGCTTTAATTGAATATTAAACGAGAATGAGTTGCTTTAGTAAAAAGTTTTCATCATCTGGGGAAATTAAACCACTGTCATTCAAAATTGACATTTGGCAAAACCTTGAATGAAAATCTTCAAAACTGTTGCTGAAACACCTGTCCTTCAGTTCTGTACCATTTACCCTAACCACTGTTTTGTTCCAACGTCTGACCTCTAAACACTGTCCACTGCTGAAAGTTAACCACTGATCTCTCATTTTCTTGAAAAGCACTGATGCTCAAAATCAGTGTCATATCCACTGATATGCTATCTACTGATAGTAAAAATCATCCACTGCCCAATATTTTTACCGTTGTAATCACTGATGCTTGATACGTCAAGGCTCTTAAAACAACTGTTCTCCATACTTCATCCGTTTCATCAGTGTTTGACACGTGGTCAGTTTTTAGCCCTCAGATCGTAATAACCGCTGCCACATCAGCAATCATTTTTCCTAAATAAAACCCTGCCCTAAACCCCCAAACAGGGTTTTACACTATCGAATTGAATTCCAAAATTCTCTTCTCATAGCAGTTTCCAACCCTTCTTCTCAAAATCTCCAAAAATCCTTCTTTGTTCCTCTTCGCAAAAATGACAAAATCAAAATCAAAATCACCACCACCTTCAACAGAGGCCGCTCAAACGGCTAAAGAAACCATCGAAATACCATACAAACAATCTCACAACTATTTGGGTTTACTCACAAAACCCGCAAACAACCATACCTTCGATTCCATTCTCGACACTATATCTACATCAAAGTACAAAACTTTGTTGACAATAGATGCTCCCATATATCTGCAAACCCAGAGAGAGTTCTGGAAAAATGCTACTCTTGACAAACAAGATGATAAAGTAGTAGCCATTAACTCCTCGATACAGGGTACGGCGATTCAGATCACTCCGCAATCACTATCAGAAATCTTCAAACTCGATGATCAGAAAGGTATAGCTTCCTTTGACAAAAACGAGTTAAAAGCTGATTTTCTGAAAAGGGGCTATGTAGAACAGTCAAAGGTAGATACCCTACAAAAGGGTTATTTTCCATCTGCACCCAGATTTTTATTTCACACACTTCTGATGTGTGCTTCGAATAAAACAACATCTTTTAACGAAATACCTTTGAAAATTCAATGCCTGGGTTACGCTATTTTGAATAATAAAGATTATAACTACTCCCAGGAAATTTTCAATGACATGGTGAAAAACGTTGAAAGTAAAGCATTTTTGTTGTTTCCAAGATTTTTGAGTTTTTATTTTTTACAAAAATTTGATAAGAAAAATGAAAATTTACTTAAACAAGGTGTCTATTTTCAAATAAAAAGCTTAACAAAAGAAACATTTTCAAGGATGATGGCACCTATAAAAACAAAAGCAGAGGTGCCTGAGCAGAATTTAGCAGTTACAACTGCTCCTCAGACATCTGCTGCTAAGCACACTGCTCCAGGTGATCAAAGCAGCACAACCACTGCTTTGAAACCCACACCTGACATCACCAAAAAGACCAAAAGAAAAACATCCAGAAAACCCACCAAACCCAAAACAAAGGCAACTCTGGAAGATGAGATCCCAGAGGAAATGCCTGTGACAACACAAAAGTCACCACAAACCACTGCTGCTACTTCCTCACAACAGTTGGAAGAAAGATCTCAACCTATGCCTAAAACTCCTCCTGCATCCTCACAAAAGGATCAGGTTGTAAGCACAGGGACACCACAATATGAAGCTCTGAATCCACTCGGATCCATCTTCCTCAGTCCTGATCCCAAGGACATGTCTCTTTCAACTCCCATCCCCTCACCAATAATAATGCCACAATCCATACTACCTTTGTTGCATGCAGCTGCTATAGCTCCGACACAAACCAGTTCCTCTCTATCACCTGTCACTGAGAGTATACCCCCACAGGTGACTGGGTCTGATGCTACTACTCCTGCTATCCCAGCAACAATTGAGGAGGTTACACCCCCTGAGTTACATATAACTCTTGGTGGTAGTTCAAGGGGAGCAGCAACTACAACTGGCAGATCAACAGGTCTCCAGTTGGCCAGTTGTTTCATAAATCAGACTCCCATGAAGGCAATTTCTTCCATAGCACCTCTGGAAATCACTAGTGAGGCTATTTTGTCCACTGGCAACATCAAAGATTTTTCAAGTGCTGAAGAAAGAAGTCCCCAGTACCAAGAACAAGGGGCATCAATGGGTGACTTTTGGGACTCAGTTCCTAAGTCAAACATTGATATAACCACTACTGGTGGGGATTCAGATGATCCCAGTAAAATGGGTGATGATTCAAGATATCAGGAATTGACGGGCAGAGTTGAAAAACTTGAAGAATCAGTTTCTGAAATAAAGGAGATGGTGCAAGAGATTCTAAAAGCTCAGAAAGCACAATCCAATGCTGTTCCTGCTCAAGCACCTGCTCCACAGCAAGCACCTGCTGCAAATGAGCTTTGGAATATTTTCCAACCCATGCTTGAAAAACAGCAACAAATGGCTGCTCAAAAGCATGCTATTCAAGTACAAATGTTGTCCAACATGATGGAATCAAGGTTCAAGGACACACAAGCAGATATCAAGGCTATTAAGGCCAGTATCCAAACTGCCACTGGCAAGGCTCCCTCAACTTTACTATTCTTTGATGATCCCCTTGCAGATAATGCCAAAAAGGGGGAGATAATGAAGCAAATGAAGAAGAAGGGAATAGAACATGGCCTTCATATTGAACCTGAAAAAGAAAAAGAAAAAGAAAAGCAGGTCTCAAAACTTGTTAGTCAAACAGCTGATACACCAGTAGTTTCAAAAACTGCTGTCAGTAGCCAAACAGCTGCCATGTTATCAACACACACATTTCCAACACACACCACCACAACTACTGCTCTACCACTATCATTTACAATCACACCATCATCACTGCCTCCTGCCATAAAGCACAAGACAGCAGATGTTACAACATCTGCTGTAATGACAACAGTGATTGAAACACCAGTTGTTTCAACCACTGTCAGTCAATCACTGTCACAAACCACTGCTATCCAATCTACCACCACTGATCCACCCAAAACATCATCTTCTTCTGCTTCATTAAAAAGGAGAAGGAATATCATATCAGATGATGATTCACCACCATCACCACCATCAAAACCTACCTCATCACTTCCATCCCCTGCTCAAAAGCAGAAGACAACTGCTGACATATCAACAGTTGTAATGACAGCAGATGTTGAGACACCAGTTGTTTCAACAGCTGTTAGTCAGTCATCCAACACTACTCTCACCTCTCCTACTTCACAGCCAAAGCTCTTCAACAGAAAAAGAAAGCCAATACCTGCCGATGAGGGTATACATGATCCTAATGCTGCACAATATCCACTGGAACTTGAAGCCATAAAAAATGAGATGAGGCAATTCTATACAAAAGAAGATCCTTCAAAAAGGAGATTCTCCTCACTCATAGGCTACATGCCACCAGATGATATGGATGATTACCTCAAAATCAAGGCAAGGCAAGGCAAGCAAGACTAAGAGCTAAAGTTGAGAGTGAAAAAGAACGGTTAAGCGAAGATGGCATTGCTAAAAGACTGGAGTTCTACTTCACAAAAGTTAAGCAGATAGAAGAGTTTGCGCAAGACCTAAATAAAGAAAAGGCTGATCAAAAGAAAGAGTTAAGAAAACAATATCTGGCCTACATCATGAAAGAGAAATTCTATCCTGCTGAAGAACAACAGTTCAAAGAATGGCCAGTAGTAGCTCTTAAGCGTGAAGCAGAAAGGATTGAGAAGATTAAGAATGATCCTACGAATAAGAGGAATGCTCCTAACTGGAGAAAATATGAAAAGCTCATTGCTGACTTAACTGCTGAATATAAGAGAAAGAAAAGGGAGATGGTGGATGCAAAAATGGATACTGCTGAAGCCATATCAAAATGGTCAAAACAGCAGACCGATGAAGCCTATGAGAGGCTAAAGAAAAGAAAGATAACTGTTTCAAGCACTTCAAAGAAGCGAGAACACATGATGAAGCTTGAACAGAAAATTGAAAACCTCATAACAATGTTAAAATCAGCAGACAATTCTACTCTTGTGTCAAACCAAGTTGAAGGCGAACAGCTGACTGAAGAAGAGGTAGTAGAAAAAGAAGCAGAGTATCTCAAGGGCGCCATCTTAAAAATGGGTCTAAATGAAGACAGCTCATCAAGACTTCAAAACCTTTTTAAGAAGGTATTAAACAAACCTGCGTCTCCAAACACTGCAAAAGACAAGACAAAAGTTGAAAGACAAGAACTTATTGAACAAGAAACTGCAGAAGATATAGCTGCAGCAGACAAAGTCATTGAAGAAGCTTTCAAAAGAATGTCTGAAAGTCTGCAGGTGTTCTCAAGGCCATCATCTCTCAACTCATCAGCAAATAACCCTCTCCCGAAAAATCCATTGGGTTCGAAAGTACTAAAGTGGATGTCTGACCAAAAGACCCACGTATTGACTATAGTCAGATCCAATGGAGATGTGAAGTACATATCAAGGAAAGAAGCACTAGGCCTTAGTGTTCAAGATTGGCAGGATCTCCTTGAACTTACACTGTGCCGGGATGAAGATGACACAAGTTCCAAAGACTTTGAAGCAAATTTTAAAAGAGAAGCAAAGGAACTTTTGATGAGGAATAAAGATCCAGAATAATGACAGGTTTTGGCATTATCTGTTCCAGGGGGAGATTGTTGGGATTGAACCCTACCAGAGGAACAGATAATGTAAAGCCAAAACCTGGTCACATCAGTGGATCCACAATAAGCAGCGGTTTACATTAGACTTCCCCCTTGAAAGTGATTTATAACAACTGATGGTCTTTATCCGCTGTTCAGATACAACTACTGCTGGTCCTTCAACTGCTGATCAAAACCCTGAAATATCCAACACTGCTGGTCCTATCTACTGATGATAAAGCACTGCCCAGTCAAGGACTGATCAACCTTGAGTAAAGCACTGACATAAAGGAAGAGCAGATGTTTAGTGAATTGTTTATTTTATGTATAGTCAGTGGTTAGGTTAAGCAGTGTTTGTGTAAGGACAGTAGATACAGGTTGTTAGGCTGTTAGACGTCGCTTTCATGGTGACGTCAGCTGAGATACCTCAGTGGTTTGGTTTGCCTATAAATGTAACAGTACCCTGTATTGTTACATTTGATTGACTGAGTGGGTTCTTCTCCTCATGTCTAATCCTTTCATCTTGTGTGCAACCAACCTTGGGGCATCAGGCTGAGGGGGAGTATAGTTTGTAAGCATGTCTGTAATCTTTTGCTTTGATTTGTAATCTTTTGACTCTATGTGAAGCAATTGTTTATCAAACTATTTTCTCCTTCGATTGTGTTTACAAAGTTTGTTTTCATTTCCGCTGCACCTAGCATGTTTTCATATTCGTTGATCATTCATTTTAAACAAACAAACAAAATCATGAGAGCCTCAGATCCTAACAAAGACTCTCTCGCTACATTTTTAATCCGCGAGTCAGTAGCGTAGACTCTCTCCTCCCCACACTTATGATGTGTGCGGGGTTTGGAGCTCGATGACCTCCACCGCAGACTCTATCGGCCCGGCAACGTACAGCTTCAACCGATGTCCATTTACTTTGAATATAACGCCATCTGCGTTCTCTATTGCAACAGTACCATACGGAAATACCTCTTTAACTGTGTATGGTCCTGTCCAACGTGAATGAAGCTTCCCTGGAAATAAGCGCAATCGTGAACAAGATCACCCGTTTGGAATTCTTTGTGGTCCTTCAAGCGTTTATCGTGTAATCTCTTTGTGCGCTCTTTGTAGAGGACGGAGCTCTCATAAGCTTGTTGTCGTAGTTCCTCCAATTCATGAATCTGGAGAAACCGGGCTTCACCTCCGGTTTTCAAGTCAAGATTCGCGGTTTTTAAAGCCCACATAGCTTTATGCTCCAACTCTACCGGTAAATGGCACGCTTTTCTGTATACCAACCTAAAAGGAGTAGTCCCAATAGGGGTCTTGTAAGCTGTACGGAACGCCCACAATGCCTCATCAAGTTTGTCCGACCAATCCTTGCGGTTTGCACCTACAGACCACTCAAGGATTAGTTTTAAACCCCGGTTTGTGATTTCCACCTGCCCGCTCATCTGCGGATGATAGGGCGTGGACAAACGGTGATGCACACCGTAACGGGACAAAGCTTTTTCAAGCTGAGTATTGAAGAAATGAGTCCCTTTGTCACTGATAAGCGCTTTCGAATCGCCAAACCGGGCGAACAAACTTTTCAAGAATCTCACGACCACCCTGGCATCATTTGTGGGTAAGGCCTGTGCCTCCGCCCACTTTGATACATAGTCAACTGCGACCAGGATGTACTTGTTTCCTCGTGAGAGGGGGAAATGGTCCCATGAAGTCTATCCCCCAAATGTCGAAGACTTCACAAACTTGTATCCAGTTCTGAGGCATTTTATCACGTGCCGATATATTAGTCGCCCTCTGACAGGCATCGCACGCTTTTACCCAACTCTGCGCGTCATGAAAAATTGTCGGCCAATAAAACCCGGAATCCAGCACCTTCTTGGCTGTGAAATTGGCTCCATGGTGGCCACCGGTAGGTCCCTCGTGACAATGGCGCAGAATATCGGTCGCCTCTTTCCCTGAAACACATCTTCTGATCACCTGATCAACACCCACCCTAAATAAGAAAGGATCGTCCCAAATGTAGTGCTTGACATCCGAAAAGAATTTCCTCTTTTGCTGGTGAGTCAACCCTTTAATCAGAATCCCGCAAGCAAGATAGTTCGCCAAGTCGGCGAACCAAGGTGACTCATCGCATATCTCAACACCCATCAACGACTCGTGTGGGAAATTGTCATTGATTGAATCCCAACGCGCGTCCTCGATGTCTCCATGCTCCAACCGAGATAGATGGTAAGCCGCTACATTCAACGCACCCTTTTTATCTTGGATTTCGATATCAAACTCTTGCAGCAACAGGATCCATCTGATTAGACGCGGTTTAGCGTCCTGTTTGCTTAAAAGATATCTGATGGCTGCGTGATCAGTATACACAACGGTTTTCGAAAGCACCAAATACGATCTAAATTTGTCAAATGCGAAAACAACTGCCAAGAGCTCTTTTTCAGTCGTGGTGTAGTGCTCCTGAGCGTCGTGAAGAGTCATGCTCGCATAATAGATCAGGTGAAAGTGCTTTTCCTTCTTTTGTCCCAAAACGGCCCCTATAGCGTAATCGCTCGCGTCGCACATAATTTCAAATGGCAGACTCCAGTCAGGTGCAACTAAAATAGAGGCCTCAATCAACTTTTGCTTGAGAAGGTCAAAAACCCTCAAGCAATCATCTCCAAAGATAAACGGAGCGTCTTTCTCCAACAAACGGGTCATGGGCCTAGAGATTTTTGAGAAATATTTGATGAATCGCCTATAGAACCCCGCATGACCAAGAAAGCTCCGTATCGCTCTCACAGAGGTGGGAGGCGAAAGTCGTGAAATAACGTCAACTTTAGCTGGATCGACTTCCATACCAGCATGAGAAATCTTATGCCCCAGAACTATGCCCTCTTTAACCATATACAGTGGCATTTTTCCCAGTTGAGGACCAGATTAGTCTCTTCGCACCTCTTCAACATCTTCTTCAAATTTTCCAAGCAATGATCGAAGGAATCCCCAAATACCGAAAAATCATCCATGAAAACCTCCATAGAATCCTCGATCATATCATGAAAAATTGCAACCATGCATCTCTGGAAGGTCGCTGGTGCATTACACAACCCAAAAGGCATACGCCTGTAGGCGAATGTGTCGAAGGGGCAGGTAAAGGTAGTCTTCTTCTGATCCTCAGGAGCAATAGGAATTTGGAAGTATCCAGAGAACCCGTCCAGGAAACAGTAATACAACTTCCCCGACAGACGTTCCAACATCTGATCGATGAATGGAAGCGGGAAGTGATCCTTACGAGTAGCATCGTTGAGTTTGCAGTAGTCAATGCAAACTCGCCACCCAGTGATGGTACGGGTAGGAATTAGTTCATTCCTATCATTTGAGACTACAGTCATACCACCTTTCTTGGGTACAACCTGCACTGGACTCACCCACACAGAGTAAGATATAGGATATATCATCCCGGCATCCAACAACTTAATCACTTTTTTCTTCACCACGTCTTGCATATTTAGATTTAAACGCCTCTGATGCTGTGCACATGGTTTGTACTCGTCTTCCATCAGAATCTTGTGAGTACAAAAAGAAGGATTGATTCCTTTGATATCAATGATTTTCCACGCAATGGCTCTCTTATGAAGTCTAAGAACCTCGAGAAGCTGATTCTTCTCATCCTTTTCCAATAATGCCGAAATTATGACCGGTAAGCGACGCTCCTCGTCCAGAAATGCATACTCGAGATATGGCGGGAGTTCTTTCAACTCCATAGACGGTGGATCTTCAATCGAAGGTTTTGCTTTCTCTTCTTCTACATGGCCAATTTCTAGAAACCGCTCCGGACTCTGGGAACCATCGTCACCAATCTGATAGACTGGCTGCTCGAAATCGTGGCCCTCCTGCGTAATGCCAATCAGGTCCCCACACGACAGACGTGTGTCCGAATCAATCTCTTCAACAGTGCCTTGAAAATGAGAGCAGACACATGCATCGACAATGTCGACATAATAAAGCATGTCATCGTGACTTTGCGGATGCTGCATCGATCTTTTGATATCAAATGTCACGTGCTCGTCATTCACTCGGAGCGTGATTTGGCCAGCTGCCACATCAACAATCGTCCTCGCAGTATTGAGGAACGGGCGTCCAAGTATCAAAGGTACTCTTGAATCTTCGTCCATGTCAAGAATAACAAAATCCACAGGGAAAACAAATTTATCGATTTTAACAAGCATGTTTTCAACAAATCCACGCGGATACTTGATTGAACGGTCTGCCAACCGAATTCTCATTCTAGTAGGTGACGGCTCACCCAGATCCAGTTTAGTAAAAACCTTATATGGCATAAGGTTGATACTCGCTCCCAAGTCAGCCAATGCATGGCTAACAGACATGTTTCCAATCAAACAAGGGAGCGTTAAACTACCCGGATCTCCCATTTTCATAGGCAGGCGGTTTTGCAAAATGGCAGAACAAGTTTCATTCATCACCACACATGATATATCCTCGAGCTTCTGTTTATTCGAGAGGATGTCCTTAAGGAATTTCGCATACTTTGGCATCTGGGCCAAGGCTTCAACAAACGGTATATTTATGTGAAGTTGCTTGAACAGCTCAAGGAACTTACCGTATTGTTCTTCGTTCTTCTGTTTCTTCAGCCTGCCTGGATAAGGTACTGGAGGAGTGTAATCTTTAACTGGCTCCTGGACTTGTGTTGTACTTGCTGGGCGTAGCCTGGCTTGCACCTCGTCCGGTGTGTCAGTCGGGACCACTCCAGTGATCGGTGATGAGTCCGATATGACGGGTCTGGTAGTTTTTCCACTCCTGGTCATGATTGCATTCACATGCCCGCCCGGGTTTGGTTCTGTATTGCCCGGAAGACCACCTGGGGGTCTTTTAGACATCATCTGAGCCAACTGACCAACCTGGTTCTCGATATTTTGAATCGAGGCTTGGTGACTCCTCATTTCTCCCTCATGGGAAAGAAAACGATCCTCGCTCTGCTGATATCGTTTTTCTGCCAACTGATTCGCACTCCAGGAGCTAGTAAGAAGCTGAGCCATCATATCCTCCAGCTTGGAACTAGACTGAGGAGCCTGCTGCTGGGAGCTACTCCCAGTGCCCTAATTCTGATACGAATATGGACCCTGCCGGTAGGGTTGGTTGTATTGCTGGAACTGCTGACCCTGACCCTGCTGTGGCGCTGGAGCGCGCTGAGTGAACCCCAATGGGTTTTGATTACCTGTATTCGCACGCCACCCAAAATTTGGGTGATTTCTCCATCCGGGATTATAGGTATTGTTGTACGGGTTGTTCTGCGGCCTCACCTGATTACTCACAAAATCCACTTCTTCGTGGCCCTCGTACACGACTCCCTGAAAGCATGCACCAGGCTCGTGTGACACTCCACACTGGTCACATCCCGAACCAGCTTGTGCGATCATCTGGGACTTATCGAATTTTGCTGCAAGAGCTGAGATTTGTGTAGTAATGGCCGTGTAATCGTCCACCGCGTGTACTCCTGCGCGAGAAGAAGATGATGATGATGTTGCTGCCCAGCCTCTATCTCCTTCGCGACTCGCGCTAGACTTCAATGCAGCTCTCTCTATGATATGATACGCTTCATTCGGCGTCTTCGTGTCACACCCCTTTCTGCGGCGGAAGCACGAGGTGTGATCATGAAAGGTTCTCATTGCATATGAAAGGTAAACATGCTACATGCTCGTAAAAATAACATCAAATACCATAATTTGAAAACATAAGTTTAGTGTTTACATCACGAGATAACATAAAACATTGTCTTGAAAGTTTACAACTTTATTTAAACGTAAACATAGATGACATCCAAGAGCATAAGCAAGACCGCGCGCACATCCACTTCTAGTTAGCTGAAATACATGTGAGTTTTGGAAAAACGTCAACATAATGTTGGTGTGAATTCATGCAGTTTTTGTATTTCACATTTGTATACTTTGTATGAAAACATAGTTTGTGTCATGTATAAATCAAGTTTTCATATATAAATCAAATATTCATGTGTAAACCACTTACTCATGTATAATTCAAGTTTACTTGTGTACCCCACGTACTCAAGTATAAATCAAGTTTTAGTATGGTATGAATCTTATGTAAATAAAGTATTCATGTAAGTATCAGGATTGTTAATGGGTTGCAAGGCCATTAACATGTGACACGACATAGGAAGTCACCAAACCTTAGGCATTTTTCTAGTTGGCATATTCTGAGACACAAAAGCACTACTCGGTACTCGTCCTCACCAAGAGTGTGGCTGCCCGGCACCCGTTAGATATAACCTTTTGTTCTGCGGTCTAGGTATATTGTTGATTAATGGTGCTTATAGTACCCTATTCGTGACACAATTTCTCGTATAATTTCTCAAAACGCATCACACTCGGTACTCGTTCTCACCAAGTGTGCTTCTTGTATTTGTATCATACCATTTATAAGCATTCTAACATTTGTACATGTATTTCACCCCTGAAGTTATAAAACTGAAAACAGTTAAAGAAAAGGGGGAGCATGAACTCACAACTTTGCGTTCCTTGCGTCGTAAACTTCACCGGATTTGCTTAATTAACGTCGTGACCTATACGTGTTTTTTAACGTTAGTCACTAGACTTGTATCGTACAAGTACAAGTCACTGTCTTTTATGTATATGTTTTCTTGTGTTAAAAATAATTCATATTTTTAACTAAGTGTCTTACTTATATTATTTTCTCAAAAATAAATATAAGTTTCTTGTATTTTGCACTTTACACCCGAGTTATGTATCTTGTATGTCGTATGTATATCTTTGTGTTTTTACTTCTCAAGAGTATTTAGTGTACTTTCAAGTCCTAATACACTAGCACGTATAACACATACTACATACACTTAGCACAAAGTTTGGTGATCAAATAATATATATATTTTTCTAAAAAATATACATACTTAATATAAATTTTAGTCTTGAAGAAATCATCATTTCTTATCACCAAAAATTAGGGAAACCTTGGTAATATTCTTAGATACATTTTTAGGGAATAAGTTTCTCAAAAACTTATATTTTTCTAAGTGTCAAAATTTATAAAAATTTTGACAGGGTTTCCCCTAAAAATGGAGGTTTCCCATGTTTTCAAAACATGTGTTTATTTTCTTTTAATTCATCAACAACCAATTTTTCAACAACAATCAACAACAATATATACTAATTTCTCTATTTCATGAACTTGAGAATTTACAAAAATATGTAGTAACTTACTAGCACATTTAGTAAGTCTTGTTACCTTTAAAAATATGATTAGTTTCTTAAAAACTTTATTTTTAAAGAGTTTGTATTTTCACAACTCCTAGTCATGATTTCCAAAAATATTTCTTCGTGAAATTCTCTTGTTACACAAGTGTTTATACACTTGTTTACTTGCTAAAAATGTGTTTATTTCATGTAATATCCAAATTTTAACAAAACTAATATTTTTCACTTGGTTCTTTCGAAAAACCACTCATAGATCTTTAGATCTACAAGTTTACAACTCATTTTTCCAAGAAATCAGTTATTTGTTCAAGTTCAAAGTTCATGTGTGGATGATTCCATCATCCACAACATCTTTAATCTCCACATCTTGCTAGTTCATGTCTCTAAACATGATCTAGCAAGTCTATGTGATGGATCATCTCATTTTTACTAACAAATAAAATCCAACAATCATCACAACATAGAAACAACATGATTCTATCATCAACCTAGCACTACTTCAACATTTTATCCATTCTTTATCCTTTATGTTTAAGACTTGTTTAAGTTCTTTAGTGTTTCTTAATATTTCACCATTCTTTTCACTATTAACCAACAAAAATATGAAGAGTATGAAGATCTAAGGCACTTACTACTAGCACAAGGCTAGGGGAGTTCAAGAGGGTAAATGAAGTGGATAAAAGCAAATGAAGGAGGTCCTTCAAGATCCGCTTGCACCGAGCTTCGTTAGTGACCTTCTTACACCACCAAAACACCTTGGATTGCTAGGAAGTGGATTGAAAAAGATGGAGGGGTGTGTGTGTGTGTTGGTGCCGTGAGCAAAGGAAGGAGGAAGGGGAAGAATGTGGTGAAATGTGAAGTGAAGATCATGATCTTATGGCTTGTCTTTTTATCCTCCAACAAAAGTTTATCCCATGGTTTTTATGTCTTAAAAGTACACAACAAGATTTAATAAACTATGAAAGAAATCAAGGGTGTGTACCCCCTTGTCTAGAACCGATCAGGGGGGGGGGGGGGTGTTAGTTTGATTCCAATGGGAAGTTACAAGTTCTAGTTTCATTTCAAGTGTTAAATCTAGTGTTAAGTGTGTTATTAAATATATAGTGTGTTAGGGTGTTCGGGGACCCTAACTAGCTCAGAAAAATAAAAACAATGCTTCTAGCATTATTTTGGTGTTCCGGGTATTGTCCGGTTGTTCGGTTAGATACCGATTCGTTAAAGTGCTAAATTGCACCGTTTAGTGTCTTTAAAGTATCCTTTTGTAGCACTTTCAATTCCCGACACTTAGGGAAGTATTCTGGATGATAAAACGACATTTCTGCATGATATTTATATGTCTAAAAGCTGATTAGAGCTGAATTTATTAAAATTCTGCACTTAAAGTGCGTTTCGGGTGCTTTTTAGTGCGTATTTTAGCTTCCGTAAGGTATATATGTAAACCCTTGTATGTATTATGGGGTTTTAATGTATTCTTGTTGTTGGACCTACACCTAGGCCTCAATTCTAATGTCTGACTGCTTTCTGCAGTTCTGTTGACACAGTGTGTCTTACCGGTGAGTTTACTAGTATTTCTGACGTAACGCTCTCGTTTATGCATAAAGCAATATTTTGTAGTATAAAACGTGCATGAATTCACTTGTTTAGCATGTAATCAGTCAATGTTGGCATTTAAGCACATAATTGCAGTCATTAAATAATAATTAAAGTGTACGGAAATTACCGGTTTGGTGCCAGTTGTCACACTTCGTTCCTAGATCGCCTCCTGCATTCACGTCTAATCGCTACTGCGTGTTGTAACTGAACCCTTGATAAATGTCAAGACCAGCTGTCTCTTGGAGAAGCCATGATGTGGAACGTCAATCAACAAATCTTTGAATCTCTCCCAGGATGCGTGCAACGACTCTCCCTCGTCCTGGCTGTCACAACCCCCGCCCCCTTATCTGTCCCGGGAACGGGTGGCCGCGAGCTCAGTGGCGGTGGTATCAATATTTATTAATTTGGCAGCGGAAATTTCATCAGGACCGTAGTTAGGAAATGTTTATCAGAGTAAAACCACCATATTTGATATTAATAATCACATGGGTAAACCCCAAGTTTCTTATAACAATACATTTATAGGGACAAACCCTTTTTACTAATTGGCTGTCACATTGTGTTACCTGTAACGCGTTTTAAAAACACTTGTCAGTCGGAAATACTGGTGAGTGAATCCCAGTTTAATCAAGAAACATTTTATCAATTAAGACAGTATTGAGAGCGATCACATTGTTTATTTCTACACAATTACTCATTCAGTATTTTCCACTCGACCGGATCTGTGGCTATGGTCAAATTACCCATTGGCTAACTCGTCGTCCAATGGTAATGCACTGTCATTCTGACTTACTACTACTACTCGTAGTAATAAATTTTGTATACAAAACCCCATAATACCGGCAGTAATTGAAGAACTACAAAGACTCAATCACCGCTTAATCACATTGTAAACAATTAAGGTTTTGTAAAACATTCCAAAAAGGTTAACAAAAAGAGGATAAACTCACATTGCTATCTTAGAATTCGCGTAAGGGTTTCCTGGGATTAATCTATAACTTACACAATTGTACATAGGTTAGTATAATAACCCTTTTGATAATATTAATGATACCCTCCCCGAGACGGTATTCCAACAACTACGTCGGGCAGAACCACGACAGTTGTTACGGAACCCTAAATCAATCGGGCAGCGTAACTATTATGAAACTGGGGTTATAATACTTACAACGGAGCAGAACCTCGCTAATTATGGGGTATAATACTTGAATATTATGCCTATATCTTCAGAAAGTTGAGATACAGAAAGAAAGTGAACGAATTGAAATGAAATCCGATGCGTTCTATTTATAGTGCTGATATATGGTCTTCTCGCGGCCCGCGTAATACATGGGCTGGGCTTACGCGGCCCGCATTGACTCCGGTCAACTGCGTAGCTTAGCTGGGTCATCAACTAGCTTCTCCGGGTGTTGGGCCACGTGGCGGCCCAGGGCCGCGCCACCTTTTTAGTCTCTCGCGACCCGCGTGAACTTAACGGGTAGCTTACACGGCCCGCTTGAACTTAAGAAAATCAAAGGAATCTGGTCTCAACCTTCATACCGCCCGCGTAAGGATTGGGGTGGGTCTACGCGGCCTGCCTCAACTTACTATTTCTTGTTTTTTATTTATTTTTAATACTATATTATATTTCGGGTTCAGTTTTCACGTATGGGATGTATTTTAGAAAGTGTAGGGTGTCAGGGGTGTTTTAGGAGGGTTGTTATATTTTGGGTATCACTCTTGGGTTATTTGATAAAATATATAGTGCACTCACATTAAGTATAGTGACCCAATTCTACTTTATCCCTACGTCACGAGACAGAACCCAACGAATTTAGGCAGAGCCTTGACATACGTTACGGGGTCCTACGTCAGTTGGACAGGGTATCAGTGATCAAGGGTTAAAACACTTAAAATAAGGTAGGGCTTTGTAGAACTTAAAGGGAAAATATTAAAGAAAATAGGAGTAAACAGATAGAGTAATTGAGGGAACAAGAGGCACGCATGAACAACTGAAATGTGAGTTCTATTTATACCTTAAAGTGACCTTGGGAATCACGAAATCTACTGGACACGTAGTGTTGTTTCAATAAATGTTGAATTTCCTTTTTTCTTAGTATACACGTACATACTTCCTAAAGATCAAGATTTGTTTAGTTTTCAATTATTATATTATTATTATAATTAATTTAACTGCTTTATTCATTTGGCGCGTATAACTTATAAAATATGACGTTTTATAAAATGTTGAATATGCCATTAGAATGAAAATAATTTTATCTACATTTTGAACCAAGTGTCATTAAAAATGGAGTAGGTTCAAGTATAATGTATTTTTATAATTTAATTATTAAATGGTTCCTACGCTTGCCCAAAATACTTCATATTTCCATTGGTCAACTTACCCATGATGTATCCTTTTAATAACATAAGTTGATATATATATATATATATATATATATATATATATATATATATATATATATATATATATATATATATATATATATATATAAATTTTGGAAGTGTTACATCCTCCCCATCTTGTTTTAAATCTCGTCATCGAGATTCACTGAAATATGGATGAATATTTAGTTAGTTTAGTTTCTAGGTATAATTCTGGTCCTTGTTTTGAATTTTACTTTTACTTTGACCAGAACTATTCTCTATTATATTCTTATCTTCTCAAGAGTTCTTAATGAAAGTAATTTATTAGAGTAAGTGTTTAGATGTGTTGTGTCTTCGCACAACTTTTAGTTACAGGTTTCCTAATGCGTCAATAATTGCAAGGGAATTCTTATACTTTCGATGGCATCTCAACTTATAGAGTTCTTGTTGTTTATCTTGTCGCACGAACTATGAGACGGATGATCAAACGAAATAGTGTTTGATATCGGAATTTAGAGACGTATACGAGAGATTCCTAATAAATAAATCTAAAATTATCATTGACACACTTGTTCGTAATTTATCCCTAATTGTCAATTAACATGGTCTTTGGATTTCCTCATAGACACACATATCTATATAATATTTCATATACTGTAATATGCACACTATCCATAATGTAAATGTATTTAACAGATTCACAAGTCAGACATCAGGTCATGGTACTATTTAGGGAATTCCGTTATCATAACATATATCCCATCTCACCCGGTCTTGCCGGAGAGGTAACCCCATCTCACCCGAACAAGCTGGAGAGTCTACCGCACCATGCCCAGTTTTACCGGAGAGGTAATTATCATGGTATTTCCCATAAATAGACTTTTCTCAAATTAGGATTTTGAAAGTACATCGTTTATTATAGTTTGCATCAAGAAACAAGGAAATCAGTATTCTCATGATGGATCATATTCTAGAACCGAGTAGTACTAATAAACAAGAAATAACAGTGGCCAGTTGTTATCGCTTATTTATCATACAGGCACTGTTCTAGTCATCATCCTCACGGGATACCAATAACCATCACACTTTATCTATGCAAGTAATTGGCTTATCTCAAAGCTTTATACTAAGGCATTCTTCTTAGGTTCAAGTCTAAATATTGTCCTGGTTGTTACCAGTGAATATCAATATCCCAATTCTTTCATTTAAGCATAGATATTATTATGGTTGTGGTTTTCTTTTGGTTGGAGAATGGAGTTTCAAATATATCATTGTCTCCATTGACACTATAGCTAGGTTCAATGTAATAAGTATGCTTACAGCTAACCTTATTTATGCTTATATATTGTTAGATTCCATCGCAAGGAATATTTTATTGAGACATATGACATTTTAAAACATAATAGGTTTCATGGTTTATTTCTATAATAACTTCATGTTTTCATATGAATTACCAATGATATTTTCTTTTATGTTTATCTTACAGAAGATATTATATTGGGTATACCATCAAGAAACTCTATTGGGTATAGGCATATATGTGTATAAAATTTCAAATCTCTAGTTAATATTATACTTACGGGATATATACACACATATATAAAATAATAACTATACATCCGATGGTACCAATCATCAAGCTTATTTCCATGACTTTACTTTATCTTTTTATAAAAGTAGTATATTGAAATAAACTTCATAATATTTTAGAATTTAAGGATGGATAAATAAAAGTTTAAAGAAATAAATTAATCAAAATATAAACTTTTTGGATTCATGGGAATAAATTTATTTTTAACTAGTGGGTTGAACCATATGGGTTTAAAATATCAAAACTTAACTCTCAATTTATTGTATATTATATTATTTATTCAAAGAAGTATTATAGTAAATAATACAGAGTTTGACGTTTCAAAAATTGATTCTAAATTTATTTGAGTAATATACATGTATTGGAATATGTATGTATATCCCATATAATATTAATAGTAATTTATATTACAATAGTAAGATTGTAATCTGAATTTTAAATAAAGTTATATAAAGAACTAAACACACATTTGATTCAACTATTTATATAGGGCATCCATTTTAAATTATAGTTTGAAAATGAATGTTTAGGAATATTTTAAAGTGCTAGGTAAAATAAATAAATAGATACTAAATTATTGATTTAAGTAGGATAAGAAAAGATGTTTTCACTGTTGCAATATCCTTACTTCTAAAAATTTAATTATCTAATCTTTTACCATAAGTAAATGTGCAAGGATTAAAAATATACAGTATATTATTTTCGTATAGTATAATATACTTATACTTATGAGAAGATAGGATTTGTATACATATTCTAGTAAAAAGATCTAATAGCCTTGTTACATTTTAATAAACCCGCGATGGACTTATAACATAAGTGCATATACTATTCTATATACTATATTACACTTATTAGAATTTATTACACCATGATATTTTATTAAAATTTTAGATATAAAATATATCTTTTACTTACTGTGCTATCTTATAGTAAAATATACTATTCATATATCATTGTAAAATGTTTTATCATTATACTAATAATATAAAAGGTACGGATGAACTCAAATATTATGAGTTATAAAAAAATGTATTTGACTTACTGTACGAGTCAAATATTGGAAAATTTATATTAGATTTTAGATATCAAATTATTTTCCAACCGAAAACCGTGTAGGATAGATACCCATATGTACTATTGGATTTCTATATTTTGGTCAAACTTTAACACCTGTTTGAAAAATGAATATTTCCCTCAAGTGTTTTATTAAAGATACTCCAAATATGTACTACAAAAATTAATTTAAGTTTAAACTAATAAATTATTTTGAGAAAGAACATCGTAATAAAATAATTAATTTATGTTTTTAGGCAAACCAACAAACCATGTGCTAACATACAAACAATTTTTTTTCCATAAAGTTACTACTACAACTAAACCATTTATTCGTTGTATGTGAAGGAATATATCATGTAAGATATATATAGTATGTATTAATATATAATAAAAATTTTCAATCATATTTAGGTGAATGAATGTCAGCTGACTTGAATACTTTTCTTTATAATTTAGGATACACAATCCTATAACTAATGGTTAATCTAATTATTAATTATTTCCAAGCATAAGACCTATTCTGGACTTATCTTAATAATAAAGATCTATAAAAATGCTTTCATCGTTTAGTTAGGCCTTTTCTAGGTAGTCCAACCAACTCAGTTTCTAAATTTTTTTTATGATTTTATTTAATCATGAATACCCATCATATTCATTTAACCATCTATTTTATTACTAAGTATTTTAATAGAAATCTTTAAGTAATCCCAACATTAATTATTTCACAAAATTATGAAAGTATGAAGTCTTTTGGTCAACTAGTTATAAACCAGAAATGATAAAATGGAGTGGTAAATTGGTACACCTGGGTTTCAAAACTTGCTTTGGCTAGATCCACTAAAGCAATCTTTTAAAATTCTTAAAATCCTTTCGGTTAATTTAATAGCTTCGGTTTTATTTATCTAAATATAAATTATTTTGAAACAATATTATTAAAACTACATATATTTCAATATGTATTTTAAACCAAAGTAAATGATTGGTTTCAAAAGAGAATCATAAATATGACTGCTTTGTTAATAACCAACTTAGTTTGATGTATATTATGATATTATTTGAATAGGTGGTATTAATTATCACAGACAAACTTCTAGTACAAACATTTGGGTACAATCATAAAATAGATTGATTAAAAACGGCAAACATTGCGACTCATATATATATATGGTAGGAGTTGGCTACAAAGCCTATTTTTCCTACAAAGTGTAGGAAGCGATCTCACTGTGACATGTGGCATATAGGGTTTTTTTATTAAAGGGTACACAAGTAATTGAATAATTATCTTATTTATGGAAAATTTATATCATAAACAAAAAAAGAGATTTTTAAGGAAACAAGATATATCATATCAATTCAAGACCTGCAGTTACTTTAAATTACGAAGATCGATTCATGAATAGTTTCTTCACGTTGTGTTTTATTAGTCACACACAACACGCCATATGATCATTCATGAACAATTTCATCACGTTGTGTTTTATAAGTTACATGTAGTTTATGTTTTAAGAAGGATGTGCCTTTATAATTATTGATGTTGTGTTTTGTCAATTATTGGTTTCATCACGATGTGTTATACCAGTTTATGATTCACAATGACATGTTTTTTTCTGTATTTTTTTTCTTGAGATTGTGTTTTATAAATATTAGGTTATTCATGATGTGTTATATTGTATATAACACACCAAAGTAAAAACATCATAATTGGTCACTCTAGAACACACTAATGGTATAGCTACTATCAAACATAATATTTGGTTCTTCATGATGTGTTATAGTGTATATAACACACTAGATGTAAACACATCAGAACTGGTTACATTTGAACTCACTAATGGCACATCTACTATCAAACATATTTGGATCCATTTTAAACAAGCAATTTAGATCTATTATATTAAGTAAAACACATACTGAGTTTGCCCAACAACCATAAAAAGGAATGCAAACAAACAAATATAGCGTAAAACACACTACTTTGAATACAATGTCTAGAAAAAATATTAACAATCAGTGTCTTCGTCTTCAACACAACCCATTGTATTCGTCTTCAACACAACCCACTGAATACTTCAAATGCATGATCTAACAAAAAACAAGTTACAACACATTATGTTCCCGTATAACACATTGGTATAAACAAAACATTCATGTTCCCATATAACACGCTGGTATAAACATACTTTGATCGCTTACAATCAAAACAACGTTGAAGGCTTGAAGTATATAAAAACACACCTCTGCCCGACGATCCCTTCTTGGAACGTTGTTTTTTTTGGAACAGATCAGAGTCTTGATTTTTTTGCATTGTCTCAATGTTCTTGAATCTTTGAAATGCAAGAAAATCGACAAAAAAAACACACTGATGATGGATTTCAACTTCCAGGACACATAAAAACACACGCTTGTATCTGAGTGCGAATTTGTTATCTAAATCCATGATTCTAGCTAATTTAGGTATAATTGAGGGTTTCCTAATGTGTGTATTTAGAGAGAGGGAAAAACCCATGAATGTAGGGATGTGGGTTTAAGTTGACGGTTATATGATTGATTTAAAAACACATAATGACTAAAATACCCCCAATCTATTAAAACAATTTATTTTTAACATACACATATTACCAAAATGCCACCAAAATAATCTCAACCATTAAACACTCCCATCCTATGGCCAAGATTGCTTCCTACACTTTGTAGGAAAAACACACTTTGTAGAGGAACCCCACCCTATATATATATATATGTATTTATTACAAACTACAACTGGAATTCAAAATATACTAGTGATTATACATCCGTAACTTATTTTAGTCAATCTAAGTTATAGAAGTATTATGCTCAACATGCTTTTATGTAAGGTTTATTCTATCTCCTGTCTATACTAAGTTGTTATTTAATAGGCGAAGTTCCTTAAAAGTTTCTAGCTCATAAGTGGCATGGGTGCGGGTACTAGTTTGGTCGTTCGACTATTTAATATAAGTTAGCATTTACTGCTGTAGTGGCTAACATATGGAGATTTACCCATTGTCCATCTAATTCATCTTCCCCTAGTAAGTTATTGCCTGTTTCCTGAGTTTGTGTATTTATTTCCTGATTAATTATCGCTCCCTTTGGTTGTGACTTCTTTATTTTCTCTCGACTTTTGCTAATAATCCAACTTCTTTTCTTAGTGGTAAATGGTTTCTTAGACTGTGCCTTACGAATAAATATTCCTTCCTCAATATCTGCTGAGTATCCTGAGGGATTTGGTTGAAATGAGGTTCCCTTATCTTTTGGTGAACTATCTAGTTGACGATAGATATCCGAAATTCTTTGCTTACCCATGCTGTAGACTTACAAATAGTCAATTAATATAAAACACATAATCACATGAGTTATTTCCTAACACATAATTTAAAATTTAAGTGTCAGCAGAACACTTCTTTGGCTTGAACCAGTGGCTAGGCTCTGATACCACCTTATGTCACAACCCTCGCACCCTTATCTATCTCGGGAACGGGCGGCCGCGAGCTCAGTGGCGGTGGTATCAATATTTATTAATTTGGCAGTGGAAATTTCATCAGGACCGTAGTTAGGAAATGTTTATCAGAGTAAAACCACCATATTTGATATTAATAATCACATGGGTAAAACCCAAGTTTCTTATAACAATACATTTATAGGGACAAACCCTATTTTATTGAATTTAAAACATCGTTTATTAGGTAACTTTTATAGCCACATTTTTCCCAAGCCTTCAGTGCTCTCCAGCTGGCTTTTTACTAATTGGCTGTCACATTGTGTTACCTATAACGCGTTTTAAAAACATTTGTCAGTCGGAAATACTGGTGAGTGAATCCCAGTTTAATCAAGAAACATTTTATCAAATAAGACAGTATTGAGAGCGATCACATTGTTTATTTCTACACAATTACTCATTCAGTATTTGCCACTCGACCGGATCTGTGGCTATGGTCAAATTACCCATTGGCTAACTCGTCGTCCAATGGTAATGCACTGTCATTCCGACTTACTACTACTACTCGTAGTAATAAATTTTGTATACAAAACCCCATAATACCGGCAATAATTGAAGAACTACAAAGACTCAATCACCGCTTAATCACATTCTAAACAATTAAGGTTTTGTAAAACATTCCAAAAAGGTTAACAAAACGAGGATAAACTCACATTGCTATCTTAGAATTCGCGTAAGGGTTTCCTGGGATTAATCTATAATTTACACAATTGTACATAGGTTAGTATAATAACCCTTTTGATAATATTAATGATACCCTCCTCGAGACGGTATTCCAACAACTACGTCGGGCAGAACCACGACAGTTGTTACAGAACCCTAAATCAATCGGGCAGCGTAACTATTATGAAACTGGGGTTATAATACTTACAACGGAGCAGAACCTCGCTAATTAGGGGTTATAATACTTGAATATTATGCCTATATCTTCAGAAAGTCGAGATACAGAAAGAAAGTGAACGAATTGAAATGAAATCCGATGCGTTCTATTTATAGTGCTGATATCTGGTCTTCTCGCGGCCCGCGTAATACATGGGCTGGGCTTACGCGGCCCGCGTTGACTCCGGTCAACTGCGTAGCTTAGCTGGGTCATCAACTAGCTTCTCCGGGTGTTGGGCCACGTGGCGGCCCAGGGTCGCACCACCTTTTTAGTCTCTCGCGACCCGCGTGAACTTAACGGGTAGCTTACGCGGCCCGCTTGAACTTAAGAAAATCAAAGGAATCTGGTCTCAACCTTTATACCGCCCGCGTAAGGATTGGGGTGGGTCTACGCAGCCCGCCTCAACTTACTATTTCTTGTTTTTTATTTATTTTTAATACTATATTATATTTCGGGTTCAGTTTTCACGTATGGGATGTATTTTAGAAAATGTAGGGTGTCAGGGGTGTTTTAGGAGGGTTGTTATATTTTGGGTATCACTCTTGGGTTATTTGATAAAATATATAGTGCACTCACATTAAGTATAGTGACCCAATTCTACTTTATCCCTACGTCACGAGACAGAACCCCAACGAATTTAGGCAGAGCCTTGACATACGTTACGGGGTCCTACGTCAGTTGGACAGGGTATCAGTGATCAAGGGTTAAAACACTTAAAATAAGGTAGGGCTTTGTAGAACTTAAAGGGAAACTATTAAAGAAAATAGGAGTAAACAGATAGAGTAATTGAGGGAACAAGAGGCACGCATGAACAACTGAAATGTGAGTTCTATTTATACCTTAAAGTGACCTTGGGAATCACGAAATCTACTGGACACGTAGTGTTGTTTCAATAAATGTTGAATTTCCTTTTTTCTTAGTATACACGTACATACTTCCTAAAGATCAAGATTTGTTTAGTTTTCAATTATTATTATATTATTATAATTAATTTAACTGCTTTATTCATTTGGCGCGTATAACTTATAAAATATGACCTTTTATAAAAAGTTGAATATGCCATTAGAATGAAAATAATTTTATCTACATTTTGAACCAAGTGTCATTAAAAACGGAGTAGGTTCAAGCATAATGTATTTTTATAATTTAATTATTAAATGGTTCCTACGCTTGCCCAAAATACTTCATATTTCCATTGGTCAACTTACCCATGATGTATCCTTTTAATAACATAAGTTGATATATATATATATATATATATATAAATTTTGGAAGTGTTACACTGGCGAAAGGTCACAATCCGGTTCCGTAGCTTGGTTGTTTTCTCAGGTGGAAAATATTTTTGCATAAACTGCTCCGCCAACTGATTCCAGGTCCTGATGGACCTGGCTGGAAGTGACATAAGCCAAGCTCTAGCTTTGTCACGCAACGAGAAAGGAAACAACCTCAACTTAATTGCATCCTCCGAAACACCTGTAATCCTAAATGTCGAACAAATAGCAAGAAAAGCAGCAATATGCCTCCCGGGATCCTCGTGCTCACGCCCTTCAAACTGTACTGAATTATGCACCATATTAATAATACTAGATCTAATTTCAAAAGTAGTTGCATCTATAGTAGGCTGAAGGATACTCGGCTCCAGGCCTGCCCTTCCGGGCTGATTTGTCTCATTCAAAGGTCGCTCATCGTCCGCCATTTAGCGGGTACTACCTGCTCCTGCTCACCAGCTGCGAGTAGCAGCGCTACCGCGCGGGATCTAACACGAAGACGTCTCCTCAGATCGCGCTCGGGTTCGTCTGACGGCTCAACGGGATCGGGAGCGGGGGTCGAGGACATCAACCTGCAAACGAAAAATTGACACAATGAATATTTTATTACTATAATAATGCTGTTTTTTTTTGCTGAAAAGAAACAGAAAATTATTTTCAAAGGGCTGAAAATTTTATAAAAATCCGAAAATGGGCCCGAAAATTTATAAAAATTACAACAATAAAAAAAATCGAATCGGCTAATGCAAGAATAATTTTCAAAGCCGAAAATTCAAAGAATAAATAAATAAATAAATTCGAAAACGAACAAATAAAAGGAATAAAAATTTACAAGTGTACAAAAATAATCTCGAAAATGAATAAATGAATTAAAAGCAAGAAATATTAACAAATAAATAATCAAGAAAATATACACAAATATTCACAAGTATATACACCGATAAAACAATGACTCGGGTCGTTCCTAAAGCTCGCCGAATCCCCGGCAACGGAGCCAAAAACTTGACGTGTGCGCGTATATACATATTTTTATCATGAATAAACACACGATTCAGTTTTAAATTTATAAAAGTGATTATTACTTTAACATCAAAACACACACGAAAGAGGCAAGTGTACCCCGTCATATATGTAGTAAAGTATCGGTAAGAACCAAGTATCGATCCAAGGAAATGGGCGGAGGAATAATACTAGACCTTTGTCACTAAACTACCGGTAAAAACATAAGTTGTTTGATTTTTAATAAACTAAAGTAAGCATAAACAACTACTTATAAAAACATAATAGATTTCAAATATGAAAATAGATAAATAGCCTTGCTTAATACACAATCAAAGCATGTCAACTAAGTCGGTTTTGGCACTAGAAGCATTTGATCAATTCTCCAATTTTGAGACAATTAGTATCCCTTTCGGGAATCCTAACATGACAATCATTCGGAAAGTTAAAACGATAAACACACTTTAACCACCTAAAATTGTTCTTTAACTTGCAATTGATAAATGTCTATGAAAATCTCTTGAAAATAAGTTAGTCATCCGTTAGGAGTTTTCTAACCTCACTTAAACAAGGAAAGCGACACCGATAAACACAATGCAACCACCGAGACAAGCATAAACTAGATTAAATCACAACCGAGTTCATTTTACAAATCTTGCACATAAATTCACCAAGATAGCAATTTTGGCCTAAACTACTAACTAAGCTAACAAATCATGGCAATAATTTATAACGACACCATTTAACCCGTTAAGGTCCTTACGTGACGGCAAGCTTTCTTGATTAATAATAATTACATTTTATTAAACCACTAACCATTTCTAGTATCATGGTGCACACATTTTAACCAAGCTAAACTAGTTAACCAAGTTTAAAGTTTACTAATACAAGATTAATTAAGCTTCATTTTTCAACTATCTTAACTAACCAAATACCAATCATCTAACAAAATTCCTTATAATCAAGAAATCAATATCAATAACAAGGTTGCAAACTAATCATCAAAGATTAACATAGAAAATACTTCCAAGTGTCATTACAAACAAAGATTAACATACTAATGGTTATAATCAAGCAAGGGATTGTTGTGTTTTGCCCAAAGGCTACAATAATACATAAACATTAATCTAAATGCTTGAAAGATTAACAAAATTATGGAAAGATTAGAAAACCGCACTATGTATAAAATGGGGATAAAATGGGGGACTAAAATATGTATAAATTAGTGAATATCAGCAATCTGAACACGAGGCCATGCCCGGACACCACGGGGCTGTGTCCAGTCGCCCAGTATCATTAATTTTTGCTTTTTCACACCTTTTTACACATTCAATCAACCTAAAAACTTATTTTTGGGACACATTGAGGATAATGTGTAATTTAAGTGTGTGTGTGTGGGGGGGGGGGGGCTAAAACCTTGAATCTTGCAAGTCCTAATTACAAGCCTTACACAAAACTCTATTGGAACCGCTAATCACCCCAATTTTTTTCAAATTTTTTTCATTTTTTTACTTGTCTAGGTTTAATTTGGGAATTTCAAGTTCTAAAAAGGTTATATTTTTACAAATTTACAACCGATAGCGTCGTGATAAAAAGAAACAACATAAGAAAATTATGAAACGGCATGACAAGTTTAGTTAAAATTTGATTATATATACTTGATCACATAAAAACTCATTCCCACAAAAAGTGAGTTTTGAGCCTTTATTGAGCATCCAAATACATATCTTTAAACTAAATGCGCATTTTTCGTTTCTTGTGTGAATAGCCGCTTGGTTCTTACGACTCTAGAACTTGCCACGACAATACATTCCCGGTCCTTACCAACTTAAACCCGAGTAAGTAAATTATGGAGGCATTAGGACTAACCCTTTTTATTTCTACACCATT
Source organism: Helianthus tuberosus (assembly GCA_030545235.1). Lineage (NCBI taxonomy): Eukaryota > Viridiplantae > Streptophyta > Magnoliopsida > Asterales > Asteraceae > Helianthus > Helianthus tuberosus. The sequence continues at coordinate 164,539,941 of CM060433.1, forward strand.
ATTTTTCTTTTTTTACCACATACCTAAAATCCCCCTAGTTAACCCCTTTGAGCCTAAACCTTTTCATTTCTTAACCCAAAACAAACACCCTTTTACCCACCAAAACCTTTTTCATTTTAAACCCTTTATTTTAGTAACAAAGCTCGGTTTTCTTATGACTTTTTTAAATATATATATTTATGATGATGAAGCCAAAAATAAACAAACAAGTTTATCAACAACAAATTTGTTTGAAGAATTGCTTCATCAAAATAAAAAAGTTATGAAAAATAAAAAGTCTTACGAAAACCGATGCTTTTTACGCCTTTCGCCCTTTTCTACTAACCACTAACCCAACCACCTACCTTTAACCCAAGCCTAACCCTTCACCCCAAAAGTCCTCTTGATATTTACAAAGGTATATAGTTACAAAGGAGGAGGATTGATTGCTTGGCGGAGTAAGTTCCATGCCGCTCTCGAGTGTTTCACAAAAATACATTTTCAGCCGAGTGTTGAGTGATCCCAGTGAGGTATGTGAACTTGTATATAAGTGGAATTTTAAAAAAGGCATGTTATGCCCTAATAAGTAATTTATCTTATGTAATGTTTTAAATAAATCATGACGAATAGGATTGTAAATAAATAAAAATAAAACTTAATAAAAAATCTTGGGAATCCCGACACTCTATGACAAGCCCAAAAACCTTCTCTTCTACCCATTCCATTTGGGAAGTGTAAAGCCACATTATAAAGAGTTTTGCTTGAGAACAAGCAAAGATTCAAGTGTAACAACTATAGATAGTGGTAAATGGGTATCGAACTCAGGGAGTATGTGAAAAATGTGTTGATTTTATAGCTTTGCACCTTAACTAAAATTAACCTAATTTGCAGAAAGTAAAGATCAATAATTTGGATTGTTTGATTTTAAAACTAAATTAACTAAATAACTTCAAATCAAAGGTTGGTTGTAAAACAGATTAGGAGAAAGCGATCATCCTAAACTTCCGGTTTGCTTTTGACAATTGTGTTTAAATTCACTAGAAAGAATCACATAGACATGATTCATGTATAATTGTTTGTTGTGATAAAAGGGAACTAAGTACTCGGATTATGAAAACGCGAGGTTGTTGCCCGATAACCAATTGATTAATATCCAACCCTAATCCTTCCCGTGATATCTCGATTGTCAACGACACCAAGAACGTACGGTTTAGAATATGATTATAACATCAATCAACAATTTACAAACAAACATTCACACACCATAATAAACAAACAAACATTGCAAGTCTATTATTCTAGAAATACGAATCCAAACACAAAAGTCATAGACAAACCTTCAATTCAGGATGATCACCATAAGTTTAGCCACACATAGCTTGGTGAATCATCATAGCAATAAGTTTAATGTTCATACGAATCGAAAACACAAACTAATCGTTTTGAAATGTTTGGAACCAAGCAAGAACAGCCAAAATCGCCCCCTAGTTGCCAAGAAACTGTCCAATGATGAGATAAGTGAAAAGACACCCCAAAAACTGATTAAATGAGGCAGTTACGGTTTCTGTCGCAGCCTCCACCGTAACTTATGGTGCCACCGTAAGTTACGGTGGACATCATGTTGTTACGGTAGATCTTTCCTGAGTTACGGTGGGATTTGGTTGTTTTTCAGGGCCACCGTAAATTACGGTGGCCACCGTAATTTACGGTGGCACCCTGAATGTTGTTCTTTGTTTCCTCTTTCGTTCCACGCACGTCCCGTTCATCTCCAAACCGTCCAGAGCTGCGTTTTATCCCTTTTTAGCTCCCGAACCGCACCTGAACTATAAGCAACCATAGTTATCTAATTCAAGATAATTACATGATTAAGTGAAGGATAATTTCGTCTTTTAATATCATTAAGGGTTATCCTATGGACCACCCGTCAGGGGGTATTTGATGTGTGCAAAATGCAACATATAAATTACATCAAATGTGGCATAAAACTAACAATTTTTTAGTACTAATATTGGAAAAAATGTGTTTTTGTCTTTCTTTAGTATTTTCAGGATTAAATGAGCTCAAATGAACAAAAGAAGCAAAAAGGCAGCTAAATCTAACATAAATACAAGAAAAGGAACAAACGTGGCATGCCCGACCCCCCGACAACATCTTCCCAAGCAAAAACAAGAGAACAGAAGGCTGAACACGCCCCGTGCTCAATGAGCACGGGGGCGTGCCCAAGTGTCTGCAGAAAAGACAGTTGTAGGAGCTTCTATCACCCACCACGGGGGCGTGCCCAGCGGACACGTGGTCGTGGTCAACTTTAAGATTCGCATAATCTGGGGAAATCTTGATAGTACAGATACGCTTCTGCACACGGGGTCGTGCCCAGCGGACACGGGGGCGTGGTCAACTAATGCAGACAAACTGCAATTAATGAAGAAAGAGAAGGAGGGTGGACACGGGGCCGTGCCCGAGCTGCTGTTCAGGCTATAAATGGGGGTGCTTGGCTCATTTGCAAACCATCCCTTGGCACACCACCTCTCTCACACTTCACCCACACTCCACCACCACCACAACACCATCATCCACCACCATCATCCATCATAGAGTGTGTGAGTCGTCTCGGGATCCAAGATTGATCGTAAGAGTTCTTGACAATCAAAGGCCATGTTTGCCTAAGTCTCTTACATCACTTGGTGAAGACAAGTGTCTAGTGTAATACTTTTTATTTTTAATCTTTTCGCACTTTTTATTTGGTTATGTATTAATGACTTTAATAACTAGTTTCTTATGTTGAAGGTGATTCTTCCTTATCGTTTGTCTGTGGTGTCTTGACATTATTGTACTGTCTATATAAAATAAAAGATTTTCACCATTCATATCTCCACGGTCTATATGGAGGTATGTTGGCTACCTGGTCGAGGGTTAAGGGAACGGTTTGGTAAGAGTCTTGCCTTGTTCAGTGTATAGATCCTGCAAGGACCTGGGTCAAATTTAGTAGGACCTCCTTCAATACCCAACAATATTGGATGGCGGGGGTCCAAACTCTTTGATCCCCTCATATGTAAGCTACTATTAATACTTTAACCGGGCTACTTAGGACTGTATCCCTGCTGACTCAGACTACTTAGCCGAGGGTAACGTCACCTTCAAAAGAGGGGCCTACCACATTATGCATTAATAACTTAATTAATTATCTTTCAATAATCCGACCCTTTAGGATTGTATCCTTGCTGACTCAAACTATTGGGTTGTAAGTAACGTCACATTCAAAAGAGGGGCCTACTACAATAAATAAGATAATCTCTTAAAAAGTGCAAAAGTGCGGAAATAATCAAAGGTTACACTACACATGAGTCGGATCCAAGTGATTCATCTTGTCTATCTGTTTTTATTTTATTTTATTTTTCAGCATTTTAGTTAGTTTTATTTTTCTTGTTTAAAACATTTTTCTAAACTTTTGATTTGATTAGACGTTGAGGATAAACCGGTACTAAAAGCTCTTGTGTCCTTGGACGACCTCGGTATCTTACCAACACTATACTACGCTCACGATGGGTGCACTTGCCCATATGTGTGTTTAGTGTTAGTAAATATCGTGTTTTGCAAATTTAAAACTTGGCTAAAAAGTGTTAAAAAGGGCTTAAAATATACATTAAAAACTAATAACACCGCAAACATCACTCCCCTTGAATGTTACTCGTGAGATTTTGATCTTCGAATTTTAGATCCTTGTGAAGTTGATGAGAGGCCAGCTGCAACTACCTTTACGCCTTTCGCCCTTTTCTACGAAAACCGATGCTTTTTACGCCTTTCGCCATTTTCTACTAACCACTAACCCAACCACCTACCTTTAACCCAAGCCTATCCCTTCACCCCCAAAGTCCTCTTGATATTCACAAAGGTATATAGTTACAAAGGAGGAGGATTGATTGCTTGGCAAGCTTATGGTAGGAGTAATTTCCATGCCGCTCTCGAGTGTTTCACAAAAATACATTTTCGGCCGAGTGTTGAGTGATCCCCGTGAGGTATGTGAACTTGTATATAAGTGGAATTTTAAAAAAAAGGCATGTTATGCCCTAATAAGTAATTTATCTTATGTAATGTTTTAAATAAATCATGACGAATAGGATTGTAAATAAATAAAAATAAAACTTAATAAAGAATCTTGGGAATCCCGACACTCTATGACAAGCACAAAAACCTTCTCTTCTATCCATTCCATTTGGGAAGTGTAAAGCCACATTATAAAGAGTTTTGCTTGAGGACAAGCAAAGATTCAAGTGTGGGGGTATTTGATGTGTGCAAAATGCAACATATAAATTACATCAAATGTGGCATAAAACTAACCCTTTTTTAGTACTAATGTTGGAAAAAATTTGTTTTTGTCTTCCTTTTGTATTTTCAGGATTAAATGAGCTCAAATGAACAAAAGAAGCAAAAAGGCAGCTAAATCTAACATAAATACAAGAAAAGGAACAAACGTGGCATGCCCGACCCCCCGACAGCATCTTCCCAAGCAAAAACAAGAGAACAGAAGGCTGAACACGCCCCGTGCTCAATGAGCACGGGGGCGTGCCCAAGTGTCTGCAGAAAAGACAAAGTTGTAGAAGCAGTAAAATCTTTTTGGTATTTTTGAATATTTCAAATGTAAAGACGGAAAGCAGTAAATAAATATAAACAAAGATGCAGAAACGGAAAGCATTAAATAAGTATTTACAGACATTCTTTTTGCTAGTGTTGAGGGTAAGAGAATCATATCAGTGTACGGTCATGCCAAAACGCTCTTGTTGTTCAATTAGTTAACATTTAGATACGCACCCTATAAAGATTATCGATATTGTTGTCCACATAAGCTCAACTTATCAGATGTACTCGCGGTTAGGGGATACGCTAAGGTATGATTTATACTTACCGACCGGTGTTCATACACACACGACACATTCCCGTATCAAGGTATGCACGAGACTTCATCTTACTGGTGAGTATACCATTTATCATCTGTTTTCAACGTATATGATGTGAGATACTCACTTATTCGAGGATAAATATATGCCCTATGTGATTAAATCACTTATTAATGAGGAACTTGATATTCGATGCATGCAAGGCACGAGAGCAAGTCCGTGATCAGGTTAGTACCATCGTAAAAACCGGGAATCAGTGGAGTGGTCGGATGAGGAGAAGTTGGGGTGCTAGGTGGCATCGGATAATATCCAAGCTCACCCGTCTGCGAGTCTCTTCGATAACGGTCTTCTTGCTCGTTGTTTGGCGCACTTTGCCAAAACGGATGGGTCGGATCCCATGCGTTTTGGTTGTAGGGAACCATTGTGTGATTATATAAAAAAGTGTAGAAATTTTGTATAAAGATTGAGGTAGAAGGGATGAAACATGGAAAAAAGTGGGGTATTTATAGATGAATTTTATAAAGTTTGATTTTTTTTAAACTGAATGTTACCGTTCAATGGTAACTTTGACCAAACACTCCTCGATCAAACCAATTCATCTCCGTTAACGTGTTGGCGAGACATTGATGCCCCCCCCCCCTTAAATCGTGCAGTATGGATGGTGGCGCCCCGGGGGCGCTATCGTCGTTGATGTGGCGGGGTGGCTGTAACGCTCTGCTTATTTGTACTTTCCATTTTTAGCAAGTCTTGTTCGTATTTCTATTTTTGGAAGTCTTGTGTTCTTGAAATCGTTCTTTCTTTGTAATTGTTGTAAAATCCGAGACTTGATTCATAAATAAAACTTGTATTTCTTTAATTTCATGTTGTTCATACTTTATACATGCTCATACATTCGATTTTGTGAAACAATTTATGCTTATTCGTAATTCTTGGAAATTATGTGTTAAACTTGTAAATACGTGAAACTTATGCATAAAACGTATTACGAATGTATACGATACTTAAATATGACATTCATATGCTTAATTATACTTTGATTATGCTCATTATACTTCTTTTGTCCTTAAGATATGCTTAAATGGCAAAAATGGCCCTTAAAACATCCAAAAACCCTAGATAAGGAACTTCATGGGCCTAAATTCAATTAACTGAAACCTACCCCTCCCCCTTGTCATGGCCCGCGTAAGGTAAGGCCTTGGGCTACGTGGCCTGCGTGAGAACTCCCAGATCAATTCCCTCATTTCCCTTCGCGAATTTGAGCGGGATTTGGGTTATTTTGAGTTTAAACCGGGCTTTTGGCATTAAATACACATCTAACCCAACCCTAATCACTTCCTTATAAATACCAAGTGCCTCCCAAGTCATTTGAACTTTACAAACACTCTCAAATCACTCTCAAGCTCCCAAAATCGTAGCTGCAAGTTCAAGTTCGGACAGAAACATCAAGCTCCACTAAAGTGAGCATTACTTCTTCATTTCTTGTCCGTTTGAGCTCATTCTTTTTCCAGAACACTTGGATCGACCTTAGCTTAGATTCCATGAGTATTCCACAGTGAATAAGTCCTTGGAACTCCAGCAAATAGGCTCCAAAGTTCACTGTTTGAATCTGATTTCATTTATCTTTACTAATACTTGCTTAAACTTGAGTTTAACTCACTCAAACCCACGTACTTATGCTTATACCACTTCTATGGTTAGTTAAGCTTAAAAACGGGGCTGAGACATACAAAATCAGAGGTTGAACCTCATATACTTTCTGTTTTATTTAGGGTTTTTAACCCACAAGTGATGTTCAAGCTTCAAGCTTGATGAAGGAGTGATTATGGACTAACTTGGGTTGTCCAACAAAGAATCCCCACATTACTTGATGATTTCTCATAGTGTAGTTGTTGTTATTCTTGTATTAACATTAGTTCATGACCCTCCTTGTATGTTTTTACATCAAGTGTAGTGGTGAACCATAAGAGGTACCTAAATGGAAGCTTGTTCTTCCTACCTCCTACATGATTTCCATGATACTAGAGGTACCTAAATGAAGATCTAATCTGTCACACCCCGATTTCCACGTGTCACCGGTGGGCCCGGTGGGGAGTATCGTGACGTAGTTGAGATCATCATAGTCGAACAACACAATATATAAATGCACAGCGGAAGCAAAAGGTAAATATATTACATTCCGAATATAAGTAATGTCAAAGTATTACAACGGAAGGTAAAGGATCCACAGGCGGATCAATAAAAGAAAACTGTTCAACAGACTTTAGACATCTAGAACTTGTAAGATTCCCTAGTGACGCCCTGAGCTCCCAGCCAATTACGCATAGTACCTGTCACTTAACCTTTTGGAAAATACGTCAGTTTACACTGGTAAATACAATTAACTGACTCATTTTGGAAAAGAGTTTAAAAATTGATTTGAATGCACGAGGCACAAAATATCTTTTATAACTGGATTAAAATGCACAGAGGCAAAATTAATCTTTTATACTTGGGACAATTTTATTAATAAAAATCTTATATCCGATTTACATGGTTGTCCAACATTTAGGGCTGGTGATTTTACAATACAAGCCGGACAAGATTAATCGACACACCACAAATATAATCTCACAAGAAGATACCCTTACGAGTGAGTATACGTTATACATATGCAACAGGAGGTGTTTTGCCTACACCTTGTGCTTACGTCGTGGCCATTCACTTTTTAAAATGAGCCAAGGATATCCAGGACACGGTCATTAACCCCCAATGTTATATGTTATTTGTTATCAATCAATACAGATTAAAACGGGATTATGCAATTTAATCATCTCCGATTAAAAGGTTTCTACACCCGACCAAGCGGTATTTTTATAATACCGTATCCCAAGCCCGTATAAGGGAAAATAAGTTAAAAGTATTTACCTGAGCTAGCAATGCAATTTATACTCAGCCGTATATCCTAATCAGCAAGCACAAGTACTTCTACTGGGGCTCTTAATCTGGAACGAAGGTTTTATTAACCTATTAAATTCCTAACGGGTCTTATTTAAGTCGTAACTTAGACCGGTTAGTTTTAAGGAAAGGTTTACGGTTCAAAACGCATGATTAAGCGAAGACCGGGATAGGATGTGATTTAGACCCGACAAGTTTGGAGACTTGTATAATATGGGTAAACTAAACACATTCTGGATTTTGAGATAAAAACGATAACGTTTGACCCGTTTCGGCTAATTTATGCAAACTAGTTACATAAACCGTACCGAACGCGTAATAAGCGTAACGGTTATTCATATGAGCCATTTACAGGTTTCCTAAGTTAATATGCTCCTAATATGTTGTGACATCAGTAAGTTGTCCTTCATTATGCCCGAAACGTATATAAACACAAACTAGGCCCCGTAGAGGTAGTTTGGTCATTTAAAAGGTTATAAAAGAGTTTAAGTATTTACCTGAGTTACAGGTCTGATATAATCAGAAAAAATACTTATTTTGATAATTTATAACAGTAGGTTAAAGTATATATGTGAATTTACCAAGTATAACCAAACTATGCACCGTAGGGGCATTTTGGTAATTTCACATAAGTCGTAAAGCTCAAAACTGAAGTCTGAGTTAAACAACTTTTTCTTACTGTTAAAATATTATAATTTAACTAAAACATCAGTAGGTATCACCCTTGTATGTTTAAAAATAGTCTTAGTACATACTATGCGCTAAAAACGCTAAATAAGGCGATTAGGAGCCGTTTACGGGTTCAATACCTAAAGTTGATATTTTTATTATTCCAGAAGGTCTAAAATAATTTATTTATCATAACTAATCAGTAGCAAAAGGTTTGGAGTCGTTTAGATATGTAAAACTCATTTTATGGCCCGTAAGGGTAAAACCGACATTTACCGGATTAAGCCTACGACTATGAGTTATGCTCAGCCTAAAATTAATTAAAAATCTTTAAAATTCCCAAAATAATATATCACATCAGTGGGTAAAGATTTTGATATCAAAAAGTAGGCTTAACTAGGCTATACGCTAATTACGCCATTTTATTAACATAAAGCTTTAAATTTGCGATAATGAGCATAACTCTCAATCTATACTTCAAATTGATGTCAAACTTTGCATACAAGTTTATATATCAGTAATTAAAGTTTCTACTCTTTTACTTTTCCAAAAATCACGTTTTAAGGTAATAAGGGCATAATGGTCAACATATGAGCAATTAACGGAAACGCGTAAACGAATGGGTCAATCAATGAACCAACCACAGAGGGTTGTGCTAACATGTAGCCTGGTCCTAAAGAAACTCTAAGACATTTTCAAATCATACTAAAGCGGGTCAGAACTGAAAGTCAAAGCGAAAGTCAAACTATGCGACTTTCGGTTCCGAACCGGGTCTCTACAGTAAATTGTCGGGTTGAACATGTTTAGATATGTTCTTACACTAATTACCAAGTTATAACAATGATCCAACAGGTTGCATATGATCTACAATGTTAATTATGCATAAATAGCATTTTAAGCTTCCTGTTGACTTTTTAAATATAAGTTTGACCCGACATTTGACCTGGTTAGAGTGATGATCAGGGGAAACCCTTTTGAGGTTTTATTACCCACATAAATACCAACTCATAACTACTTTTGATTCGAGATATGACTGAGCCATTAATACTTAATCTCGAAGTCAAACCGTAATTACGTCGGTTTGACTTTTAGCTAAATAACTAAGCTAAAGTTATTTAGAGAAGGTTAGGCAACTTACAAAGGTCCTAAGCTTGATTAGGGAACACTTGAGAGAAGGTTTTGAGTTCCAGAAGTGCTCCAAGAATGCAGATGAATTGTTTGCAACTAAAGGCCCTTATATAGTGGATTTACTCACCACAATGCATTGACAACAAGGTCTACTACTGCCCACAACATTCCTACATGTGTCCTACATGTTTAGGGAGTGTTTAGGGGCCAAGGGGTAAGAGGAAACTCGTTTAAGAGGTCAGAATCGCGTTTAAACTGGCAACAACCGGTTTTCTGTTGCTGGGCAGTTGCTTGCGCACCGTAACAAATATTTGTTGCGGTGCGCAACAATTCATCAGGGACCAAAATGTTGGCTTTTCAATGATTTGAAGGGGCAACTGAGTATAAACGATTCTTGGCCGTTTTTTATCAATATGGGGCCTCAAATTTGGGTCATGTATAGTATGCACCACCATGTTATGTTGTGTGAAAGTCCTGGAGTCTTTTAGAAAGTGCCGAATAATAAGGTTTACCGTGCAAATTTCTTCGTAGGAGTCCACCAATTAAATTATGAATCATTCATTGCTATAATTCACTGAACTTGAACATATACTACATGTTTTTAATATGTTTTGAGTCTTGGGATTTATAACGAGGTCGTTCAGAGGTGCAAAAGTTAACATAACGACACTTTTAAATCCTGTCAAACATTTTTTTTAATAAATCCGAGTTTATAACGCTTTTTGTCTTACACGACACGTGTCGTTATTTTATTTAACACAAATTTTCGAGGTGTTACATAATCTTCTACCTCCTACTTGACTATTGGACTTAATAATACATATAATACTTATACATATATATATATATTATTCGAACCCTTGATGGTGAACTTGTGTTCATTCGTCAAAATATTAAAATAAATTCATCTAAGGCATAAGACTTGTTATGATTCTAATGAGTATATTACTCATGAAAGCATTAACCCTTGAGGTTCCATATTGTCAAAAACAAGTACTTGTGTTAAAGGATGAATACTTTCATATACATATGTTCTTGTGTTTTAAATTCCTAATCATTGACTCTTCCGTCTTCCCCAAAACTCACACACTTTGTTTCTTCGTGTAGAAGGACACGGTGTTCCAACCTCCTAAACAAACCAACACTCTCGCGGATTTACCAAGTAGAAGACTTGCAAAACCGTGAGTACACTCGACCCATTTACATTTTAAACCACTTTTGGGTTGTAACATGTTACCATACAAAATTACACTTTCACACACTTAAACATGCTCTATGAACTCAATCCGTTATACATGCTACTTGTTTACTTAGGTTCATGCTAGATTATACATGCTTTATGCCATTACCATGCTAAGCCCTCAACTTAACATATATAGCGCTATAGGAGTAGCACACCACCCGTCGGGGTCTTGTTAAGTCATTATACTAAAACGGTCTCGTTACTTTTGTGGCGAGGGATGCTAAATACTAGTGGACACTTGGGTTAGACGTGATGTTATGCATGCTAGTTACCTTGTTTACAAATTGCCATGTGGATTCAAGTAAATGCTTTATACATATGCTATACTATTTAAACCTTGTGTACTCGCCTTTGCTTTTGCATTGAACTTTATTTTAAACATGTTACAGGTTGAGGATGATGATGCTATGAAATGAAGTAGCAATGATGCCTAGATACACATTTAGACGTCTTAGGTTTAAATTGTTGTATCAAATTTTGTCTTGTTATGTTATGAACATGTTGTTATTTGAGATTTCTATGTAATGTTGACAATTTGATTTATGAAATGAAAATGGTTGATTTAAATATTGTCACAAATAGTGTTATGAAGTCTCTTGCAATCTACACACTTCGTCTCATCCCGATGATTCCGCCATCGGTTGGTGTGTGTTAGTCAGTGGCGGATCCAGGGGTGTTTTGAGGGTTCCTGGGAACCCCCTCGGTTTGGAAAAAAATGAAAAAAATAGTGGAAATTTTGTATGATTTAAAAAAAATAGTGAGAATTAGTAAAAATCTATCAAAAGGAACCTGATGGAAAAAATTTCTGAATCCGCCACTGGTGTTAGTGGCGCCGTGCCACACCCACTGGTCTAACAATAGAAAAGTGATTGAAGTAGAAAAATCATAAATCTAGGTTAGCCATTCAAATTCAAAATATATATAAAACTCATTGAAGGATTAACATGCTCTTGTTCTTGATAAGTTCTGTGTGAATATCTGTCTTCACATACCATTCAAAAAAAAAATCTGTCTTCACATACCTTTTAAAATCATGATGAGAATTTATTTTCCAGCGGTTAAGAAATATGAGGTTTCATCAACATGAGAACAAAAGAAGAAAAAAAAGGCAAGTAACACATGTCTTCTTCATAGATACACTTCACCCACTTCATTTGGACAAAGTAAGTTAGGACATAGGAGAATTTATCATATTTTATTTTTTTTAAGTAGCCAAATTTGGTTTTTATGGTTTTCACAATAACATCAATAATCAGTATTCATTTATTTAGTTTTTTTTTTCTATCAATGTAAGACATAAGTCGATATTTAGTCTATCTCTCTCGGTTGATATCGTAGTATCGTACGAGTAGTTTTAAAATCGATATCAATCAATCAATCAATCAATCATACCCAGTAAAATCCCACAAATAGCAAAGCTATTTGTAGGGTCTGGGGAGGGTGGGATGTAGGCACACCTTACCTCTACCCCTAGGGATAGAGAGGCTGCTTCCAGAGAGACCCTCGGCTCCAAAACACCCAAGAAAGAAATAAATTAAGCATGAGGTGTGTGTGTATGTGTATGAAGCTACGAATGTAGTATGAGTTGCGAAAAAGTGCATGGTAGAACAAAACAAATATGACAACACAAAACAGTCTATACACATAGTTACATATCTACGACCATACACTACACCTAGAAACACAACTGAACAAAACATCCTATACACATAGATACTTATGTACGACCATACACTACACCTAAAAACACAATTGTACCCTTTCCTAGAAATCCTTAACCTTAATCCTACGAATTACAAGGGTAGGATTTTACAAATTATACAAATTAATCCTACGAGTTTTAAAATCGATACAAATTACAAATTATGTTATAAAGCTAATATGACAACTTCAGGATTTTACAAGGGTAAACTTTGGCCAAGTAAACAAATATTTAAAACCCTACTCTCAAATCCCCACTCTCTTTTCCTTGTAGTTGTAAGTTATTTTCTTCTACATCCTCACTGTTTACAATTTGTTGTTTGTTTTTTACTTTATTTTAACTGATTGTTTATGTTATCTTTGTTATTGGATTCTAATGGTTGTAATCCTTATAGGTTACCGGTTTTCATCTGAGTTGAATTTCTTGATGATCATATTAAGTTATTCTATCTCTGGTTTTGTTATTTGGTTAAACTGCTTTGAATTGTCTATTGTATCTAATCTGTAATTGATGTTTGTTGCATTTGTAGTTGCTATTTCGTGAGAATTATGTCAAAATTTGGTTGATTATTGTGAAGTCCTCCTAATTATGTTATGTTTGAATGAAAAAAATGGGGATAAAAAGTTGCAATCTTTTAGGATAATCAACAATTTGCAATAAGTTTAGTTCTTGGTTTTAGCCGAAGTAGTCGAAGGTGCGGTGTAACGCAGGAAAACCGCCCTGTGTGCAGCAAGGCGCACAAAAAAATTGGAGAGAAGGGCCATAATCTGCAAAAAAAAAAAAAGTTTAGTTCTTGGTTTTATCTCCAGTAACCTATGCAGTTAATATCGCAGATATATTAATATCGGTTATCGGTATCGGTGCAAAATATCGGTACCGATATTATCGGCGATATTGATCGATATATCACCGATTTCCCCGATAGTACCTTTCTTCTTACTTCTACCATTCGTCTTTCTTCTAATTGCTGCTATTAGTGTTTTAAGTCTTAATTGTTAATTGTTAGTGTTTTAAGTCTTTATCAGTTCCTACTTGCTACAATTGTTAGTGTTTTGCAAGTTGCAAAAGATTATTTGTTAATGGTAGGAGAGTATATTGAATTGCTATATATCTCACCACGATAACCTATATCTCAAATATCGGTCCTTGACCGATATGGCGATATCCGACTTTTTACCGCATTAACTGCATAGCCAGTAACCTTTTGAAACTATTATTACATTTCTTGGCTGCAAATTGGTTATGGTTTTTGCTTTAATATACCATGTTACGGATTAAAGTTATTATTAAACAGGATTTAAGGACGTTCTAGATCGTGCATTCAAGTTATTTCAGTGTGTATCATGCTATTGTTTCACTATTAAGATGCTTGTTATTTTGTACGTTCAGAAGCAGACTTGTAATGGCTGATGCTGAATTTCAAGAGGATTCAAGAGCTTCTATACTTGGTCTAAATTCGACAGATTCTACAGAGCTGTGGCTCATACAATGGCCTAGAGATCAAGTAAGATGTATCCCTATTTGCTCAGAATTCGATGTCATTCTTTATTTGTTATTCAGTTCAATTAATCATTCAATAGGTCGCTTTATAAGCTGTATATTTCTTGAGCAAAGATTATGTTGATTGGGACTGCAGGTTCCTGATTTTGATGGGCAACGAATCTCGTTGGATCTTCATCATGATGATGGGCAGTTGGGTACTTTTGAAGCTTCAATTGGTAAGCATAAGTGAGACCAAAGTAACCTGTAACGTAACCAAATTTTGATAAGATTTTCGTTTTCATTTTTAGCGGTCATTTCTTTCCTTTATATGGCTGTGTAGAAGCCCTGTATTCTCCCAAAGTGACCGAATTATTTGAGAAAACCTTGGGTGGCTTTAAGTAACAAATAAATGACATTTAAATAATAGTTTCAACGGAGCCCCTTATATTTCATATTTTCATATTGACAGGAAAATCGTATGATGTTGTTAGCTTTGCAGCACAGGAACCAAAAGCCACAGTGTTTCTATCTTCTGCAGCAGATTCAAAAATCCGTATGCTTTGATATATTTCAGTTCAATTTTAATTTATCATTCATAAGCGACGATTGAAGTGCTCCCATTGCTATTAATGTAACATAAAATTCAGATTTAGATTGATATAAAGCTATGTGTTATGGGCTCCAAAGGGAGCACCACTAGTGCCACCTCAGCAGGGCGTGGGGTGTGAAAACTGCCACAAAGGGGTGCGCGAGGTTTCATATTAGGATTATCAAATTTACAACAATACCTAATTAAAATAATAAAATGTATACTAGTAAGAACTATATATCAATGTTCATAAATTTATGTTAAATAAGTAGTAAAACATCATCATCATCATCATCGTACTCAGTAAATCCCACCAATAGCACAGCTAAGGTAGGGTCTGAGGAGGGTAAGATGTAGACAGTCTTACCTCTACCCCGTAGGAATAGAGCGGCTGCTTCCAATGAGACCCCCGGCTCGATAGTAGTTTTGCATCAAGCCTTGGACATGAGGCTCATAACACTCAGCAATTAAGACAAAGGACGATTGGTGCATTTACTCCCTTATCTTTCGGCTATCAACTCCACCACATGATGCATGATTAACCACCCCCCCTCTTTTAACGTTATTTTCACGAAATTAGTAAAATAACATTAAATATAGTGCACTTTCACTTTTGCCCCCCGAGCGCCCACATATATATACATTTACCGCAAGCGGGGCGTAAAATTAGTACTAAAGCATGCACCTCATATTTTGTTATTATGTACAGTTGGTACGATTACAAGGCAAGTTTCCTTCGCTCATTATTTGGAGCCTAGTGAAGTGCCAAAAGATGACACCAAGAGGCTAAAACAGCTCAATGAAAGGTCTTCTGCAACATCATTGACTAATTCTACTTGTAATTTTGCAACCCCTTCAAAGAGTACAAGACCCGGGTCAATTGGTCGGGCCTCTACTCATAGCAGTGGATGTAAAAGTTCTTTATCTGAAGAAAAGGTGCGACACAAGCCTAGCAGGTCTGGCCAGAGCTCGGATCAATCTGAAGAGAAGAAAGCAAAGAAGAAAAAGAAACATGTGGTTTGAGATAATGTTATTTGTGATCTTATGTTTATTTATTTTGTCTTGTATGGCCATATTTTTGGGTGGTAATACCAGAGTTTTGTCTCATGGAAATCCTTTAGTTCTTCATATATGTATTCAGTTTATGTATAGTTATGCAGAGATCACCCTAAGATAGGAAGATTCATCCTCTAACATGGTAGGTGTGGTTTCTCTGAACTACATTTTACATAGGAAGATTCATGTTACATGCAAATCCAACTTTGTATAAGTCTGTTGAACAACTTTTTTCAGATGATTTTTGCTCTTTATTTGTTTCCTTATGGTACATGTAATTGGGTAAAACCAACATATTAATATTTTGCATATAAAATATTATTTTAGTGAGTATGTAAGTTATTGCCAATGTATATTATCATTACAAGCTTATCATAACATTTGATGAATCTAACAAAATTCTTAAAACACCAAGTCATCACTTCTATATAAAACTCCCTTGGAAACTTTCTATAATAAGAAAGTGGAGACACAATGTTTCGCACACGCTAGAGGCAACACATTTTAGATAAAGTTTGGGGTAACAAGAGCTCATGGGTTCAATCCTTACCGTATGCAAGTTTAGCCGTTCAAGAAAAAAAAAGGCAACACGTTATTTTTCTTATTTCTCGAGTTCCTTCGTGTTAAAGCTCAACCCCAAGTTCATCATTTTAGACACAACACTGAATACTTACAATTTTAAATCCTACTTTTTACAGTTTATGACATTTTACTCTAAAATTAAAATTAATAATAATTAGCATTTACACGCGTTTATACATTATAATTAAGACTTGTTATATTATCAAAATTATTATTTTTTAATATAACATATGAGACTTTAAACAAATCGAACACTAATTCTTTCAGAGAAAAATAATCAATGACACGTAGATTCTGATTATAATTACACATTTGTGGCTATAGTTTGTATAGGAAAATAAAATGTGCAGTTAAATGTATTTTTGCATGTAGTAAGGAACAAAATTTAGAAGTATCATTGTTAAACTATAAGCCAAAATTTAATTTGGAAACAAAAGTTTTATTAGTATATATAGCGTGGGAATGAGGAATCCTTTTAAGAGAAAAAAATTTATAGTTTTCGCGTGGTGGTGATGGAATTCCCACACCCTGGGGGCGGTTCTTAGAAGGCCACTGGCAGGGCTACGGTCCGGGCAAGTTTTTCGGCCGTAGTGCTAATTTTCCGCATTTTGATCGAAATTTTTTATATATACTATGTTTGGCCCGGGCTTGCCTAGGCTTTTTTAGCGCCCGCGTCTTTCGGCCCTGGCACGTTCAACGGGCAAGATCCGCCACTGCACACCCCAGCTGCACTTCCCACCCTCTCACACACTTTCTTCAACATTCATACTTAATTCCCACCCATCCCGGCCTTCTTCAACTCGATCGCAACATTTGTCCGACATAAACCTTCTTCTCGACCTAGTGAGCGAGGTGGACTCCGACCACCCTATTTGAGTAAATAAAAAGCATAGTGAATTGTTTATTTTAGCCAATGGCCACTTGGTTTGGTGGCAAACATTTTTTTTATTCATATCAAAGTGGTATGAGTTTAAGTTCTTTAAAACGTGCAAAGGTGAATTATAATATCTGTATTGGATAAAAAAAAAAGTTTGTTTCAGTTCTTTAATATCCAATAATGCAAGGACCATTTATGTCATTACGACAAATCCGTATAAAAACCCTCCCCCTCTTCTTCTTCTTATTATATTTCTAGGGTTTTACAAAGGGGCGGCGACAACCCTCATCCTTCTCCAACATCCCATCAATGGCGTGCACCATTGATTTCAGACGCTTAGACGAAGGCTTCGGCGGCAAAACCTACAAGCGCAAGAGAGCCGAACAGCAGCAGGAGCTCGATGCCTCCATGGACGTCGACAACGACACCAACACCACCGAAGAACTCCAATCTTCAAAGCGTCAAGCCGTTTCTTCAACGGAAAACCCTGACAAACCGATCTTCGGCAAACCGACATACGACGGCGTGATTGCCGGAAAAGTGTCCGGCAGGAAGTGGAAGCAGCCGAAAACACAGAGATCGTCGGCGGTTAGGGTTAGCTTGAAGAAGTCAACGTTTGAAGAGAGAGCTAAACAGAAGGAGATTAAGAAGGCGTATAAGGAGAAGATGACGGAGTTGAAAGAGGAGATTAGGAATAATAAGATTGAGAAGAGGAAGAAGAAGGAGGAACGGGAGAAGAAGAAGCAGGAGAATATTCTCAAGTCTGGATCGAAGCTTCAGAAGATTACGAATCCGAAGACGTTGAAGAAGATTGCTCAATCGAAGAAGAAGAAGCTTCTGAAAGTTGTTCCTGATAGTCTTATTAAGAAATAGGTTTTGCATTTTTGTTATGTTTAATATCTGTTCGGTTTGATTTGGATCAAATTTTGAATAGGAAAAACATTGTTTCAGTTTCAGTTTCTGAATTTATATAACAAGTGGTCTTCAATTCATTATATTTTACGCAATTTTATTAGGAGTTCGTAGTTTTATTATCATCCCCTGTCTAGTTCTAGAGCTTAGGTTTGAAACATGCGGAGATCAAGCTTTCACCAGCTAGGTTTGAATTTATGTCAAGCTTATTTAGCCTGAGCCTGTGACACACACTTTCTTGATGAATTTGAGGGTTTTTTGTCTATGCTATTGTAAAGTTTTACAAGCCATATGTGAACAGAATAATTATTGAGTTGTCTTTTCTCTTCGGTTGGAAGGCAGCACAAAACCAGATCCCATTTTTGGTAGAGCTCAGGCGGAGGAATCATGCGAGCACATCATGATCTCGTGTATTTACGCCTCTCAGATCTTGCAAGCTATCTCATCTTGGTGTAGGATTGCTCCTGTTTTTGCTTTCTCCTTTCCTAACGGCTCACAAGACACAGGGGCTTCGATCGGACTAAAAGCGAAACCCTTTACGGTATCATTCTCTCCTCATGTTGGTGCATTTGGAAAGCGCGGAATGAATTGGCTTTCTCTTCGAGCAACCGGACTGCAGCCAAAGTAGTTGAAGATATCAAGTCGATTTCTTATCTTTGGATTAAGAATAGGTCTTCCCGTACGGATCTTGTTTCAGCGGATTGGTGTAGATGTCCTTTGTAACGTTTTTCTTTTCCGGTTGTTTTGCCTAGCTTCTTGCTAGCTTTGTTTACTGAAAGTCGTAGTTCCAAAAATAAACTTGTTATGGGAGTAAAAATTGACAATTTCTTGCTATTATCTACTTAAATTTTTATCGCATTTAAAAGAAATACTTATACAGTTTTTCTACTTTCTTGTTCCGATTTGTATTCAACGACCCTCTATATTCTTGAGCTATTTGAGCCAAAAATATAACTGGGATTTCTTTGAAGTCTGAACAAGACTCAAATCTTTCTGCTAAGATGATCCGAGTCAAGATGAGCCATGTTAAGCTCAAGCTAAGCTTATTTGCAGCCTAGTTTCAATTTCATTTTGAGGACTAGGTATTATAAAGCATCCCTAACCATTATTCCATTGCTGTGAGAGACAAGTGACAGCTATAATGTTTATAAATATATGTAAACATAACTAAACATATGATTTTAACATTACATACCAAAAGTGAAAGCTAACAACGGTACATGTATAGAACAACAATTACAAATTTCCTGAAATCTTTATCTTTCTTCTCATTTTCCACATGTGCTTGAAAAATAACAATCACGATGGTATTCCACATCACCGTCTATTTCCCCTTCATCTTGAAATCACACTAGCAATACCCAAATCCATGAAGTATGTCGGTCAGCATCTCATTATATACCACTTCAATACTACGATTCAGAATCTAACGAATGCCTCACGCACACAAGATCATCTAATTTGTTGCCATCCATTTTATACAGTGAAACACCTTCCATCTGGTTATAATGTTCCTGTGCTTCTTTTCTAAGACTCTTAAAAGGCGTAACTTCCCATTTATTGTAATTTGAATTCCTCCTAGTACTACTCATATTTCTGGACCCGGATACAGGCCCGCTACCGTAGGGGCCCGCATCGCCCCACACCTTACAGTTGCCAAATTGTCCTACTTTATCGTATTCACCCTCTTCACTTCTTTTTAGTCGTGTGGCAGCTGCATGAGCTCTGCCTATCTTCTCACGACTTGGCACATCAGACCAATCTTGGGCCCGTTTTGCTCTCATAGGAGAGTGTATCCTAATCACCTGAAATAATATATACTACATGTTACAGATGACAAACAGGCGGGTCAGATAGGTTGGGTCGGGTTACAATTGTATACTTTTCGAATTATGAAAAGGATCAACGTGCTGAACAAGATTCAAACGAACTGAAGAAAACGTTTAGGGACTTAAATCATGTAAAAAGAACCTTCTGTTAATATTTAAAAGTTAAAGGACTAAACCTCAAAAACAAAGACTTTCTGAACGATCAAAAAAAGGCCATAGGACGTGTTAAGTTTTAAAGGTTAAGGGGTTCATAATGTGATGAAATACTCCCTTTTTTATAAAGTTGGGAACTTTAATCATACAAGGACCTTTTCTTGAATAAGAATACCAGAAAAAAAGAGTAAAATGCCATTTTCGTCCCTGAGGTTTGACCAGTTTTGCGAGTTTCGTCCAAATGTTTGTTTTTTCGCATCTGGATCCAAAAGATTTGAAATCTTGTCATTTTCATCCGGCTCATTAACTCCATCCATTTTTCTCTGCCAGGGGTATTTTTGTCTTTTTTTAACTTAAAGGGCAATTTGGTCTTTTGAATACTTGTACATATGCTAAATATACATATGCTAAATGCTTGTACATAAAGTGAAAAAAACGCCCTTTAAGTTAACAAAAAAGACGGAAATACCCCTGACTTTACGGAGAAAAATGGACGGAGTTAACAAGTCGGATGAAAATGGCAAGATTTCAAACCTTTCGGATCCACATGTGGAAAAACAAACCTTGGGACGAAAGTCGCAAAACTAGCCAAACCTCAGGGACGAAAATGGCATTTTACTCAACAAAAATGAGAAAATGTTTACTTACACCAAGGCATTCTAGAAGTTGGTAGTAAGCCCTTCCTTGAAGTGGATTGTGACCTTTTCTTGGTTCAGAGAAGTATCTGGTCCTACAGGTAAAAGGGGTAATGTTAGATTGTTAGTGAGGCGAAACTGGTCAGAGAGAGAGAGAGAGAGAGTAAACTGACCATTCAGTGTAGCCAGGATCAACAGTGAAACCATAAATATCAACAATATCACACATAGAAAGTGCCAGCTCAACAGATTTCATCCCAGTTCCTTTGGCACCTCTGCGTAATACAATACCTTGGAAAAGATAGACCGGATTCGGAATCATCTGAATATTTTATGATAAAATAATCTGTTAGGGTTGCTATTAAGAGATGAGATGATGTCGTAAAATCATCCTCAAGGCCCAAACCAAAATACTTTCTGATTATAGTTAATTTTCTAATCGAATGCACAACTATGTTTCATGAATCACTGCACAGGTTCATAATGGTCTTGCACAGCTTCAGTTAATGACTTAATGACATCGCATGGAAACGATTTACATGCTTGGTTTAAAAAAGTGCGCCTTAAGCGCGCTTAAGCGCAAAGCGCGTCTAGGCGCAAACCCCATCGCCGTGTGTGACATAAGGCGCACGATGTACAAGAAGCGCAGCTGAGGCGTGCCTTTTAGGGTGAAAATCGACCTAAGGCGCAGCTGAGGCGCACGCTTTTTGTACATGGGGTGTTTCTATGCTTCTGAGTGTTGTACAACAGGCTTTTATGCTGTACATTTATGTTTTTTTCCATTTTAAAACATATATAAAGCTTAATTATAGCTAAATCATAGGTATTGGATGCTAAACACTTATGGGATATATAAAATAAATTATATAATCACTTTGCGCTTTGCGTACGAAAAGCTCACCGCTTTTGCGCTTCGCTTTTAAAAAATCTGTTTTAGACCTCATCGCTTTTGTGCGCTTCCGCTTTTTTAAACCAAGATAGAGCCTGACCTAATACTTGTTTGCTAATTTAAACTGAAATATTATATCAGTCATTCTACACCATGACTTTTTAAAATTCTAATACATACAGCTTTGTAGTTTCTACCAATAAGGCTATAATTACACATATGTAACAAGGATAATTTCACAAAATGAAAACATTAATTTAACCTTTTTTTTCTACAAATAATAGCAGTGTACTTAAAAAATTATCAGAAATAGCAATGTACTTTCATATTTCTTAAAAATAACAGCAACGTGATTTACCTAATGATAGATTGATAGGTATAGGAATATGGAAGTATGTTGCGTTGGTATAATGGGTAAACATGTAAAACTATGTTGCTATTACGTGAAATTCCTTCTATATACAAAAACCAAGTTTCATTATATCTGCTTAAGAATACTTACATCAATCATCTGGTTGAAGTCTCTGTGAGTCACACTTTTGATAACAAGCACCTCATCATCTGCAAGAGAAATAGAAAACAGAAACAGCGTGAGACATGTAAATACCTTTAAGACAGGATTGTTTGTTAACTACTGTGTTCGTCAACAGTCTCTTGAGGAGCCGTGGTTTCTGGTGATAACAAAAACATGGAGGCGGTTCTTCATTAAAAGAGGAGTGAAAAAAATGTAAGTATGTAACATGACACACGTTAAATGCAACAAACATTACATATAACTAGGTCCCTTAAAAGGCTTGTTAAGATAGGTTGTCTTGTAGGCTTTAGGCTTTAGAGTTTACCTGATCCGTTGAGGATTGGGATCATGTTACGGGCAGTTCCCCTAACTCCTAATCGAAAATTTCTCTTTAGACCAACATGTTTAGCATATTTCTGCAAGAAAACGTATAAACAGAAGAGTAACTTAAGCAATATAAGGACTTTAGGAAAACATTAGCTAAGTATCAGTCTTTGGGGTGCCTAATTCACCTCGTTAACCGGTGCCTCATTGTCTCTTATAACTGCATCATGACTGTCGATTTCTTCACCAAATTCAGTCTTCAGTAAATCACCTGAGTTTCCAACAACAGCACATTTATGAAACTGGCGAGGGTGAAATGGAGGTTTGGCTGGCAAAACTGGATTAAGGTGCTCTTCACAAAGCGTCCTGTTGCTGCAATCCTTTGCGCCTCTAGGGTTATGGAAGAAATCAAAGTGAGCAAAGCATTAATGTGATTTGTCAAGTTTCAACCACTCAATCAAATAAATGATGCAAATAATGACAATAATATAAATAACCCAACACATCTTTCTTTGGGTATTAGAAGAAAAAAAAACATACAGTTGTGCTATTCTTTTGGCTGCATAGTCCATCCAGCCATCAGGCCGTGCATCTAAATATTCTCTTGTCAAAACTGTAGTCATGTTACGGTACTGCATTTTAAACGAAAAAAAAAGCATTAGAATATGCTTTGAGAGAAAAAAAATGTGAACATCTAACAATAAATGGTTAACCTGTTCCCACAGGAGAATTGCCTCACAAACATCATATTTGTACTCTAATGGCTCATAAGTCTTAAATTGGGGATTCAACTGCAAGTGAACACCAAATTCAGCGTTCAATTTTAAATACATGAAAGAGAGAGAGAGAGAGAGAGAGAGATTCAAACATAAATAAAAAGACAGGTAGATAAAGAAAGAGAGAGATATACCCAGGTGCTATTTGTCCCTTCAGGAAACTTAAGAATCAACTTGCAATGGTCAATGATATGTGCCGTAAGTCCAAATCCTCTGTTTGCCTACATACGACTCGTATTGATTAACAATGCCACTGAGAATTAGCATCATTACACTTGAACAAACAAACAACGGCGAATCATAAACAAAAGAACAACCATATACATAACACATTCACAAAGTAAGCACTCAAAAAGTATGTTCTTAGTTTTGTGTCCATTAACTAACATATAACAAGCAACTAACAACCTCCAAAGCCACACCAACATCGGAAACAAGCATGCAATCAGCTAAAATCTCACTATATTCAAAATTAACCGCTAAATAAATACACTATATGCTGAACTTACAGAAATGTTATGCAATCTGTCTAATTTGGACATTAGTCATATAACAATAATAGCAAACAACAAGTTCATGCAACACAACACAACTACCTACTATCTTAATCTATAAATCTTATGCGTGTAAACAGAAGAAAGAGTGAAGAAGAAGCTAACCACGCATTGCTGAACGTCAGATTGAAACTCAGATAAGATCTGTACATCTTCGGCATTGAGAGGATTGATTCGAGTACCTACAGAAAACGCACAAACAGATTAGAATTGCAGTCGATTAGATTAATATCGCAAAAAGGAGAGTTAATAACCAGTGAAGAAAACCGATTGAAGAGTGAAAACAAGGAGAGAGAAAACAGTAGCAGCACATATGAGATGAAGAAATGTAGGTCTTCTTGATGAGGACTTCAGTGGTCTGGTCATGGTGATTTGTAGTGCCCTAGGTCAGTCGATCGGTGGTGGTGAAGTGCGGTAGTATAATTGAGTGAAGTTGCTACAGATTCGTGATCGTGCGTGCTTGTTTGGTAGCTAAATTGCTGTGGATCGGATGCAAGAATAGAGACGATGGAATGTAACCAGTGTTCGTCTTCTTCTTCTTCTATAGATTCACAACAATCGAGAATGCACCAGAAAGTTTTGACTGAAATGTAACAAATCGGTTGATGAAGGGGGTTTTGTGTAAGATGTACGTTTCTTGATGAAAAAACGATTTGTATTTTAATAGTTTTAAATTTATTACGATACTGAAATTTTTTTTTAAATGTTTTATTTTATTTTATTTCCATGGGAGAGGAGAATCACATGCCGAGTGCCGACAGTCCTCCATATGGGAAAGTGAAATCTCTATTTCAAACTATTAATGGGTGTTTTATAGAAGTTACTATATACCATCGCGGTCCCTTATAATAATCAATAATGAATAATGAGAACCAGGGCCGGCCCGTTAGGCTTACCAATCTAGGCACGGGCCTAGTGCCACCAAAAATCACGGGCCTCTAATTTTTAGTAAAGTTTTATAAATTGTATATGTATCAGGCTCAAATAAAAAGCAAAACTAAACCATATTTTTTTAATAAAAGTTACACAGATAAAAAATGTTCAGGAAAAAAGGCCCACATTCAAGATCCAGTTTCGAAATTAAACCACAGACATAACTGCAGTCTGTAGCAACCATCTACCACTCGACCTCATCTGAATTTCGTGAATCAGCGCCAAAAATCCCTAAAATTGAGCCGCAGTCATCGTTCCTATCTCCTATCGCAACCTGCTCGTTCGATTTTCTATGTTATCCGCTATCACAAATGGTAATCACTCATGGCTTCGGGTCTGCCGGGATTGGAGGAGAATTTATGGGCAAAATTAGGGCTAATTATTAAACGTAGGTTAACTTTAGCTACTAATTTTTCTATTAATCTCTATATGTTTTGCAAAAGGGCCTCCATTTCGTAGTCCGCTTAGGGTCTACAAAAACGTAGGAACGGCTCTGATGAGAACGTAGATTAATTTTTTTGGGGTATGTCTCCCAAGTGTCACTGGTTTCGTCATGTCTTGAACTCATCAGGAGAGCGGCGCCAACTCTCGACCAGTGGTGCGTTCGTCGTTTGCACGACTAGGCACGTACACCTCTTCATTGATACTGACTCCGTCCCCCGATAAAGTCCAGGACTAGCCAGTAACCCAAACGTTCAAGCACAGCCCATAGCATTGTGGTCTTCAAACATTTGGCCCGTGACACAAGTCTAACTTCCTATTTTTTTTCTTAAATCAAAATACGACATAAATGTGTATCAAGTTATGCCGCTAACCCTTCCGTAACAATTAAAAATTCATTAAAACAACAATAATCTTCATAACAATAACGAGTAAATTTTACTTTTTGTCCTTTATATATTATCTAAATTTTGAAACGTGCCCTTTGAAAGTATTAATTTCTTTTTATGTCCAAAAACACATGTTTTATATCACTTTAAGTCTTTTACACCAAACTGAGTTAAATTACTCAGTTAGGTTTATTTAAGGCAAGGGTATTATTGATATTTCACTTTAGTTATTTTGTTTTTAAAAGCAAATCAAAACAATTAAATGTGAGACCCACTTTACAAAGTTTCAAGGCTTCATCTTTCCCACACCCCCATGTTTTCCGGTATTCTTCTCCGGTGGGCTCTTCATTTCCGACAACAAATTTTTCAGTTTTGTTTCTTTATTAGTAAAACATGTGCTGTAATACCATCCTTCTACAAACGATCTACAAACGTTTACTTGCTGAAAAAGTTCACCGTCACCACTCGATCTACAAACAGGATGACGGCGGAGTTGCTGTTGTTGCTTCATCAAACCGCCTTTGAACATATCCGTCAAAATCCGACAACCACTCATTCAAAACCCGAATCGCCTGATTAGCTTTTCCCGATTAACTTATTGCCTGGAACCCTTGTCTCCGGTTAACTATTGTCGTTGTTTTCGAACGACAGGTGGTAGTGATGCTAAAGAACAATGGGTTGGTCAGTCGCCAATCTCAATTCCACTTCCATTTCAAAATGTTGCCAATAATATATATTAAATAACTTATTTGTTGTGATAAAATGCTTTTTAGGCAAAAACATATAACATACGCATCTATTACTTCAATCACTTTGTTGCAATAAGGGATAACCTGTAATGCCTTTATCCTAGTTAGGGATAATATCATAGTAAGTAGTTATATTACTAATATTACGGATGATAGAAAATAGTTTGCTACATCCTAGAGTCGTTGGGGACTCTTCCTTGACCTAAATTAAGTTATTTGAGCAAAGTGACTCGAACATGTGATGACTGTTGGTGTAGTTTGATGTTGTAGCTTTGAGAACCACATATAACTTCCGGTCTCCGGTTATTGCTTGAAAAAAAGCAACCGATTCAGCTAAGCATATAAGTCTGAGCCATGCAAGAGGATAATATATGCATTTATACTTAGGGGTGTGCATTGGAAGCAGCCTCTCTATTCCTACAAGGTAGAGGTAAGGCTGTCTACATCTCACCCTCCTCAGACCCTACCTTAGCTTTGCTATTGGTGGGATATACTGAGTATGATGATGATGATATACTTAGGGGTGTGCATGGGTTGGTTTGGTTCGGTTTTTACTATTAACCATAACCATAACCGCTAGTTTGGTTATGGAGTTTTGGTAACCATAACCAAACTTCGGTTACGGTTAATCGGTTATGAAGTCGGTTATGGTTCGGTTTTGGTTAATTTCGGTTAAGTAACCAAGCAAGGTTTGAAATAAATAGGGTTCTGCACGATTTGAACTTAGCTTAAGCCTATTTTATAAGATAATGCCGATTTAGGGTTATTTTTAATAAAGTAATTCTCAAACAAAAACAATTATGGCCATAACACCTTAGTTCTTAATCAAAATAAATAACATCTACATCAAGATCATTTTGTTACTAACATATTTTTATCTTACTAAAAACCCTCTATATGGTTTTGTAAAACACAAATCCATTATGTAAAGTTAACATCACAATTTCGGTTCGGTTTTGGTTATATCGGTTAACCAAAGCTTCATAACCATAACCATAACCGATTGAGCGGTTATACAAAGTTTCATAACCATAACCATTGGTTATATTGGTTATCGGTTATTAGTGGTTCGGTTATGTCGATTATGGTTCGGTTATCGGTTATGGTGGTTAATTTGCTCACCCCTATTTATACTGATCGCGACAATTAGCTAATTATATAGTATTTTAGAAGTAGCAAGAGTTAAAATAAGATGAATTTTCCTTGCATTATGAGGGTGATAATGATAGTTATATGATAATGCCCACTTGGGCTATAGCCCAGCGGTAACACCAAAAGGTGTTCGGGGGAAGAATCCAGGTTCGAACCTGGAGAAAGGTGAAAAGATAAAAAAAAGTGTGTTAAGCAAACAAATAAATCTTAGTTGTTGAATGTAGGGATGAGCATTTGGTACCGGGTGTCGGTACGGCGGTACCAAATCGTACCGGGTATATTCGGTACCGGTACCCACTTTCCCCGTTTTTTAGTACCGGTATGGTACAATATTTACGGGTAAAACACCAGTATATACCGGTACTTAACCAGTATATTCGGTACTGGTACCCACTTTTCCTGTTTTTCGATACATGTACTGGCTCGATACCAAACAAATACCATGTTCATCCCTAATTGAATGTCTCACTCTTAGAAATGTGCAAGTGGAATATATTACTAAGGATAATGCTAAAGAGACACACCCTTAAAACCTTTAAACTTGTACACCAATACGCATGTCATATCATATGACTAGTATAATATGACAAATGATTATTCATGATTTCATATTTTCATGTCACATTACTTACTTAGTGGTCACATAAGTCATTTATATTTCAGTCAACACACATTATACAGGCCGTATGATTTGAGGAACACCATCTTGTACACACCTTCATGCTACTGATAGATTCTTCGTCTATCATACAACATATTCTTCGTCTATCATACATCATATGTGATTATTTTGCATGTCAAATGACCCCTACAAGGTCACATGGGCCATATGAACACGTCAATGATGTATGAAAAGTGTGTCCCTGATATTTATTTTAATCAAACCCTATTTAAAAAATAGGGTTAAAAATTTTAACATTTTAAGAAACTGATTTAAATTCAGGTTGATCAAACGAAAAGAATATAAAATCAAACATAATAATTCCCATGTAAATTTCTTTTTGAAAAAATATAAAATTTGAGCAAGTGGTAAAAAGTAAATATGACAAAATATAAACTTTGACCCAATCTGACCATATTATTTTCTTCTCTATTTCCCTTTTGGAATTACGCAGAAAACACGTTCTCTGTCTTCGCATCTCAACTGCTGCACTAAAACCCTTTCCTGTAGAAATAGATAAAACGAAGATTCATGATTTAAACAACAACAACTTGAAATTCCATAAACTTTATATCTTCGTTCTTCAATTGCCTTAGGTTTATCAATCCAAAAACCGAAAATGGGCAGCAGTAAGAAGGAAGTGATTCGATTGGAGCGTGAAGCAGTCATTCCAATTTTGAAGCCCAGACTCGTCATGAATTTGGCCAATTTAATCGGTAATTAGACCAATTTTATGTATTTTTTTTATTATTCTGTAACACTTGTTGATTGCAATATTACGATGTTTCCTAAGTCAATTTTATGTTTAATTTATTCTATTGGTTTCTAGGGTGTTTAATTTTGGCTTAATATGAGCATTGGTTGTTGATACATAGGGCTAGTGTTTCTAAAGTGGCAGGATATCTGTTTTGGGAGGCTTGTGTGTTAGGGTTTGCTAGATTATTGGCACTAATTAATTGTTGAGAGTGAAAAGTCAATGTGGAGTTTTGTTGGAATGATTAATGGCATAGGGATAAGCTACTTTTGGTTATGTTAATGTTGGGGAAATGTAAGAGTTTTTGTGAAGATTGGTGTTAAGTGATATTGGGATTGCATATGATAAGAATTTTAGACAAGTGACATGAAGGGTTTTTGTTATAGTAGTTGTTTTAGTTAGGTGCTGTTTGTTTTTTCTGAAAAGTTCTGCGCAAGCTCTTATGTCTGCGCCGCGCAGACCACACGCAGACATTGCCACGCGCAGAATGTTTGTTTGTTCCGAAGACGTTTCATTAAAAAAACGTCTGCACGAGCTCTTCTTGGTGCAGACTTGGCCCAGCCACTTCTAAGATCTTCTACGGTCTGCAGAGGGTTAAACACCACCACTCACCACCACCGCCCATCACCACCACAGTTCACCACCACCGTCCACCGTCCACCACCCACCACCGTCCATCACCACCACCGTCCACCACCCACTACCGTCCATTACCACCACCACCCCCGTCCACCACCCACCACCACCGTCTACCACCATCACCGTCCAACACCACCACTGCCCGTACACCACCACCAATTTACTTTAGAAGTCTGGATACGTTAAAAAACAAACAGCCTTCTTCTTGCAGACTGCAGAGGTTTGGTCCACCTCTTCTTCTACAAGTTGTGCTGGTCTGTGTGTAGTTTTACTACAGTGGTATCTGATAAGCTGATTTGTATTTAAAAGATTTGTTATCTTTCTTTATTTCTAATATCATGTGATGAATCATTTTAGTTGCATTTTGCTTGAATTACTTTTCCGTAACTGATTCTCCCTTATACTAACTACTGCTACCCTTACCAAACTTGGATCAACATTGTTGCATTTTCATGATCTCTTTGTTTTTCCTGTCGTGTGATGCATTATTTTATGTTCAGTTTTTATCTGACGGTGTTTTAAAATCCATGTTTAATATGACCTATGTCGCTTAGAAAATCAGCAATAGCAAAATAATATAAAATATATAATGCACACACATACACATACACACACACATATATAATATACACACATAGCCAGATGTATCTGTTTTTTGGAGTGAAGTTTTCTACCTTTTCAACTTGTTTTACAAGCTTTTATATAAGGTTAAGTACTGCAGAACACAGTTCAGACCGAGCAGAATTCTTGAAGCTCTGCAAGAGAGTTGAGTACACAATTCGAGCATGGTACCTTCTTCAGTTTGAAGATCTCATGGTATTTAGTAATCTACTTTTTAATTAACTTATGCTCGAAAGCAATTTTAGTTCTTAAAAAAAAGGCTGGCTTATGAAAGTGCTGTTAATTTATGTGGTTCTCATACTTGCAGCAACTGTATTCACTCTTTGATCCTGTCCACGGGGCTCAGAAATTGGAGCAACAAAACCTATCAGAACAAGAAATTGATGTTCTCGAACAGAATTTTCTTTCATATATGTTTAAGGTACCGTGCTTTACAATTCTCAAATTGGTTCACATTCAAAATGTTTTTATCTTTTTAAATTATAATTTTAATGGCTGTAGGTGATGGATAAAAGTAATTTTAAGATATGCTCCAATGAGGAGATTGATGTTGCACACTCAGGGCAGTATCTTTTAAATCTTCCTATCACAGTTGATGAATCAAAGGTTTTCTTCGGTGATACATACCTTACTTTATTACAATATTAAGTGTTGTAATCACTGTCTTCATGTCTAGTTGGCTAACATTTCTTTTTCTTTGTTTTTTACTTTTTTTATTTTCTAATTGTAGATTGATAAGAATCTTTTGAAGCGGTACTTTGAAGAACACCATCATGATAACCTTCCCGACTTTGCTGATAAGGTATTGCCATAAGTATGGTTTAGAGGTGGAAAGTTGACGCATCTTATAGCAAATTGGTCGATTTGGTTGGCCTTTTATCTAAAAGGCGTCAAATCATATAATGGTCAAATAGGTGGAATGAGTCAAATAGGTCGAAAGTTACCCAAAGACTATGTTTTAATGTGTATAACCTTCTAAGTCGTTTTTATTTAACGATTTAAATCACTATTGTTAAGATCTTGTTTTTACAGAATTACATGCATGATTAATGCGCTAGTTAGTTAGTTGGATGGAAGTTATAACTATTTAATTAGAAAAAGAAGAAGAAAGTGTCTGCAGGTTAATCGTGAACCGACTCTCCGTGTTTTGAAGTTCAACCCATATTCGTTCTTAACCATCATCCATCGAGACCATCTTATTTTGTTTTGATGCTTCATGCTATGCAAATCAGTGTGATACAACTCACATCTTTCCTCTTATTGTTTACTGTTTTTTTGGTAGTATGTAATCTTTCGACGAGGCATTGGAATCGACAAAACTAGTGACTATTTTATCATGGAAAAGGTGGACATGATAATTTCACGTCTATGGGCATGGATTATGAGAGTAACAAGGCAACCTATTTACAAATTTTGCTAATTATGTTAGTTATGTTTACGTAGAGAGTTGGTTGATGCTTAATTTTTCATCATGCTTGCAGGCTAGGAAAAGTTTTTTCTAGAAAATCTAGTGTTCGAATTAAGAATGACCCAAAGAAAGATGATGAAATTACAAATGAAGAGTTTCCGGATGATTTATATGTTGAGCGGATCCGGATTGAGAACTTGGAGATCAGGTTGTGAGCTAAGTCTAGATTTTTTCTTAAATTTTTAGTTTTGATGTATATATTTGTTTTTGCATTTTATTTGTTTATGCATTTTACCATACGCTTGTTTCCATTCCACCAGTTTACGGAATTTGGCAAGCAAGATTACAATCCAAGAACCTACGTTTGATAGGATAATTGTAGTGTACAGGTATGGCTTGTTTCTTATAGTATGCATATCAGTATATGTAAAAAAAATTGAATTTGGATCCAATTTGTTGGTAACAAGAGTTTGTATATGTACAAATCTGATGTTAAAAATGCTGTAATGATTGATATGCAGGCGGGCGAGCATAAAAAAGGGAGAAAAGGATCGGGGAATCCACGTGAAGCATTTCAAAAACATTCCAATGGCAGATATGGAACTAGTCCTAGTGAGTTTCTTTTACCTGTGTTTGTAATGAGCCAAATAAAAAAAAGGGTTAAATGGGGTGAAAGTCAACCAGAATGGTAAAATGTAACCTATTTTTGTTTCTTATTAATAAAAGCAGCATGATATATGGCCATTATATTTATATAATGTAATGCATTAATAAAATAAAAAATACCAATTATATGTTGACACATGCAAAAAAAATAATACATTCTTCTTGGTTTCCAGATAACAAGTTGCTTGTATTGACAAGAAACAAAAAGATGTTACTATTTCTGTGAATTTTCATAGTTGTTTGCTAGAGTAAGGAATGATCGCATGGTATGTTGCCAATCTATTAAAATTTACCCTGTTAGTAACGCGTACAACCTCTTTAATACTTCATGCAAATAAATAATAAAAGAGTAAAATGCCATTTTCGTCCCTGAGGTTTGGCCAGTTTTGTGACTTTCGTCCAAAGGTTTGTTTTTCCGCATCTGGATCCAAAAGGTTTAAAATCTTGCCATTTTCATCTGGCTCGTTAACTCCATCCATTTTTCTTCGTTAAGTCACGGGTATTTCCATCGTTTTTGTTAACTTAATGGGCAATTCGGTCTTTTTCAGTGGTATTTGGTCTTTTTACATAAAGTGAAAAAGACCGAATTGCCCTTTAAGTTATCAAAAAAGATGAAAATACTCCTAACTTAATGAAGAAAAATGGATGGAGTTATCGAGCCAGATGAAAATGGCAAGATTTTAAAACTTTTGGATCCAGATGCGGAAAAACAAACCTTTGGACGAATGGCACAAAACTGGCCAAACCTCAGGGATGAAAAATTGAAAATGGCATTTTACTCGAAATAAAATCAATATTGTAACAATATAGGTTTTGTTATAATAAGTTAAAAGAGCCCTATATTCTACTTGGAATCTTATCTTTAACAAGTAAAAAAGTTTGGGGGTCAAGTGTCAACTCAACGCTCTTCTACCTGTATTAAAATCTACTGATCCTGTTTTACCCACGCTGCCCGCACACATCATTCTTTCTGGGAACTTTATTTTAGCAGCTGGATGTCTTTTTACATTTGTATTTCTTATTGACAGCCGGAGAAGAAAAATCCAAGTTTAACCCCAATGGATTGGGTGAAGTTCATTGTTTCTGCTGTAGTTGGTCTGGTTAGTTTTTCGTAATTCGTGTGGTTTAATACTTGTTAAGATGCAGTAATTAACATCTTTCTTCTCCAGGTGGCTGTCATAGGTTCGATAGAGACTCCTCAAGCTGACTTTTGGGTCATGTTTGCTGTTCTCTCTGCAGTTATTGGTTACTGTGCTAAAATATACTTCACGTGAGTTTTGTTTTCTTATTATGTGGTTAATGTTTTCCCAATGAATATAAATGATGCGTACTCAAATTTACATTTATTGATATTCATATGATTGTTGTAGGTTTCAGGCAAATATGGAGGCATATCAGAACCTAATTACACAATCCATGTATGACAAACAACTGGATAGTGGAAAAGGCACTCTTCTTCATTTGTGTGATGATGTCATTCAACAAGAAGCAAGTGTTCTACAAAATTTCTTTTTATTACTTTTTTTCCTTCCTGTTTCTTAGCATTTAAAAAAGTGTACATGTTCTAGAATATGTGATGGTAATTCATCTCTTGTTCATTTGCAGGTAAAAGAGGTGATAATATCTTTCTTTATATTGATGGAACAAGGCAAGGCGACTTTAGAGGTACACATGAATATGTTAATCTGCATCTTGTTATATATCATATGCTTCTTTTCGGTTGTGTATGTATATGCAGTGGCGGATCTAGGATCCACGCCAAGCAGTAACGTTTTATAAGAAAAGCGGTAACGAAATCGAAAAAACGTCAAATTTTTCCAAAATTTACACTAAAAAGGTCAAATTTTTCCCCGCCTAGCGGTAGCGGGCGCTCCCCCGAGTAACCACATAGGTCCGCCCCTGTGTATATGTATTGAGTTCACTTTTTTGTACATTATTTTAGGATCTTGATTTACAATGTGAGGAACTGATTAAAGAGGAGTTTGGTGCAAGCTGCAACTTCGATGTCGATGACGCGGTCCACAAGTTAGAAAAGATGGGCATTGTTGCTAGGGTGAGATTGCATTAGCTTTGTTTTCTTCTTCCATGCAAATACTATAATATTTGAATTTATTATTATTGTTTTGTACGTTTGATCCAATTAGTAAATAATAGGTCGATTCTAGGTTTCTTTTCCAACCGGTGTAATAGTTAAAATCATATATATAGCTTCATAGTTTGTTTTATTAAAAGAAATAATATTAAAATGAGTAAATTACGTTTTTAGCCCCTGTGGTTATATCACTTTTACTATATTAACCCAAAATAAGAATTTTTAACATATCTGCCCCCATGGTCTATAGATTATGGGGGGGGGGGGGGGGGGGGGGGGGGGCAAAATAGTTAGTAATAGAGACCATGTGGGCTAAAATGGTTAGACTTAGGTGCCAAAATGGTTAGTTATAGAGACCATGGGGGCAGATATGTTAAAAATTCTTATTTTGGACTAATATAGTAAAAGTGATATAACCACAAGGGCCAAAAACGTAATTTACTCTATTAAAATAATACAATTTTTGTAATTTTGTTTTACACTCAGATTATTTATAAAAGGATTAAAAGTGATGTTTTTATTCTTTTTTCAATTGTAGGATTCGATCGGAAGGTATTACTGTGTTGGTTTGAAGCGTGCAAACGAGATCATTGGCCCCACAACAGAGGAGCTTGTACTCAAGGCAACCATGGAGCATGGTTCTTGATGTTAAATTCAACGGAGAAATGCGGTGTGCAATTTGTTTTTGTCAAAAGCATTTTAATTTGTACCAATTGTATGTATATTTGTTGCTGCATCCCTGTTACTGTTTGATTCCCAATCCATTGTGATTGTCTTGGTAACTTTATTAATATTTGTTGCTGTCATATGTAAAACAAACAATGAGGACCTTAATAAAGTTGTAAAATAAAAGAAAAATAGAAACTTTGTTAATCAAGTTCTCAGGCAAATCATTTACTGATTTATACATGAAATGATATGATAACTGAAGAGGGACCCCTGTATCGGAAAAGCACAAGTGATGAAGCTCCAGACCACTATGTCGGGACCTTACATCCGGACCACTAATCATAAGCGACTAGGTTACAGACCACTACGTGTCGGGGTCAGTGGATCCCAGCGACAGGGATCTGGACTAACACATATCCTGACGGAGTCATGACATTTAGGCAACGCGACATCCGGTTATTGGTGGTTCTGCTTTGTGCACTGTAAGAATAATATATTTAGAGTAAATTGACAAAATTGTCCCTGAGATTTGGATATTTTGCCAGTTTCATCCAAAATAATTTTTTTTGTACCATATTGCCCTTCACTTTTGGGATTTTTGTCATTTTCATGCAAATGTCTAATTTGCTTTATTTTTTATGTGAGACATTTGGATGAAATAACGTTAAAATCGGCGGATGGTTAATCATGCATTATGTTGTGACGTTGATAGCTGAAATACAGGGGGGTACATGCACCAATCAGTCTCTGTCCCGATTGTTTGAGTGTTATATGTCTTAGGTCCAAGGCTTGATACAAACTGCAATCGAGCCGGGGTCTCACTGGAAGCAGCATCTCTATTCCTACAGGGTAGAGGTAAGCCTGTCTACCTGATGGTGGTGGTGGTGGCGGCGAAAAAAAGTTAGACGTTTTGATGAAAATGACAAAATTCCAAAAGTGAAGGGCAATATGGTACAAAAAAGTTTTTTTGGATGAAACTGGCAAACATGCTCAAACCTGAGGAATGATTTTAGCAATTTACTCGTATATTTATTTATAGCTATCATTATCATTTATCTTATATATCTGATCAAAAAATTAATATTCCTAATTTGTCCCATCTCTCTCTCTCTCTCTCTCTCTCTCTCTCAAACTGTGTTCTTTAGAACACATAAACCCTATTAGAACTGTACACCCTAAATGGGAATTCAACCAAGATAACGAAAGGTGTCGTTTACTTCCCTCTACTGGATTTGCTAGCTTATCAGATACACAGTTATATTTATTTTTCATTACATGTTTACAAAATTGATCAACATGCACATCTAGAAGGGTTTTTCCTTTTTCTCTTGTCTAATTGTAGATCATGACTTGGTGACAGAGACGTGACCAAATATATCCACACAGGAGGGTTAGGAAATATATATATATAAACCATGACTGGCCAATATACATCCAATATTCTTTTCAGAACTTAACACGTCTATCACTAAAGTTAAAGAGATATATGATTTAAATTTAATTCACCTCCCTGTTACTCTCTACACGTCATGAACTTGTGTTGTTTGGTATATCATGCTTTGATGTCGACATTCTTAAAGTCAAGTTAATACAAATTATATTGTTTTAGTTATAGTAACGACAAGACCCAACAAGTTTTCCACTAATAAAGTAATCTTTTTGTAATGTAGTATTTTAATCTAACTTTATGGAGTTTTAACTTTTTGTATTTTTTTAACGATAGTCTGTGTCTCATAATATTCTATTTTTGTAGCTATCCAGGGGTAGAGCTTTATTGGGGTCGGGGTGCCCCGACCACACCGATTTTTCTCTTGTAGTTTTAATTTTAACAAGAATTTTCGGAAAAAAAATTGTAGTGTAAAATATTGAATTTTTAAGAGTCCGACCCCCACTTATTTAGATATCGAGAGTTTGATGTCCATCGAGTTTTCGTTTAAGCTCCGCCACTGTAATATTATCTATTAAAAAATCTAATTCTTGACAAAAAAAAATCGTGTACGGATA
This sequence comes from Helianthus tuberosus, assembly GCA_030545235.1. Classification (NCBI taxonomy): domain Eukaryota; kingdom Viridiplantae; phylum Streptophyta; class Magnoliopsida; order Asterales; family Asteraceae; genus Helianthus; species Helianthus tuberosus. Next base: position 164,576,838 of record CM060433.1, read on the forward strand.
AAAAATTGCGTACTAAGAAAATCTGTGGGCTTAAAACTTCGTGAAGGCGTATGGAATGGGTCATTCACGGGATGGAGACACGTGGTCTTGTGTTTTTAACATTTTATGCATTTTTTTTCTTTGCGTGCTAAAGGTTTTGATTATCACGTGCATATTTTTAAAGCAAGTGTGAAGTGCGAACATAAATGGGTCGAGTGGCCTCAAAACTATAATTTTTTATATCTATTAGTTTCAATAAAATAATTAAATAACTAATAACTAATATTATATATATGATCATAAACTCATAAAGGTTTTAGTTAAAATGATATTTTAAGTTTATAATTATTTATAGCGGGTTAATTAAATGGGTTTAAAAGGGTCTTATAAATGGCTTAGTTGGTTACCTAAAAAAAATAATGGATTTCAATAATCCTAACTATTAACCATTGATCGCCAACGGTTCAAACTTAAAAAATAATCAATGTCTTACTTTTTCATATATTGTAAACCAATTGACCTTTAGTAACAGAACCTTAATTTCTTTTTGTCTTTTTTTCCTTTCCTGTTAGCAAATGTCCATTGGTTTACAATATGTGAAAATGTGAGACCACCACTGGTTATTTTTGAAGTTGGGACTTAGGATTATTAAAGTCAATTATTCCCTACACAAATAATTGTTTTGTTTGGCGTATGGTTCGTAATTGAATTCCGTTAGCTAACAATTTTCTCAAGAGAGGCATGTAGGTTCCTTCTTCTCCATGTTTCCTATGTTCTAAAGAGTCGGAAGATGTGGAGCATCAAAGCGAGAATCCATAACAGAATAAAAAGTCAATGAATTTGGCTTACACCCAAATCAATATTATTAATCAATAAACTCTCTCAAAACTTCTATTACATTGACTTGGTATTTATAGGCTAACCTAACACGTTAGACTACAACCCTTATTGTTTAAATTCTTATTACCCGGATAACCACAATAAATTAAATCTACTCATTTAATTTATCCATGTTAATCTGATTAGTGACTTGAGGTCCACGACTTGGGCCTAAACATGTCAGATCTGGATGCGGAAAATCCAAACATTCAACCCCCTTGAGTTTATGAGTCGTATAGGGGAGTTCTTCAAAACTAAACAAATCCCGCATCTCTTTGTACTTAGTCTTTGCGATTGCTTTCAACATAATATCGACATGTTGTTCTTTTCCACTTATATGCTCAACTCCAAATTCACCACCTTCCATACCTTCTCGAATGTAGGGAAATGTGAACTTGATATACTTGCTTCTATTGTGAAACATCTGGTTTTTCACGAGTGCAATTGCGGATGTGTTATCAACTTTTAGTACCACCTTTTGAGGTTCCTTCCCAATAATTTCGCCCATTAGTTCCCTTAACTAAACAACTTGGCATGCTGCTAAACTAACTATAATATACTCTACTTCACACAAGGATAAAGTTACAATACTTTGCTTTTGTGAGCACCAAGTAATCAACAAAGCACCAAAATAAAATACGTGACTTGTAGCGCTCTTACCATCATCTTAATAAATATTGTGGCTACTCTTACTATAACCAACTAGTTTGCCTCCATCACCACAAGTATACTTTATGCCAATATCATCGTTCCTTTCACAAAACGGAGAATTTGTTTTTATCGCTACTACATGGGATTGTTTAGGCCTCTTCACGTATCGGCTAACCATTCCCACTGAGTAAGGTCGGGCCTAGTTTGAAGTAAATATCTAAGCCATCTAATCGTTTTACATAACTCAGTTACATTAACATCAGGTTCATTGTCGGCTTTTAACATCTTCAATGTAACAGTATTTATTTTATCAATGTTTTAGTATAGCCTATAACAGATGATAAGGTTGCTAAGATGTTTGCAAACATCTGAGAATCTTTTCTGTTAGGAACGTTAGATGTAACTATCAGGGTGACGTCAACCAATCACCGAACAAAGCTTTCGTACTTGTATAAATAGATCCCACCTGTTAGTGATCTATTCATCACACACACTCATATTTTCTCTTGTATGAACTGATCTGTTTGTGTGATCAGCTGAGGGGGGTCTGTAAAACTAATCGTTTGTAAAACATTTGAATCTTGATGATTAATTAAAAACAATCGTTGATAATGACTTCCGGTTTGTAAATATTATTGTGATAATCAATACTTGTTTACAAACGAAGAAACTCAGTTTCTAACAGTTATGCATAAATTGTAAATAGATATGTATACAAATTCATATTCGTATGAAATTTTTGTTCTTAATCTTTTACATGGTGTAGTTGTAATTAAATGTGTTTATAGAATAACTAAAAATAATTATGTGATAAATAAATCACTTCAAAACGAATAAGTGCGTATACATTTTCTTCGTTTTCACAATATATTGCTCACATCCTTCCAAAATAACATCCTTCCAAAATATGCTGACTCAAGTAAACGCAATTCTTGTATAGTTATTACTCAGGGCCGGCTCAATTATTTTGTGGTATAAGGCGAAGAAAAAAACTTGTGGCTTTTTTCCTAAAAAAACGTATGTAATTGAAAGTTAAATTTGAAGGGTCCAAGTGTAATTATTTGAAAGATTGTGTTAAAATTTAAAAACAAGTAAAAAAAATGGAAGAAAATGGTGAACCAGGGATTCAAACCTGGGTCTCACTAACATCCATACATACACAAAACCACTACACTACCAACCATCAATCTATTTAACCCACTCTCTAAAGCTTTTATAAATGGACTGTGGTTTCATCAAATTGTGAAGGCCCTATAGTTTTGTTGGCCCAAGACCCAAGGCTCGTTTGACTTGGGCTTAGGCCGGCCGTGTTGTTACTCCAACAATCCTTTTCAGAAGGTGGAGGGAATTCACAAATGACGAATTGTGGTTAACAATTTAATATATAATCATGATATGCGAAATTAGTCAAGTATCGACTTTAAAATATGAGTTAAAATTATTTTATAAAAACTTCTAAAATTAAAAAGCGTATAAAGACACAATAGATCGTACAAAATGACACAATGTCGAGTAAACTACAACACACTGCCGAAAAATATAACACAATGTCGAGGAAAAAAAATACAATAACGCAAATATAGAAAAGGCACAATGATAAATAAAAGACACAATGATAATAAACAAATATTCTAAAATCTACAACCTATAAATCCAAAAGAGAAAACCTAAAATATCGCATCGTAGAGTTCGATAAAACGGTTCCAATGACACTTGAATGAGTTCAATCAGGGTCCGTACGATTTCTTATTTTTAAGAGCCTTTGTATTTAATCCTGAACCTAAAATATATGCTTTAAAATATATGAATAATAAATGACTTTGAAAACGTATCTATTTTTTACCCACACGTTCTTAGAAAATGTAATTTCTTATATAATAAAACTAGGTTACAACCCGGTGTATTACACGGGTTGAAAAAAATAAATATATAGTTAATAATGAAGATTAAAATATTACAAAATGGTTTTTGTGATAAGATATTGTTGATTTTAATAGAATCTGAAAGAGAGTGAAATAAGAAAGAAAATAAATTTCGGCTCACTAAATTATAACATATGATAATAATATTAACAACAACAACAATAATAAAAGCATTTTATGCGGTTTGATAGATAATTTGTAGGTACACGTTTATCAAACGTCCTGAATGCGCTAGGCTATAAGCCGATTATCTTTTATGTACTTTCATCTGTGTAACATCCTGATTATAGAATCAAATAATAATAATAATAATAATAATAATAATAATAATAATAATAAAAATCATAAATGAATTGAATTTTCTTTAGTATAGGAATATAAAAGAAAAAACATAACCTTAATAATTTTAATAACAAGATGAAATTTGTAAACTAATTAAATGAATTTAGTTAGAAAATATATAAATAATATTTGGACCTAAAGAATACGTAAAATAAAAAAAAACTTATCTATAATTATGACTTATCAATATCAGTTAGGAAATATAAAAATAATAATTAGACCAAAAGAATACGTTAAATAAAAAATAGAACTTATCTATAATAAATAAACCTATGAGGGACACGTATCATTCAAGCTATCTATTTTTTTGTTTTCCCGTTCCTCTCTCCTACTTAATTATAAATATTTATTTTTTATTATTAAAGATTATATAGGGTGGGTTCGGCTACAAATTCCACGATAGCCCTATGTGCTATTTACAACACTTTAGCATGCTAAACTATTAACATACATGTACTTACCGGATTTGCGATCAAGCCTCGAACCGAACACAAATCTTTATCAAGAGCATAAGGTTTAAGTCCAAGCATAGTTTTCCCACCATACTTGAATCTCTTAAACCAAGGCTCTGATACCAACTTGTAACAACCATAAATTTATTTAGCGATTTTCCCATAAATAATCACAATTACTGAGTATTTATATTTATACCTTCATGTTAAAATACTGGTTTATTAAAAACTTTTACAATTTAAAGTGATACAACATAATGTGGTTTAATTCGCCCTTTTAGAATAACGACGAAACAACATTGCGGAAGCTTCGTTTAACGTGTGTTCGGTTCTTGCTCGATGCTTGATCTTCATCCGGGACTCTCGACATTCACCTGTGATCAAAACCAACTTAAAAGTCAGTTTTGATAATTAAATAACTAGTACAACAAGGAAGATTGGGTCAAATAATCGAATTAAACAAGGAAATCAAGTAATTCCAACATTGATATCTTTGTTCCAGAAACAAAGACTTGAATCTGGCCTCCACCGTAACTTACGGTGGGCACCGTAAGTTACGGTGGCCCCTGGTATAAAAATTCCCCCACCGTAAGGCAGGAGGTAACTGCCGTAATGTTTTCAGCCTCCACCGTAACTTACGGTGCCCACCGTAAGTTACGGTGGCCCCTGTATCAGGCCCTCCCATTTTGCCGTTTTTGACACGAAAACTTTCGTATCTTTCAATCCGCTTGTCCGTTTGACCCACCGTTTCTTCCTACATGATTGTAATTTGATCCTTCATCATATGGAGTTAAAATCCAACATCCGGATTAACAAAATTTAAGACTTTTAAGTCTTCGGCTTATTACCCTTTTTACCAAATTTTGACCCGTTCGCGATTTTATCAAACAAACATGTTTACTTGATCTATAAACTCATGAGAATCATAGTTTCAATATCTCCTATCAAATTAATCATAAATCATGAGTTTCTTACTTAGTTAGAACCCGTTTACGCTCAAGTGCTTATTTTGACCCATTAAGGGTATTTAAGCACTTTAAAGCTTAAAATCGCTTTCATTCATTTCTAGCGTCATATTCCTACATTTCTTATCAAGTAATCTTCCACCACAACTATACGTGTGGTGGATTAAATGTGCATATCTATATGTTCCTAGTTTTACCCCTCGGATTATTGTTTTACGTCAAAGACTCATATAAAGTCATTCGACCCAAGAATTTACATCTTTCACTATCTTTTCTTATTCTAAGCATTTATTTAATCATAAAACTTGTTTCCGAACCTCTTGCAAGGATCGTTTGTTCGAATTAGCTTACAAGGGCAATTTGGTCAATTTTTATCCTTTCTTTAATACAAAGGAACTTTTAAATACTTGTTTGACCCAAAAATCCGACCTTTTAACTATAATCTTGTTTATAAACCCATGTGCTTCTAAACACCATAATCATAACTCAATTTATTCAGTTTACCTAAAAGATAACCGAATAACTATATTTTAACCTTGTCTAACTCTTATAGAATCTCAAATTCTACATGATGAGTTGAATCATTATACGTACCTGGCTCGGATCAATATATTGACCCGTTTCAATACCTTGACTTAGTAGCCGCTAAGCAATAACGATGTGCGTATCCATTTGATAATTATTCCTATAAACATGTAACTCGACAAACCATTAGTCGATGTTGTCAAAGGGTGATAATTTCACCTTTTGACCCGTTTATTTACCTAGTGATCTTCGTCACTTCAACTAAATGCCAATTTCATGTATTATGCTAATTTAAAGTCTACTAGCGAAAAATACGAAATCAAGCATAACGTAACGGAATCATAGTTACGTACCTTTTTAAGCATCCTTTTCAAACGCGTATTTCCACCGGCTTGTCCACTTGACGATCCGGATTCCTCGCCTAAAGAGTTCAATTCACGATCCGTTTAGAACCCTTTTTTTATAAGTCTTAACGCACAATTTGCCACTCAAATCAAATATGCGTTTTTAGTCCGAATTTTCAACATTTCTTTTCTCTTAGGCATTATATCAAACACCTAATGAGCATGATTTCATATAATTCACAATCAAGTTATTGACTAACTATTTAGCCAAGATTTAAGCATCATGTCGCATGTTCATGTCAAATTTTTATATCAAAAATTCTGGATTTTCTTCATGGAACTCAAATACACTAGGTTAACAAAGATAATCCTAGTGTTTAGCGTAATTCTACAAAACCCACTTGACACATGAGTGTATGATCATGAATTCACAACCATGAACATCAATTCAACAAATAAATGACTAGGGTTTACTCCTAGACATAGTTTCATCCCTAATTTCATCCAAACAACGAACATGCAAGCTCAGATTCGAATCTCATGTGTTCATCAAAATTTGAGATGGAACCAAAGTGGGAATTTTGACATACCTTATGATCCCTTCACTGAGGTGATCACTAGTTTGTGCTCGGATTTCGATTTGGGTTCGATTTCCCCTTCCAATTTGTTGATTTTGTGCTTGTTAGGGTTTGAGTAAGGGAACCCCCTTGGCTCCTGTGATTTTCTCGACCAGAACACACACTTAGAGTGTGTGTTTTGGTGTTGATGTTTTATTAAATAAAACTAGTTTCCAGCTTATCACTTTTAGTCCCTCTACTTCACACAAGTTTGCATAAAGGGTGTTTTAACCCTGCTTTTCTTATTATTCCAAGACTTATAACTAACTAGGTTAATATTCCTAGTTACTTGGTGGGTCCCGGGAGTTATAACCCGTTTTATTTTAAGTCCCGTTAACTCGGGCTCTTATAAACTCAATTCCTTAAAACTTTGATTCGCTTGTATTTAATATTAGGATTTCTTATTTAAATCCAAATATTCACCGGGTTATTTTTACTACTAACGGTACTTTACCCGTCTTTTAGTATAAACGGAGTTTGATTACCAAACCCGTTTTCGGGGTGTTACAAGTCTACCCCCCTAGAGGTTTCGTCCTCGAAACTCTTTCTTACATAATTCATTGAGTTTAAACTCAATGTATTTGATCCGAGAAATCTTTTAAACATTACTTATACTTTTAACCAATTGTTAGTATTACCAGATAAGTATGGTAACATCTTTTTGGTCACTAATTGTCTACGTATCTTATACGACATAGTGCAACTTGAAATAACGTAATCTCGTTATTTCCACTACTTTAGTTAACTTAGCGATATCCATCGCTTTCATATACTATCGAATTCTTTATGAATCCGTTACTTTGACCCGTTTAAAGGTCTTTAGCGAAATCTTTCACTTTTAGCAACAAATTCTTTTGTTTTCAAATTTATTTATTCGGTTCAGTTATACCGAATCTACCGCTTACAAACAAACCAAATTTCTTGATTTGAATTGCTGACCTTAACCGGTCTCACTAACTAGACTTATTAGTCCAGTTACTTTTACCGCTCGCTTGGTTATAATGTGATTCTACCTCACATTGCATTTCTTGACCGTGATCGTGTCACATCATGTTTAATTCATATCATCAACCTTTCATTTTCGAAAACATCGCTTTTTCGAATATATCGTCTTGCGCCTATTAGTGTCCAGACTTGTATCCTTCATGCTTACTATTTAAATTCCTATCAGAATTTATATTTATAAAAACGTTATTTCTTGCTAAAACCAAAGTTTTAGTTTTAGGATATTCTCTTTAACTTTTGTCAGAATTATGGATATTGACAATCCATAATTTATTCTTTTACAGTCTTAGTTTTATGCGGGGATTCTCAACTGATTCCTTCGCTTTATCTAATTAACCCGTAGGTTTTATCACTTAGCCTTATGGGCTATCCTGATTAGACTTTCACCTCTTTAGGGCGAAGTCCTTATAATTTCTTTCTAATCATGACCCGTGGGTCGTTTTAGTCTCGCAGACCTTTCCATTGTTTACAGCTCTACAGGTTAGGTTGACCCCGTAGTTCATTCTTTACTCATGTCGTTCTTAAAATACATGTTTGGTGTCAAGGCACCCTGTTTTTGTTTGAAGAATCATTTATTTTTCGCCCTGGGTATTTTCTTTGACCTTGACCGTAGTCTAAGGCTACATTCGTTTCCTTTCGGACAATTTTCTGACTTTATGACTTCTCACGTCATTTATGCGTCGGTTTATCTTATGCTCACCATTATCCAGTTTACATACATTCATATTTGATTATGTCCCATTGCCTGGCTCATTATTCTTTTGCTTTTAACGCTACCATTATCCTGCTAGCGTTTACTCGTGCCGTCCGTCATGATATTATATTCGACCCGTTCAACTTTAAAATAGTTGAACATAATTTATTCAAAATTTCTATTTACATTATATTGTCGTCTTTTAGTTATGACTCAAACCCGAGTCTTTTAATCTTTCCATCCGAGTTCCCGTTTCTCGGTCTACACATGTGTTTAATTCTTACCCATCATCCGGGTGTTTTACCGAAGTCGTTATTATTGCAACCCTCCCGGTACGCATTAAGACCTCGCTTCATTTTATATTCCGACTTTGTCCTCAAGTTTGGCGTTTTACAAAAACGGCCCGTTAAGAGGCATATTTGCATTTTCCGGGTTCGAGTGTAAGTACACTCCCTCCCAATGCATATCCTAATCATTTTACATGTTTGCATCCTCCGGGTTGAAGTGTAAGTACACCCCTCCCAATGCATACCTTATTCGTTTTACATGTTTACATTCTCTGGGTTCGAGTGTAAGTACACCCCCTCCCAGTGCATATCTTAATCGTTTTACATGTTTGCATTCTCTGGGTTTGAGTGTAAGTACACCCCCTCCCAGTGCATATCTTAATCATTTTACATGTTTCTTTGTCCCTTCCCTCAGACTCATTATCCTAATATAATACGCTTTCGTCACTCGGCTATGCGTTTACATTATTATCAAATATTTTGCTTATCTGAATTATTTGGGTACTTTTTAATTTGTCCCACTCACCCCGTCCTTACTACACTGGATGTAAGCATGTCCATCATAAAAAGTTCATGGTATCATGTGTTCACTACCTACTTGGCCAGAGTAGGCGATCGACACATGACATACATGACCCTTTTATAACTTTCACATCACACCCCATGTAAGTAATACCTCTATTTATTTCTCTTGGAAACAATATCCTGGATAGGTATTCTATTCAGGTTTTTCCAAGTTTTCAATCTACATATGCAACTATCAGTTTCTACGTATTTGTTGCATATTTCTATTCATGCAATAATTTAAACGTGCACCTGGTAAATGCTTGTCCTAACGGGCTTTCTTGCCATTACTTATTTGCGATCGTTGCGCGATTTAGGTCCTTGATGAGTATGCTCTTCTTATCCTATCTCGGACCGTTCCATCATCATATCTACAATTCGTTCCACTCTCGTCATCTTCAGACGCGAGTGTCCTTCAATTAAAACATTCACAAGAGTTAATAATGTCAACTTCAATAATCACCCGTATTATAATACAAGGCTTTTTCTATCATACGCGTCAACGCGCTTATTTTCATCAACCATATCAATCCTTTTAATTGGGGTAACGTGTATCACACGATAGCCCTATGTGCTGTTTACAACACTTTAGCATGCTAAACTATTAACATACATGTACTTACCGGATTTGCGATCAAGCCTCGAACCGAACACAAATCTTTATCAAGAGCATAAGGTTTAAGTCCAAGCATAGTTTTCCCACCATACTTGAATCTCTTAAACCAAGGCTCTGATACCAACTTGTAACAACCATAAATTTATTTAGCGATTTTCCCATAAATAATCACAATTACTGAGTATTTATATTTATACCTTCATGTTAAAATACTGGTTTATTAAAAACTTTTACAATTTAAAGTGATACAACATAATGTGGTTTAATTCGCCGTTTTAGAATAACGACGAAACAACATTGCGGAAGCTTCGTTTAACGTGTGTTCGGTTCTTGCTCGATGCTTGATCTTCATCCGGGACTCTCGACATTCACCTGTGATCAAAACCAACTTAAAAGTCAGTTTTGATAATTAAATAACTAGTACAACAAGGAAGATTGGGTCAAATAATCAAATTAAACAAGGAAATCAAGTAATTCCAACATTGATATCTTTGTTCCAGAAACAAAGACTTGAATCTGGCCTCCACCGTAACTTACGGTGGGCACCGTAAGTTACGGTGGCCCCTGGTATAAAAATTCCCCCACCGTAAGGCAGGAGGTAACTGCCGTAATGTTTTCAGCCTCCACCGTAACTTACGGTGCCCACCGTAAGTTACGGTGGCCCCTGTATCAGGCCCTCCCATTTTGCCGTTTTTGACACGAAAACTTTCGTATCTTTCAATCCGCTTGTCCGTTTGACCCACCGTTTCTTCCTACATGATTGTAATTTGATCCTTCATCATATGGAGTTAAAATCCAACATCCGGATTAACAAAATTTAAGACTTTTAAGTCTTCGGCTTATTACCCTTTTTACCAAATTTTGACCCGTTCGCGATTTTATCAAACAAACATGTTTACTTGATCTATAAACTCATGAGAATCATAGTTTCAATATCTCCTATCAAATTAATCATAAATCATGAGTTTCTTACTTAGTTAGAACCCGTTTACGCTCAAGTGCTTATTTTGACCCATTAAGGGTATTTAAGCACTTTAAAGCTTAAAATCGCTTTCATTCATTTCTAGCATCATATTCCTACATTTCTTATCAAGTAATCTTCCACCACAACTATACGTGTGGTGGATTAAATGTGCATATCTATATGTTCCTAGTTTTACCCCTCGGATTATTGTTTTACGTCAAAGACTCATATAAAGTCATTCGACCCAAGAATTTACATATATTGACCCGTTTCAATACCTTGACTTAGTAGCCGCTAAGCAATAACGATGTGCGTATCCATTTGATAATTATTCCTATAAACATGTAACTCGACAAACCATTAGTCGATGTTGTCAAAGGGTGATAATTTCACCTTTTGACCCGTTTATTTACCTAGTGATCTTCGTCACTTCAACTAAATGCCAATTTCATGTATTATGCTAATTTAAAGTCTACTAGCGAAAAATACGAAATCAAGCATAACGTAACGGAATCATAGTTACGTACCTTTTTAAGCATCCTTTTCAAACGCGTATTTCCACCGGCTTGTCCACTTGACGATCCGGATTCCTCGCCTAAAGAGTTCAATTCACGATCCGTTTAGAACCCTTTTTTTATAAGTCTTAACGCACAATTTGCCACTCAAATCAAATATGCGTTTTTAGTCCGAATTTTCAACATTTCTTTTCTCTTAGGCATTATATCAAACACCTAATGAGCATGATTTCATATAATTCACAATCAAGTTATTGACTAACTATTTAGCCAAGATTTAAGCATCATGTCGCATGTTCATGTCAAATTTTTATATCAAAAATTCTGGATTTTCTTCATGGAACTCAAATACACTAGGTTAACAAAGATAATCCTAGTGTTTAGCGTAATTCTACAAAACCCACTTGACACATGAGTGTATGATCATGAATTCACAACCATGAACATCAATTCAACAAATAAATGACTAGGGTTTACTCCTAGACATAGTTTCATCCCTAATTTCATCCAAACAACGAACATGCAAGCTCAGATTCGAATCTCATGTGTTCATCAAAATTTGAGATGGAACCAAAGTGGGAATTTTGACATACCTTATGATCCCTTCACTGAGGTGATCACTAGTTTGTGCTCGGATTTCGATTTGGGTTTGATTTCCCCTTCCAATTTGTTGATTTTGTGCTTGTTAGGGTTTGAGTAAGGAAACCCCCCTTGGCTCCTGTGATTGTCTCGACCAGAACACACACTTAGAGTGTGTGTTTTGGTGTTGATGTTTTATTAAATAAAACTAGTTTCCAGCTTATCACCTTTAGTCCCTCTACTTCACACAAGTTTGCATAAAGGGTGTTTTAACCCTGCTTTTCTTATTATTCCAAGACTTATAACAAACTAGGTTAATATTCCTAGTTACTTGGTGGGTCCCGGGAGTTATAACCCGTTTTATTTTAAGTCCTGTTAACTCGGGCTCTTATAAACTCAATTCCTTAAAACTTTGATTCGCTTGTATTTAATATTAGGATTTCTTATTTAAATCCAAGTATTCACCGGGTTATTTTTACTACTAACGGTACTTTACCCGTCTTTTAGTATAAACGGAGTTTGATTACCAAACCCGTTTTCGGGGTGTTACAATAAGTTTATTTATATTTTCTAAAGTTAGACTTGAAAATATATTATTCTTGGAACTTATATGGAAATACAAATACTTTTGCCAAGTGAAAAATTATAAATAATTTTTCTAAGTAATATTTCTTAAATATATATTTTGGAAATATATATTGGATATTTATTAAAGATAATATTCTGGAATAATTAATGTGAAAGTAAGTATGAGGATACTTAATGAATACAATAAAATACGTATTCTCACATGTATAAATACACACCGGAATACGACCCCAAAATATGGCAAAAATACACATGTATAAGATACCCCCATCCTTAGGAGGGAAATACTGATATAAATACTTGGGAAGTATTAAGTTAATATATATTGTTCAACAATTATTCCAAAATTTATAAATATAATTTAAGTTAAAATATTAATTATTTTAACAAATAATTATGTGACTTGGAATAATATTAAAAGAAACGTAACTCAGAAACGTTAATACTAAGCCAAGGCACAACCCGTTTGTCTAATAGACATTAGCACGTTGTAGGTAGTCGTGTTCACCGGAGAAGTTCGAGTTACGATTATTGAAGACGCAAGACTGTGAGTTTCGTGTTCACCGGAGGGTGTGACAGCTTGGTATCAGAGCTTCGATTGTAGCGAACTAGGATTCCTTCTCGAGTCTAGACTACAATCATTAGGGCTCTCACGAAAATGTTTTCACAACATGTTTTCATTGCATACGCGAAACGCCCAGATCCAGGAAACAAACATTTTTACAAACAAAAGACACAAAACACATTTCAAAGTTTATGTTTATGATTCAGTCTGAGAGGCTGGGAAGTACAGTCTGAGAGACTGGGTAGTTTAGTTTGAGAAACTGGGAGGTTTAGTCTGAGAGACTAGGCGGTTTAGTCTGGGAGACTGGGTAGTTCAGTCTGGGAGACTGGGTGGGATAGTCTGGGAAGACTAGGATGGATACGTGATTACATTGTTATTAATTACATGCTTAATGATGATTGTTGATATATGTGAATATGTTGTGATTGTTTTGTTACAGACACTATGTCTTCGTCTGAGAGTGGACTGTCTGATACTGTCGACCCCATGGCCATTGTTTCTGACGATGAGATCGTCCTAGAGCCAGAGACCTTTACCTCCGATACTGAGAGTGACTGGATATGATGTCGGATGACGACGACGATTTTCAGCCTTTTGCGCTGCCCAACTTTGGCGATGATTTACCGCATGCTGATGGTATCCCTGACGAGGATCCCTTTCTTATTCCTATTCCTGCCCAGGACCATCTCATCCTCGGACATTCCGATGGTGAGCATGTCGTGGCACCGATCCTCGCCCCTTTGCCCCTTGCGGCCTTTCCTTTCGAGGATTTGCCTTTTGATGACTTGTCTGATGATGATGTCGATCTTTTCATTGATGGTCCCCCTGATGATGCCCAGGGTGATGGAGTTTTAGCTGAGGATGTCATTGTTGTTCCACTCGTTGAGATTCCTATCATTGAGGTTTCCTCTGATCATTCTGTTCCAGATTCCTTCGAGTTTGTGTCATCCACCACCTTGCATGCAGTGGGACTGCGACGTTACGCCACTGATACTGATGATGATACAGCCATGTCAGCTGCACCGATTCCCCCACATGACGTTGAGCCTGGACTTGTGTAACACCCGTCTAATTATACTTGATTTTAATAATAAATTATAACATTGTACTTAAAATTCGCTTAATTAACATAACTTTCATAAAAGAGGTTCACGACTTAACAAAAACCTTAGTCAACCAAAGACTAGGTTAAACATTTTAAAAGTCATTTAATAATTGTTTACATCCCAAAAACAAAGTCTATTAAAGGTTTAAAGCGTTGCGGAAGCTTGAAAGTAGTGTTCGGTTCTTCAAAATCTAGCTCGATCATCTTCCGGTTAATTACCATCAACACCTAAGATCAAAAACACAACACAAGTTAGTTTTGATCAAGTCCAAATGATTGCACACAAGTTCCATGGATCAACAAATGAAAAAAAATAAAAATTCCCGGATTGAAGGCGTCGCGTGACGCGACGGGGTCTCGCGCTACGCGAGGCCCTTGTTTTCACAGCAGGTCTTGTTTCTGATGCTGCATTTTCCCAGATCCAAGTTAAATCACATCCCAACTTTAAAAAGCCATAACTTTTGACTCGTAAGTCCGTTTTAGGTGATTCTTTTTCCTATGCGTCTGTAAATTCATTACCGACGCGCCTATTACAATTTTGATACCGAAAAATCTATTCACGGACTGAAAGGCTATAATTCCTTATACGTTTATTTGACCCATTCTAACTTTAGTCAATTTACTACCCATTTAACTAGTATGTTTATGGCGATTTATGCCCAACATCCGGGACTTATTGTCGCTCACATTTCATTACCAAATCTCTCGGTTTGATGCTTTTGTGAGTATTATTGCCATTATCGTCTATTAGAACGTTTAATACTACAATTTTCACAACTAATAGACCCGTTGGCTCATCTTATGGAATCATCCACTTATGATGACTACCAATTGATTCGTTTACTATACTAAGTCTATTAATTCACATACAACCATAATCAATATAAATTCTACGCATATTTCAATTCAACAATAAGATTTACAACTTATCAACAAACAATTCTAATTGACTATTTTGACCCATATGTTTGTCGAGTGAGTTACACCACTTCATTGACATACCAAACGCCATCCTTTTCTCCATATCAATATTGAACATATTTACCACTAGGTTTATCTATATATGTAACGGAACAACAAGTCACGTACCTTTAAAGCACACCCTTCAACCGTGTATCACCTTCGGCTTGTCCGCTTAGCGATCCGGATTCTTTACCTAAAGAGTTCCATTCACAACCATTTTAGAACCCTTTTTACATTTATTTATCATAATTCATTATGATATCCGAATCTGCATTTTTTTGTCCGATTATTAACATTTTGATCCCCACTTAGGCGTTTTAACAAACACCTGGCGGGTCGGATTTTTACATAATCCATAGTAAATTCATGACTTGTTAATTTCATCTAAATCAACTCAAATTTAGCAATTTACATAAAGTTTTAGCATCAATTTTTCAGAAAATTACTTCATGCATTCAAATTTCACTAGAACAAGAATCATAATTCTAGTGTTTATCTAGTTTCTACAAACCAAATAATCACCTACAATGGTGATTATAAACTCCACAAATATAATGCTAGATTTCAACAAGAAATCATCTAGGGTTTATCTCTAGACATCACTTTGCTTCTAATTTCATCAACACAACAATCATGCATGCTCAATTTCTGATTTTCTCAATTAACCTAAAACTGAACATGAATCAAAATACCAAAATTTTGCATACCTTTTGATCCCTGCAACGAGGAGATCACTAATTCGTGTTTGAAACTTGATTTGGAGCAGATTAAGGGCTCCAATTTGTGAGTTTTATGTGGAGACTAGGGTTTGGAGGAGACTCCCTGGTCGCCCCTTTCTTCTGTACGACCCAAACACACACCTATGTGTGTGTTTGGTGTTTTATTTACTAATAAAACTTCCATGTTTCAAGATTTTGCTAAATTAGTCCCTCAACTCTATTTGACTTATAGTTTAGGTGTTTTAACTTATTATTTATCACCTCAAGACTCTTAACTAACTGGGTTATCGATTCCTAGTTAGCTTGTTCTTGTTTATTTCATGCTTTATATATCTGATTTAAAGTTTTAGAATTTTCGGGGTGTTACAACTTGAGCTTGATTTTATCCCTATCGATCAGCCTGTTGATGCACCCGCTGATCCTGAGCCGATACCAGCTCCTGAGCCGATGCCCGCTCCTGAGCCTTTGCCTGATTTTGATCCTATCCCATTTGGCATACCTGACATTGCACCGCTCATACCAGATCCGATTCCTGCACCCACTGTCACGGCCCCCGGCTCGGTGTTACCCGGTCCAGAAGCCGCGGGACAGAAACCCGTGGTATTTATTATTTAATTTGGCAGCGGAAATATCCACAGGATCGTTTTAAACTGAAAACCTCCAATTATTTTATTTCACACTTTTGGAATAAAATCCCATAATTTACAATAAAGGAATTTCACGAGGAAATTCCCTGTTTTACAAAACATGTTTATTTATTTTACTGAGCCACCTCTTCAAGCTTTAGTGCTACGCGGCACTTTTTACTTGGTTCACAGTAAGTCAACTGAAACATGTTTTAAAAAGATTTTATCAGCGAGGAAATACTGGCGAGTCATTCAGGTTATATAAAATGACACCTGAGTTATAGATTACAGCATAAGAGCGATTACAATGGCTACTATCTTATTTTTATATGGCGCTGTGTCACACCCTGGTGACGATGGTCATACCACTATTGGGTCTTTTCACCCAAATAGTGATGATTATCACTGTTAGGTTGGTGAACCTAACCGTGAGCAATTAGTAATGTGCACAATACCCCACTTGCCAGTGATTTAAGATAACCAAGACTTAATCCTTGTAATTATAACTTTTTGAAAACAAATAGGGTTTTGGAAACAATTTGATAAAAAGAGAATGACTCACATTGCAAATTTAATTGGACAGAACCTTGCTTACTAATTTAGCTTTGTAACCTAGTTTAAATAACAATGCATACGAAACTAGGTCAGTAACTTGATACAACATTTACGATAAGCTCACGAAATCAAAACCCTCACGACGAATGACAAAGTGTAGCTCGAATTCGGGCAGCACTTAAACATCCATCGGATCGGTTTCAATCGATCGGACATTGTATCGTAGCATTGATCGAGTTATTACCCTTGATCGTAGCAGTGTTTTCCTACTTTGAATGTGATTTTCGAACAGAAAGATTGTGATTTTGATAAATTTTGCGCACACAGACAATCAGCCCATGCACAGGCAATTTATAGCAACTTTTTGGGTTTTACGCGGCCCGCGTAAACCCTCACTTAAACCTTACGCGGCCCGCGAGGGCCCCCTATTCTACGTCTAGGGCTAGCGTGTCACATGTAGGCCAGCCACGTGGCTGACACGTGGCCTGGAACACGTCCCGGTCACCAGATGTCCTGTCGCGGCCCGTGTAAGCCCAAACTTAAGTCTTACGCGGCCCACCTGAAATCCAATTTCCTTGTTTTCTTGGTTTTTCACAAGCATTAGGGTTTCAGGGGTCCAGGTTTTCACTTACGGGTAGTTTTTGGACGTTTTTGCAGGTCCTTACATCCTCCTCACCTTATTTAAAATCTCGTCCTCGAGATTTACTGAAATAAGTGAGGATACTTTCGCTTCATTTCCGATTCCAGCTCCCAGGTGTACTCAGGTCCTCTTTTTGAATCCCACTTGACCTTGACCAGTACTAGTCCTTTGTGTTTGAGAAACTTGACCTTTCTGTCTTCTATTTGGAGTGGTTTCTCAACAAATTTTAGCTTTTCATTCACCTCTATATCTTGAAGAGGTACTACCAGGGACTCGTCAGATAAACATTTCTTGAGGTTGGATATATGAAATACGTTGTGTACTCCAGCTAGTTCTTCTGGTAGTTGTAGGCGATAGGCGACTAGTCCTATGCGTTGGATTACTGGGAATGGTCCTATGTACCTTGGACTTAGCTTTCCTTTCTTACCAAATTGGACTACTCCTTTCCAAGGAGAAACTTTTAAGAGTACCTTGTCTCCAATTGGAAATTTGTCACACCCCGAATTTCCACGTATTACCGGTGGGCCCGGTGGGGAGTATCGTGACGTAGTTGATATCATCATAGTCAAACAACACAATTTAAATGCACAGCGGAAGCAAAAGATGAATCACATTACAAACCGAAATAAAAGTAATATCAAAGTATTACAAACGGACTGTAAAGGATCCACAGGCGGATCAAAAGATAAAAAGATCATTGTTCAACAAACTTTAACATCTAGAGCTTGCAAGACTTGATTAATGATGCCAGGAGTAGCCAACCTATTTCGTCTAGTACCTGCACTTAGCCTTTTTGGAAAATACGTCAGTCTACACTGGTAAATACAATTAACTGACTCATTTTGAAAAGAGTTTAAGAAAATTAGTTTGAATGCACATGGCACAAAATATCTTTTATAAGTTGGGACAATTATTTAGAAATAATCTTGTATACAGTTTTACTTATTTGTCGTCCGTCAGGGCCGGTTAGAAGAGCCGGACAAGATTAACTGACACGCCACAGGTATAATGCCCACAAGGTTGATTCCTTTAAGTGGATTACCAGTTTTTACATAATGCAACTGTCAAGTGTATGCCTACACCCCGTGCTTAGGTCGTGGCCATTTCTTTGAATGATGCCAAGGATATCCGGGACATGGTCATTTAACCCCCAAAGGCCATACACCAAATAATACAGATTAAAACGAGTTATGTAAATACATTAATCACAATCTGATTTAAATGACTACAAACCCGACCAATCGGTATTATTATAATACCGTATCCCAAGCCCGTATAGGGAAAATAAGTTAAGAGTATTTACCTGAGCAAATATTCAAATTTATCTCAACCGTATTCAATCAGCAAGTGCAAGTAGCTTTTACCGGGCTCCTAATCTGGAACGAAGGTTTTAATAACCTATTAGATTTCTAACGGGTCTTAATTAAGCCTAAACTTAGACCGGTTAGTTTTAAAGGAAGATATATGGTTCAAAACGCACGATTAAGCGATGACCGGATTAGAGTGTGGTTTAGACCCGACAAGTTTGTATACTTGTATAATATGGGTAAACTAACCACATTTTGGATTTTGAGATAAAAACGATAAGGTTTGACCCGTTTCGGCTAATTTATGCAAACTAGTTACATAAACCGCACCGAACGCGAATAATGCGTAACGGGTAACCAAATGATTCATGAACAGGTTTCCTAAGTTAATATGCCTTGAATATGTTGTGATATCAGTAGGATACCTTCCATTATGCCCAAAATGGATTTAAGTTCAAACTATGCCCCGTAGGGCATTTTGGTCATTTTAAAGCTTATAAAAGAGTTTAAATATAAATCTGAGTTTCAGGTCTGATTTATTCAGTAAAAATACTTATTTTTATAAGTCATAACAGTAGGGTATGGTATATAGGTGAAATTTACCTTTTATAACTAAACTATGCACCGTAGGGGCATTTCGGTAATTTTACATAAGCTTTAAAGGTTAAAATAGGGAATCTGAGTTTAAAACTTTTGCTCACTGTTAAGATATAAAAATTTTCTTAAAACATCAGTAGGTATTAAGTCTTATATGAGAAAAATGGTTTTAATACATACTATGCGTTTTAAACGCGTAAAAAGATGGTTTTAAGCGATTTCCGGGTTTTTAAAGAAAAGCTGATATTTTTATCATTTCAGAAGACTCAAAATATTTTATTTATTATATAAAATCAGTAGCAAAAGGTTTGGTATCAAAATAATATGTAAAACTCATTTTATAGGCCAAAAGGGCAAAACCGACAACTACCGAATCAAAGCTATAACCCTATGTTATGCTCAGCCTAAAAATAAATAAAAATCTTCAAAAATACCAAAATATCATTTTACATCATTGGGTAAAAAATTTGGTATCAAAAATTGGGTTTAGATGGGCTCTATGCTAATTACGCCGTTTAATTAATAAAAAACTTTCTAATTACGCTATTGAGCATAACTCTTAATCTAGACCTCCAACTGATGTGAAAATTTAGGGACATGTTTATAAATCAGTAATAAAGATTATTGTCCTCTCACATTTTCAAAATCCTTGTTTTAAGGTCAAAAGGGCATAATAGTCAACATTTAGGCATATAACGAAAACATGCATATGAATCGGATAACTAATGAACCAAGTTGTATAATCACAGAGGGTTATACTAACATGTAACCTGGTCCGAATAAAGCTCTAAGGCATTTCTAAAACATGCTACATTGGGTCAGAACTGAAAGTCAAAGCAAAAGTCTAATTATGCGACTTTCGGTTCCGAACCGAGCCTATACTGAAAATTGTCGGGTTGAACATGTTTAGACATGTTCTTACATTAATTACCAAGTTATATTAGTGATAAAACAGGTTGCATGGATTCTACATTGTTAATTATGTATTTATTTGAAAATTAGCTTTCTGCTGACTTTTTATGATTAAGTTTGACCCGACAATTGACCTAGTTAGAGTGGGAATCAGAGAGTGCCCTTTTAAGGGTTTATTACCCACATAATTACCAACTCATAGGTACTTTCAATTCGAGATTTGACTGGACAAATTTTAATTAATCACGAAGTCAAACCTTAATTACGACGGTTTGACTTTGGGTCATTAAACTAATCAAAACTGAATTAAGAAAGGTTAAGGACACTTACTGAAGTCCTATGCACGACTAATGATCACTAGGAAGTGGCCTTGAGCTTCAGGAACCTCCAGAGATGAAGTTATGAAAGTTTTGAATTGCAAGTGTCCAATGTTGCAACAATAGAGCTTCTTATATAGTGATTTTGATGCAACTAGATCATGCCAAGCAAGTCTACAGGTGTTATATGATGTCCCCATGTGTCCCTATTGCATGTAAACCCATTTGCACAACTCCTGGTATGTAAAACAAGGCTCTAGAGGCGGTGCAACAGGCTGAACTGGCACCTGCAGGTGTTTTCTGTCGCTGGTAGTCCCAGGCAGCCCGCGTAAGACTCCCCATATGTCTTACGCGGCCGGTATGAGTGGCCAGAACAAGTTAAAAATGTTTCAGCAATTGCAATTTAGGTCCCTGGTCCTTGCAAACGTGGTTTTAACTTTATTTCTTGCATTTTTAACCCTCTAACTTGACTTTTAAGGGCTCCAAGACATAACCAAACTTTGTTAAGTCCTTGGTTAGTTTTATGATCACCCGAAAAGCCTTAAATTCCAACGTTGACGCTTTTAACCCCTCATATACGAATGTTATCATAACTTTCTCATACGATAACGAAACCTTGTGAAATTTTTATCACTTATTTTAGTGAGCATAGTTAATCATTACAAAACTTCGGGTTTGTTAAAAGGTCACTCAGAGGTATAAATTAAACATGTTGACACATTTAACCCCTGTAGTTTGTAATCTCTCACTTTCTTTCACAATTGGCTTCGTATGATCCACAATTCATCCGTTTAAGGGTATAAACATCGTGTAGGGTTATTGAAAGGTATATTTATTCGATGTTGACACTTTGAATCCTTTTACACACGTAAATTCTTCGTTTGTCAACTTTAGTCCCTTTAACTTAATCCTTTACACGTTCAAAGTCCATGACACGTGTCAATATAATATTGGACATGAATTTACGAGGTGTTACATCCTCACCCCCTTAAAAGAAATATCGACCTCGAGATTTACTGAAATAAATGAGGGTAATTTTCTTCCATTGTGGACTCTACCTCCCACGTGTACTCAGGACCTCTACGGGCATCCCATTTAACCTTTACAATCGGTACATGCTTCCTTCGAAGCTTCTTAACCTGTCGATCCTCAATCGACAAAGGTTTCTCAACAAACTTCAGGCTCTCATCTATGTGCACATCCGTATGCGGTATGACTAGTGATTCATCAGCTAGACATTTCTTCAGATTGCAGATGTGAAACACATTATGGATTCCACTGAGCTCTTCAAGAAAATTTAACTTATAAGCCACTGTTCCGACACATTCGATGATCTCGAATGGTCCTATATACTTTGGGCTTAACTTGCCTTTCTTGCCAAATCGCATTACCCCTTTCCAGGGTGATACTTTCAGTAACACTTTGTCACCAACCTCAAACTTTAGAGGTTTACGCCTTTTATCTGCGTAGCTTTTCTGCCTATCCCTGGCAGCTTTGAGATGATCTCTTATCTGCACAATCTTGTCTGTCGTCTTCAGGACTATATCAGGTCATGTGAGTTGGACATCTCCAACTTCTGCCCAACAAACGGGCGTTCTGCACTTTCTTCCATACAAAGCTTCAAATGGTGCAGCTTGAATACTGGAATGATAGCTATTGTTATATGAAAATTCAATCAAAGGAATATGATCATCCCAACTTCCTCCCAAGTCAATAACACAAGCTCGTAGCATATCCTCGAGTGTCTGTATAGTACGTTCACTTTGACCATCTGTCTGAGGATGATATGCTGTGCTGAAGTTTAATCGAGTGCCTAGGGATTGCTGAAAGCGTTTCCAGAAATGCGATGTATACCTTGTATCCCTATCAGAGATGATAGACACTGGCACTCCGTGGAGAGATACAATCTCGTCCACGTACAGCTGAGCTAACTTATCTGAGTTGTGTGTTTCCTTAATCGGTAAGAAGTGGGCTGACTTAGTCAGTCTATCCACTATAACCCAAATAGTATCATTTCCTCTCTTCGTCTTTGGCAACTTGGTGATAAAATCCATAGTCACCATTTCCTACTTCCAGGTGGGAAGTTCAGGCTGTTGTAGCAGACCCGACGGCTTCTGGTGTTCAGCCTTAACTTGTGCGCACGTCAAACATTTGGCTACATAGGTAGCTATAGACTTCTTCAAGCCTATCCACCAATAATTTGCCTTCAAATCCTGGTACATCTTGTCACTTCCAGAATGAACGGAATACTTAGAACTGTGGGCTTCTTGGAGGATAACATCCCGAAGTCCTCCATAGATCGGAACCCATATTCGTCCATTCAATCTTAGGATTCCATCCTTGCCATAAGATAGCTGCTCGGCAGTTACTCCCAACTTCTCATTTGGATAGTTAGCTTCTAATATGGCTTCCTTCTGAGCGGCTAACAATCTTTCATTTAAGCTGTTCTTTAATTCAATGCTCTTGGCATTGATTCTAATGGGCTTAACCCTTTCCTTTCTGCTCAAAGCATCGGCGACCACATTCGCCTTACCTGGATGGTATCGGATTTCACAATCATAATCATTCAGTGTCTCCATCCATCGTCGCTGCCACATGTTCAGATCCTTCTGATTAAACAGATGTTGAAGGCTTTTGTGATCAGAATAGATCACACACTTGGTACCATATAAATAATGCCTCCATGGCTTTAGTGCAAATACAACGGCACCCAACTCCAAGTCGTGGGTGGTGTAATTCTTCTCGTGCACCTTCAACTATCGAGAAGCGTAGGCGATAACCTTGCCTTTCTGCATGAGCACACATCCCATACCAGTATGTGATGCGTCGCAGTAAACCACAAATTCTTCTATCCCACCAGGCAATGTCAACACAGGTGCATTGCTCAACTTCTGCTTAAGAATGTCGAAAGACTCTTGCTGCTTAGGACCCCAATCAAACTTGATATTCTTGCGGGTTAGTGAAGTTAGGGGTGCAGCAATCCTTGAGAAGTTTTCAATAAATCGCCTATAGTATCCTGCCAAACCCAAAAAGTAGGGCTGGCAAATCGTGTCTTAGCAGGTTTAACAGATCTGATAACGCGAACAACAAAAATTTTAAACATGAATACGACTTGTTTAACTACTTTATATCCAATGTCTATAAGACAGATGTATATTTTATGCACCTAGAAGGAGAAATAATGGATCCTAACTTTCAAATTTTGATTATTTTTAAAAACGTAAAAAATCACATGGTGTATTTTTCTGTTATCGTGTCTTAGCAGGTTACCTACAGGTTACCTATTGCCAGCCCTACCAAAAAGCTACGAATTTCTGTGGGCGTCTTTGGCTCTTGCCAATTCATGATAGCTTCAATCTTAGCGGGATCCACCTGGATACCACGCTCACTAACCATGTGTCCAAGAAACTGGACTTCACGAAGCCAAAATTTACATTTAGAGAACTTAGCATAAAGCTTCTATTGCTGAAGAAGTTTAAGAATACACCGAAGGTGCTTCTCACGGTCAACTTGATTCTTCGAGTAAATAAGAATATCATCGATGAAGACGATGACAAATTTATCCAAGTAGGGCTTGCAGACGCGGTTCATGAGATCCATGAACGCTGCTGGTGCATTAGTGAGTCCGAACGACATCACTAAGAACTCGTAATGTCCTTAACGAGTCCTAAATGCAGTCTTGTGTACATCTTCATCTTTAACCTTCAGTTGATGGTAGCCTGACCTTAAATCAATCTTAGAGAAGTAACTTGCCCCTTGTAATTGATCGAACAGATCGTCGATCCTGGGCAATGGATATCTATTCTTGATAGTGACTTTGTTAAGCTCGCGATAATCTATGCATAGACGCATCGATCCATCCTTCTTCTTTACAAACAGGATTGGTGCTCCCCAAGGGGACGAACTAGGTCTAATAAATCCTTTTGCCAACAAATCATCCAACTGAGTTCTCAACTCTTTCATCTCAGTTGGGGCTAACCGGTAAGGTGCTCTTGCAACAGGTGCTGCTCCAGGTATAATGTCGATTTTGAACTCAACTTGCCTATCTGGTGGTAAACCAGGTAGTTCTTCAGGGAATACTTCTGGATATTCAGAAATGACATGGATGTCTTCAACCTTGGGCTTTGGCTTATCAATAGTCACTTGTGCCATATAAATTACACAACCTTTCTTCATACATCTTGACGCCTTAAGCACAGACACTTGCTTAGGCAACCCATACTGAGTATCTCCTTGTATGGTAAGCGGCTCACCATACGGAGTCTTGATCACCAGTTGTTTCTTATCACAAACAATCTGGGCTTGGTTATGAGATAACCAATCCATGCCTATTACTATGTCGAAACCAGCTAATTTCAAAGGAAGTAAGGATAATGGAAAAGAGTGGTTCCTAATGGATATGAAACATCCATCTAACACGGTTGATGCGGTTTCTAAGGTACCATCGGCTAATTCAACCTCATACTTTATGCTTAGGGTTCTAACAGGCATATTCAACAACTTACAAAACTTATCATCTACAAATGACTTATCCACACCCGAATCAAATAATACCCTTGCATAAACATCATTGATGAGAAAGGTACCTGTGATCACATTATCATCCTGAACGGCTTCTCGTGCATCCATTCGAAAGACCCTTGCATTGGTCTTCTTGACTTCTTCAGGCTTTTTGGCATATTTAGGGCAATTGGTTTTGATGTGCCCCTTCTCGTTACAGTTATAGCACGTTGCTTCCTTTATCTTCTTGCACTCTATCGTCTTGTGCTCCTTGGATTTGCATAACCCACATGTAGATGGTTTTGACTGAGACTTGGATTCAAACCTGCATTTTCCGAAGTGACGTTTCTGGCAGGTTTTGCACTTTGGCTTTTCATCTGCTTGCTAACTACCCTTGTTAAACCCAAACTTCTTCTTGTGGTCTGTGGTTCCCTTAAACTTCTTCTCAGACCATCGTGAGTTATCGTCCTCACGTTTTCTCTTACCTTCCTCCGAGTTCTTATGCGATCTTAGTCTGACCGCATCCAAGGTAAGGGATAAAGATATATCAGCTGCAGACCTAAAAGTAGCAGGTCGTGATTCATTGACAATGGCCTTGATCTCTGGGGCTAAACCCCCAATGAAACGAGCTATTCGTTTGGGCTCCGATGTTACCAAATATGGAACCAGTCGAGACATGGTATTAAAGCTAGTAAGGTATGCCTGACAGTCCAGGTTTCTCATTACCAGAGATAAGAAGTCGGACTCAATCTTTTTTACCTCATGCTGAGGGCAGTAATTCTCTTTGATGAGTGCAACAAACTGATCCCAAGACAGATTGTACAATGGAATCTTCCCAGTAGCCTGGATTAGAGACCTCCACCAGGCTAGTGCTTCACCTTTAAACGACTGAGATACATACTTCACAACATCCCTATCAGCGCAACCACTGATGTCAACCACGGTATCCATTTCGTCCAACCATGTCATGCAGTCCACAGCCCCTTTCTCCCCAGTGAAATCCCTGGGCTTGCAGGAGACGAAATATTTGTAGGTACAGGACTTACCACGTGGTTCTCGTTTGAGCTCAATCTTCTTTGACAGAACACTATGCTGATTTGAGGAGTGATGATCGTCATCCCTCCTTGATCCATTATGTTTAGAGGGTGGCTTGCTATGAGCCTCAGAGTGAGTCTTAGGTTTAGAATGGGGTACAGATGAGGCCTTGCTTCGAGTACCACTTGACTCATTAAACTGCCTATCTATGGCCTTGGTAACAGCATTATCAATCAGTGCTTGAAGTTCCGCACCAG
The DNA here is from genome assembly GCA_030545235.1 of Helianthus tuberosus. Classification (NCBI taxonomy): domain Eukaryota; kingdom Viridiplantae; phylum Streptophyta; class Magnoliopsida; order Asterales; family Asteraceae; genus Helianthus; species Helianthus tuberosus. Next base: position 164,603,424 of record CM060433.1, read on the forward strand.
TTACGTTGAGCCTGGTGGTATCATGATTCTCCCTTGGATGACTGTTGACTTCTTCAGACTCAGCCATGTAGCTTGATTGCTACATAAAATGATGACAATGACTTCTTAGAAGTTTATAATAGATTTGTCATCTTATTAATTTATTAACCATGGCATTAATAAACCACATTTGGTTAATTTGTTAAGTATTTTCATTCAGGATTTTTCATTAATAACCCTTAGTTATAATTAAATATAATAATGGCACAAAAGGCCAAGTCACAGGGACAAATTTAATTTATAAACCATGATTTCAGAGAATCGAGGTATTAAGGTTTGAATCATAGTTCATTACCTTTCTTGACAGGGAGTTATAGGCTACGACTGTCTTTTGTCTTATATGACAATGATTATGGCTCGTAGGCCCTCCATCACAAATGGATGTTTAAATAATAAGGAAGGATTTTGAATAATCCAATGTAAGGATGACACGTGTGATTTTACGAATCACGTTAGCGAGGGATGTTAACATGTTTTCAGATGTTAACAAGGATTTGAATCTCTTTTTAAACAGGTTTTACCATCATAGCCAGGTCTTATAACGACATGCAGGCTAGGTTATACCCTTTAAGATTCTTATTTAATATTTAACGCGGAGCAAAATCTTAAATTGAGATTGTTAATCAGGATCTGAATCTAATTGAGGAACTACCATCATGGCCCTATCTTAAAATGACACATGGGCTAGGTTTTGTCCCTTTTTAGATTTTATTTTAATGGCAGATCTTATAAAAAGGAATGATAATTTTTATTTATTCTATAATTTATGTTTATGCATATAATTAACAAAAATGAAATTTTAAATTAAACCATTCTACTACAAAATTTAAAGAGTACATGTTTGCCCTAAACGGGACTTTACAAGAAATAACTTGCCCACGCAGGGGCTATACTGAAAAGACATGCCCACGCAGGGGCTAAACAGAAACTACACGTCCTCGCAGGGACTGATTACAGAAACAGATGTCCACGCAGGGACTGATTAAACATTAAAGAAATACAATAAACAATTAAAGGATTTAATGACCCTTTTTGGTCTTCCCCTTGATTAAGCTCGCCAGACCCTTGAAAATTCCTCGGTTTTGCCTACGCTCTTCTTGGACCTCCCTCTCGACCTGGCTCAACCTTTCGAGAATCTCCTGTTGCTGCGGTAGCTATATTACTGGCGGCTGCGGGGGCTGCTGATACAGCGGAGGTTGAGGAGGTGGCGGTTGTTGATACCCATAGGGTGGGTACCCATAGTGTGGATATCCAGCTTGATATGGGACTCCAAAGGGTCCTTCTGGATGAAGGGCATTGTAGTTTGACGCTACCAGGTATGGGTCAGCCTCGGCATAGTTGTAGTTGGTGTGGGCCGGCTGCTCAAATGGGTTATACGCCGCTGAACCGGTGTATGTAGGAATTGGGTTTTTAAAACCCACTGGTGGCGGTGCGACCGGCGCAGACTGCACCTCAGAAACAGGGTTCGAAGGCCCACCCATCTGTGGGTCTTCGTATAGTGGCGGATAATGACTGCCACTAGATGGTTGAGGAGTGCTGATTCGGACTCCCCCCTGCACGGACATCCATGCGGTTTATCTCCTACGCCTTGGTGGCTCCGGAGGCTGTTGCTGACTGGTGGTGGTGGTGGTGGAGTGACCGCTACAAAACGGGAATCCTCGGAGGGATCCTGCTGTGGTTGCTGCTGCTGCGGTGAGTTGTGGTAACTAGGAGTAAACACCCAGTCGATCTGGTTAAACCTCGCCTCGTAGCTGTCGGGACCATTATAAGGTGATCCAAGAAAGGGTGACACATCCGAAATCTTGATGGGGTGAGTAGGCATGCCGGTTGGCGGTTGGGCAGGTTCCGAATCTTCATCCATATCCATGGAGAAATGGTCTTCTGGTCCCAACGGGTTATAACCCATTGGTTCATTAATTAGGTTTGCCGGGTTGAACCGACTCTGAAAATAGGGCGTTGGGTCGTTGAAGGGTGAGTTGTGGCTTTGAAGGGGTATGAAAGAATGGTGTGAGTTATGGGGCTCATTCTCCGATTGAGGCCCGTAAGAGTTTAGGTATGAGGGTGAGGAGCTCAGCGAGACTGAACGCCTCGCTGGTTCTATGTGGGTCCTCCAGTTTTCTTGAGGACTTCGGCTTAGGGAATCAGATGGTGTTCGCCGGTGTGAAGGCCCGGCCTCATGATCATTGGGGGCGACGAGTGGCCCATTGCCTCTACCTCTTCCTCTCATCCTTGGCGGCATTCTTTTTGAACCTGTCAACAAACAAAGGACACAACAAAAGAAACAATAAAGGACAAAATTAAAATAAAACAAATTTGGATTAGCCCTAAGTTCTTTGTCTAGACTCGGAAGTCGAGGAATGTGCAAACTGTGTCATTGAGATTAAACACAAAAGGCTAGTGTTTAATTCACTCAATGTTGGCTCTGATACCAACCTGTCACACCCCGATATTTCCACGTATTACCGGTGGGCCCGGTGGGGAGTATCGTGACGTAGTTGATATCATCATAGTCAAACAACACAATTTAAATGCACATCGGAAGCAAAAGATGAATCACATTACAAACCGAAATAAAAGTAATATCAAAGTATCACAAACGGACTGTAAAGGATCCACAGGCGGATCAAAAGATAAAAAGATCATTGTTCAACAGACTTTAACATCTAGAGCTTGCAAGACTTGATTAATGATGCCAGGAGTAGCCAGCCTATTTCGTCTAGTACCTGCACTTAGCCTTTTTGGAAAATACGTCAGTTTACACTGGTAAATACAATTAACTGACTCATTTTGAAAAGAGTTTAAGAAAATTAGTTTGAATGCACACGGCACAAAATATCTTTTATAAGTTGGGACAATTATTTAGAAATAATATTGTATACAGTTTTACTTATTTGTCGTCCGTCAGGGCCGGTTAGAAGAGCCGGACAAGATTAACTGACACGCCACAGGTATAATGCCCACAAGGATGATTCCTTTAAGTGGATTACCAGTTTTTACATAATGCAACTGTCAGGTGTATGCCTACACCCCGTGCTTAGGTCGTGGCCATTTCTTTGAATGATGCCAAGGATATCAGGGACATGGTCATTTAACCCCCAAAGGCCATACACCAAATAATACAGATTAAAACGAGTTATGTAAATACATTAATCACAATCCGATTTAAATGACTACACATCCGACCAAGCAGTATTATTATAATACCGTATCCCAAGCCCGTATAGGGAAAATAAGTTAAGAGTATTTACCTGAGCAAATATTCAAATTTATCTCAACCGTATTCAATCAGCAAGTGCAAGTAGCTTTTACCAGGCTCCTAATCTGGAACGAAGGTTTTAATAACCTATTAGATTTCTAACGGGTCTTAATTAAGCCTAAACTTAGACCGGTTAGTTTTAAAGGAAGATACACGGTTCAAAACGCACGATTAAGCGATGACCGGATTAGAGTGTGGTTTAGACCCAAAAAGTTTGTATACTTGTATAATATGGGTAAACTAACCACATTCTGGATTTTGAGATAAAAACGATAAGGTTTGACCCGTTTCGGCTAATTTATGCAAACTAGTTGCATAAACCGCACCGAACGCGAATAATGCGTAACGGGTAACCAAATGATTCATGAACAGGTTTCCTAAGTTAATATGCCTTCAATATGTTGTGATATCAGTAGGATACCTTCCATTATGCCCAAATTGGATTTAAGTTCAAACTATGCCCCGTAGGGGCATTTTGGTCATTTTAAAGCTTATAAAAGAGTTTAAATATAAATCTGAGTTTTAGGTCTGATTTATTCAGTAAAAATACTTATTTTTATAAGTCATAACAGTAGGGTATGGTATATAGGTGAAATTTACCTTTTATAACTAAACTATGCACCGTAGGGGCATTTCGGTAATTTTACATAAGCTTTAAAGGTTAAAATAGGGAATCTGAGTTTAAAACTTTTGCTCACAGTTAAGATATAAAAATTTGCTTAAAACATCAGTAGGTATTAAGTCTTATATGAGAAAAATGGTTTTAATACATACTATGCGTTTTAAACGCGTAAAAAGACGGTTTTAAGCGATTTCCGGGTTTTTAAAGAAAAGCTGATATTTTTATCATTTCAGAAGACTCAAAATATTCTATTTATTATATAAGTAGCAAAAGGTTTGGTATCAAAATAATATGTAAAACTCATTTTATAGGCCAAAAGGGCAAAACCGACAACTACCGAATCAAAGCTATAACCCTGTGTTATGCTCAGCCTAAAAATAAATAAAAATCTTCAAAAATACCAAAATATTATTTTACATCATTTGGTAAAAATTTTGGTATAAAAAATTGGGTTTAGATGGGCTCTATGCTAATTACGCCGTTTAATTAATAAAAAGCTTTCTAACTACGCTATTGAGCATAACTCTTAATCTAGACCTCCAACTGATGTGAAAATTTAGGGACATGTTTATAAATCAGTAATAAAGATTATTGTTCTCTCACATTTTCAAAATTCTTGTTTTAAGGTCAAAAGGGCATAATAGTCAACATTTAGGCATATAACGGAAACATGCATATGAATCGAATAACTAATGAACCAAGTTGTATAATCACAGAGGGTTATACTAACATGTAACCTGGTCCGAATAAAGCTCTAAGGCATTTCTAAAACATGCTACATTGGGTCAGAACTGAAAGTCAAAGCAAAAGTCTAATTATGCGACTTTTGGTTCTTAACCGAGCCTATACTGAATATTATCGGGTTGAACATGTTTAGACATGTTCTTACATTAATTACCAAGTTATATTAGTGATAAAGCAGGTTGCATGGCTTCTACATTGTTAATTATGTATTTATTTGAAAATTAGCTTTCTGTTGACTTTTTATGATTAAGTTTGACCCGACAATTGACCTAGTTAAAGTGGGAATCAGAGAGTGCCTTTTTAAGGGTTTATTACCCACATAATTACCAACTCATAGGTACTTTCAATTCGAGATTTGACTGGACAAATTTTAATTAATCACGAAGTCAAACCTTAATTACGACGGTTTGACTTTGGGCCATTAAACTAATCAAAACTGAATTAAGAAAGGTTAAGGACACTTACTGAAGTCCTATGCACGACTAATGATCACTAGGAAGTGGCCTTGAGTTTCAGGAACCTCCAGAGATGAAGTTATGAAAGTTTTGAATTGCAAGTGTCCAATGTTGCAACAATAGAGCTTCTTATATAGTGATTTTGATGCAACTAGATCATGCCAAGCAAGTCTACAGGTGTTATATGATGTCCCCATGTGTCCCTATTGCATGTAAACCCATTTACACAGCTCCTGGTATGTAAAACAAGGCTCTAGAGGCGGTGCAACAGGCTGAACTGGCACCTGCAGGTGTTTTCTGTCACTGGTAGTCCCAGGCAGCCCGCGTAAGACTCCCCATATGTCTTACGCGGCCGGTATGAGTGGCCAGAACAAGTTAAAAATGTTTCAGCAATTGCAATTTAGGTCCCTGGTCCTTGCAAACGTGGTTTTAACTTTATTTCTTGCATTTTTAACCCTCTAACTTGACTTTTAAGGGCTCCAAGACATAACCAAACTTTGTTAAGTCCTTGGTTAGTTTTATGATCACCCGAAAAGCCTTAAATTCCAACGTTGATGCTTTTAACCCCTCATATACGAATGTTATCATAACTTTCTCATACGATAACGAAACCTTGTGAAATTTTTATCACTTATTCTAGTGAGCATAATTAATCGTTACAAAACTTCAGGCTTGTTAAAAGGTCACTCAGAGGTATAAATTAAATATGTTGACACATTTAACCCCTGTAGTTTGTAATCTCTCACTTTCTTTCACAATTGGCTTCGTATGATCCATAATTCATCCATTTAAGGGTATAAACATCGTGTAGGGTTATTGAAAGGTATATTTATCCGATGTTGACACTTTGAATCCTTTTACACACGTAAATTCTTCGTTTGTCAACTTTAGTCCCTTTAACTTAATCCTTTACACGTTCAAAGTCCATGACACGTGTCAATATAATATTGGACATGAATTTACGAGGTGTTACAAAATTCTAGTGGCTTGCGTCGATTGTCTGCGTAACTCTTCTGGCGATCTCGAGCTGTCTTCAGTCCTTCCTTGATTTGAGTTATCTTGTCGGTGGTTTCCTGTATGATCTCGGGACCTGATAATTGACTTTCTCCTATTTCTGCCCAACAAACTGGAGTTCTACATTTTCGTCCATATAGTGCTTCGAATGTGGAAGCTTCGATACTTGCATGATAACTATTGTTATAGGAGAATTCAATTAAGGGTAGGTGGTTATCCCAGTTTCCACCAAAATCTATTACACATGCTCTGAGCATGTCTTCCAGGGTCTGGATCGTCCTTTCACTTTGTCCATCTGTTTGGGGATGGTATGCAGTACTCAAGTTTAATCGGGTCCCCATTGGTTTTTGGAAACTTGTAAAAAAATGTGAAGTGAAACGACTATCCCTATCTGATACAATGGAGAGTGGGACTCCATGTAAGGATACTACCTCGTCTACATATAATTTTGCTAATCTTTCCATGCTAAAGGTTTCCTTCATGGGGAGAAAATGAGCTGATTTGGTTAATCGATCCACAATTACCCAAATCGCATTGTTACCTTTCCTAGTTTTAGGCAACTTAGTAACAAAATCCATTGTTATTAGTTCCCATTTCCAAACATGCATTTCTAGTTGTTGAAGTAAACCTGAAGGTTTCTGGTGTTCTGCCTTAACTTGTGAACAAGTTAGGCACTTAGAAACATATCTAGCTATATCCTTTTTCATTTCTATCCACCAGAAGTTATTCCTTAAATCTTGGTACATCTTATTATTACCAGGATGCATGGCATACCTAAATTTATGGGCCTCCTCTAAAATTTTATTTCTTAAGTCTCCTTGCTTAGGTACCCAAATCCATTTCTTGTGGAATCTCCAAATTCCATCAATCCCTCATTCTAATTCTTTTATTCTTCCTTTCATTCCTTCAGCATCATCTTTGATTGATGTTTCTTGAACGTTCTTCAGTTGTTCCATTAAATCTACTTGAAGATTTAATCTAAGAGCACGAATTCGTCTTTGTTTTTCATGATACTTACGACTTAGGGCATCTGCTACTACATTTGCCTTTCCTTCATGATATTGAATATCACAGTCGTAGTCACTTAGAATTTCCATCCATCTTCTTTGACTCATGTTTAATTCTTTTTGCCCAAATATGTACCTCAAACTTTTATGATCTGTATAGACTGTAAATTTTCTTCGTGCCTTTTCAATTGCCTTGAGGCATACGCAATTACCTTTTTGTGTTGCATCAACACACATCCTAATCCTATCTTAGAAGCATCACAATAAATTTCAAAATCTTCTGTTCCTTCTGGTAAGGCTAGAATTGGAGCGTGTGTTAACCTTTGTTTTAAAATCTTAAAAGCCTCTTCTTGCCTAGGCCCCCATTCAAACTTAACTGTTTTACAGGTTAGCTTAGTTAATGGTACTACTGTCTTAGAGAAATCCTTAATGAAGCGCCTATAGTACCCAGCTAATCGTAGAAAACTTCTAACTTCTGTAGCTGATTGCGGGACCTTCCATTTGGTGATCGCTTCTATCTTGGAGGGATCTACGTGAATACCTTCGTGATTCACCATGTGTCCTAAAAATTGCACCTCTTGTAGCCAAAATTCACACTTCGAGAATTTGGCGTAAAGCTTCTCTTTCCTTAATAGAGTTAAGAGTGCTCGTAGATGCTCACAATGCTCGTCCTGACTTTTGGAATAAATAAGTATATCGTCGATGAAGACAATTACAAATTTATCCAGGTACGGCTTACATATTCTATTCATCATGTCCATGAATGCTGCAGGAGCATTTGTTAATCCAAAAGGCATGACTGTAAACTCGTAGTGCCCATACCTAGTTCTGAAAGCAGTTTTAGGTATGTCTTCTTCTTGTACCTTCAACCGATGGTATCCGAAGCGTAAGTCTATCTTAGAAAAATATCTAGCTCCCTGGAGTTGGTCGAAAAGATCATCAATCCTAGGTAATGGGTATCGATTCTTAATTGTAACCTTATTCAATTCCCTGTAATCGATACACATTCGCATCGAACCATCTTTCTTTTTCACAAACAACACTGGTGCTCCCCACGGGGATGAACTAGGTTGTATGAATCCTTTGCTTAATAATTCATCTAACTGCTTCTTCAATTCTAGCATTTCGGTGGGTGCTAACCGATAAGGTGCCTTGGTTATTGGTGTAGTTCTAGGAATTAGATGAATTCTAAATTCTACTTCCCTATCGGGTGGTAATCCGGGTAGTTCTTCTGGGAATATATCAGGGTATTCTGATACTACTGGGATTTTCTTGAGTTCCTTATTTTTGGTATTAATAACTACCGAAGCCATAAATACTATTCCTTGTTTTCTTGAATAACTGGCCATTTTCATTACTGAAATAAATTTCATTGACTTTCGGGGCTTATCTCATGTAACCACAATTACTTCTCCTGTGGATGTATGAATTTCTATGGAATTCTTGTCACAGAGGATTCGAGCATGGTTGGCTACTAACCAATCCATTCCTAGCATGTCACACCCCGACTTTCCACGTTTCACCGGTGGGCCCGGTGGGGAGTATCGTGACGTGGTTGGCAACATAATAGTCAAACAACACAATATATAAATGCACAGCGGAAGCAAAAGATATATATATTACAATCCGAATATAAAGTAATATCCAAGTATTACAACGGAAAGTAAAGGATCCACAGGCGGATCTTAAAACATAAATATTGTTCAACAGACTTTAGACGCCTAGAACTTGCAAGATTCCTTATTAACGTCCTGAGCAGCTTCCAGCCTATTACGTACTTGTACCTGTCACTTAGACTTTTGAAAATACGTCAGTTTTCACTGGTAAATACACTCAACCTACTCATTTGAAAATGTCTGTGAAAATTTGGTTTAGGTGCTCAAGGCACAAAGATGTTTTGACACTTTGATTAAAATGCACAAGGCAAAATTAACCTTTTGTACTTGATTAAAACGCACAGAGGCAAAGTTAATCTTTTATACTTGGGACAAACTATATTTCATGTTATCAGTTTTACATAACTTGCTCTACATACGGGGCCCGGATCTATGCCGGCTCAAGATTAACCAACACACCACTATTCCCTTATTGGGAATCCCTTATTGGGTATAATTAATTAATAAGCATATTGCATCTGTTAGGTGTATGCCTACACCCCGTGCTTAGGTCGTGGCCATTGCAATTAATGAGTCAAGGATATCCAGGACACGGTCGCATAAATCCCCAATGTTTCAGTCAAGCAATACGAATTAAAAACAGGTTATTTGGATTTCCGACTTATTGGTCTTTGAATCCCATACCTGACCATGCGGTATTTATATTACCGTATCCCAAGCCCGTAATAGGGAAAATAAGTTAAGAGTATTTACCTGAGCTAGCTCCTGTCTTAAATAGCAAAAATTATAATAACTCAGCCGAATTCACTTAAGTAAGCGTATGTACAATTTACCGGAAGGCTCTAGTCTGAAATGATGGTATAAATAACCAATTAGAATGCTAACGGGTCTTTAATTAAGCCTAAGCTTAGACCGGTTAATTATACGGTTCAAACGCACGATTAGGCGAAGACCAGAATAGATTGTGATTTAGACCCAACAAGTTTGGAGACTTGCTTAATATGGGTATTTCATACACATTCTGGATTTTGAGATAAAACCGATAAGGTTTGGCCCGTTTAGGCTAATTTATGTAAACTAGTTACATAAACCGAACCGAACGCGTAATAAGCGTAACGGGTATTCATGAGAGCCATATACAGGTTTCCTAAGTTAATATGCTTCAAATATGTTGTGACATCAGTAGGATGTCTTTTATTATGCCTGAAACGAGTTTAAACACAAACTATGCCTCGTAGGGGTAGTTTGGTCATTTTCAAGGTTATAAAAGAGTCTAAGTATTAACCTGAGTTACAGGTCTGATATAATCAGCAAAAACACTTAGTTTACTAAGTTATAACAGTAGGGTAAAGTATATATGTGAAATTTATCAATTATAACCAAATTATGCACCGTAGGGGCATTTTGGTAATTTCACATAAGCCGTAAAGCTCAAAACTGAAGTCTGAGTTAAACAACTTTTGCTTACTGTTAAAATATTATAATTTACCTAAAATATCAGTAGGTATCAACCCTTGTATGTTTAATATAGTTATAGTGCATACTATGCGTTAAAAACGCTTAAAAAGGCGATTAAGAGCCGTTTCCGGGTTCTACATACAAAGCTGATATTTTTAATATTCCAGAAGGCTTAAAATAATTTATTTATCATTTAAGAACAGTAGAAAAAGGTTTGGAGTCGATTAGATATGTAAAACTCATTTTATGGCCCGTAAGGGCAAAACCGACAATTACCGGATTAAGCTTACGACTATTAGTTATGCTCAGCCTAAATTAATTAAAAATCTTCAAAAATCCCAAAATAATATATTACATCAGTGGGTAATAAGTTTTATATAAAAAAGTAGGCTTAACTAGGCTATACGCTAATTATGTCGTTTAATTAACATAAAGCTTTCATTTTACGCTAACGAGCATAACTCTTAGTCTACACCTCAAACTGATGTCAAATTTTGGATGCAAGTTTAAATATCAGTAATTAAAGTTTCTACTCTTTTACATTTCCAAAAATCACGTTTTAAGGTGAAAAGGGCATAATGGTCAACATATGAGCAATTAACGGAATCATGCGTATTAATTGGTTAACTAATGACCCATGGTGTATAATCACAGAGGGTTATACTAGCATGTAACCTGGTCCAAATGAAGCTCTTAGGTATTTCTAAAACATACCAAAACGGGTCAGAACTGAAGTCAAAGCAAAAGTCAAAGCTTTGCGACTTTCGGTTCCGAACCGGGTCTCTACTGAAAATTGTCGGGTTGAACATGATTAGACATGTTCTTACACTAATTACTAAGTTATATTAATGATCAAACAGGTTGTATATGTTCTACATTGCTAATCATGCATAAATTAGAAGATAAGTATCCTGTTGACTTTTTAGTAACAAGTTTGACCCGACATTTGACCTAGTTAGAGTGGGAATCAGGGGGAACCCTTCTAAGGGTTTATTACCCACATAATTACCAACTTATAACTACTTTCAATTTGACTAATCACTGAACCATTAGTGATTAATCGTTAAGTCAACCGTTAATTACGACGGTTTGACTTTTAAGCTAAAACTAAGTAAAAACTTAACTAAGAAAGGTTAAGAAAACTTACCAAGGTCCTAAGCACGATTTGTGATCACTTGAGAGAAGTCTTGTGCTCCAGAAATGATCAGGAATGGAAGGGAAGGTGTGATCACAATGGTTGCACATTAGGGGCCTTTTATAGTGCTCAAGAACACATGGATCATTGACACACAATGCTACAACTGATGTTTGAACTAACAAGTGTCCCTAAATGTCTAGGGGTTGTTTAGGGGTCAAGAAAGATGTGGAAAATCGGTTAAAAGTCGAATACAAAGGCAAAGGCAGACAAGAATCCAATAAAATCGTAACAGACTACCCCTCGCGTGGCGCGAAGACCCCCCAGGGGCTTCGCGTGGCGCGACGCCCTAACTGGCCAAATCTGAATTTTTGATTTTTTACGTTTTGATCCTTGGCTCTTCAAGACTTTGCTACGACATTATTTCTTGCACTTTGAACCCTCCAAATTGACTTATAAGGGCCTTAAGACATATACCCAATTTGTTTAGTCCTCGGTTAACCTTATCGTCACCCGAAAAGTCCTAAGCTTCAACGTTGACGCTTTTAACCCTTCGCATATGAATTTGATCATAACTTTCTCATACGATAACGAAACTTTACGAAATTTATCTCGTGCATTCTAGTGAGCATAATTAACCGTTACAAAGCTTCGGGTTTGCTAAAAGGTCATTCAGAGGTATAACTTAAACATGTTGACACATTTAACCCATGTAGTTTGTAATCTCTCACTTTCTTTCATATTTAGCTTCGTATGATCCATGATTTATTCGTTTGAAGATATGAGCATCATGTAGGGTTAATGTAAAGTATATTTATTCTCTGTTGACATTTTGAACTCGTATTTTCACATACTTTCCATGTTTGTCAACTTTAGTCCTTCTAGAACGTTCTTTCACACGTTCAAACCTGTGACACGTGTCAACACATTATAGGACGCGAATTTTCGGGGTGTTACATCCTCACCCCCTTAAAAGAAATCTCGACCTCGAGATTTGTTAAAGTAAATGAAGTATTTTCTACCTTATATTAGGCTTAATCTTCCCCAGTACCTTTGAGCCTCTAAGGCACTCCAATTGACCTTTATAATATGTACATTTATCTTTTTGGAGTTTCTAATCTTGTCGATCCTTAATCGACCAGGTTGCTCATACTATCATTGTTCTGCATATCATTATGTGATAGTGCTTTTTGACTTATTGGCGAAACACATCCTTTAGTCACTGGTGTGCAATGTATTGCGAGCTCCGCTAAGCTTCTTAAATAGGTTTTAGCTTAAAGGTTACTTGATCTTGATACATTAGATTTCCTTCGAATGATTTTATATATTCAGGGCTTAACTAGCCTGATAATTTAACAAATTTGGCACACCCTTCCTGGGTGATATCTTTTGTTGAACTTTATTCCTTAACAAGAATTTAGGAGATTTGCTATTTTCATAAATTCTAAATTTTCTGCCGTATACTGGCAACTTACAATCAACTATGGATTTGTATGATCTCATTTGTTGTTTCCTAGGTAACTTTCAGATCCTGTTAATTGGACTTACTAATTCTTTATCTAACAATAGATGTTTAACATTCCATCTATACAAGGTCTCCAAAGGAGTAGCCTTGATACTTACATAATAATTGTTATAGAAAAACTTATTTTATGGTGAGATGGTTATTCCATCCACTGCTTAACTAATCTCAAAGAATAGCTAATCCTTACAGCTAGTCGAACCAATCGACGATCCTGGGCAGGTAATAGCGATTCTTAATTGTTGCCTAAATAGGGTTGCGGTAATCAATGCATAAGCAAGATGATCCGTCTTTCTCATTTATATAAATCGGAGTTCTTAGAACTTTGAATTCTGGCTTTATGAAAACTTATCGATTTGGCTCTTAGTCCTTCCTATTCCATTGGTACTAACAGATATAAGGCTTTTACATTAACTGCAGCCCTAAGTGGGATGTTTGTCCTAACATCCTCTTGTCTCTCCGGAGGTAAACATGGAAATTCTTATAAAGATGATAATTATGACACACAGAGATGTCAGAGATGTCCGTACTCTCAGGCTTTGGTTCATCTATCGATGTCGGTGTCAGATAAATGACACAATCTCTTTACAAATGCAAGGATGTCCTAAGTAGAGATATTTATAAGGACATTTTATATTGGATATCTTCTTTGAATACTACTAGTCGACTTCAGTACAATATGATCATTGGGATATCTCAGGGGTTCCATGCATTAAACCTCCATACTGATCAGGCATGGAAGCAATCTATGGGACACACTAGGATACGCCATTCCTCATATGGTACTCTTATCAACCATAGTTTGGCATTCGCAGGCGATATAAAATACTGAGAAAATAATTAAATAAAGTAATATATATATTGTCGTACTCTTTCTGGGGAAAAGTATTCCAGATTCTTATGAAAGGATTTATCTCCGAGGATGGGAGAGAGGGTCATTAAAGATTCCGTTGGTAAATTATACTTTATTTTTTAATATCTGAAGTTCTTACGAATGTAATCAAGAGTTTACTAGGCTTATGGTTTACTAAAGGTTTATTATCCCTTGCATTAACGTAAGATACTTAGCAGAAACTATCAATGCTAAATGGTACGGGACGTACCTGATGCTATTATTGATATGTACTGTCTCTGTCATTCAAACGGTAGTTCAGGCGTTTCCTTTCTTATCCTTCTCAGAATTAGCTGCTCCTTCCTTGGCGGCCTCAGGACAATTAGTACTGATGTGGCCCTTTTCGCCACAGCTGAAACAGTTTGCATTCTTTATGTCCCTACATTCGTGGGACTGGTGACCAGTTCTTTTGCAGATGCCACATTGCTTTATCTTTTGGTTTGATCGACACTGTCCCTAGTGTCTTCTGTTGCAGGTTTTGCATGTAGGCTTCTTGTTGGAATCCTATTGGTTATTGTTGAGCTCGGATTTGCTCTTCTTAGGATTCTGGGAGTTATCCTCCTCCCTTTTACGCTTCCCATCTTCAGAGGCTTTGGCAGCTTTGTTTCTGACCACATCGAGTGTGAGAGATAGCGACAGATCTGCCGCTGACCTGAATGTAGTAGGTCTCGATGCTTTCACACTTGCCTTTATTTCTGGGGCTAGACCCCCAATAAAGCGAGCTATTCGCTTTGGTTCCGGTGTGATCAAATAAGGAACCAATTGAGACTTGGTATTGAAACTTGTAAGGTATGCTTGACAATCTAAGTTCTCCATGACTAATGTCAAGAATTTAGTCTCGATCTTCTCAACTTCATGTTGAGGACAGTAATTTTCTTTGATAAGAGCAACGAACTGATCCCAAGTCATGTTGTACAAAGGGATCTTCCCGGTGGCTTGAATCAACGATCTCCACAGGCTAAGGCCTCACCCTTAAATGATTGCGACACAAACTTGACCACATCCCTCTCAGCGCATCCGCTGATATCCACAATTGTATCCATCTCATCTAACCACGTCATACAATCTACAGCTCCTTCCTCCCCAGTGAAATCCCGGGGTTTACATGAAACAAAGTACTTGTAGGAGCAACCCTTATCACGGGGTCCTTGATTCAGTATGATTTGTTGAGACGGATCACTGTGATGATTAGAAGAGTGACGCTCGTCATCTTCCTTCTTGGGTTCATCCTTCTTGGAAGGAGGCTTTGAATGCGGTGCAGATAGGGTCCTACTCCGAGTCCCACTATACTCTTCGTACTGCCGCTCTAAGGCCTTTGTAATTGCGTCGTCTACTAACGCTTTTAGTTCAGCACCCGTTAAATTAATTCAGGCGTTATCATTGTTCTCCACTGGGTGGCTATTAATTTCATCTGAGCCAGCCATTTAATTGAACTGTTACATAAAACAAGGACAATAGTTTACTTGGGAGTTTATTATGGAATTGTCTTTTATGGCAATTCATTAACCATGGTAACGGAGACCATATTTGGTTAATTTATTAATCACATTTATTTAGGATTTATATTATAACTTATCCTAATTATAAAACAATAACAGTTTTACTAGTGGCACGAAAGGCCTAGTCACATGGACATTTATAAATTGTAAGCTATGATTTCAGAGAATCAAAGCATTGAGGTTTGAATCATAGTTCATTACCTTTTCTTGACAGGGAGTTGTAGGCTACCACTGTCTTTAGTCTCAGAGGACATTAACTATAGCCCGTAGGCACTTCCCTTCTAAGGGATGTTTATAATATGATCATCTTATAGGATGATATAAGCCATGATTTCAGAGAATCGAGGCATTAAGGTTTGAATCATAGTTCATTACCTTTTCTTGACAGGGAGTTGTAGGCTACCACTGTCTTTAGTCTCAGAGGACATTAACTATAGCCCGTAGGCACTTCCCTTCTAAGGGATGTTTATAATATGATCATCTTATAGGATGATATAAGCCATGATTTCAGAGAATCGAGGCATTAAGGTTTGAATCATAGTTCATTACCTTTTCTTGACAGGGAGTTGTAGGCTACCACTGTCTTTAGTCCCTTAGGACAATAAGTATGGCCCGTAGGCATTTCATCACTATGGATGTTTATTTCAAATAAGGGAATTTAGATTAACCTCCTTTTTAAAGATGGCCTGTGTGACTTTAACGATTCACAGTTTACCAAAAATGTTAACATACTTACAGATTTTAACAGGGACTGGAATCTTTTGGATAGGTTTTACCGTCTTGGCCATGTCTGCAATGACATTTAGGCTAGGTTTTACCATCTTGGCCATGTCTGTATTGACATTTAGGCTAGGTTTTACCATCTTGGCCATGTCTGTATTGACATTTAGGCTAGGTTTTACCTTTAAGATTCCTTTAATATTTAACGCAGAACAAACCTAAATTGAAATGTTAACGAGGATCTGAATCTAATTGTGGAACTACCATCTTGGCCTTGTCTTAATGTGACACATGGCTAGGTCTTGTCCTTTTTAGATTTTTGCCATTTTATTATAATGGTAGATCTTATAATATAGGAAGGATATTTTTAAATATAATCGTTCCATTAAAATTTAAACAAGTATATGGTTGCCCTAAACGGGACTCCTACCGAAAATGACTTGCCCATGCAAGAGCTAATCAGAAAATAACAAAGGAACCAAATAAGGACAAATAAAACGAATTAGAATTTGTCCTATGTTCTTGTCTAGACACAAGAATGTGCAACTGTGTAACTGAGATTAAACACAAAATGGCTAGTGTTTAATTCACTCAGTGTTGGCTCTGATACCAACCTGTCACACCCCGACTTTCCACGTTTCACCGGTGGGCCCCGGTGGGGAGTATCGTGACGTGGTTGGCAACATAATAGTCAAACAACACAATATATAAATGCACAGCGGAAGCAAAAGATATATATATATATATATATTACAATCCAAATATAAAGTAATATCCAAGTATTACAACGGAAAGTAAAGGATCCACAGGCGGATCTTAAAACATAAATATTGTTCAACAGACTTTAGACGCCTAGAACTTGCAAGATTCCTTATTAACGTCCCGAGCAGCTTCCAGCCTATTACGTACTTGTACCTGTCACTTAGACTTTTGAAAATACGTCAGTTTTCACTGGTAAATACACTCAACCGACTCATTTGAAAATGTCTGTGAAAATTTGGTTTAGGTGCTCAAGGCACGAAGATGTTTTGACACTTTGATTAAAATGCACAAGGCAAAATTAACCTTTTATACTTGATTAAAACGCACAGAGGCAAAGTTAATCTTTTATACTTGGGACAAACTATATTTCATGTTATCGGTTTTACATAACTTGCTCTACATACGGGGCCCAGATCTATGCCGGCTCAAGATTAACCGACACACCACTATTCCCTTATTGGGTATAATTAATTAATAAGCATATTGCATCTGTCAGGTGTGTGCCTACACCCCGTGCTTAGGTCGTGGCCATTGCAATTAATGAGTCAAGGATATCCAGGACACGGTCGCATAAATCCCCAATGTTTCAGTCAAGCAATACGAATTAAAAACAGGTTATTTGGATTTCTGACTTATTGGTCTTTGAATCCCATACCTGACCATGCGGTATTTATATTACCGTATCCCAAGCCCGTAATAGGGAAAATAAGTTAAGAGTATTTACCTGAGCTAGCTCCTGTCTTAAATAGCAAGAATTATAATAACTCAGCCGTATTCACTTAAGTAAGCATAGGTACAATTTACTGGAAGGCTCTAGTCTGGAATGATGGTATAAATAACCAATTAGAATGCTAACGGGTCTTTAATTAAGCCTAAGCTTAGACCGGTTAATTATACGGTTCAAACGCACGATTAGGCGAAGACCGGAATAGAATGTGATTTAGACCCAACAAGTTCGGAGACTTGCTTAATATGGGTATTTCATACACATTCTGGATTTTGAGATAAAACCGATAAGGTTTGGCCCGTTTAGGCTAATTTATGTAAACTAGTTACATAAACCGAACCGAACGCGTAATAAGCGTAACGGGTATTCATGAGAGCCATATACAGGTTTCCTAAGTTAATATGCTTCAAATATGTTGTGACATCAGTAGGATGTCTTTTATTATGCCCGAAACGAGTTTAAACACAAACTATGCCTCGTAGGGGTAGTTTGGTCATTTTCAAGGTTATAAAAGAGTCTAAGTATTAACCTGAGTTACAGGTCTGATATAATCAGCAAAAATACTTAGTTTACTAAGTTATAACAGTAGGGTAAAGTATATATGTGAAATTTATCAATTATAACCAAATTATGCACCGTAGGGGCATTTTGGTAATTTCACATAAGCCGTAAAGCTCAAAACTGAAGTCTGAGTTAAACTACTTTTGCTTACTGTTAAAATATTATAATTTACCTAAAATATCAGTAGGTATCAACCCTTGTATGTTTAATATAGTTATAGTACATACTATGCGTTAAAAACGCTTAAAAAGGCGATTAAGAGCCGTTTCCGGGTTCTACATACAAAGCTGATATTTTTAATATTCCAGAAGGCTTAAAATAATTTATTTATTATTTAAGATCAGTAGAAAAAGGTTTGGAGTCGATTAGATATGTAAAACTCATTTTATGGCCCGTAAGGGCAAAACCGACAATTACCGGATTAAGCTTACGACTATTAGTTATGCTCAGCCTAAATTAATTAAAAATCTTCAAAAATCCCAAAATAATATATTACATCAGTGGGTAATAAGTTTGATATCAAAAAGTAGGCTTAACTAGGCTATACGCTAATTATGTCGTTTAATTAACATAAAGCTTTCATTTTACGCTAACGAGCATAACTCTTAGTCTACACCTCAAACTGATGTCAAATTTTGGATGCAAGTTTAAATATCAGTAATTAAAGTTTCTACTCTTTTACATTTCCAAAAATCACGTTTTAAGGTGAAAAGGGCATAATGGTCAACATATGAGCAATTAACGGAATCATGCATATTAATTGGTTAACTAATGACCCATGGTGTATAATCACAGAGGGTTATACTAGCATGTAACCTGGTCCAAATGAAGCTCTTAGGTATTTCTAAAACATACCAAAACGGGTCAGAACTGAAGTCAAAGCAAAAGTCAAAGCTTTGCGACTTTCGGTTCCGAACCGGGTCTCTACTGAAAATTGTCGGGTTGAACATGTTTAGACATGTTCTTACACTAATTACTAAGTTATATTAATGATCAAACAGGTTGTATATGTTCTACATTGCTAATCATGCATAAATTAGAAGATAAGTATCCTGTTGACTTTTTAGTAACAAGTTTGACCCGACATTTGACCTAGTTAGAGTGGGAATCAGGGGGAACCCTTCTAAGGGTTTATTACCCACATAATTACCAACTTATAACTACTTTCAATTTGACTAATCACTGAACCATTAGTGATTAATCGTTAAGTTAACCGTTAATTACGACGGTTTGACTTTTAAGCTAAAACTAAGTAAAAACTTAACTAAGAAAGGTTAAGAAAACTTACCAATGTCCTAAGCACGATTTGTGATCACTTGAAAGAAGTCTTGTGCTCCAGAAATGATCAGGAATGCAAGGGAAGGTGTGATCACAATGGTTGCATATTAGGGGCCTTTTATAGTGCTCAAGAACACATGGATCATTGACACACAATGCTACAACTGATGTTTGATCACTAACAAGTGTCCCTAAATGTCTAGGGGTTGTTTAGGGGTCAAGAAAGATGTGGAAAATCGGTTAAAAGTCGAATACAAAGGCAAAGGCAGATAAGAATCCAATAAAATCGTAACAGACTACCCCTCGCGTGGCGCGAAGACCCCCCCCCCAGGGGCTTCGCGTGGCGCGACGCCCTAACTGGCCAAATCTGAATTTTTGATTTTTTGCGTTTTGATCCTTGGCTCTTCAAGACTTTGCTACGACATTATTTCTTGCACTTTGAACCCTCCAAATTGACTTATAAGGGCCTTAAGACATATACCCAATTTTTTTAGTCCTCGGTTAACCTTATCGTCACCCGAAAAGTCCTAAGCTTCAACATTGACGCTTTTAACCCTTCGCATACGAATTTGATCATAACTTTCTCATACGATAACGAAACTTTACGAAATTTATATCGTGCATTCTAGTGAGCATAATTAACCGTTACAAAGCTTCGGGTTTGCTAAAAGGTCACTCAGAGGTATAACTTAAACATGTTGACACATTTAACCCCTGTAGTTTGTAATCTCTCACTTTCTTTCATATTTAGCTTCGTATGATCCATGATTTATTCGTTTGAAGATATGAGCATCATGTAGGGTTAATGTAAAGTATATTTATTCTCTGTTGACATTTTGAACTCGTATTTTCACATACTTTCCATGTTTGTCAACTTTAGTCCTTCTAGAACGTTCTTTCACACGTTCAAACCTGTGACACGTGTCAACACATTATAGGACGCGAATTTTCGGGGTGTTACATAGTACGACATCGAATCCAGCTAAATTCATAGGTAACAGGTTTGCAGAAAATTTATGGCCTAAGAGTTCTATATTTTCTTCTTGCAAAATCTTATCTATGTTAACAGAACTCCCATCTGCCGTCTCTACCGTAAAAACTTGTCTAAGCTTAGTTAAGGGTTGCTTAAGAGCTTGGCAGAATGAAGTATTTCTGAAACTTTGGTTTGCACCAGAGTCAAATAATACTTTTGCGTAAACATCATGAACTAGGAACGTACCCGCTATTACATCCGGAATCAGATCTGCCTCTTGGGTTGCCAGCTGAAAGGCTCTTGCGTTCTTCTTACTAGTTCCTTCAGCAAGTTTAGTCTTGTTATCAACTGGCTTGACCAGTTTAGGGCAGTCTAGTCTAAAATGTCCAGCTTCTCCACAATTGAAGCAAATTGTTGATTTCTTTCTTCTGCAATCTTCTTCTTGGTGCCCGGAATTTTGCAGAAGTTACAGTACCCCTTACATTTTCCAAAGTGCTTACTTTTATAGGTATTGCAAAACGGTGGGGTGGACGATTGCCCAGTCCCCTTTTTTCTTGAAGTTGCTACTCGTATTACCCCCTCGAAATCCTTGGTTAATCTTTTGAGCCAATTCCTTCTTTCTGTTTTCTTCTCGCGTACGCACCAGTCCGTCAGTCAAGGTGTTGGCTAATTCCACCGCATCGTCAATTGTGCGGGGTCTTGCAGCTTTGACGATATCCCGAATTTCGCTAATTAAACCCCAGATATAACGAGAAATAAGTACCGGTTCTGACAAAGCCAGAGTTGGTACAATTCGAGCATACTCGAAGAAATTCGAAGTATACCCTCGACAGTCAACATCCACCATTCGGTGGCTCAGGAACTTATTGGCCATTTGTTCTTTTTCATATTCGGGGCAGAATTTTCTTTCCACCAATTGCTTAAATGTAACACCCGTTCTTATAAATTAAGATTTAACGTATCATTTACGAAAAACAATCATGTAATTAAGATTACCTATGCATTGGAAATTACGGGTTTATTAAAACTTTTTACAATTTAAAAGTATACAACATATCATGTGTACGTTCGTTGTTTAACATAATAACGATACATAGTGCGGAAGCTTATTCCGTGATCGTGTTCGGTTCTTGCTCGTCGCTTGATCTTCATCCGTGCACTCTTGGCATTCACCTATGATCAAAACCAACTTAAAAGTTAGTTTTGATAGTCAAATATTAAGTTCAAACAAGTACAGTGGTTAAAATGACAAAATTTTAAAAATTTTTGGAGTTAGGGGGCTTCGCGTGACGCCAAGGGCCTAGGCGTCACGCCTAGCCCTGTTTTTCACAGCCTGTTGCCTTCAGCTGTTGCTGTACATACCCAGCACGACCTGATTTCACGGAAACGGCCATAACTTCTTCGTTATTGATCCGTTTTACCCGATTCTTTTTCCTACGCGTCTGTAATTTAATCCTCCATCTTATGGAGTTAAAATTCTACATCCAACATAAGAAATTTTGAGACTTCTAAGCCTTCGACTCGTTACCTTTTTACCGAATTTTAACCCGTTTATGCATTTTATCAAACAAACGTATTTATTTGATTCCTATATCTCATACACTTCTTCAAATTAATGTTACCTACTATATTAGGTTCTAATCATAGGTTTATTACACAATTTTAACCCGTTTTCGCTCGTATGCTTATTTTGACCCGTTAAGGGTATTTAAGCACTTTCGAGCCTAAAATAGCTTTCGATTGCTTCTAGCATTCCATTACCACATTTCTTATCCAATAATCTCCCACCCCAACTGTATTTAAGGTAGGTTTAATGTGGTGATCAATATAACCAAATTTTACCTCTCGAATCATTATTTTACGGCTAAAACTCAAATAGTGCCATTTGACTAACTTATTACATCTTTCAACTTCTATACTTATTCTAAGTATTCATCTAATCATGAAATTCGTTTCCAAACAACCTTTAAGGGTTGTTTGTTCAATTTAGCCTACAAGGGCGTTTTGGTCAATTTTGGTCCTTCTTGCACGATGAAGGACTTTCATATACTTGTTTGACCCAAAAATTTGGTCTTTTAACTATAACCTTGTTTAGAAACCATTATGTTTCTAAAACACTACAATTATAACTTGAATTATTCGGTTTATCTTTAAGATAACCAAATATCCACTTTGACCTTGTTTAACTCTTAGAAAACCTCACTTACTACATGATGAGTTGAATCATTACACAAACCTGGCTCGGATCAATGTATTGACCCGTTACGATACCTTGCCTTAGTGACGCTAAGTAATAGCGATGTCAACATTCAATCGATATTCATTCCTGTAATCATGCAACTCGACAAAACATTAGCCGATATTGTCAAAGGGTGATATTTTCACCTTTTGACCCGTTTGGTCTATATGACCGTTTACTTTTACAAGATGAATTTATTATCATCTCGTCTACATGACTTGTACCGGTTTACACCGTACGGTCAATTTACTTATAAATCTATTTCTTGATTATTTTGACCCATTTATATCTTACGCCATAAAGTGTCCTTCAAAACTAACGGTTATCATCAACGAGTGACCACATTGCCGTTTTACCCTTATTAAATGTATTGATTTACCTTATAAGGTAAATTATTCAAAACTCGTTATTTATTAGTCATTACATAACTAAATGACCTTATTAGCTCTTTTTAACCATTCAACATGGTTTATCATTATTGTCTTTTGTTCCGAACCTCGCACGTCGGGTCGAAACATCATAAGTCGAATGTGACTTTTGATTATTCAAAATCTATAAAGCCAATAGATATTAAATAAAAGGTGTAAGTTTTAACTTACCTCGCATCCCGAATACGCCTTTCTTCTCACTTGATTCGTTTGACCCGCTCACTCATCAAGCTTCCACCTAGCTCGTTAAGCGTCAAACTATCATCATAATTCATAAGATGGTTAGATTAGTCATTATCAATTATGACTACTCCATCTAACGGGTCTTATGTCGACTTTAACACTCGATTAAATCATTGGTTAGTTTGACTTCCTAAAAGTCAATTGATCTATCGACATATCCAAATGCACACTTCGCATGGAATTTCAACATTTTAGCTTCGTTTAGGCATTTTAACAAACACCTAGTGGGCATACTTTTACACATTTACAAACTAGTTCATAACTAGTTATTTTTACCAAGGTTAACATCAAAATTCCAACCTCCATGTCTAGTGTTCTTGAACTACACCTAGTTCTAGTATCACAACATCAATATTCATCAATTTAACACTCTAATTCAAGTGTTCATCTTCTTGTCATAAAACCCACTTAGCACCCATATGGGTAATCATCAAATCCCTAGTTTTCAACACTAATTCATCAAGTTTTCAACTAAGGTTTGTTTCTAAACATGAATTTCATCACAACTATGTTCATAGATTCATCATTCATTCCAGAATTTAGATTATGATTGTTCATCATAATTTTAAAACATCACCAAATTGCAAAATTCGACATACCTTACGATCTCCTTGACTTGGTGATCGTTTCTACGCGTTCATGCATCGATTTGGGTCTTGGATTGACCTTCAATTTGGTGATTTTATGCTTGCTAGGGTTTGAGCTAGAGAGCCCTTCTTGGCTCCTGTGTTTTGTGCGACCAGAACACACACAAAGGTGTGTGTTTTTGTGTTTTTAGTTTTAATTAATAAAAACCCATTTTCTTATTTTAACCATTTTAGTCCCTCAACTTTACCCAAGTTTATAAAGGTCACTACATCAAGTTCCCTCATTATTTTTAAAACACTAGACTAACTAGGTTGACATTCCTAGTTATTTGGTGGGTTCCGGGAGTTATAACCCGTTTTATTTTAAGTCCTGTTAACTCAGGCTCTTATAAACTTAATTCCTTAAAACTTTGATTCGTTTGTATTTAATATTAGGATTTCTTATTTAAATCCAAATATTTACCGGGTTATTTTTACTACTAACGGTACTTTACCCGTCTTTTAGTATTAACGGAGTTTGATTACCAAACCCGTTTTCGGGGTGTTACAAGTCTACCCCCTTAAAGAGGTTTCGTCCCCGAAACCTTTCTTACGTACTTTACTAGTTTAGATCATCCGAACCTTAGCTTTGGTGATCACTTAAGCATTGCTCGCACATAATACTCCTACCAGGAAAGTATGATAATGTGCTTTTGATTTCAAAGCGTATACGCCTTTTATGTGTATGGCCTCACAAGCCGATACTTTCACCTTGTATTTCTTATTCTTGTCATTTAATTGACCGAGTTGCCATCTGATCGCTCGGTTATATTTATTTTCATTATGTTTACTTCAAGTTAGTCTTATTTCAACAGGCGCTTTATATAAGTGATGAGTCGTAACACTACTCCGACTTTGAAGGGTTTTACCAGCCAGACTGATTAGTCACCGTCATCATACTCCCCGTCATTAGGGTATATCTTATTGCCCACCCGGCCTTTTATGATCTCTTCGCTTTTAACCCATTTACTTAACTTAGCGAAACCCATCGCCTTTATACAAACTTTATCTCCCGTTATTATTTTACACCGGTAGTTACAACCAGTTTCCTCGTCTTATACTATTGACCCGTAGGTTCTTTCATTTAGCCTCGTAGGCTATTTCTTTAGATTTTCACCTTTTTACCTTTTGAAGGTGAAACTCTGACAATTCTTTTCTTTCTATCTGTGACCCAAAGGTCTTCTTGGTCCCGTAGACCTTATCACTACGTTTAACCCCGTAGGTTATGATGATCCCGTAGATCATCTTTTATTCGAGTCTTTATTCAATTGTCTATTTATACATATATAGCTTTAAAGCATCCTTTGTTATGTTTGTAATCATTTAATTTTGCTTTTGAGCTTTAGTTGACCTTGACCGTAGTCTAAGGTTTCATTTGTTTACTTTCGGACTATCTTTCCGACTTTACGACTTCTAACGTCATTTATACGTCGGTTTGTCCTACACTTACCGTTACCCGGTTCACACTTATATTCCTTTACCACCCATTACCCGGGTCCTTCTATCTTATTGTTTTTAGCTTTCCGGTTTCACCGGCTTGCGTTTTCCTATTATATTAAGCGTTATTCCTTAATTGACTCGTTTGACTCATTTTGGGTGAATTTTCATCACTTATGAATGTCAAGCTTCATTCTTTATTTGACCCTTCCAATTTTAAAATGGTTGAACGTAATTACATAAATTTATGTTTGCGAAAATTCTTGTCATCTTTTGGTCATGACTCATATTCCGAGTCTTTTGACTTTCTATTTCGCGTTCCTGTCTCTCAGTCTACGCATGCGTTTAATTCCTTACCCATCAACCGGGTGTTTTACCGAAATCGTTATTATTGCAACCCTTACGGTATGCATTATGACTTCGTTTCGTTTTTATATTCCTACTTTGTTCTCAAATTTGGCGTTTTACAAAATCGGCCCGTTAAGAGTCATATTTGCATTCTCCGGGTTCGAGTGTAAGCACACCCCTCCCAATTGCATACTTTAATCATTTTACATTAATCTTTGTCCCTTCACTCGGGCTCATCATCCTAATGTAATACGCTTCCGTCACCCGGCTGTGCGTTTACATTATTATCAAATATTTTGCTCCTTTGATTCATTTGGGTACTTTTTAAGTTAGTCCCATTCACCCCACCCTTACTACATCGGACATAAATGTGTCCATCATAAGAAGTTCATGGTACCACGTGTTCACTACTTACTTGGCCAGAGTAAGCGATCAACACCTGGTATACATGACCTTTTTATAATTTTCACATTACACCCCATGTAAGT
Organism: Helianthus tuberosus; assembly: GCA_030545235.1. Classification (NCBI taxonomy): domain Eukaryota; kingdom Viridiplantae; phylum Streptophyta; class Magnoliopsida; order Asterales; family Asteraceae; genus Helianthus; species Helianthus tuberosus. The sequence continues at coordinate 164,629,513 of CM060433.1, forward strand.
AATGCCTCTATTTGTTTTTCTTGGAAACAATATCCCGGATAGGTTTTCTATTCAGGTTTTTTTTTCCAAGTTTTCAATCTACATATGCAACTTTCAATTTCTATATATTTGTTGCATATTACTTATTTATGCAATAATTTAAAACGTGCACCTGATAATGCTTGCTCTATCAGGCTCTCCTTTTTCCGTTAACCTTGTTCGTGATCGCTACGCGATTTAGATCCTTGATGAGTATGCTTTGCTTGTCATACATCGGACCGTTTCATCCTCATATCCGTAATTTGTCCAACTCTCGTCATCTTCAGATGCGAGTGTCCTTCAATTAAAACATTCACAAAAGTTAGTAGTGTCGTCATCAATAATCGCCCGTATTATAATACAAGGCTTTTCCACTATACGTGTCAACACACGTAATTTCATTGACTATATCTATCCTTTATCGATTTGATTGATGTATCGTGTATTACACGATAACCCTATGTGTTGTTATTCAACACTTTAATCATACTCAATCATTACTATATACATGTACTTATCGGATTTGCGATCAAGCCTCGAACCAAACACTAATCTTTATCAAGAGCATAAGGTTTAAGTCCAAGCATAGTTTTCCCACCATACTTGAATCTCTTAAACCAAGGATCTGATACCAACTTGTAACACCCATTCTTATAAATTAAGATTTAACGTATCATTTACGAAAAACAATCATGTAATTAAGATTACCTATGCATTGGAAATTACGGGTTTATTAAAACTTTTTACAATTTAAAAGTATATAACATATCATGTGTACGTTCGTCGTTTAACATAATAACGATACATAGTGCGGAAGCTTATTTCGTGATCGTGTTCGGTTCTTGCTCGTCGCTTGATCTTCATTCGTGCACTCTTGGCATTCACCTATGATCAAAACCAACTTAAAAGTTAGTTTTGATAGTCAAATATTAAGTTCAAACAAGTACAGGGGTTAAAATGACAAAATTTAAAAAATTTTCGGAGTTAGGGGGCTTCGCGTGACGCCAAGGGCCTAGGCGTCACGCCTAGCCCTGTTTTTCACAGCCTGTTGCCTTTAGCTGTTGCTGTATATACCCAGCACGACCTGATTTCACGAAAACGGCCATAACTTCTTCGTTATTGATCCGTTTTACCCGATTCTTTTTCCTACGCGTCCGTAATTTAATCCTCCATCTTATGGAGTTAAAATCCTACATCCAACATAAGAAATTTTGAGACTTCTAAGCGTTCGACTCGTTACCTTTTTACCGAATTTTAACCCGTTTATGCATTTTATCAAACAAACGTATTTATTTGATTCCTATATCTCATACACTTCTTCAAATTAATGTTACCTACTATATTAGGTTCTAATCATAGGTTTATTACACAATTTAAACCCGTTTTCGCTCGTATACTTATTTTGACCCGTTAAGGGTATTTAAGCACTTTCGAGCCTAAAATAGCTTTCGATTGCTTCTAGCATTCCATTACCACATTTCTTATCCTATAATCTCCCACCCCAACTGTATTTAAGGTAGGTTTAATATGGTGATCAATATAACCAAATTTTACCTCTCGAATCATTATTTTACGGCTAAAACTCAAATAGTGCCATTTGACTAACTTATTAAATCTTTCAACTTCTATACTTATTCTAAGTATTCATCTAATCATGACTAACTTATTACAAAAGTTTTATTTTAAGTTATTTTACATGATTATGTTTTTATTATTTATTATTACTATTTTATTATTATTAAACACATAACCACACAACCACAGTTAGCTAGCATTTCAGAAACGACGCTCCCTCTCGTCGTATTTCCACGTGATTCTCTCTCCCACATCCCGAATTCTATTTCCTGCCTCCACCAGCTCCTCGCCATAATGATGGAGTTCAGCCAAGTTTTCTGTGCTCATAGGTGGGTTTTGGTGCAGGCTCAGGGTCAAACTGGGGGAAATAGGTGTTAGGGTAACTCAAGAGATTCTGAAATTGCCAGTCGTTTGTCCACCATTCTTCCAGCTCTCCTTGTAGAGGTCGGGGGTTGACAATAGGATCTGGGATAGCCGGTTCCAAGTTAACTGGGAGTTGGGATTCAACAGGGTAATTGAAGAGGTTTTCATCGGCAGGTCCGATGAGGTCACAGTTCTCCAGTTTACGATCCAGCTCCTCCCATGGTGGCATTTCCTGGACTTGCCCGGAACTTTCCCCGATCTCTTTTCCTTTCCCTTTATCCTTCGGATCCTCAGCCTTTTTAACCTTCTGTGCAGCTGGTTTCTTCCTACGCCCACGTTTCCAGTCCAAGATCCTCCTCCTCTTTTTCGGCTTGGGTTTCTCCTGGGCCTGGGCCTGGAAAGTTAGTGGTTCCTTAGTATCCGCCTGGTAACCAGATGGGTTTCCTGTGGGATCCATATCGGTGCTATGGATAGTAAAGTTTCGGAGTGCCTCCGACAGTTCATTCATGCTGATAACACATATGAAGAAACACACACAAATTTAAGTTAAAATTTTTTTATTGTAAATTAAATTTTCACAGAATCACAGAATGGCAATCCAAAAAATTAAGTATTTCTAAATACTTAATTGGCTTAAATCAGTGGCTCTGATACCACATTTTTCTGTCACGGCCCCCGGCTCGGTGTTACCCGGTCCAGAAGCCGCGAGACAGAAACCCGTGTTATTTATTATTTAATTTGGCCGCGGAAATATCCACAGGATCGTTTTAAACTGAAAACCTCCAATTATTTTATTTCACACTTTTGGGATAAAATCCCATAATTTACAATAAAGGAATTTCACGAGGAAATTCCCTGTTTTACAAAACATGTTTATTTATTTTACTGAGCCACCTCTTAAAGCTTTAGTGCTATGCGACACTTTTTCCTTGGTTCACAGTAAGTCACCTGAAACATGTTTTAAAAAGATTTTATCAGCGGGGAAATACTGGCGAGTCATTCAAGTTATATAAAATGACACCTGAGTTATAGATTACAACATAAGAGCGATTACAATGGCTACTGTCTTATTTTTATCTGGCGCCGTGTCACACCCTGGTGACGATGGTCATACCACTATTGGGTCTTTTCACCCAAATAGTGATGATTATCACTGTTAGGTTGGTGAACATAACCGTGAGCAATTAGTAATGTGCACAATACCCCACTTGCCAGTGATTTAAGATAACCAAGACTTAATCCCTGTAATTATAACTTTTTGAAAACAAATAGGGTTTTGGAAACAATTTGATAAAAAGAGAATGACTCACATTGCAAATTTAATTGGACATAACCTTGCCTACTAATTTAGCTTTGTAACCTAGTTTAAATAACAATGCACACGAAACTAGGTCAGTAACTTAATACAACATTTACGATAAACTCACGAAATCAAAACCCTCACGACGAATGACAAAGTATAGCTCGAATTCGGGCAGCACTTAAACATCCATCGGATCAGTTTCAATCGATCAAACATTGTATCGTAGCAGTGATCGAGTTATTACCCTTGTTCGTAGCAGCGTTTTCCTACTTTGAATGTGATTTTCGAACATAAAGATTGTAATTTTGATAAATTTTGCACACACAGACAATCAGCCCATGCACAGGCAATTTATAGCAACTTTTTGGGTTTTACGCGGCCCGTGTAAACCCTCACTTAAACCTTACGCGGCCCGCGAGGGCCCCCTATTCTACGTCTAGGGCTAGCGTGTCACGTGTAGGCCCACCACGTGGCTGACACGTGGCCTGGAACGCGTCCCGGTCACCAGATGTCCTGTCGCGGCCCGCGTAAGCCCAGACTTAAGTCTTACGCGGCACGCCTGAAATCCAATTTCCTTGTTTTCTTGGTTTTCACAAGCATTAGGGTTTCAGGGGTCCGAGTTTTCACTTACGGGTCGTTCTTGGACGTTACTAGCAATGGGTGGATAGATGATGATGTACCTCCTATTATTGAGTCCGTTACTCCCCCACATGCACATGCACCTGTTGATGATGCTCCTGCTCACCCGATTGTGTCCGATGTACACCGCACTGACCTGCCTATCACTTTCTTGCAGGACATACCCGCACCCCGTCCAGGGGAAGGCCCTTCTAGCCAGCAGCCTGGCCATGACCCACATGTGACAACAACATTTCCTCACATGCCTCAGTATACACCTACTGCTCAGTTTACTTCTTCACCACTAGGAGAGCCACTCATATGGTTGTTATATCCTCCCCACCTTGTTTTAGAACTCGTCCTCGAGGTCTACTGGAATAGGTGTGGATATTTCCTTTGCATCTCTGATTCAAGCTCCCACGTGTACTCTGGTCCTCTTTTGGAATCCCACTTTACTTTGACTAAAACCAATCTCTTGTGTTTGAGATTCTTGACTTTCCTGTCTTTGATTTGTAGAGGCCTTTCTACAAACTTTAGCTTTTTATTTACCTCTATATCTTTAAGAGGTATTATTAACGATTCATCGGCTAAACACTTTTTGAGATTGCATACATGAAATACATCATGTATTCCTGCCATTCCTTCTGGCAGTTGTAGTTGATAAGCTACAGGTCCTATTCTTCTAATAATCTCAAAAGGTCCGATATACCTGGTGCTTAGCTTTCCCCTTTTGATGAATCTGACAACTCCTTTCCAAGGTGAGACTTTTAACAACACCTTGTCTCCTACCTGATATTCCAATGGCTTTCGCCTGTTATCAGCATAGCTCTTTTGTCGATCACGTGCAGCTTTTAGTCTTTCTTTGACTTGGACAATCTTGTCGGTTGTTTCTTGTACTATCTCAGGTCCAGATAGTTGCTTCTCTCCAATTTCTGCCCAACAGACTGGGGTTCGGCACTTTTGTCCATAAAGTGCTTCAAATGGTGCAGCATTGATACTTGTATGATAACTGTTATTGTAAGAAAATTCGATTAATGGTAAGTGGTCATCCCAATTACCTCCGAAGTCAATTACACAAGCTCTAAGCATATCTTCCATTGTCTGAATTGTCCTTTCGCTTTGTCCGTCCGTTTGAGGATGATAAGCGGTGCTTAGATTTAGCTTGGTTCCCATAGCTTTTTGTTAGTGCACTATGTCTGTTGACTTCGTCTTGTATCGAGTCATGTAATAGGATAGGATAAACCAGTGCTCAGGTTGCTAGAAAATGAGATTTATGTGTTAGTTGGTAATTTCGCTTGAAATAGCCAAAGGCCATTTCAAACGAAATTAACTTTGTTAATTTCGCTTGAAATGACACTTGGTCATTTCAAACGGAATCACAACACTATATATAGAGGAGCCTAGAGTGTCATTTAAAACGGAATTATCTTTCGGACTTGAGTAGCGAAGCTCTGCCGAATTGTCTCCAGGTTGTAAATTGTTGTTAAATCAATACAAGAGACATTTAAATTGAATCGAGCGTCTGTTTCATTGATTCCGCCTTTGATTCGGATCCAAAACTCTTCTGAACGACTCATTCAGGTCGCACAACGATCCTACAAGTGGTATCAGAGCTCAGGAGGAAGAGTTCAGCTTGATTTCATCAGTTTTCTGACTTCTACACCTTCTTTTTCACAATTGAACAAGATTTTATGGACAAAATGGATTGAATTTCACACATTACTTGCGAAACACAGTTTTAATGAATCCTTGAAAGTTTCAGATCATAATTCGACCGTTTACTGGATCAATTGGACAAAAATTGGACCGAAATGCTGATGTCATCATAATTCCGTTTGAAATAGCTTGCTAATTTCGTTTGAAATCAGTGTTAATTCCATGTGAAGAGGTTAATTCCGCACCAAAAAGTAATTCCTCTTCAAAAGTTCACCTGATTTCGCTCCAAAGTGTAATTCCGCTTGAGAAGGTTCACACGAAATTAGATAATTCCGTTTCAAAAGGGTATCCCGTTCGAAGTTCTGATTTCGTTTGAAGTGTCATCCAAGTGATTTCGTTTGAACAAGTAATTCCGCTCCAAAGTGATTTCGTACCAAAGTGATTCCGTTTGAAGATCAATATTCCGTTTGAAAGTGGAAATTCTGAGTCAAGATCATTTCACGTCAATCGAGTGTCAGTTTATTACAAGTTGTTTGATATTGTTTAAACTGATTGTGTTTGTTTGATTGTTTTTGTCTCCAGGTAATTCAAGAATTTCACATCATGGCTGAAGAGTTCTACAATACGTTCTACAACGTGTTTACATCCGAGTCTTCTGAAATCTCAACTGTCACACCAAAAACTATTACAAAAGCAATAAATGAGAACATTAAACATGATAACTTTTACGGTACACATTCAAAACCACCAACTCTGGAAAGCATTGAAGATTACACTTGGTGGAAAGATCGGTTCATCAACTGGGCAAAAGCTTATGCTCATGAAAGCTGGTTTTGTTTGGAATTTGGTTATAAAAAGCCGGCTGATGATAAAGGAGAAGAGCTTCCACTCAAGAACTTACCCAAAGAAGACAAAGCAGAATTCTCAGCTGAACAGAGAATGATTACTTTAATACAATCATCAATCAGAAATGATATGTTTGCTTTACTGCAACCTGATGGAACATCGAAATCTATCTGGGAAGCTTTACGGGTAAAAGCTGAGGGGGGTAAACAAATCAAGAAAAATAAAATTGCATTATTAAAGAAAGAATTTGATTTGTTTGATAGTTTGAAAGATGAATCAGTTAGACAAATGATAGAGAGATTTGTTCATTTAAAAATTGAACTTGATCGGTTTGGTATTGTTAAAACTAGAGAAGAAATAATTGATAAAATCATAGAAGCGTTACCACGAGCTGATCAGTGGCAAACGTTTGTATTCATATTGAAAAATGATGCTTTATATGATACAATTTCTCTTGATGTCTTGATAGAAAAGATAGAAAGTCGTGAACTTGAATTGCAAAAGCAGAACAAGATGAGCAGTTCTTCACATCAACAGAATGTTGGTCTCTACTACAAAGGTAATTTACCTTCAGTGAAAGTTGGAGAAACACCAAAGACAGCATTCAGTGGTGAGAGGACAAAAGAGCCACAGAAAAGTTCATCAAGTTATGATCCGGGTTATCATTCAGCTTATTCAAAATCTAGTTCTGAAGAATCAGATGAGATACTGTGCAACATTGCTCTCAAGTTGAAAAATTCTCCGACTATGAGCATCAATGCAGCTAAACAGCAAATGAGCTTCCTTGCATCTATTCTGGAATCATATGAAGGTCTTGTAGCTGGTAAAATTGGAAACTCAGAGTTAACCAAAGAACACTACGACCAGATCGATCCGGAAGAAATGGAACTTATAGAAATTCAATGGTGTTTGGCAAGCTGCATCCGCAGAGCTCAGAGATACATGGAGATTACTGGGAAACAATCATTAGGTGGTCCATCAACAAAACTTGGATTTGATAAATCCAAAGTGACATGCTTCAAATGTAAGCAAAAAAGTCATTTCAAGAGAGAATGCAACAATTCTGCAGTTGGTGGAAATGAACATCCGTTCAATGATGATTATTACCGAAAGGCAATCTACCACAGAAGCAAAGAAGAGCCGAAAATGATCGAAGATAAACCCAGAGAGAAATCTAGAGCTTGTGCTGTAATCCATGATAATGAAGGATATGATTGGAGTCAGATTCTTCCAGAAGAAGATCGTGTTGATAATCGAAATACAGCTCATGGCAGAAAACCATCAAAGAGCAATCATTATGTTTTTATTGCCGAAATCAAAGAGGAAAACCAAGAAGAAAAAGTTATAGCTGAAATCAAAGAGAAAACCAGAGAAGAGATTCTGAATGAGAAAACATACAGAGAAAAAAACATGGCTTGGAACAGAATAAATGAAATGCAAGAAGAATATGAAGATGCTGTCAGCTACAAAAGATGGGATAAGAAGCAAGAGTGTTATGTCAACAGATATGGTGAACCTGTTGTTCCCAAGAAGGACATAATTTATGATGATGTTCTTCTAGTAATTCCTCGAGCTGGAGAATATTATTCAAATGCTGTGAAAGATAAATCATATGAGAAAAAGCTTGGAAAAATCATAAGAGATGTTATGACTTCAAGTTTGAGGAAGAGGGATGAAGAAAAAATGAAGAAGAATATTGAGTGTATGGTTGAAGAGTTGAAGAAGGTCGCTGAGGAAGTGAAAGTTGAAGCAGTTAAAGAGGAAGATGTGAAGGTAGAAAAAGTTGTTGTGAATGAAGAAGTTGTTGAAAAAGAAGTTGTTATCGAAAAACAGCAAGTTAAAGAAACTAAGAAGAAAGTTGAAAGTTTGGCTGAAGTGAAGAATGAGATTTTGGAGGTTGCTGGTGATGAGGTTGGTGTTGAAGGAAAGCAGAAAGATGCTGATCAGACAGAAGTTGCAGCAAACACCAAAGTGCCAATCACTGAGGTAATTTCTGATTCTGAAATCTTAAAAACTGTTGAAAAGTACAAGAAATGCTTGGAACCATACAGTGCTTGTACTGAAAAAGATGAAAAGTTCAGAACAAGAGATCTTGAATTTACTAAAATAGAAGAAGTTTTCAAAAATAAATACAAAGAAATGTTTGAAAATGAAAAAGTTTTGAAAGATAATGAGGAAAAACTTTTGGAAAAATGTAAAAAATTAGAAAAAGAAAATGAAGTTTTGAAAGAAAATGTTTTGAAAAAGACAGAAGAATGTGATCAAAAAGAAAATGTTTGTCAAGGAATGAAAAAGGAATATGATTCAATAAAATTGGCATATCACATTACAAAAGAGTCATATGAAAAGGTGAAAAGTGAATTGAAATTTGTTCAATCAAGATTGAATTACTGTTCTGAAACAACAACTGAACTAAAGCGACAATATGAAATAAAGCAACAAGTTGTTAACTCTTACATTGAGGATGTTGCTAAGCTAAAGCGTCAGATTGCTGATTTAGAACAGGATAACAACAAGTTAAAAAGTTATCATGCGTCGTCATATGTGCTTGAAAGAATTTTCAACATAAAACCGGATGGTAAAGATTCTGAGCAAAACAAGAAAGGTATTGGCTCAGAATTTCATCAAGTTCCAGCACCGGAAAAGTTTGCATTTTATGATGATGAAAAGGTCGAAAAAGCTTTCAACATGGTAGATCAATTGCCAGATAACATTGACGTAACCTATTCCAAATCTGATGATTCTAGTGATTCAGAGGTGGTAGGTAAGGTCGTTGAAAGTGTGTTGAAAGAAGAGTCGGTTGAAACAGGTAAATCTAAATCACAGGATGAAAATGAAGGTAATTTCCATGATGGATATCTGAAAAACTCAAAATCTGAGAAAAATTTGAATGATGATTCAAAAGGATTGGTTTATACCATGATTGGATCGGACAAATTATTCTTTGATATTGTATTCCCGATTCAGAATGTGATTTCAGAAAAGATTAACAAAGTTTTCAAAATGGTGGAGATTGAAAAGTCTGAGATTTCAAAGTTTGTTGGAAAATGTCACAATTTTTTTTATAACAAATCTGGTTACAAGAAGAAAAACATGAAGGCTGGGTTGGGTTATAAAAAGAAACAAAGTTGGAAAAGAAATGAAACGCCAAATTATCAGGCAAAGATGAATTTTGTTCATGGAACAAGTTCTGAAGAAGAGAAAGAACTCAAATTTAGACGACAGTCTAATGAAGAGTTCTATGCTCAAAAGAAAAAGCAACAACCACAGGTCAAAGATGTGTCCAAAAGAACATGTTTTAAATGTGATCAAACAGGACATCTTGCACGCAAGTGTCCAAATCTGAAACCTGTTGATGTTGACAAAAAGAAGTCTGATAATGTTTAGAAACAGAAATCTGAGGATGTGAAATAAAGGTCAACCAAATTTGATTCAAAACAAACTTGGAGGTACAACACAAACAAGTTTGTTTCGAACCAAACTTGGAAATCAAACCAAAATAGGTTTGATTCTAGACAGATCTGGAATTCTCACACACCCAGATTAAGAACAACACAAAGTTGGAGAACAAATGTTGATACAACAAAACCAAATGAGTTTTGGAAACCAAAAGTTTTTCAGAATGAAAATGTTCAAAAGGAGTTAAATTTTTACAAAAGAGGTACTCCTAAAGGTCAAACTTGGAGTGCTAAGAAACAAATTGTTCCGGTAAATGATGATAAAGTTGAAATCAAAGTTGAAAAAGTCTTTGTTCAGAATGACAAAGATTTTCCAAAGTTGAATGAAGCATATTGTGTTGAAATGCCTAAGGTCAAACAGACCTGGGCTAAATTGTTCAAGTGATTAAATCTTTTGAATGTGCAGGTGCTTCTGAAGTCAAATGAATGTCAACCAAAGGAGAATCGAAGCAGCCTGGCACGTGAGGAGAAGGCTGTTGGTCCCTGTGTTGGTTAAAACAGGAAGTTTGTTTGATTTCTGTACATAAATAAACAATATTTTAAAAACCCTAAAAATTGAAAAATTTAAAAACCAAAAATATGTTTTTATTTTGTCAAAATTTTGTAAAATCAAAAATATGTTTGTTTTTTAAATTTGTAAAAAAAATTCAAAAAAAAACCAAAAATATGTTACTTGAATATGCCGAAACCCTCACGGCGGAACAAACATGATTAATTTCACAAGATTGAAAAACGGTTTTCAAACTGTAAAATATCAATGTGTTGTAAATCATGGGGGTACGTTATACTTTCTGCAAAACAGAGCATGTGAAGCAGAAAATGGATGGCGAGACGAAGCTATCAGTATCGGGTTGTCAAATTTTCTTTTAAATGATTTTGCATTTTAGGGGGAGTATTATTGTCAGAAAATCCAAAAACATTTGAAAATTTGAAAAAGTAAAAAACATGATAAAATTCAAAAATGAGTTTTTGTGTAAAAAGAGGATATGATAGTACATCAGTAGACAGTTACAGTATGCTAAAGAAATGTAATGTTTATATAGCGTTAAACAGTCTCACTGATGATATGCCGATAGGTTTTTACACATTTAGTAAACTTTTCGGGATATAAACATAAATTCAAACTTGCTTGTTTCGTGGGGAACACTACTTGGATATATAGGTAACCCCTGAAATCTTGTTTGAAGGACCCCTCTTTCTGAGATACTAGGTCTTTATGCTTAGTGATATCTGGGGTATTATCCCGGGACTTCTGATTTTGCGGAAGCAATGGCCTAGTCCCCGTATAATACTTTCTGCATGCTTGAAATATAGCAAACGCCCTCAGTACAAAAATGATGAAACATTGAAAAATGCTAATCATGTGTTGTTAAAGAAAATATTCTCTAAAGGGAACACACCTAAAGTCGAAGCCGTCATCTCTTTGCTGAACGGAAGTTCTGACCTGAGCTCTCACGGACCTCGCATTTAACCCTTTACAGATATCACCTAGGTATACTCACCTGTAAGACTGAATATTGGGATCTGGATACGGGAGTATATTCAAGAGGTGGGACACATGAATGAGTTTAAGTACTTAATACACCTAATTAGTATCCTGAATCAGTTTAAATTTGTGTGAAAATTTACGTGGATCAGTATATCGACAATCTAAGTGAATTGTTTAATTCTTAATGTGTAACTAAGCTCAACGGTACTTGTGACTTGTCAAAAACTGATATGATCCTCCAACGCAAACTCAAACAAAAATATTGTCTGTAAATATGTTTGTAAATATTTCGTTATTGCTTTATGTTTTCAGGAAAATACAAAAAGATTTTTGATTCTATTTTATTTTCGACAACTGATGTCTGAGAACTGAGTTTCAAAATCTAAGTATGCTGATTGTGTTTCTGAAAATAAAACAAGTTCATTAATTTGAAACTTGAAAATTTTAAATCAAAAATCAAAACAGTTTGTGATATCTCCAAGGTCATTAGTTTGGACTTGGATGATTAACTGTGGGGGATTTGGATACTTATACTGTTAAAATCTGTTGAATAAAGCCAGGTTATAATTCCTGAAATCGAAATTGCTTTCATTGTAAAATATTTTTAGCATATGATGAGAGAGTCAGGTCATAATTCCTGGATAATTGAATGATTGAAATGTTTGTACTTATAAATGTATAAGTGTTGCAGATATTGTACCAGACTATGATCTTGACAGCTGAGTCTAAGGGGGAGTCTGAAGACGAGCTCAATGCAAGGGGGAGCTTGTAATCAGAAAGCAAGGTGTCGATCCCTAAAGCACGGAAGCTTGACGAAAGGGGGAGCCTGAAGAAAATGTTTCTGAAAATATGTTAATGTTAAAACCAGAGTCAGATCCTGGTATAACATTCAAAGATAGAAGCTGATCAATGAAGAAATATTGATGGATGCTTACAGTGTTAGACAATTTGGTAAGAGTATGAAGACTGATCAAGACTGAAGAGGTGTCATGCTAAAGACTCGACACTGAAGACTTCGTCAACATCCAAGGGGGAGTCTGTTAGTGCACTATGTCTGTTGACTTCGTCTTGTATCGAGTCATGTAATAGGATAGGATAAACCAGTGCTCAGGTTGCTAGAAAAATGAGATTTATGTGTTAGTTGGTAATTTCGCTTGAAATAGCCAAAGGCCATTTCAAACAAAATTAACTCTGTTAATTTCGCTTGAAATGACACTTGGTCATTTCAAACAGAATCACAACACTATATATAGAGGAGCCTAGAGTGTCATTTAAAATGGAATTATCTTTCGGACTTGAGTAGCGAAGCTCTGCCGAATTGTCTCCAGGTTGTAAATTGTTGTTAGATCAATACAAGAGACATTTAAATTGAATCGAGCGTCCGTTTCATTGATTCCGCCTTTGATTCGGATCCAAAACTCTTCTGAACGACTCATTCAGGTCGCACAACGATCCTACACTTTTTGGAAACTTGTCCAAAAATGAGAGGTAAAACGGCTATCTCTATCAGAAACAATTGATAAAGGAATTCCATGTAATGAAACTATTTCATTTACATATAATTTAGCCAATTGTTCCATACTGAAAGTCTCCTTCATGGGTAGGAAATGAGTTGACTTAGTTAGCCTGTCTATAATCACCCAGATTGTATCATTAGCTTTTCTTGTTTTGGGTAATTTGTTAACAAAATTCATTGTTATCAATTCCCATTTCCATACTGGCATTTCTAACTGTTGCAACAGACCTGAGGGTTTCTGATGTTCAGCTTTAACCTGTGAACAGGTTAGACACGTGGCAACATAAGCCACTATATCCTTCTTCATTCCTATCCACCAAAAAAATTTCCGTAAGTCTTGGTACAACTTATCACTTACAGGATGCATCGTATACTTAGACTTATGGGCTTCTTCTAATATACGATGACGTAGGTTTCCTAATTTGGGTATCCACATTCTTTTCTTATGGAATCTCCAAATTCCATCTGTTCCTTGTTCTAATTCCTTAATCATTCCTTTCAGTTTCTTAGTATCGTCCTTGATTACTGATTTTTGTGCTTTTCTAATCTGTTCATTTAAATCTACTTGTAGATTTAATTTAAGAGAACGTACTCTTTTTGGCTTCTCATGATATTTTCGACTTAAAGCATCGGCTACTACATTTGCCTTTCCTGCATGGTACTGGATATTACAATCATAATCGATAAGAAATTCCATCCAGCGTCTTTGTCTCATATTCAACTCTTTTTGCCCGAAAACATACCTTAAACTCTTATGATCAGTGAAAATGGTAAACTTACTACTGTAAAGGTAATGTCTCCAAATTTTCAGGGCAAAAATTATAGCTCCTAATTCTAAATCATGGGTTGAATAATTCTCTTCATGATTCTTAAGTTGTCTAGAGGCGTAAGTTATAACCTTTTGGTGTTGCATCAACACACATCCATACCCTAATTTGGAAGCGTCACAATAGACTACAAAATCTTCTGTTCCTTCTGGTAACGCGAGTATAGGTGCGTTGGTTAATCTTTGCTTAAGAATTCTAAAGGCTTCTTCTTGTTTTGGTCCCTAATCAAACTTAACAGATTTACAGGTTAACTTAGTCAAGGGAATGGCTATTCTAGAAAAATCTCGAATAAACCTTCTATAATAACCAGCCAATCCTAGGAAACTTCTAACCTCGGTTGGTGACTCAGGGGTTTTCCATTTAGTAATTGCCTCAATCTTTGTGGAATCCACGTGAATCCCTTCATGGTTGACTAAATGTCCAAGAAACTGCACTTGTTCTAGCCAAAACTCGCACTTCGAAAACTTTGCATAAAGCTTTTCTTTTCTCAATAAACTTAGAAGTGCATGTAGATGTGCTGCATGTTCCTCTTTATTCTTAGAGTAAATGAGAATATCATCTATCAAGACAATTATGAATTTATCCAAATATTGCTTACATATTCGGTTCATCATGTCCATAAATGCAGCTGGGGCATTGGTTAAACCAAATGGCATGACAGTAAATTCATAATGGCCATACCTCGTTCTGAATGCGGTTTTAGGAATGTCCTCTTCCTGTACCTTTAATTGATGATATCCTGAACGTAAATCGATTTTAGAAAAAGAATCGAGCTCCTTGCAACTAATCAAACAAATCATCGATTCTTAGTAATGGATATCGATTCTTAATCGTGACTTTATTTAATTCACGGTAATCAATGCACATTCGCATTGATCCGTCTTTCTTTTTGACGAACAAGATTGGTGCTCCCCACGGCAATGAGCTTGGCTGTATGAATCCTTTTTCTAGCAGTTTGTCTAACTGTTTCTTTAACTCTTGCATTTCTGCTGGTGCCAAGCGATAGGGTGCTTTGGCAATTGGTGCTGTTCCTGGTAGCAAAAGAATTCTGAATTCAACTTCCATGTCTGGTGGTAGTCCTGGTAATTCTTCTGGGAATACATCTGGAAATTGAGATACTACAGGGATATCTTTTAATTCTTTTCCTTTAGTGTTAATGATTATGGAAATCATATACATTATTGATCCTTTTCTTGCACAACTTGCAGTTTTCATCACAGAGATGAATTGTGTGGATCTAGATGGCTTATCTCCTTTAATTGTGATCTTTTTACCTTTAGGTGAATTTACTTGGATTGACTTTTGATCACATAGAATACTAGCTTTATTGGCTACTAACCAATCCATTCCTAATACAACATCAAATCCTGCCAGATTCATTGGGTAAATGTTTGCAATAAACTTTTGATTAAAAAATTCTATTCTTGCTTCCTGCAAGACTTCGGTAATCTTAATGCTTTCCCCATTTGCTGTTTCTACTAGGCATTCTTGTGAAAGTTTAGTTAATGGTTAATTAAGAAGTTTGCAAAATGAAGTATTAATAAAACTTTGGTTCGCACCAGAGTCAAATAATACTTTAGCAAAAACATCATTAACTAAAAACGTACCGGCGATCACGTCCGGAATCATCTTAGCTTCTTCTGCAGTCAGAACAAATGCTTTAACATTTTTAATGTTCTTGTTGTTCATGGCTGGAGCTAGTTTCGGACAGTTCGGTTTGATGTGACCCTTTTCTCCACAGTTGAAGCACATTCCATTATTAGGTTTCTTCCTGCAGTCTTCTTCCTTGTGTCCTGGTATCTTGCAAAAGTTGCAGTAAGTGGAGCATTTTCCAGAATGCTTCTTCTTGCAAGATTTACGGTAAGGTGCAGAGGTAGAACCTATATTTTTTCCACGGTTGGAATTACCGTAGCGAAATTCCTGGGTAAGCCTTTGAGTTAGGTTCCTCCTCTGGTCCTCTTATCGTGTACGTACCAACTCATCAGTCAAGGTGTTTACTAGTTCTACAGCTTCTTCTATAGTTTGGGATCTAGCTGCCTTGACTACATGCCTAATCTCGCTGATTAATCCCCATACGTAACGGGAGATTAATACTGGTTCTGGTGATGCGAGGGTTTGCACTATCCTAGCATATTCGAAGAATAGTGTAGTGTAACCTTTACTATCCACTCCAGTCATTCTAAGGTTTAGGAACTTATTTGCTATCTGTTCCTTTTAATTGGGAGGGCAGAATTTCCTTTCCACCATGTTTTTAAATTCCTCCCATTCCATATTATAAATCTTGTCACTTCCCCTAGATTGGAGGATAGTGTTCCACCATTCTAAAGCCGAGTTCTTAAACAGATTGGAGGCAAACATTATCTTATCCTCTTCTGCACACTTGCTTATTTTTAAGACTGCCTCAGTCTTTTCTATCCAGCGTAGAGCTGTAACGGCCCCTTCATTGCCCGAGAATTCCATTGGTTTACAAGACCAGGATTCTTTATAAGAACAACCATAAGACATGGTTCTTCTTCTTTTTGGAATGGGCACTTGAAGTATGGGTCCATTGTTTACGCTGTTTTCTGGTTCAGTAGGTCGTTTACTGCCATGGTTACTTTTATTATTAGCTTCCCTAACCGTTTGGATAATATATGGCATTGCGTCTATAATTCCTTGTGCCACTATATGTTGGATGGCACTGTTATCCACTTGGTTTCCATTATTATTGTTATTCGGGTTATCATTATTCTGGTTATCGTTATTCTGGTTTTCCTGATTCACTTCGCCGTTCATCTGAATTTTAAACATTTACCACGTATTAATATCACAAAATAATATTTAATGCAAACGATCACGTAACAAGCATATTGATCAAAATCGTCGAACATTGCGACTTACTATTTTTTATATTATGCATCTAATACAAACTGGAACTGAAATTTAAAATTACAATACTATTAGGCATTCGTAGCTATTTTCTAGATTTTTTTTTCCAAACATACACACATATCATATATATATATATATATTATTTTATTATTAATATTATTACTATTACTAGTATGGGTTCATCCAGAACTCTATATTATGCTCGTCATACTTCCAGATGAGTCGTTCTCCTATCTGCCTCATTCTCTCACTTCCTTCTAAAATCTCCTCACCAAAGGTTCGGAACTCTTGCACATTTTCAGCGCTCATTAGTGGTGCAGGGGCTGGTACTGGGTTTAGGAACTGGGGCATGGGTTCTTGGTAAGGATAAGGGTTTTCTAGAATTTCCCTGATGTATTGGTCATTATCATAGTAGGGATCTAGAGGGTCCAGGTCTGGGTAAGCTGCTAGGTTTGGCATGGGTTCGTCTTCTGGTATTGAGTAGCGTTGTTGGTAATCCCTATGGTCGTCGAACCACGGGTCGTAGTTTGGGTCTGAGGGATGGGGTGCTGGTATTCTAGGTATCTCAGTTGGGTCCATGTCAGGCATTGGGATTTGATTTTCTAGGTCGGCTTCAATTTCCATTGGCTGTGTGGGAAACAGTGGTAATGGCTGGGGTGCTACAAGTTGCTCTAGATTAGGGTCTGCAGCTGTAGTTGCTAGGATATGAAAATTTGCTAGACTCCTATTGAGCATATCCTGAGTATGTGCATCTGTTTCTCTCTTAACGGCTGCTAAAGCACGCTGCTGTTGCAACTTTTTCTACGTTCATGCGCTCCTTTGTTGAACCATCCTCTCTTCTTGGGAGGGAATGGCTCTTCAGATTGGGCCTTAAACACGAATATCCCATCTTCGTTGTCAGCCGAATACCCTGAGAGGGATGGCTGTGAAGAGGTGCCTTCGTCCCTAGGTGAGTTGGACAACTAACGGTAAGCGTCTGAAGGTCCTTGGTCGCTCATACTATAAACTAACAAATTGTCAAATAACACACAACAATAATATACAGATATGCACGTAGTTCCGTAATAATTTCCTAACATATTGAATAATATTTTGGTGTCAGCAGAACACTTTTGTGGCTGAATCAGTGGCTTAGCTCTGATACCACCTTCTGTCGCAACCCCGTGTAACACCCCGTGTTTCTGAAGTCAAAGTCAAAGTCAAGGTCAAAGTCAACGACTGATTTCGCGCAATTTGACTTATAGTAAATTTCTTTTATGTGTTGTATTATGTGGAGTAAGTGTCAATAATTACAATAATCGACGTATGTTGTACGCTATTTAATCGACTTACGACTGTGAACTTTAGGAAGTAACAATGCGATAAAGTTAACTAAACGATAATCAAACTAAGCTAATCAAATCGACATCGAATCACAATCGCACTCGCAACTCGAATTACGCATTTTGGTTATTGTTATACGTGTGTGTGTGCCTTACGTGTTACTTGTGCATGTTTATTTATGTTGTGTTGTGATAATAAATCGAAACGCAATCGAACTCGAATCGCAATCGAAACGTAATCGAACTCAATCGAAATCAAACTATGATAATTGGTGAAGAAGGGACAGTGCAAGATATGAGTAGTTGGGATTAAAAGTAATTTGATTAGGAAAATCTATCGCACCACATCGCTCGCAATTATAATCGAAACCTCAATAATCGTCGCGCCGAACACCCGAACCAAGTGCCATCCGGCCGGATTGCCAATCCGATCGGGCTGCCACTTGATCCTGGTGCCAGACTGTCATCCGACCGAGATGACATCCGACCGGATGGGTCATCCGGGCGAGGTGCCATCCGACCGGCCAACACTTTCCTCTTTGGGTAACTCTATAAATATCCTTGTCACTCTCAAACCTTCTACTTTTGGAAACTCTCTGACCGACCAGCTCGTGCTCCTCACCTTTTCTTCGATTTCTCTCGATTCCGGTAAGATCTTACCCTAAATCTTGTACATCCTTGATCTACACGCACTCCTACACCTTTCTATCTTTTGAATCTTAACTTTTAACCGTGAAATCACTAGATTTGAGGTGTTCTAGGATGATGTCATCATGGTGTTCTTGAAGAACTTCATGTTTTGGCCTCAATCCATCAAGAAAAACTTGGATCCAGCCGATTTCCACACAAATAAACAAAGATCTTGCAGAGATCTAAACACTTTCATGGTGGAAAAGGATTGAAAGATGGTTTCTAACTTTCTTTCAACTCTTTTACACTCAATGCACTCAAAGCCGATAGATTCGGACCTTGTTCTAGTCTTCTACTCATTCGCGGTGTTGTACTAATTCAAGACCTGGATTCTACTCACGAGACCACCGATTTTGGGTTAACCAAGAACAACCGCCTTGAACTGGTTAACTGGTCGAACTAGGGTGATTCCTGTTTGTCGGGTCACTAGGGTGAAAATGGGGTTCCGTTGGTTAGCACGTTGTCAAAACGTCTCGATAAAAGCAACAAGCAATCAAAACGGCCAAGTGAAAGACGATCGGAACGACCAGCATGGGGTGCTATCCGACCGGACTACTGTCCGAACGGATAAGTCATCCGAGCGACTAGGTCATCCGAACGGATTACACCTTGGGTCCCACACTTAACCAACTTTATCTGAAGTTTGAGTATTGAACGAATTGCTATCCGATCGGACTACCAATCCGACGGGATTACTCTTCGGAGCATGAGATACTTGAACTTTAACACTCGAACAATTTTCAACGTGTTCAATGCACTAAGGATGCCACCCGACCGGACTGATGTCCGATCGAGTGACAACCTGCTGTGGATTTGTTCTCACTAAGTAACCTTGCCACTTGAGTCGCCGTCCGACCGGATAAGTCGTCCGAGCGGATTGTCGTCCGCACGACCGACCGTCCGATCGACCGACTTGAAAGGTAGAGATACTTCAATGTTTTCAAAATACTACAACGAAAACTTCAAAGGACAAGCCATCATACACAAACACATCAAAGGAATAAACAATCCACTCGAATAGTCATCCGACCGGACAACCTGTCCGACCGGATGACCACCCGAACAGATTGTCATCCGCACGACCGGACCGTCCGATCGGATTACCAATCCTACCGAGCTACTGTCCGAGCCACTTACACCTTGCATCGTTTTACGCGTCACTTATCGTTATGCTATCGTTCTGATCAGGCTAATTCTGCTCTAAGTGCTCCCTTCAATCCATCATCGCTGTGAGTATACTCGATCCCTTTTTGCTTTACGCACTTTTGGGTGTTACATACGTTACAAATATTCAAATCACAATCAACACACTACTCAATACTATTGGAACGCTAACCGTTAAATGCATGTTATACGTGGCTTATGAATGCTTGTTTGTTATGTTTACACATGGAATGTTGTCTACCTGCCTTAGCAACGGTAGTACTATAGTTTGGACTCAGCACCTGTTCGCAGGGGTTGTTAAGGACAATTACTTGCATGGATTACGGTGGTAATCATGTATTGCGAACTGCCTCAGGCAGTCAACCCGCGGTCATTGGTATCGATGGATCTATGTCGATAACTAACGTGCTTCATTTCACTATGTGTACGTGCTGGTTATGCGTAAACGAAATTTGAACTCTATATGTTATTATCAAACTTGTATGCTCACCTTTACATTATATGTATTGACTTTATTTTAACGTATGTGACAGGTGCTTAGGATGCACATCTGCTAGGAAATCGAGGCTAGAATAAGGCTTTAGAGGCCAACAAATAGTTGTCTGTACTAATTAATTCAAGGGTCTCTAGAAGCAGATAAACAATTGCTCTATTTGAAAATCTGAGTTGTCGGAATAGAACTATTTGCCTAGATTTTGTCTGTAATAATTTGTTTACCGTTTGAGACATGGTATGGGACATGTTATTTTAAATTGATTGGTAATGATAATTGTTATGGAAACTTCTGGACAATCTATTTCGCTCAGTGCCATACCCCGATGTTTCCGCCATCGGTTGGGGTGTGACAGATTGGTATCAGATCTATAACTATAGGGAATTAGGCAAGACACGACCTAGTCCGGGTCGATGTCTTAGAGACCTAGTCTATTGTTAGGAACCAACCGACCGACTTGTGCATATCCGTTAGGGATTATGTATGAGCTTACCACTATTTTTCGCTATTCTCGCTTATGCTACACTATCACTGCACTCGGATTTTCCACTATAAAGGAGCAACTAAGTCAAGATTAGGTGTGAAAACCGCAAACTCTCCACTAAAGTTGCTTAATCAACCCGCATTTTTATCTACAAATGGGGAGAATTATGCCAAATCAGGAGTGAAATCCGTATTTTGATGAATAATCTCCTCTATTTTATAAAAAACAGGGACAAAGTTGTTAAGACAGGGGTGAAACCCTAACCTTGACGACTTGTTCCGCCCATTTTACAAAACTCTCACCAAAGTCTCGACGGACTCCAATGACCTGAAGCCACAATATGACTAACGGGATATGTGCCAAACGCCCAAGAATCGAGGCAAAAGCATAATCCTGAAGGTCAAGTGTGCACAACAAGTCCTTGTGAATAGTTGAGTTACTTTGGGTAGTCGAAGTCTACTAGCCACAGACAATCTATTTCTCGATTTTTATGTGTTTCGATTCTGAGCCGCAACTGCTGACTCTGATGATTCGTCGATTTTATGTGCTTATGTGTGTGTTACCTGTTTATGTGTTTAAATTTTGGAGATTTACTCGATTTTTGCTTTCACTACGATCGACACGCACGACTCGCACTGCATTTCTATCCCAAAACGTTAACAAATCGCTGAATTGTGGACGACTTTATGCTACATTATACGCTAATACTACGCTACTCAATATACTAAAACGCGATCGCTACATTCGAACGCTCGCGAACTGTGAATGATAGGTTTCTTTATTCTGACTGCATCTTGTGAATTCGTGCTTATGTGCTTTTTGTGGATTCTGTGCTCTATGTGCTTATGTGCTTCTGTGTTTATGTGAATCTGTGATTATGTGTCTATGTGTTTATGTGATACGTGCTACATTGCGTGTTCCTAAGCTTTAGTAAGTAGCAAACGTGTGAGGTGAGATTCGAATACGTTGTGTTGAGTCCTGTGACGATGTCTATTGCAGACATTGTCATCTGGATCCCGTCACACACCACTTTCTCGACAAGAAAAGAGAGACAAACGCCTTGCTGCTATCATCGCTAAACAAGTATCAAAAGTCGTGAGTGATGTCTACGAGAACGTCAGCAAATCATCTAAGGAGTCGAGAACTGACGCTCCTAAAGCTACTACCAAAGCTCCCTTCAATTTCAAGCAGTTCAAGTCTTGTGGGCCAAAGGAATTCGCTGGCGAGGAAGGCCCTACAGCGTTGTTCCAATGGTTTGATTCCATTGAGGTCACTCTACGACAGAGCGGTTGCCCAGACGATCTCCGCACTCTAAATGCTACCGGCGTCTTCCAGTCCCGCGCACTAGACTGGTGGACGGCTGAGAGAAACAAATGAGGGAACGATGCAGCCTACGGTCTGTCGTGGGACGAACTCAAGGAGGTCATGCTGGAAGAATTCTGCCCTCCTCACGAACGCCAAAAGTTAGAAGATGAATTCTGGCACATAAAGCAGAAGGAAGGTGAAAATGCTGCTCTCACTGCTCGCTTCAAACAGCTCAGCATCATCTGCCCTGACCAAGTCAAGACCTCAGACATGGCGATCAAGAAGTATATCCGAGCCCTGCCTGACTGTGTTGTAGATTTCGTGCAAGCGGTTAAGACTAAGACGGTCGAAGAAACTTACCTACTGGCCGCTGAAATCAACGACAAGCGGGTTAAGGCTGGTGTCTGGGATAAAACTTCAAAGCACCTACATCAAGCTACCACTGTCGCGCCAACTGCTGAACCCACCACCACATCGAGCAACAAGAGGAAGAACAAGAGAAAGAACAGCTCCAGCAACAAGAACTGTGCGATCACTGATGCATCGATACAAGCTGTACCAGCCCAACAGCGTCAAGTAGCGGCGCCTGTGGCAAATGCACCGCCTGCTAAGCGTGCATACACTGGGCCACATCCGCTTTGCCCTACTTGTACCTACCACCACCCGACTACCATCGCTTTCTGTTTTTGTGCCCATTGCAATATGTACGACCATTTCACTACCAACTGCCGTGCTCGACAAGCTCCTGCTCATCAAGCTCTACTCACCGCCCCTCAGGTTCAACAAGCTCCTCCGGCACCCGCGGTCAACGCCAGAGCCTGCTTCGCATGTGGCGATCCTAACCATTTCGCCAACATGTGCCCAAACAGGGTTGTGAAACAAGAGCCCCAGCAGCAACAGCCTCACTAACAGCAACAGCAGCAGCAGCAGCAACAATAAGCCGCACGCGCCAGAACTTTCAACATCAACGTGCGCCAAGCCCAAGCCGACAACAACGTGGTCAATGGTACGTTCCTTGTGAATGGTATTTATGCTTCGTGTTTATTTGATACTGGAGCCGATAATTGCTTTGTGTCGTTCGAATTCGAGAAGCTCCTTAGTCGTAAACGCTCCCAACTTTCCTCGACGTTCAATGTTGAAGTCGCTACCGGAAGAACTGTCGCCATTAATTCTGTTCTTCGTGATTGTACTCTTGAGCTCAACATTCACATCTTCCCAATCGACCTTATTCCGATGCAACTCGGAAGTTTTGATGTCATAGTAGGCATGGACTTTCTTCGCGAAAACCATGCTGCAGTTGTGTGCTTCGATAAGATGATTCGATTCTCGCTCGCAAATGGTGATCTATTGTGTGTCTACGGTGAAACCGCTTCGAAAGGTCTCAAGCTCATGTCGTGTGTCCAAGCTAGCAAGTATCTCCGCAAGGAATACAGAGCTTTCTTGGCTAACATTGTAGTAGCGGAGAAGGAAAAGAAAGAAAAGACAGAGGTGAAAGACGTTCCTGTGGTTCATGAATTTCCTAATGTTTTCCCTGACGATCTTCCAGGATTACCACCAAGTCGTGATATCGACTTTCGTATCGACCTCATTCCTGGAGCCAACCCTATTGCCAAAGCTCCTTACCGACTCGCGCCGTCCGAAATGCGTGAACTCTCAAACCAACTCCAGGAATTACTTGAGAAAGGCTTCATTCGCCCGAGCACCTCTCCTTGGGGCGTGCCAGTCCTTTTCGTCAAAAAGAAGGATGGGTCGTTCAGGATGTGCATCGACTATCGGGAATTGAATAAGTTAACTATCAAGAACCGTTATCCCCTACCTCGCATCGACGATTTGTTTGATCAGCTACAAGGTGCCACGTGTTTCTCGAAGATCGATCTACGCTCAGGCTATCACCAACTACGCATTCAAGAGGAGGATATACCCAAAACCGCGTTTCGCACTCGATACGGCCACTACGAATTCGTTGTTATGCCCTTTGGTTTAACCAACGCACCCGCGGTTTTCATGGATCTGATGAATCGCGTGTGTAAACCATATCTCGACCGTTTCGTCATCGTATTCATCGACGATGTCTTGATCTATTCCAAGTCAAAAACCGAACACGCGCAACATCTACGTTTGGTTCTCGAGCTACTCCAGGGGAATCGACTCTATGCCAAGTTCTCCAAGTGTGAATTCTGGTTAGAGGAGGTTTAGTTTCTGGGTCACATTTTAATAGTCAAGGTATTCACGTCGTTCCCGCGAAGATTGAAGTCGTTAAGAGTTGGATTACACCTAAGAACCCGTCCGAAGTCCGTTCTTTTCTCAGACTAGCGGGCTATTATCGACGATTTATCGAAGGATTCTCAAAGATCGTTGTGCCGCTTACCGCTCTCACGCACAAAGACAAGCCTTTTGTTTGGGGAACTAAGCAAGAGACTCCAAACCCTCAAGCACATGCTTTGCAATGCTCATGTTCTCACATTGCCCGACGGAAACGACGATTTCATTGTCTACTGTGATGCTTCCAACCTCGGTCTCGGTTGTGTCCTTATGCAGCGGGACAAGGTTATAGCTTACGCATCTCGTCAGCTCAAAATCCATGAGAAGAACTATACAACCCACGATCTCGAGCTAGGCGCAGTTGTTTTTGCGTTAAAGATTTGGCGACACTACCTGTATGGTACAAAGTGTACGATCTTCACCGATCATAGGAGCCTGCAACATATCTTTAATCAGAAGGAACTTAATATGCATCAACGCCGATGGGTAGAACTTCTCAACGATTATGACTGTGAGATTCGTTATCACCCAGGCAAAGCAAATGTTGTTGCCGACGCACTCAGCAGACGGAGCTATCTGCTTAGCACTCGTAATGTTCAAGCCCAATACGATCTCGAAACCCTCATCCGCGAAGCTCAGCATGCATGTTTTAATGAACGCACTCTGAAGAAGGAAAGAATCTACCACGAAGGAGCCCAGCTTGTGAGTAAATCAAATGGGATATTCCACTTTCTGGACCGAATTTGGATCCCTAAATGGACCGATTTGCGACAGATTCTGATGGACGAAGCCCACAAATCTCGGTATTCTATTCATCCCGGTGCCGACAAAATGTACCAGGATCTTCGCTACAAGTACTGGTGGCCGGGCATGAAAAGGGATATTGCTCTCTACGTTGGAAAATGCCTGACATGTGCGAGGGTCAAGGTTGAACATTAAAGACCCTCTGGCTTACTCGAACAACCACCTATCCCTATGTGGAAGTGGGAGAGTATAGCTATGGATTTCATAACGAAGCTTCCGCACACGTCATCAGGTCACGACAGCATTTGGGTTGTTGTGGACCGTTTGACCAAATCAGCTCACTTCTTGCCAATACGGGAAGACTACAAGGTAGAAGATTAGCCCGAATCTACACCGACGAGATCATTTGTAATCATGGGATGCCTCGCGACATCATCTCTGATCGTGATGCTCGGTTTACCTCGCGACTGTGGGAAACGTTTCAAACGGCTCTCGGTACATCGCTTAATCTAAGTACCGCTTTCCACCCTCAAACCGACGGTCAGACTGAAAGAACGATTCGTACTCTTGAAGACATGCTCCGTTCGTGTGTCATAGACTTCGGTGGTAATTGGGATAAATACCTGTCGTTAGTCGAATTCTCGTATAACAACAGTTATCATTCCAGCATCCAAATGGCACCATTCGAGGCTTTATACGGAATAAGATGTCGATCGCCTATTGTGTGGCACGAGATCGGGCATTCGCAATTAACCGGTCCCGAGCTATTGCAAGAAACGACAGACAAAATTTTCCAAATTCGAGACAATCTAACGAAAGCTCGGAATTGACAGAAAAGTTATGCGGATAGACGACGCAAGCCCCTATAATTTGACGTTGGTGACTACGTACTCCTAAAGGTATCACCTTGGAAGGGTGTGGTCAGATTCGGCAAGAAAGGGAAACTAGCGCCTCGATATGTTGGACCTTTTAAGATTCTGGAAAGGATCGGAAAAGTCGCCTACAGACTCGAACTACCGGAGGAACTTAGTAACGTCCACCCGACTTTCCATGTGTCAAACCTCCGAAAGTGCCTGGCTGAGCATGATTTAATTGTAGCTCTCGATGACCTACGAGTAAACGAAATACTACACTTCGTGGAGAAGCCTGTCAAAATCATGGATCGCCAAACCAAGCAGCTCAGACACTCTCGCATTCCTATTGTGAAAGTCCGACGGGAAGGCAAACGAGGCGCAGAGTTCACTTGGGAACTCGAAAGCGACATGAAGGCGAAGTACTCGCAGTTGTTCTAGAGAGTGAAAGCCTAGAGAGTGAAAGTCTAGAGAGAGAAAGTTCTCCAAGGTGATTCACGGTAGTGTACATCTTTCAGCCTAATTTCGGGACGAAATTCCCTAAACAAGGGGAGGCTGTAACACCCTGTGTTTCTGAAGTCAAAGTCAAGGTCAAAGTCAACGACCGATTTCGCGTAATTTGACTTATAGTAGATTTCTTTTATGTGTTGTATTATGTGGAGTAAGTGTCAATAATTACAATAATCGACGTATGTTGTTCGCTATTTAATCGACTTACGACTGTGAACTATAGGAAGTAACAATGCGATAAAGTTAACTAAACGATAATTAAACTATGCTAATCAAATCAACGTCGAATCACAATCGCACTCGCAACTCGAATTACGCATTTTGATTATTGTTATACGTGTGTGTGTGCCTTACGTGTTACTTGTGCATGTTTATTTATGTTGTGTTGTGATAATCAATCGAAACGCAATCGAACTCGAATCGCAATCGAAATCGAACTATGATAATTGGTGAAGAAGGGGCAGTGCAAGATATGAGTAGTTGGGATTAAAAGTAATTTGATTAGGAAAATCTATCGCACCGCATCGCTCGCAATTATAATCAAAACCTCAATAATCATCGCGCTGAACACCCGAACCAAGTGCCATCCGGCCGGATTGCCAATCCGACCTGGCTGCCACTTGATCCTGGTGCCAGACTGTCATCCGACCGAGATGACATCCGACCGGATGGGTCATCCGAGCGAGGTGCCATCCGACCGGCCAACACTTTTCTCTTTGGGTAACTCTATAAATACCCTTGTCACTCTCAAACCTTCTACTTTTGGAAACTCTCTGACCGACCAGCTCGTGCTCCTCACCTTTTCTTCGATTTCTCTCGATTCCGGTAAGATCTCACCCTAAATCTTGTGCATCCTTGATCTACACGCACTCCTACACCTTTCTATCTTTTGAATCTTAACTTTTAACCGTGAAATCACTAGATTTGAGGTGTTCTAGGATGACGTCATCATGGTGTTCTTGAAGAACTTCATGTTTTGGCCTCATTCCATCAAGAACAACTTGGATCCAGCCGATTTCCACACAAATAAACAAAGATCTTGTAGAGATCTAAACACTTTCATGGTGGAAAAGGATTGAAAGATGGTTTCTAACTTTCTTTCAACTCTTTCACACTCAATGCACTCAAAGCCGATAGATTTGGACCTTGTTCTAGTCTTCTACTCATTCGCGGTGTTGTACTAATTCAAGACCTGGATTCTACTCACGAGACCACCGATTTCGGGTTAACCAAGAACAACCGCCTTGAACCGGTTAACTGGTCGAACTAGGGTGATTCCTGTTTGATCGGGTCACTAGGGTGAAGATGGGGTTCCGTTGGTTAGCACGTTGTCAAAACGTCTCGATAAAAGCAACAAGCAATCAAAACGGCCAAGTGAAAGACGATCGGAACGACCAGCATGGGGTGCTATCCGACCGGACTACTGTCCGAACGGATAAGTCATCCGAGCGACTAGGTCATCCGAACGGATTACACCTTGGGTCCCACACTTAACCAACTTTATCTGAAGTTTGAGTATTGAACGAATTGCTATCCGATCGGACTACCAATCCGACCGGATTACTCTTCGGAGCATGAGATACTTGAACTTTAACACTCGAACAATTTTCAACGTGTTCAATGCACTAAGGATGCCACCCGACCGGACTGTTGTCCGATCGAGTGACAACCTGCTGTGGATTTGTTCTCACTAAGTAACCTTGCCACTTGAGTCGCCGTCCGACCGGATAAGTCGTCTGAGCGGATTGTCGTCCGCACGACCGACCGTCCGATCGACCGACTTGAAAGGTAGAGATACTTCAATGTTTTCAGAATACTACAACGAAAACTTCAAAGGACAAGCCATCATACACAAACACATCAAAGGAAGAAACAATCCACTCGAATAGTCATACACTAAAATATTCTTCGAATATGCTAGAATAGTACCAACTCTTGCTTCACCAGAACCAGTGTTAATCTCCCATTATATCTAGGGATTAATTGGAGAAAAAAGACACGTAGTCAAGGCAGCTAGACCTCAAACTATAGAAGAAGCTGTAGAACTAGCAAATACCTTGACAGATGAATTAGTCCGTACCCGAGAAGAGGATCAAAGAAGGAACCTAACCCAGAAGCTCATACAAGAATTTCGTTCTGGAAATTCTAATCGTGGGAGAAATATAGGTTCTACCTCTGCACCTTACTGTAAGAATTGCAAAAGAAAGCATTCAGGAAGATGCTCCATGTATTGTAACTTTTGCAAAATACCGGGACACAAGGAAGAAAATTGCAGGAAGAAAGCTAACAACAGGATATGTTACAACTGCGGAGAACAAGGTCATATCAAGCTTAATTGCCCAAAATTAGCTCCAGCTACAAACAACAAGAATACTCAAAATGCTAGAGCATTTGTTCTAACTGCAGATGAAGCCAAGATGATTCCAGATGTCATAGCTGGTACGTTTTTAGTTAATGATATTTTTGCTAAAGTATTATTTGACTCTGGTGCAAACCAAAGTTTTATTAATACATCATTTTGCAAATTTCTATATCAGTCATTAACTAAACTACCACAAGAATGTCTAGTAGAGACAGCCAATGGAGAAACCGTTAGGATTTCTGAAATCTTGCAGGGAGCAAGAATAGAAATTTTAAATCAGAAATTTATTGCAAACCTCTATCCCATGAATCTGACAGGATTTGATGTTGTTTTAGGAATGGATTGGTTAATAGCCAATAAAGCCAGTATTTTATGTGATCAAAAGTCAATCCAAGTAAATTCACCAAAAGGTAAAACGATCACAATAAAAGGAGATAAACCATCTAAATCCACAAAATTTATCTCTGTGATGAAAACTGCAAGTTATATAAGAAAAGGTTCTATAGTGTATTTGATTTCCATAATCACTAACACTAAAGGAAAGGATTTAAAAGATATTTTAGTAGTAGCTCAGTTTTCAGATGTATTTCCAGAAGAATTGCCAGGGCAACCTCCAAATAGGGAAGTTGAATTCAGAATCCATTTAATACTAGGAACGGCACCGATTGCCAAAGCACCTTACCGTTTGGCACCCGCCGAAATGCAGGAACTAAAGAAACAATTGGACGAATTGTTAGAGAAAGGATTTATACAACCAAGTTCATCACCATGGGGAGCGCCGATATTGTTTGTTAAAAAGAAGGACGGATCAATGCGTATGTGCATTGACTACCGTGAATTAAACAAGGTCACGATTAAGAATCGGTACCCATTATCGAGAATCGATGATCTGTTTGATCAACTACAAGGAGCTCGATTTTTCTCTAAAATCGATTTAAGGTCAGGATATCATCAATTAAAGGTACAGGAAGAGGACATTCCTAAGACCGCATTCAGAACGAGGTATGGCCATTATGAATTTACTGTCATGCCATTTGGTTTAACCAATGCCCCAGCTGCATTTATGGACATGATGAACCGAATATGTAAGTCATATTTGGATAAATTCATAATTGTCTTCATAGATGATATTCTCATTTACTCTAAGAATAAAGAAGACCATGCAAAGCATTTGCACGCACTTTTAAGTTTATTAAGAAAAGAAAAGCTTTATGCTAAATTTTCTAAGTGCGAATTTTGGCTAGAACAGGTACAGTTTCTTGGACATTTAGTTAATCATGAAGGAATTCATGTGGATCCCACAAAGATCGAGGCAATTACTAAATGGAAAACCCCTGAGTCACCAATCGAGGTTAGAAGTTTCTTAGGATTGGCCGGTTATTATAGAAGATTTATTCAAGATTTTTCTAGAATAGTCAATCCTTTAACTAAGCTAACCTGTAAATCTGTTAAGTTTGAATGGGGATTAGAACAAGAAGAAGCATTTAGAATTCTTAAACAAAGATTAACCCATACACCTATACTAGCATTACCAGAAGGAGCTGAAGACTTTGTAGTCTATTGTGACGCTTCCAAATTAGGTTATGGATGTGTATTAATGCAACGACAAAAGGTTATAGCTTACGCATCTAGACAACTTAAGAATCATGAAGAGAATTATTCAACCCATGATTTAGAGTTAGGAGCTATAATTTTTGCTCTTAAGATTTGGAGACATTACCTTTATTGTAGTAAATTTACCATATTCACTGATCATAAGAGTTTAAGGTATATTTTCAAGCAAAAGGAATTGAATATGAGACAAAGACGCTGGATGGAGATGCTTAGTGACTATGATTGTGATATCCAGTATCATGAAGGAAAAGCAAATGTAGTGGCAGATGCTTTAAGCCGAAAATATCATGAAAAGCCAAAAAGGGTACGTTCTCTCAAATTAAATCTACAAATAGATTTAAATGATCAGATAAGAAAAGCACAAGAATCAGTAATCAAGGATGATACTGAAAAATTAAAAGGTATGCTAAAAGAATTAGAACAAGGAACAGATGGAATTTGGAGATTCCATAAAAAAAGAATGTGGATACCTAAATTAGGAAACCTACGTCATCATATATTAGAAGAAGCCCATAAATCCAAATATACGATGCACCCAGGAAATGATAAAATGTACCAGGATTTAAGGAAAAATTTCTGGTGGATAGGAATGAAAAAGGACATAGCAGCTGAAGAAACACCGAACTAATTAGGCGATAATCAGTTTGGTTTATGTTCCTTTCATAGTGGTTAATCTTCTCTTGGATTCCTGAGCTCCTTAATGACCGTGTGTAGCTGCAAAACAAAACACCGTTACTCGTTAAGAGGGGAATGTGGGGGTTTCCCTCTTAACCGGGCTCCGGCGTGAGAATAAGCGACTGTGCTTTGGAGAAAATAAGTAATGAGTGAGAGAGTAGAGGGAACGGGCCTCCTTAACCTGTGGAGTGAAGGTCTCTATTTATAGCCGGAGAGGTGTAAGAGGGTGTGGGCTGATGGGCCTTGGGCCGGAAGGCGACAACATGGAGGATATGCTCCTTGTCTCACTGGTGTCGACCGTTAGTGGCTTCTAGGGGCTTTGTGGAGCTGGCGCAACGTGATTGGAGCCACGTGTCACTGTTGTCGGCCTGGACGCCCTTCTGCCATCAGCAGGTAAGTGGAGATCGTGGGGCAGTTGTCTCTGCCCTGTGATTGGTGCCACATAGGCGTCCTTCAGTACTTTTTGTCTCCTGCATGTCAGACGATCGTGGAGCACGATTGCGCAGGAACAGAAGGACTCTGATTGGCTCTTTTATTCTGCTACTTGTACCTTGTGTATCATCTGGAAAGGCCTTGCGCCGTAGTCACGCACTATTCTTGCTGAGCACGTTATTGTCGTGCGCGCGGCATGGGCTTTCAGATGTCCCTTTTAGAATACTAAGTGTTGTTAACTGGAGTTTGCTCTTCTGTGGACCTCGCGCGGCGTTGCATAGGCATGTTGTAGCTCGCGCGAGGTTGGCGACCAAGAAAAATGGTGATTAAGGAGTATGGTCCCGCGCGACTTTGCAGGGGGTTGCGCGGCTTTTTGGGACCATACCCCTTCAAGTCCCCCCAGTCCAGTGCTGCACCATGCGCAAGGCAAGTGGTTGGAGCTCTGGACTTAAGAAAATAAAGTAGAATAATGCTTTTGGATTTGGTAAACGTCGCGCGTATAAATTGTTAATTAATACGGCGCGACTACCAGGCTTATTGTTGGTTTGTTCATGAAGCTTCTAATGATTTTGGGCGGGAGAAACCTCGAAGTTTGAATTCTGACAGGTGGGTGAAAAAGTCGCGGTTGGTGACGTTTGAGTTGACCCTTGACAGTTGTCATCAACTTGTCGCTGACGGTTCAGATTTTCGTCAGGAGAGTGAGGCCCACGCGCGCGTGGTAACCGTCGCTCCGGGAAACGCGCGTTACGTGGCGCTTTCTGGTTGGCCTTGCTTGCGGCGATCTCGGCACGGTTACCCATCGCATTAAATGCGATGGGTATATATATCCGGAGAGATATGAGGCTCGTCACTTTCTTGTTTACTATTCTTCTTCTTCCTCTCAAATCTTCTCTGAATCTTCAAGTTTTTGAAGAACGTTGTAGCAAATCAAGTTTTTGAAGAACATTGTAGCAGATCATCACGGCTTTGAAGAAGGTTGTAGCAGATCATCAAGGTTTTGAAGAAGGTTGTAGCAGATCATCAAGCAGAACACTCCAAACCGTTGTTTTATTCATCGATGGCTGAAGAGCATGAGGATATCCTCGGAGAAGAAGGTCCTGTGCCTGTTCTCCGGTGGGACTTGGGGCTTTTCGAACAACTTTCCCGTAGTTTCCGGTTTCCACCGGAGTGGGATGCCCGGTACCCGGATCAAAACCAAACGGCCGCTGATGCACCACCGGGGTACATCACGTTGTTTGAGGACTTTTTTCATCAGGGCAACTTCCGGCTGCCGGCGACTCACTTCATGGCTCACGTTCTTCAATATTATGGGTTTCATATATCTCAAATGAGCCCACCCGGGATGGTTCGGGTTCGACATTTCGAGTTCCTGTGCTGGTCTCATGGCATCGAGCCAACCGTTGATAAATTCCGGGTTTTCTACACACTTCAGAGAAACATGGGTTTCTATTCTTTCGCCAGCCGAGGCGCGGCGAAGAAGATACTGTTGAACCCTCCCAAGAGTTTCCATGATTGGAAACCAAAGTTTTTCTACATTCGGGAGGAGGTTGTTCCGGTACCCATGACGTTTCGCGCTTGGACTGAACCAATCGTGAAGGAAGACTTGGAGATCCCCAAGACTGCGGCTTGGTATCGCGAGCTTACCGCCACCCCCAACCGAGTATTTGGGGAGAGTGTCTTGGTTGCGGCGCGGATGAGTGATCAGTGGCCGGTTGATAGCAAGGAGGTTCCTATCTTAATGATGGGCGATGAAGGTTAGTAATTTCCTTAATTCTTACTGATTTTCCGAGGTTTGCATTTTCCCTTATTTCTTTTTCTGATGTGATTTATCTTGTAGAGGTGCGCTTATATCAGGCTGCCTTCGCCGCTTTTGGCGGTAGAATGGGTGTTCGCCCGCTTCGAGACGGGGAGCAATACTGGTATTACCAAATAAGGGATAACTTTATGTATCCTGTTGCTGATGCGTTCACCTTGCCGCCTACTGGAAACGAAGGTGCGCACATACCGAACCCTCGTCCTTTGCGCTCTGTGACTTCTGCTGGGAAAGAGGTTGTCTATCTTTCCAGCGAGGAGTCTGTAGGGTCTTCGAACGGAGAGTTAAGTTCGTGGTCTAACGTCTTTGCAGGTGTGTTGCGCGACTTGGGTATTGACCCAGAAGAGAAGAAGAAGAAGAAGAAACCGGTGAAGAAGAAGAAGGATGCTGAGGTGACCAGCAAAGGTGCTGGCGGTAGTCGCGCAACCACTGGTGCTAAAGGTATTTTTCGTCTCCATCAGAGTGACTTGAGAGATTTCGTGATTGTTAGTGACTCACTTGAAGGTTTGCCGCGCGCAGGCGTAAAGAAGACTGGAACCGTTGGGTCAGGGAGCGCGGGTTCTCCGAATCCGGATGCTGGCGCTACTCCTTCCTCTGGTGTGCATGAGGAGGAGGAAGAAGAAGAAGAAGAAGAGGAGGCTGCTGCAAAGTTGGTCAGCAGGAAGAGAGTTAGGAGTGAAACTACAGCTGGCGTCTCTGCTGCGCCCGGAGCTGGTGAGGTTCCCCTGATTGGGAAGCGGAGCAACTTGCACTCGCTTTACAAGGTTTCTCCGGGTAGGTTATTTAGTTACGTTATTTTGTTACTTTCGCCCTTTTTGACATGTTGTATTTTGCAGAGGTTAAGAAGACGACTCCAGAGAAGGGTGTGGTCTTCATAGATCCGGTAGAGCCGGTGCATAAGAGGCCAAAGATTACTGTTAAATCTTCTAAGGCTGCTGGTGCTGAGACTGTCAAAGACAAACATGTTGCTGGGGGTGATAAGGCGAAGGCTGTTGAAGAGAAGAAGAAAGCTGACGAAGAGCGCAAGAAGGCTGATGAAGAGAGGAGGAAGAAGGCGGAGGAGGAGGAACAGAGGAAAGCCGAGTTGGCTCGGAAGGCTGAGGAGGAAAAGAAAAAGGCTGTTGAAAAGTCTGGTGTTGATTCTTTGAGGGATACCGGTGCTGCTGCCATCACTATACAGGATAAGGCGCAGGGCCCGGAGGTTTTGAGTGCTGAGGGATCTACAAGGTCCCATCAAGAGAGGAGGAAAGAACCTGAGGTTGAGAGACCTGTCCGCCATGTGTACGTTTCTAGTGGCGCGAGCTCTGGTGGCGCTGGGGGTTATAATCCGCAAGCTATCGGGGCTAAGGATACTCTTGGAGATATCTATTATAAAAGCTATACCGAAGAGGAGCGCGGTAATGCCCCCCACCAGGCTCCCTGGAATTTGAAGCAGAAGGACACCTTCCTAGAGTTTGGCCCTTGCCGCGATTGGTTCTTAAACTCCTTCACCCCTGGTGAAGTTAATAGGCAGAAGGCGAAAACTCATGAGACGTTGTACCGTACTTACATGCTTGGGGAGGCGAACGCTCGCGCTGCTAACCACCAAATTGTCCGTGAGTGGCGGACAATGGTTAGGGAACGGTCGGATTGGGAGAGGTACCGCGAGCGGATGTTGAAGCGGATAAGTGAATTTGAGAAGTCAAAAACCGCCCTTGATGAAGAGAAGGCGAAGTTTGAAGCCGATAAGAAGGCTGAAGATTGGGGGCGCGAGGGCCTGAAAAGCAAGCTTCATTCTGCTGAACAACAACTTGCTAAGGAGAAGGCTGACTTCAAACGCATATGCGCGAAGGACAATGAGCGCGCGGCTGCAGATCGTAACAAGATTGTCAACCTTGAGGCTAAGGTTGTGGAGTTGACGGCGGAAGTTGAGGGCGTGCAAGCTGTTAAGGCTGCTAAGGCACAGCTTGAGGTTAGTTCAACTTATACCTTTTCTTTCTGTGTTTTTGTCCGCCGCACATCCTAAGTCCTGTCCTTTGTAGGCTGAGCTTGCTGATGCGAAGGTGCAGCTGTCTGGCAAGGACAAGGATCTCAGGGCCAAGGATGTGGAGATCGCCGAGCTAAAACGCCGCCTGCGAGAGCAGGTTGACAAAAGCGAATCCTTAGAGATCGATTTGGAGGCTGAAAAGTCTAAGGCTGCCTCAGCTGAGGAGGCGAAGCTTAGGGCCGAGGAAGCTCGTGATGTTAGTACTACAGCTCTTAATGTAGCGCAGACTAACTATGCCGAAGCTCAGGGTATCGTGGATACTCTTGTCTCTGATGCCGAGTGGCTGCGCGGTCGTGGAATGGTGCTGGTATGATTCCTCTTTAACTTTAATTTGATTTATTTAGACTTGTTGGCTAAAGTTTTGAGCTTCCTGTAGATGGCCAACTCCATTCTGAATGCTGGTGAATTGGATAAGGCTGTTGCGGCCGTCATAGATGCTTCCCTTGCCGTTGGTCACCGTAAGGGCTATGTCGAATGTGCGCAACATGCGTCGGTTATGCTTGGACAGGAGTTCGACACTAGCCACTGCTCGGTGACTGAAGAAGCTGAGGCTGAGCTAGCTCGCGCGGAGCATGGTTATGATCATCTATCCATTCCAGTGATGGACTTGGTTACTGATGCACTGAAACATGATGACTGGTGTCTGCGGCTGAAGAATATCCTTGATCCACCAGAGACTGTTGAGCTATCGGATGAGGAGGCACCTGCGGGTGGAGGTGGCGACGGGAAAGGTGATGGTGAAGGTGATGGCGTTAAGCCTGGCGGTGATGGCGATAAGCATGATGACAGCGGAGATGATGAATTCGAATAGGTTTATCAACAGGCTTTGTGCCTTGTAAAAATTTTAGTAGGTTTCTGATGTACTTGTTGCGCTGGCGCGCTTTTATCTAATGAATGATATTGTGTTTTCATAACTGTTGCGCGGTTGCGCCTTTTAAATAGTATGTTTGCTTATTTTCCCGTTACAATTATTGCACTGTTGCTAGAAACTTTGGTTAAGTTAGCGCGAATAAATGTAAGAGAGGCTCATGAGCGAGCGTAACTGGAGTGTTTTCGTGCTAATCAGAAGTTTAACATGCATTTGTAACGAAATAAGTGGGATAGTGATAAAAGAGCATGTTGTATGCTTTTCATTAATTACGTAGGCGCTTAGGCCGAGATACATTGCTTGTAACTTAGAAAGGCGTGTAGCCAACATAAAAGTAAAGGCACGTGGCCGTCATTAGTGAGTAAAGGCGCAGGGCCTACATAGTCATATATAGCATTTGCGCAGTTGTTGCACATTCCACGTGCACGGGATGATGTGTCCATCCAGGGTGCGCAACTTGTAAGCCCCTTTCCCTAGCACCTCGTGCACCAAGTATGGGCCTTCCCATTTAGGTGCTAACTTTCCTGGGCGTTCGGCGTTTGAGGCTTCGTTATCTCGAAAGACATATTCCCCTGGAGTGAAGGTACAGATGCGGACTCGCGCGTTGTAGTACCTCTCCAGTTGTGTTTTGTACTTGGCTTCTTTGATACGCGCGATTTCGCGCCTTTCTTCTAGCAAGTCCAAGTCAAGGCGACGCTCTGCCTCGTTGTCGATTGCGTTGACTGCTGTCAAACGCGGAGAGGGCAGGCCAACTTCCGCCGGGATAACCGCTTCTGAGCCATAGACTAGGCTAAAAGGGGTTTCGTCGGTACTCGTTTTTGGCATGGTTCGGTGAGCCCATAGGATACTTGGGAGCTCATCTACCCAGCCTCTTCGCTTAGTGCCCAGTCGGGCCTTAATCCCTTCGACGATACACTTGTTTACACTTTCAACCTGCCCGTTGCCTTGAGGGTGCGCAACGGAGGAGAAAGTGTGTTCGATTTTCATCTCTTTCATCCAGTTCTTGAGGTCATCGGATGCAAAGTTAGTGCCATTGTCTGTTACTATCTTGAGTGGGAGGCCAAACCTACAGATGATGTGTTCCCAAATGAACTTGCGCACCATCATTGCTGTAGTTGAAGCAAGGGCTTTGGCCTCCACCCACTTTGTGAAGTAATCGACGGCTACTATTATAAACTTGACGGCGCCGGGAGCGTCTGGGAAGGGTCCTACCATGTCAATTCCCCACTGCTGAAAAGGCCAAGCAGTTGATACGGGGATTAGATCGTTCTTGGGGCGCAGGGTTTTTGGAGAATGCCGCTGACAGGAGTCGCACTTGCGCAGCTCCTTCAGGGCATCAACGTGCATCCCTGGCCAGTAATACCCGGCGCTCATAATCTTCGCAACAACCATGCGTGGTCCCGCATGGATGCCGCAGATTCCTTCATGAATCTCCCTTATCAGATATTTCGCATCTTGGGGGTCCACACAGCGCAGGAGTGGTCCCAAGAAGGACTTTCGGTATAAGATACCGCCATTCATTTCGTACTGCAGAGCTTTGTTCTGAATTTTTCTTGCCTCTGCCTTATTCTCTGGGAGTATTCCTTCTTTCAAGTACTGAATGATAGGGGTCATCCAGGATGGCTGCCCCAGCTCGATCACATTGACTTGTCGCAACAAAACTGACGGGTTCTTGAGTACCTCAATCCTTACATCTTTGGCAAGATGTTGAAAGGATGTTGAGGCAAGCTTGCTCAAGGCGTCGGCTGGTTTGTTTTCGGAGCGGTTGATGTGGATGACTTTGTGAGACTTGAATTGTTGAAGCAACTCTTTTACTTGTTCCAGATATAGGGCCATGACTTCACCCTTTGCATCGTATATCCCGTTGACTTGGCTGGCTATCAAGAGTGAATCAACATGCGCTTGTAGATTTTTAGCTCCCATTTTGATGGCGAGGCGCAAGCCTGCCAGAAATGCTTCGTACTCCGCCTCGTTGTTGGTGTTTTTAAAGTCCAACTTGATGGCGTAAGTAAATTCATGGTTTTCGGGGCTTACGAGGCGCAATCCCGCTCCCGCGCCATCTTCGTTTGAAGCCCCATCAGTGTAAAGCATCCAAGTCTCGTTTGTCGTGTCTTTCACTGGAGTTTCAACAAGCTCACAATCCTTGATTTTCTCAGCTGGGACTTCTGTGATGAAGTCCGCTAGAACTTGACCCTTGATGGCTGGGCGCGGCCGGTATAGAATGTTGTGGCCTCCCAGCTCGATTGCCCATTTGGCGAGTCTTCCTGATGTTTCTGGTTTCTGAAGTATCGTGCCGATATGGAAATTGGTAAGTACGGTGATCACATGCCCTGTAAAATATCTGCGTAGTCTTCGGGAAGCATGTAGCAGCGCAAGAACCAATTTTTCCATTGTGGAATATCTCGTTTCTGGGTCAGTGAGTACCCTGCTGACATAATAAATCGGAGTTTGAACTCCATTTCTTTCCACTAATAACACCGATCCTACTGCCTTATCGGAAGAGGATAAGTACAGTACGAGTGGCTCTTTTTCAAACGGCGCGGTCAGGGTTGGAAGCTCGATCAGACATGCTTTCATTTGCTGGAAAGCCTTTTCTGCGTAGGGTGTCCACTTGAACTCTTGCTTCTTGACACAGTTGCGCAGTGTGCTGATAAAAGGGTACGACTTCGCGGCGTGATTTGACAAAAAGCGGTTAAGCGCGGCTAGGCGGCCGGCCAACCGTTGCATTTCTTTGATTGTTCGAGGCGATGGCATCCGTTCTATTGCCTGAACTTTTTCTGGATTCACCTTGAAGCCGCCGTTAGTGACTATGAAGCCTAGAAACTTCCCCTCTTCCATGCCAAAAGAACATTTGGCTGGATTCAACTTCATGTTTACGCTGCGCAATGAATTGAACGTTTTCTCGACGTCCTTCAACATCTGGTCCTCTTTGGGACTCTTGACCACTAGATCATCGATGTAAACTTCAATATGCTTTCCGATGTCACCTGCGAAGGTCTTGTCCATCAATCGCTGGTATGTGGCGCCAGCATTTTTCAGGCCGAAAGGCATCTTAGTATAGCAAAAAATCCCCAGATCCGTGCGAAAGGCTGTCTTGTCTTCATCCTCGAGCTTCATTTGAACTTGATGGTACCCCTTGTAGCAATCCAAGAAGCACTTCCATCTGTATGGCGCGAGCGAGTCTATCTTTTTGTCGATCTCAGGCAAAGAATAGCAATCCTTAGGGCATGCCTTGTTGAGATCGGTATAGTCGACGCACATTCGCCATCCGCCGCTAGACTTTTCTACCATTACGGGGTTCGCAACCCAACTCTGATAACGTACCTCGCGCAAGATGCCAGCTTTAAGTAACTCGCAAACTTGTTCGTTCATTGCTTTCGTCTTGTCTGCCCCTAGGCTGCGCCTTCTTTGAACTTTCGGTTCAACCGAGGGGTAGGTGTTTAAACAGTGCTCTGTGACGTCGCGCGGGACTCCGGTCATGTCGGCCGGGGTCCAGGCGAAAATATCCATGTTCTTGAATAGGAGCTGCTTGAGGCGAGTTCTGATATCTGGTGAGATAGCGTGACCTATCGTCACCGTTTGCTCCGGATATTTGCGATTTAAGACCCATTTTTCGGGCTCGGTTGCTGAAACCTTTGCCGCTTTTGTTGGGCGCATCTCTTCAGTTGACATGACTTCTTTCTTCGCATAAACTATTGCCACCCCCGTCTTGGTTGGGAAACCAATTGCTGAGTGGGGTGTGGAAGTTATCATATTCAGCTCACCTTGCGTTTCTCTCCCGATCAGTACGTCATGTCTTGACTTAACGGGCATGACCATGAAGTTTACGTTCGTCGTCCTTGAATGCTTCCCGTCAGAGAGTGTGACGGGGAAGCTAATTTGGCCTAACGGGAAGACCATTTCATTACAGAACCCAGACAGTGGGTAGTCAACTGGTTCGAGTCTCGCTTTGTCTTCCTCGTCGAACTGGTTAAAGCATTGCTCATAGATGATGTCTGCTGTACTCCCCGGGTCAATGAAGACGTATTCAGTTTCATAATGGCCGATGATACCGGTGATGACGATGGGTCGCGTGGCTCGGGGACCCCCGCGCACCACCGGGAAAATAACTTGCTGTTCTTGCCATAAAGGCTCGTAGGGTCTCTTGCCTTTTTCCCTCGCGCTATACCTTGGTCCATTGACCATGTGTGTTTCCAGGCGTCGAACCTTCTTGT
Source organism: Helianthus tuberosus (assembly GCA_030545235.1). Taxonomy (NCBI): domain Eukaryota; kingdom Viridiplantae; phylum Streptophyta; class Magnoliopsida; order Asterales; family Asteraceae; genus Helianthus; species Helianthus tuberosus. The sequence continues at coordinate 164,669,882 of CM060433.1, forward strand.
GATTTCCTTCATCGTGGCGATGGAGCTGTCGCGTTTCTTTGCGCATATTCTTCACTAAGTGGCTCAGCTTTCCACTCTTTAGTGCTCTCTCGATCTCTTGTCGCAAGCTGTAGCAATCATCTGTTAAGTGGCCTGTATCCTTGTGGAAATCACAATACAGATTGGGATCCTGTCCCTTTTTGTTCGTCATAGGCCTGGGAGTCTTAAAATCATGGTTCTCCGTCATTAGCACCTCTTTTGGTGTTTTTATGAGCGGAGTCCAATGCTTTTCACGATTGTCGTCTCGGACTGCCTTTCTATAACCGATGCGGTCAATGGTATCACGCGCGTCTTCCTTATAGCGGGATCGTTCTTCGTACCGGGGTCGTTCATTATAACCGCTGGGGTGGTTGGCTTTCCACCCAGGGTTTTTGCCTTTGTTGCACCTGTTGTCATCGCGCGGGTGGCCCCCTTTGGAAAATCTATCTTCAGAACGATAGCTGTTGTTTCGTGCGAGTGACTCTTCCGTCTGCGCGACTATCTTCGCGGCTTCCATGAGTTTATCCCACTCCTTTGGCATTCCATCTTTCCCAGTGATGGTTCTGATCAGGCTATCACAGCGGATGGCTTTTTTGAAATGGCAGCGCATGAGTTGCTCACTCACGCCCCCTATCTCCAAACATTCTTTGTTAAAGCGCGTAATGAAATCTTCCAGACCCTCATTATCTCTACGCCAGATATCTTTAACTTCCGCTGTGTCGCGCTGGTATCGCCTTTGTTGGCTGAAGTGACTCAAAAACTGAGTTCTGAAATCTAACCATGATTTTATCTTACCCGGAGGAAGGCTGTCGAACCAGGCGCGAGCAGCCCCCGTTAATGTTTGGATAAACAAATGGCACCACATGGGCATGTTCCAACCTCCCATGCAGCCCACGCTAGTAAACACTCTGACGTGATCATCTGGATCAGTCAATCCGTTAAACTTTCCAACAGTCGGAGGTAATTTCTCTCTCTTGAGCGGCGCGAGTGCTATCTTTGGGATGAACTTTGAATGCTCTATAGCTTCCTCTGGTCGATAGGCGAGGCGAAAGTCACGCTCTGCCTCTTCGGTATACCCAACGTGCTGCCTTGGTTTATAGTACTCATGATTTCTTTGCAAACGATTGAAAACCGAAGATTCGTCATCGTTCTCCCAGGTTGGATCATTCGGGTCAGTTTCTTCCCACTCGTCGTTTATGTTGCGCGGCGTGAGCCGGCTATGAACTGGGCCTCTTCGGGAACTTGACGGTTCGTCATAGTAGCTTTCTGTTTCCCCCCGCGTATCGCGCGTGTCCTGCACGCTTAGTCTTCGGGTAGGGGGAGGTATGTTGGCTCTTCCTTGGATATTTTGTGGTGGTTGCATCGGGCGCGGCCCGTGATTTGGGCCGGTTGGTGTAACCAAGGAAGGTTCTGCCGTTAGAACTGCTTGCTGCGCGCTCAAGGATTGGTATGCCGCATTAATGGTGGCGAGTTGCTTGGCGTACCATGAGGCTGGGGTTTCGCCCTTTGGTAGCCCCAATAGTGCTGAGATATTCTGAGGTGGAGCTGGGTTCGATGGTCCAGCACCGTTGTTTCCCGGGGTAGTTTGATTGATGCGGGTGAAGCTCCCGCGAGGACCCCCGGTGTTGGCCATCTCGATCTCGCCAATTTCTTCAACGTTTTGGGGTTGGATGTTTTGATTATCCACCCCAAACGCTGCGTTGGGGTCTGCTCCGAGACCAACAAATTCGGGAATGATTCCTTGACCAGCCATGATCGAAGGAAGAAAAGTAGTGAAAACTCAGGAAATAAGATGAAAATGGTTTGTAGAAAAAATCGGTGGGCGCCAATGAAGAAACACCGAACTAATTAGGCGATAATCAGTTTGGTTTATGTTCCTTTCATAGTGGTTAATCTTCTCTTGGATTCCTGAGCTCCTTAATGACCGTGTGTAGCTGCAAAACAAAACACCGTTACTCGTTAAGAGGGGAATGTGGGGGTTTCCCTCTTAACCGGGCTCCGGCGTGAGAATAAGCGACTGTGCTTTGGAGAAAATAAGTAATGAGTGAGAGAGTAGAGGGAACGGGCCTCCTTAACCTGTGGAGTGAAGGTCTCTATTTATAGCCGGAGAGGTGTAAGAGGGTGTGGGCTGATGGGCCTTGGGCCGGAAGGCGACAACATGGAGGATATGCTCCTTGTCTCACTGGTGTCGACCGTTAGTGGCTTCTAGGGGCTTTGTGGAGCTGGCGCAACGTGATTGGAACCACGTGTCACTGTTGTCGGCCTGGACGCCCTTCTGCCATCAGCAGGTAAGTGGAGATCGTGGGGCAGTTGTCTCTGCCCTGTGATTGGTGCCACATAGGCGTCCTTCAGTACTTTTTGTCTCCTGCATGTCAGACGATCGTGGAGCACGATTGCGCAGGAACAGAAGGACTCTGATTGGCTCTTTTATTCTGCTACTTGTACCTTGTGTATCATCTGGAAAGGCCTTGCGCCGTAGTCACGCACTATTCTTGCTGAGCACGTTATTGTCGTGCGCGCGGCATGGGCTTTCAGATGTCCCTTTTAGAATACTAAGTGTTGTTAACTGGAGTTTGCTCTTCTGTGGACCTCGCGCGGCGTTGCATAGGCATGTTGTAGCTCGCGCGAGGTTGGCGACCAAGAAAAATGGTGATTAAGGAGTATGGTCCCGCGCGACTTTGCAGGGGGTTGCGCGGCTTTTTGGGACCATACCCCTTCAGCAGCCTATGTTTCTAAATGTTTAACTTGTTCACAAGTCAAAGCTGAACACCAGAAACCCTCAGGATTTCTACAACAATTAGAAATGCCAGTATGGAAATAGGAATTGATAACAATGGATTTTGTTACTAAGTTACCCAAAACTAAGAAATGAAATGATACAATCTGGATGATTGTAGATAGGCTAACCAAGTCAGCTCATTTCCTACCAATGAAAGAAACTTTCAGTATGGAACAGTTAGCTAAGTTGTATGTAAATAAATTGTTTCTTTACATGGCATTCCTTTATCAATTGTTTCTGATAGAGATAGCCGATTTACCTCTCATTTCTGGTCAAGTTTCCAAAAGGCAATGGGAACCAACTTAAAATTGAGCACAGCTTATCACCCTCAAACGGATGGACAAAGTGAAAGGACAATTCAGACAATGGAGGACATGCTTAAAGCTTGTGTAATTGATTTCGGGGGTAATTGGGACGACCACTTACCTTTAATAGAATTTTCTTATAATAATAGTTATCACACAAGTATCAATGCTGCATCATTCGAAGCACTTTATGGACGAAAGTGCCGAACCCCAGTCTGTTGGGCAGAAATTGGGGAAAAGCAACTATCTGGACCTGAGATAGTGCAAGAAACAACCGACAAAATTATTCAAGTCAAGGAACGACTGAAAGCAGCACGTGATCGACAGAAGAGTTATGTTGATAACCGACGCAAGCCATTGGAATTTCAAGTAGGAGATAAAGTATTGTTAAAAGTCTCTCATTGGAAAGGAGTAGTAAGATTCATCAAACGGGGAAAGCCAAGTCCCAGATATATTGGACCTTTTGAGATTATTAGAAAAATAGGATTTGTAGCCTATCAACTAAATTGCCAGAGGAAATGGCAGGAATACATGATGTATTTCATGTATCTAATCTCAAGAAATGCTTAGCTGATGAATCGCTAATGATACCTCTTAAAGATATAGAGGTAAATGAACAACTCAAGTTTGTAGAAAGGCCTCTACATATTGAAGACAGAAAAGTCAAGAATCTCAAACATAAGAGATTAGTTCTGGTCAAAGTAAAGTGGGACTCCAAAAGAGGACCTGAGTACACATGGGAGCTTGAATCTGAAATGCAAAGGAAATATCCGCATTTGTTCCAGTAGATCTCGAGGACGAGCTCTAAAACAAGGTAGGGAGAATGTAACAACCCTTAGTAAAACCGACACTCTCATAATATTTCCGACACTCTATTATATTTAAAAATGTATCAGTAAGTCTTTAAATACACCCTGTATGTGAAAACTGAGCCCAAAATACAGTATAGCATATAAAATAAAATATAAAATCTGATTATTAAGTTGAGGCGAGCCGCGTAGACCCACCCCAACCACTTACGCGGGCGGTATCAGGGTTAAATCCTGATTTCGTTGGTTTTCTTTAGTTTAGGCAGGCCGCTTAAGCCTTAGCTTACACTTACGCGTGCCGCGTGAGATCAAAATAGTGGCGCAGCCCGGTGATGACACGTGTCATCATCGTGGCGGGTCTAGAGGATGAGCCGGAAAAGCTAGTCCGTTGACCAGGGTTGACGCGGGCCACGTAACCCTTGTCCTTTCTTTACGCAGGCCGCGTAGAGACCAGATTTCAGCACTATATAAGCAGGCAACGGGTTTTCGTTTTCCGTCGCTCATTTCTTTCATTCTCAATCACAAATTATGAATATAGGCATTATAAAGCCGGTATTATACCCCCTAATTAGCAAGGTTCTGCCCCGTTGTAAGTATTATAACCCCAGTTTCGTAATAGATACGTTGCCCGATTGATTTAGGGTTCCGTAACAACTGTCGTGGTTCTGCCCGACGTAGTTGTTGGAATGCCGTCTCGGGGAGGGTATCATTAATATTTTCAAATGATGATACTAACATATGTACATTTGTGAAAATTATAGATTATTCCCAGAAAACCCTTACGCGAAGTCTAAGATAGCAATGTGAGTTTATCCTCTTTTTGTTAACCTTTTTGTAATATTTTACAAAACCTTAAATGTTTTACAATGCGATTAAACGGTGATTGAGTCTTTGTAGTTCTTCAATTACTGCCGGTATGTTGGGGTTTTGTATACAAAATTTACTACACTGTGAGTAGTAAGTCGGGGATGACAGTACGTTACCATTGGACAACGAGTTAGCCAATGTGTAATATGACCCACAAGTCAGGATTGACAGTACTGAATGAGTAATTGTGTAGAAATAAACAATGTGATCGCTCTCAATATTGTTTTAATTGATAAAATGTTTCTTGATTAAACTGGGATTCACTCACCAGTATTTCCCACTGACAAATGTTTTTAAAACGCGTTTCAGGTAACACAATGTGACAGCCAATTAGTAAAAAGCCAGCTGGAGAGCACTGAAGGCTTGGGAAAAATGTGGCTATAAAAGTTACCTAAAAGACGATGTTTTAAATTCAATAAAATAGGGTTTATCCCTATAAACGTATTGTAATAAGAAACTTGGGTTTTGCCCATGTAATTATTAATATTAAATATGGTGGTTTTACTCTGATAAACATTTCCTAACTACGGTCCTGATGAAATTTCCGCTGCCAAATTAACAAGCTGATACCACCACTACTGAGTTCGCGTCCGCCCGTTCCCGGGACAGATAAGGGATCGGGGGTTGCGACACATGGTGCTGTTAAAAACCTGCCACGCGTCCAGTAAACACACAAGTACAAACCATCCTTGAGCGAACATACCTAGGAGCTGGCCTGACCGCTGGAATTCATATTGAGAAAATCGATTTTGACGCATAGAGGAAGCATATCATGACGAGACCGATGTGCAGATCTATTAACATGAAGGTTCACTGGCCGGATACCATGGTTGCAATGATGGTAACAAAGCACATGCTTCTCATTAAGAAAAACTCACAAATAACACTATGTTTACAAAGAAATGGTACCTCATGCTCTCAACATCAATCTTTTGTAACCCTAAGCCGGAATCTTGAGCTCCTTCAACATACATTTCTCATATATTTAAATACTTGCAAGATTGTCCGGTCACCTGATGCATGTACCAATTTGTCGCAACCCCCGATCCCTGATTCCTGGGAATGGGCGGACGCGATCTCAGAGTTTCGGTGGTATCAGGTTATTTAGTTTTGCAGCGGAATTTACATCAGGACCGGAGTTAGGAAATGTTTATCAGAGTAAAACCACCATAATTAATATCAATAAACACATGGGTAGAACCCAAGTTTCTTATTACAATACATCATAGGGATAAATCCTATTTTATTTAATTTAAAACATCGTTTATTAGGTAACTTTTATAGCCACATTTTTTCCCAAGCCTTCAGTGCTCTCCAGCTGGCTTTTTACTAATTGGCTTTCACATTGGGTTACCTGAAACATGTTTTAAAATATTTGTCAGCGGGAAATACTGGTGAGTGAATCCCAATTTAATCAAGTTTAAATAAAAAAAGTCACAGTGAACAGTATTGAGAGCGATCACATTGTTTATGTCTACACAATTACTCCATTAGTACTGTCAATCCACTGACTTGTGGGTCATATTACCCATTGGCTAACTCATTGTTTAATGGTAACGTATTGTCATCCCGACTTACTACTCGCAAGTAGTACAAATTTTGTATAGAAAACCCCAACATACCGGCAGTAATTGAAGAACTACAAAGACTCAATCACTGCTAATTTTCATAGTAAAACATTTAAGGTTTGGTAAAACATTACCAAAAAGATTAACAAAAAGAGGATAAACTCACATTGTTATCTTAGGCTTTTCGTAAGGGTTTCCTGGATACAATCTATAATTTATACAAATGTACATTGGTTAGTACCATAACCCTTTGAAAATATTAATGATACCCTCCCCGAGACGACATTCCAACAACTACGTCGGGCAGAACCACGACAGTTGTTACGGAACCCTAAATCAATCGGGCAGCGTGACTGTTATGAAACTAGGGTTATAATACTTACAACGGAGCAGAACTTCGCTAATTAGGGGTATAATACCCGAGTATAATATGCCTACTACAGAAATTGTGATTGAGAATGAAATTTGGGACGAACGAAAATGAAATCCGATGCCTGCTATGTATAGTTGCTGATACCTCGTCCTCAAGCGGCCCGCGTAAGACACAGACCAAGGTTGCGCGGCCCGCGTCAACCTTGGTCAACATAATAGCTTAGCTGGGTCAGCTACTAGACTCGCCACGATGTCGACACGTGTCAGCACCGGATGTCTCCGCGTTTCATGATCTCTAGCGGCCCGCGTAAGTGTAAGCTTAAGCTTACGCGGCCCGTATGAACTAAAGGAATCAACCATATCAGGTTTTAAACCCTGATACGGCCCGCGTGAGGTGTTGGGGTGGGTCTACGCGGCCCGCCTCAATCCCATTTTTCTTATTTTTGATTTATTTTATATGTTATAACATAATTCGGGCTCGGTTTTCAATACGGGGTATATTATAAAACATATTGGGACATTTAAGATATAATAGGGCGTTAGACATATTATGAGAGTGTTGGTTTTACCGAGGGTTGTTACACAATTACCATTAGAAAGGTATTATAATAAAAAAAATTACAAGATTGTTCATCAACATAAAAATACAAAAAAAAAAAAAACAACCTGATGACTGTATGCTATTAATCTTTTTCATCAACATTACATTTAAATATGTTTCACAATTGAGAATTTTATCATAATTCGTTGCATCTTTCACGATACTCAACACAAAACATAAGTACATATTTACCTAGAGACATTAAACACAGAACTGTAATAGGTTTTAGTTTGTAGGTCCAATTTCAAGAACCTAATTTCACAAAAACAACATCAACTCTTATATACATAATGTATAACTAATTTAAAATAACATGGTTTAGAAACTGATGAAAGACAAAACTGGCTATACCTTAACCTATCTTCCGCTAATCCAAATCCGAATGGAAAGAGAAATAGTCTTTTCATCTACAATCCTTAAATACCAAGTTTAGGAACAAAACAAATTAGCATATAAGAGAAACCCAAGAGACTCGCGAAGTGATCGGAGCTGAGTTAAATCGTTAATTAACGACCTGCAGTTACCTTGATCGCTGGCGGCACGGATCGGAACCAAACGGGGCGAAGGGGAAATGCGCCGACAGTGAAGTGAACTCCTTTGGGGTCACTTATACCTCCAACAGTGGCCATAGTCGTCAGAATCAAGAGTTGCAAAATTAGAATGTGCACTGGAGTTCTGCAACACAAAAAATAGGTTATACGAAAACAAAAAAAATCGATCTAACTGTGATTGTGAAAGACACATGCAATTAAAGCGAGGATTACCGGAATTCTTACCAAAGTTAAATAGAGACCAGTCACAACCGGAGCTTCTTGAAGCCATCTTCATCACTGTGGCGATACCCTAGCCGCCGTCACCATCGGTTTCTGCCTGAAACGACAACCAAAACCCTAGCCAGTGCGACTGTTGACCACCGCTGCGGTGGCTGCAAACCCCGGTACCACCGTCGTTTTCCGCAAGTTCATCACTGTGGTGATACCCTAGCCGCCGTCACCATCGGTTTCTGCCTGAAACGGCAACCGAAACCCTAGCCAGTGCGACTGTTGACAACCGCTGCGGTGGCCGCAAACCCCGATACCACCGTCGTTTTTCGCAAGTGGCTCCGGTTCACTCTGATTTTCTGGTTTTTCTCCCTTCAATGGTAAAATTAGGTTTGGTGAAGATGAATGGATAATGTACGGTGAGAAGCATATGAGGTGACGCGTGTTTGATGATACTGTGAAATGTGAAATTCCTTCTATGCCCTCTTATCACTGTTCATTCAACTTTCTTATTATCAGATATAGATTCTCAAACAATGGGTCACAACAAAAGCCGCAGACGCACTACAAATCGTAAACTTATTACACCTAACATTATAATCTTTCAACATTGCTCTACACAACCGCAATGCTTCATTATACTGGAAACCCATGGCAAACATATCCCAAAATAATTGCAGTCTAAGAAAAATATCTCCTTCAGGCATTTCATCAAACAGTTTGCATGCGTCCTTTAATTGTCCAGCTTTCGTATACTCAGACATAGGGGTGTGAATTTCTGACCCGGCATGAAATTCACGGGTTTGGGTTTAGTCTAAACGAGTTTTGGTCAGTTTCAGCTTTAACCCGCGAACCCGTTTACCTAAACGGGTCAGGTTTGGGTCAACCCGGCCGGGTTGGTGGGTTAACCGTTTAACCCATTTGTATTATATTATATTTTTTACAATATGTTTTATGTTAGAAATTAAACTGAGTGTGCATTATATGCTATAATTATAACTTAAAAGGGGGAAATTGACATAAGATCTTATGATTTTAATGTAATTTTATTATATACATTTGTATTTTTTTTGTAGTAGATGTTAATTTTAATATACTAATTTGTTGAAAAATTAAAAAAATCGGGTTGAATGGGTTGGGTTCGGGTCAGCCTGCGAATATTCGGAGCGGGTTTGGGTTCATATGTATGACACGAGTTTTGGATTCCGATCGAGTTCGGGTTCGTCTAAATTTTTCGGGTTCGGATCAGATTGAACCCACCAACACACGAACACGACCCATTTAGCACCCCCTACCCAAACACCTTCCATGAACACAAGTCTCTGTCGGGATTTCATTGAAGACCTTACGTACAACTACTAAGCTCCCACATTTTCATTAGAGATGAGTTAAGAGGGGAAGAAATTCGTGTTGGCTGTTACATTTTCATCAGATGATCATTATCCACCTATAATTCCAGAAGCAGAAAAGTCATAATCAAGGGTACCGGTATGAAGGAAGAAACTAAATATAGAGTCGTTAAGATCGTCATTTATGTGATTAATCATTGTTAAGACGTGAAACCTAAGTTTGGAAAGGCCTAGAAAAAAAAAATGATGATCTACATGGGCTTCGATGTCAGTAAATATTATATGTTTGTGTTAAGCCACCCGCGAAACTCGCGGGATCTTAGGCTAGTTTTCAATATATATCAATAAATTGATTTTAACTAGACACCCCAAGCAAAAAAAAAAAAAGCTAATCTTTTTTTATATGCGAATACACCCTTTTGGTGCCTTCAAGGGCTCTCTGTTGAAGGCAAAACTAAAGAATATTAGAATAGATTAATGTAGAGGAATATTTAATTTGATGAAGCACTTGAATTGATTATGTTAAACAGGATCGTTGACATAGATTGATAATGGCTTCTATGTGTTCGTTTTCTTGACATAGTCTTTTTACGAGTGTCTTGTTGTTCGCTGATTTGGGATTTGAAGAAAGTTTTTTCAAGTCTTGGGGTTTTGAAAATGGGTTCTTAAGAAGATGAAATGGAAATGGTTTGCTGGTAAGGGTAATGAGAGGTCAAAAGGGCCAAAGGGGTCCGTATGATCGAGTTTAGGCCTTAGGGGTTTTATCAAGTTTAGTGGTTTCGAGGATGTGTGAAAATACATTTTTACCCCCACACCGTTAACTTTTTAACTAGATAAACAAATGAAGTTGGCTCCAAGGACTTAAAGTGTAGCGTTTTTTAAACAATAGGGACACATGTTTTTATTTTTACGAACGAGGGACTCAAGTTGAGTTCAACCCCGCTAATTTCAATTTACTCTTTATTTAATTTAATTCTTTAAGCGTGTACACGGGTAATGATATAAACACCTAACACGTGTCATAGATTCAACAGTATGTGTATACGTATATACGTATAAATCTCCACAGGCACATACACAGTCTATTTCGTAATTTCTTAAATTTAAACGGTCCCCCGGGAATCCCTCTCTCTATATCTTCTTCCCGATCTGCACACCCCCTTCATCGATCCATGAAATCGATTCCACCACCACTTGATTCTCCAATTTCTTATTATTCTCAACCGACCGCCATGCTTAACCCCATTTGATTTCCCATCCTTACGCTATGTCGGTACATATTCCACTTTTATTCTTCTGTTTCCTACAAATTACAAACCAACTTTGAGAGATTTCACTTCTCAACAATTCTTCGGTTATCATCATGTCGTCAATTGTTGCAAGAACCGGTCGTCATCTTCAGCGTTACGACAACAATCTCCGCCTTGTTTCCGGGTAATTAAAATCAATTTGTTTTGTTTGTAGTATTTGAATTCATTCAGTTTCTTGTATTTTGTTATAACTAGATCATCCAATGCTTATCTTATCGATTTATAGAAATCTAGATTGTTTTTTTTTTTTACCAAAAAAGGAAAAAAAATGATGATTAATATGAGAGATTCATGATTGAACACGTTGCAATTTTTGTGTTCATGTCCCACAGTTGTTGATAGGTTTAACTTCTTTTGACCTTTAATTCACGTTAAGCTTTTCGCCTTTTCGGTCTTTTGTTTTTTTTTCGAATTAGTACTACTGTTGTATTATTGTTTGGTAAGAATTTAAGTGATGCTAGCTTTAATAGTTTTTAAGGGGGTGTTTGGCATTGTGTTTCGAAACTCGAAAGTGGTTATGTGATATAGAATAACCAGAATTGGATTAATCAGATGTGATATATCCGACTGCAGGAGATAGTGTTTGGATGTTTGATAGATTTAGAGATGACATGTAAATAATCAGACAACTTGAATCAGTGTTGTTGCAGCTGAGCTACTCCTGATTATCCAAGAATATTAATAATATATTATGAATAATAAATAATCAAAGATAGTAAGGTTTAAGACGTAATGCCAAACACGCCCGAATTTTCTACTAGAGGTCACTAGGATATCTACAAGGAAATCATGGGCCATGACCCACTTGCTTCCTTATCCTTCCCCACAACTAACAAGGACCTGCATTGAATAAAAAAAAAGCTTCCACTATTCTCACACGCCTAAATCTTATTTTCACATCCCTTTTCACTTCATCGCTCTCTCTATATATCTATGTATGTATAGAGAGAGATAGAGGGAAGGGGTGTATGAATATTAACTCCCATAAAAAATATTGACATATGTGGATAACTAGAGTTAAAAACAGTTTTTGGTCTAGGATACGACAAAACGTGCCCAATTTTTTTAATTCAAGAAATTGTTATCTTAGACAAGCAAACAAGTAAGCTTAGGTATTTTAAAATTTTAAACACTGACCATTGTGCAAGTATAAACAAGACTACATCTTTGCACTGCAGATATTTTTTTTTTGAAATATTTCTACACCTTTTCGTTCCCTCGTGGGATTCAAAAGAAACTCAAGAGCAGAATAAGTTTGATGTAGTTTATTAGGCTATGATTAGGAATGAAAATAACTGGCGATAAAGGCAATTTCAGTTAGTTTATGTGAAAATTTGGTCGATTTCGTTTGTATTTTTTTCTTAAGAAAAAAATTAGTTACAAAGAACACCGGCGAGCAGGTCAAGTGGTTTCAAAGTTGCAAAAAACATACTTAAGTCGTTACAAACTCCTAAACTACTTTATTCAATAAAACTGTAGCACTGGTTTTCTGAAAGTGTTCACTAGAATATGTAGAAAGAAAACATGGGCACACACAAGGGCCTACTTCGATATTGGGGCAAGAAGAGTCAAGTATAGTAATATATTATTGGGGCAGGAAGAATTAACTATTATATATTCTTGACTTAGGTGGATGATTATAGCAAAACAGAGATATTGGTGTAGAGTAGGACAAAATGGCAAACCATGAAAAGTTTTAGAAATTATTTGCTACAAGCAAACAAGAAAGTTTAGGCATCTTTCACTTTTTAAATGATGGGAAATAATACCTTGGAAAATGAGATCTTATCAACTTATAATTGTTTGTTGGGGGAGTATTTTTCTAGATGTAGAACACTGTGCGGATACGTTATTATAGTCTGTGTATGAAACTGTTTATTTTGTATCCGGTTCGCTAAAAAAGTTCCTACCTTTTTATATTCAAGAGTTCATATTGAATTTACAAAATTAAAGTAATGACTTTTTTAGATGGTGTGAATATAAGTTGAATTAACATCCAGTCAATTATACAGCGTATTTTTTATTTTCAAATCACTTTTTCATGCTAGTAATTTTGATGTATTTTTTTTATTTTCAAATCACTCAATTAGAGTTGTATTTTGTTTTTAACTGGTCAAACTAGTAATATATAGAAAACGGGTCAAGCAAGTCGAATGGTTTAGAAGTCAGTAAAATTGCTTTGTACACGTTGGATCATTATTGTAGTAACAGTTCTTTTAAAATCATACTGGATATATTAGTTATATAAAAAATTACAGAAACTAAGTGCAAATAAGTGGTTTAATACATAGTCATTTCCTATGAGTCTATGACAGACCATGTTCTACATTTCAATTAATGTACGTATGCTTAATCAACATCTATACAACAGGTGTATTCCTTTCAGACTGACCAAAACTAAAGACCGGGACAAAATAGAAGTATTAATGGTATCTTCACCAAACCGCGATGACATGGTATTCCCTAAGGTACACATTTTTTCCTTGCTTTTCAAAGTTGTGTTACTTTTATTAAAAAAAAAAAAACTGTAAATGGGTGATAACTGATTCTTTTCGTTATTTTAATAATTCTCAGGGTGGATGGGAGAGTGATGAGACTGTCGAAGAAGCTGCGTGTCGTGAAGCTCTAGAGGAAGCTGGAGTAAGAGGAGTTATTAAAGTAGGTTGATTATTCTGCGTGTTAATTCTTGCTAACGCAGCAATACTTATACTAGTTACTAATGTGTGCAGCTGGGCGTTACTGATTTACTTTAGACATTGGTAAAATATGCCGGGTAAAAACAATTGTATTATGGGAAACAGGCATGTAAGCGGGTGTTTGCCTGTTTGGATTTGTGTTTTGGATAAACAGATTCTGAAATTGATTATTTAGGGGTCAAAGAATTAGTTGCAACAATTGCATCCTACATGATTATCTGAAAGTAAAATAAAGTTATCTATAGAGTAGAGTACATGGATGTCCCTGTGGTTTACCAAAATTTTGGATTTGGCCCCTAGCTTTCCAAAAGTACACAGGTGGTCCCTGTGGTTTGCAGTTTGTAATACATATCGTCCCCAACCAACAAATCTAAAGGTTTTAGCATGTCCAAGTTAGGGACTAAATGCGTTACAAAGTGCAAACAACAAGGACCATTCATGTACTTTTCGAAAACGCTGGGGACTAAACGCATTACAAAGAGCCAACCACAGGGACCATCTATGTACTTTTGAAAAGCTAGGGACTAAATCCAAAATTTTGATAAACCACAGGGACCATCCATGTACTTTACTCTTATCTATCTATATATATACACACACACACACACCCTTCTTTTACTCCAGATTTACAAACTTCTCTCTTTTCTTTCATCAAAATGTTGTTTTTTGTCATTTTATTATTTAAAGCCTTAGTTATCTTTAATTTGATTATCTGATAATTAGAAAGTAAAACAACCTAGACACAACTAAACATGATTATCAGTGGCTCATTTTATTTCAGCTAGTTATCTGATTTTCATAATCCAGTGCCGCATAATCACTTTTTTAAAACACACATTAACACGGTTGTTTGATGTTTAGGGAAGCTCCCTTGGAGAGTGGGAATCTAGAAGTAAGAGCAAACAAGAGGCTTGTAGCGAGGAAGGGGGATGCAAGGGATACATGTTTGTATTGGAAGTCACCGAAGAGCTTGAAACATGGCCAGAACAAAATAACCGCAATAGAAAATGGGTGAGTATGATGTAACAACCTGGTTGCGCACTTATACGAGATGAAAGTTTAAACAACTTATAATAAATCCTTAATTGGAGGCTGCTTTCGACTTTCGCTCAATTCACACATAATTAATCATCCAAAAAGGACTTATTTTGCTAACTTTTATAACTTCAAGGACTTGATAAAGCATAAAAGACATATTTGTGAAAACTTGTTTATGTGCGAATTTGGTGGAAGTCTACAAGTTTTTTGTGGGAAAAAAATTGATTCACATTTGTATCGTGTTACCAGGTGACGATTGAAGAAGCGTTTGTAGTTTGTCGGTATGAGTGGATGTGCAACGCACTAAAAGAATTTGTAAAAGTGATGGAAAAGGGAGGCAACAAAAGGGAACATGAAATGGTTGTAGAAATCAAAGAAGAAGAGAAGCCAGTAAAACAAGAAGATGAAGATTGTCAGTTAATGTCAACAAATTGCCATGTTAGTGGACCTATGACTACTTCCTACGGCGTCATGCTTCCTGCTAGCATTTTCCTGTAGTTTGGGCGCACCTGATGCTTGTAAAAAGCTCTGTATCTATCTTGTTAATGAACGAGTAAGAAAAACGCTACTCGAATCTCTTATTGTTTCCATTGCACATAATTTAAGCGGTGTATATCCCATTAGAGACTGCAAGATTATCATGTGGTGTATGGTTGAAACTTCTTGTGTTTGAAATTCTAATCAAAGTTGTAGTAGAGTATGGAATGCAATATATTGTAGCATGCATGTGTCTATGCACTCATTGTTCTTTGGTATTTCTTTGGCTTTTTGCCCATGACATTGTCTTAAGAGGGTGTTTGGGGTTAAGCTTATTGTTTTTTTTAGGGTTACTGGATTTTAATAATCCTAAGTTTCACTTGTTGGCTGATAATAATCTTAACTTTAACAATCCCCCCCCCCCCCCCCAACGATCCCAACTTGTAAGAATTTGCCCCCATTGATCCTTTTATAACATATAAAAATTTGGCCTCCTCAATAGATTCATGTAGGGGTGTTCAGAATTCGTTTCGAATTCGAAAAATTCGAAATTCGTTTAAATTCGATTCGATTATCAAGAATTCGTTTCGATTAAAAGAATTCGAATTCGATTCAATTCGAGTCAAGTAAATCGAATACGAATAGAATACGAATTTATAATTTCAAATTCGATTCGATTCGAAATTCGAATAAAAATTATACATTTTTATTTATTATTTTTATATAATGCATATATAACTTTTATTAAGCTATACTATAAATTATTTTCAATTTTTTTTCCAAGTATTAAAATTACCCATTACCAAACCCACTACATGGCCCATAACTAAAATCTAAGTAATAAATCTATCAATAGATTTATAACCCTAAAAATATTAACTTGTAATGTGGATAGGTTATTCCTGACTTCTCGTTTTTGAATTTCAGACTTATGGTACTTTATTTGGAACTTTTTAATGTGATATCATGCTTTATGGCTGCTTTAAAATTTATGTTTCATTTTGATAGATTTTTATATGGTTTTAAAGAATCTGAATTAAATCGAATTTATTCGAATTCGATTTTTTAACCGAATACGAATCGAATACGAATTGGGTTTTTTGTTCGAATACGAATTTGAATCGAATTCTGTAAGTTTTAATCGAATTCGAATCGAATCCGAATTCAAGAGAAAATTAAAATTATTCGAATAATTCGAAAATTCGATGAACACCCCAAGATTCATGTACACTTGCAGCCTCCTTAATTGGATTAAGTGCACCTGCAGTTTGAAAAAAGGATCGGTGGAAGCCAAATTCTTACAAGTTGGGATCGTTGATCGGAATTTTTAGAGTTGAGATTATTATCGACCAACAGGCGAAACTTAGGATTATTAAAATCCATAAAGCTTTTTTTTAAACAAGTAGTATGTAAGTAACTTGCCCATGGCTTTCTAGCCTAGTGGCATCTTGGTGGTGGGATAAGGCTTTGGGACCAATAGGTCCTGAGTTCGATTCTCACAAGGGGGTTTTCTCATATTTATTGGGTTTCCTCCTGAATTGGTGTATAGGTATTATGCCTAGTGGAGATGGATATGATCGGGTGGTTCCACTGGTGGCACGATGATACTCCAGTGGTCCGTCAGTGATCCAAATTTGCCGTTCAAAA
The DNA here is from genome assembly GCA_030545235.1 of Helianthus tuberosus. Classification (NCBI taxonomy): domain Eukaryota; kingdom Viridiplantae; phylum Streptophyta; class Magnoliopsida; order Asterales; family Asteraceae; genus Helianthus; species Helianthus tuberosus. The sequence goes on from CM060433.1 coordinate 164,686,479, forward strand.
AAAAAAAAAAAAAAAAAAAAGTATGTAAGTAACTAAATTTGGATAAGCAATCCAAACACCGTCAAAACAACTTATTGTTGTATGAAAATGTGATATAATTTCAATAAGCAATCACTAAACACCTTATGGATTTTATACTACTAAATTGATACTTTGGATTTATAATATGAATATCCACTTGTGTTTTATTTTTCGTTTTGTGTCGTGTTGTGTCGTGTCGTATTAAATAAGATGAAGATAATTGTTGATTAAAAAAAGGTGAATTACACGTGCAAAACGGTATAAGATTGATGATAAATGTTAATATATTCATTTTGTCCTCTAAAACTTTTCGCTCAGTAGTGTTATGTATGTAGCTTTCGTATATAAATTTTTGGGTATATACGTTTTCGACCCCCGGTTCTATAGAAATTTTTGGGTATATACGTCTTCGACCCCCCATCGAAAATCTCAAGTTTCGCCACTGCTGCCTGTCACATCATACATGGATTGATTCTTTATTTGTAGTCAAAACATCATATAACCGTATGATTTGACCGTTATACAACCCAAATGATCACATTTTCCTTATCATACGATACTAGTAATAAGACCCACGCGCGTTGCGGCGCGGGTACTTCGCAAATATCGAACGGATTAGTCCATGCGTTATGTGATGTGTTAACCATATGGAAACGCACGTTTTGACGTATCCGATTGAACTCAATGTATCCTATAGTTGCATTGCAATTGGATCAAAATGTACGTAAATCTAATTTATATTGTACAATCATAACATAATATACACGACCCGACTAACTCGAATTTATATCGTCAAGCCAAAAACTCTCGAGGGGGTCAAAGTGGCATTTACAAAGTTCATAAAAAGTTAAGTGGTTAAAAATTGCATTTCCTAAACTTAAGGGCTAAGAAAGGGTAAAGATAAAATTTGATAAAGTTTTGGGGTAAGAAGGAAACTATAACAAAGTTGGGGCTGAAAAGGAAATTACCACAAAGTTGGGGTGTCAAAAGTAAACTATTTGTAAAATGGAGTAGTAATTTAGGGACTAAATTTGCCATTTTATGAAACTTTGAGGGTACCAAATTCAATGGGCTAAAATTGTAACATCATAAAAGTATTGAGGGAGGAAGGCAAAGCTGGTGGGATTTCACCGACTTTGTCTTTTAAGATAGTATATATAATGTATGGCTATCAAATCTTCGGTTTTAACCACTTTTAATGTTATCATAGTTAATATGTTTTGTATAATATAAACAAGGGAAGGGTTTAAATGAGAACGCTAAGTATTGTGAGAACCGTGACAACAAATGAAAAAACCGTGAGAACTTGTTCAAAAACAATTCAAATTCAAAAAAAATTTCTACACTTATCATTATTATTCGAATACAATATTAGAAATCTTATTTACACGTTTAAATTTACGTGAATTCGTAAATAAAGAAAATTTACCCATGTGTAAGTTTGCCATTTACACATGTGTAAATCTGTTATATTTACACAAGTGTAAAAAAAATATAAAAAGAGTGATTTTGATAGGAGAAATAAATTATTTGATGTTGTAAGTTTTTTTTTTATGTTGTATCTTAATTACAATGAGTTTTGTATTAAAAAATTGGTTTTAGTTGGTTTTTTCATTCGTTCTCACTGTTCTCGCAATATTTAGCGTTCTCAAGATAACCATCCCCTGTAAACAAATAATGTTTGTATACCTCTACAGTCTACCCATACTCTAAGGTGGTGTTTGTTTTTTGGGTAAAAGCTCTTCCGAGCACTTATGTCTGCGTCGCGCAGACGCGCGCAGACATAAGGGTCCTGCAGCTTGTTTGTTTTCTTGAAGATCTGCAGACCTTTTACCTCTGCCTCACCTCTTCACCAAGCAGACTTATACCCATGTCTTCAAACCTCTTCTCTCCTCTCCTCTCCTCTTCAACCTCCACCACCCAGATCCACCACATCACGGTCACCCAAAACCTCCCCCTCTCCTGTCCAATCGAGTTTCCGGCGACCAAGAACCGACCTCCGGCGACCATCTCCGGCTACCACTATACACACCCAAACAAACCCCTATTCTCCTCCCTTCTCCGATATCCTGAACGACAACCTTACCACACCCACCTCCTCCCTTGTTCAACAAAACGACCGACCACCACCACTGTCTGGTGGCGGCGGCGACGGGACATAGAGACGAGAGAGAGAGACGATGGAAGAGAAGGGGACCGAGGAGAGAGAGAGAGAAAGAGCAGCAGTTGGTTCGAGGTTCTTGGCAGCGGCACAACATCAGCAGTGGGAGATAGTCGCCGGAGGTCGGATCTTGCAACAATGGCAGCAGGGATGAAGGCAGAGAGAGAGAGAGAGAGAGAGAGGAGTGTTGTGTGTGTGTTGTGAGAAGAGGTTTTTGTATAAGTAAAAAAAACAAACACTCTTCTCTTTGCAGACTGCAGACCTTTGGTCCACCTCTTCTTCTGCAGATGCCTGCAGATGTGGTCCGCAGACTGCAGACTTTTTACCTCTTAAAAAACAAACAGCACCTAAATTTTAAATATCTTTTAAATAACATTATCAAATCCTCCTTAATATCCAAAATTGGATCATATCCAAAAATAATATCTATCTCACTCAGATATTTGTGATTTCCGTTAATACATTCATTCGTTAAAAATACAGTTAAAAAATAATATTTATTAACGATAAGCTGAAAACACGATTCTCCTGTCTCCTCCGCTTATCGTGTCCCGGAGCCCCTACTTCCTCAACTCCGGCATGGCGGCCACCCTTATCCTCAAACCCTCACCGTCCTTCTCCGCCCATCCTCCGCCGTCACCGCCGCACCTCCTTCACGCCTCCTCCCCGTTCCGGCTATCCACACCATTCTTCAGACCAACCACAACAATCTTCTCTCCACCATTTCACCACCACAACCACACTTCCTCCTCATCTGTAACCGTTTTCAGTACTATCGCCACCGGTCCCGACCGAATCACACGTTTCGAGAGTCCGGAATCCGAATCTGACCTAATTTCCACTTTCAACGATAAAATTCTGAAACAAGAGTTCACGAAGCGGAATTCCGGTAGGTATAAACAGGATTCCGGTGACGGTGTGACGGATGAAGAGGTTGAGAAGTATATTCAGCTTGTGAAGCAGCAGCAGCAACGAGGATTGCGTGAGTTGAAACGGGGTCGTTTACGTACAGCTGGAGGTTCTGGTAATGAAAATGCTGGTTTTAGTTATAAAGTTGATCCGTTTAGTTTAGAAGAAGGTGATTATGTTGTGCATAAGAAGGTTGGAATAGGGCGGTTTATGTCGATTAGACCGAGCATTCCAGAAGGTTCCACTACGCCCATTGATTATGTTTATATTCAGTATGCTGATGGAGTCGCTAAGCTTCCGGTTAAACAAGCGTCTAAGTTTCTTTATCGATATAATCTGTATGTATATTGTATATGTATACTTGTTTAGATATTTGAACTGGTTACTGTTTAGTGTTTTGTTTGATTTGAAATGGTGTTTGGATATGTGTTTGTAGTCCGAATGAAAGCGGGGCGCCTCGAGGTTTGGGGAGATTGAAGGATACGAGTGTTTGGGAGAAGAGGAAGATTAAGGGGAAGGTTGCGATTCAGAGAATGGTTGTTGATTTGATGGAGGTTTATTTAAATAGATTGAGATTAAGAAGGCCTCCTTACCCGAAGAACCCTGCTATGGCGGAGTTTGCTTCTCAGTTTCCTTTTGAGCCCACTCCTGATCAGAAACAGGTTTTTCTGCTATACGTACAGTTTTTTATAATTCGAGAATGCGGTGACCTTTACAAATCAGTATTTAATACTTTTATATATTTGTCATCGTTGCAGGCGTTTATAGATGTCGAAAATGATTTAACAGAGAGAGAAACTCCGATGGATCGATTGATTTGTGGAGATGTTGGATTTGGGAAGACCGAAGTTGCTCAACGAGCTCTTTTTTATGTGGTTTCATCTGGGAAGCAGGCTATGGTGTTAGCACCCACCATTGTGTTAGCTAAGCAGCATTTTGGTGTTATTTCAGAGAGATTTTCGAAATATCCCAACATCAGGGTTGGACTTATGAGCAGATTTCAGGTGAAAATAACCTTCTGTGTTTACTATGATTACATAATAGGATTATTATAATCACAATCTGACTCTTTGAATAAAAAACTAACTTTAACTTTCAACCCATGTGACCCATCCCTTTTTAGCTGAAATCTTTTAAGAAGCTAATTTAACCATTTGTTATTAACACACGACCCAAATCGACCGACTCACAAGTAAATGGGTCAAAACTGTCACATCTAGACATCTAGTCACGTTGCTCAACTACCACATTGCTATGCATCTGACCTTATACAGAATGCAGACCAGGTTAGAGAGAGAGGAGTATTATAATTTGATTCAAGAAGGTGAGCTGGATATTATCATCGGAACTCACTCTCTTCTTGGTAGCCGAGTAACGTACGATAAATTAGGTCTTCTCATAGTTGATGAAGAACAGGTTTGCCTCCTTTTCCATTTACCAAATTCTGATAATCATCTTTACCGCTTGATCTTTTGATATTTAGAATCTATGAATGCTATTTGGGATGATCAAATCGAATGTAAATAACACGTGTCTTTGCTTTATAGAGGTTTGGTGTCAAACAGAAGGAGATGATTGCTTCATTGAAAACTTCAGTTGATGTTCTTACTCTATCTGCAACGCCTATTCCTAGGACCCTCTATTTAGCATTAACTGGATTCCGTGATTGCAGGTAATACATGATATTTAAGTTGAAAACATTGCAATCTCATTTGTGGAATTTATTTTATAATTTTGCACTCTTTTTAAGTGTTATTGTCGTTGCATTTTGGGAGGTGTAAAACATGCATTTTATGATGAATAAATTGAAAATGGAAATCCCAAATATGGAAGATAAAATTATAGTTTGCAGTCAGCTAAATTTTCAATAACCTAAAATATTTAAAGTAAATAAATTAAAAAATCACCATAAACTAACCTAAAATATCCAATAAAGTAAATAAATTAAAAATCACCATAAACTAAAAATGACATCAAACGACAGTTTAATTTTTAATATTTATTTAGCTTTGGTATCGTGTCTTTTTTTTTTAAATGCCCAATAGTATAGTTGGCATTCGAAAATAGAAGTTAAGTTTAACATTTTTAAATGCCCAATAGTATAGTTGGTATTCGAAAATAGAAGTTAAATTTAACAGTATTTTGATCTTACAATAAACCACAAATTACATCAAGTTAAAATGTACGATAAACTAGAAAGCACATTTAATCAAACAACCAAACTTAAAATGAGATCAGATACAAAGTTGACATTATTTTATTTAATTAAAACAAAAAATACAAAGAAAGCAAAAAGGTGGAAAAATGTGATTAGTGATGTTACTATTCATTGAATGGCGATAACATCTGGTACATATTGGTATTGATAATGTTTGAGTACATGATAGTTTGTGAAACAAATAAACATTAAATCTGTGTGAGGAATTATTAACCCTTTCATCTCGCTGTAATTCTGTCAGTTTGATCACAACACCGCCTCCTCAAAGAGTTCCTATAAAAACTCACCTTTCAGAGTATAGTGAGGAAAAGGTTATATCAGCAATCAATTATGAGCTGGACCGTGGAGGTCAGGTTTTCTACGTCTTACCACGTATTCAAGGTAACATTTATGGAACTTGTATATATATGTACACTCATGCAAGTTATAGACACATATGTGCTAGTGGTTATAATTTTTTTCTATTGTCAATGATATATTCTAGACCGGTAAAATCATAGATAACTGAAAAGGAAAGGGGTCAAATGGATCGAAACTTGAAAGTCCTCTTAAATTGTTTTGTTCAAAAAATCAGTATATTTTTGTGATGATATAGTCTCTATATATTATATTTAACACACTAATTATTTTTTTAAATAATTGGACTTTTGGGCAAACAAGTGTTTTGGGTCAACCTAACCCTTATTAACTCAGATTTCTATTTTGACTATTAGAAGTCAAAGTCATTAGCTCTTTGAAGTATAGGCATTTGTTTGTTAAGCCTAATCTATTACCGTCCACAGGTCTTGAAGAGGTGATGTCATTTCTTGAGAAAACTTTTCCGGATCTTGAAATTGCCCTTGCTCATGGACAAGTAAATATTTTACGCTTAAAACAAGCGCCCGTTTTTTAAGACCTGTTTTGCTTAAAACAGGTAATGTATCTTTTGTGCAGCTATATTCAAAACGGTTGGAGAAAACCATGGCAAGATTTGTTGATGGAGAAATTAAAATTTTAGTTTCCACAAACATAGTAGAGAGTGGGCTCGACATTCAAAATGCCAACACCATCATCATCCAAGACTTCCAGCAATTTGGGCTTGCACAGCTGTATCAGGTTTGCTCCTGCCATCTGCTAGCTTAAAATTAATTGGGTCAAACGTTGACCAAAGCATTTTTTGATGCATATAACCTTCGAATTTGCTTTTTTTGAAAAGTTATAGTATTAGTATTATAAAGAGTTAAGTGCCATTTACGTCTCTGTGATTTGTCCACTTTTGCCATTTCAGGCCAAATTTCAAAATTGTACCATTTTCCTCCTTGACATTATCGAAACGTGTCGTTTCAGTCCGAAAAACTAACCCAAGCTAAAAAAACTCAGTTATCTCAGCGGTAAAATGGTCATTTTACATAATATTAATAAAAAGATGTTTAAAAATGAAAATAAAAAATCTATGCAAATCGACCATTTTACCCCTGAGCTAACTAAGTTTTTTAACTGGGGTTAGTTTTTTTTGGACTGAAATGGCACGTTTCAAGAATGCCAGGGAGGAAAATGCTACAATTTTGAAATTGGACCTGAAATGGCAAAAGTGGACAAACCACAGGGACGTAAATGGGACTTAAATCGTATTAAAATAATAGAGTTTTTGTGGTCTTATATTTTGCATTAACTATTTGTAACAAATTCTTAAATTGGCAAACAAGTTTTCAGGTCAACCCAAGACTACCCGATATCCACCCACCTATTATGCCACCTCTAGTCTATGTGTGTGACACGATATATATTTCTGTAATAATTTTCTTGTTTGGTGTAGCTACGTGGAAGGGTGGGAAGGTCCAATAAGGAAGCACATGCTCATTTATTCTACCCTAATAAGTTGTTGCTCTCTCCAGCCGCGCAGGTATGTGTTCTTATGTTATTTTACTTGACACAGAAAAAAAGTAAAGCTACGAAATACAACGGTTTGCAATAAATGCTACAGAAAAGGCTAGAAGCTCTTGAAGAATGTGGTGATCTTGGTCAAGGTTTGCAACTTGCAGAAAGAGACATGACCATAAGGGGTTTTGGTAATATTTTTGGTGTGCAACAAACAGGGGATATCGGCAATGTAGGCATTGATTTATTCTTTGAAATGCTTTTCGAGAGCTTATCCACGGTATTATTATATTTCCTTCGTATTTTAAGTGGTTCTCTTTGTTAATATGCAATTTTTTTCTAGTGATATTAATGCAAATTCTTGCTCTTGTAACATACCAGGTTGATGTGCATCGAACCCGTCCAGTTCCTTACAAATCTGTCAAGGTATGTGTTATTTATAAGAGACATATAATATAGTCTTTGTAATCATATTTAACACATTCATGTTTTACAAAATACAATAATTGTTGCCTGTCCTGTTTGACAAACACAACAAAATTACTGTTTTTGACCTATTAAGCTAACACAAACCAGACAAAAAGTGATAGAGAATGAATTGAATGAAGATGATGTAAACAAAAAGAAGAAACTGTCACTATAAAGTTTGATTGAAGAAGAAGACAAAACAAATAACTAACCACCTAAGTGGCCAGGGCTATGCCCTTCTCAATGCCATGAGCATGAGCCTAACAACTAACTAATTCTCTTTCTTAACTTCACTAATGGCTATTGCCTTATTTATAGAAGTAATACCCCTTACACTATTACATTATACTAATACGTATGTGATTCCCATCAAAAAGCCATCTTTTAATGACTTGAATGTACCCAAAAAAGTAGAATAACTAAAACGTGGTAATAGGGAAAATACAGTTGGTATTTTATCTATGCAGTTAATGCGGTAAAAATCGGATGATGGTCAAGGACCGATATTTGAGATATAGGTTATCTCGGTGAGATATCGGTGATATATCGGTTATATCAGTCAATATCGTCAATAATATCGGTACTAATATTTGACACTGATATTTTACATGGGGACCGATAACCGATATATCACCGATATTAACTGCATAGTATTTTATGCAAAGAAACCTTATTGAATTAGACGCATAGATCTTCAAAGTGGGCTTAATGGTACTAACTTTTAGTCAGTTTTTGTTGGTTTTTAAATTTTAACTGTCGAATTTCTATTTCAGCTTGAGTTGGATTTAAATCCTCGTCTCTCGTCCGAGTACATAAATAATCTGGACAATCCCATAGAAATAATTAATGGTGCAGAAAAAGCTGCAGAAAAAGACACGAGTAGTTTGGTTGAATATACAGTGGATTTAAGGAGACAGTATGGGAAAGAACCTTATGCGATGGAAGTTTTATTGAAAAAACTTTATGTGAAAAGAATGGCAGCAGATATCGGGATTACCAGGATTTATGTTTCGGGGAAAACAGTAGTAATGATGACAAACATGAGTCAGCAAGTTTTCAAGATGGTAAGAGACGCCATGCTGTCAGATATTCACCGTAATATGCTTGTTTTTGAAGGAGATGAAATCAAGGTACAAGAAAAGTTATCTTTACTAGTTAATTTTTGGGGATAATGTCAAAAGGTAGCAATGCTTTTTCACTGTTAGTCTATTCTGATTTGGCTGATTTTAGTCATTGAAGTTTTACAAAATTTTCCATATTGATCATTTTGATTTTTTTTTAATATGAACATAATACTTTTAAGAGTGTTCCACCTAGTTCATCATAAGTACCTATCATTAAGGGGCACTTTGGTAATTTATTTGAAAATGACCAAGTGGAACACTTTTTGTAACTTACAATGACTAAAACGGGCCCGACCAAAGTACAATGACAAACAATACAAGACTGAAAGTATGTTGCTATTTTCTGGCATTACCCCATAAACTTGTTTATAATGAAAATATCAACCCATTTGCTTAGAATGTGTCAATTCAGGGTTGCTTTGTCTAATACGGTCAAACGGGTAAACTAAAAAAAGGCAAAGTTTTCAAGAGAATGAAATATACTGTTTGCTTTTTTCTTAGATATGTATTAGTTGATATATGTCTTAGTATAGGCCTGTCCCTAAGTTGATTATAGCCGGCCCTAATCATTTTAAGCAACATTCTTATATTTTATCAAATTATGCAATTTGTAACATAACATTTAATGCAACATGCTTTGCATTATTTTTTTTACCATTTAATCCAACAAATTGCTTACGTCGGTCAACAATTGGTAAGCATTTTGCATTTGTTGGTTGATAATAAAATTTTGCACAAATTGTTAAAACAGTTGCATTCTCATGCAGTTTTCACAATAAAAAATTTAGCATAAATGGAGACGGGTCAAAACTCACCCAAATAAAAATACTTTTTGACACCAAATTTTTATAAAAGAAGACTTTAAAAAGATCAAGACAAATATTTTAGGTAAATGTGATCCGTCCTGGCCCTTTTTAACCGGTACGCTAGTTTGCCCGTTTGACCCGTAGCCCAGCCCCCATCCCACACATTTTTGCCACCTCTACTTGTTTGCATTCTAAATCTGATTAAATGGATGTGTTACAGGCGGAATTACTTATAGATTTACCGAAAGATCAGCTTCTTACTTGGATATTCCAGTTGTTATCTGAACTTCATTCTGCACTACCAGCCCTTATAAGATACTAATCATTATAGGACCCTTTTAACCACAAGCAATCAAGATTTATTATATGTGATGCATAAGCAAGCAGCTCGGTATGGAACCTAACCTTACTGTACCTAGCCTTTTAGTCATGCGGTTTAAATCCGAACCCTAACAATGCAGACTATGCTGCATATACTGGTAGGGTGCATGCATTTATTTGGAATTGGCTTGTGCCCTTTCTGTAAATCATCAGTCCATTTAGGCGAGCCAACTGGGATGAGTACAACTGATACAAGGTTCATGTTGATGGTCAAATAGCATACATGAATATTTTTGTAGTAATTAGCTCAACTACTGGTTACTGTAAGTATTAATCATAGATGTTATTTTATTTATTATGGAATTTTACCATCTCCTTTTATATTATTTTAGGCAAATTGGATTTAAATAATCCCAACTTGCTCAATTTGGCCGATAATAATCCCAACTCAGTTATTGGCCGATAATAATCCGAACTGGTCTACTTTTGGCCGATAATAGTCCACCGTTAAAAATAGCTTAACGGAGTTAAGCTTTTTTCCTAATTACAAACCGATGTTTTATGGATTTTGATCAGAACAAGGATACAAGTTGATTGATATAAAATTTACCTCGAAATACTGCCCCAAACGACGAAAACGGTGCTTCAATTCGGGTGTTTAAACTTCAAATTAACAAAAATCAAGCCGTTTGAAGCACCATTTCGAGGTAAGTTTTACATAAATCGAATCGTATCCTCGTTCTGATCAAAATCCTTAAAACATCAGTTTGTAATTCGGAAAAAAGCTTAACTCCGTTAAGCTATTTTTAACGGCGGACTATTATCGGCCGAAAGTGGACCAGTTCGGATTATTATCGGCCAATAACTGAGTTGGGATTATTATCGGTCAAATTGAGCAAGTTGGGATTATTTAAATTCAATTTGCCTTATTTTTATAGATGAAATGCAAAATGCTGTTTATTTGTATTCTAATAATTTTCTTTTACTATTGCTCAAGTGGTTAGAAGTGCATGCAAGGTAAGTGGAGATTGTTAACCAAATTAAAGGTGGTAATTGCAGAAAATGATTATGCATAGTTAATAAGTAATTTAAGATAAATTTTTTTTAGCAAATATCACACTGGATTGATATCAGAGCATATTTGATTATGTACACTGGACCCAACAAACTTGTAACCTAACAGAGGATGAATTTGGCCGGCAAGTGGACAAAGCCTTGGTTGGGCTCGACTCGAACCCCGTTTGAGCAGACATGCCACATTACTCACTGTCCGGATCGAATTGCAAGTCCTTGAGAATAACCTAAGCCAAAACCCAAACTCTCCGAACTGTGCCTCCAGTGGGGGCTCATCCTAGCGGCAATGCCGCTAGGGGCGGATCCAACCCACATTTGTGGGTTCCCAGGAATCCAATGCTTCAATCGTTCGTGTTATCATCGTTCAATCGTTCGTGTTTTAATTGTGAAAACAAACTTTTGGTCGTTTTAGTTGAATACATTCAAACATGTGTTTTGACTCGTCTATACCACCAAAGGGTATCTTTAATCGACTAACAAACCACCAAAGAGTTTGTTAAAATCATCAGGTTCTAACCCCATAACCATGGCGATAGTCCGATAACAGGATTTATCAGATCCTATGGTACCATAAGATACTACTGGTCGGCTCGGCCAAAGCTTATGAATGTCATTCGTGTTATGTATCAACGCACCAACAAGTTCGTTCACATTATTGAAATCGTTGTGTTTAATATAAACCATAACATTTATTTTGTTTTGAAAACTTGAAATCGGTTTAGCACATATAAATCACCCAAAAACAATTGAAAACTTGAAATCGGTTTAGCACATATGAATCACCCCAAAGCATAAAATACGGGAACTATGTACTCACTTGAGATTGCACGGTATCCTTGATTAAGTGAACTAACAAAGCTCAGGCAACCAAGGAATCAAGTGGTACCTAGTATCGGATCACTATGTTAATAATCGGGACCTAAATCGGGAGATCGGGTAGAATGAGATCTCGTAAACTAAATGAGTGTTGGAACTCATGTGATATGGTTTAAACAAGCCTACATTCTGATTTGAAACCTATCCTAAGTGCTTTTGACCCGTTATGACCCGTTAAGTTAGTTTACGCTACTTTAACGTGTCATTTGCGCAAATGCACGTTCGGATGATATAACTAGCCCTGTGACAAGTATTATATGCCCTAACATGTTTAATAATGTTGCATAATCAGTTTAAGTGTAAAAAACTTGGTTACATATGCTTAAATTCAAATTATGCGCAAAAAGGGCATTTTGGTCATTTTCCTAAGGCATATAAACTACCTATCATACAACTAATTAAACGAAGTGACCATAAGGTATAACCTCGGAAGGTTATTCCCTATACAACTATGGCCACAAAATATGTTTGGTCGGATCCTAATGATCGACCAAATGGGTTGGGTTCGAAAGTTTAAGCGGTTGTTAAGACCGCTTGACTTACGATCCTAAACAAGCACTAAACTAAAAGTGACGAGTTAAACATGTTTAACTAGGTTAGAAAACTGATTTGATATCAAAACAAAGTGTTTTGATACCCGAAAATAGTTTCGTCGCAAAATGCACATAATCGTGCATCTTGACCGAAACTTTGACTCGTCACTTCGACTAGTCAACGTGGTAATCAGTAGGTATAGTCGCAAGGGACTACAACCATCGTGATTACGCCCACGTTGCAAAGTTCAATTGAACTTTGACTTGACAAATTCATGGTCAAAACTGAAAGTCAAACGGTAGTCAAACTGTTTGACTTTCAGCTTGTAATTGCTGAAATGAATGAACTAGCCATGAAAGAACACTTACAAGTGCTCTAAGACTGAAAGATTAACTAGAAAACTCAGATGGGATGCCTCATAAGAAGGTAGCAACTCCACTTAGAGTGTTAGAGATAAGAAAATGAAAATGAGAATGAGCAATGAATTGGGCAGAACTTGGGGGTATTTATACTTGAATTGAAGCCACAAGATCATGCCATGTGGATTGTGTATTGTCCAAGCAAGTATAGGATTGCAACAAGTGTGTGGTCATGATTCAAATCATTGTTCATCACTTAAAATCACCCACAATATTGAAAAACTAACTTAGAAATACATGAGCCGCAGCTGAAATGAAGAATCTGTCGAAATGGAGGGCTCGCGTCGTGCCACAGGGGGAGGGGGTACCCGTCGCGTGACGCCACCATGCAACAAAGTTTCAGAATTGTCAGTTTCAGCCCCTGCACACATTTTAACTTGTTTTCGACGCGTTTAACCTCCGTTAACCCATTTTCAAGGCTCTACAAGGATGTTAAAGCATAGGGGACTTGAAATATGCTCGGAAATATCGTGGATGTCGGTTCGTTTGGTCGTATGGTCGCGTTTTTCGGTTAGTTACGACGAAACTCGAACGTTTGGAAAAAAATTAGTAAGAACCTTATAGAATTTAGAAAAAAATAGTGAGAATTAAAGAGAATTTACCAAAAGGAACCTATTAGAATAAAATTCTGGATTCGTCACTGTGCCGCTCCTAGCCTCTTTTCACCATCACCCAAAAGAACACCATCCCCTGCACCTTCTATACCGACTTCGGTTCCAAGACTACCATTACCCGAACACAAGAGATTTACGATGTTCAGTCAAGCTACAACTAGCAAGACAATCTTGATGATGGGAATTACACTTACACAAGAGGTGTGTGTATATATGCTGATCTCCCCTATTAATCTTCTATATTTTCTCTTTCTTGCTTCTATAGTGATACATTCTATAACCTTACAAATTCAAAGGGGATGTACAGTAGTATTAGTTTTAGGTTTTTTTTTTTTTTTTTTTTGACTTTTTGACTTTTTCTTTTTTGACTTTATTATTTCTCTTTAAACTTTTACCCCTTAACTTTCAATGTTAACAATTTCAACCTCTTAACTTTCTAAAAATTTTGTAATCAAGTTTTACGTATTTATTTTTATGTACACGTTTCTATAAATTTAAATTGATTTACGTTAGACGTATATTTTTCCCGTTAATAAGTTGGGTCAAATATAATATATTCCTTATACTTATTATTATGTACATTTTCTGTTTGTTTATGTTTTGATGTAATTTTTTTCTATAAATGAGCCGGTTAAAATATAATATGTTTTCATGCTTATTTTTATGTACGTGTTCAAATGGTCTACGTTTTGACGTAAATTTTGTTCGGAAACACGTCGAGTAAAATATAATACGTTTTCATTAAATGCTATAAATTCGAGTCACTCTACGTTTCGACACGCCACAACACGCCGTAAATATTTTCTTACGTGTTTATTTTTATGCACACGTCGGTATAAATTTAAGTTGGTTTGTGATTCGACGTAAATTTTCTTCAGAAATATGTGTCAAATATAATTCGTTTTCATGCTTATTTTTATGTATGTTTTCAATTGGTCTACACTTTAACGCAAATTCCAATTAGCAAATTATGTGGATAGTGCTTTTATCCTATTAACTTTTTTGTTTCTTTCTTGATTTTTTTCTGGACTTTATTATTTTTATTTTTTAGTTTTCTTATGTTTAGTGTTTTAGTTTTAGGTTTGTTTTCATTAAAGCTATATTTAAGATAACATTTACGTTTCCATTTACAATTAATTTAAAATCAATTCGTCCTGCTGTCCAATTGAAATTTATTTTTATGGTTTTTGGTCGATGTAAAACATGTGTCGATATTCTTTTGAGCATATTTCTTTCGATTGGTATACTGAACCAAAATAGATATCGACCGAAACCCCGCAGCGTAGCGCGGGTATTCCTTCTAGTTATATTATAATCCAATTATATGTCACAGTAAAGGTTGTTTATGAATTGTTTTAATGATGTCAATTTTCAAAATGATTCTTTTATATTTCAAATTATCAATCGACATACACGCACATGTTTATCGAGTTATCTATTAGGATTTTTATCGAGAACTTGATCGGTGGCTCATTCGACACACACCAAATGCTTTGATGATTTTTTTATTGAAAAAAAATCAACTTATTTTCACGTTTGGTTTCGAAATCCATCTTAGCATCTTACATGAGTTCACATTGTAATTGTGGTGTTTGTTATTCTAGCAATCTTGCTAGTTTGAATTTGAATAAAATTACAGTTAAAAAATCAATTTATAAGGAAAAAATGTTAAATTATCCACTTGTTTATCATATCCATTTGGCAAACATCCACTTTGCCCAATTTCAACGAAATTCAAAAACGTGAGCCAAGTTTCTCTCACAGAAAGTCAACCAAAGAAGACTAGTCAAACCTTCGTATCCAGGGGGCATTTTGGTAATCTAACAGCAAAAGATCCTTCTAATTGTTTGTTAAACAAGTCGCCGATGGCTGGATATGCGTTGGAAAATCATATGCGTTTCAAAAAAGCCACCCAATGCGACCAAAATAACACCTCGTTTACCCATCATCCCCACAAAGTCCATATTCAACACCTTCTTCTTCATTTTCATTTTTCAAATTCTTGTTTGATTCGCTTTCCTACTTCCCCCTAAATCTCATTCTCTATCGTCCTTCATATTCAAATTTCGTTTCATATCACCACTTGTAAACAAATTCCTGAAACTTTATTCAACGGCTAGCAGATTGCTCTTTCACCAGTGAGGTACGAAATCTTTCTCCACTTTTCTTGGATTTAATCTCGGATCTATAAATTTTCTTTGATACGACGTCGTTTGATTGTTACGGTTACCTACTTCTTTTTGAATTTTGTAAATTGGCTGTTTAATGGATGGATTTAAACATAGGATCTGTTTAGTTTATGTTCTCTTTATGATAAAAAAGTGTTGTTACTTGATTAGTTAGTCTTTAGTTGACCCCAAAAAGAAGGGTTTTTTTTTTTTTTTTTTTTTTTTTTTTTTTAAAGACAGCTAAAATCCTGCTGGTTCATTATTGTTATTTTCTTCAATAATGTAACATGGTGACTTGTTATTGTTATCCTAATTTGTGAAATGAAATAATCCATGATATTATTTGACTGTTATAATTATAAACACTATGATCACTAGTGGTTTAATAATTTATTAGAATTATTTGTTGTCAAATTTTGCAATTTGTTGTGCTCATTCAATCTATGTAGTTAATATCCCGATATATCAGTGATATATTGGTTATCGGTCCCCAGCCGAGATAGCGGTACAAAATATTGGTTAGAATATCGGTACCGATAATATCAGCGATATTGTCCGATATTTGATCGATATATCACCGATTTTCCCGATATCAGTACCGTTCTTCTTATTTCTACCGTTCCTTTTTCTTCTTATTGCTGCTATTAGTGTTTTAAGTCTTAATTGTTAGTTGTTACTGTTAAATGTTAGTGTTTTAAGTCTTAGTCAGTTCTTACTTGTTACAATTGTTAGTGTTAAATTGCTATATATATATAAATTTAGCACGATATTAAGTGTAAAATTGCTATATATATAAATTCAGCATGATATTAAAATTAACCGATATCTCAAATATCGGTCCTTGACCGATATCCGATATTTTACCGCATTAACTACTTAGCATTCAATGCATGTGCCTTAATTGGTTCTTAACTAATCTGTTGTTTTATGTGAAACAAAAGCTTGCAGGCAATTCAGTGGACTTGTTAAAAAGTTTTCGGAGAGATTGTCGGTGTTTTGCGGTTGCTTCTTTGATTACTGTCTACTGACTATTGGTTTAAAGTCTAAACACCATCTTGATTACATAATATAAAATACCATTGTCACATAGATATTTTTAATCTATGGGTGACTGGGTGATTGGAGCTTTCATCAATCTTTTTGGTAGCATTGCGATTAACTTTGGCACTAATCTTCTTAAATTGGGCCATGACGAGGTACTTAACGTTTGTTCCTCTTTGCAGCAATTTTTGCCACTAATGTGAATAAATTAAACTGAATTTAAATAAAACATTGTAGAGAGGAAGGCATTCGATGCTAGGTGAAAGAATAAATGGAAAGACAATATTGAAGCCCATTATTAGCTTCCAGTCCTGGAGAATTGGTAAAATTAAAATTACGGTTATCTTTTTACTATCCTTTTTGCTTAGTAACACTTCATATTGACTCGTATTTAATCTGTTCACAGGTATTCTATTTTTCGCTTTTGGAAACGCTCTTAACTTTATTTCGTTCGGATATGCTGCTCAGGTCGGTTTGAACACATTCTTTGATTTCTCTCTTCTCTTATGTATATTTGTTTTTCTTATTGTTTTTTATTGTCATTTGCTTGAGCAGTCACTTCTTGCAGCATTGGGATCTGTCCAGTTTGTGTCAAACATAGTATTTGCGTACTTTGTGCTCAACAAAACAGTGACTGTTAAGTATGTTCTAGAATCTGCAACATGTTTTTCTCGTTATATAATATAAATGTAAATTAAATTAAATTAACGTTCAAACGTTTTATTATGCAGAGTAATAGTTGCTACAACTTTTATCGTTGTTGGAAACACCTTCCTTGTTGCATTTGGCAATCACCAATCACCTGGTATACCACATATATTTAATATTTTGTTTAATTCTTTTTAAATTTTGTTCTTTTTTTAATTAATTTTTAATGTTTTGGAATTTTACAGTTTACACACAAGACCAGTTGGCAGAGAAGTACAGTAACATTACCTTTCTTTTTTACTGTCTACTTTTGGTGGCGGTGGTCGCCATGCATCACTATGTATACAGGTTAGAAGTGTGTGATTATATTAAACATTTTCGGTTAATTAATTACGGTAATTCTACTTGTATTCGATTGCTTATATACATCTTGATAATCAGGAGAGGAGAATTGCTGCTTGCTATTTCAGGGAAAGAACTTATGCGCTACTGGAAATTATTGCTTCCATTTTCATTTGCAGTAGTTTCAGGAGCCATAGGATCATGTTCAGTTCTTTTCGCAAAGTCCCTGTGAGTGATTGATTAATGATACGGTCTTCTAGAAATTTCTAATTTGGGCCGTTTGGAATTAACGAATAACGATCTTTTTTCCTTTATCTTCAGTTCAAATCTTTTGAGATTGTCAATGTCAAGTTCGTATCGCCTGGATAGCTGGTTCACGTATTCAATTCTTTTAATGTTTCTATGCACCGCTGGATTTTGGGTAATGATTCGTAGCATACTCGTTCTTTTTACTGTAAAGGGTGCAAAGAAAAATCAAAATTGGATAACGTATGTTTGTTTTTATAGATGACAAGGTTGAATGAAGGATTAGCACAATTTGATGCCATACTTATAGTCCCCATGTTTCAAATAGCTTGGACTTTTTTCTCAATTTGTACTGGCTTTGTGTATTTCCAGGAATATCAGGTTCTCTCTCTCTACACACACACACACAAACACAAAGACACCTTTCTCTGTGTGTGTGATAATATTTTTGTGGAAATTGTTGACATTACTTGTTTTTTATCAGGTATTAAATGCCTTGAGGACTGTGATGTTTATTCTTGGAATGATTTCAGTATTCATAGGAATTACATTGCTGGCGCCTGATGAATCAAAAGGTATATATGTGCTCCGTTATTACAACTTCAGCTTGAGGTGACAAATCAAAATGTGTTCGGGTCAAAACGGGCCATTCTTATAATGGCCCTTGTCTGGTAGACCCACTTGTTTTTTTATTTTTATTTGAGTCATAATATCCTACAAATTAAATGCAAGTACATAATTACTTGATTACTGAAACAATTGTAATTACAATATTCAACTAAGGGTAAAATTGTGATATCGGTTGGAGGGGCAATTTTGTAAATTTTGCCTGTACCACTGTAGCACCGACGTTGTTGTTTAGTATATAGTATATATAACTTTAGCATTAATTGTATAATAAAAATTACAATAGCGATGCAATTTAATGGCTCAAAAGTATTAGATTCTTACACTCTCAGCTAATTCATTCATTTTCCGAAACCTTATACTATTATTTTAACAGTACAGCTTTTGTAATAATAGTAAATACTTTATTATTTATAAAATTCAAAAGAGACGGACAAAAGATGTTAAGTGGGTCAAAGTAAAAATAACCCCCCACCCCAACCCATTGTGACCCAGAAATTCTTTAATGCTTTTTAACTTTTGGCTCGTCTTCCCCAAACAAACCCGTAAAGTTTAAAAAAAGCCGAAAACAACCCTTTTTTGTCCATCTGGGCCAAAACTGGCCCTTCTAATTTCAGCATTGGAACTTGCCTGATTTGTTTCTTTTCTTTTCTTTTGCAGGGGGAGAAGTCATGGATATTCCCATATCATCAAAAGTCAACACTGATGTAGAAAGGTTAGTTTGACTATCAAGAAGAAAGTCAAAGAATTAAGTCCTCTAGTGTTGACTCAAAAAGAAGACAATTGACTCATTCAGTATCTACTATCTAGTACTAGTTTATATCCCAAACATGTAGTTTTTCATTTTTAATGAAGACATGTTTATACATACGGTATTGTTTTAAAGGTTGAGTGAAGACTCACCGATCAATGATATGAAGTCGCTTGCAAGAGCAATGGCAACAAAAGCCTTAGCTGCGGTTGGTAGAGCAAAGGTTGTGCGAATAATAATTTCATACAGGAATGAAATCAGAAGATGGAATAGGAATATAGTTTCTTGATCTTTTTTGAACTTTTTCGGTACAAAGTACTTGCATACCGTTGATGGGTATGGGAGATGATACAATGCATTTATCATCGGTTCTTGCAATGCCAATGGTTATATAAAAAATGACTGGATTCAGTGGATTCAATTCTGAGCGGTCAAAGTTGTCGTTAAGAAGCCCATCAGGATGGAATAGGATTCCGGTGGTGGCAGAAAGTGTATATATGTTGGATACTACTTCAAGTGAAGAGGATTGATTAGTACCTGAGATTTATTGTACAGTTTCTTGATTGAATTTGGATGTACATTTTTGTTTGATTATTAAAATTCTTTTGTTTGTCAATTGTAATTGTTTACAAGGTTAATGTCATTAATATGGCACCTTGCATTCTATAATGATAACCTGGATTGTATCATTTGTTATTCATTATCAATAAATTATTAAGTTTAGCCAAAAAGATGTCAATGAACATTTAATGTGTGTAGTTTTATCACTCCAATCTTCAACAAAGAAATAACAATCAATTGCAAACCTTATCAATATAAGGAAATGGTAAATTTTTGAGTCTTCATGAGGTTTGTAACGTGAAAGTTACTATTTCGAAAATTCTTTACAAGTGGTTAAGTGGTGGGAGGGGATCAAGTGAATGGCCTGAGAGAAGAAGTCAAACTTGTAGGCACTGGTCCTTAATTCATGGGAGTGTTATGCGGGAGACCTGAAGCCGTGGGGGGTTGCGTGCTCCGCTCGAGTTCCAGAAGAGCTAAACCAACCCAAGTGAGGGATTGTTTTGGAATGTAGTGGTCAACAAGAGTTCGACGGTTGATGGAACCGGGGTAAATTGAGTTCAAGTGTTTGTTGCGAGTCCCTTGAGCCAAAGTAAACTCACTTTTGCGAGGTGTTGTCACATATGAACAATGATGGATGAGGGCGTGCATGTTTTGGTGATATGCACTGGGAAATGTGCTTAAGCGTGTGGGTTCGAGGCCAGTCTTGCATATCCTTTTAGAGGTGCCTATAGGATTAGTTAAAGATGCATGCCCGATATGCTTGCACTTCGAGTACCCATGGGTCGGCAATTTTGTCACTCCCAAAGCATGCCAAAACTAGTGATCCATGATCATATGCGGGGAAAAATGTTTGGTCCTCAAGGATCCGAGGACGTCGCGTGACAATAGGCTCACTGTGTCACTCCAAACATCAGTGTTAAATTTACAGATATCAAATAAAAGAGTTTATTTTAATGTAGTAATTAATATAAAAAAGGTTAAAATTCAGCAATTATTGATACATGGCCACATGGGTTTCACGTGAATAGAAATCATGTTTCGTACCAACATCAGTTGAAGAAATTAAAGCGGCGGTGTGGGATTGTGAAGGTGATCGGGCTCCGGGGCCGGATGGATTCAATTTCAAGTTTATCAAAAGATGCTGGTCCGGCCTAAAGGATGACATTATCAGCTTGTTCAATCATTTCTATGTTGAGGGTACGCTTAATAAGTGCTGTACATCTTCCTTCATAGCTTTGATTCCTAAAATTAAAGATCCGGTTGGTCCATCGGATTATCGGCCGATTAGTCTTATTGGTGTTTTAAACAAAATGATCTCAAAAGTACTCGTTAATCGGCTTAAAGGGGTGTTGGGTAATCTTATCTCGGAGCAACAGTCGGCTTTTCTGGCGGGAAGGAATATTATGGATGGACCCTTGATTTTGAATGAAGTCCTTAGTTGGCTAAAAAAGAATAAGCATAGTGGTATGTTTTTTAAAGTTGACATTAGTAAGGCGTACGACTCTGTCAACTGGGAGTTCCTTGATTCGATTATGGCGCAAATGAACTTCCCAAGTAGATGGAGAGCATGGGTGTTGGCTATAGTGAAATCGGCTAGAGCTTCTGTTTTAGTTAATGGATCCCCAACTAGGGAATTTGATTGTTCCCGAGGTCTTCGCCAGGGGGACCCACTATCTCCGTTCTTGTTTGTTATTGTTATGGAAGCTCTTACTGGTATTATGAAGAAAGCTACTTCTATTGGATTATTTAATGGGGTTAAAGTCTCGAATAGTGGTCCGTATATATCGTATTTAATATATGCGGATGACGTGATGTTTATTGGCGAGTGGTCCTTATTGAACATTATGAATCTGCGTAGGATGATGAGGTGCTTTTATCTAGCGTCGGGTTTAAAAATTAATCTCGCAAAGTGTAGCATCTATGGTATTGGTGTGGAAGAGCAGGAAGTTCAAAATATGGCTAACCTCTTGAAATGTAAACAAGGTATGTTCCCATTTAAACACCTTGGCTTAATGATTGGTGCCAACATGAATCTTGTTAGGAATTGGAGTCCGGTGAACGAGATCTTTAAGAATAGACTTTCATTACGGAAAGCCAAAATGCTATCGTATGGTGGGAGAATAACACTAATCAAATCTGTGTTAAACTCTTTACCAACTTATTATTTTTCGTTATTTAAAGCCCCGTTAAAAGTTATGGAATCTTTGGATAAGATTAGGAGGGTATTTTTTTGGGGTGGGTCGGAAGAGAAGGCTAAAATGAATTGGGTTGCGTGGGAAAAAACGATTGCGCCCGTGAATATGGAGGATTGGGTTTCGGTTCTCTTAGGGACGCGAATCTAGCAATGCTAGCAAAGTGGTGGTGGAGATTTAAGTTGGAAAGGAAAGCATTATGGCGGAATGTAGTTTGGGCAATTCATCAAAGTTCAAGGGCTTGGAATGACCTACCTTGTAAAGCGTCTATTGCTGGGCCATGGAAAAGTATCAAAAGTATTCGGCAGTCTCTTCTTTTAGCGGATATCGACATGCGTCAGGCAATCTCGGTGGTGATTGCTAATGGTAAGGAAGTCTCTTTTTGGATGGATAGTTGGGTTGCCTCTTTGCCTCTATATTTAATGTTTCCAGATCTTTTCAAACTGGATTTAGTCAAGGATTGCACAGTATATGACCGAATTAACGTTGATTTTTCCGGTTTGGTTTTTAATTGGGCCTGGGCCAGGCCTGTGCTCGGTCTGGTGGAAATAAATCAGCTCCAGCAGCTGATTTCTTTGATCGGCAGCTATAATCCGACTTCAGGCAAGGATAGGTGGAGTTGGAAGCTTGATCCGAATGGAATATTTAGTGTGGCCAGCATTAAAAAAAATCTTAAGTGCAATAAATCGTATAAGTCCGGTTAGAGCTTTTGAATGGAACAACTGGGTGCCGAAAAAAGTGGGTATAGTGGCGTGGAGGGCCGAGATGGAAAGGCTACCGACAAAAAATGCGTTAGCATTAAGTAATATACCGGTTCTGGACCAAATGTGTGTTTTGTGTGGCGAGTATGTCGAGACATGTGATCACATTTTCGTGTCTTGCCATCATGCTCAAACGGCTTGGCTGAATATTGCGACTTGGTGTAACCTACCGCCCATTATTGCTTTTGGAATAAGTGACCTGTTGACACTTCATGAAGTTAGCTCGGGTTCGTGGAAGAAAAAGAAAGCGATATACGCGATTGTTTTGGTTACAATATGGAGTATATGGAAAATGAGAAACGATGTCGTTTTTAGACAAAGTGTTCCAAATGCTATGAAGATGTTAGACGGGATCAAATCGTTGGCGTACCTTTGGGTCAAGAATCGTTCGAAAGAATTATCGTTAACATGGGAAGATTGGAGTAGGTTTCGGTTTGGTGTCTAGTTTCTAATTGTAATTTTATAGTTTTGGTGATGTAACGTGTATGTACATTTGGTGGTAGCATCTTGCTACAATGAATAATAAATTTTTGTCGGCCGTTCAGAAAAAAAAAAAAAAAATTATCTAGTATTCAGATAAACAAAGTTTCGGTATTTATACGAATGTGAATGATTTCTAGTTACCATGCATTTTTCATGGCCTTTGGAATTGAATGATCATGTCACCCATTCGAACAGGCGTCGAGTCACAATACTTCATTGGTAACCACGAACCAAAATGTCATAACTATTTAAACGATCACCTTTTGACAACCACTCTCAAAAGAAAAGGTGTGACTTATCATGTTTCATGGAAGCAACCGTTGTAAACCATTCTTTGTTTCTATATTCTGTTTTTTTTCTAAGACTCCACCCAAATCCTTTACATTTAATTGTCATTTAAAAATTATTCCCGACAAATGTGGATGCTTTGTAATAACGAAGTTTGAATTTCATTTGGGTTTATTGTTTGCTTAAATATTAGTGTGGGTCATTACTTTTATTAATACACGTAGAGAGGGGAGTGATGTATTGCAAAATACATGTAGCTTACGTGTATAGTTTGTACAGTTTTCGAGTTCAATTGTGTCGTTTTTAGGTAGAATTTGTATATCACTGAAGCGTTTGCGATTTCCAGGTCTCTGAAGATAAAAGAAGCTGAAATGGGCGAAAAACGAGCCAAGTTGGAAGAAATCGAGCCCCGGGACGTTCGGTTGATCGAACAATCAAAGGAAGCGAAAAAACAGGAAAAGGCACCCTGTCGAGTCGCGCAACAGGGAATGGACATCATTTTGCGTCACGTGAGAGGAGAAAAATCAAAGGCAGTCAATACACATCTCGCGTCACGCGAGAGAATAGGGTAACACCCGTCGTGTCGCGCGATGGGCTTGATTTTGCGGAATTATTCGAGTTGAGCCTGGATTCAGCATGTTTTAACCTAACAAGACTTCATAATTGAACATAACAAATCTTAGATGAAAAGGGAGAACCCTAGTACGAATTTAAATCAGAAAAAGTGATTTTGAGCACGAAGAAGGATCAAGTTGAAGACTTTCTGTCACACCCCCAAAATCCACCATGCGGAGTATCACCGCTTGGAGGCGTGACATGACCAGGATCGAGCCACCAATCATATTGAACAACATAATTAAGTAAATAAAACCAAACACAATACGATTGGTGACCAAAAGGAAGTAAACCGATTTTAGGTTAACAGCGGAAGCATAAAACATAAGTTCAAAACATAAGTCCATAGTTCATAAGTTTAAAGTCCAAAACGTAGGTTTAATAAGTTCATAAAGTTTATTCATTAAGTACGGGACATATCAGTTCGCATCCCACAACGACCACCTCCATATACAAGCTCCATGGCATCTAATGACCTGCAAAGCATGTAATAACGAGTCAACAACAAAGTTGAGTGAGTTCACGGTTGGTTGTCCATTTTAGAGTTGTTTCCAAAAACATAGTTTAATCTCATTCGGCTATCCAGCCGTGGGGGTTACCCCATAGTTCGAAAACGCTTATTTGTTAACCATCCCATGTCCACCTTCCCTGACTATCCAGCCCGGCACTTTGGTCGTGGGGAGCTACCCCAGTATTTTAAACTACCAGACTCGTTTATCATATCGACTACTAACAAAAATCAATTGTGCCCTAGCGTCGGTGTTCTATCACCACCGACGTGCCATAGTCCATTATTACACACCCGTCCAACTGGCACGGTGTGAGGTTTGTTAAACCTAATAGCGCTATTAACTAATGACCCGCTCGCCATAGCCTCGGCGATTAAGTCGATACAAAAAGGGAGGGACTTCGCTGATAGAGTTCTAGTCCAGTAAGTCTAACACGTCCCAACAGGACGAGGAATTTACATTCCTGAACACGTCTCAAAGGACGAGGAATCCCTATTCCTGTACCCATTCCCATTCCCACCGGGAATTTACCATGCTTTGTAGAAAAGTGTGAACTCACCTCGGTTTGCTCGGTTAGATTCTCAAATATAGCTAACAGTCAAGGTCGGTCAATCACGTCCTAGTATGATTTACCAGTTAGTCATTTAGTGGCTTACAATTAGAGCACAAAGTTCCTACACGTATCTATCACATAACATGCATTACTTTAACTGTTTATGCCCGTATATATACTTCCCATCCATTCCCCACTCATAAGCAAACATACGATAGTGCACGTAACACATATAACATGTTAGATCATTCACAGATAGCATACTCGACATTTAGACACGCAAGTCACAACTGATGTCATTTCAGCATTAATATTCAAAACCGGCTGTTTTTGGACATTTTAATAAAATAGTTAACTTATTCCAAAAATTCCCAAATTTTTACCGAATGTCTTAAACGTTCCAAATTTTATTGTGTAAAAATATCGGGGTCCGGTTCATTACCATTATTTTATAAAAATTCATTTTCCGGACTGAACTCAGATTTATATTTTTC
Organism: Helianthus tuberosus; assembly: GCA_030545235.1. Classification (NCBI taxonomy): domain Eukaryota; kingdom Viridiplantae; phylum Streptophyta; class Magnoliopsida; order Asterales; family Asteraceae; genus Helianthus; species Helianthus tuberosus. The sequence goes on from CM060433.1 coordinate 164,712,160, forward strand.
TGACCACAGTCCACGGGATAATTTATTAAAAATTCATCGAGCGTCCGATTTACGAAATTCCAGTGGGGTAATTACAAATACATCGGTGGTCATCTACTGTACAAGTTTCAGGATCCAACTCTACACAGAACCCGAGTTATGACAGAAAACAAAACATATATTTTCAGCAGAAAAACGCAGCTCTTGTTGCTGTTACGAAATGACGCTTTAAAAATAGTAAACGAAGTCCAAAAATTACGATTCCGGTGCCATTAGAACCGTATTTCATAATAACACGTTTTAGATCCAAAATATCAGTTTTTCGTTGAGTTTATGACCTGTTTATAGCCAACTGAAGTTGGCTGTAAAACTTGGACAGATTCTGTTTTCATTCTTTAACTTACTAACTTGTGTTCGATTGATTCCGCTAATCATGTTTAGTGATCACAACAACATCAAACATCAATATTAACCGACAACACATCAGATAATCAACCAAGAATCATAACAAAACAAGATCCAAGAGTTTTACACCATTACATTTCTTTTATCCAACAAGTTCATCATTTTTACAAGACTTTTAATTTTGTTCTCTAGTGTTCATAATTTTTATCCGTTAAATCTCTTATTAACCACTTTAAATAAGAACAAGAGAGTGATTTGAAGCACTTACAACTAGCTCAAGGCTAGGGAAGATTCAAGACGAAAACTAGGTGGTTAATAGCGATGTAGAGAGGTCCTCGCGATTCCGTAAGCACCGAGCTTGTTTGTAGGACACCTTACACCCTTGTATGTATGTGGTTTAGCAAGAATCAAACTTGAAAGTGATGTGGGTGTGGGTGAACTCTCGGCCGTAGGTATCAAAGGAGAAGAAAGAAAAATTTTTGTTAAGTGTTATGAATGAATGTGAAGGCTTGATCACATGGTCTTACTTATAGACCATATTAGAGCTTTATCCACTAAATAATATGCCATGAAGATTTTTGACAACAAGCAATAGAATAATCAAAATTGTGTGGGTGTCCCCCACATGGGGAACCGTCATTTTGAGGGGGGGTTAGGGGGGGGGGGGGGGTTGGGTTGTAATGCAATTAGTTACCAACTAGTTGTGAACAAAGGATTTAGTTAGTATTTTAGATGTGTTATTTAATATAACGGGTGTTAGGGTATTCGGGGACCCTAACTGGCTCAGAAAAGGAAAAACAATGTCAATGTCAATATTTTTATGTTCCGGGTAGAGTCCGGTTGTTCGGTTCGTCACTGTTCCGTTAAACTGCTTAATTAATCCGTAAAGCGTCCTACATATATATTTTTGCAACGTTTTTAATTTTTAACACTCAGGAAGGCATACCAGACTATTTAGTAACTTTTCTGTATACTATTAGTATGTTAACAAATACATGTAAGCATAACACAGTAATCAACGAGCAGTTAAGTAATTCCACACAGTCGTCAAGCATTTTAATTAGCAATAATAGATTGTACGGTTACATGTAAATTTGAGGGTTGTCACACTTTCAAGCATAGTGAGCGTGAAGCATCGGGTTTTACCATTCGATTTCTCCGTTCTTTGTTTGTTTATTTTGAGTTCAATATATTTTGTGAACTTCTTAGGCAACTTGTAACTGATTTTTATAACCATGTTAGGCTAAACTTATTATACACTGCCAAGGTTATGATTATCATGTTTTGATACTTAATCTTATCGGTTTGGAACTTTAATTGTGGATTAATTACAAAGTAAATGTAACACCCCGTGTTTCGAAAGTCAAAGTCAAAGTCAAGATTGAAGTCAAAGGGAGACAAGATTGCTAATTGCGATCTATCACTCCTTGCTCAAATCCTGTTTTGACTTCTTTGACTTGTAGTTAGTCTATTTTATGCTTTACGTTAGTTGTATTATGTGGAGTACTTATTAATATGTGACAACTGGCACCCAACCGGTAATTTCCGTACACTTTGATTATTATTTAATGACTGCAATTATGTGCTTAAATGTCAACATTGTCTGATTACATACTAAACAAGTGAATTCATGCATGTTTTATACTACAAGATATGGCTTTATGCATTAATGAACAGCGTTGCGTCAGAAATACTAGTAAACTCACCGGTAAGACACATTGTGTCAACAACTCTGCAGAAAACAGTTAGACAATAGAATTGGAGCCTAGGTGTAGGTCCAACGACAAGAATACATTAAAACCCAAGAGTACATACAAGGTTTTATATATAAACTTTCCGAAAGCTAAAATAAGCACTAAAAAGCACCCGAAACGCACTTTAAGTGCAGAATTTTATTAAATTCAGCTATAAATCAGCTTTTAAGACATAAATGTTATGCAGAAATCATGATTTATCATTCAAAATATTTCCCTAAGTGTCGGGAATTGAAAGTGTTACAAAAGGGTACTTAAAGGACGCTAAACGGTGCAATTTAGCACTTTAACGAACCAGTATCTAACCGAACAACCGGACATAACCCGGAACATCAAAATATTATTAGAAGCATTATTTTAATGTTTCTGAGCTAGTTATGGTCCCCGAACACCATAACACCCCTTATAACATAATAACACACTAGGTCCCTAAACCTTACACTTGAAAGCTTACTTACTTATGGAATTAGGGAATGAAATTTACACTAAACCCCCTCCCCTTTGGCTGATTTTCGGACCAATCATGGCCCCACACAAGATTTATCTAATCTTCCTAAAATCTCCTATAATCTATTCTTGGACTTGATGAAGATATGTCTTGTACTTCATGAGACATATAATCCAATGGACCAAGGGAATTGTGAATATAAGTGAACCATCATCTTCCTCAACACATCACACAACTCTCACTTCCTTCCCCCTCCATAACTCTCGGCCGAAACCCCCTATCACCACCACCATATTTTTTATTCAAATTTAAGCAATCCAAGTGTACTTCAAGGTGATACAAGGTGTCTAACGAAGCTCGGTGCTCACGGAACTTGAAGGACCACCTTTGTGTGCTATTATCTACCACATTTTCATCATAGTTCTTCCCTAGCTTTAAGCTAGTTGTAAGATTCTTGAACACCCTTGTTTACTTCCATTTTAGTTGGTTAAAAGATATAACATGATGATTAACTCAAGAATACTAATGAACATACACATGAATCTTGAAACATAAAGCTTGTAACATGATGAAATAGTGTTGAAATGATATTGTTGGTGTATGAATGATATTTAGTAGTTGATTTCTAGAAATATTGATGTTGAGCATTACATGAAGCTTGCTAGATTGTGATTAAACACATGATCTAGCAAGATAGAGGATGATTATATGTTAACACAAGAAGATCATCCTCATGTATAAACATGAACTTTGAATGATCATGTCACCCATTCGAACAGGCGTCGAGTCACAATACTTCATTGGTAACCACGAACCAAAATGTCATAACTATTTAAACGATCACCTTTTGACAACCACTCTCAAAAGAAAAGGTGTGAATTATCATGTTTCAGGGAAGCAACTGTTGTAAACCATTCTTTGTTTCTATATTATGTTTTTTTCTAAGACTCCACCAAAATCCTTTACATTTAATTGTCATTTAAAAATTATTCCCGACAAATGTGGATGCTTTGTAATAATGAAGTTTGAATTTCATTTGGGTTTATTGTTTGCTTAAATATTAGTGTGGGTCATTACTTTTATTAATACACGTAGAGAGGGGAGTGATGTATTGTAAAATACATCTAGCTTACGTGTATAGTTTGTACAGTTTTCGAGTTCAATTGTGTCGTTTTTAGGTAGAATTTGTATATCACTGAAGCGTTTGCGATTTCCAGGTCTCTGAAGATAAAAGAAGCTGATATGGGCGAAAAATGAGCCGAGTTGGAAGAAAATCGAGCCCCGGGACGTTCGGTTGATCGAACAATCAAAGGAAGCGAAAAAACAGGAAAAGGCACCCCGTCGAGTCGCGCAACAAGGAATGGACATCATCTCGCGTCACGTGAGAGGAGAAAAATCAAAGGCAGTCAATACACATCTCACGTCACGCGAGAGAATAGGGTAACACCCGTCGTGTCGCGCGATGGGCTTGATTTTGCGGAATTATTCGAGTTGAGCCTGGATTCAGCATGTTTTAACCTAACAAGACTTCATAATTGAACACAACAAATCTTAGATGAAAAGGGAGAACCCTAGGACGAATTTAAATCAGAAAAAGTGATTTTGAGCACGAGGAAGGATCAAGTTGAAGACTTTCAAGCATAGTGAGCGTGAAGCATCGGGTTTTACCATTTGATTTCTCCGTTCTTTGTTTGTTTATTTTGAGTTCAATATCTTTTGTGAACTTCCTAGGCAACTTGTCACTGATTTTATAACCATGTTAGGCTAAACTTATTATACACTGCCAAGGTTATGATTATCATGTTTTGATACTTAATTTTATCGGTTAGGAACTTAGTTGTGGATTAATTATAAAGTAAAGAACTTTGGTTTTAGTGATTAGATGTTTATGCGTATTTGAGCTTGTTTGAACTTATTCATATGTTTCACTTGTGTTTTGTGGATGTCTTCCATGTATGAATGCAAGTTAGGTCGTGGACTGTGTGTTAGCCATTAGTTTACATCTAATTATGCATGATTTCCGTAGGAACGGTGATTCAGTCTTTGAACAAGATTTAGTATTCTACCGATCACGATAGCTGTGAGATGAAAGGTTGTCGGTCTGTCTTTAGTGTTAGATTGCTAGGGTTAAATACTTCAGAGAAGAGCCCCTTAGTTTCCCTTCCACTATTCGCTTATCGAGTATAATCAGGAATCCTTAGTTGCCTATGACTTTCGCGCTGTGAGGTAGATTGTCTAGGGGTACTTTATTATTACAGTAGGAAAGCCCGTGAGGAAATACACTAAACCGGTAAATACACTAAACCGGTAGTTTAACGGCTTTTAAGTTTCCATAGGTTTCTTCTTGAGAAGGGTTGAGGGTCCTTTATGTCACACCCTCAATTTCCACATGCGGAGTTTACCGCGAGGCGTGTGACTGACGAGAATCTAGCCACTAATCATTTTGAACCAAACATTTAAAAACATAAAAGCCTCACTAATAACATGATTAGCGATGCTGTCTTTAATTGTCCAAAATAAAATTTATGTTGCAGCAAAAAAATAAAGTAAAACCCATCAAAAGCTTAAAACACAAGTTTAATAAATGTTCAAAACATAAAGTTTTAACGAACCACCCACTCCAGCCGATTGCAACGCCCATCTATAGTTGTACCTACTGACCAACAAAGCATGCAACTACGCGTCAACAATAAAGTTGGCGAATTCACAAAATTTAGGTTTTATCAAAAGTAAAGTTCACAATGTTTTTTTATTTAAATGTGACTCTGGTAGCTAACCCTCATCACATGACTAAACTGTATACTGAATGCTGACGTTTCGTTTGTGCCCTCATAAATGTCTATCAACATCAATGCAAGAGTGAAGGTTAGAAGTTCACGCCCGGCCTCCAGCACAGTGTGAGGTTTGTCAAACTTAATAGAGCCATCAACTAATACCACACGTAGGCCCACCCGGCAATCTAATCGGTAAAATGTAGGGACTTTCAAGATAGAGTTTTCGTTTAGTCCGAGTGTACTATTCCACCTCCAGTGGATAGTATGTTTCACTACATGTAGCCAGTAGCCCCAAACAGGGCTACCAAAAAAAGTGTTGTCCCAACTAGGAACACACGCTTTTGGAAAATGATTGTGAACTCACCTTAGTTTGCTTAGTAGTAAACTTGAAGGGTAATCAGGAAAGTCAATCTCTTCCTAATATATTTACCGTTTCAATTAGTTTAATTTATGAATTCCTACACGTAATCTAACACATAGTTACCAAATCACGTTGTCATGCACGCATTCCATACACGCATTCATTGTCACCTACTAATGTTTCTAGTAACATTCGACACCTTTTGGTAACAAGTAGGCACATTTAAAACGTTTACAAACATTTTCAGCTCATCGCAGTTTCACATCAGAATTTAGACTGTTTTCCGGAATTTGTTTAAAATACTAAACGAACTCAGAAAATTATGATATTTTAACACAACATGTTATTTAGTCCCCGGATATTGGTTTATTTTTCTCATGACCCGAATCTTTACAGGAAAATCACTAAAAATAATTCTTTATACCTAGGTCTGATTTATAACTCTCTGGTGACTGTTTACGCCAAAAATCATTTAAAAATCCTCGTTTATTCTTTTTACGAAATTCCAGTTGGAGATTTTTGGAATCACCTGGAGGTACTTACAGTAAAAATTTTAGATCATAAATCAATTCCTACATTGAGTTATGACATTTGTAATGGGCTGTAAATTTTGACAGAAAATGCAGCCTAATAAATCATTTAAAATATCAAACGATGTCGAAAAAATGCGATTCCAATTGGGTTTGAAATAGGGATGAGCATAGTACCCATTCGGTACCGAAAGTACCGGTACCAAAAAAACGGAGAAAAGTGGTACCGGTACCGAAACCGGTGTTTTACCCGTAAATACCAGTACCGGTACCGAAAAATGGAGAAAATGGGTACTAGTACCGAATATACCGGTTCGGTTCGGTATTTGAATCATATAGACACATATATTTAGTGTAGGATCATTTTCGGACCCGAACGAGTCGATCAGAAGAGTTTTACTCAATACAAAAGGCGGAAACAGACGTATTGAGTTCAATTCAGCAAGAATATCACTTTAAACTGTCGTGTTATTGATTTGGTTGCAAATTACAGCGAGACGACACTTCGGCAGCACTTTGTTGCACAAACCGGAACTGTTTCAAATGATTTCGTTTGAAGGGTATATATAGGCAGTTGATTCCGCTTGAAACAGCCTCAAGCGAGATTACATTTCAAGCGGAATTACTAATTCCGTTTGAAATGGGCTTGACACTTTCAAGCGGAATTACATCCTTCAAGAGAAATTACATATATCTCGAACTAGGTGCCCTGATCTAACATTCTACGTACAAGACTCTATACAAGACGAAGTCGACAGACGGATGCACCAACAGACTCCCCCTCGGATGTTGACGAAGTCTTCAGTGTGTCGAGTCTTCGCATCTTCAGTCTTTATCAGTCTTCGGGCTTCTCTTTTGAAGTATCTGACACTGTAAAGCATCCTCAAATCTTCTCTTTCTTCTCATCACCAACAGACTCCCCTCGAACAAATAAACTTTCCTCGGATGTTGATCTAATCTTCAATTCCAGAATCACAATTTGGCTCTATCTTCTCTTGATCAGATCTCTTGATTCCTTAAGTTCATCAGCTTCAGCAATCTCAAGATCAGAACCTGGCTCTTTGTCATTCATACTCCCCCTCTCAATAAGCTAGGATCGCAGTCTGGCTTTCACAGGTTCAAGATCAAGACCTGGCTCACATCCTGCTCTGGATCGAAACCTGGCTTTTTATCTATTTATCCCAAGATCACCTAGCTCTTCTGTTTCCTGCACAGATCTCTACCTAAAAATAAATTTCACAAATTTAAAATTTGACAAATTTATACTCTTCTAACCACTTGTAAAAACAATTCTCAAAATGATTTATCTTTTAAAATGTTTCTGATGATCATTTGTGGATATATTCAAAGAATGAATGATTTTACAATGTTAATCTCTGATGAACCACTTGCAGGAATATCATTTCTCTTTTCAAAAACATAGTCTCCCAAACCAATTGTCATCATGTTTAGCACTTGGAATTTTGAAAATCAGCTCTCCAACATCAGTTGTCGAAAATCTTTTTGTAATTTTCAAAAATATATACTAAAACACACTAAAATCTTTTTGGATTTTTGAATTAAATGAAATGCAATAAAGAAATATTTACAGACAATATTTTTGTGAGTTTGTGTAAGAGGATCATATCAGTTTTTGACAAGTCACAAGTACCGTTGAGCTTAGTTACACATTAAGAATTAAACAATTCACTTAGATTGTCGATATACTGATCCACTTAAATTTTCACACAAATTTCAACTGATTCAGGATATGAATTAGGTGTATTAAGAACTTAAACTCATTCATGTGTCCCACCTCTTGAATATACTCCCGTATCCAAATCCCAATATTCAGTCTTACAGGTGAGTATACCACATATAATATCTGTAAGGGGTTAGATGCGAAACCGTGAGAGCTCAGGTCAGAACTTCCGTTCAGCAGAGAGATGACGGCTCGACTTTTGGTGGGTCCCCTTTAGAGGATCTTTTTTACAACAGCACATGATTAGCATATTTTTTCAATGTTTCATCATTTTTTATGCTGAGGGTAGGCTTTTATTTCAAGCAAGCGTAAAGTATTCTCCGGGGACTAGGCCATTGCTTCCGCAAAATCAGAAGTCCCGGGATAATACCCCAGATATCACTGAGCATAAAGACCTAGTATCTCAGAAAGAGGGATCCTTCAAACGAAATTTCAGGGGTTACCTATATATCCAAGTAGTGTTCCCCACGAAATAAGCAAGTTTGAATTTAAGTTTATATCCCGAAAAAGTTTACTAAATGTGTAAAAACCTATCGGCATATCATCAGTGAGACCGTTTAACGCTATTTAAACATTACATTTCTTTAGCATACTGTAACTGTCTACTGATGTACTATCATTTCCTCTTTTCGACACCAAAACTCATTTTGTATTTTATCATGTTTTTGTCTTTTTCAAATTTTCAAATGTTTTTGGATTTTCTGATAAATTCTTACTCCCCCTAAAATTCAAACACATTTAAAGTAAATTTGAAAACATACTATACAAGTAAATTGACAACCGATATCGAATCACTTCAATTCGCCATCCACTTGGCATAAACAATCAGAACTCCCCCTCACAACAAACTATTTTTCCATTGTGATTTCAAAACACTTAAGTTTGTTTTAATCAAATGGTTTTTCCGGAAAATAAGTTTTGTTGATTGATTTTACCACTTGTAGGTTAGGGGTTTATCATATTGTTTTTCAAAATACCACTTGTAAGAATGGTCCAATCAAGTTCAACCTAATGACCTTGAATAACCTACTTATAAGATCACAACCTCTTTTTCAACCACATGGCTTACTAACCAATACCACTTGTAGGTTGAATTCTCAAGATGCCGATTCCTACTCCTCACTTACCAACCTGGGAGTTCCGGCAAGTCATACTAGTGGACATATAAGAATGATGCCGATTCATGCTCCACGATTACCAACTTGGGAGCTCCGGCAAGTCCAGATTTTTATTGTTCATAATAGGTTCCATCCCAGTCACAAACCTGGGACGAAACATCCTTACCTGGTTTCTTCAATTTTTTCTCATAAAATTCTTTAACTACCTTTACCTTTCTATCAACCATTTTTCCAAAAATGTGTTTCACTTTGGAGTTAAAAGCCTTTTTAACATCAAATTCTTTATTTTCAGAGAAAAATTGATTTGAAATCTCAATTTTACCAACTTTTTGTTTAAAATTTTCAGCCTTCAATGGTGGAAAATCGACATCATCCATTGGAGGAACTGAATTCTCACATTTAATCCCAATTTGTGGCTCCTCTGACTTTGTGGAATCAGATTCATCGCCAGAAGATAGCTCCTCTGATTTTGACGAATCAGAATCATTGCTAGAACTATCATCAGACTTCTTAACAATCCATTTTTGATTGTCAAGATTTGCCCTTTTCTTGTAAAACCTGTTTGAACATTCACCAATCTCAAAAGTTGAATTTTTGAAAAGTTTAGTTCTCTCAATTGGTGGTTCAAACTCAATCACTTTCTTTTTTAGTTTAGAAACTCCCTGTTTTGATTGTCTTGCCTTGGAACAATTCTTGGCAATATGACCAACAGTGTTGCATTGGAAACAGGTTCGAGTTTCCTTCTTCTGATCAACCATCTTCTCTATTTCTTCATGCTTCTTCGCAAGGAATTCTTTGTTTGACTGATTTCTGAATAGATTTTCTTTTTCTTCTTCAGAAGATGTTCCTGAAACATATATCATTTTTGATTTAAAATCTCGAACATATTTTTCATTTTTACGATTTTCTGGTGGAATAAATCCTAATCCTTTCTTTTTGAAATTACCGTTATAGTTTGGTTTCTTTCGATAACCAGAACCAGAACTGTAACCCTTTTTTCTTGTTTTCTCTTTGTTGAACTCTTGAGATGTATTTTTTAGGTTTTTCAGAGAGATTTACATCTTTTATTTCAGAAATATTAATTTCTGTTAGTTTGAAAACCTTTTTGATCATATCAGGTTTGACACCTCTTATTGGAAATTCCTCATCAAAATATAATTTGTCAGAATCATTCAATGTATATGCAACTTTGAATGTTTCGTCATTCAAATTAGATTTTGATAACAGGAATTCTTTATTGTAAACTGTCACACCCCTGTATTTCCACGTATTACCGGTGGGCCCGGTGAGGAGTATCGTGACGTGGTTGGCAACATAATAGTCAAACAACACAATATTTAAAATGCACAGCGGAAGCAAATGAAAGATATTTTTCAACCGAATAAAATATTATAATATCGTGTATCACAAACAGTTGAAAGTTTATCCACAGAAGGATCAAAATTTAAATAGGAAACAGTAGTTCAACAGACGTTAGGCATCTTAAGCTTGCGAGACTCTTTATTGATGCTAAGGAGAAATCCAGCCTATTACGAGTAGTACCTGCATTTAATCTTTTTGGGAAAATACGTCAGTTTACACTGGTAAATACATTCAACCGACTCATTTTGAAAAGTTTAATCAAATTGATTTGAATGCACGTGGCACAAACTTTTTATAACTTGGGATAATTATTTAAATATATATCTCGTAAAAGAATTACACGTTCCTTATGCGTTCAGTAGCCCGGGTCGTGCCGGGTTAAAGATCAATAGACACACCACATTATTTATTTGGCACTGACGGGTGTACGCCTACACCCCGCGCTTAGGTCGTGGCCATTTCGTAAAATGATGCCAAGGATATTCGGGACATGGTCATTAACCTCCCAAAGGCTTTAAGCAAACAAAACAATTTAAACGGGCCGATTAATGTCAATTTAACCATCATACGATTAAAGATTTAATGCCCGACCAAGCGGTATTTTATATACCGTACCCCAAGCCCGTATAGGGAAAATAAGTTAAAAGTATTTACCTTTGCAAGTATAATTCACAAACAGCAAATGCAAGTAGCTTTTACTGGTCCTCCTATTCTGGAACGAAGGTTTATAATAACCTATTAGAATCCTAACGGGTCTTTAATTAAGCCTAAACTTAGACCGGTTAGTTTTAAAGATACGGTTCGTACGCACGATTAAGCGAAGACCGGGACAGAATGTGATTTAGACCCGAAAAGTTTGAAGACTTGCTTAATATGGGTATCCTATACACATTCTGGATTTTGAGATAAAAGCGATAAGGTTTGACCCGTTTCGGTTAGTTTATGCAAACTAGTTACATAAACCGAACCGAACGCGCAAGAGGCGTAACGGGTAACCATAAGAGCCATATACAGGTTTCCTAAGTTAATATGCTTCAAATATGTTATGACATCAGTAAGATATCTTTTATTATGCCCGAAACGAATTTAAACGCAAACTATGCCCCGTAGGGGTATTTTGGTCATTTATAAGGTTATAAAAGAGTTCAAGTATTAACCTGAGTTACAGGCCTGATGTAATCAGCAAAAATACTCAATTTAATAATTATAACAGTAGGGTAAAGTATATATGTGAAATTTATCATTTATAACCAAACTATGCACCGTAGGGGCATTTTGGTAATTTCACATAAGCCGAAAAGCTCAAAACTGAAGTATGAGTTAAACAACTTTTGCTTACTGTTAAAATATTATAATTTACCTAAAATATCAGTAGGTATCAACCCGTGTATGTTTAAAATAGTTTTAGTACATACTATGCGTTAAAACGCTTAAAAGGCGATTAGAAGCCATTTCCGGGTTCTATAAATAAAGCTGATATTTTTATTATTCCAGAAGGTTTAAAATAATGTATTTATCATATAAAATCAGTAGCAAAAGGTTTGGGGTCAAAAAGATATGTAAAACTCATTTTATAGCCCAAAAGGGCAAAACCGACAATTACCGAATAAAGCTTATAACCCTAAGTTATGCTCAGCTTAAAATTAATTAAAAATCCTCAAAAATCCCAAAATAATATATTACATCAGTGGGTAATAAATTTGATATCAAAAAGTAGGTTTAAGTAGGCTATATGCTAATTACGCCGTTTAATCGCTAAAGAAGCTTTCTAAATACGCTAATGAGCATAACTCTCAATCTACACCTCAAACCGTTGTCAAACTTTGGGTGCAAGTTTATAAATTAGTAACTAAGGTTTCTACTCTTTTACATTTTCAAAAATCACGTTTTATGGTGAAAAGGGCATAATGGTCAACATATAGGCAATTAACGGAATCATGCATATTAATTGGATAACTATGGAACCAAGGTGTATAATCATAGAGGATTATACTAGCGTGTAACCTGGTCCTAAGGAAGCTCTAAGGCATTTCTAAAACATGCTTAAACGGGTCAGAACTGAAAGTCAAAGCAAAAGTCAAATTATGCGACTTTCGGTTCCGAACCGGGTCTCTACTGAAAATTGTCGGGTTGAACATGTTTAGACATGTTCTTACATTAATTACTAAGTTATAATAATGATCAAACAGGTTGTATGGGTTCTACATTGCTAATTATGCATAAATTGGAAAATAATCATCCTGTTGACTTTTTAATAACAAGTTTGACCCGACATTTGACCTAGTTAGTGTGGAAATCAGAGGGTGCCCTTTTAAGGGTTTATTGCCCACATAATTACCAACTTATAACTACTTTCAATTCAACTAATCACTGGACCATTAGTGATTAATCGTGAAGTCAACCATTAATTACTTGCACTTTGAACCCTCCAATTTGACTTATAAAGGCTTCAAGACATATACCCACTTTGTTAAGTCCTCGGTTAACATTATTGACACCCGAAAAATCATAAACTTCATCGTAGACGCTTTTAACCCTTTGCATACGAATTTGATCATAACTTTCTCATATGATAACGAAACTCTATGAAATTTATATCGTGCATTCTAGTGAGCATAATTAACCGTTACAAAGCTTCGGGTTTGCTAAAAGGTCACTCAGAGGTATAACTTAAACATGTTGACACATTTAACCCCTGTAGTTTGTAATCTCTCACTTTCATTCACAATTAGCTTCGTATGATCCATGATTTATTCGTTTGAAGGTATGAGCATCATGTAGGGTTAATGTAAAGTATATTTATTCACTGTTGACATTTAGAACCCGTATATTCACATATTTTCCATGTTTGTCAACTTTAGTCCTTCTAGAACATTCTTTCACACGTTGAAGCTTATGACACGTGTCAATACATTATAGGACGTGAATTTTCGAGGTGTTACATCCTCACCCCCTTAAAAGAAATCTCGACCTCGAGATTTACTGAAATAAATGAGGGTATTTTTCTTTCATTGTGGACTCAACCTCCCACTTGTATTCGGGACCTCTACGGGCATCCCATTTTACCTTTACAATAGGCACATGCTTCCTTCGAAGCTTCTTAACATGTCGATCCTCGATCAACACAGGTTTTTCAACGAATTTTAAGCTCTCTTCTATGTGCACATCTGTATGTGGTATGGCCAGTGATTCATCAGCGAAACACTTCTTCAGATTACAGATGTGGAATACATTATGAATACCACTGAGCTCTTCAGGTAAGTTTAACTTATAGGCAACTGATCCGACACATTCGATGACCTCGAAAGGTCCTATGTATCTCGGGCTCAACTTGCCTTTCTTACCAAATCGCATCACTCCCTTCCAGGGTGATACTTTAAGCAACACTTTGTCACCTACCTCGAAGTGAAAAGATTTACGCTTTAAATCTGCGTAGCTTTTCTGCCTATCTCTGGCAGCTTTCAGGCGATCTCGAATCTGGACAATCTTGTCCGTTGTCTCAAAGACTATTTCCGGACCTGACAGTTGGACATCTCCAACTTCTGCCCAACAAGCGGGCGTTCTACACTTTCTACCGTATAAAGCCTCGAAAGGCGCAGCCTTAATGCTGGTATGGTAGCTATTGTTATATGAGAACTCAATCAATGGTAGGTGGTTATCCCAACTACCACCTAAATCAATTACACATGCACGTAGCATGTCTTCCAATGTTTGGGTGGTATGCTCACTCTGTCCGTCAGTCTGAGGGTGGTAAGCCGTACTGAAATTTAAGCGCGTGCCCAGAGATTGTTGGAAACTTTTCCAAAAATGCGACGTGAATCTAGTATCTCTGTCAGAGATAATAGCTACAGGTACGCCATGTAGAGCAACAATCTTATCTACGTACAATTGGGCTAACATGTCGGAGCTATATGTCTCCTTGATGGGTAGGAAATGTGCTGACTTAGTCAGCCTATCAACTTAAGGCGTCAGCAACCACATTTGCCTTGCCTGGATGGTATCGGATTTCACAATCATAATCATTCAACGTCTCCATCCATCGTCGTTGCCTCATGTTTAAATCCTTTTGGTTAAACAGGTGCTGGAGGCTCTTGTGATCAGAATAGATCACACACTTGATACCATACAAATAGTGCCTCCATAGCTTCAGTGCAAATACAACGGCACCCAACTCCAAGTCATGGGTGGTGTAATTCTTTTCATGCACCTTTAACTGTCGTGAAACATAGGCAATAACCTTGCCTTTCTGCATAAGCACACATCCCATGCCAGTGTGTGATGCGTCGCAGTAAACCACAAAATCTTCTATTCCATCAGGCAATGTCAATACAGGAGCGTTGCTCAACTTTTGCTTTAGGATATCAAAGGATTCTTGCTGCTTCGGGCCCCAAATGAACTTAACCTTCTTCCTAGTCAAGGAAGTTAGGGGTGCAGCAATCCTTGAAAAATTTTCAATGAAACGCCTGTAATATCCTGCCAATCCCAGGAAGCTACGAATCTCTGTAGGCGTCTTTGGCTCTTGCCAGTTCATGACAGCTTCAACCTTAGCGGGATCCACTTGGATTCCACGTTCGCTAACCACATGTCCAAGAAATTGGACTTCTCGAAGCCAAAATTCACATTTAGAGAATTTGGCATAGAGCTTCTCCTGCTGAAGTAGTGAAAGAATACATCGAAGATGTTTCTCATGATCAGCCTTGTTCTTCGAGTAGATGAGGATGTCGTCTATGAAGACGATGACAAATTTGTCCAAGTAGGGCTTGCAGACGCGATTCATGAGATCCATGAATGCGGCAGGTGCATTAGTGAGCCCAAAAGGCATCACTAGGAACTCGTAATGACCATAACGAGTCCTAAATGCAGTCCTGTGTACATCTTCATCTTTAACCTTCAATTGATGATAGCCTGAACTCAGATCGATCTTAGAGAAGTAGCTTGCCCCTTGAAGCTGATCGAACAGATCGTCGATTCTGGGCAATGGGTACCTATTCTTGATCGTGACCTTATTAGCTCACGGTAATCGATGCACAGACGCATCGATCCATCCTTCTTCTTGACAAATAAGATTGGTGCTCCCCAAGGAGACGAACTAGGTCTAATGAAACTTTTGGCTAGCAATTCATCTAGTTGCGTTCTAAGTTCCTTCATCTCCGTTGGTGCCAACCTATAAGGTGCTCTAGAAACTGGTGCTGCCCCAGGGATGATGTCAATTCTGAATTCGACTTGCCTATCTGGTGGTAAACCAGGTAGTTCTTCAGGAAAAACATCAGGGTATTCAGAAATGACGGGGATATCTTCCATCTTCGGTTTCGGCTCATCAATAATCACTTGTGCCATGTAGATGACACAACCCTTCTTTAAACACTTAGAGGCCTTGAGCATAGTCACTTGCTCAGGCAGTCCATACTGGGTATCTCCCCGAATGGTAAGTGATTCACCAGACGGAGTCTTAATCACCACTTGCTTTTTGTTGCAGACAATTTGGGCCTGGTTATGAGATAACCAGTCCATACCCAAAACTATGTCAAAACCGGCTAACTTAAAGGGAAGTAGGGACAAAGGAAAAGAGTGGTTCTTAATGGATATAACACATCCATCTAACACAGTTGAGACGGTTTCTATGGTGCCATCTGCTAACTCCACCTCATAATTTACACTTAAGGTTTTGACAGGTAAATTCAGTAATTTGCAAAACTTATGATCTACAAACGATTTATCAGCGCCTGAATCAAAAAGTATTCTTGCATAGACATCGTTTATGAGGAAGGTACCTGTAATCACATTGTCATCCTGTACTGCTTCCTTTGCATCCATCATGAAGACCCTAACATTGGTCTTCTTTCCTTCGTCGTCCTTCTTTGCATATTTTGGGCAGTTGGTCTTAATGTGCCCCTTTTCATTGCAACGGTAGCACGTTGCGTCTTTCAGCTTCTTGCAATCCAAGGTCTTGTGATCCTTGGACTTGCATATCCCACATGCAAACGTTCTCGACTGGGTCTGTGAGTTCGATTCATACCTGCACTTCCCGAAGTGCTGTCTTTTGCAGATCTTACACTTGGGCTTTTCTCCAGACCGATGCCCATCCTTTCTAGATTCAGACCCTTTCTTGTGGTCGTTGTTTCCTCGATGCTTCTTGTTTGACCTTCGTGAATTTTCATCTTCACGTTTCCTTTTCTCGAAATCCGTGTTCCTCAGCGATCTCTGTCGGACCGCATCCAGAGTGAGGGACAAGGATATATCAGTTACCGATCTGAAAGTAGTTGGCCGAGAAGCCTTCACGCTTGCCTTTACTTCTGGGGCTAAACCCCCGATGAAACGAGCTATTCTTTTTGGTTCCGGGGTCACCCGATACGGAACCAATCGGGACATTGTGTTGAAGCTCGTGAGGTAAGCTTGGCAGTCAAGGTTCTTCATAACCAACGATAGAAAATCAGACTCTATCTTCTCCACCTCATGCTGAGGGCAGTAGTTTTCCCTGATAAGGGCAACAAATTGCTCCCATGTCATGTTGTACAATGGGATCTTCCCGGTGGCTTGAATCAACGATCTCCACCAGGTTAAGGCCTCACCCTTAAATGATTGCGACACAAACTTGACCACATCCCTCTCAGCGCATCCGCTGATATCCACAACTGTATCCATCTCATCTAACCACGTCATACAATCTACAGCTCCTTTCTCCCCAGTGAAATCTCTGGGTTTACATGAGACAAAATATTTGTAGGAGCAACCCTTGTCACGGGGTCCTTGATTTAGCATTATCTTCTGAGACGGGTCACTATGATGATTTGAGGAGTGACGATCGTCATCTCCTTTCTTGGGTTCATCCTTCTTGGAGGGTGGTTTTGAATGCGGTGTAGATAGGGTCCTACTTCGAGTCCCACTGTATTCTTCATACTGCCGCTCTAAGGCCTTTGTAACAGCGTCGTCTACTAACGCTTTCAGTTCAGCACCCGTTATATTAATTCGGGCATTATCATTATTCTCCCTTGGGTGACTATTAATTTCAACCGAGTCAGCCATTTTAATTTGAACTATTGCATAAGACAATGACAATAGTATACTAGGGAGTTATTATAGAATTGTCTTTTATGGCAATTCATTAACCACGGTATCACAAGCCATATATGGTTAATTTGTTAATCATATTTATTTAGGATTTTCATTATAATTTATCCTAATTATAAAAACAATAACAGTTTTATTAATGGCACAACAGGCCTAGTCACAAGGACATTTTTAAATTATAAGCTATGATTTCAGAGAATCAAGGGTTTAAGGTTTGAACATAGTTCTTTACCTTTTTCGGACAGGAGTCATAGCTACCACTGTCTTTTGGCTCATGTAGAAATGAGCAAGGCCCGTAGGCACTATATTACCAATGTATGGTCAAAATATGATCATCTTAATTGATGATTTAAACCCATGATTCAGAGATCATTAAGTTGGGTTAGGAATCTTTTGAAGAATCCTTATATAAGAATGACGTGTGTGATTTTAACGAATCACGACTGCCAGGAGTGTTAACATATTTTTAGATGTTAACAGGGATCCGAATCTTTTAAACAGGTCTTACCATCTTGGCCAGGTCACACTCAGGCTAGGTTTCACTCTTAAGATTCTTATTCAATATTTAACAGGCAGATTATTATTAAAAGGAATGATTTTGGTTTATTTATTTCATGTAATATATTTATGCATATAATAGCAAAGTGAAATTTATAAACTTAACATTCCATTAATTATTAAAAGATTACATACTGCCCTAAACGGGTCTTTTTAACAAACACTTACCCACGCAGGGGTCAAACTGAATTACTAGTCCACGCAGGGACTTAAACAAATAACATACCCTCGCAGGGGTTAACAGAAAGATAGGCCCACGCAGGGGCTCAAAAGGCAACCATACCCACGCAGGGATCAAAACAACAAGACAGACCCACGTAGGGGCTCAACTGAAACAAGGAAACTACAACCAATAATTGAAGGATTCAATGGTCCTTCTTGCTCTTCCCTTTTATTAAACTTGTCAGTCCTTGGAAGAAACTTTGTCGCTCCCTGCGATCTCTGTGAAAGTCTCGCTCGACCTGGTCCAATCTCTGAAGAATTTCTTCCCGTTCTGGGGGAGAAACCCGTGGCGGCTGCGATTGTTGCCGAATTATAGGTCTAGTAGGTATTTGGTACCCATGAGTTGGGTACCCTACTCCCCAAGGAGCTCCATACGGTCCTTCCGAGTTAAAGGCGTTGTAATTGGCCGCTACCAAGTATGGGTCGGCTTCAACGTAATTATAGTTGGTGTGAACCGGCGGCTCAAACGGGTTGTACGCCATAGAACCAGTGTAGGCAGGAATCGGGTTATCGAAACCCATCGGTGGTGGCTGCGGTGCAACTGGGTTTGAAGGCCCACCCATTTGCGGGTCTTCCTGTAGTGGCGGATAATGACTGCCACTTGAGTGTCGAGGAGAGCTGAAGTGAAAATCTCCTCCACGCGCGGACATTCGCGCGCCTGTCCTCCTACGCCTTGGCGGTTCTGGAGGTGCTTGATTAACTGGCGGCGGAGGAGGCGGTGGCGTGACAGCCACGAAACGTGAATCCCCAGAGGGATCTTGCTGCTGCTGCTGATGAGGCGACGAATGATGCGAGGGTGTAAAATACCACTCGTACTGGTTAAACCGTGCCTGGTAACTGTCCGGACCACGGTAGGGTGATCCATGAAAAGACGAACCATCTGAGACCTCTATAGGATGGTTGGGAGTCCCGGTTGCAGGCTCGACGGGATCCGTGTCCTCATCCATGTCTTCTGCATGATCGCCGGAGAAATGATCCTCTGGCCCCAATGGGTTAAAACCCACTGGTTCTTGTATGTAGTTTGCCGGGTTAAACCGGCCTTGAAAGACGGAAGTGGGGTCTCCAAAGGAATGGTGCGATAGGGATCGCTTAAGAGGTATGTAAGAAGGTTGTGGGTTATTGGGCTCGTTTTCCGACTGCGGCCCATAAGAGTTATGAAAAGGAGGCCGAGCTATGTGAAACAGACCGTCTAGCGGGCTCCACATGGGTCCTCCAGTTTTCACGAGGGCCAGCACTCGCAGTGACAGAAGGAGCTCGCCTTTGCGAAGGCCCGGCTTCGTGATCATTGGGGGCGGTGATTGGCCCCTTGCCTCTTCCCCTTCGTCAGAAAAATCTTGGCGGCATATTTAATCCTGTCAATATAACATAAGATAACGACAAGAATATATAAATTAAAAGACAAGGTTAAAAATAAATTGAAACAAACTTGGATTGTTCCTATGTTCTTTGTCTAGACTCGAAAATTTTGGAATGTGCAATTGTGTAACTGAGATTAAACACAAAAGGCTAGTGTTTAATTCACTCAGCGTTGGCTCTGATACCAACCTGTCACACCCCTGTATTTCCACGTATTACCGGTGGGCCCGGTGAGGAGTATCGTGACGTGGTTGGCAACATAATAGTCAAACAACACAATATTTAAAATGCACAGCGGAAGCAAATGAAAGATATTTTTCAACCGAATAAAATATTGTAATATCGTGTATCATAAACAGTTGAAAGTTTATCCACAGAAGGATCAAAATTTAAATAGGAAACAGTAGTTCAACAGACGTTAGGCATCTTAAGCTTGCGAGACTCTTTATTGATGCTAAGGAGAAATCCAGCCTATTACGAGTAGTACCTGCATTTAATCTTTTTGGGAAAATACGTCAGTTTACACTGGTAAATACATTCAACCGACTCATTTTGAAAAGTTTAATCAAATTGATTTGAATGCACGTGGCACAAACTTTTTATAACTTGGGATAATTATTTAAATATATATCTCGTAAAAGAATTACATGTTCCTTATGCGTTCAGTAGCCCGGGTCATGCCGGGTTAAAGATCAATAGACACACCACATTATTTATTTGGCACTGACGGGTGTACGCCTACACCCCGCGCTTAGGTCGTGGCCATTTCGTAAAATGATGCCAAGGATATCCGGGACATGGTCATTAACCTCCCAAAGGCTTTAAGCAAACAAAACAATTTAAACGGGCCGATTAATGTCAATTTAACCATCATACGATTAAAGATTTAATGCCCGACCAAGCGGTATTTTATATACCGTACCCCAAGCCCGTATAGGGAAAATAAGTTAAAAGTATTTACCTTTGCAAGTATAATTCACAAACAGCAAATGCAAGTAGCTTTTACTGGTCCTCCTATTCTGGAACGAAGGTTTATAATAACCTATTAGAATCCTAACGGGTCTTTAATTAAGCCTAAACTTAGACCGGTTAGTTTTAAAGATACGGTTCGTACGCACGATTAAGCGAAGACCGGGACAGAATGTGATTTAGACCCGACAAGTTTGAAGACTTGCTTAATATGGGTATCCTATACACATTCTGGATTTTGAGATAAAAGCGATAAGGTTTGACCCGTTTCGGTTAGTTTATGCAAACTAGTTACATAAACCGAACCGAACGCGCAAGAGGCGTAACGGGTAACCATAAGAGCCATATACAGGTTTCCTAAGTTAATATGCTTCAAATATGTTATGACATCAGTAAGATATCTTTTATTATGCCCGAAACGAATTTAAACGCAAACTATGCCCCGTAGGGGTATTTTGGTCATTTATAAGGTTATAAAAGAGTTCAAGTATTAACCTGAGTTACAGGCCTGATGTAATCAGCAAAAATACTCAATTTAATAATTATAACAGTAGGGTAAAGTATATATGTGAAATTTATCATTTATAACCAAACTATGCACCGTAGGGGCATTTTGGTAATTTCACATAAGCCGAAAAGCTCAAAACTGAAGTCTGAGTTAAACAACTTTTGCTTACTATTAAAATATTATAATTTACCTAAAATATCAGTAGGTATCAACCCGTGTATGTTTAAAATAGTTTTAGTACATACTATGCGTTAAAAAAGCTTAAAAGACGATTAGAAGCCATTTCCGGGTTCTATAAATAAAGCTGATATTTTTATTATTCCAGAAGGTTTAAAATAATGTATTTATCATATAAAATCAGTAGCAAAAGATTTGGGGTCAAAAAGATACGTAAAACTCATTTTATAGCCCAAAAGGGCAAAACTGACAATTACCGAATAAAGCTTATAACCCTAAGTTATGCTCAGCTTAAAATTAATTAAAAATCCTCAAAAATCCCAAAATAATATATTACATCAGTGGGTAATAAATTTGATATCAAAAAGTAGGTTTAAGTAGGCTATATGATAATTACGCCGTTTAATCGCTAAAGAAGCTTTCTAAATACGCTAATGAGCATAACTCTCAATCTACACCTCAAACCGTTGTCAAACTTTGGGTGCAAGTTTATAAATTAGTAACTAAGGTTTCTACTCTTTTACATTTTCAAAAATCACGTTTTATGGTGAAAAGGGCATAATGGTCAACATATAGGCAATTAACGGAATCATGCATATTAATTGGATAACTATGGAACCAAGGTGTATAATCATAGAGGATTATACTAGCGTGTAACCTGGTCCTAAGGAAGCTCTAAGGCATTTCTAAAACATGCTTAAACGGGTCAGAACTGAAAGTCAAAGCAAAAGTCAAATTATGCGACTTTCGGTTCCGAACCGGGTCTCTACTGAAAATTGTCGGGTTGAACATGTTTAGACATGTTCTTACATTAATTACTAAGTTATAATAATGATCAAACAGGTTGTATGGGTTCTACATTGCTAATTATGCATAAATTGGAAAATAATCATCCTGTTGACTTTTTAATAACAAGTTTGACCCGACATTTGACCTAGTTAGTGTGGAAATCAGAGGGTGCCCTTTTAAGGGTTTATTGCCCACATAATTACCAACTTATAACTACTTTCAATTCGACTAATCACTGGACCATTAGTGATTAATCGTGAAGTCAACCATTAATTACTTGCACTTTGAACCCTCCAATTTGACTTATAAAGGCTTCAAGACATATACCCACTTTGTTAAGTCCTCGGTTAACTTTATTGTCACCCGAAAAATCATAAACTTCATCGTAGACGCTTTTAACCCTTTGCATACGAATTTGATCATAACTTTCTCATATGATAACGAAACTCTATGAAATTTATATCGTGCATTCTAGTGAGCATAATTAACCGTTACAAAGCTTCGGGTTTGCTAAAAGGTCACTCAGAGGTATAACTTAAACATGTTGACACATTTAACCCCTGTAGTTTGTAATCTCTCACTTTCATTCACAATTAGCTTCGTATGATCCATGATTTATTCGTTTGAAGGTATGAGCATCATGTAGGGTTAATGTAAAGTATATTTATTCACTGTTGACATTTAGAACCCGTATATTCACATATTTTCCATGTTTGTCAACTTTAGTCCTTCTAGAACATTCTTTCACACGGTGAAGCTTATGACACGTGTCAATACATTATAGGACGTGAATTTTCGAGGTGTTACATCCTCACCCCCTTAAAAGAAATCTCGACCTCGAGATTTACTGAAATAAATGAGGGTATTTTTCTTTCATTGTGGACTCAACCTCCCACTTGTATTCGGGACCTCTACGGGCATCCCATTTTACCTTTACAATAGGCACATGCTTCATTCGAAGCTTCTTAACATGTCGATCCTCGATCGACACAGGTTTTTCAACGAATTTTAACAGCTTCGAAGCTTCGGATGGAACGGTCGTTCAGTTCCGGGTTCTTGTTGCACGAGCTGCTGGGCCGGGCGTTCATCACCGAGATCAAGCTGAATCATCGTAGCCGAACGATCGTTCTTCGGATGGAACGTCCGTGCATCACCGGGCTGACCTTATATGCCTTGCACGCCTAGTCGCACCCTCGTTCAATGCCGGATTGATTAGCATTTGTCGGAGATGCACGGTCGTGCATCAGGTCGCACGACCGTTCCACAGGCCCAGGTCAGTTTCCTTAACAGAATGTTCGCAGCTTCGTCGTTTTGTCCGAAAAGTCCTCGTTTTCGCTATCATCTTGTCTGGTATGTTGTTTTAGGCCTGTAAACAAAAATGTAGATAATTAAGTATCCGAATGACGGTTTTACGGCCAAAAACGCATAAAATAGGGGTAAAACGGGGGACTAAAATATGTGTAAATTAACGAATATCACTAACCCATTAACTAACCATGTTTCTGTTTAATTGCTTCTTCTTACGTGTATCCGTAAAATAAATATTAGCGTTACTAGTGTTGCAACCTGTTTGTATACGCTTGAAGGTCACATGTCCACCGCAATCTATATTTGATCTAATCTCATTTTGATTGCAGACGCGTATCCTTTCTTGTTTGCATCTTCTGTCTAAACTGGAATCTGTGGTGAAAGATCAAAAGATTTTCAGGTATCATCCTTTCTTCACTCACCCATTATAGACAAGACTGGGAAAGATTGGCTCTCTAAGGAAGGAATACAAACTATTGATTTTAGAGCTCCTACCTTATTTATAGATGAATTTGACTGAGCTTTCTAAGAACAATTTCCAAAATAGCCACACGCTCGTTATGATTATGAAATTTGCGTTTCTCTTAGGATTGGAAAATGGAAGGAATTTCATGTACCCAAGTAGGATGAGTTATTGAATGGATTAGGTCTTGTTGGAAAGATTATGTGTTTAGTCCCAACCCAGTTACTTGTAGTGGGGCTTTCATATTTTTTTTTGAAAGGTAACTAACTAACTAACTATTATTCACAAAAGGCAGGCCCTCAAACACGAGGACAACCACGAACAAAAACAAAACCAATTACATCACAGTAAAAGAAATCCAGTTTTCCCACGAAACATTTCTATCTTTCGATCTATTACTATACCACAAAAAACCTAGCGACTTGATATCTTGAACAATACTAGCGGCAGATCTATGCTTATTAGAAAATCTTCTTTCGTTCCTAGCAATCCAAATACACCACCAACCCACCATGATAATACCTTTGAGGATGATCTTAGCTTTAGAACCCAAACCGGAGAAATCATGAACAACAAGCAGATCGTTCAGCGAAAACGCAAATATCGGACTGATTTTGCACCATCTACTGATGAGATACCATACCTCCGAAGCCACCGCACATGAGCAAAAAAGATGTTCCGCCGTCTCTAAACCTTCACTGCACATCACGCACCTATCATCCCCATTAAAACAATTGCGTTTTATAAGAGCATCCACAGTTGCTACCCGACCCATTTGAGCTCGCCAGACCAAGATGTTAACCTTCTTCGGCACCCACTTCGACCATTTTAAAACATAATTATTACTGTAGTCGATGTTGCTACTGAGATATCTTTTAACCGCGCCGACCGAAAAAGAATTATCCTTACCGTCGATCCATTCCCACCTATCGTTGGTACCAGAGAGCTTCACCGAGTTCAGAAGATCAGTAAACTCGTTCCACTCCTCCCACTCTTCAGCCGAGGCCGGACTCCTGGACCACCCCCAGCTACCGGAAAAAACCTGCAGCGAATTATTAAACTGGGATGAAACGGAACAATTTTTCACGGACTCAAGCCGAAATAAAGCCGGAAACTTCTCCTTGAGCGGCACATTACAGATCCACGAATCGAGCCAGAACCTTATCGCAAGCCCATTACCTACCACACCCTTAAAGTTTTGAAACAAAGATACACCTCCCACTTTGGTTTTTGAGACCACAGAGACAATTCCTTTCCATATCCCACCAATATTACTATTCAGCGGAACCGAGGACCAAACCCTGTTAGAGAAATGAATGGAATCCACCACCTTTTTCCAAAGAGCATTACTTTCATTCCGATATCTCCAAATCCATTTACTCAACAGAGCGATATTGATATCTTTGAGATCCGTAAGCCCAATTCCTCCCTTATCCAACGGAGCAGAAACCCGGTCCCAGGCAACCCAGTGAAGCTTTTTCTCCGAGCTCCCACCACCCCAAAGAAATTTCTTAATCTAGTTCTTTATGTATGTGGACAATAATGGCTTTATTTTGATTATTAAAACTGGTTCTTTGGAATTGTTGTTTTGATAGTAGAGTATTTGTGAGCTTCGGTAAGTTTACCGTTGGTAAAAACTCTATACTAATGTCAACAATATGATAACATTAGAATTGTGTTACAACTTGCTTTAGGGTTGTTTATTACTATATTATAAAAAGTCTAGACTGTTAGTTAAAACAATTGACGGTAGTTGAGGATGTATCACTTGATATAGAAAGCGTTCAAAATTTTCCCTGGTATAAATGCTATGAATTTGTAATATTTCTATGCATCATGATATTATACTTTATTTTTTGGTGGTTTTAAAAAAAGTTTTGATTTTTTTATTTTTTAACTCAAAGCTTTTTTCATCTTTATAGTTTTAACCTCATAATTTATTTATTTTTACTTTTAACCCAAAACTTTTTATTATTTGCAGTTTTACGTCACAACTATTTCACTTTCAACTTGAATTGGCCCCATGTTTCGTTATAAATTTTGCAATCTAACACGACGCAATGTGCGTGTGTAATTCAACGTGTTTACCTTTCACTTTACGTTCCGTTCAAAGTTTTGCGAGTTAACACAACGCAACGCAACGTGCATATGTGGTTCAATGTTTTTATGTCTATTTTTCCCGTTTGACAGGTTCGTCACAACGCACGGGTCCTACACCGACTTAGTTATTATATTATATACTAGAATTACCACCCCCGCAATGCGGCGGAGATTCATTAGTTATATATCATGTTAGATGAAAGACAAATGTTTCTCATATAACCACGAGCCTATGTGTAAAACCGAGAAAAAAATAACTAAGTCGATCTCTGAATCGCACGTTACGACAGACCTATCAAACGGGAAAAATAGACGCACTGCGATGGACATGTCAAACAGGAAAAAAATAGATGAGAAAACGTTGAACCCCACACGCACGTTGTGGCGTGTTAACTCGGAAATTTAGAACGACACGTTAAACGGAGAACTTATGAAAAATGAAAAGTATATAAGAAACTAAAGTTGAAACTAAAAAAGTGTTGAGATTAAATTGCGAAAAATGAAAAGCTTTGGATTGAAAGTAAAAAAAAAAAAATAAAGGGTTAAATTGCAAAAGATGAAAACTTTTGAATTAGAAGTGAAAATCAAATTAATCAAAGAGGTTAAAATACCAAAGATTGAAACTTTAGACTTAAATTGCCAAAGATTGAAACTTTAGAGTTAAAAAAGAAATCAATTTTAAATTATGAAAACAAAAGAGATAAATAGAATTAGTTAAATTGATTATTATTATTATTATTATTTAATAAAAGAGATAAATAAAAAAATAAGGGTGAGAAATTATCAGAGAATGACACGTGTCAAAAAAGGATTTTTGTTTATTAGTATAGAAAGATTTTACGTTCCGGTTTATTTTTTCCCCATTAACACGCACCAACTTCAGTGTTGATGGACTCTAGTGGTGGTGTGACATTGGTGCTATTTGACATAGGGGGGACTTAATTCTAGTTTTAAATTATAAAGGTATTAGAAATTAACAAACAATTGACGGTAGTTGAGCACACATTACTTGATACTCGTTGCTACCTAGCTAGCTTTTGTGATACTAAATGTGTAATCTTTTAAAACTTGAGGCCATAACCTTAATATAATATGATATTATCACATGAATTATGTGTGTAATTAACTTTATTTAATTCTAAATCTCTATAGTGAAATGATGGAATTATAAATTTTGCATGGATATCCTACAAGCCTACAAATTACAATACTGGATTAATATCATAATGATTTGAGTGTCGTCAAAATATATATCAACTTATTTGCAATGTGTTTCCGCGGTAGGGGACAATAGGGAGAAACATAAAAAGAAAATTGTCGCACAACATAAAACGACAGGGAAAAGGGTCCCTCACCTTTTTTTTTTTTTTTGAAACGTTAACTTCATTCAACACCCCAAACCCGAAAACCGGGCGGGAACACAACAAAACCTAAAGTGTCACAATGGGCCTGAAAACGAGATAAGGTAAAAAGGATTACTATAGAAATCACTAGAACATAATTTAATGGTTATAAATTTATAATAAAAAGCGATAAAGACATTTAGGCCGGAGGGTGTGGCATGGCGTCACCCGGCCACATCATCTTCCATAGCGCCCCGGGGGCGTCAACCTCCATACCGCGACAGCGAAAGGTGGGAGCCATCTTCAGCTCGCCAGCACTTTAACGAGGTGAGTTTGGGTTGAACGATGAAGGAAAGGTCAAAATGGGGGCGCTATAGTGTAAAGTGGGTAGTTAAACCACACCCTCCAAGTTAAAGGAAGGGGCGTTAAAACCCCCTGTGTGACGTGGACATGACGTGGCGCTAAGGTGGCGTGATAAAGCCCCTAGGGGCTTTATACCACACCCTCCAGCCTTAGGGAAGACGAGACATTTTTGTGGGTTGGCTCTACGGGGTCGAACCCAAGCGGTAACACCGTCGCCATCCCTAGAGGTTCACATTAGGGTAGTTTACAAGGTAAAGGTTTACCGTGATGGTTTGGAGAGACGTGGTTTGAGGATGTGGGTCCATGTCATTAGGGAGTGTTATTGGTGGGTTGAGTAAAACGGTGGGTCCATGGTTTCGGAGTACTTGTGGGTAGGCGTCGCTAGTGTTGGTGATTCTGGGGGGTATTTGGGTGTAGAATTAACATGTCAACGCAAGATTGGATGGGGCTAAGGTCGTACCCTTGGGTGCATTGGCGCAGGTTAGAAGGGGCCGGAGGGGGCGCCCGACCTCCCGAACTTTTCGTTCAGTAGTGTAATATATGTGGTTCTTGTATAGAAATTTTTGGGTATCGACCCCTTGATTCTATAGAAATTTTTGGGCATATACGTTTTCGACCCCCCTCCCCCCGTCGGAAATTTCAAGTTTTGCCACTGCTTGGGTGGAAACGATGAAGATAAACTTTTATTTAGAATAAGAGGTTAAACCTTATATTACAAACCACCAACTATTATGCAATAGGGAAATTGACAAAATTAAAATTGCACGACAAATGACCAATCCAAGGAATATAACTTTGCCCAATTTTTAATACATAGTTGTCGACGAAGGTTTGTTATTGAATATATTGTCATTATAAGCTCTCTAAAAGACACATACAACGAATATAAAGCGTATGGCCTTCTTGTGTTGTGATTGTTTTGGTAACGGCAAGTAAGTTCTGTCCAAAGCTACAAGAGGATATTGATGCCTTGCACCACAAACTAATTTGTGTCCAAATCTCGGTTGCAAAGTGACAAGAAACAAGAAGGCAGTCCACTGTTTCAAGCGTAACACCACGAATTAAACATGAGGGGAAGATAATTTAAATACCTCTTTTAACAAGAGAGACCCTCTCTGACTCTTTGTTGTTCGTCATCCAAAATAATTCGCATTCAAAAGATAATAATCAAAGAAGGAAAAACGATACTTGATGTTTGGGGGGAGGGGCGTAAAAAAAAAATTAGTGTAGAATTTATGCAAAAACTCTGATCGCTTCTTAGAAAAAAATATCCTACGTCCGCCACTACGAGAAAGGAGCACTCAATGGTATGAACCTTAGCCCTGACCAACAAACACATGCCATGTCAAATTTGGTTCAAAGTACCAATTAGCTAGTAAACATTGGCGGTACCTACGCCACGCCATAATTTTTTTTAATTTAAAACAAGTTAAATGCCCAAACCAATCAAAACCCACCCACCAATCCCAATGTCAGCAACTTCCTCAAACAAACTCAACCCTTACACTAGTAAAGCTAGTAGCTTAACCAACCTGTTTTGCTTACCCTAAGGGATGACGATGGTATTATGATATTGTTCAAATCCTTGATCCTCTAACCGCGAAGGGCCCCCTTCTAATAAAATGATAAATAGGGGTAACGAATCATCATTAAAGTATCAATTTTTTTTAACGTCCAACGAATTCTCCAAATGAGCTACTGGAGAAATTCATCACATCAAGATACACTCGCCTTCCGAACCGGGGAAAACCCTCACCCAGGGCCAAAACCCGTGAACACTCGCCCAAAGGCATGACAGTGTGGTGAGGTAAAACTCACTCAGTTCAAAGATCGAACTAGTGATCACCGCCTACTCGCCTAATCTCCCATCATCAACGAGTGACACATAAACTAAAAAAAAATATCTAGTTATATTAATGAGTTAAATGTCATTTTAGTCCCTGTGGTTTGGACCATTTTGCCAGTTTAGTCCAAAGGTTTCATTTTTAACCTGTGGGTCCAAAAATGTTTCACAGTTGCCATTTTAGTCCACTTGGTTAACTTCATCCATTTTTTCTGTTAACGAGAAGGCCAATTCGGTCATTTTATATGGCTGAATTGCCCTTTTAGTTAACAGAATTACATACAAAATGACCGAATTGGTCTTCTCGTTAACAGAAAAAATGGATGAAGTTAACCAAGTGGACTAAAATGGCAACTGTGAAACCTTTTTGGACCCACAGGTTAAAAATGAAACCTTTGGACTAAACTGGCAAAATGACCCAAACCACAGGGACTAAAATGACATTTAACTCTTTTTAAAGGTTTCACAGTTGTCATTTTAGTCCACTTTTTTTTTTGAACAACCAAACCAAACATATATTCCACCACCAAGCCTCCAAATAGCAAGAAGCTATGCAGAGACAAACACCAAAAAGTACAGATACATCCCAAATGAAACCAAACATAAGCCACACCTACCCAAAAGATATTACATTTACCACCACCCTAACCAAAGTCTAAATTAGAAAACGCACACCAGTTGCCAATATCTACGCCCCTAACTTTTGATCTCTTGAGCACCCACCATAGAGTAATTTCCTTAATGTCATGGATCATTTTCGACTGCGATGTGTTTGATCCCTTAAAGACCTTGTCATTCCTCCTTTGCCAAAGCCTCCATATTGTCATAAAGAATATGGCTTGAATCACGTTCTTTTTTTTTTCCGGTCCATCTTGATTTATGCAAAACTCTAAAATCTGTTGGAGCGAGTCAAACCGAGAAGGGACTTGCATCTTGAGCCAAGTACAGATCTGCCACCATAAAGATCTCGCCACGATACAACTAGCAAATAAATGATCGACCGTCTCCAAACTAGTGCCGCATCCTACACATCTTCCGTCCCCAAAAAAGACACCTCTATCGGCTAGGGTCCCAGCAGTTGGAATCCTATTGATTGCAGCCCTCCACACAAAGTAATTTACTTTCGGGGTGGCAATTTTATTCCAGCTGAAACCGCCCATAGAGTTTGTGGTGTTGTTGCATCTGAAGCAATCTTCCCTAATCTGTTTGACTGTGAAATCTTTACGCCCCTCCCCCTCGGATTTCCACCACCATACATCTTTGCCTTCAGAAATTGTTATATCCCTCAAGATGTCCAGCAGCTTTAAATGTTGTGATTTTTCTTCAGTTGATATAGGGAGTCGTCTCCATCCCCAATCCCATAAAATTGCCCCCTTACCGATTTATAGTGCTCACTAACAAAACCCGTCTTCTGCCTGGAACACTCAAACACCGCTGGAAACTGATCTCGTAACCTACCTCCGTTCACCCAGAAATCATTCCAGAATTGTACTGTCGATCCGTTCCCCACTTTACTCTCGAAACAGTCCTGAATCCGCACATCAAACTTCAAAAATTCTTTATCTACTGATGCTATTTCCTTCCACACTCCTGGGATTGTTTTCTTGCAAGGGATAAAAGTATTGTTTCGCCCGCTCCCATGTATTGCTCTAACCACCTTGGCCCAAAGTTGGTCCCCCGAGTTCTTGAATCGCCACCACCATTTTGAAATCAATGCTAAATTCAATTCCTTTATGCTCCCGACTCCCAAACCTCCCAACTTTTTAGGCTTGAGTACTCTTTCCCATGCAACCCACCTGATTTTTCTGAATTGTGACGAACCGCTCCATAAAAATCTACTCCGAAGGTTAACTACTTTCTACACCCCCCCCCCCCCCCCCCCCCCCTAATTACTTTTTACACCCCCTACTTACTTTATCCCACGAGATTCGGTGTGGTCTCAAGTTGGCAGCGGCCCAAATCCAATATTCATCTGTTCTTCGCTTCGGTCTTTTTCAATCTCCCCACCCACCTTCAAATCCCCAAAGTCAATAACCGGAGGAACCAAACCACTCTTTATTATTATTATTTTACCTCTGTTTTTCCCTATAGATCAATCATATATCCTCTGATTATTATTCGTCACAAGGTAACCGCGTTAATCTCAAATTAATTTTCATGTTTCTAATGGATTACGCGTAATTCACTTCAATACATACGATGATATTTGCCTATTGTAACAGAAATCGAACCAATTTGACTTCTGTTTGAACAATTCTTCCTTGATTCGCGACCAATTTGCATTCGATAACCTAATTTTCGACCTCTGTATTGATTTTACGTTACGCAATACGATTGTTAATTTATAACTTATAATAATTACGTTTTGTGTCCTGGATCTGGATTAATATGCCGTATATTGTATGTTTGTAACGGTCTGTTCCATTTTTAGAGTTTGATTTGGTTTGTTGTGCGATAATTTAGGTTGCGTGTGTTAGCGATTACGTGTTTGATCGATTGTTAGCGATTGCAGTTCGTGTAAACAATTTGAACGCGTTGATTTTTGTGGAGGATGAGTCGATTTGAAGCGCACTCGTCGGATCATCGTACACCGAGTGTCGGTGAATGTTCTAGCTCAACTTCGTTGAGTAGTCAACAAGATGTTGAAGATGATGGGATGATTGCTGCTGTTTTGTCTGAAGAATATGCTCAGTTAGATGGTTCGGTTGGTCGTCGGCTTACTAATCTGGAACCTGTTCGGGTAATAAGATCGTTTATTAAGTAAATATTCTTGTTTGATCATGTAATTTTTACTTAAAAGTTAACCTTGTGGTTGGAATTTTCAGCATGTTCCTCGGATTAATTCCTTTATCCCCAATATTAGTGATGCCAGTTTGGATCATCAACGATTGAGCCAGAGGTATAGACTAACCATCAATGTTTATTATATATGTATATACAGTTTATGAATAACAAGATTCGGAGATTAACATCTTTCTTCATCAGGTTACATACTTATGGTTTATTTGAAGTGAAGGTTTCTGGTGATGGAAATTGTCAGGTGTGTTTAGTTTGTTTCTTGTTTGAGTAATATTATATGAGAAATTAACGAAAATAATCATTTTCTTGGATGTGTTATACTTATGTCATAAACAAATCACTCTTTTAGTCATGAGAGTCGTGTATCTACTTTTACTCGCGTATGAGACTTTTTCCCAACAATGACTTGTATTAATACGTGTATGGATTTGTATATGTATTATCATATGGGTAGAGATTCGTGTATGTACCATTGTTCATGTATAGAATGAAAATATTTAACACTTTGATGGGTGAAAATAGATACAGGACTATATTTGCGTATCACATGACTATATGCGTGAAATAGTTTTGGCTTGACCATAAGGGTATAACACAGCGAGAAACATGGCTACTTTGATGATTTTCTCAAAATGTACTAGGTTTTCATCATTAATCAAATTGTTTTCTTCCATGTCTTTCAGTTCCGCGCAATTTCTGACCAGCTATACAGGTCACCTGAGTATCACAAACATGTCCGAAAGGAGGTTGTGAAGCAGGTTTGTCAGAATTTCTTTTTGTACATCTATAATGTCTGAATTTTGTATACATTTAGAAAGCCAAGTCATGTAAATTATAATGTATGCTAATGCTGTCTCATGTTTTGATTTTGCAGCTGAAGGAGTGTCGTTCTCTATATGAAGGCTATGTTCCAATGAAGTACAAGAAGTATTACAAGAAAATTTCTAAGTAGGATACTTCGTATGGGTCGTGACTGCAAATAAAATTTATCTGACTAATGCAGTATTGTTGTTTTATAAATTTTTTTGTTATATATGAATATACATATACGTGTTTTTGTTACTGAATTCTGGCATTTACAGAACAGGTGAGTGGGGAGATCATGTCACTTTACAAGCAGCTGCTGATAGGGTTTGTTTTCCTCTTTTGAATTTAACTTCAGCCAATGATGTCAATTGGTAGTAGTATAAGCATGTTTACTGTTTCCCCCAATGTTAAAGAACTTCTTCGGATCGCCTATTAGAACTGCTTATTTGCTTATTGCGTTTTAATACAAGTTGTTTTGAAGAAGTTTAGGAGTGCGTATCTGATTATTTATGAGTTAGTTTTTAAAAAGCAATAAGCCGATAAACATTTTAATAAGCAATCCTAAATATATGAAATTTGTACTGCTGTAAAGCTTAAATAAAAGGTTAAAAATCCCTTAAGTATATGTTTATGCACTTATTGTTGAAGTATATATAAGATCAAGTCATGGTAATCTTTCAACATTTCGTTTTCTTAAAATTATTTATATTTTGTGTATTTTCGATTCACAGTTTGCTGCAAAGATATGCCTTCTAACCTCATTCCGAGATACCTGTTTTATAGAAATTACACCACAACAACAGGCACCTCAGCGAGGTATTACTCTTCTTTTCTGTCTGCATACATATGACACTATTATTCTATAAAATTCAGCAGAACCTTAACAAAGTGATGTTTTCCTTTATTAAAAACACAGAACTGTGGCTAAGTTTTTGGTCTGAAGTGCACTACAACTCGCTCTATGAAATGCGAGGTGAGCTTTCGTTGATTTATGATTAAGGAAGAAGATGGTAAACCAATAAACTAATCATATTTGCTCATTGTGTAGAAGCTGTGGTGCAGCAGAAGCCCAGGAAGAAGCACTGGTTGTTTTAAGGAAAGATTATCATCAAAAATTGCATTATTTTCTTTTAATTTTTTTTATTATTTGTAATAGAATCAATTTCCCATTTCTGTTCATCTGTACACATTATACCCCAATAACTATCAACTGTCAGACACTAAACTGATGTACATTTCATGTGCAAAGTTTTCCTCTCTAACATTATAGTCAGAATTGTAACAAAGGAAGTTGATGAAAACCAAAAACATTTAATTGGGTGGATACAAATCAACCTAAAATATCTGAATTACAAATGTCAAACTGTTGATACAATCTTACATTCATACCCTCAAAATCTGAAGCTTAGATGCAAAAGCAATTGCAACCCAATCAGATTGAGAAGAAGACCACTGCAACTGTTCAATCTCCGCACCAGCGGTATACGCCAAAATCGGATCCAACCCACCTTCAACAGGCTGACCCATGGACGACAGATCCCAAATAAGCGCCTGCGAATCATCACCCGCAGTACAAATATGGCACGAACTATGCGGCGCCCAAGCA
The DNA here is from genome assembly GCA_030545235.1 of Helianthus tuberosus. NCBI lineage: Eukaryota > Viridiplantae > Streptophyta > Magnoliopsida > Asterales > Asteraceae > Helianthus > Helianthus tuberosus. The sequence continues at coordinate 164,746,911 of CM060433.1, forward strand.
ATCGCATTCACACTCGCTTGATGCCTCTGCAGTTCCACAACCGGTTGTGTCGGGAAACGAATATCAAGCACGACCACCTTAGCACTGTCCATTATAATAGTAGCCATATACCTAGGATCCTGCTTATTCCATCCTAACCGAACCAGTGGTGTATCCGGCTCAGAACTCTCATATATGATCGTCGAATGCTCCTTATCCCGAAGATCAAACACTCGAACCGATCCATCCGCCGACACTGATGCAAACACGCCAACACCGCACCACGCGATATCATAAACCTCCTTATCATGAGCAATCAACTGCGTATCCACCGTCTCTCTTTCAATATCCCAAATCGTACAAGTGGTATCGATACTAGACGTACCAATTCGCTTCGGTTCAGCTTCATTCCAATCGAAAGAAGTAACCGGACCACAAAACTCACTGTTCCGATTATTATTAAGCACACTCTTCATCTCAACCCTACGGGAACCAGAGCCAATACCACCATTAGTAACAACTTCATCGTCTCGGCCTTCATCGTCGACATCGAAGATTCGCCAAATGCGAAGAAAATCACTGGATGTAGCGAGGAGATCAGGCTTCTGGCACTCCTTGTCAGGGATGAAGCTGACTTTTGTAGGTGGGTAGGGGTGTTCGAAGGATAACATGGGGTCGGATCGAATCTCGCCATTGGAATCATCGAGTTGGACGATTTCGACACGGTTAGGGTACTGTTCGAGGAGACTGGCGATGGCGAGGCGGTAGTTTTTGTCGCGGCGGACGCTCCAGTTCATGGCGTAGATGTGCCATGGGGCCTCGTATGTGTAGATCTCTGAGCGTCGTTGTTGCTCGTCGGATCCGTTGTTGTGGTCGCTGTTGGCTCCCATGGTTTGGTTGTTGTTTCCTGAAAATAGTTTAACCTAAATCGGAAATACTGAATAATAATAGTTTGCGGGTGGGGCCTGGGGAATATGAACACATCCGTACCAACAATGCCTTCTGGATGTTACTATTTGTCAAGTGTGTTGTGTGACAGGAACAAGGTATACACTATTAATAAGACTCAAAGTGAAACACTTAATAAATCTTTATATTTTCCTTCTATCAATGATCGGTCGCGACGTTCTCCGCTCCCTTCTTGTCCCTAATCTCAATATCGAACTCAGATAGAAGAAGAATCCACCGTATAAGACGGGGTTTGGCGTCTTTCTTTTGGAAAAGAAAGCGCAAGGCGGAATGGTCGGTGAATACGATAGTCTTGGAAAGCACAAGGTAAGACAGGAACTTATAGAACGCGAATACTACGGCTAAGAGTTCTTTTTCAGTGGTGGTATAGTTCTCTTGAGCATCATTTAGCGTTTTGCTCGCGTAGTAGATCGGATGAAAGTGTTTATCGACTCTTTGGCCCAACACCGCACCGACGGCGTAGTCACTTGCATCGCACATGAGCTCAAAAGGTAAGCTCCAATTGGGCGACACAAGGATCGGGGCACTAATCAACTTCTCCTTGAAAAAGTCGAATGCTTTAAGACACTCCTCGTTAAAGACAAAAGGCACGTCTTTTTCAAGGAGTCGGGTATGGTGACTTACGTGCTCGTAAGTAGAGCAGCATGCTCACATGGAGAGTAGCATGTAAGTAGAGCAGCAGGCTGACATGGAGACTGTTGTGCTCGTAAGTAAAAGAGTATGCGCGTATGGCGACTTATGTGCTCGTAAGTAGAGCAAGAGACTCTCATGGAGACTGGCGTACTCGTATCTAAATGAGCATGCGCGTATAGCGACTTATGTGCTTGTAAGTAGAGCAGCAGGCTCGCGTGGAGACTGGCGTGCTCGTAAGTAAATGAGCATGCGCGTATGGCGACTTACGTGCTCGTAAATAGAGCAGCATGCTCGCATGGAGACGGAGGACGTGCTCGTAAGTAAAGGAGCATGTGCGTATGGTGACTTACGTGCTCGTAAATAGAGCAGCAGACTCGCATGGAGACTGGTGTGCTCGTAAGTAAAGGAGCATGCACGTATGGCGACTTATGTGCTCGTATATAAAGTGTGACAACTGTCAAATTTGCATGCATCCGTACAATTAATTAACCATGATTAGTACTTGATGACTGTGCCGAATTACAATTATCTGCCTTCTGATTATTGCATCATACTTACATGTGCATCACATATTGCATAATGTCACAACATCATCACATACAAACTATATTGACATACATGATGCACAAAGCACAGTTAGCGGATAACTCAGGAAAAATGCTGACAAGGTTCAGTACATAGACAAACAGTGTTTTGAGACTCAGTATGAGCCAGAAACCAAGTACTACACTAGTATAATGTGTAGGAAAGTGAGGATCACAAAACTGCTTCACTAGAGGATAGTTTAAGTGCCGGAAAGTGCCTAAAACCCGCTTAAAGTGCCGAATTCAGCATTTTTCAGCAAAATTCAGCATTTTAACAAGTTGATAACATGCAAAAACATGACTAAATGGTCCTGAATGCTTTCCTAAGTGTCGGGAATTAAAAGTGTTACAAAAGGGTACATAAAGATCACTAAACGGAATAGTTTGACACTTTAACGAACCGGTAACTAACCAGACACTACCTGAAACACCAAAATTATACTAGAAACATTGTTTTAATGTTTCCAAGCTAGTTATGATCCCCGAACACCCTAACACGCTATATAACACATCATACACTTAAACACTAACCATTACACTTAGAATTCTAACTAATCACCTAACTTACCATTGAAAACCAACCAAGACCCCCCCTCCTCCCTTAAGTGGACGGTTATAAGGGTGGACCCACCCATGATTTTCCTAATCTTGTGAGATTAGGCTAAAGATCATGTAGTGTACTTTGAAGACATAATAACCAATGGATAAAAGGATTAAGGAGGTTATAAGTATTGGATGAAGGTTATCATTCTCATTATCTCTCACACACTTTCACCTTCACCTCTCTCTCCTTCCCTTGCTCCCCCCTCACGGCCGAGAACACCCCCCACAACCACCATCATCATTCGATTTTGTTCATCCGATCCATACACTCTCAAAGGTGTAAGAAGGTGTTTAAGGAAGCTTGGAGCTTGTGGATCTTGAAGGACCTCTCTCAATTGCTTTTATCCATCACATTTATCATCTTCTTCATCAAGTGTTCAACCCTAGCCATAGAGCTAGTAGTAAGGCCCTTATGATCTCTTGTTACTTCATATTTTAATGGTTAATAGATGATGAACATTGTTAATCTTGATGAACACTAAAGAACATAATCATAAAACTTTAACATAAGCTTATTAACATATGAATACATGTTGAATGGTGTTTATTTGCTTCTTGATGATTGATGATTTGTGTTAGTGATGTTAGACATCATAAGGAACCCACTAGATTGTGATTAAACACATGATCTAGTAAGTTAAGGTGATGATCTTGTGAAAGACCAAGATCATCATGCTTTATGTTTTCATGAACTTGAAAAATGAAAATGATTTTGTGTATGATGTAGTATGTAACATGTTTACTAAACATAAACTTGAATGATTTCAAAAGTAGTTTTCCAAAGAAACCAAGTTAAATCACAAGAGTTACATGAACATTGTTTTTAAAGAAACTAATCATGTTTCTAGTGGTGAAACAAGTATAAGAATACATTGTTTACAAGAAAAATTCAAGAGAATGATTTTTGGAAAAATCATCTAATAAGTTGTAAACACTTAAATCTTTCGAGAATGAAGTTTATAAGAAGTAAATACATTTTGGAGGGTAACTAAATCTACTAAACATACTACCAAGTTACTACAAGTTTTTATGAAAGTTCAAGTTCATGATTATTATGTAGATAGCATTGTTTTGGCACTTGGTAAGTGTAGGTTGATTGTTGATTGTTCGTGATGATTTTTGAAAAGAAAATGATATGCTTTAATAGCATGGACACCTCCATTTTTAGGGGAAACTATGGCAAAATTTTCTAAAAATATAAACACTTAGAAAAAAAATATTTTCAGACAAATATTTACAAGTGTGATTTAACTATGATTTTTCAGTATAAACTTTGCCATAGATTTTGTTACAAAAATACAAGTATTGGAGGTTGGTTTTTATAAATAAAAATGGATAAATATGTATTTAGAATATATATTTACATTAAAGACACATTGTGTGTGATTATTTGTATACTTTGTGTAGTAGTTATATTATTTTAGGGTTAAAATAATGTAACTTAACAAATACCAAGAAATTTACAATCCAAAATATTACCAAAAATCACAAGGAGTAAATATATAAGTTACACACTTAATATTGTGGAACCGAACGATAGAACGTAACTTACAAAATATTCCGGAAAATACCGTTATAAATATATTTTTGGTAAATAATATTTTGGATACAAGAAATGAAAGTATGACTTTTATTATTACAAAGTATATCATATTTTCGACAAGGAGAAAATATATTATTTTTGGAAGTTAAAATATATTTTCTCGAAATATTTAGAAGATATATGATTTTTGGGAAAAATATATATTTTCTTGAAATACATTATTTTTGGAAATAAATATTGGAGATTTATTCAATATTCCGGAATAATCAAGTATGAGCATGCAATTATACATGTATGAGATACCCCCATCATTGGGAAAGAAATACGAAAATAAATACTTGAGAAGTATTATTACAAAATATTGCTTAACAATTATTCCAAAATTAAATATAATTTAAAGTTAAAATAATTATTATTTTAACAAGTAATTATAACTTGGAATAATATTGAGGATATAAAAGAAACGTAACTCAAAAACGTAAATACTAAGGCAAGGCACGGCCCGTTCGTCTAATAGACCCTAGTACATTGTAGGTAGTCGTGTTTGCTGACGAGATTTGAGTTACGAGTATCAAAGACGCAAAATTGTGAGTTCATGTCCCCCTTTTCTTTTAACTGTTTTCAGTTTTATAACTTCGGGGGTGAAATACATGTTACAATTATTTACAAACGTTTTATACATGGTATGGTTAGCTAAGGAGGGTTACTGCTTGATCATGTGAAAGGTGGGTACAACACTTAAGGCCATTAATCCTCGTCGTAGGACCGAGGGACATGAGTGATAGATCTATATGGGTGTAGCGAGCCCACACCCATGAGGACCAGGGTGGCCCATGTGGTGACTATGTCCACATACTAATGCCGTGGCAAAATTCCGCTAGGTTTGAGTTTTCCTGCACCATTTCACACATACCATTGGCCTTGCAAACCATTGGTGATCTGTTTTTCCTTATTGCTACATACCAGGAACATACATACATACAGACATACTTTAAAGGTTTATTCATACACAAACACATGAACTCGCTCAACTTTTGTTGATGTTTTCAAATTACATGTATTTCAGGGAACTAAGTGGATCTGGCAGGTGTTGCATGTTTTCAAGCTACGTCATGAATAAAAGATGTCATCCAAGGTCATTAGGGTTTAGGAAACGTATCTTAATCCTGGACGAGATACGTGGTTCTAAACTCGGGTTTGTTTAAAATCTTTTGTCGAGTCTTTGTGAACTCATTAAAACATGTTGTGGTTTGTAACTTGAATTTGGTGTCAACGTTTCAGACAAGTATGTTATGTTGTTTTCAAACTTAATTAATGGATGAACATCTTATGGTTTTTGTCATATAGCGTTGTTATGATTGAATGCTATGGTATTAAGAAAGTCACACCAATAATCACGCTTCCGCAAAAGTCAGGGTGTGACAGCTTAGTATCAGAGCTTCGATCGTAGCGAACTATGATTCTTTCTCGAGTCTATACTATGATCATTAGGGCTCTCACGAAAATGTTTTCATAACATATTTTCATTGCATACACGAAATGTCCAGATCCTGGAAACAAACATTTTAACAAATAAAAGACACAAAATACATTTAAGAGAAATCGTTTATAATTCAGTCTGAGAGACTGGGGAGTTAGTCTGAGAGACTAGCTGGGGCAGTCTGAGAGACTGGATAGTCTGAGAGACTAGTTGGGACAGTCTGAGAGACTGGGAGTTAATCTGAGAGACTGGGTAGTCTGAGAGACTAGTTGGGACAGTCTGAGAGACTGGGGAGTTTAGTCTGAGAGACCAGGTAGTTCAGTCTGAGAGGCTGGGTGGGATAGTCTGGGAAGACTAGGATGAATACATGCTTACTTTGTTACTGCTTACATGCTTAATTGAGGATTGTTGATATATGTGCATATGTTGTGGTTGTTTTGATTACAGACTCCATGTCCTCATCTGAGAGTGAGCTATCAGATACCGTAGACCCTATGGCCATAGTTTCAGACGATGAGGTTGTCCTGGACCCTGAGGTTTTCACCTCTGACACTGAGAGTAGCGATGGTGATGATTTCCAGTCGTTTGCTTTACCAGATTTTGGCGATGATATACCGCTAGCTGATGGTTTCCCTGTCGAGGATCCATTTCTTGTTCCGATCCCCGATCCTTTACCCCTTGTTGCATTTCCTCTCGAGGATTTGCCTTTGGATGCTTTGTCCGACGATGATATCGATCTTTTTATCTAGGGTCCCCCTGAGGAGGCCCAAGGTGATGGAGCTCCAGTCTACGATGTCATTGTTGTTCCGCTTATTGAGATTCCGATCATTGAGATTTCATCTGACCATTCTGGTCCTGATTCATTCGAGTCTGTGTCATCTACTACCTTGCACGCACTGGGATTGCAGCGTTATCCCACCGATTCTGATTCCGACACAGCTATGTCTGCCGCACCTGTTCCTCCACAGGACTTCGAGTTTGATTATGAGTTTAATCCTGACATTGATCCTGAGCATGAGGTTGACTTAGTTCCTGACGATCAGCTTTTTGATGTACCCGCTGATCTCGAGCCGATACCCGCTGATCTTGAGCTGGCACCAGCTGACCCTGAGCCTATGCTTGCACCCGAGCCTATACCCGCTCACGATCCTTTACCTGAGCATGACCCTGTTGACATACCAGTTGTTGCACCACCTCTACCCGATCTGATCCATGCAGCCGCTGACCATGCTCCTTTTGCTGACCATATAGATCACCGTTACGCATTCACCCGCAATGGGTGGATAGAGGACGATGATGACTTGCCTGCTTTTGTTAGGCCTGTTACTCCCCCACCTGCACCTACACATGCACCAGTTGACATTGCCCCGTTTCACCCACATGTGTCTGACATACACCGCACGGATTTGCCGATCACATTCTTACAGGATATCCCTACACCCCGTCCAGGGGAAGGACCGTCTAGCTAGCCGTCTGGCCATGTCCCACCTGTGTCAGCAGCTTTTCCCTTCATGCCTCAGTTTTCACATACTGCTCCTTTTGCTTCTGCACCATCGGGCGTGCCACTTATTTGGTTTCCGCCCAACACGATGCCAGTCTCTGATCCATACCATCCCTTCCATTACACGGGTTACACTAGGGATGATCTGCTTTTGTCCTTACAGCTCCAGCAGGAGATGTTGTGTCGCAGAGTCATGGATCTTGAGAGGATTCCATGTCCTCCACCTTATCCTTGTCAGTCACCATTCGCGACTCCACCCGCTCCTCTTTTGTCGTACCCAGATTTTGACGTCCGTATTCTTACTATGGAGCAGCAGATTAGCTATCTGTTGCGTCGTGTTCATGCTCTCGAAGAGGAGTTAGCGCATGTGCGCAGTTTGCTATTCGTTCCTCCACCTCCTCCTCATCCACAATCAGCATAGCCGGTTTTTGGTTTTACGCAGGTAGCTTACTTTTGGTGAGAGTGTCGCTACTGAGCTCAGCTTACGAAGTCTTTTGAAGACCGCATTTTGATTTTATGACTGTTGTAGATTGTTAGACATTATGGATAAGGGTAGTGTGACCCTGTAGTCCTTTTTGATGTGATATGATACATTTGTAGAACTTGTATCGAAACACAATCGAAACTCAATCGCAATCGAATCGCAAACGCTAAATGCAAGTCAATTAAGGATGATTGTATGTTGATATAGTAGTTGGGATTAAAAGTAATCGATCGCATTGCAACCCTCGCATTCGCAATCGAAACGGCAAAACTCGTCGCACCGAACACTCGAACCAAATGGCTAATCGACCAAGTGACCAGCCGATCGACCGGCCGTTCGATTGAGCTGCCGCTCGATTGGCCAGCCATTCGATCAGGCTGCCACCCGATCGACCAGCCCTTTTTTAACACCCTTGTATTTATTTTAAGGATTTTCGTATAGTTAACGAAAATAAACATGTAATTACGATTTAGTATTCTTAGAAAATACGAGTAATCTAAATCTTTTACAATTTAAAAGTTTAGAACAAAATGTAATTAAGTTCGTCATTTAAAAATAACAACGAAACGTCATGCGGAAGCTTGTTTCTTGTTCGGGTTCGGTTCTTCATTGAGCTTGATCTTCATCCGGGAATCCCTTGACATATACCTATGACCAAAACCAACTTAAAAGTTAGCTTTGGTAGTTAAATAACACGATTAAACAAGTCATATAAGTCAAACAATTAAAATAACAACCAAAAAGTCCCTCCAGACTGTGGCCTATGGTCTGAACCGTGGGTCACGCTGCAGCCCACAACAACCAATCAGCCCCTCCAGACCGTGGCCTACGGTCTGAACCGTGGGTCACACTGCGCCCAGCTATTCCTATTTTTCAGTTTTGGTCCTTTTTACGAAAACGGCCGTAACTTTCGAACCGTTTATCCGTTTAACCTCACGTTTCCTCCTACGTGATCGTAATTTAATTCTCCATCATATGAAATTAAAATTCCAACATCCAACATAATAAATTTTGAGACTTCTAAGCCTTCGACTCGTTACCTTTTACCGAATTTTAACCCGTTTATGCATTTTATCAAACAAACGTATTTGTTTGATCCTTATATCACTTACACTTCTTCAAATTAATGTTATCTACCATTTTAGGCTCTAATTACAGGTTTATTACACAATTTAAACCTGTTTACGCTCGTATGCTTATTTTGACCCGTTAAGGGTATTTAAGCACTTTAAAGCTTGAAACCGCTTTCATTCATTTCTAGCATCTTATTCCTACATTTCTTATCAAGTAATCTTCCACCACAACTATATGTGCGTTGGATTTAATGTGGGTATCTATATGTTCCAGGTTTTACCCCTCGGATTATTATTTTACGGCAAAACTCAAATAAAGCCATTTGACTAACATATTACATCTTTCAACTTCTATACTTATTCTAAGTATTTATCTAATCATGAAATTCGTTTCCAAACAACCTTTAAGGGTTGTTTGTTCAATTTAGCCTACAAGGGCGTTTTGGTCGATTTTGGTCCTTCTTATACGATGAAGGACTCTCACCAATTATTCGACCAAAATAGCACTTTTAACTATAACATAATTATGCGTACCTGGCTCGGGTCAACATATTAACCCGTTTTGATACCTTTCGCTATTAATATCTAGATAATAGCAATGCTAACCATGTGTTATTTCCTGTGATAACAAACTCAACAAGCGATGGTCAAATGTTATTGTCAAATGGTGTTAACAACACCATTTGACCTATTTAATCAAATTAACCATTTGTCCTTATGAGATGGTATTTAACTACTAATTCATCCCTTTAAACCTATCCCGGTTTTTCCTTGAACTTGTTGTAACACCCTAGTTACTAATTAACGATTTTGTATGTAAATACCAACGATTAGATGTGTAGTTAAGACTACACATGCTATAAAAATACGAGTTTATTAAAACTTTTACAAATCTTAATTTATTCTACATCACGTGGTTGAATTCGTTATTTAAAAATCTACAACGTGACAAAATGCGGAAGCGTGTATCTATATCGTGTTCGGTTCTTCGTTGAGCTTGATCGTCTTCCGGCATCCAAGGTGTACCTATATTTCATAAACATGAAATTCTTTAGTCATACTGGGCTTAAAACGTGTCTAAACGAATTCGAGAAACAATCGATAACAAAAACAAAAGTTTCAACCTGACCACCACCGTAAATTACGGTGGGACCGTAATTTACGGTGGCCCCTGGATGTTAGTTCCCCACCGTAAGACAGGGGGGTTCCACCGTAGCATTTTTCATGTCCACCGTAATTTACGGTGGAACCGTAAATTACGGTGGTCCCTGCATTCCAGCTTTCCAATTTTGCCGTTTCTGATACGAAAACTTCCGTATCTTTCAAACCACTTATCTGTTTGACCTACCGTTTCTTCCTACGTGTTTGTAATTTGATTCTCCATCATTTGGAGTTAAAATCCGACATTCGGCTTAACAAAATTTAAGACTTTTAAGTCTTCGGCTTATTACCCCTTTATACCAAATTTTGACCCGGTTATGCATTTATCAAACAAACGTATTTATTTGATTCCTATATTTCATACACTTCATCAAATAATTGTAATATACCATATTAGGTTCTAATCATAGGTTCACTACACAAATTAACCCGTTTTCACTAGTATGCTTATTTCAACCCGTTAAGGATATTTTAAGCACTTTTAAGCTCAATTTCGCTTTCATTCTAATCTAGCGTTGTAACCTCTATTTCTTATCTAGTACTCTTCCATCACAACTAAATGTGTATTGGATTTAAAGTAGATATCTTTGTGTTCCAAATTTATACCCCTTGAAATATCATTTTACGACAAAGACTCGTATGGAGTCTTTTGGCCCAAGAATTACATCTTTCACTACCCATACTCGTTCTAAACTTTTGTTTAGTCATAAGACTCCTTTCCAAACAACCTCTAAGAGTTGTTTGTTCAATTTAGCCTACAAGGGCGTTTTGGTCGATTTTGGTCCTTCTTTTACAATGAAGGGCTATCACCAATTATTCGACCAAATTAGCACTTTTACATATATCATAAATATGCGTACCTGGCTCGGATCAACAAATAGACCCGATTTTAATACTTTGCTTTATATTCGCTAATTAAGAACGATGCGAATATCCATTGGATATCTATTCCTGTAAGCATATAACTCGACAAAAGAATCATTAGTCTATATAGTCAAAAGGTGTTGTCTACACCTTTTGACCCGTTTGGCCGAATTGACCATTTATCTTTGCGAGATGATATTTATTATCATCTCCTCTACATGACTCGTTCCGTTTAACACCGTAAGGTCATTTTAATTATAAACCGTGTATTGCTTTCGACATATCATGACCAAATTATCGATTTACTTCTTTTTAACCATTATTATGGTTTCTATCATCTTTGATTATCTTGTTCCGTTCGACTACACGACGGAACATCATATTTCAATTGTTTAAATATCTCATTCATAATTTATATGATAAGAAAACATCCCACAATTTAAGACTAGTGTAAGCTATACTTACCTTGCATCCAAATTATGCTTTTCCGCCATTCTTGCTTCGTTTGACCCGCTTCCTTTCCAAGCCTCCACCTAGCTTGTCAAGCGTCAAACTATCATCATAATTCGTAAGACAGTTATATTAGTCATCATTAATTATGACTATTCCATCTTACATATTTTCTATCACAATTACCATTCGATCTTATTAATGGTCGGTTTGACTATTTAAAAGTCAAATCACCAATTAACACATATGATTGCACTATCAAGTTCACAAGACTCAATTCGGCACATTATCAACACTTAGTTCTCATTTATGCATTTTAACAAACACCTAATGTGCATGATTTTACATATTTACTAACTAGTTCCCAACTAGTTATTTTTTTTTTTACCAAGATTAACATCAAAATCACCACTTAGTGAACATCATCTTTTGAGGTGACAAATTAACTAACATGTCATCAAATTCCTACCTCAAGTAATGATAAATCAACATGATAATTTCAGTCATTATAAGCATATACCCACTTTGATCATCAAAATCATGGTTTAACTCTTATGTCTAGACCCACTTCTAGTTACTTATGAACTCTTAACAAAATCTCTAATTTGCTCAAGTAGTTCATTCTTATGAGTTAGTATGATGTTTATAAACACCATTAGAACATCAATTTCATCAATTCAACCAAAACCCACTTAGCTCATAATAGGGTAATTATCAAATCCCTTGTTTGACAACAATTCTTCAAGATTTCTACTAGGTTTTGCTTCTAAACCAAGATATAATCATAATAACACCTATAGAATCAATATTCATTCCAGAATTTCGATTATGATTATTCATCATAATCTCAAGGTATCACCAAATCATAATTTTTAACATACCTTGTAATCCCCATGACTAGGTGATCACGAATCTGGGTTCATGCAATGATTTGGCTCTTGATTTGGGCTTCAATTTGAGAGATTCTTGAGGGATTAGGGTTTTGAGCAAGAGAGCTCTTCTTGGCTCTGGTTGAAATCGCAGACACACACACACGTATGTGTGTGTGTTTTGTTTATTAATTTGTTTAATTGAAACTTTAATTCAATTGTCCATGTCTAGCCCCTTCACTTTACACAAGTTATTTAAAGGGTATCTTAACCACATTAGTTCTGTTTTGTCAAGACATTAACTAACTAGGTTAATACTCCTAGTTACTTGGTGGGTCCCGGGAGTTATAATCCGTAGTATTTTAAGTCCCGTTAACTCGGGCTCTTATAAACTCAATTCATTAAAACTTTGTTTCGCTTGTATTTAATATTAGGATTTCTTATTAAATCCCGAATATTTACCGGGTTATTTTTACTACTAGCGGCACTTTACCCGTCTTTTAGTATTAACATGGGTTAATTACCAAACCCGTTTTCGGGGTGTTACAAGTCTACCCCCCTTAAAGAGGTTTCGTCCTCGAAACCTTGCTTATCTAGTTCATTGAGTTCCTAAACCCAATGCGTTTGACTTGAGTAATCTCTTAAGCATTACTCCTACTTTAACCAATTGTTAGCATTACCAGAAAATTATGGTAATATCTTTTTGGTTACAGAACCTCTACGTATCTCATATGACATAATGTAACTTCGAAATAACGTAGTCTCGTTATTTCCACTAGTTTAGTTAACTTAACGGTATCCATCGCTTTCATATACTATCGAACTCTTTATGAATCCGTGACTTTGACTCGTTTAAAGGCCTTTAGTGAAATCTTTTCACTTTTAGCAGCAAATTTCTTTTGTCCGCCAATTTATTTATTCGGTTCAATCATACCGAATCTACCGCTTACAAGCAAACCAAATTTATTTAAATGACCTTGACCGGTCTCACTACTTAGACTTATTAGTCCAGTTACCTTCTACCGCTTGTTTGGTTATAATGTGATTCTACTTCACATTACATTTCTTGACCGTGATCGTATTACATCATGTTTAATTAATATCACTTTTTGAATATAACGTCTTGCGCCTATCGGTGTCAAGACTTGAACCTTTCATGCTTAATATTCAATTTTCCTATCAGGATTCTTATTCGTAAAAACGTTATATATATATATATATATATTTTTTTTTTTTAAATCAAAGTTTTAGTTTAGGATCTTCTCTTTATCTTTCGTCAATTTCCCGTAACCGGACATTGACAGTCTGTAATTTATTCTTTTACAGTCTTAGTTTTATACGGGGACCTTCAACTGGTTCTCTCGCTTTGTTAAGTAACCCGTAGGTTCTTTCACGTAGCCTCGTAGGCTATTTCCTTAGGTCTTCACCCCCTTTTTAATGGGAACCATAAGGGTTATTCCCCTTTCCTTTCGTGACCCGAGGGTCATTCTGGTCCCGTAGACCTTATCACTAATCGCATTCCCATAGGTTACGATGATCCTACAGATTCATCTTTTTATTTGTATAAACATTCGAATGTATATATATATATGTATACGCATATATAATTTCTAAGCATGTCTTGTTTTGTTTGGAATCGTAAAATTTCGTTTTTTTTGAACTTTAGTTGACCTTGACCGTAGTCTAAGGCTTCATTTGTTTATTTTCGGTCGAAATTTTCCGACCTTGTCCTCAAGTTGACGTTTTACAAAAACGACCCGTTTAGCGACATATTCACACTTTTCGGGTTCGAGTGTAAGTCTATTCCCTCCCAATACTTGTCTAAATCATTTTACATGCTTGTGTTTTCTGGGTTCGAGTGTAAGTACACTCCCTCCCAATACTTGTCTATATCATTTTACATGCTTGTGTTTTCTGGGTTCGAGTGTAAGTACACTCCCTCCCAATACTTGTCTAAATCATTTTACATGCTTGTGTTTTCTGGGTTCGAGTGTAAGTACACTCCCTCCCAATACTTGTCTAAATCATTTTACATGCTTGTGTTTTCTGGGTTCGAGTGTAAGTACACTCCCTCCCAATACTTGTCTAAATCATTTTACATGCTTGCGTTTTCTGGGTTCGAGTGTAAGTACACTCCCTCCCAATACTTGTCTAAATCATTTTACATGTTTCTTTGTCCCTTCACTCGGGCTCATTATCCTAATGTAATACGCTTCTGTCACTCGGTTGTGCGTTTACATTATTATCAAATATTTTGCTTATCTGATTCATTTGGGTACTTTTTAATTAGTCCCATTCACCCCGCCCTTACTACATCGGATGTAAACGTGTCCGCCATAAGAAGTTCATGGTATCATATGCCACTACTTACTTGGCCAGAGTAAGCGATTAACACATGACACTCATGACCTTTTTATAGTTTTCACATCATGCCCTATGTAAGTAGCGCCTCTATTTGTTTCTCTTGGAAACAATATCCCGAATACATTTTCTATTCGGGTTTTTCCAAGTTTTTAAATCTACTTATGGAACTTTCAATTTCTACGTACTGGTTGCAGGTTTATATTCATGCAATAATTTAAACGTGCACCTGGTAAATGCTTGCCCTAACGGGCTTTTCTTGCCATTAGCCTTGTTCGCGACCATTACGCGATTTAGGTCCTTAATGAGCATGCTCTTCTTGTCATATCTCGGACTGTTCCATCATCATATCCACAACTCGTTTGACTCTCGTCGTCCTCGAACGCGAGTGTCCTTCAATTAAAACATTCACAAAAGTTAGTAACATCAACTTTGATGATCGCCCGTATTATAATACAAGGCTTTTTATACTATACGCGTCAACGAGCGTATTTTCGTCAACTATGTCTATCATTTAATTGAGGTATCGTATATTACACGATAACCCTATGTGTTGTTTACAACACTTTAACATACTAAACTATTAACATACTTGTACTTACCGGATTTGCGATCAAGCTTCGAACCGAACACTATTCTTTGTCAAGAGCATAAGGTTTAAGTCCAAGCATGGTTCCTCCCCACCGTGCTCAAATCTCTTAAACCAAGGCTCTGATACCAACTTGTAACACCCTAGTTACTAATTAACGATTTTGTATGTAAATACCAACGATTAGATGTGTAGTTAAGACTACACATGCTATAAAAATACGAGTTTATTAAAACTTTTACAAATCTTAAGTTATTCTACATCACGTGGTTGAATTCGTTATTTAAAAATCTACAACGTGACAAAATGCGGAAGCGTGTATCTATATCGTGTTCGGTTCTTCGTTGAGCTTGATCGTCTTCCGGCATCCAAGGTGTACCTATATTTCATAAACATGAAATTCTTTAGTCATACTGGGCTTAAAACGTGTCTAAACGAATTCGAGAAACAATCGATAACAAAAACAAAAGTTTCAACCTGACCACCACCGTAAATTACGGTGGGACCGTAATTTACGGTGGCCCCTGGATGTTAGTTCCCCACCGTAAGACAGGGGGGTTCCACCGTAGCATTTTTCATGTCCACCGTAATTTACGGTGGAACCGTAAATTACGGTGGTCCCTGCATTCCAGCTTTCCAATTTTGCCGTTTCTGATACGAAAACTTCCGTATCTTTCAAACCACTTATCCGTTTGACCTACCGTTTCTTCCTACGTGTTTGTAATTTGATTCTCCATCATTTGGAGTTAAAATCCGACATTCGGATTAACAAAATTTAAGACTTTTAAGTCTTCGGCTTATTACCCCTTTATACCAAATTTTGACCCGGTTATGCATTTATCAAACAAACGTATTTATTTGATTCCTATATTTCATACACTTCATCAAATAATTGTAATATACCATATTAGGTTCTAATCATAGGTTCACTACACAAATTAACCCGTTTTCACTAGTATGCTTATTTCGACCCGTTAAGGATATTTTAAGCACTTTTAAGCTCAATTTCGCTTTCATTCTAATCTAGCGTTGTAACCTCTATTTCTTATCTAGTACTCTTCCATCACAACTAAATGTGTGTTGGATTTAAAGTAGATATCTTTGTGTTCCAAATTTATACCCCTTGAAATATCATTTTACGGCAAAGACTCGTATGGAGTCTTTTGGCCCAAGAATTACATCTTTCACTACCCATACTCGTTCTAAACTTTTGTTTAGTCATAAGACTCCTTTCCAAACAACCTCTAAGAGTTGTTTGTTCAATTTAGCCTACAAGGGCGTTTTGGTCGATTTTGGTCCTTCTTTTACAATGAAGGGCTATCACCAATTATTCGACCAAATTAGCACTTTTACATATATCATAAATATGCGTACCTGGCTCGGATCAACAAATAGACCCGATTTTAATACTTTGCTTTATATTCGCTAATTAAGAACGATGCGAATATCCATTGGATATCTATTCCTGTAAGCATATAACTCGACAAAAGAATCATTAGTCTATATAGTCAAAAGGTGTTGTCTACACCTTTTGACCCGTTTGGCCGAATTGACCATTTATCTTTGCGAGATGATATTTATTATCATCTCCTCTACATGACTCGTTCCGTTTAACACCGTAAGGTCATTTTAATTATAAACCGTGTATTGCTTTCGACATATCATGACCAAATTATCGATTTACTTCTTTTTAACCATTATTTTGGTTTCTATCATCTTTGATTATCTTGTTCCGTTCGACTACACGACGGAACATCATATTTCAATTGTTTAAATATCTCATTCATAATTTATATGATAAGAAAACATCCCACAATTTAAGACTAGTGTAAGCTATACTTACCTTGCATCCAAATTATGCTTTTCCGCCATTCTTGCTTCGTTTGACCCGCTTCCTTTCCAAGCCTCCACCTAGCTTGTCAAGCGTCAAACTATCATCATAATTCGTAAGACAGTTATATTAGTCATCATTAATTATGACTATTCCATCTTACATATTTTCTATCACAATTACCATTCGATCTTATTAATGGTCGGTTTGACTATTTAAAAGTCAAATCACCAATTAACACATATGATTGCACTATCAAGTTCACAAGACTCAATTCGGCACATTATCAACACTTAGTTCTCATTTATGCATTTTAACAAACACCTAATGTGCATGATTTTACATATTTACTAACTAGTTCCCAACTAGTTATTTTTTTTTTACCAAGATTAACATCAAAATCACCACTTAGTGAACATCATCTTTTGAGGTGACAAATTAATTAACATGTCATCAAATTCCTACCTCAAGTAATGATAAATCAACATGATAATTTCAGTCATTATAAGCATATACCCACTTTGATCATCAAAATCATGGTTTAACTCTTATGTCTAGACCCACTTCTAGTTACTTATGAACTCTTAACAAAATCTCTAATTTGTTCAAGTAGTTCATTCTTATGAGTTAGTATGATGTTTATAAACACCATTAGAACATCAATTTCATCAATTCAACCAAAACCCACTTAGCTCATAATAGGGTAATTATCAAATCCCTTGTTTGACAACAATTCTTCAAGATTTCTACTAGGTTTTGCTTCTAAACCAAGATATAATCATAATAACACCTATAGAATCAATATTCATTCCAGAATTTCGATTATGATTATTCATCATAATCTCAAGGTATCACCAAATCATAATTTTTAACATACCTTGTAATCCCCATGACTAGGTGATCACGAATCTGGGTTCATGCAATGATTTGGCTCTTGATTTGGGCTTCAATTTGAGAGATTCTTGAGGGATTAGGGTTTTGAGCAAGAGAGCTCTTCTTGGCTCTGGTTGAAATCGCAGACACACACACACGTATGTGTGTGTGTTTTGTTTATTAATTTGTTTAATTGAAACTTTAATTCAATTGTCCATGTCTAGCCCCTTCACTTTACACAAGTTATTTAAAGGGTATCTTAACCACATTAGTTCTGTTTTGTCAAGACATTAACTAACTAGGTTAATACTCCTAGTTACTTGGTGGGTCCCGGGAGTTATAATCCGTAGTATTTTAAGTCCCGTTAACTCGGGCTCTTATAAACTCAATTCATTAAAACTTTGTTTCGCTTGTATTTAATATTAGGATTTCTTATTAAATCCCGAATATTTACCGGGTTATTTTTACTACTAGCGGCACTTTACCCGTCTTTTAGTATTAACATGGGTTAATTACCAAACCCGTTTTCGGGGTGTTACACTTGTTTTACTAAAAACCGTTCTTTTTTTTTATTTGTTCGTCATTACATGACTAATTTACCATTTAACCCCTTTTTCCATAACTCATGATTTCTTATCAATTTCCCTCGTTCCGACTCTCATTGAGTCGTGTTGGAACATTCTATACCAACCACTTAGTAGCATTTAAATACAATACTTGCAATTATATAATTTGCACATAATGTAAAGGGGCGTAAGCTTTACTTACCTCGCATCCGAAGTACGCTTTTCCTTCTTATTTGCTTCGTTTGACCCGCTTCCTTTCCAAGCCTCCACCTAGCTTGTCAAGCGTCAAACTATCATCATAATTCGTAAGACGGTTAGTTTAGTCATTATCACATACGACTATTCCATCTTACAAACTCTATGTCGGAACTACTATCCGACTTCAATATTGGTTTATTTGACTTTCGATTGTCAACTAACTTCAATCATATTACACGCACGATAAGTTCAATCAACATCACGTTTAGAACCCATATTATTTCGTATTACACGTAGTTAGTCGAGTTAGCCAATTACGCGTTTCTTTCATAATTTCATTATGTCAACATTCATTCGGGCATTTTAACAAACACCTTATGTGCATAATATTACTTATTTACTAACTAGTTCATAACTAGTTATCTTTACCAAGATTTACACCACAATTCAAACCTCTATGTCTAGTGTTCATGAACTACACATCATATTTTCAGAAATCAGTTTCTAAGCATCAATTTACACTAGATTAGCATTCTACATCCTAGTGTTTATCATTTTCTCATAAAACCCATGAATCACCTTCAATGTGTTCATGAAATTTTTCAGAATTTAGCCATGATTTCACATGTTATTGTCTAGGTTTTACTCCTAGACACCATATCAACCCTATTCTACCCCCTTGTGATGAGGATCACTAATCTATGCTCAATTTTCGATTTGGACTTGGTTTGATCCTTCAATTTGATGATTCTTGACATGCTCTAGGGTTTGGTGGGGAGCATATGTCGCCCCCTGTGTTTTCTGTTCGACCAGACCTCACAAATGAGGTATTTGGTTTTGTTTTAATTAAATTAGCAACATAAGTTTCGATTTTAACATCTTTGGCCCCTCAATTTTCCTTAGTTCATAATTTTAAGTGTTTTAACTAACTCATAAGTCACTATCTAACCAGGTTAGAATTTTTCCTAGTTAGCTTAGTAGGTTCGGGAAGTCGTAACCCGTTTTACTTTAAGTCCCGTTAAATCGGGCCTTTTATCTTCCTATTTCCCAAACACGTTCTTTTTCTCTTTTTATTAAATATTAGATTTAGTTATATAAAATCTAATATTTTCTGGCTTAACTTTTACCACTAACGGTTCTTTAGCCGTCTTTTAGTGTTAACGTGGTTTGATTACCAAACCCGTTTTTGGGGTGTTACAAGTCTACCCCCCTTAAAGAGGTTTCGTCCTCGAAACCTTGCTTACATAGTTCATTGAGTTCTAAACTCAATGCGTTTGACCTGAGTAATCTCTTAAGCATTATTCATACTTTAACCAATTGTTAGTATTACCAGAAAAATTATGGTAATATCTTTTTGGTTACAGAACCTCTACGTACCTCATACGACATAATGTAACTTGAAATAACGTAATTCTGTTATTTCTACTAGTTTAGTTAGCTTAGCGATTTCCATCGCTTTTATATATTATCGAACTCTTGGTGAATCTGTTACCTTGACCCGTTTAAAGGTCCTTAGTGAAATATTTCACTTTTTGCAATAATTTCTTTTGTTTTCAGATTTATTTATTCGGTTCAGTTATGCCGAATCCATCGCTTACAAGCAAACCAATTTTTTATTGATTTGAATTACTGGCCTTATCCGGTCTTACTAACTAGACTTATTAGTCCCGTTACTTTTCACCGCTAGCTTGGTTACAATGTGATTTTACATCACATTACATTTCCTAACCGTGATCGTGTCACATCGTGTTTAGTTTGTATCAACCTTTCATTTTCGAAAATATCACTTTTCGAATATATCGTCTTGCGCCTATCAGTGTCAAGACTTGAACCTTTCATGCTTACTATTCAAATTCCTATCAGAATTTATGTTTGTAAAAACATTATTTCTTACTAAAACCGAGGTTGTATTTTTAGGATCTTCTCTTTAACTTTTGTCAATTATCCATACCAGGGTATTGACAGTCCATAATTTATTCTTTTACAGTCTTAGTTTTATGCGGGGATTCTCAACCGATACCCTCGCTTTATCTAATTAACCCGTAGGTTTTTATCACTTAGCCTTAAGGGCTATTTTTTATTAGACTTTCACCTATTTAGGGCGAAGTACTTATAACTTCTTTCTAATCATGACCCGTGGGTCGTTTTAGTCCCGTAGATCTTTCATTTGTTTATAACCCTAAAGGTTATGTTGATCCCGTAGATCACTCCTTACTCATGTCATTTATGCGTCAGTTCTTCTTATGCTTACTGTTATTTGATTTGCATATATTCTTATTTGGTTATATCCCATTACCGAACTCATTACTCTCTTGCATTTAACGCTACCTTTACCTGGCTAGCGCTCATTTGTGCCATTCGGCGTTATATTGTATTCAACATGTTTGACCTATTAATGTGAAATCCATCACTTATAAACAATCAACTTTATTCTTTATTCCACCCATTCGACTTCGAATAGTTGAACATATTTACTCACAATTTCTATATACGAGATTTTATAGTCATAACTCGTAATCCAAGTCCTTTGATTTTTTTTAACCCGCGTTCACGTCTCTTGGTTTACGCATATGTTTAATTCTTACCCATCAACCGGGTATTTTACCGAAGTCGTTATTATTGCAACCCTCCCGGTATGCATTAAGACCTCGCTTCATTTTTATATTCCGACTTTGCCCTTAAGTTTGACGTTTTACAAAAACGACCCGTTAAGGGACATATTTGCATTTTCCGGGTTCGAGCGTAAGTACACTCCCTCCCAATACTTGTCTAAATCATTTTACATGTTTGCGTTTTCCGGGTTCGAGTGTAAGTACACTCCCTCCCAATACTTGTCTAAATCATTCTACATGTTTGCGTTTTCTAGGTTCGAGTGTAAGTACACTCCCTCCCAATACTTGTCTAAATCATTCTACATGTTTGCGTTTTCTGGGTTCGAGTGTAAGTACACTCCCTCCCAATACTTGTCTAAATCATTTTACATGCTTCTTTGTCCCTTCACTCGGGCTCATTATCCTAATGTAATACGCTTCCGTCACTCGGCTGTGCGTTTACATTACTATCAAATATTTTGCTCATTTGATTCATTTGGGTACTTTTAAGTTAGCCCCATTCACCCCGCCCTTACTACATCGGATGTAAACGTGTCCGCCATAAGAAGTTCATGGTTTCATATGCCACTACTTACTTGGCCAGAGTAAGCGATTAACACATGACACACATGACCTTTTTATAGTTTTCACATCACGCCCTATGTAAGTAACGCCTCTTTTTGTTTTCTCTTGGAAACAATATCCCGAATACATTTTTCTATTCGGGTTTTTCCAAGTTTTTAATCTACATATGCAACTTTCAATTTCTACTTATTTGTTGCATATTACTATTTGTGCGATTATTTAGAATGTGCACCTGGTAATGTTTGCCCCGACGGGCGTTCCTTGCCATTAACCTTGTTCGCGGTCGTTACGCGATTTAGTCCTCGGTGAGCATGCTCCTCTCGTCATGCTTCGGACCGTTCCATCATCATATCCACAATTCCTTTGACTCTCGTCGTCTTCAAACGCGAGTGTCCTTCAATTAAAACATTCACAAAAGTTAGTAACGTCAACTTCAATAATCGCCCGTATTATAATACAAGGCTTTTTCT
The DNA here is from genome assembly GCA_030545235.1 of Helianthus tuberosus. Classification (NCBI taxonomy): domain Eukaryota; kingdom Viridiplantae; phylum Streptophyta; class Magnoliopsida; order Asterales; family Asteraceae; genus Helianthus; species Helianthus tuberosus. The sequence continues at coordinate 164,769,168 of CM060433.1, forward strand.
ACTATACGCGTCAACGCGCGTATTTTCGTCAACTATATCAATCGTTTTAATTGGGGTAACGTGTATCACACGATAGCCCTATGTGTTGTTTACAACGCTTTAGCATGCTAAGCTATTAACATACTTGTACTTACCGGATTTGCGATCAAGCCTCGAACCGAACACCAACCTTTATTAAGAGCATAAGGTTTAAGTCCAAGCATGGGTTTTCCCCACCATACTTGAATCTCTTAAACCAAGGCTCTGATACCAACTTTTAACACCCTTGTATTTATTTTAAGGATTTTCGTATAGTTAACGAAAATAAACATGTAATTACGATTTAGTATTCTTAGAAAATACGAGTAATCTAAATCTTTTACAATTTAAAAGTTTAGAACAAAATGTAATTAAGTTCGTCATTTAAAAATAACAACGAAACGTCATGCGGAAGCTTGTTTCTTGTTCAGGTCCGGTTCTTCATTGAGCTTGATCTTCATCCGGGAATCCCTTGACATATACCTATGACCAAAACCAACTTAAAAGTTAGCTTTGGTAGTTAAATAACACGATTAAACAAGTCATATAAGTCAAACAATTAAAATAACAACCAAAAAGTCCCTCCAGACTATGGCCTATGGTCTGAACCGTGGGTCACGCTGCAGCCCACAACAACCAATCAGCCCCTCTAGACCGTGGCCTACGGTCTGAACCGTGGGTCACACTGCGCCCAGCTATTCCTATTTTTCAGTTTTGGTCCTTTTTACGAAAACGGCCGTAACTTTCAAACCGTTTATCCGTTTAACCTCACGTTTCCTCCTACGTGATCGAAATTTAATTCTCCATCATATGAAGTTAAAATTCCAACATCCAACATAATAAATTTTGAGACTTCTAAGCCTTCGACTCGTTACCTTTTACCGAATTTTAACCCATTTACGCATTTTATCAAACAAACGTATTTGTTTGATCCTTATATCACTTACACTTCTTCAAATTAATGTTATCTACCATTTTAGGCTCTAATTACAGGTTTATTACACAATTTAAACCTGTTTACGCTCGTATGCTTATTTTGACCAGTTAAGGGTATTTAAGCACTTTAAAGCTTGAAACCGCTTTCATTCATTTCTAGCATCTTATTCCTACATTTCTTATCAAGTAATCTTCCACCACAACTATATGTGCGTTGGATTTAATGTGGGTATCTATATGTTCCAGGTTTTACCCCTCGGATTATTATTTTACGGCAAAACTCAAATAAAGCCATTTGACTAACATGTTACATCTTTCAACTTCTATACTTATTCTAAGTATTTATCTAATCATGAAATTCGTTTCCAAACAACCTTTAAGGGTTGTTTGTTCAATTTAGCCTACAAGGGCGTTTTGGTCGATTTTGGTCCTTCTTATACGATGAAGGACTCTCACCAATTATTCGACCAAAATAGCACTTTTAACTATAACATAATTATGCGTACCTGGCTCGGGTCAACATATTAACCCGTTTTGATACCTTTCGCTATTAATATCTAGATAATAGCAATGCTAACCATGTGTTATTTCCTGTGATAACAAACTCAACAAGCGATGGTCAAATGTTATTGTCAAATGGTGTTAACAACACCATTTGACCTATTTAATCAAATTAACCATTTGTCCTTATGAGATGGTATTTAACTACTAATTCATCCCTTTAAACCTATCCCGGTTTTTCCTTGAACTTGTTTTACTAAAAACCGTTCTTTTTTTTTATTTGTTCGTCATTACATGACTAATTTACCATTTAATCCCTTTTTCCATAACTCATGATTTCTTATCAATTTCCCTCGTTCCGACTCTCATTGAGTCGTGTTGGAACATTCTATACCAACCACTTAGTAGCATTTAAATACAATACTTGCAATTATATAATTTGCACATAATGTAAAGGGGCGTAAGCTTTACTTACCTCGCATCCGAAGTACGCTTTTCCTTCTTATTTGCTTCGTTTAACCCGCTTCCTTTCCAAGCCTCCACCTAGCTTGTCAAGCGTCAAACTATCATCATAATTCGTAAGACGGTTAGTTTAGTCATTATCACATACGACTATTCCATCTTACAAACTCTATGTCGGAACTACTATCCGACTTCAATATTGGTTTATTTGACTTTCGATAGTCAACTAACTTCAATCATATTACACGCACGATAAGTTCAATCAACATCACGTTTAGAACCCATATTATTTCGTATTACACGTAGTTAGTCGAGTTAGCCAATTACGCGTTTCTTTCATAATTTCATTATGTCAACATTCATTCGGGCATTTTAACAAACACCTTATGTGCATAATATTACTTATTTACTAACTAGTTCATAACTAGTTATCTTTACCAAGATTTACACCACAATTCAAACCTCTATGTCTAGTGTTCATGAACTACACATCATATTTTCAGAAATCAGTTTCTAAGCATCAATTTACACTAGATTAGCATTCTACATCCTAGTGTTTATCATTTTCTTATAAAACCCATGAATCACCTTCAATGTGTTCATGAAATTTTTCAGAATTTAGCCATGATTTCACATGTTATTGTCTAGGTTTTACTCCTAGACACCATATCAACCCTATTCTACCCAAAAAAGCAAACATGCAACATCAATATTCAGATTTCCCAATTTCATGAGAAATTCAAACAGAGAATTAACACCAAATTTTACATACCTTGTTACCCCCTTGTGATGAGGATCACTAATCTATGCTCAATTTTCGATTTGGACTTGGTTTGATCCTTCAATTTGATGATTCTTGACATGCTCTAGGGTTTGGTGGGGAGCATATGTCGCCCCCTGTGTTTTCTGTTCGACCAGACCTTACAAATGAGGTATTTGGTTTTGTTTTAATTAAATTAGCAACATAAGTTTCGATTTTAACATCTTTGGCCCCTCAATTTTCCTTAGTTCATAATTTTAAGTGTTTTAACCAACTCATAAGTCACTATCTAACCAGGTTAGAATTTTTCCTAGTTAGCTTAGTAGGTTCGGGAAGTCGTAACCCGTTTTACTTTAAGTCCCGTTAAAACGGGCCTTTTATCTTCCTATTTCCCAAACACGTTCTTTTTCTCTTTTTATTAAATATTAGATTTAGTTATATAAAATCTAATATTTTCTGGCTTAACTTTTACCACTAACGGTTCTTTAGCCGTCTTTTAGTGTTAACGTGGTTTGATTACCAAACCCGTTTTTGGGGTGTTACACCTTTCCACTTTGGGAAACCCTATAAATACCCCTCACGTGTTACTACTTTTGGTAAGTGACATCTCTCTGCTCGAACCAGCCACACTCAAGCTTCTTTTCTCCGATTTCTCTCAAATCTTGTAAGTTTTCAACATAATCCTTGTACTTCTATGATCAACACTTGATTCTACACCTTTCTATCTTTTGAATCTTAACTTTTAACCGTGAAATCACTAGATTTGAGGTGTTCTAGGATGATGTCATCATGGTGTTCTTATGAATTTCATGTCTTGGCTTCAATCCTTCAAGAACAACTTAGATCTGAACGATTTCCACATAAATAAACAAAGATCTTTCATAGATCTGAACATGTTCAAGGTGAAAAAGGTTTGAAAGATGGTTTTCCAACTTTCTTTCAACTCTTTTACACTCAATGCACTCAAAACCGATAGAATCAGAGCTTGTACCAACTTCTACTCATTCTTGTGGTTGTGTTGGTTCAAGATCTGAATTCTATCCACGAGACTACCGATTTCGGGTTAAACGTGGAACACCGTCTCGAACAGTTAACTGGTCGGATTTGGGTGATTCCTGTCCGGTCAGGAGTACCAAGTATTGACGAGGTTTTTGTTGCTTAACACGTTATCAAAACATCTCGATAAAACGACAAACTATCAAAATGACCAAGGAAGAAGACGACCGGGACACCAGAACGGAGTGCCGCCCGATCGGACTGCTGTCCGATCGGGTTGTCACCCGATCGACTTGCACCCTGGCCCCACACTCAACTTTTATTTTCCAACTTTGAGGGATGAACATTGAACGAAGTACTATTTGTTTGGACTCAGCACCTGTTCACTCAGGGGTTGTTAAGGACAATTTGTTACATGGCTCACAGTGGTGAGTGTGTATTACGAACTGCCTTGGGCAGTCAACTCGCAGTCATTGGTATCGATAGGTTCATGTCGATAACTAACATGCCTCATTTTACACTGTGTACGTGCTGGTTATGCGTAACGATTTCGAACTCTATCATATCTATTAAACTTGTATGCTCACCTTTACACTATGTGTATTGACTTTTACTTTAACGTATGTGACAGGTGCTTAGGATGCTTATTTGCTTAGCTTACTGTGAATCGAGGCTAGGAAAGACCTAGGTCAACAATAAACAATTGTCTGTAATAAAAATCTGAGTCGTCGGAACTGAACAATTTGACTAGATCTTTTCTATAATAATTGTATTATCTTTTATGACATGGTATGGGACATGTTGCATTAAATAATTGGTAAATATAGTTGTTATGGAAACTTTTGGACAATCTGTTTCGCTCAGTGCCACGTCTCGATGTTTCCGCCATCGGTTGGGGTGTGACAGATTGGTATCAGAGCCATAACTATAGGGAATTAGGTAAGACTCGACCTAGTCCGGGTCGATGTCTTAGAAATTACCTAGTCTATAGTTAGGAACCAGCAGACTGACTTGTGCAGATCCAGTAGGGATTATGTATAAGCTTACTGCTATTCCTCGCTATTCTCGCCTACGCTACACTGTCACTGTACTTTAGTTTTAAAAAATAAACGAGCAATTAGGCCGATATTAGGTGTGAAAACCGCAAACTCTCGACTAACTTGCTTGTTTGCCCCGCATTTTCATTTATAAACACGAGAATTTGCGTTGAACCAGGAGTGAAATCCATACTTTGACGCATAATTCTCTTTTATTTTATCAAAACAAGAACGAAGTTGTTAAGTCAGGGGTGAAACCCGAACCTTGACGACTTATTCCGCCCAATTTTGTTTTACAAAACTGTCACCAAAGTCTCGACGGACTCCAACGACTTGAAGTCACGATATGACTGGAAGGATGCGTGTCGATCGCCCAGATTCGAGGCAAAAGCACAGTCCTGAAGGTCAAAGTGTGTACAACAAGTCCTTGTGAATAGTCGAATCACTTTGGGTAGACATGTTTCAACGAAAGCCTGAGACAATCCATTTCTCTATTTTTATGTGTTTCGATTCTGAGCCCACAACTGCTGACTCTGATACTCGTGGATTTTATGTGTTATGTGTGTATTTACCTGCCATGTGTTTTAATTTTTGGAGATTTATTCGATTTTCGCTATCGCTTGATCGACGCACACGACTCGCACTGCACTCTATCTCAAAACGTTAACAAATCGCTACTACCATGAGGAACCACCGTACGTTATGTTGCTTGCTATCCTATACGCTTATGCTACACCACTCGATATGTTAATCGCGATCGCTATTCTCGAACACCCGCGTACTTTGAACAATAGGTTTCTGTATTCTGACTGCTTCCATGTGCTTCTAGGTGGATTACGTGTTTATGTGCTTCTATGCTTTATGTGCTTCTGTGCTTATTATGCTTCTGTGCCTTACCTGCTTATATGTTTCTGCGCTTATGTGTTTATGTGAATCTGTGACTAAGTGCCTATGTGATTACTTGGATATACGTGTTCCTAAGCTTTAGTAGTAATAGGCTTGTGAGGAGAGATTCGATTATGTTGTGTTGAGTCCTGTGGCGATGTCTGTTGCAGACAATGTCAACTGGACCATCATCTGGACCCCGTCACCCACAAATCACTCGCCAAGAACAGAGAGACAAACGCCTTGCTGCTCTCGTCGCTAAGCAAGTGGCGAAGGTAGTTCCTCAGATCATGAGTGAAATATACGAAAATGTGAGCAAATCATCCGAGGAGTCCAGAACCGAAGCTCCTAAAGCTGCTCCCAAGACTGCTTTCAGCTTCAAGCAGTTCAAAGCCTGTGGTCCAAAGGAATTTACTGGCGAGGATGGCCCAACGGCTATGTTTCAATGGTTTGATTCCGTCGAAGTCACTCTGAGCCAGAGTGGATGTCCTGAAAATCTCCGTACTCTAAACGCTACCGGCGTCTTCCAGTCCCGCGCACTAGACTAGTGGACGGCCGAGAGAAACAAACGCGGAAATAACGCAGCCTATGAGCTGACATGGGAAGAGCTGAAGGCCATAATGATGGATGAATTCTGCCCTCCCCATGAACGCCAAAAGCTGGAGGACGAATTCTGGCATATGAAGCAGAAGGATGGAGAGAACGCAGCTCTGACTGCTCGCTTTAAGCAGCTCAGTATCATCTGTCCCGATCAAGTGAAGACGCCCGAGATGACAATCAAGAAGTACATTCGAGCTCTGCCAGACTGTGTTGCAGATTTTGTGCATGCCGCCAAACCAGCAACAATCGAAGAGACTTACTTGCTTGCCGCTGAAATCAACGACAAGCGAGTAAAAGCTGGTTTTTGGGATAAAGCTTCGAAGAACCTGCATCAAGCTACCACAGCCGCACCATCCACTGAGACCGCCGCCGCTCAGTCATCGAAAATCTCACGCCGTAAGAAGAAGAACAACAACAGCAGCTCCAGCAACAAGAACTGTGCTGTCACTACTACTGCTGCTCCACTACAAGCCGTACCGGCTCAGCAGCAATCTCAGCACCGGTCAGCTCCAGTTATCTATGCACCGCCTGCAAAGCGTGCATACACTGGTCCCCACCCTGCCTGCCCAACATGTACTAATCATCACCCGATGGGTATCGCCTGCCGTTATTGCGTGCACTGCAATATGTACGGCCACTTTACCGCCAATTGCCGTACTGGTCCCCGACAAGCACCAGCTCAAGCCACTGCTCATCAAGCTCTACTTCCAGCCCCACAAGGCCAACAAGCGGCTCAGGCACCCGCGATCAACGCCTGAGTCTGCTTTGCGTGTGGTGATCCCAACCACTTCGCGAACATGTGCCCGAACAGGGTTGTAAAACAAGAGCCCCAGCAGCAGCAGCCTCAGCAACAGCAGCAACAACAGCCTCAACAGCAACATCAACAAGCCGCCCGCGCCAGAACCTTCAACATCAATGTGCGCCAAGCCCAGGCTGACAACAACGTGGTCAATGGTACGTTCCTTGTGAATGGTATTTATGCTTCGTGTTTGTTTGATACTGGAGCCGATAACTGTTTTGTGTCGTTCGAATTCGAGAAGCTCCTTGGTCGTAAGCGCTCCCAACTCCCCTCGACGTTCGATGTCGAAGTGCCACCGGAAGAACCGTTGCCGTCAATTCTGTTCTCCGTGATTGTACTCTTGAGCTCAACAATCACATCTTCCCAATTGACTTTATTCCGATGCAACTCGGAAGTTTTGACGTCATAGTAGGCATGGACTTTCTTAATGAAAACCATGCTGAAGTTGTGTGCTTTGATAAGATGATTCGATTCTCGTTCGCGAATGGTGATGTATTGTGTGTTTACGGCGAAACTGCTTCGAAAGGTCTCAAGCTCATGTCATGTGTCCAAGCTAGCAAGTATCTTCGCAAGGAATACAGAGCTTTCTTGGCTAACATTGTAGTAGCGGAGAAGGAAAAGAAAGTTAGTCCGGGAGTAAGCGATGTTCCCGTCGTGAGTGAATTTCCGAATGTGTTTCCTGATGATCACCCAGGTTTGCCACCAAGTCATGATATCGACTTTCGTATCGACCTCATTCCTGGAGCAAACCCTGTTGCCAAAGCTCCTTACCGACTCACTCCATCCAAAATGCGCGAACTCTCGAGTCAACTTCAGGAACTACTTGATAAAGGCTTCATTCGCCCAAGCACCTCTCCATGGGGCGCACCAGTCCTTTTCGTCAAAAAGAAGGATGGGTCATTTCGGATGTGCATCGACTATCGGGAGTTGAATAAGTTGACAATCAAGAATCGCTATCCCCTGCCCCGCATCGACGATTTGTTTGATCAGCTACAAGGTGCCACGTGTTTCTCCAAGATCGATCTACGCTCAGGCTATCACCAGTTACGCATTCAAGAGGAAGATATACCCAAAACCGCTTTTCGCACTCGATACGGCCACCATGAGTTCGTTGTTATGCCTTTTGGTTTAACCAACGCACCCACGGTTTTCATGGATCTGATGAATCGCGTGTGTAAACCTTATCTCGACCGCTTCGTCATCGTGTTCATCGATGATGTCTTTATCTATTCCAAGTCGAAAGCCGAACACGCGCAACATCTACGTTTGGTTCTCGAGCTACTCCAAGGGAATCGACTCTATGCCAAGTTCTCCAAGTGTTAATTTTGGCTGGAGGAGGTTCAATTCCTCGGTCACATTGTCAATAGTCAAGGTATTCACGTCGATCCGGCGAAGATTGAAGCAGTTAAGAGTTGGATTACACCTAAGAACCCGTCTGAAGTCCGTTCTTTCCTCGGACCAGCGGGCTATTATCGACGATTTATCGAAGGATTTTCAAAGATCGCTATGCCGCTTACCGCTCTCACCCATAAAGACAAGCCTTTTGTTTAGGGAACTGAACAAGAGTCTGCTTTCCAAACCCTCAAGCACATGCTTTGCAATGCTCCTGTTCTTACTTTACCCGACGGAAACGATGACTTTATTGTCTATTGTGATGCCTCGAACCTTGGTCTTGGTTGTGTCCTCATGCAACGGGACAAGGTCATTGCTTACGCATCTCGTCAGCACAAAATCCACGAGAAGAACTATACAACCCACGATCTCGAGCTAGGCACAGTTGTTTTTGCGTTAAAGATTTGGCGACACTACCTGTATGGTACCAAGTGTACGATCTTCACCGATCATAGGAGCCTACAACACATCTTTGACCAGAAGGAACTTAATATGCGTCAACGCCGATGGGTAGAACTTCTCAACGACTATGATTGTGAGATTCGTTATCACCCAGGCAAAGCAAATGTCATTGCCGACGCTCTCAGCAGACGGAGCTATCTGCTCAGCATTCGTGATACTCAAGCCCAATATAATCTCGAAACCCTCATTCGCGAAGCCCAGCATTTGTTTTAATGAGCGTACACTAAAGAAGGAAAGAATCTACCACGATGGAGCCCAGCTTGTGAATAAATCGAATGGGATATTCCACTTTCTGGACCGAATTTGGATCCCTAAACGGACCAATTTGCGACAGATATTGATGGACGAAGCCTACAAATCTCGGTATTCTATTCATCCCGGTGCCGATAAAATGTACCAGGACCTTCGCTACAAGTACTGGTGGCCGGGCATGAAAAGGGATATCGCTCTCTACGTTGGAAAGTGCCTGACCTGCTCGAAAGTTAAGGCTAAATACCAAAGACCCTCTGGCTTACTCGAACAACCCCCGATCCCTATGTGGAAGTGGGAGAGTATAGCCATGGACTTCATAACGAAACTCCCGCGCACGCCATCAGGTCACGACAGCATTTGGGTTGTTGTTGACCGTTTGACCAAATCAGCTCATTTCCTGCCCATACGGGAAGACTACAAGGTAGAACGATTAGCCCGAATCTACACCAATGAGATCATTTGTCGACATGGGATGCCTCGTGACATCATCTCTGACCATGATGCTCGGTTTACCTCGCGACTGTGGGAAACATTTCAAGCGGCTCTCGGTACTACGCTTAATCTAAGTACCGCATTCCACCCTCAAACCGACGGTCAGACTGAAAGAACGTTCCGTACGCTTGAAGACATGCTCCGTTCGTGTGTCATAGATTTCGGTGGTAATTGGGACACTTACCTGCCGTTAGTCGAATTTTCGTATAATAGCAGTTATCATTCCAGCATTCAAATGGCACCGTTCGAGGCTTTATACGGAAGGATATGTCGATCGCCTATTGTGTGGCACGAGATCGGGCACTCGCAATTAACCGTTCCTGGGCTATTGCAAGAAACGACTGACAAAGTCCTCCAAATTCGAGACAATCTGTTGAAAGCTCGGAGTCGTCAGAAAAGTTACTCCGATAGACGACGCAAGCCCCTTGAATTTGACGTTGGCGACTACGTACTCCTAAAGGTATCACCTTGGAAGGGTGTGGTCAGATTCGGAAAGAAAGGGAAACTAGCGCCTCGATATGTTGGACCTTTTAAGATTCTGGAAAGGTTCGGAAAAGTCGCCTACAGACTCGAACTACCGGAGGAGCTTAGTAACGTCCACCCGACTTTCCATGTTTCGAACCTCCGAAAGTGCCTGGCTGAACATGATTTAATTGTACCCCTTGATGATCTCCAAATAAACGAAACACTACACTTCGTGGAGAAGCCTGTCGAAATCATGGATCGCCAAACCAAGCAGCTCAGACGCTCGCGCATTCCTATTGTGAAAGTTCGATGGGAAGGCAAACGAGGCGCAAAGTTCACTTGGGAACTCGAAAGCGACATGAAGGCGAAGTACCCACAGTTGTTTGTTACGGCTTCGGCTTAATTTTGGGACGAAATTCCCTCAACTAGGGGAGGCTGTAACACCCCGTGTTTCGGAACTCAAAGTCAAAGTTAAGATTGAAGTCAAAGGGAGACAAGATTGCTAATTGCGATCTGTCACTCCTTGCTCAATTCCTGATTTGACTTCGTTGACTGTAGATAGTCTATTTTATGTTTTACGTTAGTTGTATTATGTGGAGTACTTATTAATAATCGAGGTTTATTCGATATTTATCGCATATTTTATCGCTTTATCGCTATCGCAATCGCGCTCGCAACTCAAATTACGCGTTCTGGATATTGCCTTATGTGTGTGTGTGCCTTATGTGATTACTTGTGCATGTTTACTTATGCTTATGTTATGGTGATTAATCGAAACGCAATCAAAACTCAATCGCAATCGAATCGCAAACGCTAAACGCAAGTCAATTAAGGATGATTGTATGTTGATATAGTAGTTGGGATTAAAAGTAATTTGACTAGGAAACTCTATCGCATCGCAACGCTCGCATTCGCAATCGAAACGGTAAAACTCGTCGCACCGAACACTCGAACCAAGTGGCTAATCGACCAAGTGACCAGCCGATCGACCAGCCATTCGATCGAGCTGCCGCTCAATCGGCCAGCCGTTCGATCAGGCTGCCACCCGATCGACCAGCCCTTTCCACTTTGGGAAACCCTATAAATACCCCTCACTTGTTACTACTTTTGGTAAGTGACATCTCTCTGCTCGAACCAGCCACACTCAAGCTTCTTTTCTCCGATTTCTCTCAAATCTTGTAAGTTTTCAACATAATCCTTGTACTTCTATGATTAACACTTGATTCTACACCTTTCTATCTTTTGAATCTTAACTTTTAACCGTGAAATCACTAGATTTGAGGTGTTCTAGGATGATGTCATCATGGTGTTCTTATGAATTTCATGTTTTGGCTTCAATCCTTCAAGAAAAACTTAGATCTGAACGATTTCCACATAAATAAACAAAGATCTTTCATAGATCTGAACATGTTCAAGGTGAAAAAGGATTGAAAGATGGTTTTCCAACTTTCTTTCAACTCTTTTACACTCAATGCACTCAAAACCGATACAATCGGAGCTTGTACCAACTTCTACTCATTCTTGTGGTTGTGTTGGTTCAAGATCTGAATTCTATCCACGAGACTACCGATTTCGGGTTAAACATGGAACACCGTCTCGAACAGTTAACTGGTCGGATTTGGGTGATTCGTGTCCGATCAAGAGTACCAAGTATTGACGAGGTTTCTGTTGCTTAACACGTTATCAAAACATCTCGATAAAACGAAAAACTATCAAAATGACCAAGGAAGAAGACGACCGGGACACCAGAACGTAGTGCCGCCCGATCGGACTGCTGTCCGATCAGATTGTCACCCGATCGACTTGCACCCTGGCCCCACACTCAACTTTTATTTTCCAACTTTGAGGGAAGAACATTGAACGAAGTGCTGCCCGATCAGATTACCACCCGATCGGCCTACCACTTGACCATGTGATGTTCTGACTTCAATACTTAAACAAATTTCAACTTGTTCAATATCAACGGATTGCTACCCGATCGGACTACCATCCGATCGAGTGACAAAACTGCTGTGAACTTGTTCTCACTGAAGTGTCCAACCAATCGGGTTATCGTCCGATCGAACGGTTGTCCGATCGATCGACCTGAAAAGTAGAGATACTTCTATGTTTTCAAAATGCTACAACGAAAACTTCAAAAGTCAAGCCATCATACACAAACACATCCTTCCCAAAGGAAGTAACAATCCACTCGAAAGGTCACCCGATCGGATGACCATCCGAGCGGACTGTCACCCGCACGACCGACTATCCGATCGGACTACCATCCGATCGAACTGTCGTCCGACCCCACTAACACTTGTATCGTTTTACGCGTTGCTTATCGTTATGCTATCGTTCTGATCAGGCTAACCTTACTCTCTAGCGCTCCCTTCAATCCACCAATCGCTGTGAGTATACTCGATCCCTTTTTGCTTTACGCACTTTTGGGTGTTACATACGTTACTTATTCTAAATCACATCAAACACACTACGCGATACTTTAATCGCTAACCAATTACCGCATGTTATACGTGACTTAATGAATGCTTGTTTGTTATGTTTACACATGGAATGTTGTCTACCTGCCTTAGCAACGATAGTACTATTTGTTTGGACTCAGCACCTGTTCACTCAGGGGTTGTTAAGGACAATTTGTTACATGGCTCACAGTGGTGAGTGTGTATTACGAACTGCCTTGGGCAGTCAACTCGCAGTCATTGGTATCGATAGGTTCATGTCGATAACTAACATGCCTCATTTTACACTGTGTACGTGCTGGTTATGCGTAACGATTTCGAACTCTATTATATCTATTAAACTTGTATGCTCACCTTTACACTATGTGTATTGACTTTTACTTTAACGTATGTGACAGGTGCTTAGGATGCTTATTTGCTTAGCTTGCTGTGAAATCGAGGCTAGGAAAGACCTAGGTCAACAATAAACAATTGTCTGTAATAAAAATCTGAGTCGTCGGAACAGAACAATTTGACTAGATCTTTTCTGTAATAATTGTATTATCTTTTATGACATGGTATGGGACATGTTGCATTAAATAATTGGTAAATATAATTGTTATGGAAACTTCTGGACAATCTGTTTCGCTCAGTGCCACGCCCCGATGTTTCCGCCATCGGTTGGGGTGTGACATTATTGAACTTAGAGTAAGTTGACAAGATAAATTGTAACAACAGGTTCGATATATGGAAATGATTGTACCGAAACGTTGTCCTTAGGGGGAGCATGTTCTATGTATCCCTACTCCATAATATGTGAAATCATTTTGACCCTCATAAAGATGTTAAATTATGCTAGTCTCTTATTTTATTGCTGCTAAACAAATATCAGTAGCTTCGTACTGTAACATTGATTGCAAGTAAACAACAAATGTATAAGTTATAAACGTACCGCAAGCAACGTGCATGTCTAGTAATTGCTCAAACGAAAAAAAGGAACCATGTATGTATGGTAACAATAAATCTTAATTTTATGCTTTTCATTTGTTACAAACCCGATGACTATTAAGACCATGTGTAGTCATAAAGCCCTTTTGGGGGCGTTATGCGACAAATGCCGAAATGCGTAAGAGAGGAGATTTATGGGGCTTTATATCACAAGAGGGTGTAGTGGTAAGGGGGTTATATAACCCCTTCATTTATACATACATATGTATGTATATATGTGTGTGAGTGGGGGGAAACATTGTGCAACACTATCACCTTCGCGGGGACTGGATTTGAAGACCCCATAACGCCCTCTGTAGTGGTGTTGGGCGGCCTAATAAACATCCACAAATAAAGCCAAAATGTCTAATTGTTGGTTTACACGTGTCATCCCAACATTAATATGGTAACCTTAACATGCCAAGTTTTTTAATGACACGTTTTAAAAACAGACCATGTTATTGACCCAAAACTTATTTTTCTGTCGTATCAATAATTGCTGCCATAATATAAGATTCTAAGTTTTATGACGGATATCAATTTAAACACTAATGTGAGATTATGAGTCTCAGAGGATTAAGTGACAACCATATGAGATCACAAGTCTCAAAAGTATTACATGGCGCTAATGAGAAAAACGAGATCTTTCATCTCGGATGATACATTATCATGCTTAGGCAAATGAGATAAAGAAATGATGTGATTATTTTGATGGTGAGATTAACAGGTCAATAGATGCCGCATAATGGGTTAAAATTACCATCATCTTATGGTTGAGTGTGAAACTGTGAATCATGTTGGAGCATGTAATAGGATGTTCTGCATACCACAGGAGGATACAAGATGTACATTACGGCAACATTTAAATATGCATTTGCCTACAAGCCATCTGATATAGTGAAATATCAGGTAAATCTTGATTTCGGAACATTCAATTACTTAACTTCTAATTATTTGGCTAATACACACAAACAAGCATTAATTTAAAACTTATTTCCTCTTGAATTAGAGGTGTACAGCTGACTGTGGTTGGATTACGGGACATAGCCATATTGCTTATAGGTAGGGATGGCAATGGGTCGGGTTTGGGACGGGTTTAGGTAATCCCAAACCCAAACCCGGTTAGATAAGCTTGTCCCAAACCCGTCCCAAAACCCGTCGGGTTTCTAGCGGGTAAATACCCATCGGGTATCGGGTATACCCGCGGGTTTCGGGTAAACCCGTTAATTTAAAAAGATTACTCATTGGGTATACTCATCTCAAAACCCATTGGGTATTTATCGGGTAACTACTAACCGGTTACATTTTGTATTGTCATTATAAAAATATATATCAAATAACTACAATGTATATGGAATAGAATACCTATATGTGTAAAAAATGGATGTATCATATATATACATATTTAATAATATAAAAGAAACTATATCGGGTATACAATCGGGTAAACGGGTACACTTTATCGGGTAATTGGGTCGGGTAAACGGGTATATCACTAAATCCCAAACCCGTCCCAAACCCGTGAAAAAAATAAAAACTATTCCCAAACCCGTCCCAAACCCGATTAACCGACCCCAAACCCGTCCCAAATGTGTCGGGTTTCGGGTTTACCCAGCGGGTTCGGGTTTGATTGCCATCCCTACTTATAGGGCCTCTGCTTAATGGAGCTAACACTTAAGTGGTGTTTGTTTTTCTAAAAAAGATCTGTGCAGGTTCTTCTGTCTGCGCCACGCAGACATTACCATCTGCAGACTATTTGTTTTTCCAAAGACGTTTCATTAAAAAACGTCTGCGCGAGCTCTTCTTGGTGCAGACTTGGTACAGTCACTTCTAAGATCTTCTAAGGTCTGCAGAAGGTTAAACACCACCACCCACCACCACCATCGTCCACCACCCACCATCCACGTCCACCACCTACCACCACCGTCCAACATCACTACCACTACCCACCACCACCAATTTATTTTAGAAGTCTACATATATTAAAAAACAAACAACCTTCTTCTTGCAGACTGCGGAGGTTCGGTCCACCTCTTCTTCTAAAGATGTGGTCCGCAGACTACAGACGTTTTACCTCTTAAAAAACAAAGAGCATCTTATAGTTTACAAGGTGGTAAAATCGTAAAACCATGTTTTTCCTTAAATAGCATGATATAATATTTTCATGACATCATATATGCATGCTATCTTCAGGTTCCTAATTATCCGGATCTTGCAAGATATTGGGGCATTGTTGACGAGTTTAATGTAACAATTCGTCACATGTTGGTATAAAATAAAAAGCAAGAAAAATTTAAAAGTATTTTAAGTTATATTTAAGATGCAGTTGCGACGCCTGACAAAATCCATTGCACATATGGTCTTCAAAAACAAGAATTTTGAGGAAAGTTGCTTCAAGGCAGCTAGATGAGCTTGCAAATACAAGCACATTAGCAGATCCAAATGTGGCTGATCAAATGATTGCTTTTCTGATTCATAGTTAGCCAGTTTTATGAACTAGCTAGTTACATGCTTATAAAGATAAATAAAATTTGCATACTGAAACGACAAACCATGATGTCGATTTGAAAAGAAACATTGTATGAATGTCTGATACGTGACTAGAACCATGTCCTTTCATAAATATCAACTTAAACCTCCTTCGAGTTATTATAAACTTAAATACATAACACATGGAATATGGAACGTATATAGTTTGCTTTCCAACAATTACGGAGGGTTTATACAAACCTGAATCAATCAGGATAATGATGCCTTCTCCAATATTTCCTGCAACTCCCCGCTCTTGTATGCATCTGCAATAAGAGACGGTAATTAACTATTGATCAATATGCATCGAAATGGATGTATTTTAAAGCCAAAAGTGAGTTAACTCACCAACGGTTATGTCACAACCACCAAAGAACTCCCCATCAATGTAAAGTTGCGGAAATGTTGGCCACTGTGAATATTCCTTTAACCCTTGACGCAATATTTCGTTTTCAAGAATGTTAACTGTTTCAAACGGTACATTTACCGCCTTCAAAATAGAAACAACTGTGTTTGAGAAGCCACATTGTGGGAAGTCCTTAGTTCCCTTCATGAATACGATGACCTTGTGTGATGTAACAACTTTATCCAAAGTAGTCTTCAACTCGGGACTCAATGCTGTAAGTACATGACCCCGTATAAAAAGTTAAATAACAATCTGTACCAATTTCCATCTTAATCATACTTTTGAGTTTCCGTTATGTAAATTGCACTAAAAACTGAACCAAATTCTTCTAAAATATAAAAAAAATTGGCAATGCTATTGTGTGCAGTTTAAGTTGCTAAACTTGCAAGCAACTTCTTTGTAACTAATACATCTCACACTCTGTATATAGCATAGTTGTCAATGGCAAATAGCGACAAATGGTAATAAGGTACCTATATGCTCATGGCCGGCCCTGGGGGTGGGCGGGGAGGACCACCGGCCAGGGCCCGATATTTCGAGGGGCACACTTTTTCATGAAAAAAACTCGATATGTATATGTAAAAAAAAATTAATAGGGTACACCCATACAAACACTAATATAGGCCCCCTTACAAAACTATTTTTATGGTTTAGATTAGTTATTAACCCTTTGACATTAGGTTTAGACCTCTAGTGAGCCCAATACCCAATTTCGTTAAGGCCTAAGGGCACATTTTTTCGAGCTCGAACATGGTACACGAATTCTCAGGGCCGCCCCTGAATATGCTACATAGCGAATAGCGATACACTATAAAAAAAATTTATATTGTATATTATATCAAAATACCCTGGTATATACGCTATTTTACATGTATATTTAACAAAAACCTATAATCAAGTTATTTTATAGCTCTGTTTAATCGCTATTTATATTTTAAAAAATAAAAATAAACTAAACTAAAATCCCGTTATTTGGCTACCTTCGACCTACACGCTACACTTCGCTGTTCGCTATAGCGACCGCCAGTGGCGGACATAAGGCTTACCGGGGGGCAACCTCCGCTACGGCTTGGCGCGGAAAAATTTGGAAAAATTAGTGTAAATTTTGGAAAAATTTGACGTTTTTTCGATTTCGTTACGGCTTATTTATAAAACGTTACGGCTTAGTTTCGTTTCTAGATCCGCCACTGGCGACCGCTATGGTTGATTACTTGATGACAAATATACCTTTTCCCCATGAATCAACTATGACAGTAGTCACTAATTCTAGACTCTATGAGTTCAAGATTCAATTTTTATTAAAATCTAAAACTCAGATAAACATAATACTCCTTAAACCTACAAGCAAAACAATTCTTAACAATGTTTTACATACACAAAAGCTAACCCTAAGTGAAAGGGTGAAAGATATTATTAATTAGTTAGGGATTCATAAAACTAGTGTAGTAAAAACATATACCAGCAAAGCATCCAATTCTTCTTGCAGGAACTCCAGTCTTAATAGCGTGAGAGCTGAATTTTAAGGTGCCAAAGGTGGTGGTACGAGGTTGGTAGCGCAGTGCAGAGCGATTGATTGTGGATGCACGGGAAACAAATTCGAAAGAGGGGATTCGTGATGAGGAGGCCAATTGCGAGTGAAAGGTGATAGAGCACGACATCGTTTACAACCTGATTATGTTGCAGAAGTTCAGTGGAAGACGGAGGATTTTGGATCGACCTGCATACGATGTGTTCGATGAAATGCCGTCGATGTTGAAGATTTTAGGAGATCGGAACTTGCAAGTTACTGATGGGTTAGATGGGATGGGCTCCTCTAATAAGCCTTGTGCACCACGTGTTTGGGCTAACCCTTAAATTACTATTTTAGCCTTTTGATTTTAAGTTTATTATTTTTAAGAGTAAATTGTCATTTTAGTCCTTGTGTTTTGACCGAAATTGCCACTTTAGTACAAATAGTTTTTTTCTTGCCATTTTAATCAAAATAGTTTTGTTTTCTGCCATTTTAGTCCCTGACTTTTGTCATTTTTTGCCATTTTCATCGACCACCACCACCACCATCTCCCGCCACTCACCCCATCACAATCTTCTATCATCGCCACCACCTGCCTGCACCGTCACCACCCACCCACCCCACCACCACCGGTGTCACGACCCTCGACCCACCCTGGACGGAATCGGGAGTCGCGAACAGCTCAGTGGTACCGGTGATTATTTTGAAAACGTTGCAGCGGAAATTTCATCAGGACCGTGAGTTAGGAAAAATATCAGAGTTTAGAAACACCGGATTTTATTTATTAAATAGATGGAATAAATCCATGTTTTACAAAGGTAGCTTTAATAAAGATAAATTTGATTACATAAAACAATATTTCTTAATTTGATTTAATTAATAAAATAAGCCACTTCTTGATGCCTTTCAGTGCCGTCTCCATCTCTACTATAATTACCTGAAACATGTTTGAAAAAGGTTTTGTCAGCGGGAAATACTGAGTGAATCATTCTATTTACTAAAATGACACATTTGTTATAATTTACAGTAGAGTTAACTGCCATTTTCGTCCCTGTGGTTTGGTCACTTTGGCTATTTCAGTCCATTTTTCAAAAATGCGCCATTTTCGTCCCCCACATTCTGGAAAGGTGCCATTTCAGTCCAAAAATCATAACCCAGTTAAGTCAGTTAGTAAATAAGGACTGATTGTGTAAATTTGTAACATAAAGGACTGATTGTGTAAATTTGTAACACCACCACCACTAGCCTTGCCACCACCACCACTCCGCTGCCACCACCACCTCCACCGCCACCACCGCCACCACAAACAACCATGGCAGCCATTGTAAACAACCATCTAGATGAACATCCCTGCATAGACGGGATTTGATGATCCAACTCAGCATTAGAATCATCAACCAATTTAGATTTCAATATCTCCATCAAATGATTGCTTTCATCCCTGCATTATAATTCAACATTTAGAAGAAAAAAACGTTCAAAAAGAAATCTTGAGTTGTACAGAACTACAGATCATAAATTCATGAACTAAGGGCATGTTTGGATGGGCTTCTCAAAACAACTTATTGGCTTATTGACTTATCAAGAAGCCAATAAGTTGTTTTTGTGTTTGGATAGACCAAAAGGACTTTTGGAAATAGCTTTTTGCAAAGAAGGAAAATGAGATTTTGAAAAGCCAAGATTTCATGACTTTTGGATCCAAAAGTGACTTTTCAAAAATGAAATTACTAAATTACCCCTTCTTTACCCCCTTATATCTAAAAGAATGCCCATTTTAGTCATTTTACACCAATAAGCTAATCCAAACACTTTTTTTAAAAACTCCTTTTCAAAAAGTCCTTTTCCCAAAAGTTCTTTTCCCAAAAGTCCTTTTTAACTCTAATAAGCTTAGCCAAACATGCCCTAAACATAACAATTTACCGAGTCAACTGTTTCCCTTTTAGCATATTCACAATTTGATCGATGTCACCACTAGATTTATCTAGTTGAATATTGGCATTATCTGAGATCCCCTTCAATTTATCCCTTTCATTACTAGGGCCTGTATCTCTACTTGAACTGGCTACTACAAGCTGCATAAAAAAGACAATCATCATTCAACAAATTTTTAAAGTAAAGTAATCAATTTCCTTCCAAGATACACCTTTTAAGTATTCACCTTCTAGGATGTGTCAACATGGTCAAACATAAAAACGAATAAGGTTCGAACAATAAAAATTCAATCATGATGACGTAGATTTGTTTCATTGAAAAGGCAGAGTAGACATCAAATCAAGTGTAAGAATTTCTGTAATTCCTTTTTAAGATGAATAATGGGATATTATGTAGCATTTCCATTCTGGAAAATATATGAAGTAAAATTACCTCCTGTTCATCGGTGCCATCATGAAAACAAGTTAGTATCCATTTTGATACACATGATTTAACTGTAATATGTATATAGAATATATTTTGCAAAGTAAAGCAACAACTTTTGTCAATTATGTTTATGCATATGCTCCAACAATTCAATTATTCAACAGATGGAGTATTCACAATTTTCCATCAAATTTTCAATCCTCTTCATCAATGAACATTTCAAATTCCAAATCTTGTATATGACATTTAACACTTCTTATCTACTAATATTGTTCATCTAGACGAAGCTTTTCGGAGTTCATCGGAGAAGACGACCGGAGAAGACGAAGATGTCCCCGTAACCCGCAAGCTTTTCGTTTCGGTATACCGTTCTCGTTCCTTTGTTTTGCTCGTCTGAAAATACAATAAATTCTGACTTTATATTACATACAAACGTCTGAAAATATGGGTCTTGCCATGACGTTGATGGTGGTGGTTCCGGTGGTGGTGGCGGTGGTGGTGGCGGTGGCTGTGGTGGCGGTGGTGGCTGTGGTGGCTGTGGTGGCTGCGGTGGCTGCGGTGGCGGCGGTGGCGGCGGTGGCGGCGGTGGCGGCGGTGGTGGTGGTGGCAGCGGAGTGGTGGTGGTGGCAGGGCTAGTGGTAGTGGTGTTAACTGCCATTTCAGTCCATTTTTCAAATTTACACAATCAGTCCTTTATGTTACAAATTTACACAATCAGTCCTTATTTACAAACTGACTTAACTGGGTTATGATTTTTGGACTGAAATGGCACCTTTCCAGAACGTGGGGGACGAAAATGGCGCATTTTTGAAAAATGGACTGAAATGGCCAAAGTGACCAAACCACAGGGACGAAAATGGCAGTTAACTCTTTACAGTATTAAGAGCGATTACAATGTTTCTATTATCAACCAACTACCCACGGTATTTGTCACTCGACCGAATCTGTGACTATGGTCATATCCCCCAATTGGCTGCCCCAATGGTGACGATTATCAAGTAATGTATACAAAACACCACATACCGGCTGTAACTTGGTGATTACAAAGACTTAATCCCCGTAATTATAACTTTGAAAATAAACACGATTTTGTAAATAGATTTGATAAAAAGAGAGAATGACTCACAAACTGTGAGAAAAGGAGAATGACTCACATTATAATCATGCAGATTCATATGGGCAAAGTTTAGTCTACAGATAAGCCTTGATATATTGCAGATTTATACAGGCAGGGCTTAGCCTATTGATTTTGCCTTGTAACCTAGTGCATACGAACTAGGTAGGTGACTTAATATAATAATTACGATAACTCACGAGATCAAATTCTCACAATGAACGACAAAGTGCAATACTTCATCCATCGAATTAACGATGATCCGTCAAATTAATGACGAACGACAAAGTATAATACTTCATCCATCGAATTAACGATGATCCGTCAAATTAATGACGAATGATAAAGTATAACCCTAGTGTGGGTGGCACTTAAACATCCATTGGATATATTGATCGGTCGAAAAATGAATCGTAATAGCGATTAAGTTAATACCCTGTATCGTAGCAGCACCCCCCCTACTAATTAGTGTTTTTGAGAGTAAACAGAGCATAACTCGGCGCACAAAGTGAATTTGAGCGTCGTTCTGAAGCCAGAATTCAAGTCCCAAACTCCTATATTTATAGGTGAATTTTGTCCATTAGGCGGCCCGCGTGAGAATTAAGCTAACTTGAGGCGGCCCGCGTAAGAACTATTTTCATGCATAGGGTTGCCACGTGTGGGACTAGCTCAGCTGAGTCGACGATTTCTGAAAATTCAACTTGGACAGCACGTAATTTGGATAATCGTCAATAGGGTTTAACCCCCCCTGAGTTTTAGGGGCCCTAATCCTGATTCTGAAAATTATGAAAATTTTAGGGTTTGTTCAGAATCACTTGGGTGTCTCAATTAGGGTTTCCTTTTTGACTAATTAATTTAATAATTATGACTTTTGATGAGAGTCGTTACAACCGGCCATTTTTCAGCCACCCACGTCATCAACCAACACCACCGCCATCATCGTAAAACCAACAACCACCGGCATCATCTTCACTGTAAACCGGCACAACACCATCCCCATACCATCGCATCTGCAAAAAAATGAAAGAAAAATGTGGTTTAGCCAAAATTCACCTAAGTTAACTAATTTTTTTGAAAGGAGTTAGTGGGTTGGATGAAAATGGCAAAAAATAATAAAAGCCAGGGACTAAAATGGCAGAAAACAAAACTATTTGGACTAAAATGAAAAGAAAAAAACTATTTTGACTAAAGTGGCAATTTTGGTCAAACCTCTGGGACTAAAATGACAATTTACTCATTTATTTTTAACGTTTTACTATAAATCATTTTTTTAACAGCAAAGAAGGTTGCTCATACTCTACTTTACACCAATTAATGAAATAACTTTCATTGTCCATGTTTGAACATGTAACTTGTTCTTTAATACTTTACACCAATTAATGAAATAACTTTCATTGTCCATGTCTGAACATGTAACCTTTTCTTTAATAGACATACCAAGTGTGCTAGCCCCACATTAGTTGAATATAACTTATCTGGTTGCTTGTACTCGATGATAATGTTTACCAAAAAAATGTAAGAGAAATTAGCAATTTAGCAAATTGAACAATTTGGCCAGTTTGCTTTTTCATCATTCTAAAATGATTATTGGTTTGGTTGAGATCTTATGTTCAAAGCGAATCTAGCCGAATCGCATACATCTATGTTGTTGAGTTCATGTCAATTGTCTATTAAAAAGAAATTAAGCAAGACTAACGTTTATAAGATTATATTATTATGTAACAAAATATTGAATTAATAAACAATTAACTAGTTAAGAGTTAAAAAGCCTAAAATTGTATTCCTGTAAGAAGGAATGGTGATTATTAAAGAATTGATACGAAAAAATAGAAGATGTTGGATTTCATCAATAGAATGGAAATTCTAACACTTCATAGCAAATGTTCATATTTATAGGCAACTATGACTGAGAGAAGTGTGAGAGTTGAGGAGGGGAAAACTATCATGCGACCATGTTATGCCGGCGTATGACGAGAGTAGAGAGAGAGGAAGAGAGGCGTATTTTGACACTCTCCATATGAGGCAAAAATCGACGAGCTCATGGGCCTACCTCTCTCACAAAGCGCCCTCTTCCACACCTCTCTTCCACACATGATGCCTTTCTTCTCCATCTCAATCCTCCCGCCTCAACTTTTATGGAGGATCAATAGACCCTATTGCAGATGCTCTTATTTGCTTAGGTATGATTTTTTATGATGCATAATAATAATAATAATAATAATAATTTAATAAAATGAGATATTTGATAAAAGAAAAAAAAAAACCCTCAATTTAAAAGGAAAGAAAAAGTCAGTGTGCACTGCAGATATATATATATATATTTTTTTTACGGCAAATTTAGATCACCGACGGACCACTGAACCACTCGATCTTATCCATTTCCACTAGGCAATAATGCCTATACACCAATTCAGAAGGAAACTCAATAAATCTGAGAAAACCCACTCTTGTGAGAATCAAACTCAGGACCTAATGGTCCGTAATAATGAATTAGCATTTAGGAATCATAATAAAGATTTGAGTAAACTTCAATTTTGTCCATGTGATTTGTTAATTTTAACAATATTAGTTCAATAGTTTGCATATTGGAACACTTTTAGTCCACCACTCTATCAGTCATCCAATAGAATGGTGGACTAGAAATCTTAAAATATGCAAACTATTTGATAATAAATACTATTCTCATCCAATCCATCAAATTATACATACATTTCACTAAAAAACAACTCCTATATCAATATATTTTCACTAAAAACAAATACTTTTTCTCTCCTTTTCAATTAAATAATATTATCATTACACTTTTTTCTCTCATTCACTCACAACCACTTCCAATATATATTAAAAAAATTATACTGGGTGAACAGTGTCCCCCAAATATACAGATGAACAGTAATATTTTCTCTCTCCTCCACTCACAACCATTTTTTATACCCTTTATAATATAAAAACTACCCCTCACATATTTTGATGGTTTGGATGAGAATGCTTAGACTAGTAGGTCTCAAGATTTTTACTACAGTAATAATAAAACCCAAACTCCTGTCGATTGGCATATGATATATCTTATCAGATATCCCCGGTGTCGCAGGTGGCGCCACATTGCATCAAATCCATAAAAAAATGGCCGCCGGATGTATAACTATTTGCACCCTTTCTCCCCATTCCCCTTCTTCCATTACCCACACTCCGTCGTCAGTTATCATCAAGCGCTTCAATCTAAAATTCCAGCAAAATGAAAAAACAGCAACACACGGACGATACAGAGCCAGTCTCATCATGAATCCTGAATCATTCGAAGTCGGTAGACTAATCGGAAGCTACGGCTTCATGAACGTCACCAGGTATTAAAACCCTCCCTACTTCACTCACAAACTATCTTCCTATCCTATCAATTCCAATTGCTTCTTTTATTTGAGAAATTTTGTATTTGTGTATTTGTGTTTGTGCAGTTATGATACTTCACCGCAGTTACAAGACGTAGGGGGGTTGAAGTTTCAGGATGTTAGAGAAGGTGATGTGCAAATTAGGTCAGTAATATCTAAGATATCGGATACCAGTACCGATACTTGAGATATCGGTTATATCATGCTAAATTTATATATATAGCAAATTAACACTGACAATTCAGTATACTTTCATACCATTAACAAATTAACCGTTTGCAACTTGCAAAACACTAACAATTGTAGCAAGTGGGAACGGACTTAGACTTAAAACACTAACATCTAACAATTAAGACTTAAAACACTAGTAGCAGCAATAAGAAGAAAGACGAATGGTAGAATTAAGAAGAAATGTACTGATATCAGGAAAATCGATTATATTTCGGTCAAATATCGGTCAATATCGCTGATATAATCGGTACCGATATTCTGACCAATATTTTGTACCAATATCTCAGCAGCAGGGGACCGATAACCGATATTTCACTGCTATATCGGTGATATATTGGGATAATTTTTATAATTGATGTTTAAAAAAGGGTAGATGCACGGTACCCTTGACCGCGGAAGTGATCCCACTTCCCAAGCTAACGACCCGACAACGCTGCCTGGCGGTGAATGCCCTGCCAACTCGAGGGGAACGAAGAGCCTGGGGTTACCAGGTTAAGTTAAGAAGAAACCTCAGTGGAAATGACTCCATTCAATACAGACAAAGCCACAAAGGTGGCTAGCGTGGAAATGACTCCTTTCTATACAGACAGATGGTAGAGCACGTGACAGAAGAGAGATAGCACATCGATCAGTTTTTACTTTTTGTTTCAATTCCAAAATAACATGACAGAAGAGAGAGAGCACCTAAAAAGGTTAAAGTCGGGAATAGCGGCCCTCGCAACTCACTGCTTTTAGCTAGTATCACAGTTTAGGGTTTTAGTTGATCATGATTGTTTATATGTTGTTTTTTGTTTTAATGTTACAGCTTTTCTGCAGACTTTACGAAGGACGAGTAGCGCAGGGCCCACGTAAGGGCACTCCAATCATTTTTAAAGTAAGATGCATTTGGTTTTGCTGAACAAACATTTGTGTTATTGATGCTTATGTTATTGTTAATCGTATAGGTTTATCCGGGGAAGCAAATAGGTGGTCTTGAGGCTGATATGATGGCATCAAATGAGCTGAAATCTCATGCTTTTCTTCAAGTACATTTAAAACATTATATTTGACCAATTGAGTTGTTGTGGAGGGTTCAATACATAACCTTAAATAGTGCGACAACCGTTTTGAAATATTCATTTATTTGATCTAGGCTTCTAACATTAGTGTTAGAATAAATCATGCCTGTGTGAATATGCTTGAATTGATATATACATATGTGCATAGGGTAGGGTTCATTTGAGAACCACTCTTATTGCGAGAACCATGAGAACCAATGTGAACACAACAAAATAAACCCATCCACCACCACCCAAAACCTAAACACCCACCCCCACCCCACCCCACCACAACAAAAAAACCTAAACACCCCCCACCCACCCTAAACATTTACACACGTGTAGATTCACTATAGCTCTATAATCTCCACATGTACACGAAAGTGTTATGAAGAAGAGAGAGATGAGAGAAAGTGGGGAATTTGATTTTTTTGATTATATCATTTTCAAATATTTTTTTATGAATGATTAAGATTGGCTCTTGCACTATTTGTGGTTATGTGTTGAACCTTCCCCTTGATTTGCTTTTACTACATACAGCGATTCATAGTGATGAGATCTTCTCTGCAGAGTTGTTCACAGTCTATCAGCAAAAACATTCAAATTCTATTAGGAGGTTTCGAGACTAAAACGGGAGAGCAGGTTGTCAACATCCAATAATCCGATATACATTGAATCTGTTATAAATTTCTTTTTTTTAAAGTTCCTCTTAATGTTTTCATTTTATGAAGATTATGACTACTATATTTGTAATCTAAATAATAAACAGTGGCTTGCATTTCGCAACGATGGGAAATACAGTGCAGCAGACTATGCCAAAGCTTCAAGTGAGAAACTTTCAAAAAACCGTGCTCTTGGAGAGCAAAAATCCTGGAATCCCTTTGAAGAAGAATCGAATATGAAAAGAAAAAGATTTTTTATTATTAAACTTCTTCAAGGTGTTTTATCTGGTTTGGCATACATGCATGGCAATGAAAGATTACATCAGAGCCTTGGCCCATCT
This sequence comes from Helianthus tuberosus, assembly GCA_030545235.1. Classification (NCBI taxonomy): domain Eukaryota; kingdom Viridiplantae; phylum Streptophyta; class Magnoliopsida; order Asterales; family Asteraceae; genus Helianthus; species Helianthus tuberosus. The sequence goes on from CM060433.1 coordinate 164,796,224, forward strand.
TCAGTCGTTCTCAAGTACGTAATTGTTATTGTTTCTTTTTTCTTGAAGACGCGATTTGTAGTGTATTAAAAAGGTAGATTAAACGTATGTGTTGGTATTCCAGTACAATGGTAGATAAAGATGCTGCTTATCTTGTTCCAAGGCTCCGTGATCTTGCCTTCTCAGTTGATATACGGTATGCTTGTGGTGATAGTCATAATTGAATGTATTCTTTTTTATAAACAACCTTTGATTAATTTAATAGCTTTTTGCTCTAGATTTTCAAGCTTAGAGGAAAATGCATATGGATTGTCTGAAGGTCTTTGGAGACGAGCAAGATCATCTGGGGCATATACGACTATGGAAAAACGAGCTTTTGGAATAGCAGATGATATGTAAAATGTCTTTCCTTAATCTTTACTAATAGTGTAAAAATATATATAATTGGTATTGTTTACTCATCCTCGGTTATTCTTCTTTTATATATATAGTTATGGAGCTGGTCTTCTTTTTGCAACTTTGGCTTTTATTCCATTTTGTGAAGCAGGAATTGTGGATAGCCTTTCATTGCAAGCACGTTCACATAACTATTTTGAAGCCATTTTTCCTCCTTTCTTTATAAATATATATATAAAATTGTGGTTTTGAACTTGCAGAGGCTGCTAGAGACGACTTTCAAACTTGATCTTGCGGCTACCAGAGAGTAACAACACTATTAAATTTTTTTAAATAATATTTTGTAGTCATAAATTAATACACATTCTGCCTATGTTTTGATTAGGTATTGCTTAGCTGATGATCGGTTTCTAGACGCTGTTAAGTTTTTGGATTCGGGTGATGGTGCTGGCTGGGAGTTATTACAGGTTCTGTTTCATTTTATGGATTTGGGTGTGTTTATTTGTCACATCAGGATTATTATGTTGCTATTATTTTTACTTTTGTTTTGATTAAATGCAGATGATGTTGAATCCTGACTTCAGGAACAGGCCAATTGCTGAAGCTGTATTGAAACACAGGTTCTTCGCTGCAGCTCTTCTTTGAAGTTTTCTTATAGTAACGGGAATTATTGGCTACTAACTAATATGGCAAAACACTGTAATCATTTTTGTGTTAATTTAGCTGAATATTTTGTTTCATTTGAGAGTATAACCGACAAAAACACTATCCTTCATTGTTGTTTTATGTATAGAAAAAATGGACAAAAATCTGCTAGTTCAAACTAAACAGAAACATGATTACTGATAAGCATTACCAAACTGAAAAAAAAAAAAGATTTTAGAATAATCTGAAGACATTCTGATTCGGGATTCCTCAGTTATTCGAATTACACGGCCTTTGCTCTATCGCTTGCCTATGGACACATCACAAACTGGTCAGCCTTATGAGTTGTCGCAGCTAGTGAATCTCGAAACAGTATTACAAAATAATAATAGCAAGTATTTATAACAAACTAAGAGTACCCACCATGGATGTGTGTTTGTACATGTTTTCGGGTGTGCCACATGGCACCTGGCCTACCAATGAGAAAGTTCTCTTTCCTGCCCTACTCACATACCTCAAAACACATTTCTCTCTCTCCTCTATCTTTCTTACCCCCTCACATCACCGTTTTTAGTTTTTTACTTTCTTACGTCACTAAAAACACCCTTTTTGTAGATGCTCTAATAAATGTTATCTTCTACCGTTAATCTCATGAAAATCCTCATTCTATCGGGTATGACAAGATTTACATCAATGTGAGAATTCTACGAGACTATTAACACTCTACACTCAAGGGCGTGGAAGGAATATGTCGCAAAACCATTTGGTGGCACCAACTTTGCAGAAAACTGGTGTGGTTAGGGAAGTAAACACCACACCAATGGGGCATGAAGGGGGAGGTGTGAGCCTAGTAATGCTTGAAGGGGCAGAAGGCGTCGATGTGTGCAGTAGTCACACCCTGGGCTTGGATCATTACAGAAATTTGAACAAAGCCATACATGTGTTCAGACAAGAATTTACCTGTCATGCAAGACAAATTCCTCAAACACGGAAAACAAGTTTCTTTAGCTGCTTAACGAGTGACCACACAAAATTAGTTGTGCATAGAAAAACACCAATTCCTCACTTACGATTGCATTTGTAATTTGTCATTAAAGTAAGAAATAGCAATTGGTTTCATTTATTAATCTACATCGACCCTTGTTTGAAACACAATCACCTATAAATATTAAGTAATAGCAATAACTCCGATATAAAAGTATTTTTTTTAACCTCAAAGTAAATAGATTTTATAGTGCTACACAAACAAACATGTAACAAGCCAAAGAAAAACCTATTCCTGTGTTCATGAGAAATATACTTTCCAACACTGACTTTAACATTAACCCAAAATTAAAACATACAAACAAATAAACTCTTCCTTAAAAGATGCGAACTGGCTTCCCCATGGTTGTCTTCAAGTATAAGCATCGCACCTGAATTCATTAAAAGTTAAAACAATAAAAAAAAGTATTATAAAACTTGTATAAAAAAAACATTACTGCAGGCGCATATATAACTCACATTTTGCCAATTCTTCTTTAGCAAAGAAACTAAGAAATTGACACTCATTTGAACGTTTTGGAAAATTTGCTTTTCCTCCATGCTGCAGTTTCCAACAGCCACTCCCATGCAGAGCACCTTCTTTAGTTGAAACTTGACTGTTGCTTTGGTCTCATTGACTTTCGCCTCAAGGGATTCCTGATGACTAACAAGTGTCGGGAACTTACCTGCATTTTATAATCATAACAGGTATCATGGTGAGAAAGCTGATGGTTATAACTTATAAGATAAAAAGAAAATGCATGATCCACTCTCTGTACTTTATCTTGTATTTTGCAACCATGTTACCATATCGTAAAAACCAATGACTTGGTTGTTGATTTTATTTTTATTCAAAATACAACTTGAGCAAGCATCATTAGTGTCACCAAAGCGACAATTTACAGGATGAATTATGTTTTGCAGAGCCTAATCTAATGTTAGTACTTACTACTTAGTTGTTAAAAGAATAGTTTCTACTTGAGCATTTTAGACTACAAAATCTTAAAAGGATTGAAACTTGAAAGCATGTAAACGACCTTTGTTGGTTTAATGAAACAAAGAAATATGTAGCGACAACAGGTTGAAACGGATACACCTACCAGCTTTGTTTAGACCAGGACCCAACAAACGAGGAATTTGCTTGATGACAGACTCAGAAGCCAAGAAAGCTTGGTGTTTTTTAGCAAGCTTCTTCACCAACTTCTTGTTCTTGTTCAGCTTCTTCAGTCCCTCAACATCCATGTACTCAAGTCCTATTTTTTGGGCCTGTAAATTTATATTAAAAATCAATTACTATGTTCCATATCACATGCTTCTAAACACGCCCATTGTGATACAGTATATATGAATATCACAATAAAGCTATGACAGTCATGTTCCAAATGCTAATACTCTGTATAAATTAGACTATCTTGTGTAAGTCACGGTTGTCGGTTGATAAAACAGAAGCTTGAATATGGCATTATCAACAAACAGATAAAACGTATAGCGATAAAAATGCTTGTTGTAACTTTGATAACACTAAATACTAAATAGCAGTATCAATAACACATATGACTAAAGCATTACTTGTAACCATTCAATATACCATATATTCTAACAGTTAATATAAACCAAACCAAACCAAAATAAAATAAAATAACAGTTAACAATCACCTCTTCAACATGTTGGGCATCTCCAAGCATGCAAACTTTCAATTTGGGGCGAGGAATGTGAGGCAACTTCACTGTACCACTGAAACGTTTGTCCTTTTGCGGATCATAATTCTTCAAACCAATTTGAAGCTCAATGGTTTCAGTAAAATTACGCTTCTTTTCTTTAGCATCAGTAGTGATCTGAGTAATTGCCTCTCTGAGGGCTTCACTTTGAAGCTTACTGCAAAATAAACAGTAAATTCAGTGTGCTAATTAACATTTTATAACATCATATCTACAACAATCAATCAATAAATTTAATTATCAATCATTTAATGAGCTTCGCAAACATCAATAAACATACCTCATTCTCGGAAACTTTTCTTCTCGTTAGCTTAACTTCTGCAAAAATCAAATGCAATGAAAACTTATAGTTAACATCAAAGAGGCATATGGATCAGAGGATCGTTGATATCTAGATTCATATTATTGACAAGAACAAGCTTCTAAATTAACAATTTGCATCAATTACATTACAATTGTAATCAACTACTAACAATGGATGATTATATGCATCGTAGCGATTGACTAACTGAAATTTGAATGAAAACAATAGAACGAGCAGATTAAACTAGTGAGAAATGATGAATAAGATCGTACCTCCAGTAAAGAACCCTGAAATTAGGGTTTCAAAGTGGCGACAGAGTCACGCACCAGAAATGGCTTATCGTAATATATGAGGTTGAAATTGAAACCCTAAATCAACAGATGAATGGGCCTTGTACTTTAGAGCCTTAAAGTAGCCCATTATCATTTTCTGTTTTCAAACCAAATAAGTGACTGGGCTATTACAAATGATGGCCCAAATATGTGGGTGGGTTAATTTGTTTCCTTTTTTTTAACGGTGAATATTACTCTACTCCTGTTCCTAAACTACATCAATACGTTATTAGTTTTACTCCATGCCAGAAATTGAACTTTGGTTTTCTCCCTGAGAGACAAGAGCCTACGCCTAGCCAAAGCTGGAATGACATTTAATAAAAATAAAAATAATTGTATTTTGAATTCACAAAAATCTAAAGTTCGATTCGAAATCTAAATCAAATTTGGAATCAGTTGCTAATTAAATTTGAAATTGAAAATCGAAACGAATTTCGAGTTTTTAAAGTCCAGTTTGAATATTAAACACCTCTACTTAAAAAATACGTAAAATGGATTTGTACTCAACTTGGAATTCTGGTTCGCGTATTATGACGACATGATGGACACGTAACGTTAGTAAATCTTAATTTAAGTTGTAATATATCTTATAAAATTTGATAAAATAAATAAGTAAACACATAAACACAACATATCCACTCGAGAGTGATTTAGGTGTTGTTTGTTTTTTCTAAAAAACTCTGCGCGGGCTCTTCTGTCTGCGCCGCGTAGACATTGTTACGCGCATACTGTTTGTTTTTCCGCAGACATTTCACTAAAAAATGTCTGCGCGAGCTCTTCTTGGTGCAGACTTAGCCCAACCACTTCTAAGATCTTCTAAGGTCTGCAGAGGATTAAACACCACTACCCACCACCACCGTCCATCACCACCACCACCACCACCGTATACCACCCACCGTACACCACCACCGTATACCACCTCGTACACCACCCACCGTCCACCACCACCCACCACCCACCACCATCCATCACCACCATCGTCCACCACCCACCACCACCATCTACCACAAACACCGTCCACTACCACGGTCCAGCACCACCACCACCCACAACCACCGTCCGTACACCACCACCAGTTTATTTTAGAAGTTTACTTACGTTAAAAAACAAACAGTATTCTTTTTGCAGACTGCAGAGGTTTGGTCCATCTCTTCTTCTACATATGTCTGCAGATGTTGTCCACAGACTGCAGACATTTTACATCTTAAAAAACAAACAACACCTTAATAAAATAAATAAGTAAACACATAAACACGACATATCCACTCGAGAGTGATTTGTTTAGCTAAACATGTTAATTAAAACTAACTCAAGTCTCTTTCATGAATTCCCATCGCGTTTAGATCTAAACATTTATGTACAAAATCACCACACATTTTTTCTCGTATGACAAATGAATGGTGTGGGACGAAGTCAGTCACAAACAAGGCATAAAAGTTGGAGTTTCCAATCAATTATTAGATCAAAACATAAATTTACCCAAAATCTAAATTAATGTCATCTAACCATCACCTTCTTTGATAGCAAACCAAACACTAAAGGGAGAATAACATCATCATCACCATGAGTGCGTCATCTCGAAGAAGCGGAGGCCTGCTTGAAGGACTATACAAAGTCGTTATGCGACGTACTTCTGTCTACGCCACTTTCGTCATCGTTGGTGCTCTTGTCGGTGAACGGGTCAGAATTCCGTCCTCCCATATTAGTCATGCAGATAATCAAACACATGCATATGTTATTGAACAATGGATTTGTATTGAGAAAAATAATTGCATTTTATGACCAATGGATTTGTGTTGATGAGTTTCAGGCCGTTGATTACGGAGTTCGTAAACTCTGGGAGAAAAACAATGTTGGGGTAACGTCTTGAACTCTACATCGTCGTACTATTTTCCATTATGTTCTGTTGCACACAATTACAATACACGTTTCATCTTAAATGAATTATCTGCAATTGTAGTTTTGTTCTAACATATCACCGTGCCATGCAGAAGCGATACGAAGACATTTCTGTTTTGGGACAGAGGACATCTGAATGAAATGTGGTTTGATCACCCTTTGGTATCGTTATGTGAGTGAGTAAACCTGCAAAAGATTAAAGTAAAATGCAGTTTGATGATCTGTTTTAACATTTTTGGTTTGTGTTTAATAAAAGTTTATTATAGCTAAACAAATATGATCAATTTCAAAAGCTGAAATATACATAAGAATAGCTCTAGTATTTATTTAGCTACTAAATATACGTCAACATATAAATGTTTGGTTCAGAGAACATTACTAATATCGCAAAATAATATCTAAACATCATATGACATTGTAGCATATAGCATGCATAATGTAACCAATATAAACGGGTTCATCCAGCCACAAGGGTCCTAAAGATTTCTTCGCATAACCCGCTATCAAAAGCTAAGAAATGCCCTTTGCCTGGAACCTCATGATACCGAACAAACGGAAGCTTTTCAGAAAGAAACCGATTTATTTTATATGGTATGACTCTATCTTCATAGCCCTGCCATATATGTGCAGCACCATTGTTGTCTGGCCATGGATTACTCATATCCAACGGGTCAAACTCCCATTTTCCATAACCAGCCATTATGTCACGATACAGACATTCATAAACTCCTTGCTGACATCTCTTTTCCTAATTTTTGAAACATATTAAGTAGGAGTTAACTTGTAAGGTAAAAACGATCGAGTTGACTTTTAAGGTCAAAATGACTACCGTTGATATGATTACATAATACTGCAACATAATTCTTTTCCTAATGTTTGCCTAATACTTACCATTTCTGCATTACTTTAAATCTCAAAAAAATATTCTTAATGCAAAACATTTTTGCTACAATATCAAAAAATAGTTGTAGGAGGTTTTTTTTTTTTTTTTTTTTCTAAATGTTACCCACCATCTCTTAGGGATTGTAACTGTTATTGTAAATTTCAAATTATTTCACAGTTCATACTGGTTACAACTTTTCTTATTGGAAAATAAATTCAAAATAAAACATTTGTCTTTTGTCATCATCAAAATTTTACTATATTCTATTATTTGTGCAACTAAATGCAGTTATGAATTTTGTGATGAAAATAACTTTGACCGCATTTGAATTTAGGAAATAACTCACTTGTTCTTGGTAAAATAACAGTTACAGATATTCATATAGAGTCATCTTGGCCATTAGTAAGGTTTTCAACATCTTTCATGAGGGTAAAACAAAATAATGCGGTTGTGATTTACTTATTGTATTGACCAATATGTATAATTATTGGATTTATTTTTCAAAAACTAAATGAAACGCATTTTCTTTTATCATAAATAGCTATAGCTACGAGAAGGAGTAAGCTTTATGTTCAAAATTTGTAAAAGGAACAGCATTGAAAGCTGCGGAAATGAGTAATTTTTTAAAGTTTTGGCACAGATATTCAACAATACAATTACAGTGTATGGTATATTTTTAGAATTTTTGCAAGCACAATGGCAGCATTAAAACCAAGCACTAATTACAGAAGTCGATCAATCCACAATATGTATCAAGCCATTTGAAAAATAGTTGGTTTCACCTTAAAAATCATATATTGCTACTTTTCAATTATACTTGAAATCCAATAGCGTAATGCTTAGTAAAAACATAATTAAACCACCAATTGATCGTGTTATGATAATGTGGCATGATGAAATATCATCAGTTTATAAATTTGAAGATATCTAGAGGGCGTTTGGGATTGCTTGCCACCAAACAACTTACTATATCAAAGTGCAATAAGCAATCCCAAACAGTTGGGGCGTAGTTAAAGCTCAATCATGCAAAATAGTGATAATTTATTTACCTGATTATCGTCTGGATTTGGTGGCTGGTTCTTGAAGAACTCCAAATCTGATTCGGAAAATATATCCAATTTTCCCGCCAACATACTTAATGATGGAAATATTTTTTGATTCATCCACCAATGAAATAACCACGGGGCATAATGTGCCACACGAAATGTCCATCTGTCTTGAGCAAGCAGTAGCTCGAAGCATTTTTTAGCCATATCAGCAGGTAAACATGGCCACCAGTAATTCACAAACGGAACTATAAGTGAAGCCCCTGACAACCTTCAATCACAATTTTTTATATAAAAATTGTAAGAACGTAACATTGTTGACCAAGAGACAAAATGTTATTAGAAGTTATTTCATATCATGCCTGTGTGGTATGTACTTAAGGCAACTCCAAGTAGCATATGCACCCATTGATAATCCCATTACATAGAATTTGGGACCAATTTGCAATTTATCAGCTAATTCTTGAATATCAAATGCTTCACTTTTGACAGTGCGTTTTGGATGTGGATCACTCTCTCCATAACCTGCTCTGTCAAATGAAAGAATGTAAATTTGCAGCTCCTCAATAAGCTCCTGTCATTATCGAAGGGCATTTTAGACATTTGAAACAGTAAAAAAATCTCACAAAAGTGTATAATATTAAGTAGGGTTAGGTTCCGGTACAAATGGATCTTAAGTCTTAACATACAAATTGGGCTTAACAAGAGAAGTGGAGGTTTTTTTTTTTTTAATTTTTTTTCCCATCTTGTCAAACACGTATTTTAGTCCCAGAATCTAAAAATATAAATTCATGTTTTTACACTATAATTACTCTACTAGAGTAAATACACGATTTTTTTATTTTTATTTTTTTTACATTTTGCAATTAAAGTATTAAACATCATACAGTAGATGGAAAAAGAAAATTAAAAAAAAACCTTCATTCACTTCTCGTTTTATGGCCATTTTGTATGTTAAGACCCATTTTAAGGCCATTTTATATGTTAAGACCCATTTGTATTTGATCCTTACACGTTTTAAGTAAAACATTACAATTTACATGAGCCAGAACAAGACAAATATTTGGACTTGCTTATGAAAACAACTTATTTTACCCTTATGCTTATAAATTTTGAATCCAACAAGAATAATCCATTTGAAATAACCAATCTTAGTCTGCTTATCGAATAGAACTTGTTCTACACTAAACTAAACAGATAAGCATAAACACTTTTCTTCATCTAAACTCTCAAAAGTGCAAAACTAATTTAAAAAAAACGTAAAATGCAGATAAGTTTAAGATACCTGTGAAAGAGGTAGTGTCAAGTCTTTGGAGCTATCGAAGCCATGACTTACAATAATCTTGTGTTTAGCCTCATCTTTCGAGACACCCCATTCTCTGTAGGCTAAATGCCTTCCATCATCAAGTCGTACCCGCGGCGAAGTTATAGGCGGGCCGCTCGGTGATCCACATATTCTAGGTGGCGGCGGCTTGATTTGCATATAAGCCCATCCAATCAAACCGCCAACCACTGCTACCGCTACTTTCACAATCATTGCTACAAAGAAAAACATATTAACATGTCAACAACTTAGGGGTGTTAAACGGGTCGTATTAGGGTTGGCGGGTTCAACCCGACCTGAACCCAAAAATTTTAGACGAACCTGAACACGACCAAACCCAAAAATCGTGCCATACATATAAACCCAAACACGACCCGAATATTAGCGGGTTGACCCGAACACGTCCCGTTCAACCCGAATTTACTATTTTTCTGCAAATTAATATAATAAAATTAAAATTTACTAAGAAAAACACAAATATATATAATACAATTACATTTATTTAAATTATAAAATCTTATATCGGTTTCTCTTTTTAAGTTATAATTACGGCATGATATAGTGATATACACACCTAATTTAATTTATGACATAAAACATATTGTAAAAAAAATACAGTATAATATAAATGGGTTAAACGGGTCAACCAGCCAACCCGACTCGTGTAGCTAAACGGGTTCGCGGGTTCAAGCTGAAACTGACCCGATAATTATATTTACTTTTAGCATTAAACATATTTCTTTAATTTGAACTTTTAATAATCTGTTTTAATATTACTGATACTATCTTTAGTACCGTATCGTATAACATCAGTATAGTTGTTTTATTATTAGTGTCATCATGTTTTTATTATTATTATGTACGATTTGATAAAAGTTATATTCGAACGGGCCATATATAGTTGATTTTTTTATCATCACAATCAAACATATACCAACCAAACAACATTGGTAACGGTACCGCATTCGTTTTTATAGTTTTCTCAACCTGGCGGTATAAAATTCATTGAACACAAAGTTATATTCACAATAAAGTATTTTTTAGTATCGTAACGAGTGTCTATACAATACCAGTATCGCAACGGACCGAACACCATAGGTACCAGTACAAGTATTCGTTTCTATTGTTTTCAGTCGATGTAAAACACGTGTCGATTGGCAACGGTTGTTATGCCGAGTGCCGATATCGTACTGGTACTATAACGAACCAGACCGATGGATAATGACCAAAGGACCGCAACAAAGCGCGCGGGAATCCCACCCACTAATAGACTTATAAACTTACAGTAGAAAAAATATCATTCATGATAATAGCTGAAGTGAAAGATACTATCTATACAAAACACAATAATCAGATAATTTGTTGATTTTGTTTAGCAACTCTGCTTATTTACTGATTTAAGCATGTATACGTTTACTATTTTGATCCTCCCTTTAATGGGCTAATATCATCAGGTAGGTAATAAAGGCAGATCGAGTGGACTACAGTCTACATACAGATTTGGGGGTTTTTAATCAAGGATGGCATTTGTGAATTAACACAACACATCCGATGAGTGAACTAAAACTGAAATACTGCTAAAAGAAGTGAAGTGGATCATCATTCAACAAACAAACAACATAATATTTGAAAACATGACTGCGATTGAATCTGGCAATTAAATAAACAAAATTCGATGAAAATTTTAGATAGGATGAGAATCATGTTACCGAAGTGGTATGCTTGTAGTGACTGACTGACGAGTGAAGCTGCTGATAATTTGATGGATGGAGCAATGGCATCATGTAATGAAAGTTTTGATTAAATTATGGTACATGTGATAGTGACCAAGAGTCTGTCGTCTTGTTAGATCATTTCATTGAGCAATGGCATCCACAAATCTGTTTTTTTTTTAATAAATATATCGGATTTAATTACATAATAATCCAAACTTTCACCGATTGGCTGATATCACTCCAACTTTCAATTTATACAACATTACTTTCAACTTATTTTCCTCTAGCACTCCTGGACCCTAAGAGCATTCACATCCAACCCACTAAAATCTGTGAGTGGAGTTTTTATAATATAAAGAGTATAAAAAGTGGTTGTGAGTGGAGAAGAGATAAAATGTTACTGTTCATCTGTATATTTAAGGGGACACTGTTCACCCTCTATAATTTTTTAATATATTTTGAAAGGTGATTGTGAGTGTAGGAGAGAGAAAAGGTAATGATAAAGGTATAAAAAAATATTATTTAATTGAAAAGAAGAGAGAAGATAAAGTGTTTTTAATGTAATTTAGAGTAAAAAATTGATGGAATGGATGTGAATGCTCTAACCCAGTTAACTGATGTAAGATCCTCCACTTGTGGTGGAGTGGTGGAAAGGATTTGGTTTTCCTAGGATGGCCAAGTTCGATCCCCACTCCCATCACATTTGGGGGAATGGCAATGAACGGGTGGAGGGCCAGTTGGTTCGAAACCCGGGAGCCACCCCGAGTTTTCTATTACAGTGCATTTACTCCAGAGAGTCCCCGACTCTTGTGGAGGGTGCAACTACACGCTCCCGGTTAATCGGGTGGGCAGTGGGCTGGAAATTTTCTCGGGGAACGCCTTAGCCAAACTCTGACGCACCAAGCGTGGGCCCGGTTAAGACAACATAGCCTTGGATGCCGGAGTGGGGTGGAGGGGCCTACCCGAGTTATAGGGTAGGTGCGATCTCTATCGCCTGTTGTAGAAATATCGCCGTTCAAAAAAAAAAAAAAAAAAAAAAAAAAAAAAACTGATGTAAGATATCACATCATGTCAGCTGTCATATCATCAAAATGCCACGTCAGTTGCCACATCAACCACCACGTCAGCTACCAAGTCAGATGACACGTAAGCAAAGTTGCCACGACAGCTGCCACGTCACCCAACAAAGTGTCACATCAGCAAAAACTAATTGGGTTAGGATTTAGTGTGGTACAAATCAAAAGTTGGGGCTGATATCGGCCAATAGGTGAAAGTTAGGGTTATTTAAATCCAATATCTTTTTTTTATAAACGAGTTAAGTTCTTAAACCGAATTCGGTTTTTTTTTTTTTTTGTTATAATTGAATCAAACTGGTACAAGCTATAAACTGGTTTAGGAGGGAAAATGTCTGAACCTATCGAATCGCTTTGGGTCGGGTTATAAATCGGTTCGTTTTTAAACCGGCTTGGGTTATAAACTGGTTTAAAAAACAAGACTACAGATTGATGCCAAACTTACGGGTTTGATTAAGCCGAAACTGGTTTTTTTGTTGGATCGATTTCGGGTCAGGAATCAGTTTGGCGGGCCTAAACCGGTTTTATTTACACCTAATGACATGTGGTGAAAGTTTAATTAAACTTACACAGGGGCTTGCTTCGGGTTTGTCTTCCTTCTGGGCCTGCACCACTTCAACGCATGGCCCACATGTTTTCTTTAATTGCAGTTCAGACACTTTGGCCCATGTCTCAAATATAGCAACCAATTTACGAGCCAAGCCCGTGTTAAGTAATACTTCCAAGTGATTACTAATTCTAGCCATTTTCACAACTGGATATTTTGACAGAAACCATGGTTTCAAGAATCCTTTTTTTTTAATAATCATTGTAAAGCACTAGAATTTATAGTATAAAACGATTTGAAGCTCGAGAAGTTGATCATTAGCACATGTTTAACTTAATTGCATCTATTTACCTATTTTTATATTTATTCGCAACCTACAAAATATATAAAAAATAAACAAAGTAATATATTTCACAATCATACTAGTGCATTTATTAAACAATTAACATGATTAAAGTGTATCTAAATTGTATCGATCAGCCATTATGTGTCATCTTATCTAGGGATAACCTCGGTATCGGTATCAAAAATCGTTAAATTGGGTTCCGGTTCCGAAAATGATTGATACGGTACGGTATTGGTAGGGCTGACAAAACAACTATTATCGTGTTTAACAGGTCAGAGTCGACGCGGTTAACACAAGCATCAAACACGAATACGACTTGTTTAACTACTTTATGCATCGTGTTTATAACACAGTTGTATGTTTCAGAGAGAAATTTATATATACCCCTACAAACTTCCAAAATATCATATATACCTCTGCAATGGAAGTATCTATAGAAAACATTTATAATTTAGAAAACTTGGGAAACTCTAACCTCCCGAATTTAAAAAAAAAAAGTTTACACATGTTATATACATGTTTTTAAGGGTTTTGGGCAAAAAAAATCAAAAAAGCGCCGAGTGGATATTTTTTTAAAAAATAAACAAATTTCTGGGGTAACATATGTCAGACGAATGTAACATATGTTACACCAAAACTTGTTTATTTTTTTTAAATATCTACTCGGCACTTTTTTTATTTTTATTTTTGCCCAAAACCCTTAAAAACATGTATATAACATGTGTAAATTAAAAAAAAAAATCGGGAGCTTTGAGTTTCCCTGGTTTTCTAACCACAAGTGGGTTTTCTATACATCATTCCCCTACCTCTGCAAAGTTATAAATGTCATGTATACTCTTACAAAGTAGTTGAAATATCATATATACTCAATTCACTAAAAACAATTTAATAAAAGATAATTTTACCCTTGTTTATCTAAAACTTTGAAATCTCGTATATGACATTTAACTTCAAATATTATATTTACTGGTTTCTAGCTTAACTATTTTGCTTAAATATTAGATGTACGGAGAATATTATTGTTTATGGGAAAAAAATAAAAAATAAAAATGCGTAAAAATAAATTTAAGTTTAAAATGTGTTATATAAAAATATGAAGTTAAAAAATGAGCATGTATGAAAACTTAAAAATTAAAAGAAATAAGGGTAACATGATTATTTATTAGATTGTTTTTAATAAATTTGCTATATTTGATATTTTAACTATTTTGTAAACACATATATGATATTTTTTGTTTTGGTTGGGTATATATGAAAAATTTCAAGCTTGTAAGGGTATATATGAAATTAATCCTATGTTATATGTAACAAGAAGGAGAAATGATGGAGCTTAGCCTCCTATTTTTTTTTTAAATATAAAATTACATGATGTAGTTTTTCTTAAACATGCCTTATCGTGTCTTAAACAGGTCAGGATTTGTCAACCCCAGGCACGGGTACGGTATGATACCGGAATTTAGAGGTAAAAATTGGTAAAATACAGGTACCATGCTGAACTGGTACCAAACCGAAAGTACCGTTACCGAAAACGCCAAAAAGTGGATACTAAATCTGTATCGAAAATGAGTTCAGCACGAGATATTCGGTATCGGTACCCGATACCAAACGATCATCCCTAACCTCAATGCCACATAGCCACCATCCTAAGCGTCTCGTTGAACACTGCATTTAACATGTAAAATATATCTAAAAAATTCAACTTAACATGTTAAAATCATTTTTTTAAAATCAGTTTTACTTTTAAATACATGTAGAAGCGTTTTTAATAAAAAAAATCAAAAACTAAAAATATAAAAAAATTGTTTAAAATACAATTAAAAAAGCGTCAATTTTTTTCAAATAATTGATTTTTAACATGTTAAGTTAAAATTTTAAGACATATTTAATATGTTAAATGCACTGTTCCTTGGTTCTCCACTTTTTTAGGATTCCCCTATATATATTATTTTACATTGATAGTTATTTTATCAAAGGGTTTGTAGCTCAGTGGTACCAATGAGTGTAGTAAGGAACATGATTTTAGTCATGTCTTGGATATTTGTGTAGATTTAGGACTAAGGTTAACGAGTATTTGAGTTGGCAGTTTCAGAAAATAAGATATATTTGTTTCATAGGGTCATTTACATATGTCTCACATATAACAAAAAGTATTGCTCTCATTTAGAGGATAAAAAGATAAATGAGAATACTCTAACCTTGTTATATTCAAAGGAAACGAAATGTCAATTTTGGGGTATATCCTTATGGCAGTAGACTGATACGTGGTCGAAAACTGGTTATCGTTTGTGCTTAAGTTGATGTTTTTTACATAGCTTTTAATCTTGAATAGCCTACTTTTAATGGGATTCGTGTTTTACAGGTCTAAAAGAGTTTAAGGAGCTAATCGGGAGCTAAACGGAGCACCGGGACGTGAATCGGATCAACAGGGGATGTGAAATGAACAAAACCGGGTTAATCACGAAGATTGGATGTGTTTTGGGAATGTTAATGGATTTAAAATGAATATATCGGAATATGACATGATAGAGGGCTGAATTACGAGTACGTGGGCGAAAACGGTGAGTAAAACGGAGCTATAACGAAGAAGTTATGAAGAAAACAGTTTCGGACGAAACAGGAAAAACTAGAGGTCGTCGGGGACGGGCTCTAGAAAGTCCCGTCGTCACAAGGTGCCCGTAAACAGCCAAACAACCCGTCGGATGGATTTCAGAGATCTGGAGGCCGTCGCCGACGGGCCTTGGTTTACTGAAACGCGAATTTTGCTACTTGGGTTGTTGGTAACGAGTTTAAACGGAATTTTTAGCATTCAAACGGGGGTTACATGTCCTTGGAGTACAAATCTTCATCTTGGAGCCGGAGAATAGGATCATCTTGATTGGGAATCATTCTACAACATCCACCATCATCCATCATTACCTGAATCCTTACCGAATTCATCACTCACCAACCATTCCATTAAACCCTAATATCCATTCATCCATATCCATTGAACCTCTCACCATCATAAACCCTAATCTTCTACATTTCATCATCCTTCAAGCTTCAAGATGATCTCAATCAAGTCTCAAGCATCCGGTGATCAAGTTTCATCAACCATGAGCGGCTAATCACCTTGGTTTCACCCCGGTATAGGTAGTTGTTTAATTTAGGGCTTTGAATTGTTCTTGATTCAACTTTGTGACAATTTGTATTGATTTTTGAAACCTTTGACAATAGTTTACATTTGTTTCGTATTCGTAAACTGTCGAGCGATTATAAAGCTATGACTTTGCGAAATGGTTATGTGTAGTTATGCATTGTCTTGGTTAGGTTTTACTTATGTTGATAACAAAGTGCATTCTTTTCCGTTTTTCGAAACGTTGATAGTTATTGGCACCTAAGTCACGGTACACTAAATCCGCTAATCGTATACAATTGAGTTGAATCTAAGACTTGTAGAAATCCTAGGTTGACAATTACCGAAACCGGGCGTGAACCTCTTTTATAATTATTGTTTAGTAATCAATTTTTCTTGCAACCGTTAATTATTAGTTGTTAATCAATTAAACCAATTCCATTAGTTTAAATTCATATCTTTCAACAAAACAAAAATACAAAAATATCATAGCAAGCTTCAAAATTTGTGACTCTCATTTTAATTCAATCGAATCCATTCGCAAACCACATACTCTTCGTGGTTCGACCCCTTACTACCACTAACACATAGTTAAGGGTAATTTGGGCTTATAAATATTATCTTTGACCGGAGCGCGACACTCCGATCAAATTTTGGCGCCGTTGCCGGGGAGTGCGTGCACTTTGTGTTTGGATTATTGATTGAATTTTCGTGATTAACTGTTTAATTTCTTTTTTGTACTTTGTCTTTTTCCTTGTTACGCGGGTGTGTTACTTGTGCAGGTTACAGGTAGTGCATGCATACGCGGAACACCGGGAGGACTTCACCGTTAGTCTACGAACCGGAAATCAAAAGAGTTGCAAGAAGGAATTTAGCAAGCAGGTTGGAGGCAACACTTGCTTCTAACCAAGTCACCCAAACACCACAACTCACACCCTCCATTGAAACCAATTCAATGGCAAATCAAAACTCAAACCAAAACCTTAACCAAAATCAAAACCAGAACCAATTCCAACACCGAAGCAATTTTAATCCCGCCCAAAATGTTCAACCTATACCTCAAGAACAACCATGTGGTAATAACAACTCTCGATCACCTACACCACCTTTCCGAAACCAAAATCCCAACAACAAAACCTTCACCGACAAAACTCCTTACCCATTCACCTTGATGATCGGAATGTTAATTCCGACCGTAGAGGCAATCGAGATCGTGGCAATCCCGCGAATGAAGACCCGTTCTTTAACATAGACGATTTGAGAAATGCTATCCCCGATGACGAACCATATAGTGTTCCCGGTTATCAATCACTGGAACATGTGAGTGTTCATACGGAATATTCGGATGATGGGGGATATTACAATGATCGGGCCAATGATGATGAAGATTGGGGGTATTTGAATAGGGGTAACATCTACAATGCTAGAGGTTTTGAAGATGATGAACTTGGCTATCAAAACGCCAACTTTGTGGGGAACGATGATTATGGGTATGGGAATGTGAGAAATGATGGTTACGAGAACAACCGCCAACCACGAAACAACAACCAAAGGAACCGGAACGATGGGTTTTACAACAACAACAACAATGCTAACCCTAACCGGATTCCTCGTTACGTGAGAGGGGGTAATCAAAGGGGTAACCAAGGTGGAAACCGAAGAGGTGATAGGGGAGGTGATAGAAGAGATAATCGAAGGCCGGTGGATCAAGAAGTTAACGGTCCACATCATCGTCAACAACCTCCACGGGGAATAAATGACCGTTTTAGACCGGTGGTGACGGATAATGACTCTCCAATAGTTTGTGAAAGGAGAATGTTCGATTGTAAACCTCATTACATCAATATACTTCCCCACTTCAATGGGAGGTCTAATGATGAACCGTACACGCATTTGGCGGAGTTTTCCTCCATTTGTAACACTATTGGGGGGCACAACTTTGCATTGGAGGAGGTCAAACTTCGATTATTCCAGTTTTCACTAAAGGATAAGGCGAAACAATGGTTTCTTACACTTCCGGCAAATAGCATTCGAACATGGGGCGAGATGCAACAAGTTTTCCTTGACGAGTATCATTCGATGGCAAAGACCGACGATGCTAGAGATGAAATTCGGTCTTTTCGCCAACTTTCGAGTGAACCGTTACATGAAGCATTCACTCAATTCAAGGAATTGATCCGGAAGTGCCCACATCATCAAATTTAAAAATGGGAGTTGGTCAAATGCTTCGTAAGGGGTTTGGATGGGAACCGCCATGAATCAACCAGCAATGGAACCTTGTTAAGCAATCACGAGGATGACGATTGGGAGTTCCTAGAAAGAATGAGCAAGAGATCAAAGGCGAAAGAGTCGGCCGACCGAGCCAAAAAGCACCCTACCTCAAGGTCTTGGCCCGATCGTGAAGCAAGTTCTAAGGATCGGATTGATACGTTGGAGCGGGAATTGGCCCGCATGAAGAAGAAGGAAGTGGGTGCGGTACAATATAGCGTATGTGAAGAATGTGGTGACATCGGTCACCAGACCGAGAATTGCCAAGCCACCGCGGATGTGAATCAAGTGTATGGAGACCAGAGGCAATACGATATGAACTCCAACACTTACCACCCCGGGTTGAGGAACCATCCTACTTTAGGTATGGTAATGCTTCTAACCAAATGAACCCGAATTTCCAACCGGGAAATCAAGGGGGGTATTCGCACCAAACTCCCCAAGTAAGTAACCAAGGGGGTTACCAAAGGAATTACAATAATCAAGGTGGTAATGGAAGCGGGTCGAATAATCAAACTGGTGGTGATGATTTGAGTGCCAAAATGGATGCCTTATTCAATGTGGTTAAGGAATCTAACAGTGATATTAAGGAGATGAAGAAGACAAATGAGATGCGAGACAAATCACATGAGGCATTGGCGAGGCAAGTGGGTCAACTTGCGGAGGAGATGGCACAAATAAGGGGAAGCATGGGAAAGCTTCCAAGTGACACGACGACGAACCCGAAGCATCAAAGTTCAAGCACGGGCAATGTGAGGAATGTGCACATTAGCGCGATAAGTCTTCTTTCAAATAATGAGGTTGGTAGTAGTGTTGGAAGCATTCCACCACCACAATATGTTGATGGTGTAGTGGGAAATACAAGAGACGAGTCGGAAAATAAAAATGAACAAGAAACTATTTCACAAGTTAAAATTGAGAAAATGGATAAAAAGTCTTTTTGTGAAAATTGTTTAAATCAAATTAAACCAATTAATGCATCACAAGTTGAGGAACGGTACCCACCGAAGGACGAGGGGTGGGAAAATTTTAAACAAGCAAAAATTAATTTACCGTTACTAGATGACATTAAAAAGGTTCCGGCTCATGTGGAATGCTTAAAAAAGTTAAGCATCGAAAAACGGCACAACAAATTACCCGAACCGGTTGATTTGATATCTCATGTGAGTGCCGTTTTATCGAGTGCCCTTCCCCAAAAAGCCCAAGATCCGGGAGACCCTCTTATTCCAATTCAAATTGGAACATTTAAAATCGAGAGGGCGCTCCTCGATCTTGGAGCTTGTGTGAGCATTTTACCCGGGAGATTGTATGACCAATACGATTTTGGTCCATTAAAAAATTTTGATACTCCCGTGGTATTGGCTGATCAGACTCCCACGCATCCACGGGGGATGGTGGAAGATGTGATTGTTAAGGTAGATGATTGCTACTACCCAGTTGACTTTTTGGTAGTAGATTATGTTGGATGTGTTGAGGACACCCAACCGATAGTCATACTGGGTAGACCGTTCCTTGCAACAGCTAATGCCATACTAAATTGTGCAACGGGAACGGTAAGCATGAAGTTTGGGGACCGGGAATTAAATTTAAATGTTTTTTCCAAATTTTACTAACCCACTCGGTGAGGATAAGTGTCCTGAAAAGGACATAAATCCAAACAAAAAGGTGTGTGCTATGGTTGGTAGGTTTGGAGAAACAAAGAAGAAAACGGTCAAGAAGAAAAAAGCGAAAAAGTCACCTCTAGAAAAGAAGAAGGAAGAGGAGGTGAGGAAGTTTGGACCGTTTGGCAACAAATGGTACGAATCACCGGTGGGTGATTTCGAGGAGCTCGTGGACGGCAAGCACGCCATTCGACCACCATGAGGTGGTAAGTCAATTGTTGTATATTTTATTTCACATTTCGTTTTAGTTTTCTCTGTAGTCTAGTTAGTATTGTTGTTGTTGTATAATTTTGTTATTTTATTTTCGTAGTTATATGAACGTTGTGGGTGTGTTCCCTATATAACCCTCACGAGACCTACTCGTCCTTCCGAGCTATCGGGAGGTTTAAAGGGCTTGCGTGCATATGCTAAATGCCGCCGTGATTCCTACGAAAGTGAGTTAGGATTGTTATTGTTGTAAATTATTTTTCCACAAAAATTAAGGTAATTTAACGCATGATTTGGTAACACTTTCATAAAAATGGTAGAACTAACCACCTAACAAATTTCAATGGTTGTGAGAAGCATGCTTCTACACAAGGGTTAAGATTTGTAGGTACAACATGTTCGCGAGACAACCGTTTTTATGACGAGAAGAAGAAGATATGAGCATCTAGCGACAAAAATCAGGTGCATGCGTTTCCTTTTACCTTGATTCTTAGATTAGTAATAAGTGGATTGTAAATTGTAAATTGTATTTTATTTTCCGGGGTGAAATTTTTGGGAGGTTAGCTGTGTCACATCCCTTGTGTGTTTTAAAACTCTAGTTCTTACACATTGAGGACAATGTGTACCTCAAGTGTGGGGATGGGGGAGTAGTAAAAGTTTTCGATTTTGACCCGTTCATTTAAACACTATACATTGAGGACAATGTTTACCTC
This sequence comes from Helianthus tuberosus, assembly GCA_030545235.1. Taxonomy (NCBI): domain Eukaryota; kingdom Viridiplantae; phylum Streptophyta; class Magnoliopsida; order Asterales; family Asteraceae; genus Helianthus; species Helianthus tuberosus. The sequence goes on from CM060433.1 coordinate 164,817,419, forward strand.
AAGTGTGGGGATGGGGGAAAATTTCAAAAAAAAATTTCAAAATTTTCTTGTTTTAAAAGCGATCTTAAAAGAACAAGTAACTAAGTCAACGAGGGATGGCACAACCCATTTGGTCTTTTGTCATGGTCAAGTTCAAAGTAATAGCATGACGGGTATTTAGCGGGTGGTTATTTGGGAATAATTCGCCTAAGGAACTAGCATTTTATGCATATCACATACCATACCCTTATACGTGAGGTTTTGAGCCACTTTTATATCATAGATTTACATATACATGTTTCTTTGTTTGAGTGGACCATTAGTCGCGTATTGTAGAACTTGCAACTTTTGATACGTTCGAGACCATAGACCGAATACACGCACGAGAATGATTAAGGCATTAGGTAAACCTTTTCCGTTTACACCATTTATATATCCTTACCCAAAAATTATCCCTTAGTAGCCAATTTTGAGCCTAACCCTTTCGTTTGACCACCCTTTAGCCCATAACCTTAAACCTTTTTGTTTTTAACCTGTGTGATGGAAATTCGATTATAGGAGTCAAGTTTGTATAGTTGTTTGTTTGTTTGCATATAAAAAAAGAGAGAAAAATCAGAAAATGTTATGAAAAAGACGAGAAAATTGTTGAGAAAAGAACAAAAATATGTGTTCTTAGTTGAGAAGTAAAAGGCGAAAGCTTGTTGCCTTCTAGTTTGATATTGGTAGTTAGTTGTGCGTAGATTAGTTGTTTTGTAATAAAAGTCGAATTTACATCACCTTAGCCACTTTAAAATATCATATTTCCTACCCTTAGCCTAGCCCCGTTACAACCCGTTCAAAGACCTTATGACTTGTGCTTGATATTCGTGTTCGGTGGTGGAGAATGATTGAGTTGCAAGCCTATGCGGGTTGTTAGTGCATTACGTCTATTGACTTCGTCTTGTATCATGTAACGTAATAGAATAGGTTAGAATAACCAGTGCACGAGGTTAAAGAGTCGAATTTTAGTGGTTAAACAAGTGATTTCGCTCATATGGACAATGTTCATAAAAGCGAAATCATGAAGTTGCTGATTTCGCTCATATGGACTGTCCATATAAGCGAAACCTCACCTTCTATAAATAGTGCACATGTTGGTTCATTTGGCACGACTTCCAGAATTGTAACAAAGTGCTGCCGAGATCTGTCAAGGTTGTAATCTTTGTTAAAAGCAATATAAGTGACAGATATTAGAGTATCAAGCTGTTTTCGCGTCTAGTTCTCTGATTCCGCCTTTGAACTGGACATAAAGCTCTTCTGATCGACTCAATCGGGTCAAACAACGATCCTACAAGTGGTATCAGAGCTCAGGAAGAAGAGTTTAGCTTGATTTCGCTTATATTCTGACTTCTACACCTTCTTTCATCATTTCAGAAAGTTTTACCGGTCGAAATCTGTTCAAAATTTCACAGATTATAGATAATTGGACATAGACAAAGCCTTGAAAGTTTCACATCAAAATTCGACTTAAAAATGGACTAAATTTGGTTCGGACTAGGTTTCGCTTTTACGGACAATGAGTGATTTCGCTTTTGTGAACACCTAGTTTCGCTCATACGAACACCAAAGATCCCTGGTTTCGCTTATTTGTCAACATAGTTTCGCTCTTGTGACACATTTACCAGAGATTTCGTTCATATGTCAACTTAATTTCGCTCATATGAACATCAATACATTGAGGTTTCACTCCAATGACAACCTGGTTTCGCTTATGTGACATAATATGAGGTTTCGCTCATAAGAACTATCAGATTTCGCTTTTAAGGACATCTGGGTTTCGCTCTTAAGTACATTGTAACCCTAGTTTCGTTCTTGTGTCATATCAATTGGTGATTTCGCTCAAAGGGACAACCAAAGTCTGATTTCGCTCTAGTGTGTCAAAGATTGATTTCGCTTCAAGTTGCAAATTTCTTATTTCGCTCGAAAGTGCACTTTTTCGTGTCAGAATCATTTCACGTCGATCGAGTGTCAGTCTGTTACAATTTATTTGATATTGATTGTACTGATTGTGTTTTGTTTGATTGTCTGTCAAGGTTTACATCATGGCTGAGGAATTCTACAACACGTTTTTCAACGCATTCACATCCGAATCGTCCGAGATTGCAAATGTTACACCGAAAACCATCACTAAGGCGATCAACGAAAACATCAAGCATGATAATTTTTACGGAACTCACTCAAAGCCACCAACTCTGGAAAGCATTGAAGATTATACCTGGTGGAAAGAACGTTTCATCAACTGGGCAAAAGCATATGCTCATGAAAGCTGGTTCTGCTTGGAGTATGGATATGAAAAACCAAAAGATGATAAAGGCGAAGATCTTGTATTCAAGAAGTTTTCCAGAGAAGATAAATCTGAATTTGGAGCTGAACAGAGAATGATAGCATTGATCCAGTCAGCAATCAGAAATGATATTTTTGCATTACTAAAACATGACGGGTCATCTAAATCTGTTTGGGAAGCTTTACGAATTAAAGCTGAGGGGGGTAAACAGATTAAAAAGAATAAAATCGCTTTATTAAAGAAAGAATTTGATCTATTTGATAATATTAAAGGAGAGACAGTGAGGCAAATGATTGAAAGGTTTTGCCATTTAAAACTTGAACTTGAGAGATTTGAGATAGTGAAAACAAGAGAGGAACTTATAGATAAAGTGATTGAAGCGTTACCACGAGCTGATCAGTGGCAAAGGTTTGTTTTTATTTTGAAAAATGATGCTTTGTATGATACAATTACTCTTGATGCTTTGTTTGAAAAGATTGAAAGTCATGATCTGGAGCTACAAAAGCAAATCAAGATGACTGATTCTTCACATCAACAGAATGTTGGCTTGTACTACAAAGGCAGTGTGCCTTCTGATAAAGGCGTTGGTTCACCAAAAACAGCATTTAGTGGTGAAAAGATGAAAGAACCACCAACAACGTCAACGTCAACAAGTCATCATTCTGGATATCATTCATCTTCAAAGACAAATTCTGATGAATCTGAAGAAATTCTGTGCAACATTGCTCTTAAACTGAAGAATTCTCCAGCAATGAGCATCAATGCAGCGAAGCAGCAAATGAGTTTTCTTGCATCTGTTCTGGAGTCATATGAAGGTCTTGTAGCTGGCAAAATTGGAAACTCCGAATTGACCAAAGAAGATTACGACCAGATTGATCCGGAAGAGATGGAGCTCATTGACATCCGTTGGTGTTTAGCTAGCTGTATTCGAAGAGCTTAGAGGTATATGGAGATTACCGGAAAACAATCTCTTGGAGGTGCATCAACAAAGCTTGGATTTGACAAATCCAAAGTGACCTGCTTCAGATGTAGGCAAAAGGGTCATTTCAAAAGAGAATGCAGAAACTCTGAAGGTGCTGAAGGAAATGAACGTCCTTTCAACGATGACTATTATAGAAAGGCGATCTACCATCGAAGCAGAGAAGAGCCAAAGTTGATTGAAGATAAACCAAAAGAAAAGTCAAGAGTATCTGCAGTAATCTATCCCGATGAAGGATTTGACTGGAGCACAGTTTGTCCAGAAGAAGATCGTTTAGAGAATGTTCGAAAAACAGCTCATGGGAGAGCTATGACAGAAGAAAGAAAGTTTGCTTTTGTTGTTGAGATTCAAGATGAAAACAAAGACAAAGACACTGCTGAAATCCGTGAAGAAAAAGTTGAGATCAAAGAGAAAACTCGAGAAGAGATCTTGAGTGAGAAGACCTACAGAGAAAGAAACGTGGTCTACAATAGAATGGATGACATGCAGGAAGAGTATGAGATGGCTGTTAGTAGCAAAAGATGGGATAAAAAGAGAGAATGCTATTATAACAGAGAAGGAGAACCGGTTGTTCCCAAGAAAGACATAATCTTCGATGATGTTCTTCTCAAAGTCCCGTTGAGAGCTGAATACTATAGAAATGTATTGAAAGATGACACATACGCTAAAAGATTTGAAAAGGAGATCAGATATGCTATGTTATCGTGTCTGAGAAAAAGGGATGAGGGGAGAATGAAGAAGAATGGTGAAGAAATGGTGAACAATTTAAAGAAAGCTGCTGAAGAGGTTAACGCAGAAACTGTTGAAGTTGAAGCTGAGAAGGAAATCAAAAGTGAAGAAGTTGTTGTGAATGAAGAGGTTGAGAAAGCTGTTACTGAAGAACAGCAGATTGAAGAAGAGGTGAAGAAAGAAGAAAAAGAAGAAAAGAATGAGAATGAGGAAGCTGATAATGTTGGTGATGAAGTCCGTATTGAAGAAAAGCAGAATGTTGTTGAGCAGACAGAGGTTGCTGAAAACACCGAAGTGCCAATCACTGAGGTAAATTCTGATTCTGAAAACTTGAAACTGGTTGATCAGTGCAAGAAATGCATGGAACCGTGCAGAGCTTGTACTGAAAAAGATGAGCAATTCAGAACAAGAGATCTTGAATTCACAAAAATAGAAAACATTTTCAAAGAAAAATGTAAAGAGATGTTAGAAAAAGAAAAGTTTTTTAAAGAAAATGATGAAAAACTTTCAGAAAAATGTAACAAATTAGAGAAAGAAAATGAAGTTTTGAGAGAAAATGTTTTGAAAATAACAAATGAATGTGAACAAAAAGAAATTGCTTGTCAAGAAATGAAAAAGGAATATGACTCAATGAAATTATCATATCACATTACAAAAGAGTCATATGATAAAGTAAAAGACGAAATGAAATATGCTCAATCAAGAATGAATTATCTTTCTGAAACAACCAAAGAACTTAAACGAATGTATTCCATAAAGCAAGATGTTGTTAATTCCTATATTGAGGATGTTGCTAAGCTAAAGCGACAGATTGCTGATTTAGAACATGATAACAACAAGTTAAAAAGTTACCACGTATCATCATATGTGCTTGAACGAATTTTCAATATAAAACCGGGTGATGGTGAGTCTGAGCAGAACAAGAAAGGCATTGGCTCAGAGTTTCATCAAGTTCCACCACCGGGAAAATTTGAATTTTATGATGAGGAAAAGGTCGAAAAAGCTTTCAACATGGTAGACCAATTTCCAGACAACATTGACATAACCTATTCCAAATCTGATGATTTTCATGATTCAGAGGTGGTAGGTAAAGTCGTTGAAAGTGTGTTGAAAGAAGAGTCGAGTGTTACAGGTAAATCTAAATCACAGGATGAAGATGAAGGAAATCTTCATGATGGATATCTGAAAAACACAAAATCCGAGAAAAATTTGAATGATGATTCAAAGGGATTGGTTTATACCATGATTGGATCAGACAAATTATTCTTAGATGTTGTATTCCCGATTCAGAATGTGATTTCAGAAAAGGTTGACAAAGTTTTCAAAATGGTTGAGATTGAGAAGTCTGAGATTTCAAAGTTTGTTGGTAAGAGTCATAAAGGTTCGTATAACAAACCTGGTTTCAAAAAGAAGAACATGAAGGCTGGGTTGGGTTATAAAAAGAAACAACATCGGTACAAAAATGAGACGCAGAATTTTCAAGCTAAAATGATTTTTGTTCAGGGAAACAGTTTAGCAGAAGAAAAAGAACTTAAAATGAGACAGTCTAATGATGAATTCTTTGCTAAAAAGAAAAAGCAACAACCACAGGTCAAATATGTATCCATGAAAACATGTTTCAAATGTGATCAAAAAGGACATCTTGCACGCAAGTGTCCTAATCTAAAACCTGTGGATGTTGACAAAAAGAAGATTGATGCTGAGAAACAAAAATCTGAGACTGTGAGACAAAGGTCAACCAAATTTGATTCGAAACAAACTTGGAGGTTCAATACAAAAAAGTTTGCTTCAAATCAAAATTGGAAATCAAACCAGAACAGGTTCGATTCAAGACAGACCTGGAATTCTCACACACCCAGATTCAGAACAACACAGAGTTGGAAAACAACAGTTGATATGACAAAACCCCAAGAGTTTTGGAAACCAAAAGTTGTTGTTCAAAAACAAAATGTTCAAAAAGATTCTCATTTTTATAAACGAGGTACACCAAAAGGTCAGACATGGTCTGTTAAGAAACAAGTTGATTTGGTAAAAGATGAGAAAGTTGAAGTAAATGTTGAAAAGATTTTTGTGAAAGATGACCAAGAGTTTCCAGCATTGAATGAAAATTATTGTGTTGAAATGCCTAAGGTTCAACAGACCTGGGCTAAATTGTTCAAGTAATTGAGTAGTTTGTTTGTGCAGGTGCTCATGGAATTCAAAGATTGTGAGAATGGAGGTTGGAGCAGCCTGGCACAACGAGGAGATGAGGCTGCTGGATCCTGTGTTGGTTGAAGCAGGAAGTTTATTTTCATTCTGTACATAAATAAACAATATTTTCAAAAATCCTAAAAATTGAAAAATTTGAAAAACCAAAAATATGTTTGTTTTTAATTTTTGTCAAATATTCAAAAATACAAAAATATGTGTTGATTGAATACGCCGAAACCCTCACGGCTGAACAAACATGATTACTTTCATCAGATTGAAAAACGGTTTTCAAACTGTAAAATATCAATGTGTTGTAAATCATGGGGGGTATGTTATATTTTCTGCAAAACAGAGCATGAGATGCAAAAAATGGATGGCGAGATAAAGCTATCAGTGTTGGTTGTCAAATTTTCTTTAAATGGTTTTGCATTTTAGGGGGAGAAATATGTTAATGTTGTTAGAAAATACAAAAACATTTGAAAATTTGAAAAAGTAAAAAACATGATAAAATTCAAAAATTGAGTTTTTGTGTAAGAAGAGGAAATGATAGTACATCAGTAGACAATTACAGTATGCTAAAGAATTATAATGATTATATAGCGTTAAACAGTCTCACTGATGATATGTCGATAGGTTTTTATACACTTAGTAAACTTTTTCGGGATATAAACCTAAATTCAAACTTGCTTATTTTGTGGGGAACACTACTTGGATATATAGGTAACCCCTGAAATTTCGTTTGAAAGGTTCCTTTTTCTGATATACTAGGTTTTTATACTCAGTGATATCTGGGGTATTATTCCGGGACTTCTGCTGAATGGAAATTCTGACCTAGTCCTCGAATAATACTTTCCGCAAATGCTTGAAACACAACATCACCCTCAGCATATATGATAAGACAATAAAATTGCTTAGCAATGCTGTTGTAAAAAAGATCCTCTAAAGGGGACACACCCAAGTTGAGTCATGATCTCTCTGCTGAACGGTAGTTCTGACCTGAGCTCTCATGATTCTTTATAATTTATTAACCCCTTACAGATATCATTTGTGTTATAATTACCTGTAAGACTGAATATTGGGATCTGGATACGGGAGTATATTCAAGAGGTGGGACACATGAATGGGTTTAAGTTCTTAAAATACCTAATTCGTATCCTGAATCAGTTGAACTTTGTATGAAAATTTAAGTGGACAAGTATATCGACAATCTAAGTGAATTGTTTAATTCTTAATGTGTAACTAAGCTCAATGGTACTTGTGACTTGTCAGAAACTGATATGATCCTCTAACGCAAACTTAAACAAAAATATTGTCTGTAAATATGTTTGTACATATTTCTTTACTGCTTTATATTTTCAGAAAATTCAAAAAGATTTTGATTTCTGCTTTATTTTCGACAACCGATGTCTGAGTGCCGAGTTTCAAAATCTAAGTAAGCTGATCGTGTTTTTGAAAATAAAACAAGTTCATTAATTTGAAACTTGATTTAAAATAAAAAAAAATCAAAAACAGTTTGTGATATCTCCAAGGTCATTAACTTGAACTTGGATGATAAACTGTGAGGGAGTTGGATTCTTTAATGCTGCTAGATCAATGAAGTTTGTTGATAGGGGAAGTGGATTAGAGAAGATTGATTGATAATATGAAAACATTGTATTTATGAATGTTTGAGTGATTGCAGATATTCCAGACTACGATTCCGAGAGCAAATTTAAGGGGGAGTCTGAAGACAAGCTTGAAGCAAAGAGGAGCTTGTAGATGGAAAGCTAGGTGTTGATCCCAAAACACGGAAGCTTGATGAAAGGGGGAGCCTGAAGCTGATAGGAGAAGAGAAAGATTGTTGGATGTTTACAATGTTACAACTTGAAAGAAAAGACAGAATGATCAAGACTGAAGATGTGTCATATTGAAGATTAGTCACTGAAGACTTCGTCAATATTCGAGGGGGAGTCTGTTAGTGCATTACGTCTATGGACTTCGTCTTGTATCATGTAACGTAATAGAATAAGTTAGAATAACCAGTGCATGAGGTTAAAGAGTCGAATTTTAGTGGTTAAACAAGTGATTTCGCTCATATGGACAATGTTCATAAAAGCGAAATCATGAAGTTGCTGATTTCGCTCATATGGACTGTCCATATAAGCGAAACCTCACCTTCTATAAATAGTGCACATGTTGGTTCATTTGGCACGACTTCCAGAATTGTAACAAAGTGTTGCCGAGATCTGTCAAGGTTGTAATCTTTGTTAAAAGCAATATAAGTGACAGATATTAGAGTATCAAGCTGTTTTCGCGTCTAGTTCTCTGATTCCGCCTTTGAACTGGACATAAAGCTCTTCTGATCGACTCAATCGGGTCAAACAACGATCCTACACGGGTACGTGTTCTAATCGGTTTTGAGCGATTAATTGATTGAAGTGCTAATACATTATACACATTAGCCAATTTATAAGCCGAGTGGAGAGAACATTGTGAGGGATGTGCATGTCTTGTTAGTTTTACGAGCGGGTTAATCTTGGATAACCATTTTTTGTGATTAGTCACTTCACCGTTAAATATGTTGAAAATTGTAAAGAGTTTGAACTTTAGTATGAAAATTGACCTTAACCTTCGTCTCGGGAATGGGGAGTGTATTCGTTGTTCGACCCACGTGAAAGTGAAAAACAGATTTGCTTGAGGGCAAACAAAAGACAAGTGTGGGGATGTGATACGTGGTCGAAAACTGGTTATCGTTTGTGCTTAAGTTGATGTTTTTTACATAGCTTTTAATCTTGAATAGCCTACTTTTAATGGGATTCATGTTTTACAGGTCTAAAAGAGTTTAAGGAGCTAATCGGGAGCTAAACGGAGCACCGGGACGTGAATCGGATCAACCGGGGATGTGAAATGAACAAAACCAGGTTAATCACGAAGATTGGATGTGTTTTGGGAATGTTAATGGATTTAAAATGAATATATCGGAAGATGACATGATAGAGGGCTGAATTACGAGTACGTGGACGAAAACGGTGAGTAAAACGGAGCTATAACGAAGAAGTTATAAAGAAAACAGTTTCGGACGAAACAGGAAAAACTAGAGGTCGTCGGGGACGGAGGCAGTCGCCGACGGGCCTTGGTTTACTGAAACGCGAATTTTGCTACTTGGGTTGTTGGGAACGAGTTTAAACGGAATTTTTAGCATTCAAACGGGGGTTACATGTCCTTGGAGTACAAATCTTCATCTTGGAGCCGGAGAATAGGATCATCTTGATTGGGAATCATTCTACAACATCCACCATCATCCATCATTACCTGAATCCTTACCGAATTCATCACTCACCAACCATTCCATTAAACCCTAATATCCATTCATCCATATCCATTGAACCTCTCACCATCATAAACCCTAATCTTCTTCATTTCATCATCCTTCAAGCTTCAAGATGATCTCAATCAAGTCTCAAGCATCCGGTGATCAAGTTTCATCAACCATGAGCGGCTAATCACCTTGGTTTCACCCCGGTATAGGTAGTTGTTTAATTTAGGGCTTTGAATTGTTCTTGATTCAACTTTGTGACAATTTGTATTGATTTTTGAAACCTTTGACAATAGTTTACATTTGTTTCGTATTCGTAATCTGTCGAGCAATTATAAAGTTATGACTATGCGAAATGGTTATGTGTAGTTATGCATTATCTTGGTTAGGTTTTACTTGTGTTGATTACAAAGTGCATTCTTGTCCGTTTTTCGAAACGTTGATAGTTATTGGCACATAAGTGACGGTACACTAAATCCACTAATCGTATACAATTGAGTTGAATCTAAGACTTGTAGAAATCCTAGGTTGACAATTACTGAAACCGGGTGTGAACCTCTTTTATAATTATTGTTTAGTAATCAATTTTTCTTGCAACCGTTAATTATTAGTTGTTAATCAATTAAACCAATTCCATTAGTTTAAATTCATATCTTTCAACAAAACAAAAATACAAAAAATATCATAGCAAGCTTCATAATTTGTGACTCTCATTTTAATTCAATCGAATCCATTCGCAAACCACATACTCTTCGTGGTTCGACCCCTTACTACCACTAACACATAATTAAGGGTAATTTGGGCTTATAAATATGATCTTTGACCGGAGCGTGACACTCCGACATAATTATCTCATGAAGGAGTCATAAAACATTGATAAAAAAACAACAAAAGTTATAATGACATAATATGTTGTTAATTAACAACGCAATTGTCACCAAATGTTGTTGAAAATTTATCAGTTGACTCATAAACTTATTGCTCCATATAAATACTATATTTAAGACTTACTGTGAAAAGTCAGCTACCTTGTTTCCTGAACAGTAACAGTTCGAGAGGTGCTACATTAAACTTCGATACGAAATTATTATTTGTTTATGAACAAGAAGAGGAAACTAAGTATTTGTATCGAATACATTTACATTCATGATATGCTTGCGGATCCAATAACTAAGGTCTACACCCAAAGTCTTTTTAAGAGCTCATAATAAAGACCGGTTTTACTAAAGGCCTTACATAATAGCATATCATACATATATGAATGATTAGTTATTATTTTTCCTCAATTATACAATTTGTTTGTCTATAAATACGTATGTGCACCTAATGACGTATAGACAATAATTATATACAAATTAATTTTAAAGGGCTTACCTAAGTCATTTTGGTCTTAAATTTACGTATGTTTTGGTTTGGGGTTGTAACATGATTAATGGGGGTCTTGAGTTGACAGTAACTCAATGACTATATTTTTCTGTTATATTTTCAATTTTGAAACATTGATTAATGTTTTAACTTGGCCAAACTTACTTATGCTTATCACAAATGATCACTCGGCCAAGTGGAATAAAATCTTAGAAATAACCCGTAATGTGGCCTATAGATCATTTAAGTTAACTTTACCAAAATGACATAATTGGTCTCTAACAATTACTTGATGGAAGTAATTGTGAATATTTATAACTATTATGATTTTCTATTAGATGCTTTTAATATAGAGAATGCAAAGAGTTTTGGGTAAACGCTCGCTCGATATGGCTCGGTTTAAAACTGAGTCGAGTTGGCTCGACTCGTTAGAAAGTGAGTCCAGCTCGGCTCGGCTTAGCTTGGATTATTTTACTTTTAGTACATTTTATTTTTATATACATAATAATATATTAAAAAAACTAACTTTTATTACACTAGTAGGAAACCCGCACGATGAGGCGGTGGCAACAATTTGCAAAGTGATACTCTTTTTCCGTTAGCTTATCAATTATTTTGTAATACATTGTTTAGTACTTCAGTTAGTTTTCTTAATCGTGTAATGATTTACCATAGTTTATTTTATTACTATAGATAAGCAACAAAAATATGCAATACAACTTGTACCTTATGCTTTGGGACTTTTTCCAAAAAAAACTTGATTTTTCACTTTCAACCCAAACATTTCATATTTTGTATTTTAACCCCTTTTAATTTTGAGTTAATTGCCAAAATCGTCCCTGAGGTTTGGGCACGTTTGCCATTTTCTTCCAAAATGACACTTTTGTACCAAATCGCCCCCAACGTTTGTAACTTTTTGCCATTTTCATCTAAACCACTAACTTAGTTTATTTTTTCTGTTAAGTTGAGGATATTTGGATGAAACTGGCAAATATAAAACCACAAGGATGATTTTGGCAATTTACTCAAACCCTTTTTAATTTCTTTTATTTAATTATTTTCGTTACATATATAATAAAAAAAGAATATACATGGAGTTTTCAGAAAAAAAATTATAGTTTTATCACATAATTTTTATAAATTTTCATCCAAATCACTAACTCAGTTTATTTTTTTTGTTAAGGTGAAGGATCTTTTAAATTTTATAAATTAAGATAGAAATTAATTTACAGCTTCTTTATATAAATCAGTTTTATAAAGAGAAAACGTCATTGGTTTGCCACACATAATAATCGATTACAACTTTTAGTATTTATCAATTGTAGAGATGGAAAAAAATTGTAAAATGTTACATATATATTAAATGTGTTGAGCACCTAGGAAATATGTTGGTAGAAATAAAATATTTATTTTATTAAGGTTATGAGGGTAACTAACTAATACTTATTCTGAGTGGCTTAAGTAAAGAAACTTTTGGTTCATAGCATTATAATTACAATTTGGGGTGTAATTTTAAGGTTCGGTAACGAAACGTTGTTTGATAGAGGGGGGGGACCTGCCTTCTGTTTTTCCTCACGAGCGAATTTAAAAGAGTAGAAGATAAATTACAAACTTGGTACATATGATAAGATTTTTTATTTGACCTTTTTCAATAAGGTCACCAGCATTTTAGTTTTATAAAATTTAGATGTTTAAGTAGATTTTATTTTTATAAAACCGATCTATATAAAAAATTAGAAATTAATTTCTGTCTTAGTTTATAAACATCATTCGCCTTAATAGAAAAATTAACTTAGTTAGTGGCTGGATGGAAATTTATAAAAACTATGTGACAAAGCTATTATTTTTTTCATATAAAAATTACATGTATATTCTTTTTTATTATATATGTAACAAAATTAATTAAATAAAAGAAATTTAAAAGAGTTTGAGTAAATTGCCAAAACCGTCCCTGTGGTTTTATATTTGCCAGTTCAATCTAAATATCCTCAAATTAACAGAAAAAATAAACCAAGTTAGTGGTTTAGATGAAAATGGCAAAAAGTTACAAACGTTGGGGGCAATTTGGTACAAAAGTGTCATTTTGGACGAAAATGGCAAAACTGCCCAAACCTCAGGGACGATTTTGGCAATTAACTCTTTAATTTTTTTTTTACTTTTAACCCAAAGTTTTCCATCTTTTATATTTTAACACAACACTTTATTATTTACAACTTTGGTCCCTCATACTTTTTATCTTTCGAAAGTTTTTCGTTTTACGTTTTGTTCTAAATTTTGCGAGTTAACATGTCGTAGCGTGCATGTGAGGTTCAACGTTTTTTGCTCTATTTTTTCATATTCGACAGACCCGTCGCAACGCGTCCATTTTTTTCCTTTTGACAAGTTCGCCGCAACGGGTGGGTCCTAGATCGACTAAGTTATTATTTTCTACGTTTTTCGTTTATGGTTAATTTCTTCGCATTAACACACTGTAATGGGTGTGCGTGGTTCAACGATTTTAGTCTGCTTTTTGTTCAGTGTAATTTTTACCATTTTATCTATTTTATTTTTACGATGTTGAGAGTCGATGTCGTGGCATTGGTGCTACTTGGCATGGTTTTACGAACGTTTTTAACCTATTAAATTTTTTACTAATATTTTGTTTCGATTTACCCCTATACTTCCTATTCTTAAATAGTATTTTTTTACGTGCATATTTTATGTACGAGTATGTATAAATATGATTTGTTCTACATTCTGACGTAAACTTTTTTTATAGACGAGTCAGGTCAAATATAATACGTTTTCGTTTAAAGAAACCATTTTTACGTGCATATTTTTATGTACGTTTTGGTATAAATTCAAGTTGTTCTACGTTTCGACATAAACTTTTTTGGGAAATGATTCAGGTCAAATATAATATATTTTCGTATTTATTTTATGTATGTTTCGTAAAGTTTGTTTCGAATTGAGTGGAGTCAAATTATGGTTTCTTTTTCTTCTCTTTTTCGAAAGCTCTAATTAATCCTTTTCGATTACATGTGCATATTTTCCTCCATACCCGTTACGTTTTCTATGTATGAGTTGGGTCACATATAATACGTTATGATTGTTCGATACGAATTTGATTTACTTTACGTTTGATCCAATCACAATGCTTATACAGGTAACATTGAGTTCAACTGGATACATCGAAATGTGTGTTTTCAAATGGTTAATGCATCATATAACGTTTGGACTAATCCATTCAATATTTACGATGTACCCGCGCCGCAACACGGGCGGGTCTTAACCCTAGTTACACAAAAATGGTAACGTAAAAAATTAACTTAAATGTAAATGTGTTCGGTTCGGAGACATTTGCTTGATCATCATCCACCTACTTGTATTACCTAAAAATTGAAAATTTGAATAAGCATTAGTATTAAAGTTCTTGGAAATTAATATAATCGAAACTATGATAAAAAACAAATTCGATTAACCAAGAAAATAAAAACTCAGCATTTATGTCTGGGTGCTACCGTAACTTACGGTAGCCACTGTAAGTTACGGTGGCCCCTGTGTAACAGTAGTCTGCCGTAAAACAGGAAGAAACCACCGTAACATTTTGTTTGCTACCGTAAGTTACGGTAGCTGCTGTACATGCTTTCTTGTTTTGCTGTTTTTGCCCATTCAATTCCTACGTCGCCGTAATTTAAATTCAAACGTATTTATCACATAACCAAGGCTATCTACTCATATCTAGATTTTACCGACTATGGCGTTTCGCTTCCCTTTCGAGGGATAGCTTACGCAATAATCTACATGCTTATTTCCAAGGTTTCAACTTGACTTTTTATACTACTTGACATGCTTATGTTTCCGAACTTTAACTCCCTTATTAGGGGTTAAATTTCTCAACTAATTTAGCGTGTCCGCTACACGGCTTACGCTTTGTTTATAACCATTTATCAAGTGATGGTAACTAACTTCAAGGTTCTCCACTCAACTTGTTTTGACCCGTTTGGATGCCGAAATTAAGGCATCATTCAAGATATTTCAAAAATCCATTTCTATCACTTGTTTTGACCCATTTTACTTGTTTAAGACACATAGTCACTTCCGTGACACATTGGTTTATTTGTTACCATGTTTCAATATGACGACATAAGACTAACGAATAAACGTAATTTAACGAAACGGTAGATTTCGTACCTTTAAAGTGCACCTTTCAAGCGTGATTCACCTCCGGCTTGTCCACTTGACGATTCAGATGCTTTCCCTAAAGAGTTCCATTCATCATCAATTTAGAACTCTTTTATAATCAATAACGGACAATTTATTTTTGATAATCAAATCTGCGTTTTTGTCCGATTTAACATTTTATTCCTCATTTAGGCGTTTCAACAAACACCTAGCGGGTCAAATTCTTACATAATCTTTACTAGCTTCTTGACATGTTATTTCCTCTATATTCACTTCAATTGGGAATTTGCAACAAGCTTCAACATCAATAATTTACTGAATTTAACACACAATTTCAGTTTCACTAAAACAGAAAATTCATAATCTCAATGTTTGTCTAACTTCTACAATCTTATTAATCACTTATCATGTAATCACAAACTCTACAAGTATGATGTAAGGTTTTCACAAGAATCATCTAGGGTTTAACTCTAGACATCATATTACTTCAGGATTCATCCATGCATGACACATTAAAGCTCAATTTCAGTTTCTCACAATTAACCTAGAATTTATGATGAAACAAAACATCACAATTTCACATACCTTGTGATCCTTTCAACTAGGTGATCATGAATTCGTGCTCGAAAATTGATTTAGACTTGATTTAGGCTTCTAATTTTGAGTTTTTGTGAGGTTTTGTGTTTCAAGAAGAAACCCAAGTCGCCCCCTCTTGTTCTGTTCGACCAGGCACTCACGTATGTGGGTGTTTGGTATGTTTATTTCTTAATTTAGTATTCCACTTTCAATCTTTGCAAGTTTAGTCCCTTAGCTTTGTTTAATTTATAATTTAAGGGTTTCAACCTTATTATATGCCACTACAAGGCTCGTAGCTGACTGGGTTAAAATTTCCTTGTTAGCTAATTCCTGTTTAATTAGAAATTTATAATTTTGATTTAGAGTTTTATAAATTCCGGGTTGTTACAAGTTCACCCCCTTAAAAAGGGTTTCGTCCCCGAAACCTAATTACGTACCGAATAGTGTAGGGTAGAGTCGTTGCATCTCCTCCTCGGATTCCCATGTGGTATCCGAACCCTTCCAGTGTTCCCATTTAACCTTTACTTGATTGATCTCTTTATTCCTTAAGGTTTTCACCTTACGATCCAAAATCGCAATGGATTTACCACGTAGTTTAGTCTATCATCCACCTCGATGTCATCGTAGTGAATATAGGTTGTTTCCTCCGCTAAACATTTCCGCAGATGTGACACATGAAATGTGCTATGAATTCTGCTTAATTCTTCCGGTAGTTCAAGGCGGTATGCTACCTTCCCTATTCGTTCGACAATTTTAAACGGCCCAATAAATCTTGGGCTTAATTTTCCTCTTTTTCTAAACCGGATAACCCCCTTCCATGGGGATACCTTAAGCATGACTTTGTCGCCAACCTGGAACTCGATCGGTCTCCTTCTTTTGTCCGCATACGACTTTTGTCTATCTTGAGCCGCTTTTAAGTGTGCTCGAACCATATCAATCTTTTCATTAGTGGCTCGAACTATATCTTGGTGGGCGAGTTCACGTGGACCCACTTCACCCCAACATACCGGGGTTCGGCATTTCCTACCATAGAGCATTTCGTACGGTGCCATCCTAATACTAGCATGGTAGCTGTTATTGTACGAAAACTCGACTAATGGTAGATAGACATCCCAACTGCCTCCAAAGTCGATTATACATGCCCGTAGCATGTCTTCCAATGTTTGTATTGTTCTTTCACTCTGTCCATCCGTCTGAGGATGGTATGCAGTGCTGATGAACAATTTGGTTCCCATTTGCTCTTGGAAATCTCGCCAGAAATTTGAAGTGAACCGGGTATCCCTATCGGACACGATGGACACCGGTACTCCGTGGCGTGCTACTACCTCATTAGTGTAGACTTCAGACATCTTTTCGGACGTATACGTTTCTCGTATCGGGATAAAATGAGCACTCTTGGTTAATCTGTCAACAACTACCCATATAGCATCGAAACCGCGGCTGGTTTTGGGCAGCTTGGTTAGTAAGTCTATTGTGATTTGTTCCCATTTCCAGATTGGGATATCCAACGGTTGTAGTTTACCATACGGCTTTTGGTGTTCTGCTTTGACTTGTAAGCAGGTCAAACACTTCTCCACATATTTCACAACATCTCTCTTCATTCCGGGCCACCAATAGTTTTGTTTCAAGTCGTTATACATCTTGGTCGCTCCCGGATGAATGGAATAACGGGATTTGTGTGCTTCATCTAGTAGAAGCTTTTTAACTCCACAGGTGTTAGGAACCCAAACTCTATCGAAACGTGTTTTCAAACCGTGGTTGCCTTCTTCGAGATCCTTAACTTGGCCAACAATTCTTTCCTTTCTCCAGTTTTCCACTTTCACTGCTTCAACTTGTGCTTCTCGGATTCGTTCAAGTAAGCCCGAGGTCACAATGAGCTGCAATGATTGTACTCGTATCGGGGCATAACCCGCCTTTCGGCTCAACGCATCGGCCACTACATTGGCTTTCCCGGGGTGGTAGTGTATTTCACAATCGTAGTCCTTGACTGTTTCTAACCACCGCCTTTGTCTCGTGTTTAATTCCTTCTGATCGAAGAAATATTTCAAACTTTTATGGTCGGTAAAAATTGTACATTTTACCCCATACAAGTAATGTCTCCATATTTTTAAGGCAAACACCACTGCCGCCACTTCCAAGTCGTGAGTCGGGTATTTCTTTTCATGGATCTTCAATTGCCTCGAGGCATAGGCGATGACCTTGCCTCGTTGCATTAAAACACATCTGAGCCCCGAATGCGACGCATCCGAGTAAACCACCATGTCATCAACTCCTTCCGGTAACGTTAGCACCGGAGCTTGTGTTAACTTTTCTTTGAGTGTTTGGAAGGCTTCCTCTTGCTTGATGCCCCATACAAACTTTTCCTCCTTGCGAGTCAATTTCGTCAGTGGTAAAGCAATTTTGGAGAAGTCTTGTATGAATCTCCGATAATATCCCACGAGCCCTAAAAAGCTTCGGATTTCCGAGGGGTTCCTTGGAGTGTTCCATTTTGACACGGCTTCTACTTTTGATGGATCCACTAGCACCCCGTCGGCACTAATTATATGCCCGAGAAATTGCACTTCCCGTAGTCAGAAAGCGCACTTTGAAAATTTTGTATATAGTTTTTCTCGTCTGAGTGTCTCTAACACTTCTTGCAAATGATAAACATGCTCGGCTTCATTCTTCGAATAAACTAAAATGTCATCGATAAATACGATTACTGACTTATCCAGCATAGGTTTGCAAACCCGGTTCATGAGGTCCATGAAAGCCGCGGGTGCATTAGTCAACCCAAAGGACATTACAAGGAACTCATAATGCCCATACCGCGTACAAAAAGCCGTCTTCGGTACATCCTCTTCCTTGACTTTCAGTTGGTGATAACCCGATCTGAGATCAATCTTTGAGAAACAACTTGCTCCTTGCAGCTGGTCGAACAAGTCATCAATTCTTGGAAGTGGGTATCGATTCTTTACCGTGAGTTTGTTTAACTCTCGGTAATCGATACACATGCGCATACTGCCGTCTTTCTTTTTCACGAATAGAACTGGTGCGCCCCACGGGGATACACTTGGTCGGATAAACCCTTTGTCGAGCAATTCTTGGATTTGAGACATCAATTCTTGTAGCTCCGATGGCGCGAGCCGATACGGCGCCTTGGCCACAGGTTTTGCGCCCGGAATCAATTCGATTCCGAACTCTACTTCTCGTTTTGGTGGTATTCCCGGTAGTTCTTCCGGGAATACATCTTCATAATCACGTACCACCGGCACGTCTCTAATTTTGAGGGATTCATTCTCCGACTTGCTTGCGTATACCATGTAGGCCTTGCATCCATGTTTCATAAGTTTGTGGGCTTCTAATATTGAGCATACCACCGGGTTACCCCCTTTTTCACCATATATCGTAACGTGCTTTCCGCTAGGAGACGTCAGTTTTATTTCCTTCCGGAAACAAACCACCTTCGCATGGAATCAGGACAACCAATCCATCCCTACAATCACTTGGAATTCTCCCATCGACATCGGGATCAAATCTATTGTGTATTCTTCGTCATCAATGCTCAATTTACAATTTTCACATACGTCACAAACAATAAAACTCTTGTTATTACCTATCTCTACTTCTAAGGGCATAGGTAATTTTGTTAGAACGAATGAAGGATGTTGAATAAATCCATATGAAATAAAGGATTTATTCGCACCCATATCAAATAATACACGTGCAGGAATTGAGTTTACAGCAAATATACCTGAGACCACATCAGGTTCAACCTTTGCTTCTGTGGCAGTCAATTGGAAAGATCTTGCCTTTGCTTTTGGGGCTTCACCTTTCGGGTCTTGCACATCTTTCTTTCCAACTAGCTCCGGGCATTCAGACTTCTTATGACCCGGTCGATAACAATTGTAGCAGACCGTCACTTTTTCCGGGTACGATGGGCTCGGATTGACATTTTGAGCCCTCCGTTCACCTCGTTCGACTTGCTTTCTCAGTTCAATCTCCCGTTCCCGAGCAACATTTATGATTTCGGTAAGGGTCTCATATTTTGAAGGAGTCATAAATTCCCTATACTCGGTGCTCAACATGTTATAATAATAGTATATCTTATGTTCTTCATTCGTCACCAATTCATCACAAAACTTCATCTTATCCATAAACATTCCCATGATCTTGTCTATGGACTCGCCCTTGTGTCTGAGTTGCATGAATTCTTCCTTGATTCTATTAATGACCGCTTTGGGACTATGATGTTTCAGAAACGGCGTCTTAAACTCTTCCCATGTCATGTCCTTAGCCGCTTCGCTTCCAATCTCTTTCTTTTTGTTATCCCACCAGTCTTTCGCTTGACCCCTTAATTGACCCGTACCAAAAGCTACGTAGTCATCTTCATCACAATGGGCCCTCTCAAATACCCCTTCGATATCGCTTAGCCATCACTGGCATACGATTGGGTCAACCTCCCCATTATAGACTGGCGGTTTGCACGCCATGAACTCCTTGTATGTACAAGGTTTTAGTCCTCCGGACTTTTCCTTTGCTAAATTGGCATTATCCTCCAATATCTTGGTTCTTTCCTCAACCACTAACAGTACCGTGTTCTGGATCTTATCGATGAAACCAGACAAACTATTTTCGATTGCCTTTCCAACCTCCTCGACAATCACTTCTCTTGTTTGCTCGGTGACTCTCGGCACCGCATCATTGTTACCTTTATCCGCCATCTTTAATACTGAAATGTTTACATCGACCGTTAAACATTTCATTTATAATATATGATTTACTTGTTTTTGGTTTGATCAAGTTCATATCTTGATTCGACCGTTCTTGTTTCATGCATTTCTCGTGTTTGAGTGAATCTACACACTCTTTTCGTGCATATCCTGTTCATTTTTCATTTCCATGTTCTCTAAATCTATTTAAAACAATTAACACTTACCGGATGTTTGATCAAGCTTGAACCGAACACACTTTATTGTCAACCCTTAGCTCTGATTACCAACTTGTAAGACCCGGCTTTAATTAACTAGATTAATATTGCATAACGTGCAATTAATACAAAATATTTGAGTTTACAAAATTTTCATGATTGTAAGACCATACATGATCTTAATATTCAAGTTATAACCCTACTAACCAAATATTCATGACACGACAACAAGTGTTTACATATTCTTTAAAACAAAATAGATCAAGTGCGGAAGCTTCATTTTGTGTGTTCGGTTCGGAGACATTTGCTTGATCATCATCCACCTACTTGTATTACCTAAAAACTGAAAATTTGAATAAGCATTAGTATTAAAGTTCTTGGAAATTAATATAATCGAAACTATGATAAAAAAAATTCGATTAACCAAGAAAATAAAAACTCAACATTTATGTCTGGGTGCTACCGTAACTTACGGTAGCCACCGTAAGTTACGGTGGCCCCTGTGTAACAGTAGTCTGCCGTAAGACAGGAAGAAACCACCATAACATTTTGTTTGCTACCGTAAGTTACGGTAGCCACCGTAAGTTACGGTAGCTGCTGTACATGCTTTCTTGTTTTGCTGTTTTTGCCCATTCAATTCCTACGTCGCCGTAATTTAAATTCGAACGTATTTATCACATGACCAAGGCTCTCTACTCATATCTAGATTTTACCGACTATGGCGTTTCTCTTCCCTTTAGAGGGATGGCTTACGCAATAATCTACATGCTTATTTCCAAGGTTTCAACTTGACTTTTTATACTACTTGACATGCTTATGTTTCCGAACTTTAACTCCCTTATTAGGGGTTAAATTTCTCAACTAATTTAGCGTGTCCGCTACACGGCTTACGCTTTGTTTATAACCATTTATCAAGTGATGGTAACTAACTTCAAGGTTCTCTACTCAACTTGTTTTGACCCGTTTGGATGCCGAAATTAAGGCATCATTCAAGATATTTCAAAAATCCATTTCTATCACTTGTTTTGACCCATTTTACTTGTTTAAGACATATAGTCACTTCCGTGACACATTGGTTTATTTGTTACCATGTTTCAATATGACGACATAAGACTAACGAATAAACGTAATTTAACGAAACGGTAGATTTCGTACCTTCAAAGTGCACCTTTCAAGCGTGATTCACCTCTGGCTTGTCCACTTGACGATCCAGATGCTTTCCCTAAAGAGTTCCATTCATCATCAATTTAGAACTCTTTTATAATCAATAACGGACAATTTATTTTTGATAATCAAATCTGCGTTTTTGTCCGATTCAACATTTTATTCCTCATTTAGGCGTTTCAACAAACACCTAGCGGGTCAAATTCTTACATAATCTTTACTAGCTTCTTGACATGTTATTTCCTCTATATTCACTTCAATTGGGAATTTGCAACAAGCTTCAACATCAATAATTTACTGAATTTAACACACAATTTCAGTTTCACTAAAACAGAAAATTCATAATCTCAATGTTTGTCTAACTTCTACAATCTTATTAATCACTTATCATGTAATCACAAACCCTACAAGTATGATGTAAGGTTTTCACAAGAATCATCTAGGGTTTAACTCTAGACATCATATTACTTCAAGATTCATCCATGCATGACACATTAAAGCTCAATTTCAGTTTCTCACAATTAACCTAGAATTTATGATGAAACAAAACATCACAATTTTACATACCTTGTGATCCTTTCAACTAGGTGATCATGAATTCGTGCTCGAAAATTGATTTAGACTTGATTTAGGCTTCTAATTTTGAGTTTTTGTGAGGTTTTGTGTTTCAAGAAGAAACCCAAGTCGCCCCCTCTTGTTCTGTTCGACCAGGCACTCACGTATGTGGGTGTTTGGTATGTTTATTTCTTAATTCAGTATTCCACTTTCAATCTTTGCAAGTTTAGTCCCTTAGCTTTGTTTAATTTATAATTTAAGGGTTTTAACCTTATTATATGCCACTACAAGGCCCGTAGCTGACTGGGTTAAAATTTCCTAGTTAGCTGGTTCCTGTTTAATTAGAAATTTATAATTTTGATTTAGAGTTTTATAAATTCCGGTTTGTTACACAAGAGACTTCATAACACTATTGGTGACAAATATTTGATAACCTGGACTCTAGAATCTTTTGCTTATCGGGTGGTGGCGAACAATGCTGCTTGCGTTGCGGGGGATGCCCGCCCGTAGGGCCCGGCCTGCTTCCCGCCCGAAAGAACCACTCACTAGCTTTCAGCGTCATGCTGATAAGTCCACTCAATAAGATACAACTTTCGGGGCCTTATGGGGGCCTTGGTTTTAGCTACTTTTTCTGTTCTATCTTTTGAGTCTATTGCTTGAACTAGAAATACCACAAGTTTGAAATAAATAATATACAACAAGTATTCAAGTAATTAAATTTCATTTCATTGATAATGGTTTAATACAAAGATTAAAAACAGAATACAACATGTTTGAAAATGACAAAGTGTACGAAACATGGAAACAAATATGACATAACAAACTATCATAACTAAATTTAAGCGAGTATCTAGCCATCCTACTAGTTTACGTCTCTTCGATAATCATCAACCTGCAACATTATGAGAAAATACAATTCACTACAAAATTATTGGCGAGCATTCATGGTTTATGTGATAGCATACGTATACAAACAAGTTTAACGAAATCCACATGTGAAAACATATATATAAGGCATATCATGGCATCACTAGCATGTAATCCTACATTGTCAAACCCAAGTATCACACATGCATACAAGCATCCCGCATTCATAACTATGAATACGACCATTTTTACATTAAGAATAAACATAAATTAACAATGACCCATCGCTACGGGCGGTGTGCATATCCTATAGCGCTATTCATGTTAAGGGAGTCTAGATAAGTAAATGACAAGTATTAAACAAGAATCTAGCATGCATGTATTCCTAGCATAAGTTTAGCATGTGTAAAGGATTCCTTTTCAAGCATAAAGTGTTTTATGTGAGAATGTGTTTGTTAATAAGTTCATAAGTTTCACCCCAAAAGCGGGAAATCAAAAAGGGGCATGAATACTCACGGTTTGCGTTTTAGCATTCCGTAAGTCTTGAGTTTAAGGAGAGTTGAGCCGGGAGCCGAGGTCACCCTATAACGAGAAACAAAAGCGGGTTAGTTTAGGGCTTACAAGACTTGAAGTAATAACATAGACGTAAAGGTTTATTAAGTTATTTAGTCATGCATTCCCCAAGAGGGGTCATAGAGTTTGTCAAGAAACGAGGAGGATGATATGCATCCATTTAAACCTCGATATAAGTTCACCAAAACACAACCCGAAGGTCGGTTGGTCATGAGTATGAGTGTTCACCAAAGCACAAGTCATTACAACTTGGTTGGTCATGAACAACGTTAAGATTAGTGTGTTTAAGGTGTGTTTTAGTTGAGAACTCATCTAGTGAGCTTAAGGTCTCCACAAACAGAAAGTTTGGGAGTATATAAACCAATTAACTTACTGATTTAAATCAGTAAATTCACCCATTAGTTAGGGTTTTGGTTGTACATAAGTCGGACACAACAAGAACACAAGAAAACTTGAAGAAAACATGGAGAACATGAAGAAAACTAACATTTTGAAATTTTTTAAAAACAGAAAAATGACCAACTTTAGACCTCAAAATTAGATCATTCCCAGATGTTTAACATCATACAATAGTAGGGCATTGATCCTTAGTGGAGTCCAAGTGGTTAAGAACAAGAAAAACAAGAAGAAAGTGAAGAAGAAATGTGAGTTTTGCTCACTTTTGGACTTGAATGATTATGTCCAAATCTTCAATTCTCAGCAGATTCTTGGTGTTTTTGGAGAGATTAGATGATGAACAAAGTGTTAGAAGTGTAGGACTTGTATTTATAGTGCTAGGTGGTTGGGAGGGTGTTTAATGGTAGTTAGAAGGCTATTGGTGGAGAATGGAGGTGGGGGTTGGAGTAATAATACCAAAATTCAAAATTATAATTTTAGGGTGAAGTTTGGAGCCTAAAATACAGATTAGAATTCGTGGGTTTAGGGGGGAGTTTGGATTTTTGTCACAAAAGGTCCCTCAAGTTTGATAAATATGCAATCAGGGCCCAAAGTCGGGTTTTTTGGATGTTCTTTTTTTAAGTGCTTTTCGTGTAGTTTTAAGCGTGTAACAAGTATGAAAGTATCATAAACATAAAATTGATGTCAAGTATGTCCGTGTATGCGTATTCATGTATTAACAAGTATCGAGAATGCCAGTTGTACACAAAGTTGTGGATTAAAGCACAAAATGCAAGTATGAGCACGTTTTGACTAATAAATCATGTTTGCAAGTATCCATAGCATATCAAAAGTGTTTACAAATATAAATTAGTTTAAATTAAGTATTGGAATCGTTAATTGTCGGTATTCGACATGTATTGCGCGTAAACGCGTTTAAATCGGTTGTTTACGCACATTGCGACATAGTTTTGAATTAGGGTTTCCAATATGCGTTTTTGAGTATGATAAGTATAAATTGAACATATTAAGTGTATAAACAAGGTTTCCATTATGATCGGTGTCTCGGATTACAATTGAAATGAAAGTACGATACGATTACAAGTTTTCAGAAATAGAAGGCTTCCAAAACTGGAAAGTACAACAAGGCTTGCTATAAATGGAAGGTACAGGAATATGAAATGTTACATTACAGTTGTGAACCAAAAACATGTAATTAATAAGTAAGTGGACCTAGGCTACAAGAACAATTATTCGAGACAATGTTTGAGATGGACGTTCATTTAAGTTGGTCCTTTGACTATGAAATACAGCCTAATGCCTCCTAATTTGATAGATATAGCAGTGAAAATAATCAAATCCCCTAAAATTTTAAAAATATTACAAAAAAAGGTATAAGACAATGTATAAGGACAAGAATTAATAAGATAGAAAAGATCCAATGTCCCACAAACATTATTCACCTGTCAAATTTAGTTTGTTCCAAATAATTGTTTACTTCCAAAAATAAATTATCAATCTAAAAAAAAATCCTAGGAGTTACTCTGCTCAACTTCCTCATGCGAAGAATCAGAACAATCTCCACCAACGTTGACGGAACCACATTACTATCAAATATCGACTCTCAAAGATTCCCCGGAGTCTATGTTTGCATGATCTGCCGCTGCGACGGCGACACCATCGTTTAACTTGACAGACCACCATTACCGTATTGTGATGTCATTCTTCAATTTCAAAAACAACTCAAACACAGCAGCCCCACTGCACCGTCAAAACTACAAATCTACTTAAAAAGCCATATGATTCAATAATATATACCATGGCAAGTTTTAGCCTACATTTGTAGTTATAAAAGTATATTTTTAGAATTTGAAAGTTAAATTATAATTTTAACAAATCCTGGTTTATTGATTTTTAATTAGTCAAAAACAATATTATAATCTCTTTAAATGGTAAAACAAAATTCAGAAAATTACTATAGTTGGAACAATTTAAACTTGCATTACTAGAACAGGTAATTATATTGGTAAGTGAGTAGAAATTGAAACAACTACCTCGCTTCCAATCTTGATAATCCAGATGAATTTTAGATGAAGCCGACTTCTCATCTGTATTAAAAGCATAAATGATTTCATGTTTGCCTGTTTAATAATTACTTCTTAGTATCCGGATAATGAAGATAATAAACTATAAAGTATCACATCGGTCCAAAAATAAGTTGTTATAAGATTGTAAATTCTCAATCTGTTGATGCATTTAACAACAGATTATATTTTAATTTAAAATCATAACAAATTAGCAAATAAATTATAATTTACCTTGGATTCTGATTGTAGCTCTGGTTGCTCCTGTTCTTGTTCTTGTTGTTGGTTAGACGATCTACGAAGCCGAAAGATAGACATGGTGACCAACAGCACAACTGCATATTTTTTTCTTTTAAGTTATCAAATAAGTAAAAAACGCAATGCCTTATAAACTATACTCCCAATGGGAGTAGGCCGGGCAAAACTGGCAGGTCGCATAAAATTAGGTACTGGTTTCGGGTCAGTACCTGTCATTTAAAAAACATAAATTAGGGTCAGAACATTCAGACCAATATGGTTCCGGTCATTTTAGAATAGTATCACTAATGCATTAGTATATCAGTTTTCTTGGCCAACCAAGTGATGGTATGTACCAACCTAATCTAACTAGGCCCGAACCAACCCGACCGTTTCGCCAAGCTTAGTGTGCACCACCAAATCTAACTTAACCCAACTCAATTACATAAACATATATTAACAAAACCAACACCATAGATATATCAATTATCAAATCAATACAAATAATGTGAGCCCAAATTTGATAACAAAACCAAGCTAAAAGCAAAAGACCAACAAAGCAAATCTTCTTCATACTTAACTTTACTCTTATAAAAAAGGCCCTAATTCTAATAGACACCAATTAAGTAATTGATAACCTAACTTATCCTTCCAAATCCCAAATTCAAACAATTCATCACATCACATCACTAAACTAAAAAAGGCCCTATGATTTTTGGTGTTTTTGTTAAGTTTTTTTATGTATGGTCCAAGGTGTTTTAAGTTGGGGCATTTTAAGTTGGTATCAGAGCCAATGTTTGAGGGATTCAAGCACAAGTTGGAATGCTTGAACACAAACTGACAGCTCGCGCCATGGTGTGTTCGCTCCAAGGCCGCAAATGAGGTAAACGTTTAAGTTTCAATAAAGACAAGTAGGTATAATGTGGTTTTAGTATAAAATTTTAGTTTGGTAATTGGAAGTGTTAGAGTGGGGATCAATACGGAGAGTTACGGGGCTCGTATGGTCGGTTTTGGACTCGAAAAATGGACAAAACAACTAAAATAAGTTCTGCAGCGTTTCGACAACCGGGAGGGTGTCGCCGACGCTGGCATGGTGCGTCGCCGACGCGACCACCTTAGGCGACGTCCAAATCCACTGCCGACGGGACTTTTTAGCCGACGCCAGTTTCTAGACGGCGTCGCCGACGGGGTGACCATGCGTCGCCGATATAACAACTCTCCCAAAACCCTTAAACATGTCCTATATGTCCTAAAATATACCCCGTATGCGAAAAACAGGCTCGAATTATCTTTATATTAATAAAAATCAACAAAAACAAAGTCAGGGAGCCGTTCGTGGGGTGCGACACCCTTGACTACATTTGTCGCGGGCCGCGACAGCTGGCCACCAGGACGCACCCGGTGATACCACGTGTCGTGATGCGTGTCGAGGCTAGTTGTCGAATCAGCCAAGCTAGGGCCTACCCTAGTTCTCTCGCGGGCCGCGAGAGATATAGAAGGGCGGGTCGTGGGCCGCGAGGCCCTCTGTTTCCAGCCTATAAATGGAGCAGTCGACGTTCATTTGAATTCGTTCAAAAAATCAATTCTCTCTCTAAATATCTGAATAGCTAAAGTAATTCTCGGGCATAATACCCACTAAAAAGCGAAGCTCTGCCTTGTTGTAAGTATTATAACCCCCGGTTACGTATTAGTTACTCTGCCCGATTGATCTAGTGCTCCGTAACGCATGTCGAGGCTCTGCCTGACTCAGTCGTTGGAGTTCTGTCTCAGGAGGGGGGTATAGCTAATGTAAATTGGGCTATTTTACTAACACGTGTGCATTGTTTAAATTAATAGATTATAACCAGGAAGTTACCAGAAAGCTGTAAGGTTATCTAAAACAGCAATGTGAGTACATTCACTTTTTGTAAATTGTTTTTATACAAACCTCAATTGTTTTAAAGTATAATTAACAGTGATTGAGTATTTGTAATTCTACAATTACTGTCGGTATGTTGGGGTTTTGTATACATTACTTGTTACTAATACTGTGAATAGTAACATGACCACAAGTCTGGATTGACAGTACCGTGGGTGGTAATTTGGTATATATAAACAAATGTAATTGCGGATGCCCTCAATATTGTAAAGATATAAATTGTTTTGATTAAATTGGGATGCAGTCACCAGTATTTCCCACTGACAAAACTTTTTAAAACGCGTTTCAGGTAACAAAATGTGAAAGCCAAGTAGAAGCCAGCTGGAGAGCACTGAAGGCTTGGAAAAGTTGCTATAAAAGTTACCTAAACAAGAAAGACGTTTTATTTGAATAAGATAGGGTTTTTCCCTATAAACATATTATAAATGGAAACTTGGGTTTTACCCATGTGTTTATTATTTATAAAATGAGGTGTTTTACTTTGATAAAATATTTCCTAACTGCGGTCCTGATGTAAATTTCCGCAGCCAAATTAAATAAACACCGATACCACTAAATCTGGATATCGCGACACCGCTCTCGGGACAAGGGGTCGGGGGTTGCGACAGAGAGAGTGGTATCAGAGCTACAACCACTGATTTGAGCCACAGAAGTGTTCTGATGACACCACAATTTGTCAATTCTGTTAGGAAATAATCTATGTGACTATGTGCATACATGTATATTATTGTTTTGTGTTATTTGACAATTTGTTAGTTTACAGTATGAGTGAGCAAGGTACGTCTGACGCCTACCGTCATCTAGATAGTTCTCCCAAAAGTGAAGGAACCTCGTCACAGCCTACTCCTTCGGGGTATTCTGCTGATACAGAAGAGGGGATTTTCATATTTAAGGCGCAATCGGAGAAACTATTCCCTTCGAAAAAGAGAGGATGGTTTAGTAGGGGAGCACACGAGAGAAGAAAGCGAATGAGAAAGTTACACCAACAAAGAGCTTTAGCAGCCGCCAATAGGGAAGTCAATGCCCAGACACAAGACTTAGTTAATAGACGTTTGGCAAACTTCCATATATTAGCCACCACTGCAGCAGATCCAAACCTTGACCAACTCATTGCACCATAACCATTGCCACTGTTTCCAACTCAACCAATGGAGATAGAGCCTAATCCAGGAAACGAATTTCCTATCCCAGCCTTTAACCCTGATGAGATACCTAGAGTCCCAGCACCTGATCCTCTAGCTTATGATCCATGGAACGATGAGCATAGGGATTATAGGGAACTCTACCCACAGGAGGAACCAATTCAGAACCCCATAGCACAGTACACCAACCTCAATCCTTTAGATCCATATTGGGATAATCATCAGTATGTTCAGGAGATACTGAACAATCCTTATCCATATGGAGAACCATTACCTATGTACCCAGATCCAGTACCCGCACCACGACCACCCATGAGTGACGAGAATGTGCAGGAACTCCGCATGTATGGTGAGGAATTGATAGAAGGATGAGAGAGATAGGAGAGAAGCTCGTGTGGAAATACGACGACCGGAAGATGCAGTTCAACCCATAGTAATAATAATAATAGTAGTAATATATATATATATATATATATGTACCCAGATCCAGTACCCGCACCACGACCATCCATGAGTGACGAGAATGTGCAGGAACTCCGCCTGTACGGTGAGGAATTGATAGAAGGATGAGAGAGATAGGAGAGAAGCTCGTGTGGAAATACGACGAGCGGAAGATGCAGTTCAACCCATAGTAATAATAATAGTAGTAGTAGTAATATATATATATATATATATATATATATATATAAAAGTGCGTGTAATTTGAAAAAAAAATCAAATAAACTAAAATAGGTAACTTAATATCTATAGATGCATAACTAGTAGTATGTTTTAATTCCAGTTGTAGATTGTAATATATATATGAAAAAGAGTAAATGTCGCAATGTTCGACGATTTTGATCAATCTGTTTGTTTGATTGTTTGCATTAAATTTTATTCTGTGATATTAATACCTGATAATTTTTTTGTAAATCCAGATGGACAACGAAGAAAATCAGGAAAACCAGAATAATGATAACCAAATAGATAACAGTGCCATCCAACACATAGTAACACAAGAAATTAGAGATGCTATGCCATACATTATTAAAACTGTTAAAGAAGCAGAAAATAATAAAAGTGGAAGTAAACGAACACCTAGTGAACCAAGTCACAACGTGAATAATGGACCGCTACTTCAATTACCAATTCCAAAAAGAAGAAGAACCATGTCTTATGGTTGTTCTTACAAAGAATTCTGGTCTTGCAAACCAATAGAATTCTCTGGCAATGAAGGAGCCATTGCAACTTTACGTTGGATAGAAAAGACAGAGGCGGTCTTAAAAATAAGCAAATGTGCAGATGAAGATAAGATTATGTTTGCCTCCAATCTTTTTAAGAATGCAGCCTTAGAATGGTGGAATACTATCCTCCAGTCTAGGGGAAATGACAGAGTTTATAATATGGAATGGACTGACTTTAAGGAGATGGTTGAAAGAAAATTATGTCCTCCCAATGAAAAAGAACAAATTGCTAATAAGTTCTTAAACCTTAGAATGACTGGAATATATTGCAAGGGTTACACTACCATATTCTTCTAATATGTTAGAATAGTGCCAGCCTTAGCCTCACCAGAACCAGTATTAATCTCCCGTTACATTTGGGGATTAATTAGTGAAATTAGACACGTAGTCAAGGCGGCTAGGCCACAAACCATAGAAGAAGCTATAGAATTAGCCAATACCTTGACTGATGAATTGGTACGTACGCAAGAAGAGAATCAGAGAAAGAACCTAACACAGAAACTTACCCAAGAATTTCGTTATGGAAATAACTATCGTGGGAAAAGTACAGGTTCTACCTCTGAACCTTACTGTAAGTCCTGTAAGAAGAAGCATTTAGGAAAATGCTTAAAATACTGCAACTTTTGCAAAATGATTGGACACAAGTAAGATGACTGCAGGAGGAAACCCATCAACAAGCTATGCTTCAACTGTGGAGAGATAGGGCACATCAAGCCGAATTGTCCAAAACTAGCTCCAGCAACAAACAGTAAAACTACTAAGAATGCTAGAGAATTCGTTATGACAGCTGAAGAGGCCAAGATGATTCTGGATATGATTGCCGGTACGTTTTTAGTTAATGATATTTTTGCTAAAGTATTATTTGACTCTGGTGCAAACCAAAGTTTTATTAATACTTCGTTTTGCAAAATTCTCAATCAACCATTAACTAAACTTCAACAAGAATGCCTGGTAGAAACAACAAATGGAGAATCCATTAAGATTACTGAAATCTTGCAGGGAGCAAGAATAGAAATTTTAAATCATGATTTTATTGCGAACTTGTACCCAATGAATCTGGCTGGATTTGATATCATATTAGGAATGGATTGGTTAATAGCCAACCATGCTAGTATTCTATGTGATCAAAAGTCAATACAAGTAAGTTCACCAAAGGATGAAAAGGTCACAATTAAAGGAGATAAGCCAACTAGATCTACGAAATTCATCTTTGTGATGAAAACAAGTTATGCAAGGAAAGGATCATTAG
Source organism: Helianthus tuberosus (assembly GCA_030545235.1). NCBI lineage: Eukaryota > Viridiplantae > Streptophyta > Magnoliopsida > Asterales > Asteraceae > Helianthus > Helianthus tuberosus. The sequence continues at coordinate 164,849,315 of CM060433.1, forward strand.
TGTATATGATTTCTGTAATCATTAACACTAAAGGAAAAGAATTAAAAGATATCCCTGTAGTATCTAAATTCTCAGATGTTTTTCCAGAAGAGTTACTTTGTCACACCCCGATATTTCCACGTATTATCGGTGGGCCCGGTGGGGAGTATCGTGACGTAGTTGATATCATCATAGTCAAATAATCAAAGTTCAATGCACAGCGGAAGTCTAAAGTAAAATAATACAAACCGATTCAAAAGTATAATAGAGTATTACACAACGGTTGTATATGGATCCACAGGCGGATCTTAAAACCGAAAAATAAACACTGTTCAACAGACTTTAGACGCTTAGAACTTGCAAGATTCCCAATTAACGCCCTGAGCTTCCAGCCAATTACGTACAGTACCTGTCACTTAATCTTTTTGGAAAATACGTCAGTTTACACTGGTAAATACAATTAACTGACCCTTTTGAAAATATTTATGAAAATTGATTTAAATGCACGTGGCACAAATATCCTTTTATAACTTGGGAAAATTATATAAAAATAATATTGTATACAGATTTACATGTTCGTTATACGTTCAGGGCCCGATGTTAGAAACCGAGTCAAGATTAACAAACACACCACAAGTATAGGCCCATAAGAGAGTGAGATACCGTTTCCCTTACGCAACTGTCAGGTGTATGCCTACACCCCGTGCTTAAGACGTGGCCATTTCTTAATAATGATGCCAAGGATATCTGGGACATGGTCATTAACCCCCAAAGGCTTTTATTTCAAACAAGACAGATTAAAACGGGTTACCTCAATAATTTAATCACAATCCGATTAAACATTCAATACCCAACCAAGAGGTATTATTATAATATCGTATCCCAAACCCGTATAGGGAAAATAAGTTAAAAGTATTTACCTGAGCTTAAAATGCAATTTATACTCATCCGTATATTCTAATCAGCAAGCACAAGTACCTTTACTGGGGCTCTCAATCTGGAACGAATGTTTTATTAACCTATTAGATTCCTAACGGGTCTTATTTAAGTTGTAACTTAGACCAGTTAGTTTTAAGGAAAGGTTTACAGTTCAAAACACAAGATTAAGCGAAGACCGGATTAGAATGTGATTTAGACCCGACAAGTATGGAGACTTGTATAATATGGGTAAACTAAACACATTCTGGATTTTGAAATAAAAATGATAGGGTTTGACCCGTTTCGGAAGTTAAGTCCATTATACGACAGAAAGTACTTCCATTTTTTTGAGCAAATCTCGGGGTCGAGATTTCTTTTAAGGGGGTGAGGATGTAACACCTCGTAAAATCGTGTCCAATGGTGTACTGACACGTGTAATGAACCCTAATAAAGTCAAACGTTGACTATGAGGGACTATTTTCGTCAAAATAAAAAAAACTTGATTTTAAAAGGACTGAAAGTGTCAACATGCCTAAACTAGGCCTCTGAGTGACCTTATACGATGTCTGTATTCTCAAATGAGCCACTTGTTGGACGAGGGGAGCCGTTTGTGTAACTATGTGGAAGTTTGCGTAACGAAGGGTTAAAAGTGTCAACATGTTAATTCTTACCTCTGAGTGACCTTTTAACAAACCTGAAGCATTATGATGTACAATCATACTCTCGACAATGGTTAACATGAGCTACATAGGGCTTTGATGTTATTAAACGATAATACGCGCAAGTTTACGCGTTAAAGGGATCAAAAGCGTCAACATCTAAATCTACACCTTCGAATGACTATCTAAGCAAACTGGAGCATTGTAATGTTCGTTCATACGCTCGGGAATGTCTAGTATGGGCCTTGGAAGGCTTGGATATCGATAGATGATAATACGCGTCACTTTATGCGTTGAAATGACTAAACATGTCAACGGACAAAACTACACTTTAACAGGACCTTTTAAGCAAACCGAGAAGTTTATGATGCTTAGTAATACTACCGGATGCGCCTGAGACGGGCCATTAGAAGTCAAGTATCTTATACTAACTTAACATAAAGGTTATATGAAGTTTGGGCCTTTTATGTCATAAATAAAAGTTGAAAGGTGGGAAAACAAAGCACAGGGACCGAAATGGCAAATCTGCCAAACTTGTTTTCTGGGCCTGACCTTTAGGCAGGCCGCGTAAATCCTGGGCCATCTCTTACGCGGGCCGCGTAAGGATGCCCAGTTCCAGAAAATTGTTTTTCAGCAACAAATTGTTAATTCAGGGGCTGTTCTTGTAAGTTCTTTGTGTGTTAACCAAGTTAACACCTCTCCAAGGCTTTGAACCTGCACCAAACACATGTATAGCCATGATCTCTTGCTTGGTGGCCAAATAGACACATGTCATGATCCAATTCATACCCAAAAACTATAAATAGGTAGTGTTCATCCATTTCATTCTTGCACCTCTTCTCATTATATCTTATTCTAGAACTTTCTGATCTGATTGGGAACTCTTTTTAGTAGAAAAGATAGCTAGGACCCTTTGTAAGTATCTTAGCCCTCTCTATAGTTCAGTTTTATGTTTTAAAAACCGAAAAGTCAAGTTATCGTAAATTAGCTTTGACCTTCGGTTTAATCATAAATGATCTAACCACTGACCGAAACGAAAGTGGTTATGGAACCATATTAGGATAGGTGGTTAACCGTTAAAAGGGCACCTCATAATTATTTTGTTTGATTAGTTAATTGTCGGGTCAAACTAGTTAGTCAAAAAGTCAAACTGGACAGAAAGTTTAAAAATGATTTAGATAAATAAAACAGAGGTTCTAAATTATATTTTAGCATTCTAATGACTTAGTAATTAATATTAGAACATGTCTAATCAGTCCTAACCTGGCAATTATCAGTCTAAGGTCAGTTTATAACCGAAAGTCGCAAAAGCTTGACTTTTGCTTTGACTTTCAGTTTTGACCCGTTTAAGCTTGATTCTTCCATGTTTTAAGCCTCCATTAGGACCGTATCATATAGTAGTATAACCCCCTGAAGTTATATTGCTTGGTCCTTAGTAGTTTGAATTATATGCACATGTCCGTTATTATGCTTATAAATGCCATAATTGCCCTTTTGACATATAAATGAGATTTTTATAAATGTGAGTGGACAAAAACCTTTTTTACTGATATATAAGTATGTCCCGAAAATTTCACATCAGTTCTTGGTCTCAAACAGGAGTTATACTCGATATCGTAAATAGAAGCTTTTTATTAATTAAATTGCGATATCTTGCATAAGGCATGTTTAAACTTGGATATTGACCCAAAACTCATTACCTGCTGTCAAGATATTATTTTAGAGATTTTTTGGAATTTTTGATCAGATTATAATCTGATCGTATCATGGAGTTCTTGTGTAATGCGGTAAAGGACGATAATACCCTTTTCATGCATAAAATGAGATTAACAAATGATTTGAATGCCAAACCTTTTTTTACGGATTTCATACATTAAATAAATTATTTTGAGCATTCAAAATTGATAAAATCTCAGATTTCCATAAAACACCTTAATTATCGGCAATTAGCGATTTTTACGCTATTTAGGTGCATAGTATGGTTTTAAACCATAATTAACACCTAAGACTTGTTACCTACTGAATTTTTAAATTTTTTTTAATATTATTACAGTAGGTATAAGTCGTGAACTCAGACTTCCAAAATTATCCCTAAAAGCCTATGTGAAATGACCAAAATACCCTTTCGGGGCATAGTTTGGCCATAAATGGTAAACCTCACGTATGTATAATATATTACTGATGTAATGTGATTAAATAAATATTTTTACTGAATGTTTTAGACCAGAACCTTGGTTTATCATTAAACCTCTTTTATAAAGGGTAAAATGACCAAAATGCCCCTACGGGACTTAATTTGGTTTTAAATACTTTTTGGGCATATATGTTAACATCTCACTGATGTATTAACATATTCTAAGCATAATAACATATAGGACTTGTATATGATTCATTTGGTTACTCGTTACGCATTTACGCGTTCAGATCGGTTTATGTAACTCGTTTACGTAAGTTTGCCGAAACGGGTTTAACCTTATCGTTTTTACTTCAAAATCCAGAATGTACTTAGTTTACCCATATTATACAAGTCTTCGTACTTGTTGGGTCTAAATTACATTCTATTCCGGTCATCGCTTAATCTAGCGTATCGTACCGTTTTAAATACTTTAAGCTAGCCGGTCTAAGTCTACGACTTAAATAAGACCATTAGCATTCTGAATTGGTTATATATTACCATCACTCCATACTAGAGCCACCCGGTAAAAGCTACCTGCAGTTAGATAGATTGGATACGACTGAGTTAGTTTGCTGTGAATCAAGTATTAGCTCAGGTAAATACTTTTAACTTATTTTCCCTTATACGGGCTTGGGATATGGTATTATAATAATACCACTTGGCCGGGTATGAAATCATTTAATCAGATTGTGATTAATAAATTTACATAACCCGTTTTAATCTGTCTTGTTTGATAACATAAGCATTGGGGGTTAATACGACCGTGTCCTGGATATCCTCGGCTCATTTAAGTTATTAATGGCCACGACCTATGCACGGGGTGTAGGCATACACCTGACAGATGCAAATGCTAAATTTTAAATTACCCACAAGTTGGGGATAACTCTTCTGTGGGTTTTATAAGTGGTGAGTCGGTTAATCATGACCGGCTTCCAAACCGGCCCCATATGTATGACAAACATGTAAAACTGCATACAAGATTTTATTAAAGATTGTCCCAAGTTATAAATGGTTTGTGCCTTGTGCACTTAAATCAATTTTCATAAATTCTTTTCAAACGAGTCAGTTAATTGTATTTACCAGTGAAAACTGACGTATTTTCAAAAGACTAAGTGGAAGGTACTACTCGTAATAGGCTGGGAGTTGCTCGGTGTCGAAATAGAGGATCTTTCAAATCCTTAAAGATGCCTTAAAGTCTGCTAAACTTCATTTTATACATTCTATAAAGATCCACATGTGGATTTGATATTACAGGCTCGTCTATAATAAATACTTTGATATTTTCAGACATTTGAGTTTGTAATAATATTTTATATTCCAAGACTTCCGTTGTGCTATTCTGTGTATGTTTGACCATGATGATATCAACTACGTCACGATACTCCCCACCGGGCCCACCGGTAATATGTGGAAATACCGGGGTGTGACATCATTAGACGTGATTTTTACGAGGTGTTACATCCTCACCCCCTTAAAAGAAATCTCGACCTCGAGATTTGCTAAAGTAATGGAAGTACTTTCTGACGTATCATGGACTTAACCTCCATAGCATATTTGGGTCTAAAAGGGCATCTCAGTTGACCTATACAATAGGCACACACTCCTTTCAAAGCTTCTTAACCTGTCGATCCTTAATCAATACGGGTTTCTTATCACACCATAAATTTTCATTAGTCTGCATATCATTATGCGACAATGCTCTCGACTTATCGGCGAAACATACCCTTAAATCACTAGTGTGGGACACATTGATTTCCATCAAGCTCCTCAGGTAAGCTTTAGCTTATAGGTTACCAATCTTGATATATTCAATTTCCTCGAATGATTCTATATATCAGAACTTAACTAGCTTGATAAATTAAAAGTTCAGCACACCCTTCATAGGGTGATACCTTCAATTGAACCTTATTCCTTATTAAGGACTTAAGAGGTTCGCGACTTTCATCAATCCTTGATTTTCTGCTGATTACTGGCAACTTTCAGATGATTACGAATTCGTATGATCTTATTCGTTGTTTCCAAGGCAACTTTCAGATCCTTATAATTTGACTTACCAAAATTCTGTCCAGCAAACGGACCTTTGACATTCTATCTATACAAGGTCTCCAAAGGAGCAGCCTTGATACTTATATTTTGACTATTGTAGAAAAGCTTATTTAAGGTGAGGTGGTTATTCCAACTACTGCTTAAAACCAATCTTAAGGAATAGCTAATCCTTATAGTTAGTCGAACAAATCGACGATCCTGGGCAGTTGATGATGGTTCTTAATTATTACTCAAGTAGGGTTGCGGTAATTAATGCATAAGCATAATGAACTGTCTTTCTTAACTAATAATATTGAAATTCTTAGAATTACGAATTAGGCTTTAAGAACCTTTATCTTAAGATTCGTTTAATTAGGGTTTCTATTCTTCCAATAAGGATGGTAATAATCGCCACGGAGATTTCACAATACTGCAGCCCTATGAGGGATGTATATCTTAACTCTACTTATCTTAGGAGGTAAACAGGGTAGTCTCTGTAGAAGATAATCAAGACACAAGGAGATTACAGAGATTTTCCAAATCTCAGGCTCCGGTTCATCTATCATTGCCTGTGTCAGATAAATGACACATTTTCTTTACGAATCCAAGGATGCCTTAATCAGAGACATTTATTTGGACAATTCCATTTTGGATATCTTCTTTGAATACCATTAGCTGACTTTAGTACAATATGATCATTGGGATATCTCCGTGGTTCCATGCATTAAACCTCCATACTGATCAGGCATGGAAGTAATTTATGGAACATATTAAGATACACCAATCCTCATATGGCGCTTTTATCATACACTCTGGTATTCGCAGTTGATAGAAACCAAGAGATATCAAACTAACATATACTGACGTACTCCATCTGGAGAAAGAGTACTCTAGAATTTTACGATTGAAGATTTCTGACAGGAACAGAAGAAATGGTTCCTATGATTTTCGTCTGTAAGTTTTACCTTACACTTAATCTCCGAGGTTCTTATGAAAGATTTTAAAAATTTGCTATACTTATCATTTATGAAGGATTTATTGGTATCCTATTCAAAACCGAACTCTTAGCATTTATTCTACTTCATATTTTATGCTTAGGGTTCTAACAGGCAGATTTAATAACTTACAAAATTTATTATCCATAAACGACTTATCTGCACCCGAATCAAACAATGCCCTTGCATATACATCATTGATAAGGAACGTACCAGTTATAACATTGTCATCTTGTATGGCCTCTTTTGCACCCATTTGAAAGACCTTAGCGTTGGTCTTCTTAACTTCTTCAAGCTTCTTTGCATATCTTGGGCAATTTGATTTGATATGCCCCTTCTCGTTACAGTTGTAACAAGTCGCATCTCCTATCTTCTTGCATTCTAATGTTTTATGCTCACTAGATTTGCAGATCCCACAAGCCCTAGGCTGTGATTGGGATTTTGATTCGTACCTGCACTTCCCATAATGGCGCTTCTTGCAGGTCTTGCATACAGGTTTCTTGTTGGACTTTTGTTTGTTCTCCTTAAGCTCAAGCTTACCCTTTTTCTTAGAAGTATGGGAGTTATCTTTCTCCTTCTTCCTTTTTAGTTCATTCTTTGCACTTGAGGTATGAACAAGATCCTTCTCATGAGTAAGGAAGTGTGGTTTTAATTGGGATTTGGAGCAAGTAGCATTGGGTTCTTTAAACTTTTTCACAACCTTGTTCACAGATTTTCCAACAGCTGCGTCAATCATAGCTTGGAGAACATCTTTGTTAATTCTGAGGTTCACAATTGTAGCATCGCTAGCATATGTCGCATCATCCATGACGCGATCGACGGCTGTCTTATCCGAGTTTGTCATACTCGAGATTTGGTCCCTAACATCAAATGAAACAATTACTTAGTTACACTACAACAGCTATTCATCATCCTGGCGACTTAACATATACTAACCATGGTATCATTAAACCATGCAGGCTAATACAGTACGTACATTCTTAATGAATGTTATTTAAATATATATATATCAATTATATGTAGCCTAGGTCATAAAAAGACCATCAATGGCATTTAAGGTTCGGACCTAGTCCATCACCTTTTTGACAGGGGATCAAATGTCACATTTGTCTTGATCATATTGATGATTTTGGATAGCTTGAAAGCTTGTCATAAGGATATTGGAGAAGAGTAATTCCTAATGGATATAAAGCATCCATCTAAAGTTGTTGAAGCAGTCTCTAAAGTATCATCGGCCAATTCTACCTCGCATTATATGTTTAGAGTCCTAACAGGCGGATACAACAGTTTACAATATTTATTGTCCACAATAGACTTATCTTCGCCAGAATCAAACAAATTCCTGCATAAACATCATTGATAAGGAAAGGTACCTATTATGATGTTATCATTCTGTACTGCCTCCTGGGTGTTCATCTGGAAGACTCACGCGTCTGTTTTCTTGGCCTCTTCGGGCTTCTTCTGATTCCTAGGGCAGTTAGTCTTGATATGCCCTTTCTCGTTGCAACCATAACAGGTTGCATCTTTCAACTTCTTGCAATCCAAGGTTTTATGTTCCTTAGACTTGCAGATCCCACAAGGTAGAGGCTAAGATTCAAATCTGCATTTCCCGAGGTGGTATTTCCTACAGGTTTTGCACCTGGTCTTTTCACCCGACTGCTGGTTGTCATTCTTAAACCCGAAACTCTTCTTATGATCAGAGTTCCCCTTTTTCTTCTTAACAGAGCGATGAGAATTCTCATCCTCCCTTTTACGCTTTCCATCTTCAGAAGCTTTGGCAGCCTTGTTTCTGACCACATCGAGTGTGAGAGATAGCGACAGATCTGCCGCTGACCTGAATGTAGTAGGTCTCGATGCTTTCACACTTGCCTTTATTTCTGGGGCTAGACCCCAATAAAGCGAGCTATACGCTTTGGTTCCGGTGTGATCAAGTAAGGAACCAATCGAGACATGGTATTGAAACTTGTAAGATATGTTTGACAATCTAAGTTCTTCATGACTAATGTCAAGAAATCAGTCTCAATTTTCTCAACTTCATGTTGAGGACAGTAATTTTCTTTGATAAGAGCAACGAACTGATCCCAAGTCAAGTTGTACAAAGGGATCTTCCCCGTAGCTTGGATCAGTGACCTCCACCAAGCTAGAGCTTCTCCTTTAAAAGATTGTGAAACAAACTTCACAATGTCTTGCTCTGCACATCCACTAATATCAACAACGGTGTCCATCTCATCGAGCCACATCATGCAATCGATGGCTCCTTTTTCTCCTATGAAGTCTCTAGGCTTGCGGGAGACAAAATATTTATATTAACAGGTTTTAACACGTGGCTCTTGATTAAGCACAACCTGTCTAGACGGAACACTCTTCTGATTCAAAGAATGATGAGAATCGCTCTTGCGAGTCGTATGAGTCTTGGAGGGTGGTTTTGTATGTTGTACAGATAGGGTCCTGCTATGGGTACCACTTGATTCATTATCTCGTCTATCCAGAGCTCGAGTAACGGCATTGTCTATCAATGCCTGCAGTTCTGCACCAGCTATGTTAACTCTGGTAGTATCATTATTCTCCCTTGGGTGGCTGTTAACCTCATCAGATCCAGCCATGTAGCTTGATTACTACATAAATTATTGGCAAAGATTTATTCAGGAGTTTATTATGGAATTGTCTTTTATGGCAATTCATTAACCATGGTAACTTAAGCCATATTGGTTAATTTGATTTATTTAAATTTTTATCATATTTTTATCCCAGTCATAAACTATTAAGGATAATAGGGTGGCATACAAAAGTCCTAGTCACAAGGACAGTTTTGATTCATAAGCCATGATTTCGGAGAATCAAGGCATTAAGGCTTGAACATATTTCATTATCTTCTCTTGACAGAGAGTCGTAGACTACTACTGTCTTCTTTGTCTCAGAGGACAATAGTCATGGCCCGTAGGCACTTCATCACAAATGGATGTTTAAATATATGATCATCTTAATTGATGATTTAAACCCATGATTCTAGATCATTAGGCTAAATAAGGGATTTGAATTTCCCAATATAAAGATGACAAGTGTGATTTTATCGCATCACTGTTGTCAGGAGTGTTAACATGTTTTCAGGTGTTAACAAGGATCTGAATCTCTTTTAAACAGGTTTTACCATCATAGCTAGGTCTTTAATGACATATAAGCTAGGTTATACCCCTTAAGATTCTTTTTAATATATACTGGCAGATCAATTACAAAAAGGAATGATATTTTGATTTATTTCATATATTATATTCATATATAATGGTAAAATGAAATTTAGATAAAACATTCCAATAAATTTTAAAAGGAGTATATAATTGCCCTTAAACGGGATCTGAAAAATGTTGTCCACGAGGGGACTAAAAGATAAATATGTCCTTACAAGGACTACTAAGGAAACGAAATTCAGCAAAAGGAGTTTCTTCTTCACTTTATTTCTGAATGTTTTCTCCTTGGTCGCACGTTTATCCTAGCCGCGGTACGAAACTCGGCATTTCTAGGTTCCGGATGTGGAGAATTTCCATTACGGCTTCTTTGCTTGGTGATATATTCAAAATATATAAAATCGAAAGCAATATATTTCTGAATAGGGATGAGAGTATTCCTATGTTAAGTCTAGACTCATAAGGTATAAGGAATGTGCTACTGTGTCATTGAGATTAAACACAAAAGGCTAGTGTTTAATTCACTCAATGTTGGCTCTGATACCAACCTGTCACACCCCGATATTTCCACGTATTACCGGTGGGCCCGGTGGGGAGTATCGTGACGTAGTTGATATCATCATAGTCAAATAATCACAGTTCAATGCACAACGGAAGTCTAAAGTAAAATAATACAAACCGATTCAAAAGTATAATAGAGTATTACACAACGGTTGTATATGGATCCACAGGCGAATCTTAAAACAGAAAAATAAACACTGTTCAACAGACTTTAGACGCTTAGAACTTGCAAGATTCCCAATTAACGCCCTGAGCTTCCAGCCAATTACGTACAGTACCTGTCACTTAATCTTTTTGGAAAATACGTCAGTTTACACTGGTAAATACAATTAACTGACTCGTTTGAAAACATTTATGAAAATTGATTTAAATGCACAAGGCACAAATATCCTTTTATAACTTGGGACAATTATATAAAAATAATCTTGTATACAGATTTACATGTTCGTTATACGTTCAGGGCCCGATGTTAGAAACCGAGTCAAGATTAACAGACACACCACAAGTATAGGCCCACAAGAGAGTGAGATATCATTTCCCTTACGCAACTGTCAGGTGTATGCCTACACCCCGTGCTTAAGACGTGGCCATTTCTTAATAATGATGCCAAGGATATCCGAGACATGGTCATTAATCCCCAAAGGCTTTTATTTCAAACAAGACAGATTAAAACGGGTTACCTCAATAATTTAATCACAACCCGATTAAACATTCAATACCCGACCAAGCGGTATTATTATAATACCGTATCCCAAGCCCGTATAGGGAAAATAAGTTAAAAGTATTTACCTGAGCTTAAAATGCAATTTATACTCAGCCGTATATTCTAATCAGCAAGCACAAGTACCTTTACTGGGGCTCTCAATCTGGAACGAAGGTTTTATTAACCTATTAGATTCCTAACGGGACTTATTTAAGTTGTAACTTAGACCGGTTAGTTTTAAGGAAAGGTTTACGGTTCAAAACGCAAGATTAAGCGAAGACCGGATTAGAATGTGATTTAGACCCGACAAGTATGGAGACTTGTATAATATGGGTAAACTAAACACATTCTGGATTTTGAAATAAAAATGATAAGGTTTGACCCGTTTCGGTTAATTTATGCAAACTAGTTACATAAACCGTACCGAACGCGAAAAACGCATGACGGGTAACCAAGAGAGTCATATACAGGTTTAACAAGTTAATATGCCTTAAATATGTTGTGATATCAGTAGGATACCTTCCATTATGCCCAAAACGAGTTTAAAATCAATTTAAGCCCCGTAGGGGTATTTTGGTCATTTTAAGGATTATAAAAGAGGTTAAATGACAATATGAGGTTCTGGTCTAAAGTGATCAATAAAAATATTTGTTTTAATAAGTTATATCAGTAGGATATCATATATATGTGAAATTTATCATTTATGACCAAACTATGCACCGCAGGGGCATTTTGGTCATTTCACATAGGTTTTAAGGGTCAAATTTGGAAATCTGAGTTCAAAACCTTTACTTACTGTTAAAGTATAAAAATTTGTTCATAACATTAGTAGGTAACAAGCCTTAGGCGCCAAATATAGTTTTAAACCATACTATGCGCCTAAATCGCATAAAAGTCGGTATTTGACGATATTCGGGTTGATTAAGGAAATCTGAGATTTTTATCATCCTTTACTATTTAAAATAACTTATTTAATATATAAAATCAGTAGAAAAAGGTTTGGTATGTAAAGGATGCGTAAAACTCATTTTATTAGTGAAAAGGGCATTATCATCAATTACCGAGTCTATACGAGAACCCTATGTTATGATCAGTTTAAAAATAAATAAAAATCTTCAAAAATCCCAAAATATTATATTACATCAGTGGGTAAAAGTTTTGGTGTCAAAATTTGAGTTTAAGTAGGTTTTATGCTGAAAATGCCGTTTAATTAATAAAAAGGCTTTAATTTACGATATTGGGCATAACTCCCATTTTAGACCATGAACTGATGTGAAATTTTAACGACATCTTTATAAATCAGTAACAAAGGTTTTTGTCCTCTCACATTTTCAAAAATCTCGTTTTAATATTAAAAGGGCATAATAGTCAACTTTAAGCATATAACGGAAACATGCAATGAACTAGGATTACTATGGAACCAAGTTATATAACCTCAGAGGGTTACACTAACCTATAACAAGGTCCTAAAGGAATCCTAAGGCATATCTAAACTAAGCTAAATCGGGTCAGAACAGAAAGTCAAAGCAAAAGTCAACTTTTGCTACTTTCAGTTGCGAACCGAGCCTAAACTCAGAATTGTCGGCTTGAACATGCTTAAACATGTTCTTATATTAATTACCAAGTTATTTAAGTGTTAAAACATGTTCCACCCTGATATTTCCACGTATTACCGGTGTGCCCGGTGGGGAGTATCGTGACGTAGTTGATATCATCATAGTCAAACAACACAATATTTAAATGCACAGCGGAAGCAAAAGATAAATATATTACAATCCGATATAAAGTAATATCAAGTATTACAAACGGAATGTAAAGGATCCACAGGCGGATCTAAAATAGAAAGATAACACTGTTCAACAGACTTTAACATCTAGAGCTTGCGAGACTTGATTATTGATGCCTGGAGTAGCCAGCCTATTACGTATAGAACCTGCACTTAGCCTTTTTTGGAAAATACGTCAGTTTACACTGGTAAATACAACTTAACTGACTCATTTTGAAAAGAGTTTGAAAATTAATTTGAATGCACAAGGCACAAAACTTTTTATAACTTGGGACAATTTTTATATATAATCTTGTATACAGTTTTACTTATTAGACCGGTTAGTTTTCAAAAGGAAGACACGGTTCAAACGCATGATAAAGCGAAGACCGGTTTAGAATGTGGTTTTGACCCAACAAGCTTGTATGCTTGTTTAATATGGGTAACTTAAACACATTCTGGATTTGAGACATAAACGGTATGGTTTGACCCGTTTCGGCTAATATATGCAAACTAGTTACATAAGCCGCTCTGAACGCGAAAAGTGCGTAACGGGTAACCATATGAGTCATATACAAGTTCCCTAAGTTAATATGCCTTAAATATGTTGTGACATCAGTAAGATATCTTCTATTATGCCCAAAACGGATTTAAACTCAAATTACGCCCCGTAGGGGTATTTTGGTCATTTTAAAGGTTATAAAAGAGTTTAAATATAAATCTGAGTTTCGGGTCTGATGTAATCAGTAAAAATACTTAATTTAATAAGTTATAACATTAGGGTAATACATATATGTGAAATTTATCATTTATAACCAAACTATGCACCGTAGGGGCATTTTGGTAATTTCACATAAGCTTAAAAGGTCAAAACCGGAAATCTGAGTTTAAAACTTTTGCTTACTATTAAAATATAAAAATTTATTGAAAATATCAATAGGCATCAACCCTTATATGTTTAAAATAGTTTTAATACATATTATGCGTTAAAAACGCTTAAAAATGCGATTTTAAGCGATTTCCGGGTTTTATAAGAAAAGCTGGTATTTTTATTATTCCAGAAGGCTTAAAATACTTTATTTATCATATAAAATCAGTAGCAAAAGGTTTGGGGTCAAAAGGATTTGTAAAACTCATTTTATAAGCCAAAAGGGCAAAACCGGCATTTACCGACTCAAGCCTAGAACCCTATGTTATGCTCAGCCTAAAAATAAATAAAAATTTTCAAAAATCCCAAAATATTATTTTATATCAGTAGGTAAAAATTTTGGTATCAAAAATTGGGTTTAGATAGGCTTTACGCTAATTATGCCGGTTAATTAATAAAAGCTTTTGATTTACGCTAATGAGCATAACTCCTAATCTAGACCTCAAATTGATGTCAAATTTTAGGGACAAGTTTATAATTCATAAATGAAGGTTTCTATCCTCTCACATTTTCAAAAATCTCATTTTAAGGTTAAAAGGGCATAATAGTCAACATTTAGGCATTTAACAGAAACATGCATATGAATCGGATAACTAAGGAACCAAGTTGTATAACCTCAGAGGGTTACACTAACCTATAATATGGTCCTAAAAGAATCCTAAGGCATACCTAAACTAAGCTAAATCAGGTCAAAACTGAAAGTCAAAGCAAAAGTCAACTTTTGCGACTTTCGGTTCCGAATCGAGCCTATACTTAGAATTGTCGGGTTGAATCATGCTTAGGCATGTTAAACTAATATTTACCAAGTTATTAAAGTGAGAAAACTGATTTTTGTGGTTTCTTATATTAATAGTTATGAATTTATTTAAAACTAACCCGTTTGACTTTCATTTGACCCGACAATTTAACTAAGTAACCGTGGTAATTAGGAGGTGCCATTTTGAGGGTTTAATACCTACCTAATTACGATCACATAGCCATGTTTGTTGCGAACAATGGCTCAACCGTTTAAAAGTCAAAGCGTTTATCGAAAACGCTTGACTTTTCGGTTTAAAACGCTAAATAATTAAACTAAGCACGAAAGGACACTTACAAAGGGTCCAAGCAAGGATGGAATTGATCTAGGATGTTCAGGTATGAAGCACAAAGGCCCCAACTTAGAACAATTCAGATCATGGGTGAAATGAGAGCAAGAATCAAGTGGGTTTATATAGGATTTTGAGAACCGTTAGGATCGTTCCTCGATAACCGTGCTTAAATCTTGGCCCTCCATGTGTGCCCATGGTTTCTAAATACAATGGGGGTTGAAAACCAGCTCATGGTATTGAGGATTTTACATAAAAGACCTTGAAAAATGACTAGAATGCTGAAAATGAGAATCTGCCCAGACCTGGGCGTAGGCTACGCTGAAGGGGGCGTAGCCTACGGCCTGCACAGATCAAACAACTTTCAGAAGTTGTAGTTTTGGTCCCTGTATGTGTTTAAGCCCATATTTGATCTGTTTAAAGCCCGTTAAGCCATTCTCAAGGCTCTACAATGATTTCTAATCATAGGGGATATGAAACATGCTTAAAAATATGACGGATGTCGGTTCGCTTGGCCGTACGGTTACGTTGTTCGTCTAATTACGACGAAACACGAACGGACGCGAAAAACGATCCAAATTACGTGACGAATGGAATTTTATCATGCTGAACACTAAAATAAAATATTTTAGTGCTCACATAAATTTTTGGATGTCTGAATATATTCAGAATGTGAGATATGCGCGAAAATGCAAACTTGTGCACTTTTTGACACTTTTAGTCCCTGGTGGACTTGAAAGTTTATTTTTGCGCACCACACACCACTAAGCCTATATCTAAGCTATACAAAGGATAATTAGGGCATGTTTAACTCATGGTCCTATTCCGGAAGGTTTGTTACCATACGAATCGACATACTTTTGCAGTTTGACGCAAATAGTCCTTTAATCGCACAAAGTAGCGCGAAATGTCGTTTAATGATATCCAAGCCTTCCTTGGACCATAATGGGCATTCCCAGGCATGAGTTTACTTATTTCTACGCTCTCGATCGTTTAAATGGTCACCAAAAGGCGTAGATTCAAAAGTTGACGCTTTAGGTCCCTCTATTGCACAAACTTGTGCATCTCATCATTTAATAGCAATGAAGCTTCATCTAATCCATATTATGCATTCTTGAAAGTATTATTAAACATCACGATGCTTCAGGTTCGCTAAAAGGTCATTCAGAGGTATAATTAAACATATTGACATTTTTAGTCCCTCTAACTTGCAAAGTTGCGCGTAACCTTACTTATAGGCATAAAAACCTTAGACGGCCAATAGTTGGCATTCCCGAGAGTATAATCAAATATCATGAAGCTATTGATTTTTTTAAAGGTCACTCAGAGGTAAGAATTTACATGTTGACGCTTTTAACCCTTCATTGTGCAATCTTTCAATTAATTCCGCAAATGGCTACACTCGATTTATCAAGTGGCTCATTTGTGAATATACATATCGTGAGATGTTACTTAAAAAATTATTTTAGGTATGCTAACACTTCCAGTACTTTCATAATCAAATTTTTCGATTTTTCGAAAAATTAGTCCCTTAAATTCAATGTTTGACTTCATTAGGGTTTATTACACGTGTCAATACATCATTGGACGTGATTTTATGAGGTGTTACATCCTCACCCCCTTAAAAGAAATCTCGACCTCGAGATTTGCTAAGATGCTGGAAGTACTTTTTGTCGCATAATGGACTTAACTTCTATAACATATCTGGAGTCTCTCCAAGCTCCCAAAGAGACCTTTATATTAGGTACATGTATCCTTTTGGAGCTTCTTAACCTGTCAATCCTTAATCGATACAGGTCTCTCATCATATCATAAATCTGTATATCATTATGTGATAGTGCTTCTCAACTTATTGGTGAAACACATCCTTAAATCATTAGTGTGTAATGTATTGCGAGCTCCGCCAAGCTCCTTAAATAGGTTTTAGCTTGTAAGCTATTTGATCTTGATACATTCGATTTCCTTCGAATGATTTTATATATTCAGAGCTTAACTAGCTTGATAATTTTTAACAAATTGGCACACCCTTCCTGGGTGATACCTTTTGTTGAATCTTATTCCTTAACAAGAACTTAGGAGGGTTGCTACTTTCATTAATCCTTAATTCTCTGCCAAATACTGGCAACTTACAGATGATTATGGATTTGTATGATCTTATTCGTTGTTTCCAATGCAACTTTCAGATCCTGATAATTAGACTTACTAATCTTCTGTCTAACAATAGATGTTTAACATTCCACCTATGCAAGGTCTCCAAAGAAGCAACCTTGATACTTACATAACAACTATTATAGAAAAGCTTATTTTAAGGTGAGATGGTTATCCCAACCATTGCTTAAAACTAATCTTAAGGGATAGCTAATCCTCGCCGCTAGTCGAACAAATCGACGATCCTGGGCAGCTGATGGCGATTCTTAATTGTTGCATAAATAGGGTTGTGGTAATCAATGCATAAGCAAGATGAACCGTCTTTCTTAATTAATTACACTGAATTCTCAGAATATTGAGTTAGGCTATATGAATCCTTTATTTTAAAACTTACTTAATCAGGGCTTCGATTCTTCCAATGATGGTACTAGCCGTCTTGGAGATTTCATAATAATACAACCCTAAATGGGATATAATTCTTAACTCTACCTGCCTTACAGGAGGTAAACAGGGTAATCTTAGGAGAAGATAATCAAAATATAAGAAGGTTACAGAGATTTTCCAAATCTCAAGCTTCAGTTCATCCATCATTGCTTGTGTCAAATAAGTGACACGTTTATGTTATAAGTCCACGAATTCCTTAATTGGGAACATTTACTTGGACAATTCCATTCTGGATATCCTCTTTGAATACCATTAGTTGACTTTAGTACCATATGACCATCGGGATATCTTTGTGGTCCCATGCATTAAACCTCCATACTGATCAGGCATGGAAGCAATATATGGAACATATTAAGATACACCAATCCTCCTATGGCACTTTTATCATACCGTCTGGTATTCGCAATCGATAGAGATCAAAGAGATATCAACTATGTATGCTGATGCACTTCCTCTAGAGAGAGGATACTTCTAAAATTCTACGCCTGAAGGCTTCTGACAGGAACAGAAGAAATGGTTCTTATGCTTTCGTCTGTGAGTTTTACCTTACACTTAATATCTGGGATTCTTACGGGAGAGTTTCTAAAGGTTTGCTAAGCTTATGATCTTATGAGAAACTTAACAGCACCTGAACCCAAACGTAACTCCTAGCAATAAAATTACAATAAGGGATTTATCTGGTGTCATTAATGTGAGCTGCCTCTAATCCTTCATCAGGAGGGTTAAACGCCTCCATTCTTAATCCTTTTAAACTTAGCTGCGAAATCTTTGACAAAGTTTAGGGCAGTCTTAGCTTTGATTGGTTATTTCTTAATCTATATAACGCGAGTAGCTGAGGTAGATCCATAATGGATTTTCAATGAGTAGGCTTTGAAACTTTAATGTGCCCTCTTATTGCCGTTGCTAACCACCAATGGTTATTTGCATTAAGTTTAAATCTTGGGTAAGCTGAATAGGGCACTATCTCAGTCAATGAATTTAAGATTTGCGACATATTGTCGACAGTCTAGAACTTTTATGGTGAGAGTCATAAAATTCTTATTCCATCTTTTTTTTCCATTTCGCAAAGTGGATAATAGGTTTTTCTAATAAGGTCCTTAAAACTTAGACCATCCCATAATGTATAAGATGATCTTTCTTGTGGACTTCATTAATGTCCTCACTAATCAAGGGTATTGCCATCGGATGATTGAGATGTATACCTCACCATGTCCTTTCCAGCATAACCGCTGATACACCTAATGGTTTCTACTTCATTCAACAATTTCCTGCAATCGATGGCCCCTTTTTACTATTGAAGTCTCTCGACTTCCAAGAGACGAAGTACTTTTAAGTACATCCAAAAAGAAATGGGCTCCTTGCCATATGTGATTTTGTTTGGGTTATTCTTCGCATTTGAAGTATGAATAAAGCTCTTCTCATGAGCAACGACATGTGTTTTAGAGCGAGCAGCATTTGGCTCCTTGAACCTCTTCATGACTTTTCTCATAGCCTTCCTAATAGCTACGTTATTTACAGTTTTGGAGTTTAACTTCATCAATATTGAGGTTCACCTTTGATGCATCATTATCATTTGTCACATTTCTAGCATCGCGACTGTTATTGTCTCTCCTGAGTTTTCCATACTCGAAACTTTGGTGTTAAATACCAAGTTCAACACGTACTTAGGCAATCCGTACCCAATGTCTCCTTGAATTGTCAAAGGCTTACCATAAGGAGTCTTGATAGCTACTTGCTTCTTATCACACACAATATGGGCTTGGTTATAAGACGACCAATCCATTCCTATTACTATATCGAGTCCCTCTATTTAACGAAAACAAGGACAGCGGAAAAGAATGATTCCTAATGGATATAAAACATCCATCTAATATTGCTGAAGCAGTCTCTGAGGTACTATTGACAAATTCGACTTTATACTTAACGCTTAGAGTTTTAACAGGCAGATTTAATGATTTAAAAAATCTATTGTCTACGAAAGACTTATCTGAACCTGAATCAAATAATACTCTAGTATGAGCGTTATTGATAAAGAAAGTACCTGTTGTGACATTGTCATCCTGAATAGCCTCTTGAGCATCCATTTGAGAGCTTCCTGCTTTGGTCTTCTTAGCCTCCCCAGGCTTCTTGGTTTTATTTGGGCAATTTGTCTTAATGTGCCCTATTTCATTGCAACCATAGCAGGTTGTGTCCTTTATGTCTTGGCACTCCAAAGTCTGGTGCCCTTTCTTATTACAAATTCCACAAGTCCTAGCTTGTGACTCTAAAGTGCATTTCCCTTTAGTCGCCTTCTTTGGGTAGCGGGTCTTTATGTGCCCTTTCTCGCCGCAACCATTGCATGTGGCGTCCTTCAAGTCCTTGCACTCAAGGGTCTTGTGATCCATTTCTTTACAAATGCCACATCCTCCGGTCTGTTCATAGAAGCATTTTCCGAAGTGCTTCTTCTTGCAGGTTTTACATTTGGGTTTTGCCTCCTTTGGCTTGGACGGGTTAGAGTTTGAACCGGTCTTACCCTTTTTACAACCTTTATTTGGGATATTATCGCACTTTCGCTTATGATCCTTCAACACATGGTCCACAGCGTTGTTTACGGCTGTATCTATCATAGCCTGTAACTCGGTGCTTGTTAAGTTCAGTCTTGCATCATTATTTTGATCAACTGGATGATTGTGAGCTTCAGAGGAGTCAGCCATGGTGAAGCTTTGAAGGCTACAAACCAAGTAGTAATAATTGGTTTAATTATAGTGAATTGTCGAATTTGATGATTAAATAGCCATGGTGCTAATAAACCATATAGCCCAATAGATAGTATTTAATTTATTTGATTATGTTTTGCCTAGGTTTTTAAATAAACCATCTTTGGCGTTTAAACGGAATATAATCCTTCATATTTATTAGACAGGGGACAATAAGTCATGACTGTCAATGTCGTACCGACATTTTATATAGCACAAGGGCTCATTCCAAAGGACTTTTGATGGCACAGAGGCCTTGTCACTAGGGAAATCTTAAAACATAATCAATGATCCTTTGGGTCGGAAAATTTCATAATTCGTTGTCTTGACAAGAAGTTATGAAATGAAACTATCTTTTTCATGCATACATCTTTGCCCGAAGGTATTCATCTCAATGGATGTTTTGATGTGTTCATCATGTTCGACGTTTATTAGCCATGATTCCTCTTGATCATTTATGCTAAATAAGGGGTTTGGAAAATTCCTAATATAAGGGTGACAAGTGTGATTTTATCGCATCACCCGTTGTCAGGAGTGTTAACACGTTTTCAGGTGTTTAACAAGGATCTGAATCTCTTTTAAACAGGTCTTACCACCATTGCTAGGTCTTTATTGACCTTCAAGCTAGGTTATACCTTTTAAGATTCTCTTTTAATATGTATACTGACAGGAAAGGAATGATATTTATTTTATTCAGGATTTTCATTATAATCCTAAATTATAAGTTAGTAATAGCACAAAAGGCTTAGTCACGTGGACAAGTTTAATTTATAAGCCCAGATTTTATGGAATCGAGGCATTAAGGTTTGAATCAAAGTTCGTTACCTTTTCTTGACAGAGAGTTGTAGGCTACCACTGTCTTTAGTCTCAGAGGACGTTAATTATAGCCCGTAGGCATTTTATCCTTAAGGGATATTTATATAAATAAGTGAAAATTGGAGTAATCCAATTTAAGGATGACTTATGCGATTTTATCGAATCACATTTTTTTTGCCAAGAACGTTAACATGTTTACAAATGTTAACAAGGATTTGAATCTTTTGAATATGTTCTACCATCTTGGCCTTGTCTGAAATGACATATAGGCTAGGTTGTACCCTTAAGATTCTTTTTAATATTTAAGGCAGAACAATGCTAATTTGAGATGTTAATAAGGATCTGAATCTAATTAAGGAACTGCCATCTTGGCCCTGTTCTTAAAATGACACATGGGCTAGGTCTTGCCCTTTTTAGATTTTGCCATTTTATTATAATGGTAGATCTTTTTTTTTTAAAGGAATGATACTTTTCATTTATTTCATATATTATATTTATATATATTGATAAAAATGAATTTTGATAAAGCATTCCAATGATTTTAAAGGAGGTACAGAATTGCCCTGAACGGGACTTGAAAGGAATAATGTTGTCCTCGAAGGGACTGAAAGATAAGAATGCCCTTATAAGGACTACTAAGGAAACGATCTTCAGCAAAAGGAGTTTCTTCTTCATTTTATTTCTGAATGCTTTCTCCTTGGTTGCATGTTAATCCTTGTCGCAGTACGAAGCTCGGCCTTCCCTAGGCTTCGAATGGGGAGAATTTCCATTATGGCTTCTTCGCTAGGCGACATATTAAAAAAAATTATAGAATTGAAAGCAATAATTCTCCGAATAGAGATGAGAGTATTCCTATGTTAAGTCTAGACTCAGAAAGTTTAAGGAATGTGCTACTGTGTCATTGAGATTAAACACAAAAGGCTAGTGTTTAATTCACTCAATGTTGGCTCTGATACCAACCTGTCACACCCCGATATTTCCACGTATTACCGGTGGGCCCGGTGGGGAGTATCGTGACGTAGTTGATATCATCATAGTCAAACAACACAATATTTAAATGCACAGCGGAAGCAAAAGATAAATATATTACAATCCGATATAAAGTAATATCAAGTATTACAAACGGAATGTAAAGGATCCACAGGCGGATCTAAAATAGAAAGATAACACTGTTCAACAGACTTTAACATCTAGAGCTTGCGAGACTTGATTATTGATGCCTGGAGTAGCCAGACTATTACGTATAGTACCTGCACTTAGCCTTTTTTTGGAAAATACGTCAGTTTACACTGGTAAATACAACTTAACTGACTCATTTTGAAAAGAGTTTGAAAATTAATTTGAATGCACAAGGCACAAAACTTTTTATAACTTGGGACAATTATTTATATATAATCTTGTATACAGTTTTACTTATTTGTCGTCCGTCAGTGCCGGTTTGTAGGTCCGGTCTAGATTAACTGACACGCCACAGGTATAATACCCACAAGGTTGATTCCTTTAAGTGGGCTACCAGTTTTTACATATGCAACTGTCAGGTGTACGCCTACACCCCGTGCTTAGGTCGTGGCCATTTCTTTGAATGATGCCAAGGATATCCGGGACATGGTCATTTAACCCCCAAGGGCCATACACCAAATAATACAGAATAAAGCGAGTTATGTAAATACATTAATCACAATCCGATTTAAATAACTACATACCCGACCAAGCGGTACTTTTATAGTACCATATCCCAAGCCCGTATAGGGAAAATAAGTTAAGAGTATTTACCTGAGCTAAATATAAATTCAATCCCAGCCGTATATCAAATCAGCAAGTACAGATAGCTTTTACTGGGCTCCTAATCTGGAACGAAGGTTTTTAATAACTTATTAGAATCCTAACGGGTCTTTAATTAAGCTTAGACTTAGACCGGTTAGTTTTCTAAAGGATGACACGGTTCAAACGCATGATAAAGCGAAGACCGGTTTAGAATGTGGTTTTGACCCAACAAGCTTGTATGCTTGTTTAATATGGGTAACTTAAACACATTCTGGATTTGAGACATAAACGATATGGTTTTACCCGTTTCGGCTAATATATGCAAACTAGTTACATAAGCCGCTCCGAACGCGAAAAGTGCGTAACGGGTAACCATATGAGTCATATACAAGTTCCCTAAGTTAATATGCCTTAAATATGTTGTGACATCAGTAAGATATCTTCTATTATGCCCAAAACGGATTTAAACTCAAATTACGCCCCGTAGGGGTATTTTGGTCATTTTAAAGGTTATAAAAGAGTTTAAATATAAATCTGAGTTTCGGGACTGATGTAATCAGTAAAAATACTTAATTTGATAAGTTCTAACATTAGGGTAATACATATATGTGAAATTTATCATTTATAACCAAACTATGCACCGTAGGGGCATTTTGGTAATTTCACATAAGCTTAAAAGGTCAAAACCGGAAATCTGAGTTTAAAACTTTTGCTTACTGTTAAAATATAAAAATTTATTGAAAATATCAATAGGCATCAACCCTTATATGTTTAAAATAGTTTTAATACATATTATGCGTTAAAAACGCTTAAAAATGCGATTTTAAGCGATTTCCGGGTTTTATAAGAAAAGCTGGTATTTTTATTATTCCAGAAGGCTTAAAATACTTTATTTATCATATAAAATCAGTAGCAAAAGGTTTGGGGTCAAAAGGATTTGTAAAACTCATTTTATAAGCCAAAAGGGCAAAACCGGCATTTACCGACTCAAGCCTAGAACCCTATGTTATGCTCAGCCTAAAAATAAATAAAATTTTTCAAAAATCCCAAAATATTATTTTATATCAGTAGGTAAAAATTTTGGTATCAAAAATTGGGTTTAGATAGGCTTTACGCTAATTATTCCGTTTAATTAATAAAAGCTTTTTATTTACGCTAATGAGCATAACTCGTAATCTAGACCTCAAATTGATGTCAAATTTTAGGGACAAGTTTATAATTCAGAAATGAAGGATTCTATCCTCTCACATTTTCAAAAATCTCGTTTTAAGGTTAAAAGGGCATAATAGTCAACATTTAGGCATTTAACGGAAACATGCATATGAATCGGATAACTAAGGAACCAAGTTGTATAACCTCAGAGGGTTACACTAACCTATAACATGGTCCTAAAAGAATCCTAAGGCATACCTAAACTAAGCTAAATCGGGTCAGAACTGAAAGTCAAAGCAAAAGTCAAGTTTTGCGACTTTCGGTTCCGAACCGAGCCTATACTTAGAATTGTCGGGTTGAATCATGCTTAGGCATGTTCAACTAATATTTACCAAGTTATTAAAGTGAGAAAACTGATTTTTGTGGTTTCTTATATTAATAGTTATGAATTTATTTAAAACTAACCCGTTTGACTTTCATTTGACCCGACAATTTAACTAAGTAACCGTGGTAATTAGGAGGTGCCCTTTTGAGGGTTTAATACCTACCTAATTACGATCACATAGCCATGTTTGTTGCGAACAATGGCTCAACCGTTTAAAAGTCAAAGCGTTTATCGAAAACGCTTGACTTTTCGGTTTAAAACGCTAAATAATTAAACTAAGTACGAAAGGACACTTACAAAGGGTCCAAGCAAGGATGGAATTGATCTAGGATGTTCAGGTATGAAGCACAAAGGCCCCAACTTAGAACAATTCAGATCATGGGTGAAATGAGAGCAAGAATCAAGTGGGTTTATATAGGATTTTGAGAACCGTTAGGATCGTTCCTCGATAACCGTGCTTAAATCTTGGCCCTCCATATGTGCCCATGGTTTCTAAATACATTGGGGGTTGAAAACCAGCTCATGGTATTGAGGATTTTACATAAAAGCCCTTGAAAAATGACTAGAATGCTGAAAATGAGAATCTGCCCAGACCTGGGCGTAGGCTACGCTGCAGGGGGCGTAGCCTACGGCCTGCACAGATCAAACATCTTTCAGAAGTTGTAGTTTTGGTCCCTGTATGTGTTTAAGCCCATATTTGATCTGTTTAAAGCCCGTTAAGCCATTATCAAGGCTCTACAATGATTTCTAATCATAGGGGATATGAAACATGCTTAAAAATATGACGGATGTCGGTTCGTTTGGCCGTACGGTTACGTTGTTCGTCTAATTACGACGAAACACGAACGGACGCGAAAAACGATCCAAATTACGTGACGAATGGAATTTTATCATGCTGAACACTAAAATAAAATATTTTAGTGCTCACATAAATTTTTGGATGTCCGGATATATTCAGAATGTGAGATATGCGAGAAAATGCAAACTTGTGCACTTTTTGACACTTTTAGTCCCTGGTGGACTTGAAAGTTTATTTTTGCGCACCACACACCTCTAAGCCTATATCTAAGCTATATAAAGGATAATTAGGGCATGTTTAACTCATGGTCCTATTCCGGAAGGTCTGTTACCATACGAATCGACATACTTTTGCAGTTTGACGCAAATAGTCCTTTAATCGCACAAAGTAGCGCGAAATGTCGTTTAATGATATCCAAGCCTTCCTTGGCCCATAATGGGCATTCCCAGGCATGAGTTTACTTATTTCTACGCTCTCGATCGCTTAAATGGTCACCAAAAGGCGTAGATTCAAAAGTTGACTCTTTAGGTCCATCTATTGCACAAACTTGCGCATCTCATCATTTAATAGCAATGAAGCTTCATCTAATCCATATTAGGCATTCTTGAAAGTATTATTAAACATCACGATGCTTCAGGTTTGCTAAAAGGTCATTGAGAGGTATAATTAAACATATTGACATTTTTAGTCCCTCTAACTTGCAAAGTTGCGCGTAACCTTACTTATAGGCATAAAAACCTTAGACGGCCAATAGTTGGCATTCCCGAGAGTATAATAAAATATCATGAAGCTCCCGATTTGTTAAAAGGTCACTCAGAGGTAAGAATTTACATGTTGACGCTTTTAACCCTTCATTGTGCAATCTTTCAATTAATTCCGCAAACGGCTACACTCGATTTATCAAGTGCCTCATTTGTGAATATAAATATCGTGAGATGTTACTTAAAAACTCATTTTAGGTATGCTAACACTTCCAGTACTTTCATAATCAAAGTTTTCGATTTTTCAAAAAATTAGTCCCTTAAATTCAATGTTTGACTTCATTAGGGTTTATTACACGTGTCAATACATCATTGGACGTGATTTTATGAGGTGTTACAAATGGCTCAACCGTTTAAAAGTCAAAGCGTTTATCGAAAACGCTTGACTTTTCGGCTATAAACGCTAAATAAAACAAACTAGTCACGAAAGGACACTTACAAAGGGTCCAATGGACTGAAGGAGGTTCTCAAGAAGTTCAAAACCCTCTTAGAATCAGAAGCATAGCAGATTTGAAGAAAATGTGAGTTGCAAATGAAAGTGGGGAAGGGTATATATAGGTTTTTCGAGACCGTTAAGATCATTCCTCGATAAACGAGATTTGAACTGGACCGTACATGTAATACCCACTGATTTAGCAATCTATGGGTGCCCAAAAACCAACTCCTAGTTTGATAAAACAATGTACAACACCAGAAACCAGCTGTGGAAGTGAAAAATTGGTTTTCAGCAGGTCTGATGGGTCTCGTGCCCCACGTAGAAGTCCCAAGGGGGTTTACGCGGCCCGCCTGAGTTCTGGTTCTGATTCAAAGTTTGGCAGAAATGCAGAAATAGTCCCTGAATGTGTTAAACGCTATTTCCGACACATTTAAGGCCCGTTAAGCCATGTTTAAGGCTCTAAAATGATTCCTAAACATAGGGAACATGAAACATGCTCAAAAATATCTCGGATGTCGGTTCGTTTGGTCGTACGGTCACGTTGTTCGGCTAATTACGACGAAACACGATTGGACGCGAAAAACGATCCAATTTACGCGACGAATGGAATTTTATCATGCCGATCACTAAAATAAAATATTTTAGTGATTACATAAATTTTTGGATGTCCGGATATATTCAGAACATAAGATATGCACGAAAATGCAAACTTATGCACTTTTTGACGCTTTTAGTCCCTGTTGACCAAATAAGTTTATTTTTACACGCCAAACACCTCTAAGCCTATTTCTAAGCTATGTAAAGGATATTTAGGGAATTTTTAACTTATTATCATATTCCGAAAGGTTCGATACCCTATGAATAGGTATACTTTTGCAGTTTGACGCAAATAGTCCTTTATTCGCACAAAGTAGTGCGAAATGTCGTTTAATGATATCCAAGCCTTCCATGGCCCATAATGGGTATTTCTAAGCATGTGTTTAAATTTTACTACGCTCTCGTTCGCTTAAATGGTCACCAAAAGGCGTAGATTCAAAAGTTGACGCTTTAGGTCCCTCTAATGCGCAAACTCGCGCATATCATCGTTTAATAGCATCGAAGCCTTATCTAATCCATATTAGGAATTCATGGAAGTATTATTAACCATCACGATGCTTTGGGTTCATTAAAAGGTCTTTCAGAGGTATAATTAAACATATTGACGCTTTTAACCCCTTAAACTTGCAAAG
Source organism: Helianthus tuberosus (assembly GCA_030545235.1). Taxonomy (NCBI): domain Eukaryota; kingdom Viridiplantae; phylum Streptophyta; class Magnoliopsida; order Asterales; family Asteraceae; genus Helianthus; species Helianthus tuberosus. Next base: position 164,876,960 of record CM060433.1, read on the forward strand.
TTGCGCGTAACGTCACTTAAAGGCATAAGAACCTTAGACGGCTAATACTTGGCATTCCCGAGAGTATAATCAAATATCATGAAGCTCCCGGTTTGTTAAAAGGTCACTCAGAGGTAAGAATTAACATGTTGACGCTTTTAACCCTTCGACGCGCAAACTTTTAATTAATTATGCAAACGGCTATTCTTTATCAACAAGTGGCCCATTTGTGAATATGATTACCATATAATGTTATTCAGAGGCTTATAATAAGCATGTTAACATTTCCAGTCCTTCTATAATCAAAGTTTTTGATTTTTCGCAAAATTAGTCCCTCAAATTCAACGTTTGACTTAATTAGGGTTTATTACACGTGTCAATACATCATTGGACATGATTTTTATGAGGTGTTACATACTTGGACTGCCGCCAGATAGAAAGGTTGAATTCAGAATTCACCTATTACCAGGGACAACACCGATTGCCAAGGCACCTTACCGTTTAGCACCAGCTGAGATGCAGGAACTGAAAAACCAATTGGACGAACTTTTAGAGAAAGGATTCATACAGCCTGGTTCATCACCATGTGGAGCACCAATCTTGTTTGTCAAGAATAAGGACGGGTCGATGCGTATGTGCATTGATTACCGGGAATTGAACAAGGTTACGATTAAAAATCGGTACCCACTACCGAGAATCGATGATCTGTTCGATCAACTGCAAGGAGCTCGATTCTTTTCTAAGATCGATTTACGCTCAGGATATCATCAATTGAAAGTACAGGAAGAGGATATTCCTAAAACTGCTTTCAGAACAAGGTATGGTCATTATGAATTTACAGTCATGCCATTTGGTTTAACCAATGCCCCAGCTGCATTTATGGACATGGTGAATAGAATATGTAAACCATATCTGGATAAATTCATAATTGTCTTTATAGATGATATTCTCATTTACTCTAAAAGTAAAGAGGATCATACAGAGCATTTGTTTATACTTTTAAATTTGCTGAGAAAAGAAAAGCTTTACGCTAAATTTTCAAAATGCGAATTTTGGTTAAAGAAAGTGCAATTCCTTGGACACCTAGTTAATCATGAAGGAATTCATGTAGATCCCACCAAAATCGAGGCGATTACTATGTGGAAAGTCCCTGAATCACCAACGGAGGTGAGAAGTTTTATTGGACTAGCAGGTTATTATAGACATTTTATTCAAGATTTTTCTAGAATAGCCATTCCTTTAACGAAATTGACCTGCAAGTCAATTAAGTTTGAATGGGGACCAAAAAAAGATGAAGCTTTTAGGATTCTAAAGCAAAAGTTAACCAACACACCCATACTAGCATTACCAGAAGGAACTGAAGACTTAGTAGTCTATTGTGATGCTTCTAAATTAGGTTATGGATGTGTGTTGATGCAGCGTCAAAAAAGGTTATAGCCTATGCCTCTAGACAACTTAAGAATCATGAAGAGAATCTAGAGTTAGGAGCTATAATTTTTGCCTTTAAGATTTGGAGACACTATCTTTATGGTAGTAAGTTGACTGTTTTCACCGATCATAAGAGTCTAAGATATGTTTTTGGGCAAAAGGAATTAAATATGAGAGAGAGAGACGTTGGATGGAGATTCTTAGTGATTATGATTGTAATATCCAGTATCATGCAGGAAAGGCTAATGTAGTAGCTGATGCTTTAAGTCGAAAGTATCACAAAAAGCCAAAACGAGTACGTTCTCTTAAATTGAATATGCAGATAGATTTAAATGAGCAAATTAGAGAAGTACAGGAATCGGTAATCAAGGACGATACTGAAAAATTAAAAGGAATAATTAAGGAATTAGAACAAGGAACAGATGGAATTTGGAGATTCCGTAAGAAAAGAGTCTGGATACCCAAACAAGGAAACCTACGCCACCGAATTTTAGAAGAAGCACATAAGTCTAAGTAAACTATACATCCTGGTAATGATAAAATGTATCAAGACTTAAGAAAGAATTTATGGTGGATAGGAATGAAAAAGGATATAGCAGCCTATGTTGCTAAATGTCTAACATGTTCACAGGTTAAAGCTGAACATCAGAAACCCTCAGGTTTATTGCAGCAATTGGAAATGTCAATATGGAAATGAGAATTGATAACAATGGACTTTGTTACCAAATTACCCAAGACACGAAAAGGTAATGATGCAATCTGGGTGATTGTTGACAGATTAACCAAGTCTGCTCATTTCTTACCTATGAAAGAAACTCTTAGCATGGAACAATTAGCTAAGTTATATGTAAATGAAATAGTTTCATTACATGGAATTCCTTTATCTATTGTTTTTTATAGAGATAGCCGTTTTACTTCTCATTTTTGGACTAGTTTCCAAAAAGCAATGGGAACCAAGTTAAAACTAAGCACAACTTATCATCCTCAAACGGACGGACAAAGCGAAAGGACAATGCATAATACCCACTAAAAAGCGAAGCTCTGCCTCGTTCTCTCGCGGGCCTACCCTAGTTCTCTCGCGGGCCGCGAGGCCCTCTGTTTCCAGCCTATAAATGGAGCACTCGACGTTCATTTGAATTCGTTCAAAAAATCAATTCTCTCTCTAAATTTCTGAATAGCTAAAGTAATTCTCGGGCATAATACCCACTAAAAAGCGAAGCTCTGCCTCGTTGTAAGTATTATAACCCCCGGTTACGTATTAGTTACTCTGCCCGATTGATCTAGTGCTCCGTAATACATGTCGAGGTTCTGCCTGACTCAGTCGTTGGAGTTCTGTCTCGGGAGGGGGGTATAGCTAATGTAAATTGGGTTATTTTACTAACACGTGTGCATTGTTTAAATTAATAGATTATAACCAGGAAGTAACCAGAAAGCTGTAAGGTTATCTAAAACAACAATGTGAGTACATTCACTTTTTGTAAATTGTTTTTATACATCAATTGTTTCAAAGTATAATTAACAGTGATTGAGTATTTGTAATTCTACAATTACTGTCGGTATGTTGGGGTTTTGTATACATTACTTGTTACTAATACTGGGAATAGTAACATGACCACAAGTCAGGATTGACAGTACCGTGGGTGGTAATTTGGTAGATATAAACAAATGTAATTGCGGATGCCCTCAATACTATAAAGATATACATTGTTTTGATTAAATTGGGATGCACTCACCAGTATTTCCTACTGACAAAACTTTTTAAAACACGTTTCAGGTAACAAAATGTGAAAGCCAAATAGAAGCCAGCTGGAGAGCACTGAAGGCTTGGAAAGGTGGCTATAAAAGTTACCTAAACAAGAAAGACGTTTTATTTGAATAAAATAGGGTTTATCCCTATAAACATATTATAAATGGAAACTTGGGTTTTACCCATGTGTTTATTATTTATAAAATGAGGTGTTTTACTTTGATACAATATTTCCTAACTACAGTCCTAATGTAAATTTCCACTGCCAAATTAAATAAACACCGATACCACTAAATCTGGATCTCGCGACACCGCTCCCGGGACAAGGGGTCGGGGGTTGCGACAGCCGACGCCGTGGGCTACTCCAGTCTGCTGTTTTGTTCCGTTTTTCATATTTTGGATCCCTGTACTTCCCGAAGGTCCATTTTATAGCCCCGTAACGTTGTTATAAGGTATAATACGCTATGTAAGTCCAAGAATGAAAGATAAAAGTAGCGAAAGTCTAATGTATGGTGTGAAAAGACACGTAATGAATATTGAATGTAGAAAGTTGAGTTTGAACATATATCAAGGTGAATGTTGAATGAAGTGAATGTAGTCTAAGGTACTTCGACACGTTGAAAAGAATATGAAATATTGATTAATGAAAACATATTTGTGTAGATGACGGACGAAAGAAACGTGAATGATGATGAAGTAGCACATCAAGAAGCTTAGAAAAGAAGGTTGGAAGTGGTAAAGGGCTATACAAGCCAACCTTCCCCAATTAGCTCAAGAAGTGGAAAGTCGTGTGTTAGAAGTGGTTGATGCTATGATGACAAGTAAAATCGAAGAATTGAAAGAGATGATTGAGGGGTCCAAAAGCAAGAACAAGGCACATAGATGTACGTATAAAGATTTCATGGCGTGCAACCCTACATCGTATGATGGCAAGATAGATCTGATAGCGTGCCAAAGACGGATTTCAAATATAGAAGCAGTGTTCAAACGAAGTCGGTGCGATAAGGAAGATCAAGTAATGTTCGTTATATATATATATATATATAGGAAAAATAGACTTTTTGTAGCCAACTCCCACAATATATATATATATAGGACAAAGATCCGTTAGGAACCACCCCTTATTGCGAAAACCGCGAGAACCAATGTGAACACTACCAAAATTACCTAAAAATAGCTAAAAAACACACAAAAAGATTTTATTTTTTTAATATTTTTTATAAAAAAATCGCTACTTTTAGTAGGCAAAAAAAATTAAATTAAAAAAAAGATTTTTTTTTGCTACTAAAAGTAGCGATTTTAACTTAAAAAATATTTAAAAAAAAATTAGATTTTTTTTTAGATTTTTTAGGTTTTTTGGGGGTTTAGTTTTTAGCATTTTAGCTGGGGGGTGGGGGAGGGGGGTTTAGGTTTTTGGGGTGGGGGGGGGGGGGTTAGTTTTTTTTTTTTAGGTTTTTGGGGGTTTTAGTTTTTAGCATTTAGCTTGGGGGGTTAGGTTTTTTTTGCTATTTTAGGTTGTGTTCACATTGGTTCTCGCGGTTCTCGCAATAAAGGTGGTTCTCGCATGAACCTTACCCTATATATATATATATATAGGTTCTATGCAGAACACAAAATATTGCGAGAACATACAAAACACAATGAATTACCTATTTTTTGCAATCCTAAAAACCTAAAAAGTAAATGAAAATGTTGTAAATGTAAGATTTATTGTGTCTTACACTAGAATTTAAAACAAAATATGAAAAATTTTCACTTTTTGTATAACCTACACATGTGTAGGTAAAAATATATGGTTTTTTTTTATGTATATATAATACACATATGAATGCAAGAAACATAAAATTTAAAAAAACATGAAACTTAAATCCCAAAATTTAGTGTTTTAGAGTTGTTCTTTTTGTTCTCGTAATAGTTAGTGTTCTGTAATGATCTTCATCATATATATATATATATATAGTGAAGAGTTCAAATGAGAAGAAATTTTTGGTAAGAAGAAAAAAGAAGAAGTTTCAACCAATAAAATGCTTCATTTTACTTCATTTAATATTTGCATTTAGTTTTAATATAAGGGTATATTTGTAAACTTATATAGATAATTAATTTCTAGTTTTCCTCTTTAATAGCTAACTACATTAAATTTGTAACTTATTTTCAAAATATATATTTTTTTCAAAAAATAAAAAAAATAATAATTTAGAGTGTAGGATAAATTACTAGGTGTGTGGGATAAATTACGAGTTGTGTAGGATAAATTTAAATATGTATAGGAAAAATATCGAAATGTGTAGGATAACTTTTTATGTGTGTAGGCAAAAAAAAAATTAGAGTAAACTGCCATTTTGGTCCTTGTGGTTTGGGCATTTTTGCCATTTTAGTCCAAATCTCAAACTTTTTAAATCTGGGTCCCTGTGGTTTCATCTTTATTGCCATTTTAGTTCAAAATTCAAAACCCCATTTTTTTTACTGTTCCAAAAAGTTTGAGATTTGGACTAAAATGACAATAAAAGTGAAACCACAGGGACCAAAATGGCAGTTTACTTTTCGTTTTGGACTAAAATGACAATAAAAGTGAAACCACAGGGACCCAGATTTAAAAAAGTTTGAGATTTGGACTAAAATGACAAAAGTGCTCAAACCACAGGGACCAAAATGGCAGTTTACTAAAAAAATTAATGTAAAGATTGATAGTCTTTATGATTAATTAATTAATTAAAGATAGTAATAAATGAGATGAAAGAAAACTACTTAATATTTTACAATTGTATCATTTGTTCTTTCTTCTCAATTAAATTCTTTTCTCAAATGAACCTCCCTATATATGAAAGCTTATAAAAGCCTTTCAGGCTCTTTGAAAATTTGGGTCTCGAGCGACGACACGGTTTCACCAGCACAAGAGCCGCCCCTGCACATGGGGATAACCACTAGTTCGGTAAGAGGTGAATGCGTGATTGCGTGCACAACTTGAGTAAACATTTATGAATTCGAACACAACTTGAGTAAACATTTATGACTTTCCACATGGGTTGACTTTTGCAAACGTATTTGAATTTCCATTTTGCATTCATTCTCAAGTTGTATGATATAATAGTAACTAGGTTTTGCCGGCCCGCGTTGCGGGGCATTAAGCCAAATATTTCTTTCTCATAGCATGTACGTCTGTGTTTTAGTTACTTGTACATACTACTCATAACACGATCTCAAAAAAATTACATTGAGTAAACAAAGTAAAACAAAATACTACCATACTTTTGCTAAAAAAACTAAAACGATGGAAAAACTACCGCTTGGCATGACATGACGAATAAAAATTAAATCGAGTCAACCAATTAAAATAAAACACTACCATAGTATTGTAAAAAAATATTAAAACGAATTTTATACTGGGGGCAAAATCATAAATAAACACGAAAAAAATCATGTCGAATGTAAATCAAGTTAAGTTTATATCAACACGTAAATAACAATAAAGATGTAAAACTCGATTAAAAAGTATTTAGAAAGTTAAGGGGTTGTAAGAGTTAATACTGAAAATTAAAGGGTAAAACTAAAAAAGAAAAAAAAAACCACATAAAGAAAAGATAAAAAAAAAGAAAAAAATAAATGACAACACCACTGTAGCAAAGTGGTGTTGTCATTTGATATATATAATAATTTTAATCTTACTCAAGTTCTATGATATAATAGTCATTTTAATCTTACTCAATTGAACAAATGTACTATACTATTATAGTATGTAAAAAAGTAGTAAATCAATTTGGTTCTCATGCTTCCTTTACTAGACGTTGAAATAACTAAAATATGCTTGAAGAACATATTAGTTTAGTGATTTAAAAGAATATCGAGGGTTCATCAACAATCATCAATGAGAAAATCGATCTAACCATAGATGATAATTTTGGAAGTGAATAACATAATTCCGCTAAGCATTACAAAGTTGATTAAACTTCGATATGCAATTTGGATTGACTTTCATGAGGATGCAAGACAACGCGATGGCAAGTGTAGTTTTTTGAATGTGGACAGCGTATGTGACCGCACATTGCCTCAAAGTTTACCTAAATATTAAGAAGATTTCTATCAAATATGAATGATAAGATTTTTTCCTAATTCAATTATTGCACAAATTTAATCAAGTATTAACGCGACTTTATTTAGCATTAAGATATTTTTAATGCTAAAATATATTAATTTTAAACAAAAACCTTAATTAAACAAAAAATACACAAAAACTTTTAACAACTTTAGATGAGGGATGACTAAATGTTTGTTTAGACCGTGGGGTATGGGGCGGGGGTTTGGGCGTGAGTTGGGGGAAAACGTCTAAGCCACCATCCCGGGTGGGCGTGGGTTTGGGCGTGGCCCCATTGGCGTGGGTTTGAAGCCGGGCGTGGGGCGGGCTAGTAAGTGACATGGCAGGCTCTCAATGACCAAACCAAATTCATGCCCCCAACCCAAGCCCCACCATACCCCATTGGCGTGGGTTTTGGTGGTGGGGGGCTCCCATTCCACGTGTCAACAAATGCCCCAACCCAAACCCCCCATACCCACGGCCTTAGATATCAATTTTTTCAGAGTACGAATATAGCATATGACGATAAGGGAATTTTGTTGATGAAGTGTTTACAAATTCCAAAATGTTTGATGAAAATTTGAAATTGCATTTCTAAATTAATAAACTTCATTGTCGGATTTTGATCAATGACAATTCGTGTCAACAGGATATCTACAAAATTGATGAAATGATCAATGATCGGTGGTAGGAGACGGTGATCGAAAAAGAATATTAAAAAATGAGGAAGAGTGAAGAACAATGGGTTGTGGGGTGTTATTTTAAATTTATTTTTATGAGTCAGGATATAATAGAAAGTATGTTTTATGTAAGAAGGATAAAAAGTAATCTTGACCATCTATTAAATAATTAAGAGTTAAAGATTAAATGAGTGAGGTTGAAAAAAAATGAGGTGCGTGCTTATTCTAAGGCTACACCCATTGGTGACTTTTAAGATGGGTTGGTTGCCAAAAAGTGAAAAAAAAAATAAATAAAAAAAGGGGTTGTGTTAAATACACCCAAAAGACAACTTTCTTTTATTTTTTTTATTACCAGTCAACTTTGTAACTTTTCATAAACTAATAATTTCGCATTTAATCATGGTATTGGGTCTACAACCTAACTTACTTTTTTTATATAAACACTAGCTTAGAACCCAGTGTATTACACGGGTTGAATAAATATAATTTTATATACCAAATAATAAAAAATATATCTTTAAAAATCTCGTTTATTACACGGGTTGAATAAATGTAATTTTATATACCAAATAATAAAACAATAATCTCATTTATTACATGGGTTGAATAAATGTAATTTTATATATTAAATAATAAAAAAATTATATCTTTGAGAACTCCGTGTATTGTACGGGTTGAGTAAATTTAATTTTATATATTAAATAATGAAAAAAGTTACATTTTTAAGAAACTCATGTGTTATACGGATTGAGCACATGTAATTTTATATACCAAACAATAAAAAGTTATATCTTTATAAACCCTATGTATTATATGGATCGAATAAATCTAATTTTATATACTACATAATAAAAAAACTTATATTTTTTTAAAAAGCCCTCATAAATTTGGTTCGGTTTAATTCGAATCAAATCACAAACTTGGTTAAGTTTAATTTGAATTGATTAGAACCCCAATTTGAAAAATCAAAAACAGAATTATATTATTAGCTTATCTTCCTAATTAGTGTTTTTTTTTTAAGTTTGATCTAATGTCTAATAAGTTATTTTGTATATTTTGTTTGTACTTTAAATTTTTTATATGAGTGTATTATTGTTTTTTTAAGTTTAAGATTATTGTTTTGTTTTATTATTTAAAAAATATCTTTAATTTATAACTTAAATTTGAAGATAATATATTATTAGAAAAAATAGTATGATTCTATCCGACATTCAAAGTAAGATAAGATTTAATATTAATTGATATAAGATAAGTATGAAAAGACATGAAATTACAAATATGGACGCCTTCAATGAATGACACGTGTCAGTTATTGGTTTCTTTTATTATAGTAGATAGATTGAAATTAACTTTCTTTTTAATAAAACATACTAAAAAAATCTGTTTCTGAATTTTTTTATATAATAATGTGATTGTAATAATTTTAATAAAGCGTTAAATTTTTAATGTTTTTTAGTTATACATCTTATATATAAATAACAAAATACAAAATACTTCAAAAAAGCCTAACTTCATGAGCTAGAGTTTTTCTACTCGTTGAGAACGAAGCTCGATATTTATATCTGATTCTATTGGTTTAAAAAACAATATATTAATAAAATATGTATTTTACATTTTTATCGTTCAGTTTTTTTATAATCCATTTATTAAATATTGTATCATTTTTTATTACCCATTTATTAAATATTGTATCACTAAAAGTTTGCAACTTCATAATTCGGCCAATCCGATTTTTTATGGAGTAACGAACTTGATGAATATGAATACTATGAGTAGATTCGACAGCAAATGAGAGAAGATATTTAACATCATAGAGCTCTTACAATTGCCTTAGTAAATGACGAGAACCATTATGTCATGGTGGAATTACAAGGAGGGTACCCAATACCCAATGCCTACAATCACGCCTTATTGGAATTTTTGCAACATTAACATGTCTGCGGCTGGATGGTAGACCGTGTATAGGTGGTGTCTAGAATTATATACCCAACTTTATCGTCGTGAAAGCTGGGGCGAATTTACCCTTCAAGAAGGGGTAACCTCCGTTGCCCCTTGACGCTCCGATGGTAGTGTAAATTTTGGAAAATTTTAACTTTTTTTTCAATTTCGTTACCTCTTTTCTTTGAAACGTTGCTCCTATAATAATTTTCTAGATCTGCCACTGCATGAAAGTGGTTTTGTCGATCTAGGTGATTAATTGTTTTAAGAGTTAAATGCTTGGTTGGTCCCTGTGGTTTGCAAAAATTGCAAACTTGGTCCCAATGCTTTACTAATTACACTCGTGGTCCCGGAACTTGTCAAAAGTGCACTCGCTTGGTCCCTAGCCCTAACTGAAGTTAAATTTCTCAGTTAAATCCATGTTAAATGACCAAAATACCCTTGCTTATCATCTTCTTCAACCTGTAACACCACCCTCATCATCTTCTTCAACAACCCCCTTCTCTCTCTCAAACACCAGTAACCATCATCATTGGCCACCACAACCACCACCTCCGAACACCAATACCCGACCACCACCACCAGATCCGTCAACCATGGCCGAGTCAGTCCAACTTTCTCTCCTCTAGTCCCTCATTCGTCCCCGCTTCGTCCTAGCTTCTCCGACACGTGATTGTTCATCGAGCTCAGCTCACCAATTTTTTTGGCACAAAGTCTTTATTTTGTGGAAATGTTGAGGGATAGACAAGTCGCCTTGTCATCCATTATCAACTCGCTTTCCAAACGGTTGTTATCTCTTGCATCGTTCTTATTAGAAAACAAAAACAACAGTGCAAAGGTATCCCAGGCTTGTTTAGGATACTGGACTCCCTGAAGGTGTTCAAGCATCTCTTCTCCAATGGTAGTCTTTAAAATAAACATCGCCTTCCCTGCTTTCACCCTCCACTTGTGAATTCAACAGTTGGTGTCAATTCTTGGAACTTGCGTTTCCTAAACGTTGGCGATTTCCCAGCCTTGAAGATATGAGATCATGAATGTTGACCAAGAATTGTAATTGGTATTGTTCAATTTTTTGATACCACCAACAACTTGGAACTCAGACATGATTACCAACAATTTAGTTAATGTGATCGATTGAACGAGTTCTTGGATTTGGAAGAAAACGAATACACCACTGGCTCCCTTCTTGAATTCGATTGCTCACAAGATGATGCTGCTGTTGTTGATCTTTGATGTCTGCTCTGTTGGGATTCAGAGTTCGTCGCAGCGGAAATTATACTCATATCTCTCACATAATCACTCGAATCAGATTGCATATTCTTGTTTGTATATGATGATAAAAACAGAGTATGCAAATTGATAAGAAACAGTGGACAATTGATCTGGTGGATTGAGTGATAAAAACGGAGAAGCTAGGACGAAGTGGGGACGAATGAGAGACTAGAGGAGAGAAAGTTGGACTGACTCGGCCATGGTTGACGGATCTGGTGGTGGTGGTCGGGTATTGGTGTTCGGAGGTGGTGGTTGTGGTGGCCAATGATGATGGTTACTGGTGTTTGAGAGAGAGAAGGGGGTTGTTGAAGAAGATGATGAGGGTGGTGTTACAGGTTGAAGAAGATGATACGCAAGGGTATTTTGGTCATTTAACATGGATTTAACTGAGAAATTTAACTTCAGTTAGGGCTAGGGACCAAGCGAGTGCACTTTTGACAAGTTCCGGGACCACGAGTGTAATTAGTAAAGCATTGGGACCAAGTTTGCAATTTTTGCAAACCACAGGGACCAACCAAGCATTTAACTCTTGTTTTAATGTTTGCACATTTACTTTTTTATTAGAGACTCGTTATTCATTTATTTATGATGAACTTTTCATTTTCGTGTTTATAATAAAGTGTCTTGATGATTTATTTATTAATATTGATATTAATACTAATAATACTATAGTATAATAAAATATAAAATATAAAAAAGTAACAAAAGTATTATAAAAATAAGATAAAAAACATAATTATTACTTTTGATTTTATAATAAAACATAATTATTACTTTTAATTTTATAATAAAATAATATAATAAAGTAGTTAATCATTACTAAATTTGACTTTTGGTTATATTAATCTTTATCTTGGGTATATTTATCACACCCCTAAAAAAAGCATATTCAGCCACGACCAAGTTGAGCCAACAACCTTGGTTGTTGATTTTTTTATTATTTTAACAATGCCACATGTTGGCTTATGATTGGTTATTTTATAATTATGTTTTTCATTTTAGTTTTATAACAATTAATTCTAGCTAAAACATGATTTTCTTTAATAACTTTTTAATATTTAATTATTAAAAAAATCTGAAAACATAGTGTTGTTTAACTTTTTTTTGAACATATCGATATAAATTTTATCAAAAAACCGAGTTCATTCAAAAAAATATATATTTTTAACTATTTTTTTTTATAAAAAACACAGTGTCATTTTTATTAACCGTGTTTGATGAATGTATGTGTTTTTTTATTAAAAAATTTCTTATATTGTTGTTATTTATTTTGCTTTTAAAACAAATCGGTTTCAAATGAAAATATTAAGTGTAATTATTTTTAACAAATTTATGGATAAATAATAAACATAAAAATATATATTTAATAAAAAATGTTTTAAAGGTTGGGTTGTGAATGTGAGTAAAAGGTTGGGTAGGTTGAGTTGTGTAAGTGGAAGAGAGAGAAATTAGTTTTTTATTAAAAGGTTGGGTTGGAGAAGGTTGTGGATGAAGATAGCCTAAGGGTATTCTTGTCCATCCAAATCAATAGTTTCTCTCTCATCTAATTCCCCCATATTTTTAAAACGTTAATAACTTTTTCATACGACATTATTTTTTTTTTATAAAAATTGCACCATAAAGACGAGTGTTTTTTAATCTTTAAAACGAGCACACTATTTTTTATACTTCTGAAAAAAAAAGTTTTCGATAACCAAAATGCGTAAAACGCAATAGACAAAAACACAAAAGAATGATTTTTTTTTTAAAACGCAATGAATTAAAAACACATAAAAATATGTTTTACCTAAAAAGCAATGGACTAAAACCACTTCAAAATGTGTTTTTTTTTTTAAAACGAAATGGACCAAAAAACACATAAAATGTGTTTTTCCTAAAACGCAATAGACAAAAAAACACAAAAGAAAGTGTTTTTTTTTCTTTCTAAAACGCAATGGATTAAAAACACATAAAAATATGTTTTATCTAAAACGCAATGGACTAAAAACACAAAAAATGTGTTTTTACCTAAAACACAATTGACTAAAAACACTTTAAAATGTGTTTTCTATTTCTAAAACGCATTGGACCAAAAAACACATAAAAATGTGTTTTTCCTAAAACGCAATAGACAAAAAACACAAAAGAAAGTGTTTTTTTTTTTTCTTTTTTTTTTCTAAAACGCAATAGACAAAAAAACACAAAAAATGTCTTTTCTCTAAAACGTAATGACCTAAAAGCACAAAAAATTTTGTTGTTTCTTAAACGCAATAACCTAAAAACACAAATAAATGTTTTTTTTCTTTTTTCTAAAACGCAATAGACTAAAAACAAAAAAAAATGTTTTTTTTTTCCAAAATGCAATGGGCTAAAAACAAAAAAACTGTGTTTTTATAAAACGCAGTAGGTTAGAAACACAAAAATATGCTTTTTAATTGTTTTGTAAAACGCAATTAACTAAAGAAAATGTGGTTTATAATTGTGTTTTAAAATGCAATTAGAATAAATACAATTGCAAAATAAATACAAAATAAATACAATTTAGATTCTCGCGTAACGGAATTTCTTTTGCATCTACGGATGAAACAAACATGAAAATTGATTTTGTGTTGTAGTGACAATATTAAACTCAATGAATATTTCTAGACGATACTGACATTTTGTAATTAATTTAAAGCTTTTTGTTTGTTTTGCGTTTTACAACTGCAGGAGTTTCGCAAAAAGAGCAACAAAAAAAGTTGCAGCTCATAATTCTGCCCATTCTGCTAATGGTCGATCTCAACGTACCTCTTGAACTGTTTTTTCAGGTGGATAGTTGCTGAGCGCTGGGAGAATTGAGGTTGTGGCGGTTGAGATGGTGAAAATTAAGGTTTTGGAGGTGATGGTGGCGCCCGACCCCCCGATTTTTTCGGCCAGTAGTGTTATATATGTAGTTTTCGTATAGAAATTTTTGGGTATATACGTTTTCGACCCCCAGTTCTATACAAATTTTTGGGTATATACGTTTTCGACCCCCCGTAAAAAATTTCAAGCTTCGCCACTGAATGGTTGGGGGTGTACGACGGAGTGGTGGTAGTGAATAGAGGTGGTGGTGACGGGAGTTGTTAGATTGTGAAGATAGGGTTGGGTTGGGTTTGGTGAAAATATTTATGGTAGATCAAAAAGCCATTCTTTTTTTTTTCTAATTTGCCACGTGTAGGATTAGAATGGCTTCCTAGTCTTCCTACAAAGATCAAAAATTTCCTATTTGATCTTTTCCCTTATTTTTATTTGATAAATAAAGAGGTAACATTGTATTTAAAAAAAAAGACTAGTTTTTTTGCACGCCTAGAACATAACGTTAAATCGCAAACCAAAAGTTTGCTCTTTTCATAAATAAAAAAAAACAAAGAAAGCAAATAATTTCAAATAGGGTTCGAACCCGTGTTTGACCATTTAAAAGCAAGAGTCACCTTTGGTGCGCGCTGTAATATTTTTCGTTACGGATTTGGTTCATTAGGGTATTGGTATAGTACATTCATACTTTATTTTGTAAAATGTAAATAAAACCAAAGGGAAAGCGGGAAAAAAACTTTATCAAGTTTTGAGGACTATATAGTAAATTTTAAAATGTAGGGGTAGTAACGTAAATTATTAAAGTTAAGGGTTCTAGTTAGGCACACCTAATTTAACAAAGAAACAAATAAGAAGACGTTTAATCCACACGGGACTTGAACCCGGCCTAGCAATTTAACAGCCTAAAGCTTTTCCACCGCACCACTTTCTTAATTTATGTAACAATCTGTTTCAAAATTTTTATGTATCCACTTTGTAAGTGAGAAAAAGCAAAAAGAAAAAAAATTATCTTGGTGCCGCCCACCTCAACGAATGTGAACAAAACAGTGTTCCCGACCATAGTGTTCAAATATATAGGTAATAGGTAATAATAAACATCTAAAATAGATGTTCATCTGTCCCATATATTAATTAAATTAAAAAAGTGATAATTAAATAAATAGTTGAAACAAAAGAATAATGTATAAAAAGCTAATATTAAAGTGAAGCCAGCCAGGCCCATTTACGAAGCCGAGTAAAACTGAACGTTGAAACTTAAAGTTGGCTCATTAGGAAGAGCGTGTGGGCTTGGCGGCAAATCATCATCAGACAACCACCACAATAAAGAGAAGAAGGTTGAAGGCATGGGTGGGATATAGGGTGTGGGCCAGGGGCCCAGGGCCGGTGCCCCCTTGATCATGTCTTTTCATTTTCAAAAATTTAAATTGGAAAGGAAACTTTTAAAGCCTTTAATTTTACAATGTAACTAACTTCTGTTATATTATGAGACGTGTATGAGTCATGACTAGCATTAAATAAGGGAAATTACGGTACTAATTTGAACATAGTACATTTATTTCAACGATGTAAATTAAATTTACTTTACATTTCGACTCCACCGCAACGCGCGGCGGGTAAAATTAGTATTTTTTTTTGAACGGCCGACAAATTTTTTTTATTACTTATAGCAAGATGCTATACACCAAAATTACAACTTACACCAATTCGTACAAACTTACATAGAAACTTTAACCAAAAATTCTACACCTACACCAGTTGTCCCAAGTAAGTTCCGCCTCCTTTGAACGACTTTTAATCCACAAATACGACATAGCTTTTATTTCATCCATTACTTTAGTCATGTTTGGAATAGCTTGACCAAAAATGACCTCGTTTCTCATCCTCCATATGCACCAAATAGCTACCAAAACAATCGCATAAAGAGCTTTCTTCTTTTTCCTCGAGCCCGGGCTAAATCCGTGTAGAACCAGGAGATCTTTTATATCAAATGCAATTATTGGGGGAATTTTGCACCAATCCGCTATATATTGCCAAACGACTTGTGCAAAATGACAAGCAACGAATAAATGTTCACTCGTTTCTTCATAATTACCACATAACACACATACCCGGCTGTGAACCATGATGTTTCGGTTTGATAGTGCACACATAGTTGGTAGGCGCTCCATCTCCGCTCTCCACGCCACTATTGCCACCTTTTTTGGAACCCAACTATTCCAATTGAAGACCCTACTAGGCAAAGTCCTATTATGTGTGCTAATGATTTTTTTGAGAGAGGATACATTAAACAGGCCTGAATCATCATATTCCCATCTTTGTTTATCGCAACCCGACACAAAACGAGCCGCCTCAAGACCTATTTGCATAACACTCGTGTTTACTTAGTGTGTTTTCTTTTGTTATTTTGTGGGTTTTTCTTTTTTAAAAGCTCTAATTAACCATTTTTTATTATGCATGTCAGTTTTCCTTTTATACACGTTTTATGCCTCTTTTTGTACATTTCAAATGCATAAGTCAGGTCACAAATAATATGTTATGATTGTACATTATAAATTCGATTTACTTTACATTTTAGCACAACCTCAGTGCTTATATATGTTACATTGAGTTAAAACAAATACGTTGAAATGCGCATTTTCATATGATTAACACATCACATAATGCTTTGACTAATCCATATGATGTTTGCAACAGACACGCGACGCATCGCCTACATGTCATATTACTAGTATAACTTAAAGATGAAAGTCGGTGCCGTTTTCATTTTGACTCCCTCCATTTCTTAACTAATTTTCTTTTCCTCCAAAATCTTATACAATGACAAATATACCCTCTAAGTTTCTAACTTTTCACTTTTACCACTTGGTTTTTTTTTCCTTTGTGTTTTTAATTTATATCACGTTTACGTGTTGCTATAATTTCAAAAAAGATGATTGATTCGTTACAACTTAATACATTTCGTTTAATCGTACTATATCTTTATACGTTTCTTTCGTGTGCTTAAACACGTTAATGTCATTGTTCTAGTGCGCTTAACGAACACAAACGTGCCCTTAAATGTCGCGCCGCAACGTGCGGGCACCTTGTTTTAATTCTTTAACTTAAAAAAAAAAACTATTTCCTCACGTGTTTATTTTTATCAACGTGTCAGTATAAATTCACGTTTTGACGTAAAATGGTATATATCATGTTTCGGGGTTGGACGTAAACATTATAAATTCACATTTTGACCTAAAGTTTTCCAGAATTGAGTTGGGTCTAATATAATATGTTTTCATTCCTAACTAATTTTCCTTTCCTCTTATATCTTATACAATTCTAACTTTTCACTTTTACCTCTTGGTTTTTATTATTCTTTTCCTTTTTTCCTTTGTGTTTTTAATTTATATCACGTTTACGTGTTGCTATAAATTTGAAACGGGTAGTTAGTTTGTCACAAATTAACACATTTCGTTTAGTTGTACCGTATCTTTATATGTTTCTTTCGTGTGCCACGTTAATGTCACCGTGCGAGCATGCTTAACAAGCGCAAACGTGTCCTTAAATGTCGTGTCGCAGCGCTCGGGCACCTTATTTTCATTCTTTAACTTATAAAAACTATTTCTTCACGTGCTTATTTTTATCAACGGGTCGGTATAAATTCACGTTTCGACGTTGGATGTAAACGGTATAAATTCACGTTTCGACCTAAAGTTTTCCAGAAATGAGTCAGGTCTAATATAATACGTTTTCATGCTTAGTCTTATGTACTTTTTCAGTTAATTTACTTTTTGACATAAATAAAAAAAACATTATTTTCTCATGTGCTCATTTTTATACGTACGTGTCGGTTTAAATTCACGTTTCGACACAATTTTTTTTGGAAACGAGCCGGGTAAAATATAAGACGTTTCATGCTTATTTTTCTATACATTTTCAGTTGGTCTACGTTTTGATGTACGAGTTACTTTGTGTTTTGACGCCACTAAGTCTTGATGCAAACGTAACGGTGGTGTGGTAGTTAGGTGGAATCCCACTAAATGAACCAACCCGGTTTCGATTTTTTTTCTTTTATACAATATAATTTCGATTTGAATGCTTATATAGACTACATTGATTTATATCCGATACGTCAAAACACGTGTTTTCATATGGTTAACACATTACATAACATTTGGACTAATCCATTTGATGTGTGCGATGTACCGCGCACTGGCCTTATTACTGGTAAATTATGAAAAAAGTACCAATAATATATAACTTGTAACGCCCTGCGTTTTCATACTTTCTATATTTATAAACCGTTGCTTATGATTCTATTTTTGGAAACTTTGTATTCTTGTAATCGTTCTTTCGTTGTAATCAATGTAAAATCCGAGACTTGGATCATAATGGAATTCATATTTTCCTTACATTTATGTTATACACAATCCATACATGTTCATACATTCAAAAATATTAAACATGTGATACTTTGTTCACAAATTGTGCAAAATATGTTAAACTTGCAAACTTGTAATCTATATGCTCAATTTATACAATTTCGACACTTATTTACGACAATTATACATGTTTATACTTGTTTTCTATTTAGTTTATGATTCATTTGCGTAACATACCCTTATATATGATCAATTATGCCTAAAACACCTAAAATGTACTTGAATCATGCAAGATATGAAAGTTTAGGGACTAGCATGGACAAAAATCAAACAAGTGACCAGACCCGAGTCTCTGGCGGCCCGCGACCCGGCCCAGACTCTTGCTTCATGGCCCGCGAGGCCGTGTAATCCGCAGATTCTTGAATCCAACTCGTTTATTGGCTAGTTTAAGTGTTTTAGTTGGGTTTTCAAGTGTGTATCTTGTCTTAAATGCTCAACTACAACCTACCCTAACACTCCCCTATAAAACCCAAGTGTAATCCTCACATTTTCCACTTTGCAACTCATTCTTAACACTCTCAAATCAGTCACAAACTTGCTGGAAATCAGAAGTGTAATCAGAATCATATCAAGTGCTTAATTGAGCATAACTTCCTCATCCTTCAACCTTTTGCTTTGATTCTTTTTCCTACTCACTTGGATCGACCTTAGGAACGTTTCCACAGGTTTTCCATGGAAAATCAAGGTCTGAAACGTCACCAAAAAGGCTCCAAAGTGGACTGAAACTTTCTGTTTTGAATCAAGCTTTGTTAATCTTGCTTAAACTTGAGTTATCTCATCCCAAACCTATGTCCTTATGCTCATAACCACATATATGGTTTGTCACACCCCCAAAATACCACATGCGGAAACCCCCGCGAGGCGGGTGACATACCAGGATCTAGCCACTAATCACATTGAACCATAAGTTGGTTAACCAAACCCTACCGTGGTTACTAATAAAAGTCAGTTTCGTAATCAACTAAATCACGTATTTTCACAGATGGCACTAGCCGCAAAGATCACCGTATGACACATAACAAGTACGCAAATCTCATGTATGCCCACACCTCACGTGTATGTCACATAACAGCACTTAACAGGTAAGTTTGGCACTCACACGAATCAAATCAGGTTTCTCATTCTTAATTAATATTATACAACTTTATAAACACAAACATTCATCAACATCATCATCATAAACTACTGTTCGTGGGATGCTTCTCGGGCGAAGAATGCTCTCGATGAAGAACCATTCTTCGTCAAGAGGGATGGTGACGAAGAATCCCAATTGTTCGTCGAAGGCCTGTCAACGAAGAATCTGTTCTTCGTCGACATGGGTACTTCGGGAGGGGGGGGGGTCTTCGTCGTTGCACTAACAGTTTCATGATTTCCTTTTTAACTATTCTCCCGTAATTTCAGTAAACACATTCTATATTCTAAAACGGATCAAACAATATGATTTAATCAGTTATCATTCATGTTCATACCAAGTTCATAATTGCAACAGTTTCCTTAATTCTCATAAACACCAATCATAAGCAACCCTAATCATCATGCTCATCATATCACAATCTAGATTATCCAATAACCATACACAATCAGATTTGTGTGCTTTAACATAATATAAATTCAACTAGCAGAATTATCGAACCGCGTAGTGAACATGAACGAATACAAGCCATCGAATCCGCATCATGCATGTTTTAATTTCTTTGATTTAATAACGAAACATCAAAACCCTAATTAACACAATATGAGGGCATGGTTTCTAACAAAACCCTATATCCACAGTTGATCTCAAGCATCACAAAACAATCATCAAATAATGTGAAGTGTGGTGGGATACTAACTGAATGATGAGATGATCACGAAAGTGCAAGAGGGCTTCAAGGGAAATGAAGGGTGCCGCTGGCGTTCACAAATGAGGAGAAGAGTTTTAGGGTTCGTCAGGTTGTGTTTATATAGTGCGAACAGGGCCGAGCCACAACTGAGTTTCATTTGGGCCGAAAGCCCTTTCAGCGAAGGACCCTCTTGACGAAGCATTATACTTCGTCAAGAGTGAAGATGACGAAGAACCTTCTTCGTCCAGAAGAGTTGTGACGAAGGACCTTCTTCGTCGAAAGGAGACGTTGACGAAGGACTCTAGTAGTTCGTCAAAGGCCAACCAACGAAGAACCAGGTTCTTCGTCGACTTGAGTGTGGTGTGCGGTATAAAGTTGTGAAGCATGAACGTGCTATGCTTAACATTTAACAACTCCAAGGTTTTCATCTAACAATCAAACATATCAATATTTTAATCATTCATATATCATGCACAAGTTACAACATAAAATGGATTATGAAAACAGAATTGTGAACAAGTGATACGTAGAGGAAAGACCTTGAAATCTCAGGTTGTCACATCATCCCCAACTTGAAAGAAATTTCATCCCGAAATTTGATAAGTAATCCAAAGCGACAGAGAGTTAGATTAGGATGACTGCGGATTTTCCTCGGGTGCCACATCATCCCCAACTTGAAAGGGAATTTCGTCCCGAAATTCATCAGTTGTATCAAGATTAGATTGATCAGTTGGGAACAGTTGAGGATACTTGAGCTTCATCTGATCCTCGCGTTCCCACGTGAACTCCGGTCCACGTCTTGAGTTCCAACGAACTCTCACGATCGGGATTCGACTATGCTTACGGACCTTGACTTCCTGATCCATAATTTCGATGGGTTCTTTGATAAACTGCAATTTATCATCGATCTTCAGTTCTTGGAGTGGTACCACAAATGTTTCATCAGATAAGCACTTCTTTAGTTGCGAAACATGGAAGAGATCATGAACGTTACCCAACTCAGCAGGTAACAGGAGCCTGTAGGCCACTTTACCGATTCGTTCCAGAATTTTGAATGGCCCTACATAACGCAGATTAAGCTTGCCGCGCTTTCCAAAGTTACCACACCCTTCCAGGGTGAGACTTTCAACTTAACGCGATCGCCTACAGTGAACTCCAAAGGTTTCCTACGCTTGTTGGCGTAGCTTTGCTGACGGTCGCGCGCTGCCGCCATACGATTGTTGGTGCATTGATGCTCGCAGGTAAACCATCGAGTGACGGTTTTCCTATTTCATTCAAGATCCTCGTCTCCTCTTCGTCCGCCATATCTACTTGAACCTCGTAGAATGTGTCGTCTCCTCCCGCGTCTACCTCGATCGCCTCGGCTACCACGCGAAACCGCTCCCGCAGTCTCCGGTGAAGATCACGCTCCGGCTCCGCTGAAGGCTCAACGATATCAGCAGCGGGGGTTGAGGACATGCACGACCTGTAGGGAATAAGGAAAAGCACAATGCACTATATATGTACAAAAACAAAAACAACTAGCAAATAATCATTTTTTTTAAATAATCAAGCAAAGGCAAATAAAACAAGTAGACAAAAAGAACTTTGTACACTTTTCACAATGGCTAAATAAGTAACTCGAACCGTTCTCAAGAAGACCGCATCCCCGGCAACGACGCCAAAAACTTGATGTGTGTGAATTATATATATTTTAATTGAGTTTTTCTTCACACAAATTTAGTTTTAAAAAAATGGTTTTTCACCTAGGAACTAACTACACACACAAAGGACAAGTGTACCCGTCGGGTGGTAATATAGCTAATCGGCAAGAACCGGATATCAATCCGTGGATGCGGTGTCTCGATACTAAACTTTTGCTACTTTAAAGCCTTTTCAATTGATGGGTTGATTTTTCTAAATTAGCATGCAAATAAATAAACTACTAAAAATTCTAACAAAGAACAATATCTAAGAAAGGTTGCCTAAACTAAGTATCCACTAATTCACATGTGACAACAAAGAGGAAGGGATTGTGATGATGCAAGCTCTAAGTTTAACTAAGTCCCCAATCAAGGCTTCCTAGTCTATAGTTCTTAGGAAAACTAAAAATGAATTAGCATTCTAATCACCTAAAAATTATTCTTTTATGCTCACTTGCAAAGTTGATGTTAATCTTTAATCATGAGTTATTTGTTTGTCAAAACTCTTAACTCTACAAATTAGGGAAAACTAATATGAACAACACACTAATCACCCTAACTTGGTTTCAAGTAGTTGGCACTATCATCATGTTCTTGATATGAACCACAAGCATGGTCATGCTAGCTAACAATTTTGGCCTAAATCATCAACCTAACATGAACACAAACTATAGAATCCATATAAACATACTTTTGATCTTTCCAAATCTAGATGCAAGAATTCATACACATGCTCAAATCATCATTCAATCACATTAGCAATCACCATTCCTAGTTTCATGCTATGAATCATACTAACAAGATCCAATAATCATAATCTTTACATGGGCTTTCCAACACAACATGTAAATACTTATGAGCAAACATTCAAGAACAAGAACTTTAAGCATGCACATGAACTCCAAGAACAAGATTAAGTGTCAACATTGAAGATTAACAAGAACAATCATCACATCTACTTCCATGTTATCACATATTCATTAGCTTCAACAAAGTTTAGACAACACAAATGTTTAGCCCATAAGGCTCATGACTACCAAATCAAGTGCAAATAAACATAAATTGTTCATAATGTAGTAAGCTAACCAAGTTAAAGACAAGATTAAAATGATATTTGAGTAGATCTTCAAGTGATTAAGTCCTCTTCAAGGCTCCCTCTTGGCTCCAACAAGCTTCCAAGACCAGATTCTTGAGAGAAAAGTTCACCAAAATGCTCCAACTCCCTTGCAAATGAGCTAGGAACTCGTATTTAAACTCTGGGTGTTTGGCACTACCATGCCACCTTTTGGCACGGTCGTGCTTGGCAAGTGTCAGAGCCACTTTCTCGAATGTTGACCAAGTTTGCTGCCATTTTGGGAAAAATCGCGCTCAAAAGTTCCCGAGGTAGCACGACCGTGCCGGGTCACGGTGTGGTCGTGCGTGCCGATAGTGCTCGATAACAACTGAACCGATCTCGAAAACGAGCTGATCTGGGGTTGAATTTGACCTGGCACGATCGTGCCAGTGTTTGGCACGGTTCATGCGTCCCCTGATTTCGATGGTGGTGGTGCTGGATGCTAGTGCTGGCTGAGAGTGCCGATGTCGGTAGGCCTCGCACGGTCGTGCGAGTGTATGGCACGGTAGTGCCATATTTGGCAGTTTGCTGGAATGCATCATTTTCGCTCCATTTTGCCCCAAAAGCCTTCGTTTTAACACCGGGCCGAAGCCCGGACCTGTATTTTCACAAACAACTCAAATGAGTACCAAAATCAATGAAAATACAAAGAGTTTTCGCATAAACGGGGCGTATTTGACGTTTAAAAGATGTATAAATTCTTATACATCAAACATCCCCACACTTGAGCTTTGCTTGTCCTCAAGCAAACTAAAATCAACCAAACTCTCTTAATGGCAATCATCTCAACTAGCATTTCATAAGCATAAATAAATAACTCGGGCTATAACAATCAAGAAGTGCTCGATATAAAGAAAGAACCGAAAAGAAGGGTATGTAAAATATGTTTATGAGCAATGGTCCATCTTAGAAATCCCTACAAGTTCACCATGCATCTTCACAATGTTCACACACACTCGGCTAAATATAGGTGCACATACAATTTGTGGAGTATGTTTAGAACACTCGATGCAAAGACGATAACTATGCGATATCATAAGCTTGTGGAAGGATCAAATCTAATCACTCGGCAAAAATATAACATAAATCATGAGGTCTTGTTGGGGTTGTAACTTGGCTTGGGTTAAGGGTGTGGAAGTGGATTTTTTAACAGTGGCTAAAACGGTTGTAACCCGACGGCTCGACTAACTTGAAATACAAGAAAATAGAACTATACAACTAAATAATAACTAACCGAGAGCTAACCGACAAGTGTTGCTTTTCACTCCCAAAATTGCTCTAACAAAGCCGATTGGTAAGGCTTTTTCAACTATATTTCTTTAGTTTTTTTTCTTTTTTTTAAACCCATGCTTTAGAGAGAACTAAGTACGTCTTCTTAGATAAAAACTCTTGATCATGAGGGTACATAACAACAAAGAGGAAACTATACAAAGCTACAAGTTAATCACTAACCGAACCGGGTTTCCAACCAAAAATGGGTGCAAAAATATAAAAGGCTAGTTTGGCTAAGTGGTTAATATTTGGTGGTTTACAAGAAACGAACGGGGAAGGCTCAAATTGGTTTGACTAGGGGAATGATTTGGGTAGGGAGGTGAATAAAAATGGCTAAAATAAAAAGGTTTCCTAATGCCTCAATCACTTCTATGCTTGTATTCTTGCTTTGTGGCCTCGAAACGTATACCTAACACAAGTTCTAAATCGCAAAAGTCATCCGGCTCACTCAATCTTTGCCCGCAAAAACATGAGCAAAAATAATCCTAAAGCTATAAGGCTCAAAAAATAACTCACGGAAACGGGCGTATTGGGTAAATATGCAAGGCAAACAAGTAGGTCAATCGCTTGATTTCTCATGCTCAAATTTATACAAAAAACATGTTACTTGACGGTTTTCCTTACACGAGCGAACCCCCTTTTTGCGTTTACCCTTATTTATTTATCAAAAATTGGTGCTTATTTCGATACTTATGTTGATTTGATTAATATGCCACAAAAAATGTTAAAAGAGAGCTTTGCATTGTTATTTTATTTTTTTATTTTATTTATTATTATTATTTTTTTAACAACAAAGCTCAAGCGATAGACCACCTCCCCACACTTGAATTGTACATCGCCCTCGATGTACAACAAAAAATTGAATAAGCAATGTAAATGCGAATTCAATACAAATAAAGGAAGGTAGGAACACGAAAACTCCCCTAAAATATAAAGGCTAGAATCGGAGCAATATGAAGTAAAAATGAGCATCCACAATGAACTACTAAGCCAACCACCAAGCCAACATCACATTGTTAATGCAAAAGAATTTGAACCAACACTACACATTTAGCAAACAAGATCAAATTCACAAGAATTTTACCCAACCCATTTTTCCCTTGCCTTTGTTTATTCATTTAACCCATTAAAAAAAGCAATAAAAACTAACACCTACGACGGAGGGGTGTACGTACAACGGAAAATGGTACACCCCTCAAACACGAAATGATAGTAAAAATACGTGATGGGTAGCAGGACTAAAACCTCTCACCGGATCCCGAAGGACCGGCGTCGTCCCGGCTATCAAATCTAGATTTGCGTGAAAAGCGCGGCGGCGGCTGCGTGTACGGGTTGTTGATTGAGTTCGCGATGTGCTGCTGCGAACCAAACAACCAGTCCATGCTGCGTCGGGTCTGCTCATACATGTCTTCCATGAAGTTCCCTTGCCTATGTTGTTCCGCGCGTATCAAACCCACATCTCGCCTCACCTCCTCCTGATCTAATGCCAGCCCGTCCATACGCCTCCAAAGATCCATCGATGACGGCTCGTAAGGACCGTAAGTGCCATAAGCGCCATGCTCATAACCTCCACCACCAAATCCACCATACACGTTCTCCCAGTTCGGGCTATCAATCCCGTGACCTACTTCCCAAATCTGCATTTGGGGCCCCGCTCCCCCAGCGGCCCCCTCCTGTCCCTGAACTGGAATGTCGTGCATGTGCACGTCATGATCGCCACCATCACCACCCTCATCGTCATCATCAGCCTCATCATCAACCGGAAGTGGATCCCAAATCCTTCCCAATTTGTCCACAAGCTTTGGGATCCCATTTACTTTGCGAGTCAGATGCATAGAGTTTAGCTGTTGCAGATCGAGAAGGCCATAGTCACAAGCTTCGGTCAAATTGTTTAACGAAACCCGATAATATTTGTCGAGTTTAGTAGCAAAGGCCCCTCCGCAGATGCGCGACGTGGGTGTCGAACCAACTCCTCGAAAAATCGACTCTGCAACGCTGACAACTAGGTTGCAATTGGAGCCAGAGATGACGCAGTAAAGGTGAAAAAGGTCGCCGGTAGTGATATTGCCTGTGCTGTCACCCTGACCTCCAATGACGTGGAAGATAGCGCGCTCAATGACTCGGTGAAGTGGGTCAAGGATCCATGTTGCCTTGGCCCTCCTCGGGTCCCATACCCGACCCGGTAGAGTGACTTGATTCCAAAAGGCTGCCTTGTCTGTGTCTGGCTCCCAATCCTGTACACTACCATGAAATAACTCCGAGTCTATCTCATCCTCCGTGTACAACCCTAACACTATCGCGAATCGGCTGATCGATTGATGATGCCATTTCCTTCCCAATCAAAATTTCACACCAACATTCTTTTCATACACATCCGGGCACGGAAAGGTGAATCGGAACGATGCAAAGAACTCGATCACCAACTCTACATACTGAGGCTCTGCTCTCTCAAAAAGGCGGGACCGAGGAGGCGTCATGAGATCATCAAACTGCTCGGTTTGTCCGAGCAGGTCCAAGTCAACCCTTTGTAGCCTCCTCATGGGCTCAATTAAGTGTCTTCTAGCCCATAACCTCTCCACCTTAGGAATGCAATACCCTTCCCTGGCATTGTTGTGGAACCGCAAGTACGGGTGATCCATCTGCAAGATTGAGACAAGATTAATCAGCAGCCAAAACAAACAGACAAAAATTACGGGACTGGACAATATGGCACGGTCGTGCCACCTGACGGCACTACCGTGCTAGACCTGGAAGCAGTGATTTTATGAAGATTTTCTGGGAAATTATGAAGTCTGGGTTTTTATTCCCCAGGAGCACGATCGTGCCATCCCACGGAACTATCGTGTTTGGCCGGATTCCGACTCAGAATTGAACCAGTTTAACATGATGCACGATCGTGCTGTCCATCAGCACCCTCGTGCCGGACCGATTTTTGAGAAAATTTTTAGCGATCTGAGCGATTATGCGAGAAGCACGATCGTGCCGTATATCGGCACCCTCGTGCGATGTTGAAGATCTGGGAAGAATATGAAGATCCGACATGTTTTTATGAAGAGCACGATCGTGCTGCGGGATGGCACCCTCGTGCGGCCTGGATTTCTGGAAAATTTATGAAGATTTTATGAATTTTTGAAGGTCACGAGCATGCCATAGCAGGTCACGACCGTGCGTGTCGGAACCCAGCCTTGAAAAATCGCTCAAATCATCCCTGAAACCCCGATTTTTTCACTCTTTTGCTTAGGGGTTTTGTGAATCGGTCCATTGTGGTTCAAACCAACACAAAAAACACGAAAAACGGGCTTGAATCGGGTGATTTAGACCAAGCCTTAAAAACTTAAAGAAACGAACTATGAAGAACATGGCATCAAAACACATGAAACTAACAAGAAAAAGGATGAATTCGTACCTGGAATGATTGTTGGGATGAAAGAAATTCTTGGAGGAAGCTAGGAGATGCAAGAATCCGTGAGTGCTTTGAAGTGGGTTCAAGTGGGAAGATGAAGTTATGAAGAAGAATGTGGTGGTGGTTGTTTTTTTTTTGTTGTTTTTTTAAAGGGGTTCTATTAATGCTCTGCAAAGGGCTGACACTTTCAGGTTTGGTAGTGCCAGATTTTACTGTTGGTAGTGCTAATTTTCGTTTTTTAGAGAGAGATATAAATATAAAGACAACTCCTTGAACCCGGGGCACTCACGAAGCATCTCCTACCAAGAAAAAGAACCGAACTAACATACCTGAGAGTCGGTAACAAGCTCTAACATCCCTCACGACCAGAACGAACCGCAACCTGAAAATAAATAGACAACCACACACAAAAATAATAACAAATATAATAAACACACAAACATGCTAAGGTTATTTACGAGTCTTCAGCTAGAGTCACCACCCCGAATTCATTTGTTCTTGGGGGTGGAGGGTAACAACCTCCTCACTCGGGTCAACGAGCCCTCCAACATAAGCCTTTAACCTATGCCCGTTGACTTTAAACAACTGGCCATCCTCATGGCCCATCTCCACGGTCCCGTAAGGGAACAATGACCGTACAGTGTAGGGACCCGACCACCGAGACTTGAGCTTGCCAGGAAACAACTTCAGACGTGAGTTGTATAACAACACACGATCACCCACTCGGAATTCCTTTTTGTCCTTCAAGCGGGCATCATGAAGCGTCTTAGTACGTTCCTTGTATATCTTGGAGCTTTCATACGCATCGTGCCTAAGCTCCTCAATCTCGTGAATCTGCACAAACCTATTCTCACCCGCAGCAGCCATGTCAAGATTATCTGTCTTCAAATCCCAGTATGCTTTATTCTCGAGTTCAACAGGCAAATGACAAGACTTCCCATAGACCAATTTAAACGGTGTGGTGCCTATAGGAGTTTTGTAGGCTGTCCGAAAAGCCCACAATGCATCATCCAATTTCTCGGACCAATCCTTACGGCTAGAATTAACCGTTTTCTCCAGAATCCGCTTGATACCCCGATTAGTGACCTCAACCTGTCCGCTCGTCTGTGGGTGATATGGTGTAGAGAATCGGTGTTGCACACCATATCGGGACAATACTTTCTCAAGCTGAGCATTAAAGAAATGCGTCCCACGGTCACTAATCATTGCCTTCGGGGCACCAAAGCGAGCAAATAACTTTTTCAAAAACCTCACCACCACCCTAGCATCATTAGTGGGTAAAGCCTGTGCTTCAACCCACTTTGAAACGTAGTCAACAACAACTAGGATGTAGCGGTTACCAAAAGAGGTCGGAAAAGGGCCCATGAAGTCTAGCCCCCATACGTCAAAAACCTCACAAACTTGGATGCCGTTTTGTGGCATCTCGTGGCATGCAGAAATGTTGCTTGCCCTCTGGCAAGCATCACCGGACCTCACCCACTCATGGGCATCACAGAAAATAGTCGGCCAAAAGAATCCGGCGTCGAACACTTTCCTCGCCGTGTTGTTCGCTCCGTGGTGGCCTCCCGTGGGTCCTTCGTGACAGTGGCGTAAAATATCCCTCGCCTCGTCACTATACACGCATCGCCGGATCATCCGATCCGCTCCTACCCTAAACAAGTAAGGGTGATCCCAAAAGTAGTGCTTGACATCCGCAAAGAACTTTCGCTTTTGCTGATGGGTCATCCCCTTGATCAGGATGCCACTATCTAGGTAGTTTGCTAAGTCAGCAAACCATGGGGAATCATCACTAGTCTCGATCTTCATGAGGAATTCGTGGTGGAAATTTTCATTGATGTTAGGCCCACGAGTTTCCTTCTCCTCGGAATGCTCAAGTCGAGACAAATGATCGGCTGCCAAATTTTCAGCCCCTTTTTATCACGGATTTCAATATCAAACTCTTGCAGCAACAAAATCCAACGTATCAATCTCGGTTTAGCATCCTGCTTGCTGAAAAGATACCGAAGGGCTGCATGATCCGTGTACACAATGATCTTGGAAAGGAAAAAATATGATCAAAACTTATCGAAGGCAAAGACCACAGCCAGGAGCTCTTTCTCTGTCGTGGTGTAGTGCTCCTGAGTGTCATTCAAGGTCTTGCTCGCATAGTAAATTTGGTGAAACTGTTTATCTTTCCTTTGACCCAAGACAGCCCTGACTGCGAAATCACTCGCATCACACATCAACTCAAACGGTAGCTCCCAGTCGGGAGTAACCATGATTGGGGCGTTCACCAATTTCTCCTTTAACAACTCAAATTCCCTAAGGAACTCATCAGAGAAAACAAACTGGGCATCCTTCTCGAGGAGTTGAGTCATGGGACGGGCGATTTTGGAAAAGTCCTTTATGAATCGCCGATAAAAACCTGCATTACCTAGAAAACTCCTAATAGATTTCACTGATGTGGGAGGCGGGAGCTTTGAAATAGTCTCAACTTTGGCTCGGTCAACCTCGAGCCCCGCCTGTGAAATCTTGTGCCCAAGCACAATGCCCTCCTTCACCATGAAGTGGGATTTTTCCCAATTAAACACAAGGTTGGCTTCTTCACATCTAGCCAACATCCTTTTCAGATTCCCGAGATACTGATCAAAAGAACTTCCAAACACAGAAAAATCATCCATGAAAACCTCCATGGAGTCCTCGATCATGTCATGAAAAATGGCCACCATACACCTCTGAAATGTGGCCGGGGCATTTCACAGTCCAAAGGGCATCCGCCGGTAGGCGAATGTGCCATAGGGACATGTGAATGTCGTCTTCTCCTGATCCTCAGGAGAGATGGGAATCTGAAAATAACCCGAAAAACCATTAAGGAAGCAGTAGTACATCCTGCCCGACAACCTCTCCAACATCTGGTCAATGAAAGGAAGTGGGAAGTGATCCTTCCTCGTGGCATCATTGAGTTTGCGGTAGTCAATGCAAACTCTCCATCCGGTGACAGTACGAGTAGGGATCAACTCGTTTTTCTCATTAGTCACCACTGTCATGCCTCCTTTCTTCGGGACTACCTGCAAAGGGCTAACCCATGGTGAATCAGAGATCAGATATATCAAACCTGCATCAAGTAGTTTGATGACCTCTTTCTTCACAACCTCCTGCATGTTGGGGTTCAAGCGCCTCTGATGCTGTACCATAGGTTTAAAGTCCTCCTCCATCAAGATCTTATGGGTACAAAAGGATGGATTGATCCCTTTTATATCCATAATCTTCCAAGCAATCGCCTTCTTGTGCTGCTTCAGGACTTCAAGCAATCGATCCTTATCTTCTTTTGACAATTCGGCAGAAATGATAACGGGCAGATGAGCCTCACCCTCCAAGAAAGCATACTCCAAATGATCTGGAAGCTCCTTAAGCTCAACTGAAGGTGGATCCTCAATAGATGGGCATGCTTTAGGCTCAGCAACGCGATCCACAACCTCAAAAACCTCGGGACACGGGGGAGATGCGTGACCTATCAGACAGGTCACCTCCTCGACTAATCGGTCCACCCTAGGTGAACTAAAGTCCTCCCCTCCTAGAAAATGTGTGTCCACAACCTCCTCCTCAAACGTATCACGAAGATGATCAGTCACATATGTATCGATAGTCTCAATGAAGTAGAGTGTATCATCCTGACTCTGTGAATGTTGCATGGATTTTCCAATATCGAAGGTAACCTCCTCATCGTCAACCCTAAGAGTAAGTCTACCGGTGCAGACATCAATCAAGGCTCTCGTAGTGGCTAGGAATGGGCGACCTAAGATAAGTGGAATAGTCTTGTCCTCATCCATGTCTAGAATCACAAAATCGACAGGAAAGACAAACTTGTCGATTTTCACCAGCATATTCTCAACTATGCCACGAGGATACTTCACTGAACGGTCGGCTAGCTGAATGCTCATACGAGTCGGTTTGGGCTCTCCCAAGTCCAGCTTAGCAAAAACCGCATATGGCATGAGGTTTATGCTAGCTCCAAGATCAGCTAATGCATTGCTGACCGACAAACTACCAATCAAACATGGGATAGTGAAACTCCCAGGATCATTCATCTTCTTCGGTAGTTTGTTCTGAAGAACCGCTGAACACTCCTCATTCAAGGTCACCTGCGAAAGCTCCTCAAGTTTCTTTTTGTTGGATAGGATATCCTTCAGAAACTTGGCATACTTAGGCATTTGAGCAAGTGCCTCGACAAATGGTAAATTTATATGAAGTTTCTTAAAAAGCTCGAGGAATTTACCATAGTGTTCTTCCATTTTCTGCTTCTTCAACCTCCCCGGATATGGAATGGGAGGGACATACTATCTCACTGGCTCCTTGGGTCGTGCTGTACTTGCTGGGACTCGCCTCTGTTGCACCTCACCCGGAGACTCAGCCTCAATCTCCTCGTCAACCTCATCATCATCAACCGGCTTTGCTGGAACAGCCAGAGGGATGGGTTGAGCGGTCTTGCCGCTTCTCAATGTGATGGCCTTTGTAGTAGCAATTGGATTAGGCTCTGTGTTGCTCGGAAGGCCCCCCTATTGTCTCTCAGACAACATCTTGGCAATCTGGCCAACTTGGTTCTCAATGGTCTGCATGGAAGCCTTTTGGCTTCTCAACTCACTCTCGTGCCTCGTGAAACGACCGTCATACTCCTTAAAACGCTTCTCATTCTCAGCCTTTTGAGTGTTTTGACCAGCTAAGATTTGACTAATCATATCATGCACACTAGGTTCATTAAAGGAAGGTGCCTGCTGAGGTCGAGGTGGACCATATGCTCCATGAGCTGGAGCTGTGGGACGTGGAGCAAATTCGGGTGGATGCTGGTTAGAAGTGTCCGGCTTCCAACTGAAATTTGGGTGATTCTTCCACCCCGGATTATAAGTATTGCTATAGGGATTATTCTGAGGACGGTATTGATTTCCTATGAAATCAACATGCTCGTGTGACATCTCTCCTGTCGGAAAATCGCCTACATGATATGCTCCCCCACTCGAAGAACCACTCGAGTGCATTTCCATCACCCAATCAAATTTCGAAGATAAGGCATCCATACGTGCTGTCATAGCGGTGAAGTCGTCCACGTGATGAACTCCCTATCGAAAATTATTCCCCCTCGGTGGCTGCTGTGTTCGATTTTTTGCGGCACATTTCTCCAAAATTTCAAATGCCTCGGTGGCATTTTTCGTGCCAATGTCTCCACCTGAGTATGTATCAACCATCATCTGTCCCTGACTATCCAAACCGTGGTAGAAGATCTGACATTGTTGCCACTTGGGCAACCCGTGATGTGGGACCTTTCTCATGAGCTCTTTAAAACGCTCCCACACCTCGTAAAGGGACTCGTCCTCGTCCTGACGAAAGTTGAGAATCTTGGTTCTCAACCGAACAATTTTCTCTGGAGGGAAATATTTCTGAAGGAACTTCTCAGCTAATTGGTTCCAGGTATTGATAGATCCAGCTGGAAGTGAAAGAAGCCACTCTTTGGCTCCATCCCGTAAAGAAAACGGAAAGAGCCGAAGGCGTATAGCATCCGATGATGCATCACGAATCTTGAACGTGGCACAAACCTCCAGAAAACCCGCGATGTGGACACTAGGATCATCGTGATCCTTGCCATAGAACTGCACCGCATTCTGCAACATTGATATGGTGCCAGCCTTGATCTCAAAGTTATTATTATCGATTGTTGGTGCATTGATGCTCGCAGGTAAACCATCGAGTGACGGTTTTCCTATTTCATTCAAGATCCTCGTCTCCTCTTCGTCCGCCATATCTACTTGAACCTCGTAGAATGTGTCGTCTCCTCCTGCGTCTACCTCGATCGCCTCGGCTACCACGTGAAACCGCTCCCGCAGTCTCCGGTGAAGATCACGCTCCGGCTCCGCTGAAGGCTCAACGATATCAGTAGCGGGGGTTGAGGACATGCACGACCTATAGGGAATAAGGAAGAGCACAATGCACTATATATGTACAAAAAAAAAACTAGCAAATAATCATTTTTTTAAATAATCAAGCAAAGGCAAATAAAACAAGTAGACAAAAAGAACTTTGCACACTTTTTACAATGCCTAAATAAGTAGCTCGAACCGTTCTCAAAAAGACCGCATCCCCGACAACGGCGCTAAAAACTTGATGTGCGTGAATTATATATATTTTAATTGAGTTTTTCTTCACACAAATTTAGTTTTAAAAAAATGTTTTTTCACCTAGGAACTAACTACACACACAAAGGGCAAGTGTACCCGTCGGGTGGTAATATAGCTAATCGGCAAGAACCGGATATCAATCCGTGGATGCAGTGTCTCGATACTAAACTTTTGCTACTTTAAAGCCTTTTCAATTGATGAGTTGATTTTTCTAAATTAGCATGCAAATAAATAAACTACTAAAAATTCTAACAAAGAACAATATCTAAGAAAGGTTGCCAAAACTAAGTATCCACTAATTCACATGTGACAACAAAGAGGAAGGGATTGTGATGATGCAAGCTCTAAGTTTAACTAAGTTCCCAATCAAGGCTTCCTAGTCTATAGTTCTTAGGAAAACTAAAAATGAATTAGCATTCTAATCACCTAAAAAATATTCTTTTAAGCTCACTTGCTAAGTTGATGTTAATCTTTAATCATGAGTTATTTGTTTGTCAAAACTCTTAACTCTACAAATTAGGGAAAACTAATATGAACAACACACTAATCACCCTAACTTGGTTTCAAGTAGTTGGCACTATCATGTTCTTGATATGAACCACAAGCATGGTCATGCTAGCTAACAATTTTGGCCTAAATCATCAACCTAACATGAACACAAACTATAGAATCCATATAAACATACTTTTGATCTTTCCAAATCTAGATGCAAGAATTCATACACATGCTCAAATCATCATTCAATCACATTAGCAATCACCATTCCTAGTTTCATGCTATGAATCATACTAACAAGATCCAATAATCATAATCTTTACATGGGCTTTCCAACACAACATGTAAATACTTATGAGCAAACATTCGAGAACAAAAAACTTTAAGCATGCACATGAACTCCAAGAACAAGATTAAGTGTCAACATTGAAGATTAACAAGAACAATCATCACATCTACTTCCATGTTATCACATATTCATTAGCTTCAACAAAGTTTAGACAACACAAATGTTTAGCCCATAAGGCTCATGACTACCAAATGAAGTGCAAATAAACATAAATTGTTCATAATGTAGTAAGCTAACCAAGCTAAAGACAAGATTAAAATGATATTTGAGTAGATCTTCAAGTGATTAAGTCCTCTTCAAGGCTCCCTCTTGGCTCCAACAAGCTTCCAAGACCAGATTCTTGAGAGAAAAGTTCATCAAAATGCTCCAACTCCCTTGCAAATGAGCTAGGAACTCGTATTTAAACTCTGGGCATTTGCCACTACCATGCCACCTTTTGGCACGGTCATGCTTGGCAAGTGTCAGAGCCACTTTCTCGAATGTTGACCAAGTTTGCTGCCATTTTGGGAAAAATCGCGCTCAAAAGTTCCCGAGGTCGCACGACTGTGCCGAGTCACTGCGTGGTCGTGCCTGCCGATAGTGCTCGATAACAACTGAACTATTCTCGGAAACGAGCTGATCTGGGGCTGATTTGACCTGGCACGGTCGTGCCAGTGTTTGGCATGGTCGTGCGTCCCCTGATTTCGATGGTGGTGGTGCTAGATGCTAGTGTTGGCTGAGAGTGCCGATGTCGAAAGGCGTCGCACGGTCGTGCGAGTGTATCGCACGGTAGTGCCATATCTGGCAGTTTGCTGGAATGCATCATTTTCGCTCCATTTTGCCCCAAAAGCCTTTGTTTTAACACCGGGCCGAAGCCCCGACCTGTATTTTCACAAACAACTCAAATGAGTACCAAAATTAATGAAAATACAAAGAGTTTTCGCATAAACGGGGCGTATTTGATGTTTAAAAGATGTATAAATTCTTATACATCAATGGGTTCTTCGATAAACTGCAATTTATCGTCGATCTTCATTTCTTGGAGTGGTACCACAAGTGTTTCATCAGACAAGCACTTCTTTAGTTGCGAAACGTGGAAGACATCATGAACGTTACCCAACTCAGTAGGTAACACGAGCCTGTAGGCCACTTTACCGATTCATTCCAGAATTTTGAATGGCCCTACATAACGCGGATTAAGCTTTCCGCGCTTTCCAAAGCGTACCACACCTTTCCAGGGTGAGACTTTCAACATAACACGATCGCCTACAGTGAACTCCAAAGGTTTCCTCGCTTGTTAGCGTAGCTTTTCTGACGGTCGCGCGCTGCCGCCATATGATTTCTGATCTGGACAATCTTCTCTGAAGTCTCAAGTACGAGTTCCGGACCTGTGATCTGGCTGTCACCCACCTCAGACCAACAAAGAGGAGAACGTCATTTCCGTCCGTACAATGCTTTGAACGGAGCTGCGTGGATGCTAGAATGGTAACTGTTGTTATAAGAGAACTCTATCAGAGGCAAGTGTTTCTCCCAACCCTTTCCAAAATCGATCACACATGCTCGCAGTATAACTTCAAGTGTCAGAATGGTCCGCTCACTTTGACCATCTGCTTGTGGGTGATAAGCAGTACTCATGTCAAGGCGTGAGCCGAATGATTTATGCATCGACTGCCATAAATCGGATATGAAACCCGGGTCACGGTCAGAGATAATAGAGGTTGGCACCCCGTGCCTGGAAACCACTTCCTTAAGATAAACGGCAGCAAGTTGTGAGAACTTATCAGTTTCCTTAATTGCTAGGAAGTGCGCTGACTTGGTGAGGCGGTCAACGATCACCCAAATGGTATCGTTTCCGTTTTGAGTTCTGGGCAAGCCAGTGACAAAATCCATGGCGATATGTTCCCATATCCACATGGGTATTTCTGGTTGCTGAAGCAAGCCAGATGGTTTCTGATATTCCACCTTGACTTTCACACAAGTCAAACAATTACTCACATACGTCACGATGTGGGCTTTCATCTTCGGCCACCAATAATAGACTTTGAGATCCTGATACATCTTATCCAAACCTGGGTGAACAGAGTATCGAGACTTATGTGCTTCGTCTATCACAAGATCTCTGAGGTTACCATACAAAGGGATCCATATTCGTTCCATGCAATAGAGAACACCGTCCGATCTCTTTACAAGTCGTTTCTCCATGCCCTGCAAATACTCAGCTTTAAGGTTTTCCTCTTTCAGCACTTCGGTTTAAGCAGAACGGATCTGGTCAGGGAGGTTTGAGTGAATAGTGAGTTGCAAAGCTCGAACTCGTTTAGGCTTCGTTTCCTTACGACTAAGGGCGTCAGCTACAATGTTAGCTTTGCCTGGATGGTATTTGATTGCACAATCATAGTCATTTAAGAGTTCCACCCAGCGACGCTGTCGCATGTTCAACTCCTTCTGGTCAAAGATATACTGAAGGCTCCTGTAATCGGTATAGATGGTGCATTTGGTACCGTACAAGTAATGCCTCCATATTTTTAGTGCAAAAATCACAGCCCCTAGCTCCAAGTCGTGGGTCGTGTAATTTTTCTCATGAACCTTCAACTGTCGGGAAGCATAAGCTATCACTTTCTCGCATTGCATCAGCACGCAGCCGAGACCCTGAATAGAAGCATCACAGTACACCACAAAATCTTCGGTACCCTCAGGTAAAGACAAAATCGGTGCACTGCAGAGTTTTTGCTTTAGAAGCTGGAAGACGTCTTCCTGTTTCACTCCCCAGGAGTACATGACACCCTTCTGAGTTAGTGCGGTGAGTGGTTGAGCGATCTTTGAAAAACCCTCAATGAACCTTCGATAGTACCTAGCGAGACCAAGAAATTGTCGCACCTCCGAAGGATTCTTTGGTGCCGCCCAATTCCTGATGGAGTCGATTTTAGCGGGATCCACATGTATTCCCAGCTCGTTGACTATGTGGCCAAGAAAGTGTACTTCTCGAATCCAGAAGTCACACTTAGAGAATTTCGCGTAAAGCTGCTCCTTTCTCAAGAGTTCCAAGATAAGACACAAGTGCCGCTCGTGGTCCTCCTTGCTCTTAGAGTAGATCAGAATGTCATCAATAAACATAATGATGAAATCGTCAAGATACGGTTTGCACACACGATTCATGAGGTCCATGAATACTGCTGGTGCGTTAGTTAACCCAAATGGCATGACCAAAAACTCATAATGGCTATACCGCGTTCTGAAGGCTATTTTGTGAACATCCTCTTCTCGGACTCTCATATGATGATAGCCCGACCTTAGATCAATCTTTGAGTAGAAGCTTGACCCTTGCAACTGGTCAAACAGATCGTCAACGCGAGGTAAGGGATAACGATTCTTGACGGTCACATTGTTGAGTTCACGGTAGTCAATACACATGCGAAAAGACCCATCTTTCTTCTTCACAAAAAGAACTGGGGCTCCCCAAGTCTAAGAACTGGGTCGGATAAACCCCTATCCAACAGTTCTTGAAGCTTATTAGACAACTCTTGCAACTCTCCAGGTGCAAGACGATAAGGAGCACTAGCGATCGGGGCTGCTCCTGGTGTGAGATCAATTTGGAATTCCACCTGACGGTGTGGTGGTAAGCCTGGAAGTTCTTCTGGAAAAACGTCAGGAAACTCACGAACAACAAGTAGATCCTCGATCCTCTTCTCTTTTGGCTGAGTATCAGTAACAATTACGAGAATAGCAGGATAGCCCTTCCGTAAGTACTTCTGGGCTTTCATGGATGAAATGATGTTGACAGTAGCCCCGCTTCGGTGACCTTGAACTGACAGGGGTTCCCCACTAGGGAGAGGTATACGCACAATTTTCTCCTTACAAAGTATATCGGCCCGGTGCTTGGACAACCAGTCCATACCAACAACTATATCGAAGCTACCAAGAGTGATGGGAAGAAGGTCGATGTCGAACACTTGACCCAGAAGATCGAGTTTACACCCTAATAGTACATGTGAAGCTTCTATTGACTTACCATCAGCCAATTCCACTACGTGTTTGATTTCGAGAGGTGTTAGAGTTAACCCTAACTGACGACTGAACCCTAAAGACACATAACTCCAGTCGGCACCAGAGTCGAATAATACAGAAGCGAAAATACCATTGATAGAGAACGTACCAGTCATGACATTGCCATCGTTTCTTGCATCACCTACTCCAATCGTAAACACTCTCCCACGAGCGCCATTCCTACCGCCATTCCCATTATTGTTGTTTCCCGCGTTGTTGTTCTGGTGATTATTGTTCCCACCGTTATTGTTGTTAGCGTTCTGATTCAGTTGTGGGCAATCCTTCTTGAAGTGCCCTTCGTTGCCACATTGGTAACATCCCCTTTGATTGCCCTGATTCTGCTGGGGTTGCTGTCTCTGTTGCTGTTGTTGGGGCTGTTGCTGTTGTTGCTTGGGATGCGGAGCTCTACAATATTTCGCCATGTGACCCACCTTGTCACACCTTTGACATGCTTGGCTACACGAACCATAGTGATGAAAACCGCACTTGTTGCACTTCGGCTGTTTCCCCGCATATGAACTTAAATTTTGACTGTTGTTCTGATTCTGATTGACCGAAGATGAGTGACTGAAGCTGCGACTGGTGTTGTCAGGCTTCTTTTGTGACTGATTCGAGTTAGTCGCCTTATCTGTGTCATTCCATTTACGCTTGTTGTCGGTGGTAGGGGTAACAGTGGTAGCAGTAACACGGGGTGGCAGTGAGCCACACTCCACCTCCTGATCAATGATCTTATGAGCCAGCCTGATGATTCGTGGCAGGTTATCAAGATTTGCTGCAGTGACTAAGCCCTTGACTTGTGGTGCTAAACCCTTGATGTACAATTCGATTCTTCGGGTTGGTGGCCGGGATAGGTTAGGGCACATGTTTGCTAGTTCGTGAGACCGTTTAGTATAAGCCTCGATCTCAGATCCCTCCATTTTCAGGTTGTAGTACTCGTTTTCCAACTTTTGTATTTCATCCTGAGGGCAGTACTCTTCCCGAATCAGCTCCTTGAAATCATCCCAAGTAGTCGCGTTTGCCATTTCAATGCCCCGCATCTGCACCTGAGCATTCCACCAAGTCAAGTCACCGTCTTCCAAGGTGCCAGAAGCAAACTTCACCCTGTCCCTAGCTAGACAGTTACACATGGCAAAAACAGATTCAGCTTTCTCGAACCAACGGAGCAGTCCCACCGGACCTTCAGCTTGAGGCTTGCAATTCATGAGCGTTTTGAACGTACACACGGGTGGATTGTTCTGGTTTTGGTTCACAGCTTGACCTAAACAAGAGAAAATACGCACAAATGAGAATCAAGTAAAATAACTAAGGATTGTGCTTGATCCGGTATGTATTGTACCAGCTTGCTGAGCTGCCAGAGCTAGCCACACGTGTCTTAATCAGATCTGTCAACTCTGCCTGAGTCATCACGATGTTGCCACGTCCACCGCCGCGACCGCCTCCACGTCCACCGTTACGTCCGCCACGTCCGCTCATGGCTCTATATAAGAAGAGTGGAAGGGATAAGGATCGCAATTAAGTAGAAGTCAATCATCTCTATGACTTCCATAGATTAAGGAACTCTACTATTACATCACATAATGGAATAGAACCCATTTCACACTTTATAAGCCTCACTGGGACTCACATGCACCTCACATTATTATTATGTGTGCACCCATAATAACAAAGCAATTTGCATGTTTATCTCAGTGCCTTTTAACTCATGCTAAAAGGTTCCCCACATTTCGAATAACAAAATGGAGGACATCACAAACTAAGAATCACAAAAGTCGAAGGGTAGCATCACACTATCGAACATCTCTTAATGAAGCAGCACATGTATTCACATCATAGTGTCGAGTATGTAGTGTCATGCAAGTCGTGAGGGTGTGTATACTAGGTACGTAAAACATAAAATAAACAGAGGACGAACCTTGCAATCTGGAGCTGAGTGTCATGGTCGTTTCGATACTGTTTGGTTATAGTCTGGTTTTATGAAATCGTTTTAAAACCTAGTTCACTATAACCAGTGGCTCTGATACCAAACTGTCACACCCCCAAAATACCACATTCAGAAACCCCCGCGAGGCGGGTGACATACCAGGATCTAGCCACTAATCACATTGAACCATAAGTAAAATAGAATTTCCATTAAACGGAGTAGTATAATCCAAGCTCTAGTTTAGTAAATCAAACATGTTCAGCGGAAGCATAATAGTTTATTCAATAAGTTTAATAAAAATGTTCAAAAGTAATGCAACATCGGAGAGCGTCTCAATTGCCACGACCCATGACCACTCCAACTTCCCAGACAACAAGTTCCATGACAGTGTACCTAAGGGCCTGCAAGCATGCAGAAAAGTGTATCAGACAACGCTGGTGAGTTCACAGTTTGTTTAACCATTTGTTACCATGTAATGATTTACGTTATGTTGATAATAACTCGATACCGCAGACGGCTCCTTTTTGCCCTTCTCCAATGCTCTATCAAACATTGGTCATGATTTTAAAGTTATTAGTTCACGCCTGTCCTATCCAGGTACGTCGTGCGGGTGCCAAACCTAATAGCGCTATCAACTAATTACCTCGTTGCCCTACAAGCAACTAGTTCGATAGTATGATGGGACTTAAGTGATAGAAAGTGAGTGTATTATCCAACATCAACATTTACTGAAAACCGCCTCATATCCCCTACAAGGATATGGGTTTGTGAAAACTGCCTCACATCCCCTACAAGGATGTGGGTTTATGAAAATCCGTTTACTTGTTTTTCTGTTTGATTGTCCCCACCGGACGCATGCTTGTAGTGAGAGAAGTGAATTCACCTTAGTTTTGCTCGGTATGTTAAGTTACCCTTTCCAAGTTGGTCAACCAAACCCTACCGTGGTTACTAATAAAAGTCAGTTTCGTAATCAACTAAATCACGTATTTTCACAGATGGAACTAGCTGCAAAGATCACCGTATGACACATAACAAGTACGCAAATCTCATGCAAGCCCACACCTCACGTGTATGTCACATAACAACACTTAACAGGTAAGTTTGCCACTCACACGAATCAAATCAGGTTTCTCATTCTTAATTAATATTATACAACTTTATAAACACAAAC
This sequence comes from Helianthus tuberosus, assembly GCA_030545235.1. Lineage (NCBI taxonomy): Eukaryota > Viridiplantae > Streptophyta > Magnoliopsida > Asterales > Asteraceae > Helianthus > Helianthus tuberosus. The sequence goes on from CM060433.1 coordinate 164,918,707, forward strand.
ATTCATCAACATCATCATCATAAACTACTGTTCGTGGGATGCTTCTCGGGCGAAGAATGCTCTCGATGAAGAACCATTCTTCGTCAAGAGGGATGGTGATGAAGAATCCCAATTGTTCGTTGAAGGCCTGCCAACGAAGAATCTGTTCTTCATCGACTTCGTCGCTGCACTAACAGTTTCATGATTTCCTTTTTAACTATTCTCTGGTAATTTCAGTAAACACATTCTATATTCCAAAACGGATCAAACAATATGATTTAATCAGTTATCATTCATGTTCATACCAATTTCATAATTGCAACAGTTTCCTTAATTCTCATAAACACCAATCATAAGCAACCCTAATCATCATGCTCATCATATCACAATCTAGATTATCCAATAACCACACACAATCAGATTTGTGTGCTTTAACATAATATAAATTCAACAAGCCATCGAATCCGCATCATGCATGTTCTAATTTCTTTAATTTAATAACGAAACATCAAAACCCTAACTAACACAATATGAGGGCATGGTTTCTAACAAAACCCTATATCCACAGTAGATCTCAAGCATCACAAAACAATCATCAAACAACGTGAAGTGTGGTGGGATACTAACCGAATGATGAGATGATCACGAAAGTGCAAGAGGGCTTCGAGGGAAATGAAGGGTGCCGCTGGCGTTCACAAATGAGGAGAAGAGTTTTAGGGTTCGACAGGTTGTGTTTATATAGTGCGAACAGGGCCGAGCCACAACTGAGTTTCATTTGGGCCGAAAGCCCTTTCAGCGAAGGACCCTCTTGACGAAGCATTATACTTCGTCAAGAGTGAAGATGACGAAGAACCTTCTTCGTCCAGGAGAGTTTTGATGAAGGACCTTCTTCATCGAGAGGAGAAGTTAATGAAGGACTCTAGTAGTTCGTCAAAGGCCAGCCAACGAAGAACCAGGTTCTTTGTCAACTTGAGTGTGGTGGGCGGTACAAAGTTGTGAAGCATGAACGTGCTATGCTTAACATTTACCAACTCCTAGGTTTTCATCTAACAATCAAACATATCAATATTTTAATCATTCATATATCATGCACAAGTTACAACATAAAATGAATTATGAAAACAGAATTGTGAACAAGTGATACGTAGAGGAAAGACCTTGAAATCTTGAGTTGTCACATGGTTAGTTGGGCTTAAAAACAAGGTTGAGACATGTAAAATCAGAGGTTAAAACCTCATAAACTTTCTGTTTTGTTTAGGGTTTTACCCACAAGTGGTGTTCAAGCTCAAAACTTGATGTTTGTGTGATTATAGGACAAGCTTGGGCTATCCTACTTGAAAATCCACACACTACTTGATGTTTTTCCTTAGATTAGTTGTTCTTATTTCTTCTTACTTGTAATTTCATGACCCTCCTTGCTATTTATAACAACAAGTGTAGTGGTGAACAAAGAGGTACCTAAATGGAAGACTTGTTCTTCCTACCTCATGCATGAATTATATGATACAAAGAGGTTCCTAAATGGTGGATTTATCATCCTACCTCATACTTGACCTATATGATATATAATATATAACTTGTATAATATATTCAAATAACCAAATTCATGATGATGAACTAGTGGTCATTCGTCAAGATAGAAGGTTACATCATCGTAGGCCTTGATAACTTGTCACGATTCTAATGGAACCTTGTTCCATGAAAACATTTCAACTCATTCGAGCTTCATAGTGTCAAGAATAAGTATCATGTGTGCTAGATGATTACTTTCTCCATATGTTATTTTCATGTTATTCAAACTCCGAATCTATAATCTTCCGTTAAATTCTCCATACTCACATGCCTATGTTTCTTCGTGTAGAAGGATAAGGGGTTCCAATCTAATCAACCAAACACTCGCGGGATATCAAGTAGGAAGCTTGTAAAACCGTGAGTATACTTGATCCCGTTTTCCTTTTTATCACTTTTGGTTGCAACATGTATGTTATACAAAATCACACTTCACATGAAACTATTTTAAACTCTATCCATGCTTAACATGAAAGTATATGATGCTTGTTAGACTTGTATGCTAATGTAACACCCCGAAAACGGGTTTGATAGTCAAACCACGTTAATAATAATGAACGGGTAAAATATCGTTAGTGGTAGAAAAAGAAATTAACCCGGTAAATATTAGGATTTAAATAATTAAACCTAATATTAAATAAAAAGAGAATAAAAGCTTTTGAGAAAACAAAGTTTATAAGAAGCCCGAGTTAACGGGACTTAAAATAAACTGGGTTATAACTTCCCCAAACCCACTAAGTTAACTAGGAACATTTAAACCTAGTTATGAGAATTGGTTAATTGCTAGTAAGTGTTATATGGGGGTTTAAACATTTAGACAAACTAGAGGGGCCAAAAGGAAAAGGAGTGAAACTTAGGTTTATTAATAAACAAAACGAGACATAACACACATTAAGTGTGTGTGAGAGGAACGACAAGAGAAGAAGAACAAGGAACAAACCCTTGTTCAACCTTAATCCATCAAATTGGAGGATGAATTAAGGCCAAATCACATGCATGAACATAAATTCGTGATCATCTAAGCTTGGAGATCATAAGGTATGTTGTAATTTATGCTTTGGTGATGATGAGTATGTGGATGAACTTGAAGGTGATAACTTTGAGTTCAATATTTTAAGTAGCATGATGAAATTGATGATGTATTTATGTTTATGATCACCATACTAGTTAGTCTTTGAGAAATACTTGAATAATTTGAGACTAGGTCAAGTGTTCATACATTACATGAAATGGGTTTTGTATGAAATGATGAAATTTATGTATTATTGATCTTAATAGGTGCTTAAAATCATCATGTCTACTAGTTTGTGTGGAGAATTTGATTTTATTAGGTGTTCGGATGAATGTCTAGTAATATGATGAAATGGGTTTTCACATAGAGATGAAAACCCTTAGTTCTAGCATAGCATGATAAATGAGTGAACTAGTATTGATAATTCAAAGCTAAGTTAACTTGATGTTAACTATTACATGAACTTGTTAAAGTGAAAGAAATGATACGAACTTGGATGGGAATTTAGTTAAAATGGTGGCCTAAAAATAATGCCTACCAAGCATTTGATGAAATGCCTAAATGAGTTTGTTAAACTTAATTGTGCATTTGTATATGTTAATAGGCAGTTGACTTTTAAAAGTCAAATGACCTATAATAGGATCAAATGGTAATTTTGATATAAAGTCCGTAAGGTGGAATAGTCGTGATAAATGATGACTAATCTAACCATCTTGCAAATGATAAATGGTAGTTTGACGCTTGACAAGCTAGGTGGAAGCTTGGGAAGAAGCGTGTCAAGAAGATCAAATGAGCGGGAAAAACATAATCGGATGCAAGGTAAGTAAAGCTTACATCTTTTAAGTAGAATATCTACTTATGTATTGGTTAATAACAAAGTAATCTAGTATTTGAAATGAGTCTTTGAATTATGACGTTCCGACACGAACCAATACGGGTCGGAACAAGTAAAAATGGTAAGAAACCATATTTGATGGTAAAAAGGGTAAACCGGTAATTTGGTCATGTGTTGACGAATAACAATGAGTTTTGAAAAGTTACCTTATGGTGTAAGCCATAATGGGTAAAATGGTAATCTGGTCCCGTGTTGATGGGTAAATAATGAGTTTTGAAAAGACACCCTATGGCGTAAACCTTAATGGGTCAAACAATTAGAGAAACTGTAACAACCCGCTTTTCGCTCTCGTTACTCTCGTTACGCCTAGCACCTGAGATTCGGATCATAATGTAAACTATAACGCTTACAACGCTATCACGCATATTTTTGCATACGCAAATAACGCTATCGTATACACTATTACGCTATTTCGTTATCGCTCAACGCAAACGCAAACTCGAAACGCAGTTACTTATGCTATGACCTATTATATTATTAGTTATATATAATAACTATCTAAGTATTAAAACTTGTTGAAACGTGCACTCGCGGGCACGCACAATTCGACTTATCGCACTGAAACACAACAAAACACACTACTACTTACCTCGCTAAAACGCTTAAAGTATCCACAATGTTAAACGCAGCGAAACGCATCAAACGAAACGAAAGTTGGAAAACTAGCAAACGTACCCCGGCTGTCGGAATGGACATCCGATCGAATGGACTTCCGTTTGGATGACCATCCGACCGGATGGCCATTCGACCGGACAAGCCATCCGATCACAACCCATTCGATCGCACCGCCTCAAATCCCACCCTCACCTATAAATAGGGCCATTGTGTCTCATTTCAACACTATGGTTCTCTCACCCGCTCTCTCAACTCTCAGTCGCGATCCAAGGCCAACTTGTAAGCTTTTCCCCGCAATTCTTTGCTAATCTTCATCACTAATTACTTCTTCATCAAAATCACACATAAACACTTACTTCTTCTCTGAAATCACTAATTTGGACCTCTTGAAGGTGTTCTTCACACACTTTTCTTACGCAACCTATTGTGGAGCACCAACTCATCCAGATTTGTTCAGATCTAAGAGATTTCTACCATGATTCGACTAAGTTTTATCAGATTTCAACACTTTTCAACTGATTACATCTTTTCTTCAACTTTCTATGCAAAACCGATGGAATCTGGACTCAATCTGACTTTAGACTCGTTCCTTAGTCTAGAGCCGACCTGAACACGGATTTCCACTGAAGAGATGACCGATTTACGGGTTGAACATGAAACTTCATCAAAAGAACAGTAAGTACGATCGAATGGGGCGATTCCCATCCGATCGAATGAACTAACTCTTGTTATGTTTCCGTTGTTTGACACGTCAACATGCCGTCTCCGTCAGGACCAGCCCTGAGAATTCGTGTACCTTGTTTGAGCTTGAAAAAATGTGTCCTTAGGCCTTAACGAAATTGGGTATTGGGCTCACTAAAGGTCTAAACCTAATGCAAAAGGGTTAATAACTAATCTAAACCATAAGAATAGTTTTGTAATGGGGCATATGTTGGTGTTTGTATGAGTGTACCCTCTTAAAAAATATTTTACATATACATATCGGATTTTTTTCATAAAAAAATATGCCCCTCGAAATATTGGGCCCTGGCCGGTGGTCCTCCCCGCCCACCCCCAGGGCCGGCCATGGTCTCCGTTAACACATAACTAATACTTAGAAAAATTTTACGAAAAACTACAAACTACCACTTTCTCGCTCGAATAGCCATCCGATCGAATGGCCATCCGTCCAGATGACCATCCGACCGGATGACTTGACATCTATACTATAGACTGTTTAAACGCTACAACAAAACTTCAAGTTTTAAAACAAACACACATCTCATCCGACTGGCCATCTGCTCGGATGACCATCCGACCGGATGACCATCCGCTCGAATGGGTTATCCTCATCCGATCGAATCACCATTCGACACACTGACACATTCGACACACTATTACACGTTGTTCAACACTTACGCTACTGTTCTATGCTCAGGCAAAACTCCAACGCGCTCCCTTCAATCCAAGTCTGTGTTTTACTATTAAACACGCACTGTGAGTATACTTGACCCCCTTTTAATGCTTTAAACACACTTTTGGGGTGTAACATACGTTTATATCGAAAACACACTTATCAAAATGCAGTGCACAATCTAAACAATTTACACGTGATGCTTGATACATATGTGCTAGGACTTTTACTCGTGACGTTCCAACTTAACTAGAATACTACTGTAGTTCGACTCACGCCCGACAGGGTCTAGCTAAGACAAACTCGCACTCGCAAACGCACATCGCAATCATCTCGGGACTTAGCTGGTAGTTTTTGTCTTGTAGCGTATATGTTGTGTATCATGTTTATGTATGTAGAAATTCGCAACGCTGTTACCTACTTTATACTATATCAAACCTGTATACTCGCCAATACATTTTTGTATTGGCATTATTTTAACGTATGTTGCAGGTTAAACGCAGGTTATCTCAATCAAGATAGGGCTACTTTAGAAACTCACCTAAAATCTAGGTTGTCGGATTTGTTTGTTCGAGAGACATGAAATCTGTACAACTTTATGTGAAATATTTGTTTATTAGTATGGGATAATGAACTTGTTAAATATTATCGCTGAATTAGTTGTTATGGATTCTCTTGAGCAATCTGATTCGCTTAGTGCCGCACCCTGATGATTCCGCCATCGGTTGGGGTGTGACAGATTGGTATCAGAGCCATAACTATAGGGAATTAGGTAGGATTGCATGATTTGACCTAGTCTATAGTCTAAGTACCAACTCAGACCTCTTTTTGTGTGAATTCTATCCATCATATTCAAGCGAGGGATACCCGTACGAATTGGGACAACTCGCATAAAGTGAGTTACTTCGCACGAGCGACACACCTCGTATGAAGTAAGTCACCTCGCCGAGTTGTGCGCTTCGTACGAAGTATGCTAGCTCACTCTAAAAATGCCTAACTGCCTTTCCTGAGGCAAATACATTGAGCCTTTCCTAAGGCTGAAAACTATCTTGCCTTTCCTAAGGCTAACACAATATACACGATTGTGGACACTTGCATAACGCCAATGAGTGACTACGTCGAGATTACGTGTGAAAACCAAGAACTCTCAATGAGATCACTCACTCTGCGCATTACTCTTAGCATGAGAATCTCTCGTTAAGTCAGGAGTGATATCCATATCTCGACGGAATTCTCCATTTCTATCTCATGGAACTCCTGAATTTATTCAGCGAGATCCATCGCTGTTAGGAGCGAAGTTGTTAAGTCAGGGGTGAAACCCGCATCTTAATAACCCGTTCCACTCCCTAAAATGGTTTTCAAAAGCTCTCACCAAAGTCTCGACGGTACCAACGTCCCGAGCCGTGTAGTAACTGGAAGGACGAATGTCGTAGCCGCATCCCAGTGAGGGCATAGTCAATTAGGGCAAAGCGTGCGCTCGAACTCACTGTGGATAGTTGAATCACTTTGGATAGTCGACGCCTCAAAACCCCAAGCACTCTATCTATTTTCAATCCTGCAATCGCCGATTTTACGCGTCATCGAATTTTATTACGTTTATACGTTTTCAAATGAAAATTTTAAGCTTTATCGATTTCTCGACTTACCGATTTTTGCCTCCCCGCTTTACGAATGCACAACTCGCACAACCATCGCAATCTAAAACAAGAGCTGAATACTCGCAACAAAACTAAAGTCTAGCAACTCCCTCTCTTAAACGCGTCCTCGCGCTACCTATACAAGTATATAAGCATATATGTACGTAGTATATATGAATACACATGCTTATGTGAATACGTGAGAACCTAGGAATTTCGTGCCTCCTATGTGAATACGTATTACTATATTAACAATAAACGAGTTTTACGCGCTAATCACGACGCAACACAAAATCATTATGATCGAATCTCATTCCAAATCTCTTTGTCTAGATGCCTTCGAACACTTGTACCTCGTGACGTACAGCCAGAAGAAGAGCTAGATGAAACGCTGATAAGCGGATCGCCTCACTCGTGGCCAAGGAGGTGGCCAAGGTTATTATTCAAATCGTTGCGCAAGTTCAATCTCTCAGCAACTCTCAAACTTCAGGAGACCCCAAGACCATCGCGCCAATGTCTACTTTCCCCTTCAAGGACTTCAAAGCTTGTGGTCCAATGGACTTCATAGGCGAAGAAGGTGTATCTCAGCTATTTCAATGGTTCGATGCCATCGAGGTTACCCTTCGTCAGAGTGGGTGCCCCAAGCATTTCCGTACCACCTGTGCTACCGGAGTAAATCAATCAAGAGCCCTCGACTGGTGGACAGCCGAGTGTAACAAACGTGGGAACGATGCAGCCTATGCGCTCTCCTGGGATGAGCTGAAGGAGCTCATGAAGGAAGAGTACTGCCCTCCCCATGAAGTTCAGAAGCTAGAAAATGAATTTTGGGATATCAAGCTAGTTGGAGGTGACAACAACGGCCTCCCAGTAAGGTTCAAACATCTTAGTATTATGTGCCCAAGCCAAGTTGACACTCCCGATAAGGCTATCAAGAAGTACATCCGCGCCTTGCCGGAGTGTGTGGGTGATTTTGTCGAAGCTGCGAGACTCGCTACCATCGAAGAAGCCTATCGCTTGGCCGCAAAAATCAATGACAAGCGAATCTTGGATGGATTCTTCTCCAAAGATTCCACCAGGAAGGCTAACCAAGCAATTGTCATCGAATCCACCGACGAATCTTCCGACGAATCCTCAAACGAATCCTCAAATGACGACACACCACCACAAGACGCTCAGCCTAGCCGCAAGAGAAAGAGCTCGAGCCTAAACCATTCAGTAACTGAACTGCCTCAACCAGAGCCTCTCTGAGCAGTTCCGCTTTACCCAAGGCGTAACTACATGGGAACTTTCCCCCTGTGTCACATGTGTACCTATCACCACCAGGCTGGAGTTGATTGTCGCTATTGCATCAATTGCAACTGTTACGGTCACTTCACCCGCCACTTCCGCACCGGACCACGACACCAAGGCATGCTAGCAATCCCAGTACCGCCGACGCAATTTGCAGAACCAGCCGCCGCCGCACCAGTAGCACCAACAATCGCAGCAACCGCAGCCCAAGCAGGAGTCTTCAACATCAACACCTATTCGGCGCAAGACGATGTAGTTAACGGTACAACTTACGATACTGTTACTTATGTTTCCTGATTATTCTATCGATCGATGTCGCCTCGATATGCGATGTCGACTCTCTCTCTCGCTCTCTCTCGCTCCCCTTCGTACTCGAGCCAAGACTAAGCGCACACACAGATTCTATTACTTGCACTATGTACATATACAATATATATCACGATATAATGTGTTTTACCCTCACCATGCACTCATAGAATAAGGCACGATAAACGTGCAAGGAACAAACTATTCACGGGTGCACACGGGCTTATTTTGGTCAGTGCACGGAGATCGTAGTGAGTTCTAATGGTGCCATAACGTTAACAGCATGGTTAAGTGTGGTGGATACGCCGCTGGTACTTCCTATATATAAGTGTCTTAACCATGTCGACAAAGTGTGACATCTATTCACGGGACGTAAGTGGTGTGGTTAAAGCATGGTGGATACGCCGCTGGTACTTCCTATATATAAGTGCTTTGCCATGCTAACGAAGTTTCATGAATAAAGTGCCATGTCGAGTTGAACGTTATTAGACCTCTTATAGTAGTGTGACTATTTTCAACATGCTAAACTCATTCGCAAGGCGTAACATCTCAATCGCATCATCGCGAGACTTTTCGTAAGTCTGCAATGCAATGCAACCGCCTCATTGCTAGACTTTTTGTAAGTCTACCATGCAGTGCAATCGCATCAACGCAAGACTTGTCGTAAGTCTACAACGAAACGATCGCAACTTCGCTGGAATCTAACGTTCATCGCACTCGCAACACTTGAACGCTTATCGCATCCATTAATCTCATCACTTAAATACTTTCATCGTTTATCGCCTGACGCTTATCGTTATCTGTGTTATGTTGGTACACATGACATCGCTTCACGAGACGGAACTAATATGGTCAAAACATGGTGGATACGCCGCTGGTACTTTCTATATATAAGTGTTTTAGCCATATTAGCAAACTTTCGTGGAATGATGCCATGTGGGGCACAATGCTAATTCAATTTCTGATACTATTAAAACTAATCGAATATCACTATTCGCGCACGCTCCCATCGATTATCGCGTATCGCGTATCGATTACCGCTTATCGCTTATCGCTTATCGCTTACCGCTTATCGCTTACCGCTTATCGCTTACCGCTTATCGCTTACCGCTTATCGCTTACCGCTTATCGCTTATCGCATATCGCGTATCACTTACCGCTTATCGCTTACTGCTTATCGCTTAACGCTCACCGCTTATCGCGCTTATCATCCCCGCTACTTCGATATTTTGCATCATCAACTCATTCGCGCATGCTTTCATCGCTACGTTCGCAGTCAATCTCACCGCTTAATCTATTTCGATTCTATCTCAAACTCGGTCCAACCCTCTATTCGCTTGGACCGAGGAAACGAAAAACTATCCGTGTCATGTCGGCACGCATGACGTCGCTTCACGAAACGGAAGTAATGTGGTCAAAACATGGTGGATACGCCGCTTGTACTTCCTATATTATCACGGCCCCCGACCCGTTTTGCCCGGTTAGGAAGCCGCCGACAGAAACCCGTGGTATTGGTGTTTATATTGGCAGCGGAAATTTTAACAGGACCGTTTAATAGGAAAAACACCGGATTATTTTATTAATAATACCGGGACAAACCCCGTATTTTACAAGAAAGGAATTTCACTGGGAAATTCCCGAATTTCAGAAAACATGTTTATTTGTATTTACTGAGCCACTTCATTCAAGCTGGAGTGCTACGCGACACTTATCCTTTTCTTCACAGTAAATCACCTGAAACATGTTTTAAAAAGGTTTTATCAGCGAAAAATACTGGCGAGTGCATTCCATTTTATACAAAAGACACATTATCACAATATACAGTATTAAGAGCGATTACAATGTTTTTATCAATCAATTACCCCAAATCGGTATTTGTCACTCGACCGGATCTGTGACTATGGTCATATCACACATTGACTAACCCGTTGTCCAATGATGAAGCTTATCAATTAGTGTATACAAAACACCACATACCGGCAGTAATTGAAGATTACAAAGACTTAATCACTGTAATTATAACTTTGAAAACAAGTAGGGTTTTGAAAGCAATTTGGTGAAAAGAGAATGACTCGCATTGCAGATTTAAACGGTCACAGGTTGTCTACTGATTAAGCCGGTAAACCTAGTAAGATATACAATGCAAACGAAACTAGGTTAGTAACTTAATTCAACATTTACGATAATTCACGAGATCGAAACCCTCACGACGAATGACAAAGTATAGCCCAATGTAGGCAGCACTTAAACATCCATCGGATTGGTTTTAATCGATCGGACATTGTATCGTAGCAATGATCGAGTTATTACCCTGTTATCGTAGCAGAGGTTCGGGACTGTGATTGTTTTTGAAAGAAACAGACGATTGAGGGGTGAAACGAACGTAATTTTTCATTGAAATATGCAAACTGTTCAAGTGCCAACCCCTGGAATTTATAGCCAAATTTGGTCGCTCCCGCGTGTCGCGGCAGATTCCCGGGTTTCTTCCACGTGTCGCCTGAGACGACCACCTAACCTAGGGTAGCCTTGTGTCGAGTGTAGCCCTGGTGAGTTGGCAAAAATCGAAAATACATGTTTTATAATTGTTTTGAATGGATAAACTTAATTAGGGGATCCCCCTTGAGTTTTAGGGGGCCCTGTTGCTAGTTTCGTCCGTTTTTCCAATTCCGGGTTGCACCGTGCCACTTGGGGTTTTAATTAGGGTTTCTTAGTGTGCCTTTTTAGAATAGAAATTAGAAAATTTTGCGAGGGTTGTTACATATATATAAGCGTTTTAGCCATATTAACAAACTTTCGTGGGAAGATGCCATGCGGGGCTCGATGCTAATTACTTTTTGATACTGTTTAGACTTAATTGTTATTGTTTCTGAAAATAAATGGAAATTTTTTCAAAAATTTTTAGTTAAAACCGTTGGGCGAATGAAATTTCCTCTCAACGTGGAGGTAACACCGACTCAGCTTAACTCCACTTCCAAGGAAAGTTTCCATATGTCCAGTTTTTCTTTAAAACCTCTGTGCGATATCTAAACAAAAATTTTCTTAAGATGTTGGTTTAACATCGAACCCAGCTTAATACCATGTCATAAGAGAGATTTCTTAAACCAAGTTTTGTCCTTTCAAATCTTTTTAATGTCTAAACAAAACCCTTCTTACGACGTTGGGTTAACATCGACTCAGCTTAACACCACGTTATAAGAAAATTTTCATAAATCAAGTTTTCCTTTAACTCTTTTGCAACAATTTAACAAAACTCTTCGTAACTCAAAACGCTTTTCGCTATCGCAATCGATCTTCCAGTACCCAAGACGCTCATACTCGCCAAATCCTCGATCGATTACTCGTTCACCCTCAGCAAATCCTGACGCTTTTATCACTACTTATACGGGTCAATTGTCACAGTCTGCCTTTCGAATTAATTTCGGGACGAAATTTCCTAAAGCAGGGGAGACTGTAACAACCCCCTTTTCACTCTCGTTACTCTCGTTATGCCCAGCACCCGAGATTCAAATCATAATGTAAACTATAACGCTTACAACACTATCTCGCATATTTTTACATACGCTAATAACGCTATCGTATACACTATTACGCTATTTTGCTATCGCTCAACGCAAACTCGAAACGCGGTTACTTATGCTATGACCTATTATACTATTAGTTATATATAATAACTATCTAAGTATTAAAACTTGTTGAAACGCGCACTCGCGGGCATATGCAATTCGACTTATCGCACTGAAACACAACAAAACACGATACTACTTACCTCGCTAAAACGCTTAAAGTATCCACAATTTTAAACGCAACAAAACGCATCAAACGAAACAAATGTTGGAAAACTAGCAAACGTACCCCGGCCGCCCGAATGGGCATCCGATCGAATGGACTTCCGTCTGGATGGCCATTCGACCGGACAAGCCATCCGATCACAACCCATTCGATCGCACCGCCTCAAATCCCACCCTCACCTATAAATAGGGCCATTGTATATCATTTCAACACTTTGGTTCTCTCATCCGCCCTCTCAAGTCTCAGTCGCGATCCAAGGCCAACTTGTAAGCTTTTCCCTGTAATTCTTTGCTAATCTTCATCACTAATCACTTCTACATCATCTTCTTCATCAAAATAACACACAAACACTTACTTCTTCTCTGAAATCACTAATTTGGACCTCTTGAAGGTGTTCTTCACACACTTTGCTTATGCAACCTATTGTGGAGCACCAACTCATCAAGATTTGCTCAGATCTAAGAGATTTCCACCATGATTCGACTAAGTTTTATAAGATTTCAACACTTTTCAACTAATTACATCTTTTCTTCAACTTTCTATGCAAAACCGATGGAATCTGGACTCAATCTGACTTTAGACTCGTTCCTTGGTCTAGAGCCGACCTGAACACGGATATCCACCGAAGAGATGACCGATTTACGGGTTGAACATGAAACTTCATCAAAAGAACAGTAAGTATGATCAAATGGGGTGATTCCCATCCGATCGAATGAACTAACTCTTGTTATGTTTCTGTTGTTTGACACGACAACATGCCGTCTCCGTTAACACAAAAGTAATACTTAGAAAAATTTTACGAAAAACTACAAACGACCACTTTCTCGCTCGAATAGCCATCCGATCGAATGGCCATCCGTCCGGATGACCATCCGACCGGATGACTTGACATCTATACTATACACTGTTTAAACGTTACAACAAAACTTCAAGTTTTAAAACAAACACACATCTCATCCGAATGGCCATCCGTCCGAATGGCCATCCGCTCGGATGACCATCCGACCAGATGACCATCCACTCGAATGGGTTATCCTCATCCGATCGAATCACCATTTGACACACTGGCACATTCGACACACTATTACACGATATTCAACACTTACACTGCTCTTCTATGCTCAGGCTAAACTCCAACGCGCTCCCTTCAATCCAAGTATGTGTTTTACTATTAAACACGCACTGTGAGTATACTTGACCCCCTTTTAATGCTTTAAACACACTTTTGGGGTGTAACATACCTTTATATCGAAAACACACTTATCAAAATGCAGTGGACAATCTAAACAATTATCACATGCGAATGACTGACATACATATTTACACGTGATGCTTGATACATATGTGCTAGGACTTTTACTCGTGACGTTCCAACTTAACTAGAATACTACTGTAGTTCGACTCACGCCCGTCGGGGACTAGTTAAGATAAACTCGCACTCGCAAACGCACATCGCAGTCTTCTCGGGACTTAGCTGGTAATTTTTGTCTTGTAGCGTATATGTTGTGTATCATGTTTATGTATGTAGAAATTCGCAACGCTGTTACCTACTTTATACTATATCAAACCTGTATACTCGCCAATACATTTTTGTATTGACATTATTTTAACGTATGTTGCAGATAGGGCTACTTTAAAAACTCACCTAAAATCTAGGTGTTAAATATTGTCGCTAAATTAGTTGTTATGGATTCTCTTGAGCAATCTAATTCGCCTAGTGCCGCGCCCCGAAGATTCCGCCATCGGTTGGGGTGTGACAGAAACAACTTTTAATATAATATGATCACATGGTGTAAACTGTAACGGGCCAAATGGGTGGGATGGTAAATAAATACCATCTCGCAATACATAATGTTTGGTCATCCTAACGCAATAAGAGTAAGTCAAGAGGTGGGTAAAAATGGTCATTTAGACCAAACGGGTCAAATGGTGATGTTATCACCATTGACAATAATGACTAATGGTTGCTTGTCGAGTTTTGTGCTCACACAAAGAATAGCGTTTGGCTTGCATTGCTTTTAATTAGTAACTAATAATGTAAGGTATTAAAACGGGTCAATGCCTTGACCCGAGCCAGGTATGTGTAATGGGTCATTTTTGTAAAAATGTCAAATTCGAGGGTAGGATAATAGTATAATGAATTTCTCTATCATTATCCATCACAACTGAAGTTGTGATGATAGACGAATAAAGATCATTAAGCGGGAATAAAAGATATCAAGGGTTGTGGATAATTTAAGGTTAAAGTAGTATTCTCATAACGGGTCAAAATAATAATGCGCATAAACCCGGTAATGGTTGTGTAAATCATAAAATTTATGAATCCGGGTTAAAGATTAGGGGTTAATAATGTAGGAAAATGTATTACGATCAATTAGAAACAAGTTTCAAGCTAAACGGACAAATGTCAGAGAAGTTACGCAACATTTACTAAAAAAGGGAAAAATGGCCAAGTTCTCTAACCCAGACTTGTTCTATATATATCTGGGTTATCAGTTGCCATAACCCAGACACGTTATTTGGTCATCTGGGTTATCAGTTGCCATAACCCAGACACGTTATTTGGTCATCTGGGTTATCAGTTGCCATAACCCATACGAGTTATTTGGTCATCTGGGTTATCAGTTGCCATAACCCGTACGACTTATTTGGTCATTTGGTTTATCAGTTGCCATAACCCACACAAGTTATTTGGTCATCTGGGTTATCAGTTGCCATAACCCATACGAGTTATCTGGTCATCTGGGTTATCAGTTGCCATAACCCAGACAAGTTATCTACTCATCTGGGTTATCAGTCGCCATAACCCATACAAGTTACTTGGTCATCGTATTGAGCTTTCGGGCTTAGCTAGATTAGTTATAGATTTCATATAACTAACGTATATCATGATTTATGATATGTAGGCAATAATTAGAGTACCGGATGACGATCAAGCTCAACGAAGAGCCGAACACGGTCAAGTTACAAGCTTTCGAACATTGTTTTGTCGTCATTTTTAAATGACGAACTAATACATAGTATGTTGTATTGTTTTATTGAATAAAGTTTTAATAAACACGTACTTTCATAGGCATGTGTAGTCGTAAATACACATTTAATTGTCGATATTTATACGTAAATCGCTAAATATTAGTAATTGTCACACCCCAACCGATGGCGGAAACATCAGGATGAGACGAACAAATCGCTCAAAAGCATCATAACACTATTGTGACAATATAATTTAGATCAAATTTCATAAATGACTAGAACCAAATACATTGTTTCAAATAAAGACAAATTGTAGCAACATAACATGATAATGTTTATTATTCAAATGAGTTTCTAAGTCCATCCTAACTTGATTTCTTCATCACTTCGTCTATCAACCTGCAACATGTATTAAAATAACATCAACAAAAATGTTGGCGAGTATACAAGTTTGATACATAGCATAAAGTAGAATAAACGGTTTAAACACTCATATCCAACACGAATAACATGATCCAAGTTACTACTTTGCCTTTCCCAATAGACTAGATGGAGGTTAACACGTTCAACTTGTTCAATACGTTCAACTTGTTCAATATGATCAACTTGTTTAATACGATCAACTTGTTCAATACGATCAACTTGTTCAATACGATCAATTTGTTCAATACGTTCAACTTGTTCAATACGTTCAACTTGTTCAATACGTTCAACTTAACAATACCCCAAGACTCAAGGGCATTGAGATTAACACGTTCAACTTGGATAGCATATGAGATTAACAAGCAACAAAGTGTTTCATGTTTAAATGTGGATAGAGTATGAATATAACAAGTTTCAAGTGTTGCATGTTTTTGTACAAAATACATGTTGCACCCAAAAGTATTAAAACAAAATGGGATCGAGTATACTCACATTGGTTGCGTATGAGAATTTCTTGAATTGTCGTACGAGGGAAAGATTGGAAATCCAAAAGAACGAACAGGATGGTTATCCTAGAGATTTAAAATGGCACAAAACGATCTAGTTAATAACTATACGTTAAATAGACTTTCTAATATTTTATAGTTTTCAAATTAGTAATTGGTATATTATATTTTATCTCAATATAAACTTTTATTGTTATAAAATAATAAAATTGACAATTTATCTATGTTATTAGTTTTAAAACAAAAAGGAAAGCATGGTAGCAAGAAGAACGGAGGTTCGGGTTCGAAACCGTGACATCTCGTTGGGTTAACAAACACATAATCACCACTTTTCCTCCTTGATTTTTGATGTTGAAATTAGAATTTTATTTCATTTAACTAATAACAAAAATGTCATCTTTTTCTTTAAAAAGATCATGCATACTGTTTGATAAAACCCAAAACAAAACTGTTATGTCATCTTCTTTAAACAAACAAACAGTGATTAAAACAACAGGAAAGAAGAAGGGTATACCGAAAAGAATGGGAGGAACCATTTTCCGCAGTGGTGTCGTCTTCGAGCTCCGGTGACGTCTCCGGTTCCTCTCGTACTTCGACGGAACTTGTGGGTTCCTTCGATGAACGAAACGCAACGAAAGGGGATCTCTGGCTAATTCCGACTAGCGTTCCAAGCTCCGACGTAAACTCCGACGTGCTTCGATGATGTGCAGGTTTCTAAAGAGAACTCCGGTGACGATCCTCGAACTCCGGCGAGTTCGTTGTGGTTAGCACGAGAGAGAGAGAGAGAGAGAGAGAGAGAGCAGAGGGTGGTCGTGTGAGAGGTGTTGAAAGGTTGATGTGCAAGAGCTGGATTCTTCAATTTATAGACCCATTAATTTAAAGTTTCCAAATTCGATTCATGTACGTGTTTTGGGAGGATGACTAGATTCATGATTGACATAAATTAGGAAATGCGAAATCCATATAAATCTCGAAAAATTAGCGAGTCGGAAATGGAAACAAGACAACTTATGATTTGCTGTTACATCGATTATGGGCGGCAACTTGATAAAAAGTGAACTGAATTTATTTCTATATAAAGGTGTTATGTTAATAGATCTTATCGATTTTAAGGCCGTGGCTCAGCGGTTTGTGTGTGCGCGTGTTGTTCGGGTGACCCGGGTTCGAGTCTCACTATGGTCACTTTTTTTGTTTTGTTTTGTTTTCCATTTTTAAAGGTTCCAAATGTTACACTTAGACCCCTCCACTTATACTAACGATACCAACTTGATTTAACTAACTAGGTTACTTACATAACCTCAATCTAACTTGAAATCTAACGGGACTAACTTATTTGTTTATAAAAAAATAAAAAGAATTAAACTTTTAATTTATAGAATTTATTATTTTAATTATTTAAACACTAAATAAATAATCATATTTATGAGTAATTAAATCAAGAATAAAAGATCCTTTTAACGAAACTTGCAAGTTTCAAGGATAAGGATCCGAATCTCGAGTATCAAGCGTCAATGTGTAATAAAGGATCAAGAATCTCTTTGTTTCATCAGTTTAACTAGTATCAGGTGTCGTTTAATCAAGAGTCTAATAATATATCGTTCAAAATGCGTATTTGATTACAGCCGCACACAAGTCTAACATGAATACACGAACATGACAAAAAAAATAAATTCATTTTCATTATGATAACTAGTCTCGGATTACAAATTGAAACGAAATAGATTACAACGAGAGTACGAGTTTCTAAAATGGAAAGTACAACTTGACCTGTTAAAATAAGAAAGTACAAAAATGCGGAGCGTTACAGTCTCCCCTACTTTAGGAGATTTCGTCCTCGAAATCTAAGAGGAAGGACTGAGCGAAGAGTAAATGTGATAGTCGATCGAGAGGATCAATAACAAAAATAAAATCAACCGTGATGGACTCGCCATTAGGAATTTTGACATAGATTCAAAATTAACAAATACAAAGCTTTATGCGAGGACAGAGGTAATAAGGTTGTTAACTAAAAAGCGTACCATCAGTGACTTCATTGTCGTCTTAGGCTTGCTGTCGTTCTTGATTCCATAGAGGACATTGTGGGCGAAGGTGCGTAGTATCCCCGCACTTGTAACATGCTCTAACATTGTTTGCTGGTTTAGGGTTTTGGGGAGCTTGCTGACAATGAGTAGTACGATGACCAAAACGGTTGCATATAGTGCAATGGCGACAGTTTGAGTTGGCAGGGTGACGATAGTTGCAAGTGGTACACTTGGGATGAATTCTAGTGTATGGTTTTCTTATGTTCTCTGGCGTAACAGTGTTTGGGTTAGTAGCAGGTACAATCACGTTGCAGCTAGGGTTTTGAAACTTGCGTTTCTTACCCTCGCTACTACTTGATTGTTGGGTGATTTGGTTGACTGGCTTAGAAGAGCTGGTAGGGGTTGTAATTTGTTTATCACGAACGCGATTGTTGTTTAGGCTAGCTGCGAGATGATAGACAACCTCGATGTTGTCCAGTTTGGCTGCTTTAATAGTGTCACGCATGCCAGAAGGTAACCCATGGATATACTTTCTGATCATGCAATCAGTGGTTGACACAAGGTGTGGTACTATGAAACTCAGCTGCTTAAAGCGAGTGGTGTAGGCTAGGTTGTCATCACCAATTTGCTTGAGGTGCCAAAACTCGTCCTCGAGCTTTTGTTGTTCATGAGGAGGATAAAACTCATCCATCATGAGTTGCTTCACTTCCCCCCAAGGTAGTGCATAAGCTACTTCGTTAAAGCGAATGTTTCTCTCATTGGTCCACCATTTCAAGGCCCTAGCTTGGAAAACTCCAGTAGCACTACGCGTTTTGAGTACTTCAGGACACTCGCTGTTGATGAAGGTAACCTCTATGCTATCGAACCATTCAAGCATAACTGTCACCCCATCCTTGCCAGTGAAAGGTTTAGGGTTGCAGGAGGCAAAGTGCTTGTAGTTAAAGGTTACAGGCTTGGGTTGGACCACCTTTGAGTCGACAGAG
This sequence comes from Helianthus tuberosus, assembly GCA_030545235.1. Lineage (NCBI taxonomy): Eukaryota > Viridiplantae > Streptophyta > Magnoliopsida > Asterales > Asteraceae > Helianthus > Helianthus tuberosus. The sequence goes on from CM060433.1 coordinate 164,938,098, forward strand.
GAGTTGGGAGTGTTTGAAGCTTGAATTTCAGTGACGATCTTGGGGATGATACGAGCAATCTGATTGGCCATGAATGCCATCATCTTCTTCTGAGAGCCGGTCTTAGACTTCTTGGATGAGTTGGAAAGTTGACGAGATGACGACATCTAAAGATTCAAAACAAAGAATAAATGAGACTTTGATCATAATGTTTTGTTTAACGAAAATTGTTTTCATGAATGCGTCACATAGCATACAAAAGGTTCAATTAGTTTCACATAGCATATAAAAGGTTCAACTAGTTTCACATAGCATAATCATGAATTTCACGTAATGTAACATAGATAATGAAAGCATCGTAAATTTAGTTTGTTCGCGAGAGAATATTATTATTTGTTTTAAATTGCGAAGATAGTGTGTGACGTGTCTCCAAGCTTGAAATGAAGGTAATGTTCAAATATAAAACACATTAAAATTGAGATAACATAAAAGAGATTTAACGTAAAACGTGGATTGTCACGGAACGTAACATAAGACTATTCCAAAGTAAATCGAAGTCCTTTTCGAATTAAGGAAACGTGCTTTGGCCTAATAGACAAATACTCTCATTGAGAAGCGACTAACGGTATTTGTCCTTCCAGTTACTACACGTCCTTAATCGATTGGGAAAATCAAAACTTTGGCGAGATTGAAAATCGAAGAGTGGGACTAGTTAACAAGATACGAGTTTCACCTCTAACTTGATAACATCGTACCCTGGTGTGGCTGGTACTTATCAAAAGATAAGGGTCTACTAGAATATGAAATGGAAATTTCCTTCAAGATTTGGATGTCATTCCTAACTTGAGGGTAGGTTTCATGCAAACTACAAAGTGTAGCTGAGTGAAAGTCATCACCAAATGTGGAAATCACCCCTATTTTGGTGAATCGTTTCGATTGTGTTATAAGAGTGTCTTCAAAGCCTCCAAGTGTGTATTGTGTTAGCCTTAGGAAATGCATGTATCTTAGAAGACCAAAGAGAATAGAGGGAAGCAAATGAGATAGAAGGAAATTAGTTTTAAACAACACATAAGGATAAAGCTCCTAAACTATAGACTAGGTAAAAACATTCCTACTTTTCCTAATTCCCTATAGTTATGGCTCTGATACTAATCTGTCACACCCCAACCAATGGCGAAAACATCGGGATGAGACGAACAAATCGCTCAAAAGCATCATAACACTATTGTGACAATATAATTTAGATCAAATTTCATAAATGACTAGAACCAAATACATTGTTTCAAATAAAGACAAATTGTAGCAACATAACATGATAATGTTTATCATTCAAATGAGTTTCTAAGTCCATCCTAACTTGATTTCTTCATCACTTCATCTATCAACCTGCAACATGTATTAAAATAACATCAACAAAAATGTTGACGAGTATACAAGTTTGATACATAGCATAAAGTAGAATAAAAGGTTTAAACACTCATATCCAACATGAATAACATGATCCAAGTTACTACTTTTCCTTTCCCAATAGACTAGAGGGTGGTTAACACGTTCAACTTGTTCAATACGTTCAACTTATTCAATACATTCAACTTGTTCAATACGATCAACTTGTTCAATACGATCAACTTGTTCAATACGATCAACTTGTTCAATACGTTCAACTTGTTCAATACATTCAACTTGTTCAATACGTTCAACTTAACAATACCCCAAGACTCAAGGGCATTGAGATTAACACGTTCAACTTGCATAGCATATGAGATTAACAAGCAGCAAAATGTTTCATGTTTAAATGTGGATAGAGTATGAATATAACAAGTTTCAAGCGTTGCATGTTTTTGTGCAGAATACATGTTGCACCCAAAAGTATTAAAACAAAATGGGATCGAGTATACTCACATTTGTTGCGTATGAGAATTTCTTGAATTATCGTACGAGGGAAAGATTGGAAATCCAAAAGAACGAACAGGATGGTTATCCTAGAGATTTAAAATGGCACAAAACGATCTAGTTAATAACTATACGTTAAATAGACTCTCTAATATTTTATAGTTTTCAAATTAGTAATTGGTATATTATATTTTATCTTAATATAAACTTTTATTGTTATAAAATAAATAAAATTGACAATTTATCTATGTTATTAGTTTAAAACAAAAAGTAAAGCATGGTAGCAAGAACAACGGAGGTCCGGGTTCGAACCCGTGATATCTCGTTGGGTTAACAAACACATAATCACCATCCTTGAGTTTTGATGTTGAAATTAGAATTTTATTTCATTTAACTAATAACAGAAATGTCATCTTCTTTCTTTAAAAAGATCATGCATACTGTTTGATAAAACCCAAAACAAAATTGTTATGTCATCTTCTTTAAACAAACAAACAGTGATTAAAACAACAGGAAAGAAGAAGGGTATACCGAAAAGAATGGGAGGAAGATAACCCGAAAATGTGATGTATCCGTTTTCCGCAGTGGTGTCGTCTTCGAGCTCTGATGACGTCTTCGGTTCCTCTCGTACTTCAACGGAACTTGCTTCCTTCGATGCACGGAACGCAACGAAAGGGGATCTCTGGCTAGTTCTGACGAGCGTTCCGAGCTCCGACGTAAACTCCGACGTGCTCCGATGACGTGCAGGTTTCTGAAGAGAACTCCAGCGACGATCCTCGAACTCCGGCGAGTTCATTATGGTTAGCACGAGAGAGAGAGAGAGAGAGACAACAGAGGGTGGTCGTGTGAGAGGTGTTGAAAGGTTGATGTGCAAGAGCTGGATTCTTCAATTTATAGACCCATTGATTTAAAGTTTCCGAATTCGATTCATGTACGTGTTTTGGGAGGATGACTAGATTCATGATTGACATAAATTAGGAAATGAGAAATCCATATAAATCTCGAAAAATTAGCGAGACGGAAATGGAAACAAGACAGCTTATGATTTGCTGTTACATCGATTATGGGCGGCAACTTGATAAAAAGGGAACTGAATTTATTTATATATAAAGGTGTTATGTTAATAAATCTTATCGATTTCAAGGCCGTGGCTTAACGGTTTGTGTGTGCGCGTGTTGTTTGGGTGACCCGGGTTCGAGTCTCACTAGGGTCACCTTTTTGTTTTGTTTTCCATTTTTAAAGGTTCCAAATGTTACACTTAGACCCCTCCACTTATACTAACGATACCAACTTGATTTAACTAACTAGGTTACTTACATAACCTCAATTTAACGGGACTAACTTGTTTGTTTATAAAAAATAAAAAGAATTAAACTTTTAATTTGTAGAATTTATTATTTTAATTATTTAAACACTAAATAAATAATCATATTTATGAGTAACTATATCAAGAATAAAAGATCCTTTTAACGAAACTTTCAAGTTTCAAGGATAAGGATCCGAATCTCAAGTATCAAGCGTCAATGTGTAATAAAGGAACAAGAATCTCTTTGTTTCATCAGTTTAACTAGTATCAGGTGTCATTTAATCAAGAGTCTAATAATATATCGTTCAAAATGCGTATTTGATTACAGCCACACACAAGTCTAACATGAATACACGAACATGATAAAAAAATAACTTCGTTTTCATTATGATCACTAGTCTCGGATTACAAATTGAAACGAAATAGATTACAACGAGAGTACGAGTGTCTAAAATGGAAAGTACAACTTGACTTGTTAAAATAAGAAAGTACAAAAATGCGAAGTGTTACAGTAAGGGTCTTACAGCTAATGTAAACTATTTGTGTCGATATATGCTTCATTAACTTTGCTAGCCTACCTTAACAATTATAGTGCTATAGGATTAACGAACCGCCCACGAAACTTGGGGGTATTGTTAAGTTAAACATGTTAATCTCCCGCTACTCTATTGGGATATACTATATTAACACGTTGGATTCTTGGGTTTGAACATATAGTACACCGTTTCAGCATGCTAGTAAACTTGCATATTATGATTCATGTTGGATATGAGATTTTAAACGATTTTAATCTATATTTTGCTATGTATGAAAACTTGTATACTCGCTAACTTTTGTTGATATCTTTTAATACATGTTGCAGGTTGATTGATGAGATGATGTTGAAAATTAATGCAATTTAGGTGGACTTAGATACACACCTAGATTAATTTTGTTATTTTAATGTTATGTTATGAACAATGTTGTCTTTTATTTGAAATCTTTGTATGACATTTTAGTCTTGAAATGAAATTTGAATTTAATTTATATTGTCACATAGTGTTATAAAGTTTTGAGCAATTTGTTCGTCTCATCCCAATGTTTCCGCCATCGGTTGGGTATGACATAACTTATACTATAAACATATATTAAAGTTATAAGTTAATATAGATATAATTACTAAACAATTAAGGAAATATTAAACAAGTCTAGTCTCAGCTTGAAAAAGTGTTCAAAAGTGAAATATATTGATATTGTGGTTATCAACGCCTAAAATAGAATAGGCTTATTCTCCAAGTTTCTTTACCCTATATATACTCCATTGTATTTATTATATGAAGACACCATGAATAATAAAAAGATCTTTCTCCCTACATCTATTTCTCATTTTGTTTAGCTATTAGGCCTGTTGTTTCACAACACGTTATCAGCACGAGTCGCTTTTGGAGTTGGATCGCATCATCATAAAGTTGAATCGAGGTGTGCATTTGTTTTCGCTTCATCAAAGAGTGATCAATCAAACCATCTTACAAGTAAGTTTTATCTTGATTCATGATATTCAGATGAGTCATAAATATTTATGTCATACATGTTATTGTGAAAATTATTGACATATATGTTTATACAAATTCATAACCAAAAACTAATATTAATCGGTAAGACATGCAATATATACGATAATCATAAACGTTACATTTTATTTTATTTTATTTTATGTGTTGATGAAAAAAATTATTCTTTTTATCATTAAGTATATTGGGATCTTTGCATCAGAGAAGGGTTATGTTAAAAAATGTAAGAGTGATTGACAATATTAATTGTTTATCAACCTACATAATGTAAGATTGATTGACATTATTCTTCATATACCTATTCAAAAGGCTATAGTTTCGGTGTTTATGGTATGGATTGACGTATCTTAAATATATTTTCTTTCGATCATACATATGTAGTAGATATATTTAAAATTTAAATTTATCTTCTCTGGTCTTGAAAAATTGATTTGAAAATGCCGATTTTATTTATTCATAGTTCAAGTATGAACTCAGAAGTAAATAATGTAAGTAAATTTGGTATCCATGGCTAATATAATAATAACTGATCCACTACCAAAAATTAAACGATCCTATTCCTAAGTTTTATGTTTGTTAATTGTCATGCTTATTGATCGTATATACTGCAGGATTGATATAGGTTTTGTGATTTAATTAGGTGTATATTAATTTGACTAATATTCAACCAGCATGCATATTATCATCAATTATGAGTTATCGTGAACATAAATACATGCAATTGTATGCATGTGTATATGAAAAACAAAAACAATGGTATTCTTAATTGATATTTCTAATAATATGTCATAGTGAAGGTTTATATATTACTTGTGAACATTGTAATCAGTGAATACTTCTTCTAGGGAATTTTATATGTTATATTAATCAATTAAATTAATTTTTCGTATCATATATATATGATTATGTATACTTGATTTCATATTAAAACTAAAAACGAAAGGAAAATGATGGGAGGTATGAATCATATATTTTATTAGCATTTTCTTGTTAAAGATTATTGGAACAATTTGTTAATTTACTTGAAAACCGGAATGTTGTGTTCGTTTATGGTTGGTTAAATCACCATTATTATAATAGATATTTAATGATATGTTATTAAAACATCATGCAAATTTAAAGAAGATATTTCTTTACGTTTCAAATTAAAGTGATTAATTATTTATATTTCTTGATGTACTAATATCATTAAAATAGTATGAATAGTTTAAATTGATTTCTTACCCGTGTGATTGAGTAAAGAATGAGAGTTTAGGAAAGTTTTTAGATCCATCTCATTCCTTGAAGTGTATGTGATATAAATTGATCATTGTAAGAGTAGTGATCATATGTTTGTAAGAAAACGAGAATTTGATGGGATATTTGTTTATGTAAAAGCATGATGATAAATATTTGTATATATAATATAATATTCTTGTGACTGGTCATATACAAATAATCTATATATATATATATGTGTGTGTGTTTATTGTCATGAAAAAATATTTTATTTTATAGAGTTTTTATATGTGGTAACATATAACATGTATTGTATGACTTGACTTTATGTATATCTCATATTTTGTATGATATTATTTATTATACGTATAGTATTAAATAGAAAAACTAAACCAAAGTTGGTTTATTATTACTATCATGAAAGGGCATATATATGCTTAGATATGACACCTGAAGTGTCATACTCCCTATACTCACTGAATCTCATTATCAGGTTATAAAAGGTCGTAAAATATTTAATCGATAAATCTTACATGACTCGAACATTTAGTTACTCCTCTATTCGTATTATGTAAAGAGAATATTATTTACAAGGAAAAATCAGATCAAACAATTTCCATTTGTCATATCTCAAATATGCTAAAGTCGCAATATTATGGAATCATGAAATTTTGTTGGTTCTACTCCATTCACTGAAGTGAATATGATTATATAACTATCATTGAAAATGTTGTGAAAAACTTGTAATGAGGTCGAACTATTAATATTGTAATGATAGGCATAATGAGACCGACCACTAGAAGTGGCAATATAAAGGATTGATAATATGCGAATAATATTTGGAAATAATGATAGTGATATAACATGATAGTTTCAAATGATATATCTATTGTGTCTTACTTTTGTATTACATACGTACAAGTAATACATCTACGATCATAAACTAGAAGTTTATGGATCATGATATTTGATTGGCATGACCGGTTAGACCACGCCGAGTCAATGATGATGTGAAACATAATGAAGAACTGGAAGATTCTTCCTGACAATTAAAGATGTCTTTGCTCTTAAGAAGAAATTAATTATTTACCAACGAAGATAAGGTGTGAATCTCTAAATATTCTGGAATAAAGAAAGGATACGTATATCCAAACATGATACCATTTAGTGTTTTTAAATCGATGCATCGTCTGAATGGTTATCAAACCACAACCTGAAGTTTGTGTGATTGTGGCTCAGCTAATGTGATAGCAAGCATATTAATCCAGATTGGTATATTTATTTTGGTAATAACGATGAATTTGATTCCCAAGTAATTAACGATCATTGAATAAGTGTTATTGTTGAGATGATCACTAGACGTCTACTATTGGTTACAAAGCATGATCATGAGAGGAGCAAAAGTCCATTTAGGTACATATAATTTTATATATAGTACCATCAATTCACATCAAGCCAATAAGTTATAGTTCTCCCCATACAGTTGGTTTTTGGTCAGGAACCAAAGATGTCTCATCAAAAATTTTGGTTGTGCGACATATAATGAAACTCTTCCACCACATCGCACAAAGATGGGACTTCTAAAAAGTTTGAGAATATGTTGGGTATAAATAATCGTCTATGATTAAATACTTAAAGCTATTAGTGAGAAATTCGTTTATGGCTCATTGGTTTTCACTTTAGTGAATGAATGTTCCCAACATTAGGGGGAGATAATAAGCAGTTGGAAAGTGAAAAGTAAAATGAATTATCATGTCATCTTGATACTCATACTATAAACTATGAACTAGAAGTTTAAAGTATAATTCATTTACCAATATTACAGAACAAATTACCAGACAAGTTCACTGACCTAAATAGAGTGACTAAGTAAGTCACATAATCAACTGATTATGCTCCAGTTATATTTGTGTCCCAAGAGGACAATCACATATTTTTGTAATGAGTCTATTGCACGCCTAAAGCGTGGTAGACTAGTTGATTCCAATAATAAAATTTCTCGAAAATTGGAGCAAGTTATTAAGATGGTCAAGTCGAGGTTACAGTAATAAGATCTCCTGAAGTGACAATAGACATGATGGTTCAAGAAGAACCTCAGGTACCTGAAAATAAAGAGATCTCGATAAGTTGTATCATGTCTAAGATATGTATGGAATCGAAAAAAAATCGATGTCGTTATACTTTTGTATATAATGTAGCGCTTAAAATGATTAAATGATGAGGATCAAGATTTAAGATCTGCCTATGAATGAATATTAAAAATGATTGGCCAAAAAAAAAAAATAGAAAGACGCAAATAAGGCAGGGTTTAGTTCTCTAATGAAATAGAAATTTTCTAGACCAACAGTCCATACAAGTGAAGTTGTAAAATATGTTTGATACAAATGTGTCTTTTACGCAAGTCATGTGAAAATCAAATTAAGTGATATAAGTCAAAATTGGTGGCACAAGAATTTTCACAAAGACCTATGATTGATTATGAGGAAACGTATTCTCCAGTGGTGGATGCATTGACTTTCCAATATTTTATTAGTCTGGTAATATAGAGAGAGAATTAATGTGCGTCTATGAATGTTATGTATCACTTGATACTAAAAGTGTACCTGAAGGTCCCTAAAGGATTTGAATGATCAAAATCATGTAAGTTAAGTTCTCGAGAACAATATGATCATTTATACATATTCGAATTTGAATAGGTTATGATTATTTTACATGTTGGATATAACTGGAACTCCTGATGAGTTTCTAAAGCAATTGAGTGCTTGAAAGGTTAATTGAAACATCTTAACGATGTAATACTTGTGCACCAAGAAACATACATAGAAAACTTGTACCCACTGATTGTGATATCTCGATAAATAGTGTATACGCATGGTGCAATATGGATTTTGGAGATAAAAGCAAGTGTTCATATCAGTTTTGCATCAGATATAAAAATCTATGTGATAAATGAGAAAGCTTATGTAGCAAAAATCTTGAAGAATGAACACACATGCATATTTGGATAAGATGAAAAAATTCCCTCATGGATTGATAATGCTAAAAGCATTGATATCAAAACCTCAAGAACGTATTATATGAAGTTGACAAAATACGTATGGACTAAAATAGTCAAATCGAATGTGATATAATCGACTAACTAGTGAGCTCAGAAATGAGAAATACATATGGTGAAGTTGGTCCATTTGTTTTCATTAAGGAACAATATGAGGTTTACAAGTATTACAATATATGTTGATGATGTCATTGAATCTTCTGAAGAGAAAAATGAGCTCAAATGTTAAAGCAAGAATTTGCAAATGAATATGGTATTGCAAATTTATGGCTCAATATGTAGCACATACATCTATATTATTATTATCCATCAATCATAATACATCTAGAAAATGGTGGACATTTTCATATGGACAAAGCTTATAGTGTAAGTACATTTAATGATGTCCAAATATTTGATACAGAAAAAATGACTTTTATCATCTTCTATCAAAGAAGCAAAAATCCTTGGTCCTGAAGTACCATAGTTCCGTACAAATTGTATTAATATATCTTTCTAGTTATACACGAACATATATTATTATATTCATTGACAATATATAACTCGTGTATAATGAGAAGATAGTGTAATGGGTAAAACATATATTTTCTATACCCTTATGGTACAAAAGATATGGGTTCAGATTTTATTAACCTATCAACAAGTTTGGTTAGTTTTGTAAATGCAGGGATTATAACAAAAGACATTTATGGATCTTATGGTATCTACTTACAAGAGGAGGCAATTAAAGTTTCACATGAAGATCATACATTAATGTTCATTAAAGGATGTACATCAAGAGATCAAACGACAAATTACTTACTACAAAAATTTTCAGCAACTTTCATAGAAGATTGGCACCTGTTACTTAAATTATAACAACCCTCCTAAAAATATTTACCGACACTCCTAAAACATTTAAAACATCCCTATACGTCTTTAAATACACCTCGTATACGATATTTGACCCTAAATACCTTTAATTTTATAAAAATAAAATAAAAACAATTTTTAAAGGTTTCTGGCGGACCGCGAAGACATCCTCTTTGTCTTACGCGGGCCGCGACAGGTCAAGATTAGGGCGCACCCCTAAGCTGCCATGTGGCAGCCTCGTGTCAAGCCTAGTGGCCGAATCATCCAAGCTAGGGCCTACCCTAGCTGGCCTCGCGGGCCGCGAAGCCCTTAGAGGACTTCTTCGTGGGGCGCGACAAACTCAGAATCCAGCCCTATAAATAGCAACCATCGGCCTCAGTTCACAATTCGCAACAAAAAGAATTCTCTCTCTCTTTTCTGAAGTTTAGGCATTATAATCAGGTATTATACCCACAAAAATAGCAAAGTTCTGCCTCGTTTTAAGTATTATAACCCCCGGTTACGTATTAGATACGCTGTCCGATTGATCTAGTGCTCCGTAACGGCTGTCGAGGCTCTGCCCGACGTAGTTGATGTGTGCAAAATGCAACATATAAATTACATCAATTGTGGCATAAAACTAACCCCTAGTACTAATGTTGGAAAAAGTGTGCTTTTGTCTTCCTTTTGTATTTTCAGGATTAAATGAGCTCAAATTAACAAAAGAAGCAAAAAGGCAGCTAAATCTAACATAAATACAAGAAAAGGAACAAACGTGGCATGCCCGACCTCCCCGAAAGCATCTTCCCAAGCAAAACAAGAGAACAGAAGGCTGAACACACCCCGTGCTCAATGAGCACGGGGGCGTGCCCAAGTGTCAGCATAAAAGACAAAGTTGTAGAAACTTCCATCACCCACCACGGGGCCGTGCTCAGCGGACACGGGGCCGTGGTCAACTATAAGATTCGCAGAATCCAGGCAAATCTTGATAGTACAGATATGCTTCTGCACACGGGGTCATTCCAGCGGACACAGGGCCGTGGTCAACTAATGCAGACAAAAGAAATTAATGAAGACAGAGAAGGATGTGGACACGGGGCGGTGCCCACTGGACACGGGGCCGTGCCCACTGGACACGGGGCCGTGCCTGAGCTTCTGTTCAGCCTATAAATAGGAGTGCTTGGCTCAAGCTCAAACCATCCATTGGCACACCACCTCTCTCACACTTCACCCACCACCATCACAACACCATCATCCACCACCATCATCCATTGTCCATCATAAAGTGTGTGAGTCGTCTCGGGATCCAAGATTGATCGTAAGAGTTCTTGACAATCAAGGCCATGTTTGCCTAAGTTTCTTACATCATTTGGTGAAGACAAAGTGTCTAGTGTAATACTTTTATTTTTAATATTTTCGCACTTTTTACTTGGTTATGTATTAATGACTTTAATAACTAGTTTCTTATGTTGAAGGTGATTCTTCCTTATCGTTTGTCCGTGGTGTCTTGGCATTATTTTACTGTCTATATAAAATAAAATATTTTCACCATTCATATCTCCACGGTCTATATGGAGGTATGTTGGCTACCTGGTCGGGGGTTAAGGGAATGGTTTGGCAAGAGTCTTGCCATTGTTCAATGTATAGATCCTGCAAAGGACCTGGGTCAAATTTAGTAGGACATCCTTCAATACTTAACGGTATTGGATGGCGGGGGTCCAAACTCTTTGATCCCCTCATATGTAAGCTACTATTAATACTTTAACCCGGATACTTAGGATTGTATCCCTGCTGACTCAGACTACTTAGCCGAGGGTAACGTCGCCTTCAAAAGAGGGGCCTACCATAATATGCATTAATAACTTAATTAATTATCTTTCAATAATCCGACCCTTTAGGATTGTATCCTTGCTGACTCAAACTACTGGGTTGAGGGTAACGTCACCTTCAAAAGAGGGGCCTACTACAATAACTAAGATAATCTCTTAAAAAGTGCAAAAGTGCGGAAATAATCAAAGGTTACACTAAACACGAGTCGGAGCCAAGTGATTCATCTTGTATCTGTTTTTATTTTTACTTTTATTTTCAGCATTTTAGTTAGTTTTTATTTTTCTTAGTTTAAAACCTTTTTCTAAACTTTTTGATTTGATTAGACATTGAGGATAAACCGGTACTAAAAGCTCTTGTGTCCTTGGACGACCTCGGTATCTTACCAACAGTATACTACGCTCACGATGGGTGCACTTGCCCATATGTGTGTTTAGTGTTAGTAAATATCGTGTTTTATAAATTTAAAACTTTGCTAAAGAAAGTGTAAAAGGGCTTAAAATAAACATTAAAACCATAACACACTTCACGCACATCAAGTTTTTGGCGCCGTTACCGGGGACACAAGGATTTTAAGAAAGCTTAAAATCGACGGCCTAATCAGTTTTTCAAAACCTTTTTAAAACGCGCGCACATTTTTCTGCATTTTAGTTTAGTTTTGCATTTACAGTAACCTGAACACGGGCCGTGCTCACTGAACACGGGGTCGTGCTGCATATTTTCATAAAACACCCAGATACAGAAGCTTGAACACGGGCCATGCTCACTGAACACGCCCCGTGCTCAACGAAATCAGTAACTTTAATTAAAACGCCCAGATACAGATTCTGTACACGGGGCCGTGTCCACTGAACACGGGGCCGTGTCCAGCCTCTGTTTTCGTTTTTATTTTTGTTTTCTGATCTCGAGACTTGGTTGCGGTCTGCTGAGTGATTCTTATGGATCAATACTCAGGAGGTTACAACTACACCTATGAGGAGGATGATTATAGGAGTAACTATTGCACTAATTGTGGTGACCCACACTCGGTTCAATATTGTAACTTATATCAACCATCCACTTCATACACCTACTATGAGGAGCCCAGATACGAGCCATCAACTTCATACACATCCTATGAAGGCCAAAGGTATGAACCTCCTCCCTCATACTCATATTTTGATGAACCAAGGTATGAGCCTTCTTACTCATACTTTGAGGAACCAAGATATGAGCCACCACCTTCATATGCATATTATGAGGAACCATGGCGTGAACAACCCACCTCATATGAGTATTATGAAGAACAAAATTACGACCCTTATCCACATATGCTTACAATGAAGAACAATGGTGTGAACCACCTACTTCATATGGGTATTATGAGGAACAAAGGATCGAACAACCGGATTCAAGCTTTGAAATCCCGATCCTTTTTCTATAACCGAAGTGACCGATAGGATATTAGAACACCTTAGAGTTATCGATCGCTATATAAAAGAATCTCCCGCAAGGGAAGAGGAGTCCCACGCAAGAGAAGAAATAAATAAAGAAGAGATAACTGAAAGTGTAAAAATGGAAGAACAAACAAGTGAAAAACCGACACATGAGTTAAACAACGAAAAAGGTAAGTCCGTCAACGTTAAAATTCAAAAAGAGTCTAATTTTGAAGAAATTAATCTCTTGACACCTTCTTTTGAAAATCATTGTTTAGTTCCAACTCATGCTAAGTTTTTAAAAGAATTAAACACTAACACTAAAATTGACGAAATGGTAAGCGTTAAGTTAACTAATGATCAAACCTCGCTAATAAAAGAAGACCCATTTGAAATTAACATTACACCGGTTCTATGTTTTTTTCAAAATTCGTTTATTAGTAATGTCACAATCGATAAAGATCTTTGTGTTAACATAATGCCTAACTACATTTTCGAAAAATTAAGTATTAGTGATTTTTCTCCACTTCAAATACCCATTTTTCTATCCAATCGGAAGGTAATAAAATCAATCAGTGTAGTTGAGGATGTCTTGGTTCAAACAAATCAAATGGTAGTCCCCACCGACTTTGTCATCCTCGATGACGCTCCTCTAATGTTGGGACGACCATTTGTAAAAACTCACGAAGCTTTGAAAAAACGGAAGTACAACAATCTACCTCTTCAATTAGGGGCATTTAAAAAGAGTGTCTATCTTGAGCGGTCAATGAAATATCCATTCGGCAATAATGACCCCCTAATTGAAGATGAAGATGAACCACCCGATACAAGTGAAAAGTTTGGCCACTTTGTTGAAGAAGAGGTCACCATAGAACAAACTTTTAAAGTTCTTGATCAAAATTAGCAACCAAATAAGGAGTCTCCTAAAGACCCACCTCTTGAGCTCAAAGAACTTCCAAAAGGTTTGGAATATGCTTTTCTAGACAAAGATGGTAAATTACCTGTAATTATTTCATCTAAATTAGATAGTTTAGAAAAAGAAAAATTAATTAGCCTTTTGAAAAAACACAAAAATGCGATCGCTTGGAAGCTTGTAGATATTAAAGGAATAAGTCCTTCCATGTGCACGCACAAAATTTTAATGAATGATGACTACAAATCGGTAATACAATCACAACGACGCGTAAATCCAAATGTTCAAGAAGTGGTTAAAAATGAAGTCATCAAATTACTTGACGCCGGACTTATTTATCCTATCTCCGATAGTCCTTAGGTAAGTCCCGTCCAAGTTGTTCCAAAGAAATGAGGTATGACGGTAATAACTAATGAAAAGAATGAATTAATACCAACGAGAACCGTCACTGGATGGAGAGTATGTATAGATTATAGACGATTAAATGAAGTGACAAGAAAAGATCACTTTCCTTTACCCTTCATTGATCAAATGTTAGAGAGATTATCCGGTCATAAATTTTACTGTTTCTTGGATGGTTTTTCAGGTTACTTTCAAATCCCGATAGCATCCGAAGACCAAGAAAAGACAACTTTCACATGTCCCTATGGAACTTTTGCTTATCGACTCATGCCATTTGGTCTATGTAATGCCCCCACAACATTCGAACGTTGCATGGTAGCTATTTTCCATGACATGATAGAAAAGACAATGGAAGTCTTCATGGATGACTTTTCTATCTTTGGGGATTCATACGACCAATGCCTCGATAACCTTGAACGAATGCTATCCCGATGTGAGGAAACTAACCTCGCCCTTAATTGGGAAAAATGTCATTTCATGGTAACTGAGGGAATAGTACTCGGTCACAAAATCTCAAGCGAAGGAATGGAAGTTGATTGAGCTAAAATAGATGTTATCTCTCGATTACCACCTCCATCATCCATTAGAGCTATCAGAAGTTTCCTAGGGCATGCCGGATTTTCTAGGCGATTTATCAAAGACTTTTCCAAAATTTCAAGGCCTCTAACAAAATTACTTGAAAAAGATGCTCCTTTCATCTTTGACAAGGATTGCAATCAAGCATTTCTAACCTTAAAGAAAATGCTAGTCAATGCACCTATCATGATAGCACCTGATTGGAAAATTCCTTTCGAAATCATGTGAGATGCTAGTGACTTTGCAGTTGGAGCTGTCTTGGGACAAAAAAAAGAAAAGCATTTTCACCCAATTTATTATGCTAGTAAAACACTTAACGATGCACAAGAAAATTACACAACAACTGAAAAAGAATTACTAGCTGTGGTATTTGCTTTTGATAAATTTCGTTCTTATCTTGTTCTTTCTAAAACTATAGTCTATACAGATCATGCAGCCATTCGATATCTCTTCAAAAAGCAGGACGCAAAACCACGTTTGATTCGGTGGATTTTACTCCTCCAAGAATTTGATATTGAAATCAAAGACAAAAGAGGAGCAGAAAACACCGCAGCAGATCATCTTTCACGCTTAGAAGACCCAGCTTTGGAGGCAATCAGGGACGAGCAAATCAACGAAAAATTTCCAACGGAGTCCCTAGAAATGGTGGAATACAAAGAAGAACCATGGTACGCCGACTATGCTAACTACCTAGCTAGCCGTATAGTCGCTAAAGGTTGGCCACATCATCAAAGAAAAAAATTCTTTGCCAATGTGAAACATTATTTTTGGGAAGATCCATATCTTTTCAAAATGTGTGCCGACCAACTCGTACGACGATGCGTACATGGTAGCGAAGCACGAAGAATTCTCCGCCATTGTCATGAAGGTCCATACGGAGGACATCATGGTGTCGCTAGTACCGCACGAAATGTATTTGATTCAGGATTTTATTGGCCGACCATTTACAAAGACGCCCAAAGTCTTGTCAAGACATGTGATGCTTGCCAAAGAACAGGTAATATTTCTTCCAAAAACGAAATGCCACAAAATGGCATTCTTGTTTGTGAAATTTTTGATGTGTGGGGACTCGATTTTATGGGACCTTTCCCACCGTCAAAAGGAAACAAATATATACTTGTGGCAGTAGATTACTTGTCTAAATGGGCCGAGGCCGAGGCACTTCCAACAAATGATGGAAGAGTAGTGGTAAGATTTCTGAAAAAAAACTATTTCCTCGTTTTGGCACACCTAAGGCATTAATAAGTGATAGAGGTACCCATTTTTGCAACCATCAACTTGAAATTTTTTTAACAAGATATGAGGTCTATCACCGGGTCTCAACAGCATATCACCCTCAAACAAACGGACAAGCCGAAGTGACTAATAGAGGGTTAAAACGAATACTCGAAAAAACCGTAGGGTTAAATAAAAAGGAGTGGGCAGATAAATTAGATGATGCTTTAGGGGCTTTTCGAACTGCTTATAAAACAACAATAGGTACAACCCCATATAAGCTAGTCTATGGGAAAAGCTGTCATTTGCCAGTAGAAATTGCACAAAAAGCCTACTGGGCAATTAAAAATGTAAACTTAGATTTAGAATTCGCTGGTAAAAATCGATTTTGTCAATTAAATGAATTAGACGAACTTAGGAATTATGCATACTCAAACTCTGAAATTTATAAGGAAAGAATGAAAAACTTGCATGACAAACATATTAAACCTAATGAATTTCGAGTGGGAGATCAAGTTCTTTTGTTTAATTCACGACTTCGATTGTTTCCTGGTAAATTAAAGTCTAGGTGGTCAGGACCTTTTTCCATCACCCATATTTTCCCACACGGTGCAGTAGAAATTAAATCTCGGAATGGACCTCCATTCAAAGTCAATGGCCAACGGCTGAAACTCTATCAAGGATTTATTGAGGATGAAGAGGAAGAAATCTCGCTTCAAACGGTCGATGAGTAAAGGCAACAACATCATACCTGGTAAGTTACGAACCAACGGGATGACATCATAATCGGTAAGTCTTCTAACCAAGTTTTGGGAAAAACGAGGGCACTCACACGAGCACTTAAAAAAAAAAAGAAAATTTTTTTGCTCGGCACGAGGACGTGTCCGCGCAACTGTCGAGATAAAACCCCTTTTTCATAACAGTTACACCATTCCACAAGCCCCGTTTCCCCGAAAACGCTCTGGTTCAAGGCGATTTTCCGTAGATTTTCGACGTCTCCTATCATTCTAACAACATCAAGGTATGATTCTATCACTATTATTAGTTAGATTAAGCATTTGCATGTAGTTAAAACTTCAAAAATTTGGGGAAAAATCTAGGGTTCTTGAACTACACCCGGATCGAACCTCAAATTTTTGCTTTAATCTTTTAGCATTTAGTTAGATTAGTGATATAGGAAGTAAATCCACTTATATTGTTCAAAGATTCGCCCGATTTCTCACAAAAACCCCAAACCCTTGTTTTTGAACCGAAAAAGATTAAATTGAATGGGTAAATGGGTTGTTTTGGAAAAAAACGGCACTTGGGGTTTCATTTGTGGGGGAAACCGCACCTATCGGACCAAAAATCTTCAAGTTTTCGAAACCGGGTCGATAAATGATGTTTTTTAGTAACAGACGCCTGGACACGGGGCCGTGTCCGCTGAACACGGGGTCGTGTCCAGCACGCTGTTTGCAGTTTTGTCCGAAAATTCTACTGTTTCGTGCTAACTTTTGGTGTATTCTTTCAGATGTCAAGTGTAACACCTCATAAATTCGTGTTCAATAAAATAACGACACGTGTCATACAAGACAAAAGTGTTAGAAACCCGGATCTAGTCAAAGATGTATGGTAGGATTTAAAGCGTTGACATGTTAATGAAACACCTCTGAACGACCAAATTATAAATCCCAAGACCCTAATATGTATTATAAACATCTGGTATACTCAAATCCGGTAAATGCTAACAATGATTGATTCGAATTACACAAGAATGGGATCCTACGAGGATGTGCACGACAACCCTCATTTACGGCACTTTCAAAAGGATCCAAGGGAACTTTATATCATACCAAGGTGGTGTAATCTGTACATGACCCAAACAAGAGGCCCCATACTGAAAATAATGGCCCAAAATCGTAATACATGAAGTTGCCTGTTCGGAGCTTGAAAGGGCAAAATTTTTGCCCTGATAAAGAGCTTACGGACCGTAAGGGTCGACCCTTACGGTCCGTAAGGAGTCCCCAGATGCAGAAAATCGGGACAGTTGGCTGTTTGAGCTAGTAACCGACTTAAGAAGATATTTTCACATCCATGGGCGACCCCTAATAGTTCCTAGGACTTAGGGGCACTTGTTATTGATCAGCATCACCCCTTAGACTTAGTTGTCATCATCAAAATGGATCAAGAACACTATAAAAGGCCCTTATGTTGCAACATTGTGATCATTCATTTCCATCTGCATTTCTGGAGCTTTTGGGAGTTCAAGAGCAGACCCTAAACATCCCTAATCGTGCATAGGACTTCTGTAAGTATGCTTGACCTTTCCTAATTGAGTTTTGTTGGTGCACTACATTTGTCGACTTCGTCTTGGATCGAGTCTTACATTGTATTGTATAGATTAGAGCGTGTTTTACAAGAAAATAGGAAGAGTGTTGTGATTAGTGAGCAGGTTTCGCTCATATGGTCATAGACTAGAGGTTCCGCTTATTTGTCACATGTGAGGCTTCGCTCATATGGACATGGTCATTAGAGCGAAACCTCAGCAACTATAAATAGGGGCACCTATGAGCGAAACCTCAGCAACTATAAATAGGGGCACCTACTTGGATATATAGGTAACCCCTGAAATCTTGTTTGAAAGGTCCCCCTTTCTGAGATACTAGGTCTTTATGCTCAGTGATATCTGGGGTATTATCCCGGGACTTTTGCTGAAAGGAATTTCTGACCTAGTCCCCAGAGAATACTTTCCGCATGCTTGAAATATAGCGCAGCCCTCAACAAATTGATGAAACAATAAAATTGATAGTCATTGCTGTTGTAATCAAAAGATCCTCTAAAGGGGACCCACCAAAAGTCGAAGCCGTCATCTCTCTGCGTATCGAAAGATCAACCTGAGCTCTCATGGCCCTCGCAATTTAACCCCTTACAGATATCATCTGTGGTATACTCACCTGTAAGACTGAATATTGGCATCTGGATACGGGAGTATATTCAAGAGGTGGGACACATGAATGAGTTTAAGTTCTTAAAATATCTAACTCATATCCTGAATCAGTTGAAATTTGTGTGAAAATTTAAGTGGATCAGTATATTGGCAATCTAGGTGAATTGTTTAATTCTTAATGTGTAACAAAGCTCAACGGTACTTGTGACTTGTCAAAAACTGATATGATCCTCTTACACAAAAATCACAAAAATATTGTCTGTAAATATTTCTTTATTGTATTTCTTTACATTCAAATTACAAAAAGATTTTCAGTGTGTTTTAGCATAAATTTTTGAAAAATCCATAAAGATTTTCGACAACTGATGTTGGAGAGCTGATTGTCAAAATTCCAAAGTGCTAGACATGATGAACAAATGGTTTGGGAAAATGTGTTTTGAGAAGAAAAATGATCAAATTTTAAAATGATTCATCAAGATTATTGAGTTATTTTTGAGGGAGAGTCAGTGTTAGTGCATACATTGAATTGTTAAATGTGTGAAATTTACTTTTAGGTAGAGTGAGTTTGTGCAGGTTTAAGAATGAGCTGGATTGATGATCCTAAGCTGGATGAGAGCCAGGTTATGATCTTGGAACAACCTCAGAAAGAGTCAGCCAGATTACGATCCTGAAGCAGATGATGGTGAAGAACTAACGGAATGCCAGCACATTGCATGAGAGAAAGAATGAAGCTCAAAGACTGATCAAGACTGAAGATGCAAAGACTCGACATGTGAGACTCGTCAACATCTGAGGGGGAGTCTGTTGGTGCACTACATCTGTCGACTTCGTCTTGGATCGAGTCTTACATTATATTGTATAGATTAGAGCGCGTTTTACAAGAAAATAGGAAGAGTGTTGTGATTAGTGAGCAGGTTTTGCTCATATGGTCATAGACTAGAGGTTCCGCTTATTTGTCACATGTGAGGTTTCGCTCATATGGACATGGTCATTAGAGCGAAACCTCAGCAACTATAAATAGGGGCACCTATGAGCGAAACCAATCAGTTGTGAAGATCTTGTATTCCACACCGAAGTGCTGCCGGTATGAGGATTGAACTGTAAACGTTGTTAATCAATACAATAAGTGTTAAAAGTGAAGAATCAGCTGTTTCTACTTTGTTTCTTGTTATTCCGCACCTGAAACAGAGAAGAACACCTCTGAACGACTCGTTTGGGTCAGAATACGATCCTACAAGTGGTATCAGAGCTCAGGAGGAGGAGTTCTGCAGAGATTAGCTGGAATTCATCAAGTTTTCTTGCTTCTACACCTTCTTTCATCAATTCAGAAAATTTTACCAGTCGAAATTCGTTCAAAATTTCACAGATTGTGCGCAATTGAACATAGACAAACCCTTGAAAGTTTCGGACCAAATTACGGACTAAAAATGGTTGAAATTGCCTTCGGACTTGGTTTCGCTTATTCGGACATTGTGTAGTTTCGCTCTTGTGTCACAAGTATTTGGAGGTTTCGCTTTTGTGTCATCACAAGTTTCGCTCCAAAGAACAATCAGGTTTTTGCTCAAACATACATCAGCACTTTCGCTCCAACGTACATAGTGGTTTCGCTTTTAGGTACATCAGAGGTTCCGCTCCAAAGAACATCATCAGTTTCGCTTATACGAACATAAGGGTTTCGCTCCAACAGACACTTTTGAGGTTTCGCTTCAAAGGACATCAAGGTTTTCGCTTTTGTGTCAACATTCACTTGGTTTCGCTTTTTAGTCACTGATTTTGGAAATCGTGCTAAGTCATCATGGATACCAAGTTCTATAACGCGTTTGCAACACCGTCTACTCCAGCTTCCATTGCTCAGAACATGAATTTGGAAAACGAGACGGGAACCACCCAAAACCCCCGAAATTAATGAGTATCGAAGAATATTACGGGTGGAAAGATAGATTCGAGAACTGGGTTCAGGCAAACCATCTTAGGTCATGGGAATGTATTTTGAAGAAATATGTTTTGCCACAGACTAATATGCAAGTTGATAAAAGAATATCTGAATTTAGTAATCAAGAACGTGATATGTATAGAGCTGAAAAGATGATGATTAGTCTGCTTCAACAAGCTATCAAGGAAGACATTTTCATTCTGCTACAGCATGACAAAACTGCAAAGTCAATCTGGGATGCTCTTAAAGTCAAATTTGAGGGTAGTGAGAACATGATAAAGAGCAAAAAGGCATTGCTCAAGAAAGAGTTTGATTTGTTCAGCAGTCTACCAGGTGAAGATACGAAGAAGCTGATTGAACGTTATTGTCATTTGGTGCGATCTATGCCAATGCTTAGTATAAAAAAGGAACCTGAAGAGTGGGTAGACAAATTAGCTGATGCGTTACCGCAAAAAGAGTGGGGAACTTATTTGATGATTCTGAAAAACACAGGGGTTTATGATGGGTTAACAATTGGTCATTTTATCGAAAAGATTGAGGGTCAAGATTTGGAACAGCAGAAGTTCGCGAGGATGAATAGTCCAAGTGGTCAACAAGATGTAAAAATGTATTACAAAGGAAGTGTTCCGGTTCCAGAAGCTGAGAGAAGTCCGAAAATCCAGACTGCGTTTAGTGCTGGGGATTCTACAGAAAAGATTGATCAAAGTTCAAACAAAAGCAGCAGTGGTTTCTCATTATATCCGAGTGTCAATCCAAAGAGTTCATCAGAAATCTTTCAGTCTCAAAGCACAAAGACATGAAATGGTTATGTGATTCAGTGCAATATCTCTCTAAATCTTCCAGAAGGTCAAAGTTTTTCAGAAGACACTGCTAAAGATCACATGGCTCTACTTGGTTCTGTATTGTTATCTTATGAAGGTCTAGTTGCAGGTCGGATCGGAAATCCTATGCTCACCAAAGAGGATTACGGTCAAATAGACGCATAAGAGATGGAACTACTGGATATCAAATGGTGTCTTGCGAGTGTTCTTAGACGTGCTGAAAAGTTCAAAACGATTACCGGGAGAAATGACTTTCTTGATGCTCATGTATCTACTTTAGGTTTTGATAAATCTAAAGTTACTTGTTTTCGTTGCAGGGAGAAAGGCCATTTCAAGCGGGAGTGCAAGAACAGAGAAGCTAGTGGCGCTCAGAATCCGTTTGGAAAAGATGATTACTACCGGAAAGCCATTTATCAGCAAGTTGGTCAATCACAAGACTCACAGACAGCTCATGGTAGAAGAATCGAGGATCCAAAAAGAGCATGTGTGGTGGATTTTAACTGGAACAATTATATCTCTCCTGATAGCAAAGCATGCATAGTCGATCAAGATGATAAGAGGCTACCTGAAGGTTTCAGTTGGAATATGTTTGCAGATGAGAATGGGAATTTTAAAGCTTTCATTGCTAAGATTGTCAGAGAACCAGACATGTTTACCACATGGATGAAGTCTATTGGAGTGACTATAAAGAGTGTGGATGAAGAGTCTGATGTTTCTGATGAAAATTCAGAAAGTTCTGATGAAATTTCACAGAGTTTAAATGAGAGTGTTCAAAATGTTGTTATTTCAGAAAAGGAAGTTGTATTTGATCAAACACCGTCAGATTCTGGTTTATCAGATGCTGATTCTGAAAAATCTGTACAGTTTGATAAATCACCAGTTGATAGTAGCAGTGATGATGAGGAAGAAAAACACATTAATGTTGCAAAATCTCATCTTTCTCCTGAAAGTTTTCATTTCTATTTTGCAGATCGTATGGAGAAACTGAAGGAGAAACGAGCTGCTAAAGAACAACAACTAAAAAAACCGGAAGATGTTGTTCAGAAAGAGAATGTTGAAGGTGTTATTGAGAAGATGATTGAAACTGAGAAGGTGAAAGAAGAAGAAAAAGTGGTTGAAGTGGTAAAGACAATCGAGATTGAGAAGATTGTTGAAGTTGTAAAGCCTTGCGAGAATCTGTACAGTTTGATAAATCACCAGTTGATAGTAGCAGTGATGATGAGGAAGAAAAACACATTAATGTTGCAAAATCTCATCTTTCTCCTGAAAGTTTTCATTTCTATTTTGCAGATCGTATGGAGAAACTGAAGGAGAAACGAGCTGCTAAAGAACAACAACTAAAAAAACCGGAAGATGTTGTTCAGAAAGAGAATGTTGAAGGTGTTATTGAGAAGATGATTGAAACTGAGAAGGTGAAAGAAGAAGAAAAAGTGGTTGAAGTGGTAAAGACAATCGAGATTGAGAAAATTGTTGAAGTTGTAAAGCCTTGCGAGAAGTGTTTGGAAACATGCAAGGATTGTGCAGCAAAAGACGAGATAATTGCTGAGTATGAAAAGAAGAAAGAGCAGTTACTGTTCAACCTCAACTATGTGAAAGAATCATATGATGTCTTGAACAAAACAGTAACTGGTCTCCAAAAGACAAATTCAGAAAGAGAACAAGCACTAACGATGATGAATGTTGTAATGATGACAAAGCAGAAAGCCATCAACTTTTACATCGAAGAAAGTGCTAAATGGTAGCAAGAGTTGGAGACAGAAAAGATCGAGAATGAGAGAATTAGACGTTTATTACAAAGTTATTCTAGTTCTGATTATCTCATTGATCGTATTAACCCAACTGTTGCAGGTATGGAAGCTTTTCAAGATGAGAAGCCGAAGAAAAATAAAGATAGTGGTAAGAAACCGAGTGTTAACTATAACAAGTGTCCGCCTCCAATTTGGGAAGGGTACTCTCCTAGAAAACCAAACGAGGAGCAACTTGAAAAAGCAGTCAATATAAAGCTAAAAACCGACACAACTGACGTTTTACCAGATAACATTGATGTCACGTTTACCTTGTCTGATACTGATCATGAGTCTGAGTTAATCAAAAAGGTGGTCGATCAGGTGTTGGATACTGAGGAGGAGTCTGAGTCAAAGTCTGAGTCTGGAGGGTCAAATTTGTCAGTCAACAGTCCAAAGTCGTCGGTTAAACGGTCTTATAGTAAAGAATTTTTGTTATCAAAAGCAAATTTGGATGATGAAGCATTTGAAGTTGCATACACTTTAAATGATTTGGACAAATTATACTCTGACAAAGAGTTTCCAATAAGAAGTGTTCGTTTTGACATGATCAAAAAGGTTTTCAAAATGACAGAAATTAATATTTCTGAAATAAAAGATTTAAATCTTACTGAAAAATCTAAAAAGTACACTTCAAGAGTTCAACAACGTCTAAACAAGAAAAAAGGGTTACAATTCTGGTTCTGGTTTTCAAAAGAAACCAAACCAAAATCGTAGCTACAAAAAGAAAGGTCTTGGATTTATTCCACCATAAAATCATAAAAATTTGAAAAATTCTAAAACAAAAAGAGAATTTGTGTCAGGTGGAAGTGCAGAAGAGGAACAGAAGAAATCATTCTGGAGACAGTCAAATCAAGAATTTCTTGCTGAAAAGAAGAAGAATGGAACTAAAGTGTTTTATCAAAGAGAGACTCGTACCAGTTACAAGTGCAATGAAACTGGTCACATTGCATGGAACTGTCAGAAAAATGCTAAAACAAAACAGGGAGTTTCTCAGAAATTGAAAGAAAAGGTTGTTGATATTGAACCACCAACCGACAGACTTAAAATTTTTGAAAATTCAACTTATGAGGTTGGTGAGTGTTCTAAAAAGAATTTTTATAAAAAGAAAGAAAATGACAACCAAGTGTGGGTCGTTAAGAAAGTTGATGTGAATGTCGGCGATGAATCTGGTTCTACAAAGCCAGAAGAGCCACAGGTTGAGATGAATATTTCAGTGAATGATGATGAGTTTCCATCACTGAAATTTGAAGAAGTTAAACAGAAAGTTGGTAAAGTTGAAATCTCGAATCAGTTTTACAACGAGAATACTAAGTTTAATGTCGAGAAAACATTCAATGGAAGTGTTAAGAAAATTTTTGGGAAAATGTTGAATGGGAAAGCTAAGGGGATTAAAGATTTTTATGCAACTAAAAAGGCAACTTATAACCCTACTGCGCAAGAATTGAAAGCCATCAAGTCTGAAAAGACTTGGATGGAAGTCTGTTTCCCTTGAAGTCTTAGGACTACGCCGGAGATCCCAAGTTTGTAATCGCGGATCAGGAATCGACATCTTTCTTAGTAATTGATTGTGTGATTGAATCTTATAAAGTTTAAATTTTTACAGGATAAGTGTGATTTGCCTGAGCTTCCAGGTTGGTAAGTGTGAAGCAGGAATCGACATCTTGATTAGTAAAATGGTTTGTGTAGATGTTTTATTCTTACATATGGTTATATGTTTTGAATATTCTTACAAGTGGTGAGAGATTGATTCTGACAAAGTGATTACTCAAGGTCGTTAGTTTGAACTTGATGTAATCCTGATACAAGAGACTGAGTGGACAAAATGATGAACCAAACCCCTAACTTTACAAGTGGTAAAATCAACAAAACTTATTTTCCGGAAAAATCATTCTGATTAAAACAAACTTAAGTGTTTTGAAATCATCATGAGAAAATAGTTTTGTGAAAGGGGGAGTTCTGATTGTTTATGCCAGGTGGATGGCGATTTGAAGCGATTCGATATCAGTTGTCAAGTTTATTGTACAGTTTGATTTCAAATTTACTTTAATGTGTTTGCATTTTAGGGGGAGTAGAAATTTTCAGAAAATCCAAAAACATTTGAAAATTTGAAAAAGGCAAAAACATGATAAAATCAAAAATGAGTTTTTGTGTCAAAGACGAGGAAATGATAGTACATCAGTAGACAGTTACAGTATGCTAAAGAATTGTATTGTTTAAATAGCATTAAACGGTCTCACTGATGATATGCCGATAGGTTTTTACACATTTAGTAAACTTTTTCGGGATATAAACTAAATTCAAACTTGCTTATTTTATGGGGAACACTACTTGGATATATAGGTAACCCCTGAAATCTTGTTTGAAAGGTCCCTCTTTCTGAGATACTAGGTCTTTATGCTCAGTGATATCTGGGGTATTATCCCGGGACTTCTGCTGAAAGGAATTTCTGACCTAGTCCCCAGAGAATACTTTCCGCATGCTTGAAATATAGCGCAACCCTCAACAAATTGATGAAACAATAAAATTGATAGTCATTGCTGTTGTAATCAAAAGATCCTCTAAAGGGGACCACCCAAAAGTCGAAGCCGTCATCTCTCTGCGTATCGAAAGATCGACCTGAGCTCTCATGGCCCTCGCAATTTAACCCCTTACAGATATCATCTGTGGTATACTCACCTGTAAGACTGAATATTGGGATCTGGATACGGGAGTATATTCAAGAGGTGGGACACATGAATGAGTTTAAGTTCTTAAAATATCTAACTCATATCCTGAATCAGTTGAAATTTGTGTGAAAATTTAAGTGGATCAGTATATTGGCAATCTAGGTGAATTGTTTAATTCTTAATATGTAACTAAGCTCAACGGTACTTGTGACTTGTCAAAAACTGATATGATCCTCTTACACAAAAATATTGTCTGTAAATATTTCTTTATTGTATTTCTTTACATTCAAATTACAAAAAGATTTTCAGTGTGTTTTAGCATAAATTTTTGAAAAATCCAAAAAGATTTTCGACAACTGATGTTGGAGAGCTGATTGTCAAAATTCCAAAGTGCTAGACATGATGAACAAATGGTTTGGGAAAATGTGTTTTGAGAAGAAAAATGATCAAATTTTAAAATGATTCATCAAGATTATTGAGTTATTTTTGAGGGAGAGTCAGTGTTAGTGCATACATTGAATTGTTAAATGTGTGAAATTTACTTTTAGGTAGAGTGAGTTTGTGCAGGTTTAAGAATGAGCTGGATTGATGATCCTGAGCTGGATGAGAGCCAGGTTATGATCTTGGAACAACCTCAGAAAGAGTCAGCCAGATTACGATCCTGAAGCAGATGATGGTGAAGAACTAACGGAATGCCAGCACATTGCATGAGAGAAAGAATGAAGCTCAAAGACTGATCAAGACTGAAGATGCAAAGACTCGACATGTGAGACTCATCAACATCTGAGGGGGAGTCTGTTGGTGCCCTACATCTGTCGACTTCGTCTTGGATCGAGTCTTACATTATATTGTATAGATTAGAGCGCGTTTTACAAGAAAATAGGAAGAGTGTTGTGATTAGTGAGCAGGTTTTGCTCATATGGTCATAGACTAGAGGTTCCGCTTATTTGTCACATGTGAGGTTTCGCTCATATGGACATGGTCATTAGAGCGAAACCTCAGCAACTATAAATAGGGGCACCTATGAGCGAAACCAATCAGTTGTGAAGATCTTGTATTCCACACCGAAGTGCTGCTGGTATGAGGATTGAACTGTAAACGTTGTTAATCAATACAATAAGTGTTAAAAGTGAAGAATCAGCTGTTTCTACTTTGTTTCTTGTTATTCCGCACCTGAAACAGAGAAGAACACCTCTGAACGACTCGTTTGGGTCAGAATACGATCCTACAAGTGGTATCAGAGCTCAGGAGGAGGAGTTCTGCAGAGATTAGCTGGAATTCATCAAGTTTTCTTGCTTCTACACCTTCTTTCATCAATTCAGAAAATTTTACCAGTCGAAATTCGTTCAAAATTTCACAGATTGTGCGCAATTGAACATAGACAAACCCTTGAAAGTTTCGGACCAAATTACGGACTAAAAATGGTTGAAATTGCCTTCGGACTTGGTTTCGCTTATTCGGACATTGTGTAGTTTCGCTCTTGTGTCACAAGTATTTGGAGGTTTCGCTCTTGTGTCATCACAAGTTTCGCTCCAAAGAACAATCAGGTTTTTGCTCAAACGTACATCAGCACTTTCGCTCCAACGTACATAGTGGTTTCGCTTTTAGGTACATCAGAGGTTCCGCTCCAAAGAACATCATCAGTTTCGCTTATACGAACATAAGGGTTTCGCTCCAACAGACACTTTTGAGGTTTCGCTTCAAAGGACATCAAGGTTTTCGCTTTTGTGTCAACATTCACTTGGTTTCGCTTTTTAGTCACTGATTTTGGAAATCATGCTAAGTCATCATGGATACCAAGTTCTATAATGCGTTTGCAACACCGTCTACTCCAGCTTCCATTGCTCAGAACATGAATTTGGAAAACGAGACGGGAACCACCTAAAAAACCCCCGAAATTAATGAGTATCGAAGAATACTACGGGTGGAAAGATAGATTCGAGAACTGGGTTCAGGCAAACCATCTTAGGTCATGGGAATGTATTTCGAAGAAATATGTTTTGCCACAGACTGATATGCAAGTTGATAAAAGAATATCTGAATTTAGTAATCAAGAACGTGATATGTATAGAGCTGAAAAGATGATGATTAGTCTGCTTCAACAAGCTATCAAGGAAGACATTTTCATTCTGCTACAGCATGACAAAACTGCAAAGTCAATCTGGGATGCTCTTAAAGTCAAATTTGAGGGTAGTGAGAACATGATAAAGAGCAAAAAGGCATTGCTCAAGAAAGAGTTTGATTTGTTCAGCAGTCTACCAGGTGAAGATACGAAGAAGCTGATTGAACGTTATTGTCATTTGGTGCGATCTATGTCAATGCTTAGTATAAAAAAGGAACCTGAAGAGTGCGTAGACAAATTAGCTGATGCGTTACTGCAAAAAGAGTGGGGAACTTATTTGATGATTCTGAAAAACACAGGGGTTTATGATGGGTTAACAATTGGTCATTTTATCGAAAAGATTGAGGGTCAAGATTTGGAACAACAGAAGATCGCGAGGATGAATAGTCCAAGTGGTCAACAGGATGTAAAAATGTATTACAAAGGAAGTGTTCCGGTTCCAGAAGCTGAGAGAAGTCCGAAAATCCAGACTGCGTTTAGTGCTGGGGATTCTACAGAAAAGATTGATCAAAGTTCAAACAAAAGCAGCAGTGGTTTCTCATTATATCCGAGTGTCAATCCAAAGAGTTCATCAGAAAGCTTTCAGTCTCAAAGCACAAAGACAGGAAATGGTTATATGATTCAGTGCAATATCGCTCTAAATCTTCCAGAAGGTCAAAGTTTTTCAGAAGACACTGCTAAAGATCACATGGCTCTACTTGGTTCTGTATTGTTATCTTATGAAGGTCTAGTTGCAGGTCGGATCGGAAATCCTATGCTCACCAAAGAGGATTACGGTCAAATAGACGCAGAAGAGATGGAACTACTGGATATCAAATGGTGTCTTGCGAGTGTTCTTAGACGTGCTGAAAAGTTCAAAACGATTACCGGGAGAAATGACTTTCTTGATGCTCATGTATCTACTTTAGGTTTTGATAAATCTAAAGTTACTTGTTTTCGTTGCAGGGAGAAAGGCCATTTCAAGCGGGAGTGCAAGAACAGAGAAGCTAGTGGCGCTCAGAATCCGTTTGGAAAAGATGATTACTACCGGAAAGCCATTTATCAGCAAGTTGGTCAATCACAAGACTCACAGACAGCTCATGGTAGAAGAATCGAGGATCCAAAAAGAGCATGTGTGGTGGATTTTAACTGGAACAATTATATCTCTCCTGATAGCAAAGCATGCATAGTCGATCAAGATGATGAGAGGCTACCTGAAGGTTTCAGTTGGAATATGTTTGCAGATGAGAATGGGAATTTTAAAGCTTTCATTGCTAAGATTGTCAGAGAACCAGACATGTTTACCACATGGATGAAGTCTATTGGAGTGACTATAAAGAGTGTGGATGAAGAGTCTGATGTTTCTGATGAAAATTCAGAAAGTTCTGATGAAAGTTCACAGAGTTTAAATGAGAGTGTTCAAAATGTTGTTATTTCAGAAAAGGAAGTTGTATTTGATCAAACACCGTCAGATTCTGGTTTATCAGATGCTGATTATGAAAAATCTGTACAGTTTGATAAATCACCAGTTGATAGTAGCAGTGATGATGAGGAAGAAAAACACATTAATGTTGCAAAATCTCATCTTTCTCCTGAAAGTTTTCATTTCTATTTTGCAGATCGTATGGAGAAACTGAAGGAGAAACGAGCTGCTAAAGAGCAACAACTAAAAAAATCTGAAGATGTTGTTCAGAAAGAGAATGTTGAAGGTGTTATTGAGAAGATGATTGAAACTGAGAAGGTGAAAGAAGAAGAAAAGGTGGTTGAAGTGGTAAAGACAATCGAGATTGAGAAGATTGTTGAAGTTGTAAAGCCTTGCGAGAAGTGTTTGGAAACATGCAAGGATTGTGCAGCAAAAGACGAGATAATTGCTGAGTATGAAAAGAAGAGAGAGCAGTTACTGTTCAACCTCAACTATGTGAAAGAATCTTATGATGTCTTTAACAAAACAGTAACTGGTCTCCAAAAGACAAATTCAGAAAGAGAACAAGCACTAACGATGATGAATGTTGTAATGATGACAAAGCAGAAAGCCATCAACTTTTACATCGAAGAAAGTGCTAAATGGTAGCAAGAGTTAGAGACAGAAAAGATCGAGAATGAGAGAATTAGGCGTTTATTACAAAGTTATTCTAGTTCTGATTATCTCATTGATCGTATTAACCCAACTGTTGCAGGTATGGAAGCTTTTCAAGATGAGAAGCCGAAGAAAAAGAAAGATAGTGGTAAGAAACCGACTGTTAACTATAACAAGTGTCCGCCTCCAATTTGGGAAGGGTACTCTCCTAGAAAACCAAACGAGGAGCAACTTGAAAAAGCAGTCAATATAAAGCTAAAAACCGACACAACTGACGTTTTACCAGATAACATTGATGTCACGTTTACCTTGTCTGATACTGATCATGAGTCTGAGTTAATCAAAAAGGTGGTCGATCAGGTGTTGGATACTGAGGAGGAGTCTGAGTCAAAGTCTGAGTCTGGAGGGTCAAATTTGTCAGTCAACAGTCCAAAGTCGTCGGTTAAACGGTCTTATAGTAAAGAATTTTTGTTATCAAAAGCAAATTTGGATGATGAAGCATTTGAAGTTGCATACACTTTAAATGATTCGGACAAATTATACTCTGACAAAGAGTTTCCAATAAGAAGTGTTCGTTTTGACATGATCAAAAAGGTTTTCAAAATGACAGAAATTAATATTTCTGAAATAAAAGATTTAAATCTTACTGAAAAATCTAAAAAGTACACTTCAAGAGTTCAACAACGTCTAAACAAGAAAAAATGGTTACAATTCTGGTTCCGGTTTTCAAAAGAAACCAAACCAAAATCGTAGCTACAAAAAGAAAGGTCTTGGATTTATTCCACCATAAAATCATAAAAATTTGAAAAATTCTAAAACAAAAAGAGAATTTGTGTCAGGTGGAAGTGCAGAAGAGGAACAGAAGAAATCATTCTGGAGACAGTCAAATCAAGAATTTCTTGCTGAAAAGAAGAAGAATGGAACTAAAGTGTTTTATCAAAGAGAGACTCGTACCAGTTACAAGTGCAATGAAACTGGTCACATTGCATGGAACTGTCAGAAAAATGCTAAAACAAAACAGGGAGTTTCTCAGAAATTGAAAGAAAAGGTTGTTGATATTGAACCACCAACCGACAGACTTAAAATTTTTGAAAATTCAACTTATGAGGTTGGTGAGTGTTCTAAAAAGAATTTTTATAAAAAGAAAGAAAATGACAACCAAGTGTGGGTCGTTAAGAAAGTTGATGTGAATGTCGGCGATGAATCTGGTTCTACAAAGCCAGAAGAGCCACAGGTTGAGATGAATATTTCAGTGAATGATGATGAGTTTCCATCACTGAAATTTGAAGAAGTTAAACAGAAAGTTGGTAAAGTTGAAATCTCGAATCAGTTTTACAACAAGAATACTAAGTTTGATGTCGAGAAAACATTCAATGGAAGTGTTAAGAAAATTTTTGGGAAAATATTGAATGGGAAAGCTAAGGGGATTAAAGATTTTTATGCAACTAAAAAGGAAACTTATAACCCTACTGCGCAAGAATTGAAAGCCATCAAGTCTGAAAAGACTTGGATGGAAGTCTGTTTCCCTTGAAGTCTTAGGACTACGCCGGAGATCCCAAGTTTGTAATCGCGGATCAGGAATCGGCATCTTTCTTAGTAATTGATTGTGTGATTGAATCTTATAAAGTTTAAATTTTTACAGGATAAGTGTGATTTGCCGGAGCTTCCAGGTTGGTAAGTGTGAAGCAGGAATCGGCATCTTGATTAGTAAAATGGTTTGTGTAGATGTTTTATTCTTACATATGGTTATATGTTTTGAATATTCTTACAAGTGGTGAGAGGTTGATTCTGACAAATTGATTACTCAAGGTCATTAGTTTGAACTTGATGTAATCCTGATACAAGAGACTGAATGGACAAAATGAAGAACCAAACCCCTAACTTTACAAGTGGTAAAATCAACAAAACTTATTTTCCGGAAAAATCATTCTGATTAAAACAAACTTAAGTGTTTTGAAATCATCATGAGAAAATAGTTTTGTGAAAGGGGGAGTTCTGATTGTTTATGCCACGTGGATGGCGATTTGAAGCGATTCGATATCAGTTGTCAAGTTTATTGTACAGTTTGATTTCAAATTTACTTTAATGTGTTTGCATTTTAGGGGGAGTAGAAATTTTCAGAAAATCCAAAAACATTTGAAAATTTGAAAAAGGCAAAAACATGATAAAATCAAAAATGAGTTTTTGTGTCAAAGAAGAGGAAATGATAGTACATCAGTAGACAGTTACAGTATGCTAAAGAATTGTATTGTTTAAATAGCATTAAACGGTCTCACTGATGATATGCCGATAGGTTTTTACACATTTAGTAAAAATTTTCGGGATATAAACTAAATTCAAACTTGCTTATTTCGTGGGGAACACTACTTGGATATACAGGTAACCCCTGAAATCTTGTTTGAAAGGTCCCTCTTTCTGAGATACTAGGTCTTTATGCTCAGTGATATCTGGGGTATTATCCCGGGACTTCTGCTGAAAGGAATTTCTGACCTAGTCCCCAGAGAATACTTTCCGCATGCTTGAAATATAGCGCAGCCCTCAGCAAATTGATGAAACAATAAAATTGATAGTCATTGCTGTTGTAATCAAAAGATCCTCTAAAGGGGACCACCCAAAAGTCGAAGCCGTCATCTCTGCGTATCGAAAGATCGACCTGAGCTCTCATGGCCCTCGCAATTTAACCCTTACAGATATCATCTGTGGTATACTCACCTGTAAGAATATTGGGATCTGGATACGGGAGTATATTCAAGAGGTGGGACACATGAATGAGTTTAAGTTCTTAAAATATCTAACTCATATCCTGAATCAGTTGAAATTTGTGTGAAAATTTAAGTGGATCAGTATATTGGCAATCTAGGTGAATTGTTTAATTCTTAATGTGTAACTAAGCTCAACGGTACTTGTGACTTGTCAAAAACTGATATGATCCTCTTACACAAAATCACAAAAATATTGTCTGTAAATATTTCTTTATTGTATTTCTTTACATTCAAATTACAAAAAGATTTTCAGTGTGTTTTAGCATAAATTTTTGAAAAATCCAAAAAGATTTTCGACAACTGATGTTGGAGAGCTGATTGTCAAAATTCCAAAGTGCTAGACATGATGAACAAATGGTTTGGGAAAATGTGTTTTGAAAAGAAAAATGATCAAATTTTAAAATGATTCATCAAGATTATTGAGTTATTTTTGAGGGAGAGTCAGTGTTAGTGCATACATTGAATTGTTAAATGTGTGAAATTTACTTTTAGGTAGAGTGAGTTTGTGCAGGTTTAAGAATGAGCTGGATTGATGATCCTGACCTGGATGAGAGCTAGGTTATGATCTTGGAACAACCTCAGAAAGAGTCAGCCAGATTACGATCCTGAAGCAGATGATGCTGAAGAACTAACGGAATGCCAGCACATTGCATGAGAGAAAGAATGAAGCTCAAAGACTGATCAAGACTGAAGATGCAAAGACTTGACATGTGAGACTCGTCAACATCTGAGGGGGAGTCTGTTGGTGCACTACATCTGTCGACTTCTTCTTGGATCGAGTCTTACATTATATTGTATAGATTAGAGCGCGTTTTACAAGAAAATAGGAAGAGTGTTGTGATTAGTGAGTAGGTTTTGCTCATATGGTCATAGACTAGAGGTTCCGCTTATTTGTCACATGTGAGGTTTCGCTCATATGGACATGGTCATTAGAGCGAAACCTCGGCAACTATAAATAGGGGCACCTATGAGTGAAACCAATCAGTTCTGAAGATCTTGTATTCCACACCGAAGTGCTGCCGGTGTGAGGATTGAACTGTAAACGTTGTTAATCAATACAATAAGTGTTAAAAGTGAAGAATCAGCTGTTTCTACTTTGTTTCTTGTTATTCCGCACCTGAAACAGAGAAGAACACCTCTGAACGACTGGTTTGGGTCAGAATACGATCCTACAAGTTTTAGTTAGTTATTAGCTTAAAAGTCAAACCGTCGTAATTAACGTTTGACTTAGCGATTAATCATTAATGGTCCAGTGATTAGTCAAATTGAAGGTAGTTATAAGTTGGTAATTATGTGGGCAATAAACCCTTAAAAGGGCACCCGCTGATTCCCGTTCTAACTAGATCAAATGTCGGGTCAAAGTTGTTTAGAAAAAGTCAACAGAATGCTAAACTTCGAATTAACGCATAATTAACAACGTGGAAGGCGTGTAACCTATTTTATCACTCTTATAACTTGGTAATAAGTATAATAACTGGTCTAAGCTTGTTTGATCCGACAATTTTCTGTTTAGACCCGGTTCAGAACCGAAAGTCGCAAAACTTTGACTTTTGCTTTGACTTCAGTTCTGACCCGATTTAGATAGGTTTGTAAATGCCTTAGGACGTCCTTAGGACCAGGCTACATGTTGGTATAACCCTCTGTAGTTGGTTCGTTGATTGTCCGATTCGTTTACACGTTTCCGTTAATTGCTTAATGTTAGCCATAATGCCCTTTTGACCATAAAACAAGAATTTTAGAAATGTAAGAGGACAATAATCTTTGCTACTAATTTATAAACTTGTCCCTAAAATTTCACATCAGTTGGTGGTCTAGATTAGGAGTTATGCTCAATAGCGCACTTAAAAAGCTTTTTAGTAATTAAACGGCACAATTAGCATAAAGCCTATCTAAACCCAATTCTTGACACCAGACCTTTTACCCACTGATGTAATATAATATTTTGGGATTTTTAAAGATTTTTACATATTTTTAACCTGCTCATAACCTAAGGTTGTGGCGTTGATTCGGTAAATACCGATTATACCCTTTTGGTTATAAAATGAGTTCTACATAGTATTTTGATGCCAATCCAATTGCTACTGATTTTATTTAATAAATGAAGTATTTTGAACTTTATAACCTGTTCAAAAAACTCAAATTTCCTGTATAACCCGGAAATCGCTTAAAACGGCTTTTTACGCGTATTAAACACCTAGTATGGGTTTAAAACTATTTTGGCATACAAGACTTATTACCAACTGATATAACCTATTAAAATAAGTTATTTTACTGATGTATTCAGACCCGAATCTCAGAAACTTAAATAATCTCTTTTATAATCTTTAAAATGACCAAAATACCCCTACGAGGCTTAAATTGAGATTAAACTCGTTTTGGGCATAATGGAAGGTATCCTACTGATATCACAACATATTTAAGACATATTAACTTAGAAAAACCTATATATGACTCTTTTGGTTACTCGTTACGCACTTGTCGCGTTCGGATCGGCTTATGTAACTAGTTTACATATATTAGCCGAAACGGGTCAAACCATATCCTTTTTATCTCAAAACCCAGAATGTGTTTAAGTTACCCATATTAAACAAGCATACAAGCTTGTCGGGTCAAAACCACATTCTAAACTGGTCTTCGCTTTAGCATGCGTTTGAACCGTGTCTTTCTTTTGAAAACTAACCGGTTTAAGTCTAAGCTTAATTAAAGACCCGTTAGGATTCTAATAGGTTATTAAAAACCTTCATTCCAGATTAGGAGCCTTGTAAAAGCTACGTGCACTTACTGTATTGGACTTATACTTTGCTCAGGTAAATAGTCTTAACTTATTTTCCCTATACGGGCTTGGGATACGGTACTATAAAAAAAGTACTGCTTGGTCGGGTGTGTGTAGTCATTTAAATCGGATTGTGATTGATGTATTTGCATGACCCGTTTAATATGTATTATTTGGTGTATGGCTTTTGGGGGTTAAATGACCATGTCCCGGATATCCTTGGCATCATTTTACGAAATGGCCACGACCTAAGCACGGGGTGTAGGCGTACACCTGACAGAAGCATTATGTAAAAACTGGTAACCCACTTAAAGGAATCAACCTTGTGGGCATTATACCTGTGGCGTGTCAGTTAACTTAAGTTCGGCCCTACAACCGGCCCTAATGGACGACAAATGAGTAAAACTGTATACAAGATTATTTTTAAATAATTGTCCCAAGTTATAAAAGATATTTTGCCGAAGTGCATCCAAATCAATTTTCAAACTCTTTGCAAAATGAGTTAGTTAAGTTGTATTTACTAGTGTAAACTGACGTATTTTCTAAAAAGACTAAGTGCAGGTTCTAGACGAAATAGGCTGGCTACTCCAGGCATCATTACTCAAGTCTCGCAAGCTCTAGATGTCAAAGTCTGTTGAACAATGTTTCATTTTATTTTCGATCCGCCTGTGGATCCTTTACTTTCCGTTGTAATACTTGATATTACTTTATATTCGGATTGTAATATAATTATCTTTTGTTTCCGATGTGCATTTATATATTGTGTGGTTTGACTATGATGATATCAACTACGTCACGATACTCCCCACCGGGCCCACCGGTAATACGTGGAAATATCGGGGTGTGACATGTTGGTATCAGAGCCAACACTGAGTGAATTAAACACTAGCTTTTTGTGTTTAATCTCAGTTACACAGTTGCACATTCTTGAGTCTAGACAAGAACATAGGACAAATCCTAATTCGTTTTATTTTGTTCTTATTTGATTCCTTTGTTATTTTTCTGATTAGCCCTTGCATGGGCAAGTCATTTTCTGTAGAAGTCCCGTTTAGGGCAACCATATACTTGTTTAAAATTTAAATGGAACGATTATATTTAGAATATCATTCCTATATTATAAGATCTACCATTATAATAAAATGGCAATATCTAAAAAGGACAAGACATAGCCATATGTCACCTTAAGACAGGGCCAAGATGGTAGTTCCACAATTAGATTCAGATCCTTGCTAACATTTCAATTTAGGATTGTTCTGCGTTAAATATTAAAAAGAGTCTAAAGGGTAAAACCTAGCCTAAATGTCATTGCAGACATGGCCAAGATGGTAAAACTTATTCAAAAGATTCAAATCCTTGTTAAACATCTGAAAGCATATTAACATGCTTGGCAAAATGTGATACAATAAAATCACATAAGTTATTCTTAAATGGGTTATTCTAGATTCCTTTATTTATATAATCATCCCTTAAGGATTAAGTGCCCACGGGCTATAATTAACGTCCTCTGGACTAAAAACAGTGGTAGCCTACAACTCCCTGTCAAGAAAAGGTAATGAACTTTGATTCAAACCTTAAATGCCTCGATTTCGTAAAATCAGGGCTTATAAATTAAACTTGTCAACGTGACTAGGCTTTTGTGCTATTATTAACTTATAATTTAGGATTATGATAAAGATCCTGAACAATTTATATATTTAGCAAATTAACTAAAATGTGTATTAAAAACATGGTTAATAAATTGGTTAAAACGATAAAACTGTATAAGCTTTCGTATAAACCTTGTCCTTGTTTGATTTTATGTAGCAATTAAAGCTACATGGCTAGGTCAGAGGAAGAGAACAGTCATCCTTTGGAAAACCGCGATGATGATAAGATTAATATAACCAGAGGAGAGCTTCGTACACTGATTGATACAGCTGTATCTAAAGCTGTAGAGGAGCAATTTAGGGAGTATAGTGGGACGCATAGTAAAGCCTCATCTGTACCCCACTCTAAGTCTGTCCCTAAGACTCATTCGGGGGCTCACTGCAAGCCACCGCCCTCCAAGAAGGACGAGCCAAAGAAAGATGATGATCGAAACTCTTCAAATCATCAAAGTGATCCATCTTAAAGGGTCGTTCTGAATCAAGGACCCCGTGAAAAGGGTTACTCCTACAAATACTTTGTTTCCTGCAAACCCCAGGATTTCACTGGGGAGAAAGGGGCAATTGATTGTATGACCTGGTTGGATGAAATGGACACAGTTGTCGATATCAGCGGTTGTGCTGAAAGGGATGTAGTAAAGTATGTATCCCAATCGTTCAAAGGAGAGGCCCTAGCATGGTGGAAGTCTCTCATTCAAGCTGCTGGGAAGATCCCGCTCTACAACATGTCATGGGAACAGTTTGTTGCTCTCATTATGGAGAACTACTGCCCTCAACACGAGGTCGAGAGGATCGAGTCAGATTTCTTATCATTGGTTATGACAAACTTAGATTGTCAAGCTTACCTCACCAGTTTCAATACCCTGTCCAGACTGGTTCCTTACATAGTAACACCAGAACCCAAGAGAATTGCTCGCTTCATTGGGGTTTTAGCCCCAGAAATCAAAGCCAGTGTTAAGGCTTCAAGACCTGCTACATTTAGGTCAGCAGCTGATCTCTCTCTATCCCTTACTTTAGATGCGGTCAGGTTGAGATCGCTAAAGAATTCTGAAGAAAGTAAGAGGAAGCGTGAGGATGATAACTCATGAGGGTCAGAGAAGAAGCACAACGGAAACACTGATTCTAAGAAGTTTGGGTCTGGAAAGAATAGCCAGCGAACAGAGGAGAAGCCTAAGTGCACGACTTGCCAAAAACGCCACTTTGGAAAGTGCAGACATGAGTCCAATTCTAAGTCAGGATCACCTGCATGTGGGTTATGCAAGTCTAAAGAGCACAAGACGATAGAGTGCAAGAAGATAAAAGACGCAACATGCTACAATTGCAATGAGAAAGGGCACATTAAAACCACCTGCCCTAAATACGCCAAGAAGCCTGAAGAGGTCAAGAAGACCAATGCAAGGGTCTTCAGGATGGATGCAAGGGAAGCCGTCCAGGATGACAATGTGATCACAGGTACCTTCCTTATAAATGATATATATGCAAGAGTACGTTTTGATTCAGGCGCTGATAAGTCGTTCGTAGATAATAAGTTTTGTGAGTTGTTGAAATTGCCTGTTAAAACCTTAAGTGTGAGGTATGAGGTGGAATTAGCCGACGGAACCTTAGAAACCGCATCAACCGTGTTAGATGGATGTGTTATATCCATTAGGAACCACTCTTTTCCTTTGTCCCTACTTCCTTTGAAGTTAGCCGGTTTCGACATAGTTATAGGCATGGATTGGTTATCTCGTAACCAAGCCCAGATTTTGTGCAATAAGAAACAAGTGGTGATCAAGACTCCGTCTGGCAAGCCACTTACCATTCAGGGAGATACCCAGTATGGTCTACCTGAGCAAGTGTCTATGCTCAAGGCGTCTAGATGTTTGAAGAAGGGTTGTGTCATTTATATGGCACAAGTGACTATTGATGAGCCGAAGCCCAAGATTGAGGATATCCCTGTCATTTCTGAATACCCTGAAGTTTTTCCTGAAGATCTACCTGGTTTACCACCAGATAGGCAAGTAGAATTCAGAATTGACATCATCCCCGGGGCAGCACCTGTTGCGAGAGCGCCTTATAGATTGGCACTAACAGAGATGAAGGAATTGAGGACGCAGTTAGATGATCTGCTAGCCAAGGGTTTCATTAGACCTAGTTCGTCTCCTTGGGGAGCGCCGATCTTGTTTGTCAAGAAGAAGGATGGATCGATGCGTCTGTGCATCGATTACCGTGAGCTTAATAAGGTCACTATCAAGAATAGGTATCCTTTGCCCAGGATCGACGATCTGTTCGATCAATTGCAAAGCTACTTCTCTAAGATCGATTTGAGGTCAGGTTACCACCAACTGAAGGTTAGAGATGAAGACGTTCACAAGACTGCATTTAGGACTCGTTATGGTCATTACGAGTTCCTAGTGATGCCTTTTGGGCTCACTAATGCACCTGCCGCATTCACGAGTCTCATGAATCGCGTCTGCAAGCCTTACTTAGACAAATTTATCATTGTCTTCATTGAAGACATCCTCATCTACTCGAAGAATCAGGACGACCATGAGAAACATCTTCGATGTATTCTTTCACTACTTCAGAAGGAGAAGCTCTATGCCAAATTCTCTAAATGTGAATTTTGGCTTCGTGAAGTCCAATTCCTTGGACATGTTGTTAGTGAGAGTGGTATCCAAGTAGATCCCGCTAAAGTTGAAGCTATTATGAACTGGCAAGAGCCAAAGACGCCTACAGAGATTCGCAGCTTTCTAGGACTGGCAGGATACTATAGGCGATTCATTGAAAACTTCTCAAGAATTGCAGCACCCCTGACTTTACTCACCCGCAAGAAAAGCAAGTTTGATTGGGGGCCTAAGCAACAAGAATCTTTTGATATTCTGAAGCAAAAGTTAAGCAATGCACCTGTGTTGACATTTCCTGATGGAATAGAAGACTTTGTGGTATATTGTGATGCATCACACACCGGGATGGGATGTGTGCTTATGCAGAAAGGAAAGGTTATTGCCTATGCTTCACGTCAGTTAAAGGTGCACGAAAAGAATTACACCACCCATGACTTGGAGTTGGGTGCCGTTGTATTTGCACTGAAGCTCTGGAGGCACTATTTATATGGTGTCAAGTGTGTGATCTATTCTGATCACAAGAGCCTTCAACACCTGTTTAACCAAAAGGATTTGAACATGAGACAACGACGTTGGATGGAGACGTTGAATGATTATGATTGTGAAATCCGATACCATCCAGGCAAGGCAAATGTGGTTACTGATGCCTTAAGTCGGAAGGAAAGAGTGAAACCCATAAGAATCAATGCTAAAGGCATTGAGATAAAGAACGGTTTGAATGAAAGGTTGTTAGCTGCGCAGAAGGAAGTTGTGTTGGAAGCTAACTATCCTAATGAAAAGCTAGGAGTAACTGAAGAACAGTTATCTCATGGCAAGGACGGAATTCTGAGATTGAATGGACGAATATGGGTTCCAGTTTATGGGGGACTACGGGATGTTATCCTCCAGGAAGCCCATTGTTCTAAATATTCCGTTCATCCTGGAGCTGATAAGATGTACCAGGATCTGAAGGCAAATTTTTGGTGGATAGGCTTGAAGAAGTCTATAGCCACCTATGTAGCTAAATGTTTGACGTGTGCACAAGTCAAAGCCGAACATCAGAAACCGTCAGGTTTGCTACAACAGCCTGAACTTCCCACGTGGAAGTGGGAAATGGTGACAATGGATTTCATCACCAAGTTGCCAAAGATAAGGAAAGGCAATGATACTATATGGGTGATAGTGGATAGACTGACTAAGTCAGTACATTTCCTACCCATTAAGGAGACCTACAGCTCCAACATGTTAGCCCAATAATACGTAGATAAGATTGTAGCTCTGGATGGCGTACCTGTGTCTATTATCTCGGATAGAGATACTAGATACACGTCACATTTTTGGAAGAGTTTCCAACAATCTTTGGGCACGCGCTTAAATTTCAGTACGGCTTACCATCCCCAGACAGACGGACAGAGTGAGCGTACAATCCAAACGTTGGAAAACATGCTTCGGGCATGTGTGATCGACTTAGGTGGTAGTTGGGATAACCACCTACCCTTAATCGAGTTCTCGTATAACAATAGCTACCATACCAGCATCAAGACTGCGCCTTTCGAGGCCATATACGGTAGAAAGTGTAGAACGCCCATTTGTTGGGCGGAAGTTGGAGATGTCCAACTGACAGGACCGGAAATAGTTTTTGAAACGACGGACAAGATTGTCCAGATTCGAGACCGCCTGAAAGCTGCCAGGGATAGGCAGAAAAGCTACTCAGATTTAGGGCGTAAACCTCTGAAATTTGAGGTTGGTGATAAAGTGTTGCTCAAAGTATCACCCTGGAAGGGAGTGATGCGATTTGGTAAGAAAGGTAAGTTAAGCCCGAGGTACATAGGACCATTCGAGGTCATCGAATGTGTCGGATCA
This sequence comes from Helianthus tuberosus, assembly GCA_030545235.1. Classification (NCBI taxonomy): domain Eukaryota; kingdom Viridiplantae; phylum Streptophyta; class Magnoliopsida; order Asterales; family Asteraceae; genus Helianthus; species Helianthus tuberosus. The sequence goes on from CM060433.1 coordinate 164,980,215, forward strand.
GTTGCTTATAAGTTAAACTTACCTGAAGAGCTCATTGGTATTAACAATGTATTCCACATCTGCAATCTGAAGAAGTGTTTCACTGATGAATCACTAGTCATACCACATACAGATGTGCACATAGAAGAGAGCTTGAAGTTTGTTGAAAACCCTGTGTCGATCGAGGATCGACAGGTTAAGAAGCTTCAAAGGAAGCATGTACCGATCGTAAAGGTTAAATGGGATGCCCGTAGAGGTCCCGATTACACGTGGGAGGTTGAGTCCACGATGAAAGAAAAGTACCCTCATTTATTTCAGTAAATCTCGAGGTCGAGATTTCTTTTAAGGGGGTGAGGATGTAACACCTCGAAAATTCGTGTTCAATAAAATAACGACAAAACCACATTCTAAACCGGTCTTCGCTTTAGCATGCGTTTGAACCGTGTCTTTCTTTTGAAAACTAACCGGTCTAAGTCTAAGCTTAATTAAAGACCCGTTAGGATTCTAATAGGTTATTAAAAACCTTCGTTCCAGATTAGGAGTCCAGTAAAAGCTACGTGCACTTACTGTATTGGACTTATACTTTGCTCAGGTAAATAGTCTTAACTTATTTTCCCTATACGGGCTTGGGATACGGTACTATAAAAAAAGTACTGCTTGGTCGGGTGTGTGTAGTCATTTAAATCGGATTGTGATTGATGTATTTGCATGACCCGTTTAATATGTATTATTTGGTGTATGACTTTTGGGGGTTAAATGACCATGTCCCGGATATCCTTGGCATCATTTTACGAAATGGCCACGACCTAAGCACGGGGTGTAGGCGTACACCTGACAGATGCATTATGTAAAAACTGGTAACCCACTTAAAGGAATCAACCTTGTGGGCATTATACCTGTGGCGTGTCAGTTAACTTAAGTCCGGCCCTACAACCGGCCCTAATGGATGACAAATGAGTAAAACTGTATACAAGATTATTTTTAAATAATTGTCCCAAGTTATAAAAGATATTTTGCCGAAGTGCATCCAAATCAATTTTCAAACTCTTTGCAAAATGAGTCAGTTAAGTTGTATTTACCAGTGTAAACTGACGTATTTTCAAAAAGACTAAGTGTAGGTACTAGACGAAATAGGCTGGCTACTCCAGGCATCATTAGTCAAGTCTCGCAAGCTCTAGATGTCAAAGTCTGTTGAACAATGTTTCATTTTATTTTCGATCCGCCTGTGGATCCTTTACTTTCCGTTGTAATACTTGATATTACTTTATATTCGGATTGTAATATAATTATCTTTTGTTTCCGCTGTGCATTTATATATTGTGTGGTTTGACTATGATGATATCAACTACGTCACGATACTCCCCACCAGGCCCACCGGTAATACGTGGAAATATCGGGGTGTGACATCAAGGATGTTAACGAGGTTTAACGCAAGTGAGCTCGATGCTAGGGCTAGATACGAAGTACTTCAAACAAGACCGGAAGAATACCCAAGACAAGCATGCATGGATTTGTTAGCATTGGTGAACCAACTTGACCGCTTCAACAACCTTGTCACCGGCCCACTAAGAGTCGCTTTAACAACTCGACTTCGTTCCGTCCACGAGTGCATTTTGGAATTCTATAGCACCTTCACGTTTAATTCAAGGTGCGACCCATTTGACAATGATGGGGTAGCATTCCGATGTGGTGGAACTACGTACTCGATTTCAATGGCACAATTTGGGTCGATTGTCGGGTTGTATGCGGAGGAAGATGCGGGTAATGAGGAAAATACTGGAGGGATGCGAGGGATAGATGAGAACGATCGCCAAGCCGCGTGGGCCCAGATTGGTGAAGGGAACTACAATCCGAGCAGTACTAAGAGCACTAAGTTGAGGGACCCGCTCTACCGATACATCCATAGGCTCCTCGGCTACTCTCTTAGCCAAAGGCTTGATAGCGGTGGCGTTGTTGGGTTGAGAGATTTGGTTGTCCTCCACTGCATCCATAATCGCAGACACCTTGATGTTCCGTTCCTCCTGCTACGAAACATGCATTCTAACCGACTTGCTACTTCACCAACCCCTATCTTCTTTGGAGGATGGGTATACTGTCTCTTCAAGCACTTCACCAACATACCTCGGTCATTCGAAAGGAGCCCATGGTGTGGACATACACATTTGCCGCTCAATGAACCTAATTTATGAGGCTGAAGACGGGATGGTTAGCTTCCAAAGGATGCAGGGACATGCATGGAACCCGCAAGAGGCACTCGTCCTTCACGCTCCACAACATCATCAATACCAGTACCAGCCCCATGGTGATCCAGGCCAATCCTCCTCAGGAGGTGGTTTTCCTAACTTCCAAAGTTTATATGATTTATTGCAGGAAAACCTCATGTGCACTAGGAACACCTATAATATGGCGAGCAACACGTACAACCGGGTTGGAGCAATCGAGAGAAACATATCCGATATCCAAGATGATATTGGAAATATCCGGGAGTACATTACGGGGCATGGAGGGGATGGTGATGACGAGGACATGGACTAGGCGGGAGTGGCGGAGGAAGAAGTGGTTGGTTAGTGATCCCACAGGTTAACCCTTTTTATCTTGAACAATTTCCGGCCTGCGTGCCGTGTGTCGAACAACTTACTTTCCTTTAACTCTTTTTATTTTCTGCATTTGTTTTTCTTTCTAACTTTGTGATGGATGGGATGTTGAACTTGGTAATTTAGGATGTTTTCTATGGTTTGGTGTAGTGTTTATTGCTAAAACAGGTACATACAAGGCTTAGAGCACTAAACCTTAGTGCTACTAAAGCTGGGACAGGAAAACCAAAGCCAGAAACATGTTTTTCAACCTTGCAGATTGTCTACACGGGGTCCTGTCCAGCCGACACGCCCCCGTGCCCACTTCCCCAGGCCTGCTGTTTGTCTAAATCTGCAGACTTTTGATAGACACGGGGTCATGTCCAGCCGACACGCCCCCGTGTCCACCTTCTGTAAGTTTTCGTTACTGGCACCTGAAGACTGGGTCGTGTCCAACGAACACGGGGCCGTGTCCAACGAACACGGGGCCGTGTCCAGGCGCCCAGTAACACAATTTTTTGCTTTTTCACACCCTTTTACACATTCAATCAACCTAAAAACTTATTTTTGGGACACATTGAGGACAATGTGTAATTTAAGTGTGGGGGGGGGGATGCTAAAACCTTGAATCTTGCAAGTCCTAATAACAAGCCTTACACAAAACTCTATTGGAACCGCTAATCACCCCAAATTTTTTTTTTCAAAAATTTTCATTTTTTTACTTGTCTAGGTTTAATTTGGGAATTTCAAAATTCTAAAAAGGTTATATTTTTACAAATTTACAACCGATAGCGTCGTGATAAAAAGAACCAACATAAGAAAATTATGAAAAGGCATGACAAGCTTAGTTAAAATTTAATTATATATACTTGATCACATAAAAACTCATTCCCACAAAAGTGAGTTTTAGCCTTTATTGAGCATACAAATACATATCTTTAAACTAAATGCTCATTTTTTGTTTCTTGTGTGAATAGCCGCTTGGTTCTTACAACTCTAGAACTTGCCACGATGATACATTCCCGGTCCTTACCAACTTAAACCCGAGTAAGTAAATGATGGAGGCATTAGGACTAACCATTTTTTTCTACACCATTATTTTTTTTACCACCTACCCAAAATCCCCCTAGTTAACCCCTTTGAGCCTAAATCTTTTCATTTCTTAACCCAAACCAAACACTCACCCACCAAAACCTTTTTATTTTTAACCCTTTTGTTTTAGTGACAAGCTCGGTTTTTCGTATGACTTTTCCTAAAAAAACGATGATTGATGATGAAGCAAGAGAGAAATAAACAAACAAGTTTATCAAAAATAACTTTGTTTGAATAAAAGATTCATCAAAATAAAAGTTGAAATTTTTTTTATAGAAAGTCTTACGAAAACTGACGCTTGTTACGCTTTTCGCCCTTTCACTAACCACTAACCCAACCACCTACCTTGAACCCAAGCCTAACCCTTCACCCAAAAGTCCTCTTGATATTTACAAAGGTATATAGTTAAAAAGGAGGAGGATTAATTGCTTGGCAAGCCTATGGTAGGAGTAAGTTCCATGCCGCTCTCGAGTGATTCACCAAAATACATCTTTGGCCGAGTGTTGAGTGATCCCCCGTGAGGTATGTGAACTTGTATATAAATAGAATTTTAAAGAGGCATGTTATGCCCTAATAAGTAATTTGTCTTATGAAAAGTTTTAAATAAATCATGACGAATAGGATTGTAAATAAAATAAAAATAAAACTTAATAAAGAATCTTGGAAATCCCGACACTCTATGACAAGCCCAAAAACCTTCTTTTCTACCAATTCCATTTGGGAGTGTAAAGCCACATTATAAAGAGTTTTGCTTGAGGACAAGCAAAGATTCAAGTGTGGGGGTATTTGATGTGTGCAAAATGCAACATATAAATTACATCAATTGTGGCATAAAACTAACCCTTTTTTAGTACTAATGTTGGAAAAAGTGTGCTTTTGTCTTCCTTTTGTATTTTCAGGATTAAATGAGCTCAAATTAACAAAAGAAGCAAATAGGAGTGCTTGGCTCAAATTCGCAGAATCCAGGCAAATCTTGATAGTACAGATATGCTTCTGCACACGGGGTCGTGCCCAGCGGACACGGGGCCGTGGTCAACTAATGCAGACAAAAGAAATTAATGAAGACAGAGAAGGATGTGGACACGGGGCCGTGCCCGAGCTTCTGTTCAGCCTATAAATAGGAGTGCTTGGCTCAAGCTCAAACCATCCCTTGGCACACCACCTCTCTCACACTTCACCCACCACCCACCACCATCACAACACCATCATCCACCACCATCATCCATTGTCCATCATAGAGTGTGTGAGTCGTCTCGGGATCCATGATTGATCGTAAGAGTTCTTGACAATCAAGGCCATGTTTGCCTAAGTCTCTTACATCACTTGGTGAAGACAAAGTGTCTAGTGTAATACTTTTTATTTTTAATCTTTTCACACTTTTTACTTGGTTATGTATTAATGACTTTAATAACTAGTTTCTTATGTTGAAGGTGATTCTTCCTTATCGTTTGTCCGTGGTGTCTTGACATTATTTTACTGTCTATATAAAATAAAAGATTTTCACCATTCATATCTCCACGGTCTATATGGAGGTATGTTGGCTACCTGGTCAGGGGTTAAGGGAACAGTTTGGTAAGAGTCTTGCCATTGTTCAGTGTATAGATCCTGCAAAGGACCTGGGTCAAATTTAGTAGGACCTCCTTCAATACTTAACGGTATTGGATGGCGGGGGTCCAAAATCTTTGATCCCCTCATATGTAAGTTACTATTAATACTTTAACCTGGCTACTTAGGACTGTATCCCTGCTGACTTAGACTACTTAGCCGAGGGTAACGTCGCCTTCAAAAGAGGGGCCTACCATAATATGCATTAATAACTTAATTAATTATCTTTCAATAATCCGACCCTTTAGGATTGTATCCTTGCTGACTCAAACTACTGGTTGAGGGTAACGTCACCTTCAAAAGAGGGGCCTACTACAATAACTAAGATAATCTCTTAAAAAGTGCAAAAGTGCGGAAATAATCAAAGGTTACACTAAACACGAGTCGGAGCCAAGTGATTCATCTTGTCTATCTGTTTTTATTTTTACTTTTATTTTCAGCATTTTAGTTAGTTTTTATTTTTCTTAGTTTAAAACCTTTTTCTAAACTTTTTGATTTGATCAGAAGTTGAGGATAAACCGGTACTAAAAGCTCTTGTGTCCTTGGACGACCTCGGTATCTTACCAACACTATACTACGCTCACGATGGGTGCACTTGCCCATATGTGTGTTTAGTGTTAGTAAATATCGTGTTTTATAAATTTAAAACTTGGCTAAAGAAAGTGTAAAAGGGCTTAAAATAAACATTAAAACCATAACACACTTCACGCACATCAGTAGTCGTTGGGGTTCTATGTCGGGGAGGGTATAACTAATGTAAATATTAGGTTATTATACTAACGCGTGTGCATTGTTTAATTAATAGATTATAACCAGGAAAAACACCAGGAAAAGTCTAAACTAGCAATGTGAGTAATCTCCTTTTTACCAACTATTTTTACAAAACGTTAATTATTTTACAATGTGATTAGCGGTGATTGAGTCTTTGTAATTCTTCAATTACTGTCGGTATGTTGGGGTTTTGTATACAAAATGTGGAACACGTTACCATTGGACAACGAGATAGCCAATGTGTAATATGCCCCACCAGTCAGGATTGACAGTACTGAATGAGTAATTGTGAAGATATAAACATTGTAATCGCTCTCAATACTGTGAAATGATAAAATCTGTTTTGATTAAACCGGGATTCACTCACCAGTATTTCCCACTGACAAAATGTTTTTAAACGTGTTTCAGGTAACAAAATATGAAAGCCAAATATAAGCCAGCTGGAGAGCACTGAAGGCTTAGAAAAATGTGGCTATAAAAGTTACCTACTAAAGAAAGATGTTTTATTCAATAAATTAGGGTTTATCCCTATAAACATGTTTGTAATGAAAACATGGGTTTTATCCCATTATGTTTATTAATATAAAATGTGGTGTTTACTCTGATAAAATATTTCCTAACTACGGTCCTGATGAAAATTCCGCTGCCAAATAATGATAAACACCGATACCACCATCTCTGAGTAGGTCGCGGCCGCCCGCCTCCTGAGGCAGGGGTCAGGGGTTGCGACAGAATGTGGTATCAGAGCTAGCCATTGATTTCACCAAAAAAAGGTGTTCTGCTGAAATTAAAAATTATAAATTTTGTTAGGAAATAGTCAATGAAACTATGTGCATACGTGTAGATTATTATTTTGTGTTATTTGACAATTTGTTAGTTTACAGTATGAGTGATCAAGGACCTTCGGACGCTTACCGTTAACTGTCCAACTATGGTAGGGACGAAGGAACCTCTTCGCAGTCTACCCCCTCGGGGTATTCGGCTGATACGGAATAAGGGATTTTCGTGTTCAAAGCACAATCTGAGGAGCCATTCCCTCCCAAGAAGAGAGGATGGTTCAACAGAGGAGCTCATGAGCGTAGAAAGAGGATGAGGAAGTTGCAACAGCAGCGGGCCTTAGCAGCGGCCAATAGAGAAATGAATCTTTAAACCCAGGATATACTCAATAGGAGATTGGCAAACTTCCACATACTAGCAACTATAGCCGCCGACCCTAATCTAGAACAACACATAGCACCACAGCCACTGCAGTTGTTTCCAACACAATCTATGGAAATAGAGATTGACCCAGCTGACCAGAACCCACTACCTAACCTAGACCCAACTGAAATCCCTAGAATCCCAGCACCCCATCCCCCAGACTATGACCCATGGTTTGACGACCACAGGGATTACCAGCAACGTTATCCAATCCCAATAGAGGAGCCCATACAAGATCTAGTAGGACCCTACCCAGACCTTGACCCTCTAGACCCCTATTATGATAACGATCAATATATCAGGGAAATTCTAGAGAACCCATACCCTCAGGAAGAACCGATTCCCCAGTTCCCTGACCCCATACCAGCACCAGCACCACTCATGAGTACTGAGAACCTACAGGAACTCCGCACCTTTGGTGAGGAGATATTAGAAGGAAGTGAGAGGATGAGACAGATAGGGGAAAGACTCGTCTGGAAATATGACGAGCGCAACATGCAATACTGGATGAACCCCTATCAGTAGTAATAGCAATAATATATACATATATATGCATACATATATATATATATATGTGTGTGTGTGTGTGTGTGTGTGTGTGTATGTTTGAAAAAAAAATATTTTCCAAACTAGAATAGATAATCTTATAATTATTGATGCGTACTAGTATTGTAATTTGAATTTCAGTTGTATTTATAATAGATATAGATGCATAATATAAAATAGAGTAAAGGTCGCAATGACAACGATTTTGGATCAATGTGTTGTCATATGATTATTCGCATTCAATATTGTTTTGTGATATTAATACTTGGTAAATGTTTAAAATTCAGATGGCCGACAATGCAAATCGGGAAAACCAGAATAATGAAAACCAGATAAATAACAGTGCTATTCGACATATAGTATCCCAAGGAATTAGAGATGCTATGCCAGCTATCATTCAAAATGTTAGGGAAGCAGAAAATAATAACAGTAATAGTGGAAGTAAGTGAACAGATACTGAACCCAGTCACAGCATGAACAATGGACCGTTAATCCGATTGCCAATTCCAAAAAGAAGAAGGACCATGTCCTATGGTTGTTCTTACAAAGAATTCTGATCCTGAAAACCAATAGAATTCTCTGGCAATGAAGGAGCCATTGCAGCTCTACGCTGGTTAGAAAAGACGGAAGCAGTCTTAAAAATAAGCAAATGCGCAGAAGGAGATAAAATAATGTTTGCTTCCAATCTATTTAAGAATGCAGTTCTAGAATGGTGGAACATTATCCTCCAGGCTAGGGGAAGTGACAGAACATATAATATGGAATGGATTGAGTTTAAGAATATGGTGGAAAGGAAATTCTGTCCTCCTAATGAAAAGGAGCAGATAGCTAATAAATTCTTAAACCTTAGAATGACTGGAGTAGATAGTAAGGGTTACACTACTACATTCTTTGAATATGCTAGAATAGTGCCAACCCTAGCATCACCAGAACCAGTGTTAATCTCCAGTTACATATGGGGATTAATTGGTGAGATTAGGCATGTAGTCAAGGCAGCTAGACCACCGACTATAGAAGAAGCTGTAGAACTAGCAAACACCCTGACTGATAAATTAGTGCGTACCTAAGAAGAGAATCAGAGGAGGAACCTAGCTCAAAGGCTTACCCAGGAATTCCGCTACGAAAATTTCAATCGTGGGAAAAATGTAGGTTCTACCTCTGCCCCTTACTGCAAATATTGCAAAAGAAAGCATTCGGGAAGATGCTCTATATATTGCAATTTTTGCAAAATATCGGGACACAAGGAAGAAGACAGCATGAAGAAATCTAACAATCGGATATGCTACAACTGTGGAGAACAAGGTCATATCAAGCCGAACTGTCCAAAACTAGCTCCGACCACGAATAACAAGACTACTAAAAATGCTAGAGCATTTGTTCTGACTGCAGAAGAAGCCAAAATGATCCCGAATGTGATTACCGGTACGTTTTTAGTTAATGACGTTTTGCTAAAGTATTATTTGACTCTAGTGTAAACCAAAGTGTTATTAATACTTCATTTTGAAAAATTCTCAACCAACCATTAACTAAACTTCAACAAGAATGTTTGGTAGAAACAGCAAATGGAGAAACCATTAAGATTTCTGAAATCTTGCAGGGAGCAAGAATAGAAATTCTAAATCAAAAGTTTATTGCAAACCTGTATCCAATGAATCTGGCAGGAGGAATGGATTGGTTAGTAGCCAATAAAGCCAGTATTCTATGTGATCAAAAGTCAATACAGGTAAATTCACCAAAAGGTGAAAAGATCACAATTAAAGGAGATAAGCCAACTAGACACACAAAATTCATCTCTGTGATGAAAATTGCAAGTTATGCAAGAAAAGGGTCACTAGTGTATATGATTTCTATAATCATTCACACTAAAGGAAAGGAATTAAAAGATATCCCCGTAGTATCTCAATTTTCAGATGTATTTCCAGAAGAACTACCAGGACTATCACCAAATAGGGAAGTCGAATTCAGAATTCGGCTGCTACCAGGAACAGCACCAATTGCTAAAGCACCTTACCATTTGGCACCTGCAGAAATGCAAGAGTTAAAGAAACAGTTAGACGAACTGTTGGAGAAAGGATTCATACAGCCAAGCTCATCGCCATGGGGAGCACCAATCTTGTTCGTTAAAAAGAAAGACAGATCAATGCGTATGTGCATTGATTACCGTGAATTGAATAAGGTCACGATTAAAAATCGGTACCCATTACCGAGAATCGACGATCTGTTTGATCAACTACAAGGAGCTCGATTTTTCTCAAAGATCAATTTACGCTCAGGTTATCATCAATTAAAGGTACAGGAAGAGGACATTCCTAAGACCGCTTTCAGGACAAGGTATGGCCATTATGAATTTACTGTCAGGCCATTTGGTTTAACCAATGCCCTAGCCGCATTTCTGGACATGATGAACCGAATATGTAAGCCATATTTGGATAAATTCATAATTGTCTTCATAGATGATATTCTAATTTACTCTAAGAGTCAAGAGGAACATGCAGCGCATCTGCATGCACTTTTAAATTTGCTGAGAAAAGAAAAGCTTTACGCTGAATTTTCAAAATGTGAATTTTGGTTAGAAGAAGTGCAGTTTCTTGGACATTTAGTCAACCACGAAGGAATTCATGTGGATTCCAAAAAGATTGACGCAATTAGTAAATGGAAAGTCCCTGAATCACCAACCGAGGTTAGAAGTTTTTTAGGACTAGCCGGTTATTATAGAAGATTTATCCGAGATTTTTCTAGAATAGCAATTCCCTTAACTAAACTAACCTGTAAATCTGTTAAGTTTGAATGGGGACTAAAACAAAAAGAAGCCTTTAAAATTCTTAAGCAAAGATTAACCAACGCACCCATACTAGCGTTACCAGAAGGAACTAAAGACTTTGAAGTCTATTGTGACGCTTCTAAGTTAGGTTATGGGTGTGTGTTAATGCAACGCCAAAAGGTGATAGCATATGCTTCTAGACAACTTAAGAATCATGAAGAAAATTATACAACACATGATTTAGAGTTAGGAGCTATAATTTTTGCCCTTAAGATTTGGAGACACTATTTATATGGAAATAAATTTGTTGTCTTCACTGATCATAAGAGTTTAAGGTACATTTTGGGCAAAAAGAACTGAATATGAGACAAAGACGCTGGATGGAATTTCTTAGTGATTATGATTGCAATATCCAGTATCATGAAGGAAAGGCTAACGTAGTTGCTGATGCTTTAAGTCGAAAGTATCATGAAAAGCCAAAAAGAGTACGTTCTCTTAAATTAAATCTACAAGTGGATTTAAATGACCAGATTAGAGAAGCATAGGAATCAGTAATCAAGGACGATACTGATAAATTGAAAGGTATGATTAAGGAATTAGAACAAGAAACAGATGGAATTTGGAGATTTCATAAGAAAAGGATGTGGATACCTAAATTAGGAAACCTGCGCCACTAAATATTAGAAGAAGCCCATAAGTATAAGTATACGATGCATCCTGGAAATGATAAGATGTATCAGGACTTAAGAAAAAAATTCTGGTGGATAGGAATGAAAAAGGATATAGCAACTTATGTTGCCAAATGTCTAACCTGTTCACAGGTAAAAGCTGAACCTCAGAAACCCTCAGGTTTATTACAGTAATTGGAAATGCCTGTATGGAAATGGGAATTGATAACAATGGACTTTGTTACCAAATTACCCAAGACACGAAAAGGTAATTATACAATCTGGGTGATTGTAGATAAGCTAACTAAATCTGCTCATTTCTTGCCGATGAAGGAAACATTCGGTATGGAACAATTAGCCAAATTGTATGTAAATGAAATAGTTTCATTACATGGAATTCCTTTATCAATTGTTTCAGATAGAGATAGCCGTTTTACTTCTCATTTTTGGATAAGTTTCCAAAAAGCAATAGGAACCAAGCTGAATTTAAGCACCGCTTATCATCCTCAAACGGACGGACAAAGTGAAAGGACCATTCAGATAATGGAAGATATGCTTAGAGCTTGTGTAATTGATTTCGGAGGAAATTGGGATGATCATTTACCATTAATAGAATTTTCTTACAATAACAGCTATCATACCAGTATCAATGTTGTACCTTTCGAAGCACTTTATGGACGAAAGTGCCGAACTCCAGTCTGTTTGGCAGTGATTGGAGAAAAGAAATTGTCTGGACCTGAAATAGTGCAAGAAACCACAGACAAAATCATTCAAGTCAAGGAAAGACTAAAAGCAGCACGCAACCGACAAAAGAGTTATGCTGATAACAGGCGAAAGCCGTTGGAATTTCAAGTAGGTGACAAAGTGTTATTAAAAGTCTCTCCTTGGAAAGGAGTGGTGAGATTCATCAAGAGATGAAAGCCCCAGGTATGTTGGACCTTTTGAGATTATCAGAAGAATAGGACCTGTAGCTTATCAACTACAACTGCCATAGGAAATGGCAGGAATACATGATGTATTTGATATATGCAATCTCAAAAAGTGCTTAGCTGATGAATTATTAGTAGTACATCTTAAAGATATAGAGGTAAATGAAAAGCTTAAGTTTGTAGAAAAGCCTCTACAGATTGAAGACAGAAAAGTCAAGAATCTCAAACACAAGAGACTAGTCCTAGTCAAAGTGAAATGGGACTCCAAGAGAGCGCCAGAATATAATTGGGAGCTTGAATCAGAAATGCAAAGGAAATATCCACACCTGTTCCAGTAGACCTCGAGGACGAGTTCTAAAACAAGGTGGGGAGGATGTAACAACCCACCTAAAAATATTTACCGACACACCTAAAACATTTAAAACATCCCTTGTAACACCCGTCTAATATTTACTTGAATTTGGTAGTAATTCATACCATTATATAAAACGATATCTAACTTGTAACATAGATTCCAAAATAAGGTTCAAAAGTATCAAAACATTAGTCAAGTAAAGACCAAGTTGAACATTTAAAAGTTTCAAAATATATTGTTTACAACCCATAAACATTGTCTATTAAAAGTTAAGTCATTGCGGAAGCATTCAAAATGAGTGTTCGGTTCTTCGACATTAGCTTGATCGCCATCCGGATAGTCCCCACTTTTACCTAAGGTCAAAACCATCCAAAATGTTAGTTTTGACAACAATTTGTATCATACAAACAAGTCCTAGCATCAAAACATGAGAAAACAAACATTTTTCAGAAGTTACCCTGCCGCGTGTCGCGGCAGGTTTCGTTCAATGCGTCGCGTGGCGTGGCGACTCCCGCGTGTCGCGGAGGATCCTTGTGATCCTGTCGCGTGGCGTGGCAGGAACGGTTTTCCAGCAAATGCAGGGTTGAAACCTGCATTTGCTGCCAGCTCCGGAAATTCTGAATTTCAACTTCAATTGACCATAACTTTTGACTCGTAAGTCCGTTTTAGGTGATTCTTTTTCCTATACGTCTGTAAATTCATTACCGACGTGCCTATTACGATTATCATACCGAAAAATTTATTTACGGACCGAAAGACTATATGTCATTATGTAATTATTCGACCCATTCTAACCTTACTCATTTTACTACCATTTAACTAATAAACCTATGGCGCCTTATGCCCAACATCCGGGGCTTATTATCACCCGCATTTCTTACCAATTTCATGGTTTAATGCCTTTGTGATTATTATCGCCATTATCAACTACTAGAACGTTTAAAGCTACAATTTTCACAACTAATAGATCCGTTGGCTCATCTCGTGGAACCCTCCACTTATGATGACTACCAATTGGTTCGTTGACTATACTAAGTCTAATATTTCACATTCCAACCATAATCAATATAAATTCAACGCAGATTTCGATTCAACAATAAGATTTACAAAACTTATCAACAACTCGCTTAATGTAACCAATCAAGTTACGTACCTTCAATGTAGGCCTTTCAAACGTGATTCGCCACTCGCTTGTCCACTTGACGCTCCTGCGTCCTTTCCTATAGAGTTCATTAATGACATGTTTAGAACTCTCTTTAAATCATAATTCGCATAATACACCAAAACATCATGATTATGCGTTTAAACTTGGAATTTCAGTTTTAAGCCTTCATAGAGGCATTTCAACAAACACTTCAAGGGCAGATTTTTACATGATTAAACATCAAATCTCTAGTTTATCATTTAGCCCTAATTTCACATCATTCAACCTTTACATGATTGTTAACTTCTAATTTTCTGAAATCACTTCAAAATTGTCAATTTACACTAGATCAACAATCTATTTCCTAGTGTGCATCAAATTACACATAACCCACTAATCACCTACAATGGTGTTCATAGGTTTCACTAAAATTTCATATGATTTCAACTTGTATTTGTCTAGGGTTTGTCTCTAGACACTATAGTTGTTCCTAAATCATCATAATACACACATGCAACCATAATTTCAGATTTTTCCCAATTCATGAGAATTTCAAGTTGAGAGTTTTCATTAAATTTTACATACCTTGTAATCCTCTTGCGATGAGGATCACGATTCTAAGCTCGGATTTCGTTTTGGACCAGATTTGCACCTCCAATTTGAGAGTTTTAGTGAGTTTCTAGGGTTTGGAGCATGGGGGTCGCCCTGCTCTTCCTTCTGATCGACCAGACCCTCTTTTGGGGTGTTTGGTTTATTTTTATTTGTTTTATCAATTTTAGTTTCAATTTTAACAACTTAGGTCCCTCCACTTTGTTCAACATATAGTTTGGTAGCTTTTAACCCTATTATAAGTTATTTTTAGACTTGTAACTAACTAGGTTAAAATTTCCTAGTTAGTAAATTCCCATTTATTTATACTTTATAATTCTAATATAAAGTTTTATATTTTCGGGGTGTTACAAGTCCACCCCCCTTAAAAGGGTTTCGTCCCCGAAACCGAAGTACGTACCAAATAATGTAGGGTGGAGTCGTCGCATCTCCTCTTAGTGTCCGAACCTTTCCTTTGCTCCCATTTGACCTTGACTTGATTAATCACCTTGTTCCTCAAACTCTTCTCTTTACGATCTAAAATCGCAATTGGTTTTACTGCATAGTTGAGGCTGTTATCCACCTCGATATCATCGTAGTGGATACGAGCAGTTTCGTCTGCGAAACATTTTCGGAGATGTGACACGTGGAATGTGCTATGAATCCCACTCAACTCCTCGGGTAATTCGAGACGATAAGCTACTTTACCAACCCGTTCAGTGATTCTGAATGGCCCAATAAATCTTGGGCTCAATTTTCCTCTTTTTCTGAATCGTATTATCCCCTTCCACGGCGATACTTTCAGCATAACCTTGTCGCCAACCTGGAATTCGATTGGCCTGTTCCTTTTGTCAGCATACGCCTTTTGTGTATCTTGGGCCGCTTTCAAGTGTGCCCGAACCATATTAATCTTTTCATTAGTGGCTCGTACTACATCTTGGTGGGCTAGTTCACGTGGACCCACTTCACCCCAACATACCGGGGTTCGGCATTTCCTACCACAGAGCATTTCGTACGTTGCCATCTTAATACTAGCATGGTAGCTGTTGTTATACGAAAACTCGACTAATGGTAGGTAAACATCCCAACTTCCTCCAAAATCGATTATACACGCCCGTAACATGTCCTCCAATGTTTGTATTGTTCTTTCACTCTGTCCATCTATTTGAGGATGGTACGCAGTGCTAATGAACAATTTGGTTCCCATTTGCTCTTGGAAATCTCGCCAGAAATTTGAAGTGAACCGGGTATCCCTATCAGACACAATGGATACCGGTACTCCATGACGTGCTATTATCTCATTAGTATAAACTTCCGACATCTTTTCTGACGTATAAGTCTCACGAATCGGAATGAAGTGAGCACTTTTCGTCAGTCTATCCACCACTACCCATATGGCATCGAAACCACGATTTGTCTTAGGCAATTTGGTTAATAGGTCCATTGTAATATGTTCCCATTTCCAAACCGGGATTTCTAACGGTTGGAGTTTACTGTATGGTTTTTGGTGCTCCGCCTTGACTTGTAGACATGTCAAGCATTTTTCCACATACTTCGCCACATCCCTCTTCATTCCAGGCCACCAATAATTTTGCTTTAAATCATTGTACATTTTGGTCGCTCCCGGATGAATTAAATATCGGGATTTATGAGCTTCATCAAGTAGAAGCGCCTTCACCCCACAAGTATTTGGAACCCATATCCTCCCGGATCGAGTCTTCAACCCGTTATTCCCATCCGTCAAATCTTTCAACTGACCGATTATTCTTTCCTTCTTCTAATTCTCCTCTTTTACTGCTTCTAATTGCGCCTCTCGAATACGTTCAAGTATACCCGAGGTCACCACGAGCTGCATCGACCTTACTCGTATTGGGACATAGTCCGCTTTTCTGCTCAGAGCATCCGCTACCACATTTGCCTTTCCGGGGTGGTAATGTTTTTCACAGTCGAAATCTTTCACCGTTTCTAACCATCGCCTTTGTCGCATATTTAACTCCTTCTGATCGAAGAAGTATTTTAAACTCTTGTGATCGGTGAATATGGTGCACTTTACCCCATATAGGTAGTGCCTCCATATTTTTAAGGAAAATACCACCGCAGCCAACTCAAGATCGTGCGTGGGATATTTCTTCTCGTGTATCTTCAATTGTCTCGAGGCATAAGCGATAACTTTGCCCCGTTGCATCAAAACGCATCCGAGCCCCGATAGTGAAGCATCCGAATAAACCACCATATCTTCGACTCCGTCTGGCAATGTCAGTACCGGAGCTTGAGTTAACTTTTCTTTTAGCATCTGAAACGCTTTTTCTTGATCGACACCCCAAATGAACTTTTCTTTCTTTTGGGTTAGCTTTGTTAGCGGTGACGCAATGTTGGAGAAATCTTGAATGAATCTCCTATAGTATCCCGCAAGTCCCAAAAAGCTTCTAATTTCCGAAGGGTTCTTCGGGGGATTCCATTTTGACACAGCCTCGATCTTTGACGGATCCACCAATACTCCGTCGGCACTTATGATGTGGCCAAGAAATTGTACCTCTCGTAACCAAAAGGCACATTTAGAGAATTTTTCATATAACCTCTCTCGCCTAAGTGTCTCCAACACCTCTTGTAAATGGTGTGCGTGTTCAGCTTCGCTTTTTGAATATACCAAAATATCATCGATAAACACAATGACCGACTTATCCAACATTGGCTTGCAAACCCGGTTCATGAGGTCCATGAAAGCCGCGGGTGCATTTGTTAGCCCAAATGACATTGCGAGGAATTTGTAATGTCCGTATCTCGTACGGAAAGCCGTCTTCGGCACATCTTCCTCCTTGACCTTTAATTGGTGGTACCCCGATCTAAGGTCAATTTTTGAAAACCAGTTCGCACCTTGTAATTGGTCGAATAAGTCATCTATCCTCGGAAGCGGGTATCGATTCTTTACCGTGAGTTTGTTTAACTCCCGGTAATCAATGCACATGCGCATGCTTCCGTCCTTCTTTCTCACGAACAGTACCGGTGCGCCCCAAGGAGACACACTCGGCCTTATGAATCCCTTGTCCAGCAGATCTTGAATTTGGGACATCAACTCTTGTAATTCCGACGGTGCGAGTCGGTATGGTGTTTTAGCTACGGGTTTTGCGCCCGGAATCAATTCGATCCCGAACTCTACTTCCCGTTCAGGCGGTATCCCCAGTAAATCCTCTGGAAACACATCTTCATAATCTCGTACTACCGGTACATCTTCAATCTTCCGTGATTCTTTCTCGGGCTCATTTGCGTATATCATGAATGCCTTGCATCCTCGCTTCATAAGCTTGTGAGCTTTCAACATTGAGCACACTATGGGGTTACCTCCTTTTTCGCCATAAATGGTGACGTGTTTCCCGCTCGGAGATGTTAGTTTTATCTCTTTACGAAAACACACGACTTTTGCATGGTGCTGGGACAGCCAATCCATCCCAACGACTACTTGAAATTCCCCCATTGACATCGGGATTAGGTCTATCAAGTATTCCTCATCGTCGATGCTTAATTTGCAGCCTCGACAAACATCACAAACTATAAAACTTTTGTTGTCCCCTGTTTCAACTTCTAAGGGCACAGATAATTTCGTCAATACAAATGAAGGATGTCGAATAAATCCATGCGAAATGAAGGATTTATTCGCACCCGTATCAAACAATACACATGCTGGAATTGAGTTAATTATGAATATACCTGAGACCACATCGGGCTCTGTTTTCGCTTCAGCCGCAGTAAGTTGAAAGGACCTAGCCTTCGCTTTAGGAGCTTCTGTTGGAGATTCTTTAACATCTCTCTTTCCAACTAAGTCCGGGCTTTCGGACTTTTTGTGGCCGGGTTGATAACATTTGTAGCAAACAGAGACTTTTCCCGGGCATAGCGAGGCCGTGTGCCCCGTCTTATTACATATGGGGCATGGCTTGTCTTTGAACCGACATTCCCCCTTGTGTCCCTTCCCGCACACTTTACAACTTGGCGACCAACCTTTAGCATCCATCTTCTTTCCCGATTCTCCAGTTCGGGCTTTCTTTGTAGGGCTTGGATTCACATCATGTGCCCTTCGCTCACCTCTTTCGACTTGTTTCTTCAACTCGATTTCCCGTTCCCGAGCAACGTTTATGATTTCGGTAAGGGTCTCGTATTTTGAAGGAGTTATAAACTCCCTATATTCAGCGCTCCACATATTGTAGTAGTAGTATATTTTCTGTTCTTCGTTCGTCACCAATTGACTACTAAACTTCATTTTATCCATAAACATCGCCGTGATCTTGTCTATGGTTTCACCCTTATGCCTAAGTTGCATGAACTCTTCCTTGATTTTGTTAATGACCGCTTTGGGACTATGATGTTTAAGAAATGGTGTCTTAAACTCTTCCCATGTCATGGCCCTTGTCGCTTCGGCCCCTATTTCATTCTTTTTGTTATCCTACCAATCCTTGGCTTGTCCTCTTAACTGACCCGTTCTGTAGGCAACGAAATCGCTTTCGTCACAATGGGTCCTTTCAAACGCCCCTTCAATGTCGCCCAACCATCTTTGGCAAATTATCGGGTCGACTTCCCCGTTATAGATTGGCGGTTTACACGCCATGAATTCTTTATATGAGCACCCTTTACGTTCCCCAGTTTTATCCTTTATAAGGTTGACATTATCCTCCAACCTTTTAACTCGTTCTTCTACGAGCAACAACACCGTGCTTTGAATCTTGTCTATAAACCCGGATAGACTGCCTTCAATTGCCTTTCCTACTTCCTCGGTAATTATTTCTTTCATTTGTTCGGTGCTTGTCGGCACCGGATCATTATTGCTCCCTTTCGACATCTTGAAACTGAAATGTTTACATCATACGTTAAACATTTCATTCATGGCATTGCTTCGTTTGTTTCGGTTTAGCCAAGTTCCTAACTTGCTTTAACCGTTCTCATTTAATGCACTTTCCGGGTTTGAGTGTGTTAACACGCTCTTCCCATGCATATCAATTCGTTTCTCATTCCTTACATAAGACATAATTTATTAACATAATTGGTTAATTCTTACCGGACGATCAATCAAGCTTGAACCGAACACTTTGTTGACAACCTTAAGCTCTGATTACCAACTTGTAACACCCGTCTAATATTTACTTGAATTTGGTAGTAATTCATACCATTATATAAAACGATATCTAACTTGTAACATAGATTCCAAAATAAGGTTCAAAAGTATCAAAACATTAGTCAACTAAAGACCAGGTTGAACATTTAAAAGTTTCAAAATATATTGTTTACAACCCATAAACATTGTCTATTAAAAGTTAAGTCATTGCGGAAGCATTCAAAATGAGTGTTCGGTTCTTCGACAATAGCTTGATCGCCATCCGGATAGTCCCCACTTTTACCTAAGGTCAAAACCATCCAAAATGTTAGTTTTGACAACAATTTGTATCATACAAACAAGTCCTAGCATCAAAACATGAGAAAACAAACATTTTTCAGAAGTTACCCTGCCGCGTGTCGCGGCAGGTTTCGTTCAATGCGTCGCGTGGCGCGGCGACTCCCGCGTGTCGCGGAGGATCCTTGTGATCCTGTCGCGTGGCGCGGCAGGAACGGTTTTCCAGCAGATGCAGGGTTGAAACTTGCATTTGCTGCCAGCTCCGGAAATTCTGAATTTCAACTTCAATTGACCATAACTTTTGACTCGTAAGTCCGGTTTAGGTGATTCTTTTTCCTATACGTCTGTAAATTCATTACCGACGTGCCTATTACGATTATCATAATGAAAAATTTATTTACGGACCGAAAGACTATATGTCATTATGTAATTATTCGACCCATTCTAACCTTACTCATTTTACTACCATTTAACTAATAAACCTATGGCGCCTTATGCCCAACATCCGGGGCTTATTATCACCCGCATTTCTTACCAATTTCATGGTTTAATGCCTTTGTGATTATTATCGCCATTATCAACTACTAGAACGTTTAAAGCTACAATTTTCACAACTAATAGATCCGTTGGCTCATCTCGTGGAACCCTCCACTTATGATGACTACCAATTGGTTCGTTGACTATACTAAGTCTAATATTTCACATTCCAACCATAATCAATATAAATTCAACGCAGATTTCGATTCAACAATAAGATTTACAAAACTTATCAACAACTCGCTTAATGTAACCAATCAAGTTACGTACCTTCAATGTAGGCCTTTCAAACGTGATTCACCACTCGCTTGTCCACTTGACGCTCCTGCGTCCTTTCCTATAGAGTTCATTAATGACATGTTTAGAACTCTCTTTAAATCATAATTCGCATAATACACCAAAACATCATGATTATGCGTTTAAACTTGGAATTTCAGTTTTAAGCCTTCATAGAGTCATTTCAACAAACACTTCAAGGGCAGATTTTTACATGATTAAACATCAAATCTCTAGTTTATCATTTAGCCCTAATTTCACATCATTCAACCTTTTTACATGATTGTTAACTTCTAATTTTCTGAAATCACTTCAAAATTGTCAATTTACACTAGATCAACAATCTATTTCCTAGTGTTCATCAAATTACACATAACCCACTAATCACCTACAATGGTGTTCATAGGTTTCACTAAAATTTCATATGATTTCAACTTGTATTTGTCTAGGGTTTGTCCCTAGACACTATAGTTGTTCCTAAATCATCATAATACACACATGCAACCATAATTTCAGATTTTTCCCAATTCATGAGAATTTCAAGTTGAGAGTTTTCATTAAATTTTACATACCTTGTAATCCTCTTGCGATGAGGATCACGATTCTAAGCTCGGATTTCGTTTTGGACCAGATTTGCACCTCCAATTTGAGAGTTTTAGTGAGTTTCTAGGGTTTGGAGCATGGGGGGTCGCCCTGCTCTTCCTTCTGATCGACCAGACCCTCTTTTGGGGTGTTTGGTTTATTTTTTATTTGTTTTATCAATTTGAGTTTCAATTTTAACAACTTAGGTCCCTCCACTTTGTTCAACATATAGTTTGGTAGCTTTTAACCCTATTATAAGTTATTTCTAGACTTGTAACAAACTAGGTTAAAATTTCCTAGTTAGTAAATTCCCATTTATTTATACTTTATAATTCTAATATAAAGTTTTATATTTTCGGGGTGTTACATCCCTATACGCCTTTAAATACACCCCGTATACGATATTTGACCCTAAATACCTTTAATTTTATAAAAATAAAATAAAAACAATTTTTAAAGGTTTCTGGCGGGCCGCGAAGACATCCCCTTCGTCTTACGCGGGCCGCGACAGGTCAAGATCAGGGCGCACCCCTGATCTGCCACGTGGCAGCCTCGTGTCAAGCCTAGTGGCCGAATCAGCCAAGCTAGGGCCTACCCTAGCTGGCCTCGCAGGCCGTGAAGCCCTTAGAGGACTTCTTCACGGGGCGCGACAAACTCAGAATCCAGCCCTATAAATAGCAACCATCGGCCTCAGTTCACAATTCGCACCAAAACGAATTCTCTCTCTCTTTTCTGAAGTTTAGGCATTATAATCGGGTATTATACCCACAAAATAACAAAGTTCTGCCTCGTTGTAAGTATTATAACCCCCGGTTACGTATTAGATACGCTGCCCGATTGATCTACTGCTCCGTAACGGCTGTCGAGGCTCTGCCCGACGTAGTCGTTGGGGTTCTGTCTCGGGGAGGGTATAACTAATGTAAATATTGGGTTATTATACTAACACGTGTGCATTGTTTAATTAATAGATTATAACCAGGAAAAACACCAGGAAAAGTCTAAACTAGCAATGTGAGTAATCTCCTTTTTACTAACTGTTTTTACAAAACCTTAATTATTTTACAATGTGATTAGCAGTGATTGAGTCTTTGTAATTCTTCAATTACTGCCGGTATGTTGGGGTTTTGTATACAAAATGTGGAACACGTTACCATTGGACAACGAGATAGCCAATGTGTAATATGACCCACCAGTCAGGATTGACAGTACTGAATGAGTAATTGTGTAGATATAAACATTGTAATCGCTCTCAATACTGTGAAATGATAAAATCTGTTTTGATTAAATCGGGATTCACTCACCAGTATTTCCCACTGACAAAATGTTTTTAAACGCGTTTCAGGTAACAAAATGTGAAAGCAAAATAGAAGCCAGCTAGGGAGCACTGAATGCTTGGAAAAATGTGGCTATAAAAGTTACCTAATAAAGAAAGATGTTTTATTCAATAAATTAGGCTTTATCCCTATAAGCATGTTTGTAATGAAAGCATGAGTTTTATCCCATTATGTTTATTAATATAAAATGTGGTGTTTACTCAGATAAAATATTTCCTAACTACGGTACTGATGAAAATTCCGCTGCCAAATAATGATAAACACCGATACCACCATCTCTGAGTAGGCCGCGTTCCTGAGGCAGGGGTCGGGGGTTGCGACATAAATGATACATATCATAATGAGGGGGAGTTCTACATAAGTTGCACTTTTTTTCCCTTAACTAGGTTTTGTCTCATTGAGTTTTCTTAGTAAGGTTTTTAATGAGGCAACGTACCCGATCCAGACGTATCAGGGGGAGACAATACGCACTGCACTCTTTTTACCTTAGCTGAGGTTTTGTCCCACTGGGTTTTCCTAGCAAGGTTTTTAACGAGGCAGCATCTCCAAGCGTATAAAGTTGATAACCAAGGGATAGTGTTATAAATATATTGATATTGTGGTTATCAACGCCTAAAATAGAATAGGCTTATTCTCCAAATTTCTTTACCCTATATATACTCCATTGTATTTATTATATGAAGACACCATGAATAATAAAAAGATCTTTCTCCCTATATCTATTTCTCATTTTGTTTAGCTATTAGGCCTGTTGTTTCACAACCGCTTGATCTTTTTTAAATAAAATAAAATAAAAAAACCAAGCTCGAGCTCAGCTGTATTTGTTTACTATGTTTGTCATAAATAAATGTAAGATATTGTACTAGGTAGTGTATCCATATGTTACTAATTTAATATTGTACTAATATAATTAAAAAAAACTAAATGTATTCACACGTTAATATCTGGATCCCCCATACCCATATTCTAGAATTATTTTGAAAAAAAAAAAAACACTGTGTTAATATGCTGGTCTAGTCGAACAGAGTATATATTGTTTTGTTAAAAAAATGTAGAGTAAATTGTCAAAATCATCCCTCAGAATTGGGTGTGTTTGCTATTTTCATTCAAAACAATTTTTTTTTGTACCATATTGTCTCTTACTTTTGTGATTTTTTATCATTTTCATCAAAACGTCTAACTTTTTTTTTCAAAATCGTCCCTGATATTTGGGATTTTTTGCCATTTTATCCAAATATTTGACAGAAAATGTAAAGCAAATTAAACATTTGGATAAATGATAAAAAATCCCAAAAGTGAAAGGCAATACTGTACAAAAAAGTTGTTTTGGATGAAACTGACAAACACACCAAAACCTCAGGGACGATTTTAGCAATTTACTTAAAAATATATAAGACATATTTTAAAAATCAGAAATAATGAAAGTCTAACAAGGTAATATATGGGCATTAAATAAAAAGGTTACTGTAGTTAGTGATTTCAATTTAAGAATATCAATGAAAGTCTAACAAGTCCTGTAATATATGGGCATTAAATGAAAAGGTTACTGTAGTTAGTGATTTCAATTTAATCTAACCATAATGTGGGCGTTCAAGACTCATCAAAATTTCTGCTATAACGTACACTTTAAGTTGAAAAAAAAATACACATATTATATGGGTGGAGATACAATAGGAAGTTTATTTGGCTAGGAAGGCTAGGAAGTGATCTTGACCATCCATTAAGTTAATCAAGGGCTAAGATTAAATCAGGGAAATTGAAAGGAAGAAAAGAGGCGCGTGAGTTTGTTCAAGGGCATTCTAGTCAATCCAAGCCAATAGTTTCTCTCTCCTCCAATTCCCCCCCATTTTTTAAACGTTAATAACTCTTTCATACGACATTATTTTTTTTTATAAAAATTGCACCAAAAAAACGAGCGTTTTTTTATCTTTAAAACGAGTATACTATTGCTATATTTAAAAAAAAAAATTAAACCCAGTTGTGTAAAACGCAATAGAAAAACCACCAGTTACGTAAAACGCAATGAAAAAAAAACCTAAAAATGACATTTTTCTAAAACGCAATGCACAAAAAACACAAAGAAATGACTTATTTGTAAAACGCAATGGCCAGAAAACAAAAAAAATGTCTTATTTCTAAAACGTAATGGACTGAAAACACATAAAAAAGTGTTTTACCTAAAACGCAATGCACAAAAAACACAAAGAAATGTCTTATTTGTAAAACGCAATGGCCAGAAAACACTTAAAAATGTCTCATTTCTAAAACGCAATGACCTAAAAAAACAAAAGAAAGTGTTCTCTGTAAAACGCAATGGACTGAAAACACCTAAAAATGTGTTTTTACCTAAAACGCAATGACTAAAAACACTTCAAAAATGTGTTTTACCTAAAACGCAATGACTAAAGATACTTAAAAATATGTTTTTTCTAAAACGCAATAGCCAGAAAACACATAAAACTCTCTTATTTCTAAAACGCAATGGACACATAAAACTGTTTGTGAACTGTTTGTGAATTGTCTGTGAACTGTCTGAATTGTCTACGAATTACTGTCTTCGAAATGAGCCAATTTCTGGAAAATTAATTTTTCTGATGCGTTTTTAGTACAGCAATTTAATCGAATTGTCAACCCCAGCCAGGGGCTCTGCCCCTTGGACCCCGCCAGGGGCTGCCGCCCCTGGGACCCCGCTACCAGGGGCTGCCGCCCCCGGACCCCCGCCAAGATCGTAAAACGCAATGACTAAATAAAAACCCAGATCATGAAAATGAAATTAAAGAATTTCTTACATGGATCGAAGCCCGTTTCTTCATCAATTGACGAAATTTGAAATGATAGAAACACTTATCAGCGATTGAATCGAACAAATCGAGTGATTATCTTCAAAATCACCAGAAAAAACGAGATTTTGAATGAAATTAAACTGGGTTTTCTTCGAAAAAAGCTGAAGAACACGTTGATCGGGTGGTTGAATCATTGATTGATGACGAAAATCACACTATAATGTAGTGATTATTGAGATAGTAAGTGAAGAAAAGGTTGGAGATGGTGGGTTTTGAAAATGGTGGGTTTTGAAGTAACTGGGGAGAAGGAAGAAGAAATGATGAGATTGACTAAAATACCCTTTCTCTTTATTTTAAAATTTGCCACATGTCATAATCATATGGCTTCCTATCCTTCCTAGCCAAAATTAACTTCCTATTTGATCTTTTCCCCATATTATTATATATATCAAATGATATCAATGGTTTGCTACAGTAGTTTTAGTGTTTTATCTATTTATTTTTCTTTTAGGTTTTGTTCATTTTTCCTTTTATTCTTTTTCTATTTCTATTAATTCGTTTACTTTTTGTCAACTTCGTTTTCAGTTATATTCTTTTAGATTTTGTCTTTTTTTTACGTAAGTTTTAACTATTATACAGGTAATGAAGCGAACATGATCGATACTAACCGACCGTCAATATTATTTACAAAATATAAATTAGCAACATTTTGTTGCTCTACATTGTTGTAACCTATGTATTGGGAGTTTTTCAGAAAAGTTTTTGTTTTTTTCAACGATTTACGTCTGTTTTTCGTTTGTTGTTATTTTTATTACTTTTTATTTTATTTTTACGAGCTCTTCTAATGTTGGTGGTCGTTGTCAGTGGTGTGACATTAGTGCTACTTGTCACGATCTTAAGAACGTATTTAACCTATGAAGTTATTACTAGTAATTTGTTTCAAGTTTACCACTCACTATACCCCTTTACTAAATAAAAACTAATTTTTTACGTGCATATTTTTGTGTACGTGTCAGCATAAATTCGATTTGCTCTACATTTCGACGTAAACTTCTCCTGGAAACGATTCGGGTTAAATATAACTAGGTTTTGCCCGCCCGCGTTGCGGGGCATTAAGCCGAATATTTCTTTCTCATAGCATGTACGTCTGTGTTTTAGTTACTTGTACATACTACTCATAACACGATCTAAAAAAAAATTACATCGAGTAAACAAAGAAACAAAATACTACCATACTTTTGCTAAAAAAAAAACTAAAACGATGGAAAAACTACCGTTTGGCATGACGAATAAAAATTAAATCGAGCCAACCAATTAAAACAAAACACTACCATAGTCTTGTAAAAAAAATATTAAAACGAATTTTATACTGGGGGCAAAATCGTAAATAAACACAAAAAAAATCATGTCGAAATGTAAATCAACTTAAGTTTATATCGACATTAAATAAAAATAAAGACGTAAAACTCGATTAAAAAGTATTTAGAAAGTTAAAGGGTTGTAAGAGTCAATGCTGAAAATTAAAGGGTAAAAGTAAAAAAGAAAAAAAAAACACAAAAAAAAAAGAAAGAAAAAAAGAAAAAAAGAAAAAAAGGAAAAAAAAAATGACAACACCGCTGTAGCAAAGTGGTGTTGTCATTTGATATATATAATAATACGTTGTCATTTAACAAAAAAAAAACCATTTTTTGTGCAAATTTTTATGTACGCTTCCGTATAAATTCGAGTTGGTGTATGTTTCGACATAAACTTTTTTGGGGAACGAGTCTGGTCAAATATAATATGTTTTCGTGATTATTTTATGAATGTTTTGTAAATTTTGTTTCGATCGAAGTGGAGTCAAATTATGGTTTCTTTTTTCCCTTGTTTCAAAAGCTCTAATTAATCTATTTTGAGTATACGTGTCAACTTTTCCGTTATACATGTTACATTTTCTATGTATGACTAGGGTCACATGTAATACGTTATGATTGTACGGTATAAATTTGATTTACTTTATGTTTTAATCCAATCACATTGTTTATATTGGTTACATTAAGTTCAATCGATTACTTTTAAACGCATGTTTTTATATGGTTATCGAATCACATAACGTTTGGACTAATTCATTTGATGTTTGCCTTGTACCCGCGCTGCAACGCGCACGAATCTCATTTCTAGTTAAGTAATCATTTAAACAACTTTATCTTATTATGCAAAAATATTCAATGCCACCGTCCATGGAATAAAAAATATAGAACACATAAATACGCTCTATATCTACTAAAAACATGTAACCAACGTTTTTTAACCATGAGAACCTCACTAGAGCCAGGCAGTGCCGGGTGGCCCTCATATTCGAACGAGAACATCGACAGTTTGTTGCTCATCTACCTGCTATCCTTGTGTAATTTGACATGGTGATTGGAATGAAACAATTTAAAAGAATAAAAATTATGTCAAAAAAAAAAAAAAAAACCAAATAAATGGATTAATCCAAGTTACAAAATCCAAATGTGTTTATATTAGAAATCTTAATAAAATCTTTGGTTTATACCATAAGCTTATGTTTTGTTTAAGTGGGTCATGTCACTCTCATTTTCTTTTCAAAGCATACTCTTTTTTATCTTTTATCAGAAGCTTGTAGCTTCGGTTTTTGAATATAGGTAAGGCATGTGCATTTAGTTTTCTATGTATGCCATTCGGTTCTTTGACCAGAAAAGTTGCTCAATGTCGCTTTCGCTTCCCCCCCCTCAAAAAAAAAAAAAAAAAAAACTTACGAATTGGTTTTTGATCCAATTAATTTATTTATCATGACTCTATTTTTGTACATTCGAATTAAACATCATCATGAGATCCTAGTTGAGTATATCTTTTAGGATAAATCGGTTGATGTCGCTAAATATAATATATTTAAGAAAAAAACAAAGCATGTTTCCTGGTAAACCAGCTCGTTACTTTAAAAACAATGTATATTCAAATCTACTCGTTTAATATACTTTAAAAAAACAAAGCATGTTTCCTGGTAAACGAGTTCGTTACTATAAAAACAATGTATATTCAAATCTACGCGTTTCTAGGTTGCTATCAACAGTCACGTAAACAAATTTTATATGTGAATGGGCACATTGATTTCGAAGCATGTGTGTTTTCAAATAATACGCATGGACCACAAACGTACAATTACACTAGGGGTCACATTACTAGTATTAAGGTAGTTATCGTCATATTAAAGTAAAACTTGTCGATTTCAAATATTACAACGTTGTGACTCGTAATTATATTTTTCTAAACACTTTTGTTTAGATTGCATAATGTTTTCCTAACCAAATAATTGAAATCCGAATGTAGCACAGTTGTATTTATCAAAGTGGTAATAAGCAATGAGGTGTCACTCTAGAGTTGGTTTATTGGATTAATTAGGTAGCGCCCCTCGTACCATAACAATACTCAATTTTTTCTCTTGTTTTGTACCTAGAAACTAAGTGAAACTTTAAATTATCCGACTCTAGATCCCGTATAACCTAAAACGTTATTTGATAAAAGTGCATTAATCATAGTTTAAGTCGTTTTTTTTTTTTTTTTTTTCTAATTATTTGATTCAAATACTATATATTTCCCCTAGCTAATCACCGGTTAGAGGTTTTAGCATCTTTTAGTATACACTTTATTATTTTGTTCGACTGTCATTATGCATGCTTTTGCCCAAAATAAAAGCAAACAACACTCTTTGCCCGTATTGAAGTAAAAGTCTACGTTGTTACAACTTTTGGTGAACATAAAATATGGTTATCGTGATTGACTTTTTTAAGTTACCAATAAAAAATTGTTACATGAACCTATAAAGTTAAGTATTGACATGTAAATATATTAGTTTATATTTATAAGGGGAGTGGGGGTGGTCACAAGTGACGAAATTCCATCACTCACAAGCATCCAATCATATCACGCCATGTCAGCAACCACTATTCTATCACTCACAAGCATTTTTTAGTGGCGGTGGTCATCACTAGTGATGGAATTCCATCACTCACAACCATTTTTTTGTTTTTATAAAGTTTATAAAAAAAATCTTACAAGTTTATAAAAGAAACAATTTTTTTGATGACAAGGACTAAACCTGCCAGTTTTAAAAGTTGAAATTAAAAGGAATAAGATTTAAATAAGTTTTGTAAATAACTATAAACCACAGGGACTGAATGTGTTAAAAAGGAATCAAACTTTTCAAAAACATCAGCCATCTTCTTCGACTTGCAGACCAAGTTTTCCGGCGAAGCCAACAAATTCCAGCGAAACATCAGCAGCTCCATCTGAACGTACAAGTATTAATACACAACGTACAAGTCATACACATACAATCGAATTTTTACAACGCGTGAAGAGTTCAACGCGCTGTTAATTCCACGCGTTATGGTTGAAGGTGGCGGCGGTGTGCAACTGGCCATCACTCGTGATGGAGGGGCCATCACGGACCACCCCCAGTCCCCTAATATACGTATAAATGTGCTATGGACTTAGACCATTGTAAAATTTAGGAATTGTCTCACATTTGTTGTATAGACAACAAACGTAGGATTTATAGATAACATGGACTCCCCCACTTAGCGGACTAGTCTTTTGGGTTGTAACGGTGACCTGGAAGGAACAACCATGACCAACGAGAACATTGGCTCTTAAGGAGGATCGAACGTAACAGACTGAAACCATTGTAACTTATGAGACTTGTCTCACATTGATTGTATATGCAAAAAAATAAAAATAAAAAATGTGGGGTTTATAGACCACATGGATTCTTTCTTCCTCGCCCACCAAACTAGTATTTTAAGATGAGTTCTTTTGTTTGGGCTGTAACAGTGGTATCAACGCCAAAATTCGAAGTGGTGGCGTGGAGAGAACAATTATGACCAACAAGAATGTTGGCCCTTAAGTATGGTCTAATGTTACAAACTGAAACCATTGAGGTTTTTTTAGACCAAATTAACCCCTCAGTCCTCACCCACAAAACTAGTCTTTTTAAAATGGAAACTCTTATTCAGGCCGTAACAAAGTATAAATATAAATATAGTTATAAACATTTTCTTAGTTATCTTTTCATCTTCAACTAGAGTATTAGACTCAAGTTGATTCGTCGTACACTTGTCAACATGGTTATTTAATTGAGTGTTAGGTGGTTGGTTATATTCTTTATCTTGGCTACCTTTAGCAACCACGAAGAAAGATATTTAACCTATAAATTAAATGAAAGGAAAATGGTAGATAGAACTATAAATAAAGTTATACGTGTTAAACAGTAAACAGATCGAGACACAAGACAAATCCAATAAAAAGCTAAAGGAAAAGGAAAAATACTTAAAAGAGTCGTGATGACATGATTAAGCAGGCAGATCTAAACTTTGCACTTTAGAATTATGACACAATCCAAGCAAACTCAGAGCATTGATACACATTTTTATTAGGAAAAATCACGAAAATAAACCTTGACTAAACTCTTTTTACCAAAATAAACATGGGATGCGGCTAAGATTAGGGAAAACATGTAAACCATCCGGTTTAGAACTTTACACATGTCGAAATAGTCTAAAAAATAGACTCTTAAATAATGTAATCCCCACCCTGATATTCAATGGAAACAACCACATGTTTAAAGAGTCTAAATAGACTCCATATCTATCAGACCATGGGGTATGGTTCCCCCTCCTCCCATGGCCACCTAGGCTTCACATCACCTTCTAGTCCACATCATCACTACTCCCCCATATGTGGGGTGTGGTTCCCCTTCATTCCCCTTCCATCACAACATCACCTTCATTCTCTTCGGGACGATCGGGAAGGAGTTACCGAGTGCACTAATCACCTCTCGTGGGGGTGGGGGGGGGGGGGGGTGTTCCCGATCGGGAAAGACCTCCACATCAGCCTCCCGATCCTTTCTCCCGAACCACACCCCCACATCTCATGTGTCTAAAATTTAGACTCTACGATTTATTTCGGACTAAGAGGCTAAGCTTTTTATTGAAGATGATATATTCAGATGTAGAGTCTTAGTCTAACCTCTACTGAAGAGGATAAGTTTGATAAGTTTAAGTCTCTTCACTAAAAGTTTAGCCTCTTCATCTAAAACAAATTGTAGAGTCTAAATTTTAGACACATAACATATATGGAGTTTATCTAGACTCTATAAACACGTGGTTGTTTCCTATTGGATATCAGGATGAGGCCTACATGATTTATGAGTCTATTTTTAGACTCTTTGAACACGTTTAAAGTCCTAAACTGTATGGGTTTTCGTGTGTTCCCTAATCTTAGCCGCATTATATGTTTATTTTGGTAAAGAGGGTTTAGTCAAAGTCCATTCATTAAGGAAATGAGCGTGTTCATGAACACAAACGAACACAAATAAAATTCGATGAACGCAACGAAGGCTAAAGGTGGATGGCGTAGAGAGTAGCGCTGGAAATGAAACCCTAATTTTGGAACATAAGTCGATCATATAATGTGAAAGGAAAGGGGAACATTGCATAAACAAAGTGAAAATATGGTTTCCTAATTTAACTATTAGAGTAATAAAATAAATAAAAACTAAAGAATATAAAAAGTTTAGATAAAATATATAAAAGGACAAAAATCTTTAATTAAAACAAAAACAAACGAACATAAACCAACGCAAATGGACGAATGTTCACGAACATGTTACCGAATGTTCACGAACGCAAGTGAACGAACGAGACCTATGTTCATGTTCGTTCATTTAACTAATCAGACGACATTTCTTGTTCATGTCCGTTCGTTTATTAAATGAACAAATGTAAACGGACTTCCCGCCGAACCGTTCACGAACCGTTCGCTGAACGTTCGGTTTGTTTACAACCCTATTTAAAAGTATTTTGCTAGAACATATATATCTGGTTAATACAATGTTAGGGCTTCACAGTTCACACATCTTTCCTTGCATTTGTTATATGATTTTAGGTTTGGCCATATATCCTCACCAACATTTGGGATTCAACCAATCAACTACTGGGAATACTTTTAGAGACAAATCAACATGTCTTTTTGGCGGGGTCCTAAAAAAAGACGAGTTTTGATAGAGACCTTGTTTCACATATGAACAAGATGAAATAAACTATAAATTGTTGTGAAACAACCTACTAGCAACTAACATACAGATAAGAACAAGGATTATATGTATTGTAGAGAGAAATATAGAATATGGAATTCGTATTCATTGAGATGTAATCATGCAATCCAAAGAACCTCTATATATAGTGTTCTTACATTAATACAAAGGAAACGAAGATACGGGAGTTAGAATGTGGATAGTCACCATAATATAGTTTATTTATAACACTCCCCCTTGACTATCCATATGATAAAAGAAAGCAATGTATTATACGCTTGGTGGTGATGCCTCGTTAAAAACCTTGCTAGGAAAACCCAGTGGGACAAAAGCTCAGCTAAGGGAAAAAGAGTGCAGTGCACATTTTCTCCCCCTAATACTTTTGGATCAGGTATGTTGCCTCATTAAAAACCTTACTAAGAAAACCCAATGGGACACAACTTATTCAAGGGAAAAAGAGTGCAACTTGAATAAGTTTCCCCCTCATTTTAACATGTATCCTTTAAGTGACGTGTGTCCATCTTCCTTGAAAGTCGAATAAAGCTTTTGTAGCGAATGATTTGACGTTTGATCTCTTTGTCACACCCCAACCGATGGCGGAAACATCGGAGTGAGACGAAGAAAGATTGCTCATCACACATAACGCTAATTGTGACAATAGAATTAAAGATAGATTGACTTCTTTCATAAATAAATGTTACAATACATGAAATTTGAAATACAACATGTTAAGTACAAGAAAAACAATACGACAACAATTATGACATTTATACAATTTATTTGACCTAAACGTCTATATGTGTATCTAGGTATCAACGCTACTTCATTTCATGGCATCATCATCCTCAACCTGTAACATGTTTAAAATAAAGTTCAATGCAAAAGCAAAGGCGAGTATACAAGTTTGGGTACATACATAACAAAGATAAGTTTCGAACAATTCCTCATAGCAAGCATGTGATTCAAGATAAACATAAAAACATGGCATGTGTCTAACATATCAAACCAAGGAAACGCAACAGGCTAATGACATAACCACAAGTTACGGGTGGCGGGTCGTTTATCCTATAGCGCTACATATGTCACGGTTTGGCTCGTACGAAGTTAATGATAAGTTCAACACATAAGATTCACCCAAATTTTAAATATCAAGCCATCACGTGTACAAGCATGTTAATAGGAATGTTCATGTGATTAGGCAAAATGTTCATGTGTAAGTTGTTGATAAGTAAACATGTTACACCCCAAAAGTGGTAAAAGAAAAAGGGGGAAATACGAGTATACTCACAAAGTTTGCATATGCTTTCCAATTATCCAATTATTGACGAGTTGATGAGGTTAAAAGATTGAATGTGTAAGGGTTAAAGTTCAAGTATGCATAGAGACAAGATTCGGTATTTAAAACAACATAAAAATAAGATATGAGAATAACATGTGAAATTAATCATCTTCAACACCTAACACTTGTGTGACACTTGGTAACCACAAGGGTTATGATAATATTTTCATGAGTTGGACACCCATAAGAATCACAACAAGGTTTAGGTCTTAGATGATGTTCTACTACTTTAACATATAAACACAAGTTCACATTAAAGGTTCGAATGAGTGTATATATATATCTAGGTTAAGTATTATATATCATTTAGTCTAATAATTCAAGTAGGAGGTAGAAGATTAGGATCTTCATTTAGGCACCTCGAGTTACCATAGATGTCATGTATGGGGTAGGAAGAACATGCTTCCATTTAGGAACCCCTCGAATGTTCACCACTTCACTTGATGTAAAAACAACCAAGGAGGGTCACGAACTAGGATTAGCACAATAACATAAACAACCTAACTATAGAGAAATCATCAAACCATGTGAGGATTGTATGTAGGACAACCCAAGTTGTTCCATAATCACTCATTCATCAAGATCTAAGCTTGACATGATTTGTGGGTTAAATACCCTAAACTAAACAAAACAGAATATTATGAGGTTTAATCCTCTGATTTCGAGTGTCTCAACCTTGTTTTTAAGCTTAACCAACCATAAGGGAGGTTGTAAGCATTAGGACATAGGTGTGAGATGTGTTAGACACAAGTTTGATAAGTTTAAACAAGTTTTGAAAGAACATGTAACAAAACAGAAAGTTTGTGGACCATTTCAGGCCAATTCCAGGTCTGATTTCTCCAAGGAGAAGTCAAGGAATCGAACCCCATGATTATCCAAGCAAGTAGGAAGAAGAATCAAGTAATTTGGTTAAGAAATGAGCAAGTTACGCTCACTTTTGTAAAGGTGTATGAATCTGTCCGAATTTCTGAAATATGCAAGAACTTGAGAGTGTTTGAGAGAGATTTGAGGGTTGTGAAAGTGTAGAAATGCTTGGAGGAGGGTTGTATTTATAGTGGAAGAGGTTGGTGGTGATTGGAGGTGTTTAGAGGTGGATTAGAGGTGATTGGGGAGTGTTAGAACATAGGATTTCGTGCAAAATCGCGTCAAAATGCAGCTGGTTGTGGTTTCTGTGAACATGAAGTCCATGCGGCCCGCTTAAGATGTCAAGGTAAGTCCAGGCGGGCCGCCCGGCCCTTCTGATCCGTGTTTAAGTTTCGAAAATTACAATTTAGCCCCTGTAGTTTGATATCTTTAGGTTTTTAGGTATTTTAAGGACTATAATTTCCATAAAAACATAGTTTGAGGTAGAATAAAGTATGAGGAGTATAAACCAAGTATAATCAAGCGTACAAACTTCGAAATCAAGTATCGTTCTCGTTCAAAACACGTTTTGGGCATAAGTTTAGTTTAATTACAAGTTTAGCACATAGTTTCCAAGATAGATGATTAAACACCAATTAATTCACCGTTTTGAACATGCGAGCATATATAAAGTGTGTATAACATATTTGTAACAAAATACGAGTTTTACTCATGATCCAAGTCTCGGATTTTGCATTGCTTTTAATGAAAGAACGATTACAAGAAAACAAAGTTTCCAAAAATAGTTTTACAAACGATGGTTTCTAAATATAGAAAGTGTGAAAACGCGGGGCGTTACAGTCTCCCCTCCTTTAGGAAATTTCGTCCTGAAATTTATTCAAGAGGTAGACTTGAAGATTTTTTAGTGAAAATTTGAGACTTGAAAATTTTGAAACATTTTGAAAGGCACAAAACTTTGGAGAGTGACAAGGTAAATTTGGGAGTGAGTTCATTGTCTAAAATAATTTGAGGTATCCGACATAGTTGAAAACATGTAGGTGCGTATACAGGCGAAGTGAGTCTAACAACTTTGGGCAACTTAAATCGGCGACGTATTTAAAAAGGTGACGTATTAAGAAAGAAGATGTTGACAAGCGGTTTGTATTTTGATGGGACGTGGTAACGAAATCGCATTTGTAGAAGATTGTTTATTGAGTGAAACGAGAAGGTTTGGCACATTAAATAAGGCTTTAAAGGTGTACTAAGTACAGTTACACAAGAATCCAGAATAAGAAGACTCTTTTATAGGTAGCGAGGTAAGTTAGGACTCGAATGTTTAGACAAGCTTAATTGCGAACGAGGTTTGTATGAACTAAAAGGATAAGGAGAATCATTCGAGTATAGAGTGAACGAATGACTCTTAAGGAGTGCAAGTATAAGAATAGCATAAGTGTTGGGTAGATGAACGCAGTGTGTTAAGGATGAAGTCTCGTCATTGGATAATCGGATATAATGCGTTTGAGAGTTGTATAAAGTTTGTATAGGGTCCAAAATAGGTCTGTAAAACACTGAATTTCTCGTGACACGTTTTTCGAAAGTTTGGTAACGTGGTGAAAACACTTATATATAGGAAGTACCAGCGGCGTATCCACCATATTTCGACCATGTTACGTCCGTTTCGTTATTCGTGTCATATTACGTTCCGTGTCTCACCATACACAGTAGTACACTCTATGGTTCTCGTACGCCTGTCACTATAATCCCGTGTGCACCCGTGATTATATTGATCGTCATATGATCCGCATAGCTTGTACTAGTTGTGTATGAATTAGGGTCTCCATAATTTAAAAATTAAGAATGTGTACGTGTAAGAATGTAGTATGTAAGCAAGTCCATGCTTAAGTATGTATGGGACCCACGCAAGCGAATCCCTCGGATTACGCTCGCGTATAGGTACGAATGTATGAATCATGTGTATGAATGAAAGCACTAGCATAAATATAAGTATGAATTCGAATGTATGTGTAAGCATAAACGTAAGACGTGGAAGTAGTATGTGTATATGTATAAGCACGCAACGTATGAGTATAAGTGAAAACATGAAATATATGAGTATAGGTAAAATCGTGAAACGTATGAGTATAAGTAAAACATGAAACGTATAAGTATAAGTAAAACATGAAACGTATGAGTATAAGTATGAATGCGATTATAAGTATAGGCATAAAACGTATGAATGTAAGTGTAGGTGTGAATATTTGAATTTACGTATATAGTGTACGTTGGAACATCACGGATTTAGGTGTATAAAATCGTCCAAAAGGTTAAGTATGTAAATACGAATGATTATAAGTGAATTGTTGCGTTAAAATGACTAAAACGTGTAGGATGAAATGTGTGTATAGTTGTTTAAACGAAACGTTGAGTTTATCGTATCAAAATTGGATTGAGCTTGGTTTGAAATGTAGAATATAGTTGCGTACGTAAAAGGATATGAAGTACTCATTGGTTAAGCATAATGTATTTTGTATCGAATGGAAATGCTACTTTCGTTTTAAAAGAGTTTACGAAATCCGAGGATGGTCGGTCCCCATGAAGTCTTCTTGCCCATTTGTTTTGAAAATTGGTGCAGGAAAAGTTTTCGAAAAGAAAAGTAAGTTTGTTTCATCAAAACAAAAAAATTTGAATTTAGGAGGTTCTTGTGAAAACGTTGATCCTTAGGAGAATTTTTTTTTTTTGCAAAGGTCTTAGTGATTGTTAAAAGTTCTAACAAATGATTCGTTGATGTTGAGAAGGGTATTTGGTAAAACAATCATACAACATCCATAAGATCTTATAGGTGTAAAAGAAATGTTGGTTTGATCCTCCGATTGATAATGAAAGTCTTTAGTTTGGTGATATATATCATGAGTGCGTTTTAGTAATTAAGTCGAGTATGAAGTTCGTGGACAAGAGATTCATTGGACCGATTAAATTGATAGGTAGCATTTCGTAAGGTTTGGAAATTTGTGTAGTAAAACGTTTAAGATGAGTTAAGAATCCGTGTATGTGAGTTAGGTAAGAATAGGATAGAAAGTATGCTTGATGAAACAATGTACTTTGAAATCGTATACGTATGTATTTTGAATAATGATAAATAATTTAGGTATAAACATGACCGAGTTTGCATAATAAGATATTTTGAAGAGGCATCTTGGAAACGGTCACCTAGGTAAGGGAATCACCCCGAACTCGTTGGTGAGGTCGTTTTAAGAAAGGGAAGTGGAGTTAATCGTCAAGGTAAGGAAGTCACCCCTATCTTGATGATATGTCTCCACCTTTCGTTACAAGAAATATGAATTTAAATTATATGAAATCATGCATATGTATAAGTGTATGAAAAAGATTTAGTATGATGTGCGTGTGTGAGAAGAAATTATCGAAAGCGAATTCGAATTTGAAAGATTGCATCTAATAAAGTAAATAATATAACGTATGTTTGATTAAATTTGAGATGGTTCCAAAACGGAACGTTGACTAACCAAAATGGTCGAAAAGTCTTTCGAATTTGAGGAGCATGCTTTGGCCTAATAGGTGAAATACTCTTGCCGACAAGTCGGTTAACGGTATTTACCCTTCCGGTTACTACATGTCCCCAATTCAATTGAAAATTCGAGACTTGGCGGGATTAATGAAAATCAAAGATTGGAACTAGTCGTCAAGGTGCGGGTTTCACCCCTAACTTGGCGATTTAGTATCCTAAGTGTGGTTGGTACTCGCCGGGTCAAAAGTTAATTTTGACACTTTGACGAGGGTCCACTAGAATTTGAAATTCGAATTTCTCCATCAAGGTGAGGATTTCACTCCTAACTTGGTGGTGAATTTCGTGTAAAAAGAAAAGTAGAAGGGTTGAGAGTCATTCACCAAATTGTGGGTTTCACGCCTATTTTGGTGAAGTCGTCCCGTTTGTGTATTATGAGTGTTTTCGGATTTAGAAATACCGAGAAAATGTATGAGGGAAGTGTATGTCAAGGAAATACATAAACAAGTACAAACACATAAGGAAGCATATCAAGAATGGTGCTTGGATAACGAAATGATAAAACATGTATTAACACATAGAGAAATATGTTTAGAGTAACACATAAAGAATCGAACAATGAACAAGTATTAACACATAATAAGACAAGCATTATCGCATAAGAATATCATGTCGAATATTACTCACGAGTGGCGTACATGTTTAAAATAGCATAACTAAGAAATAAATAAAGTATCATGTAGTAGTTCGAACAAGATATACGAATAAGACTCTAAAACTATAGACTAGGTAAAAGCATTCCTACTTTTCCTAATTCCCTATAGTTATGGCTCTGATACCAATCTGTCACACCCCAACCGATGGCGGAAACATTGGAGTGAGACGAAGAAAGATTGCTCATCACACATAATGCTAATTGTGACAATAGAATTAAAGATAGATTGACTTCTTTCATAAATAAATGTTACAATACATGAAATTTGAAATACAACATGTTAAGTACAAGAAAAACAATACGACAACAATTATGACATTTATACAATGTATTTGACCTAAACGTCTATATGTGTATCTAGGTATCAACGCTACTTCATTTCATGGCATCATCATCCTCAACCTGTAACATGTTTAAAATAAAGTTCAATGCAAAAGCAAAGGCGAGTATACAAGTTTGGGTACATACATAACAAAGATAAGTTTCGAACAATTCCTCATAGCAAGCATGTAATTCAAGATAAACATAAAAACATGGCATGTGTCTAACATATCAAACCAAGGAAACGCAACAGGCTCATGACATAACCACAAGTTACGGGTGGCGGGTCGTTAATCCTATAGCGCTACATATGTCACGGTTTGGCTCGTACGAAGTTAATGATAAGTTCAACACATAAGATTCACCCAAGTTTAAATATCAAGCCATCACGTGTACAAGCATGTTAATAGGAATGTTCATGTGTTTAGGCAAAATGTTCATGTGTAAGTTGTTGATAAGTAAACATGTTACACCCCAAAAGTGGTAAAAGAAAAAGGGGGAAATACGAGTATACTCACAAAGTTTGCATATGCTTTCCAATTATCCAATTATTGACGAGTTGATGAGGTTAAAAGATTGAATGTGTAAGGGTTAAAGTTCAAGTATGCATAGAGACAAGATTCGGTATTTAAAACAACATAAAAATAAGATATGAGAATAACATGTGAAAATAATCATCTTCAACACCTAACACTTGTGTGACACTTGGTAACCACAAGGGTTATGATAATGTTTTCATGAGTTGGACACCCATATGAATCACAACAAGGTTTAGGTCTTAGATGATGTTCTACTACTTTAACATATAAACACAAGTTCACATTAAAGGTTCGAATGAGTGTATATATATATCTAGGTTAAGTATTATATATCATTTAGTCCAATAATTCAAGTAGGAGGTAGAAGATTAGGATCTTCATTTAGGCACCTCGAGTTACCATAGATGTCATGTATGGGGTAGGAAGAACATGCTTCCATTTAGGAACCCCTCGAATGTTCACCACTTCACTTGATGTAAAAACAACCAAGGAGGGTCACGAACTAGGATTAGCACAATAACATAAACAACCTAACTATAGAGAAATCATCAAACCATGTGAGGATTGTATGTAGGACAACCCAAGTTGTTCCATAATCACTCATTCATCAAGATCTAAGCTTGACATGATTTGTGGGTTAAATACCCTAAACTAAACAAAACAGAATATTATGAGGTTTAATCCTCTGATTTCGAGTGTCTCAACCTTGTTTTTAAGCTTAACCAACCATAAGGGAGGTTGTAAGCATTAGGACATAGGTGTGAGATGTGTTAGACACAAGTTTGATAAGTTTAAACAAGTTTTGAAAGAACATGTAACAAAACAGAAAGTTTGTGGACCATTTCAGGCCAATTCCAGGTCTGATTTCTCCAAGGAGAAGTCAAGGAATCGAACCCCATGATTATCCAAGCAAGTAGGAAGAAGAATCAAGTAATTTGGTTAAGAAATGAGCAAGTTACGCTCACTTTTGTAAAGGTGTATGAATCTGTCCGAATTTCTGAAATATGCAAGAACTTGAGAGTGTTTGAGAGAGATTTGAGGGTTGTGAAAGTGTAGAAATGCTTGGAGGAGGGTTGTATTTATAGTGGAAGAGGTTGGTGGTGATTGGAGGTGTTTAGAGGTGGATTAGAGGTGATTGGGGAGTGTTAGAACATAGGATTTCGTGCAAAATCGCGTCAAAATGCAGCTGGTTGTGGTTTCTGTGAACATGAAGTCCATGCGGCCCGCTTAAGATGTCAAGGTAAGTCCAGGCGGGCCGCCCGGCCCTTCTGATCCGTGTTTAAGTTTCGAAAATTACAATTTAGCCCCTGTAGTTTGATATCTTTAGGTTTTTAGGTATTTTAAGGACTATAATTTCCATAAAAACATAGTTTGAGGTAGAATAAAGTATGAGGAGTATAAACCAAGTATAATCAAGCGTACAAACTTCGAAATCAAGTATCGTTCTCGTTCAAAACACGTTTTGGGCATAAGTTTAGTTTAATTACAAGTTTAGCACATAGTTTCCAAGATAGATGATTAAACACCAATTAATTCACCGTTTTGAACATGCGAGCATATATAAAGTGTGTATAACATATTTGTAACAAAATACGAGTTTTACTCATGATCCAAGTCTCGGATTTTGCATTGCTTTTAATGAAAGAACGATTACAAGAAAACAAAGTTTCCAAAAATAGTTTTACAAACGATGGTTTCTAAATATAGAAAGTGTGAAAACGCGGGGTGTTACACTCTTAATGTGCAATTCTTTATGTTGAGCAATGTTTTATAATCTTCTAACGAGACTTTAGGTGCCTCCTTCCAAAAGTTATCATATGTCCACGAATGTGTTTCGTTACATCCCTGCATCTACAAGACTAACCAAACTTGTTTTGACGGGTTAGTAAAATATAATCAAATATCGTTTATATCTGAAATATTTCTTTGAACTCATTCCAATGTCTCTTCGCTTGACAAATGTTATACCATGACAATAAGCTCAAGTGAAAGATATTATAACCATACATAGCTAGCAAAACATATTAATGCACTTATGCATTTATCGATGGTACTTCTAGAATGAGAATCTCTACTTTGGTAGGAGATGATAATAGCCATTTCTTATAACAAATGACTTAACAACTTTTAACATACTTTAAGGTTCAACTATGTCCATACTAAAATATCCAAATATCATCTTCTAGATGTACTTGAGGGATTAGTAAAATAAAATTACATATATATACTCGAACTGCAGTTTGAGTAATAATTAGACCGTGCTAAGGTCATTCAAAATTCTCCCTCTAAAAGCTCAACAATTTCTCTCGATGATGCCTAGACATCATTACTGTAAATTACGATTATAGTGAACTTTTAAAAGTAGAATGTTGATAGAACATGGCTAATTTAATCAAACTTATATCCCTCTTTATGCGAATATCTCGAGTTGTGCAACACTCGACCCAACTATTTTAGCTTGTACGTATTTTGTCAACTTCATATAGTACGTTCTTGAGGTTTTTATATCAATGCTTCTGGCATTATCAATCCACGAGGGAATTCTGCCGATTTTATCCAAATATACATGTGCATTCACTCTTCATGAGTTTTGCTACATAAACTTACCCGTATAACACATAGATATCTATATCATATGCAAAAATGTCATGAACACTTGCTTTTATCTTCAAAATCCATATTGTACCATGCGTGTACACTATTTATTGAGATATCAGAATCACTGGGTACAAGTTTCTATGTACGTTTCTTGGTGCATAAGTATTACATCGTTAAGATGTTTCAATTAACATTTTTAGCACCCAATTGCTTTAGAAACTCACCAGGAGTTTCAATTATATCCAACCTGTAAAAAATCATAACCTATTCAAAATCCGAATACGTATACAATGATCACATTGTTCTCGAGAACTTACTTTACATGACCTACATAATTTAATCCTTCGGGACTATCATGTAAACTCTCAGTATCAAGTGATACATATTACATAACATTCATAAGACAAATATCAATTCTCTCTTTATATTACCAGACTAATAAAATATTGGAAAGTCAATGCATCCACCACTGGAGAATACGTTTACTCATAATCAATCATAGGTCTTTGAGAAAATTCTTGTGCCACCAATTTTGACTTATATCACTTAATTTGATTTTCACATGATTTGTGTAAAAGACACATTTGTATCCAACATATTTTACAACTTCAGTTGTATGGACTGCATAACAACCCTCCCATGACACCCCTAACGTTCCTATTATACCCCGATTATATGTTAACGCCCCTAAATAACATTAATATTAACAAAAATCAAATAAAACAAATATTATTAGTCCCTCGTGGGCCGTGACCCGGTCACCCCAGGCCTGTCGCGGGGCGCGACTAGGTGACACCAGGCGACTCCCGCTTGAGCCACGTGACCTCATGCGTGTTAAACCTAGATCAATGACTAGCCAAGGCTAAGCCCTAACCAACCTAGCTCGTGGGCCGTGAAGGAGATCGAGGTGAGCGTCGCGGGGCACGAGCCGCCTTTAATCAGACCTATAAAAGGGGCATCGGGCCTCACTTTTTCATCGTTCATTTTCTTATTCTCTCTCAACTTCTTAAATAGGCAAAACTCTCGGGAATAATACCCCCTAAAAAGCGAAGCTCTGCCTCGTTGTAAGTATTATAACCCCTGGTTACGTATTAGTTACCCTACCCGATTGATTTAGGGTTCTGTAATGCATGTCAAGGCTCTGCCTGACTCAGTTCGTTGTAGTTCTGTCTCGGTGGTATGGCTAATGTAATTTGGGTTATCTTACTAACACGTGTGCATTGTTTAATTTTAGTAGATAATAACCAGGAGAATCATCAGGAAGCTAAAGTATTACCTAAGTAAACAAAGTGAGTCATTCTCTTTTTCTACCAAACTGTTTTACCAAAACCTCAAATGTTTTAATTATACTTAACAGTGATTGAGTCTATGTATTCTACAATTGCTGCCGGTATGTTGAGGTTTTGTACATTACTTGAAATCCGTTACTTTTGGACAACGAGTTAGCCAATGAGTAACATGCCCACAAGACAGGAATTGGCAGTATTGAATGAGTATATTGGTAGATATAAACACTGTAATTGCTCTTGATACTGTGAAGTTATAAAACTGTTTTGATTAAACTGGGATGTACTCGCCAGTATTTCTTGCTGATAAAATCTTTTTAAAACGCGTTTCAGATAACTTAATGTGAAAGCTAATAGAAGCCAGCTGGAGAGCACTGAAGGCTTAAATAAGTGGCTATAAAAGTTACCTAAATAAAAAGAGTTTATGTTTTCAATAAATTAGGGTTTTATCCCTATAAATGTATTATCAGTGAAACTTGGGTTTTATCCCATTTGTTTATTATAAAAGTTTGGTGTTTTGAAACTCTGATAACATTTCCTAACTACGATTCTGATGTCACATTTCCGCTGCCAAATTAATAAACACCGATACCACTTGATCTGAGTTCACGACGCCCGCTCCCGGGGTAGGGGTCGGGGGCGCGACAGACTGTTGGTCCAGAAACTTTCCATTTCATTAGAGAACTAAACTCTGCCTTATTTGCGTCTTTCTATTTTGGCCAATCATTTCTTAATATTCATTCATAGGCAGATCTTAAATCCTGATCCTCATCATTTAATCATTTTAAGCGCTACATTATATACAAAAGTATAATGACGTCGATTTTTATTTCAATTCCATACATATCTTAGACATGATACAACTTATCAGGATCTCTTTATTTTCAGGTACCTGAGGTTCTTCTTGAACCATCATGTCTATTGTCTTTTCAGGAGATCTTATTACTATAACCTCGACTTGACCATCTTAATTACTTGCTCCAATTTTCGAGTAATTTTATTATTGGAATCAACTAGTCTACCACGCTTCAGGCGTGCAATAGACTCATTACAAAAATATGTGGTTGTCCTCTTGGGACACAAATATAACTGGAGCATAAGCAGTTGATTATGTGACTTACTTAGTCACCCTATTTAGGTCAGTGAACTTGTCTGGTAATTTGTTCTTTAATATTGGTAAATGAATTATACTTTAAACTTCTAGTTCATAGTTTATAGTCTGAGGATCAAGATGACATGATAATTCATTTCACTTTTCACTTTCCAACTGCTTGTTATCTCCCCCTAATGTTGGGAACATTCATTCATTAAAGTGAAAACCAATGAGCCATAAACGAATTTCTCACTAATGGCTTTAAGTATTTAATCATAGACGATTATTTATACCCAACATATTCTCAAACTTTTTAGAAGTCCCATCTTTGTTTTGTGTGGTGGATGAGTTTTAATATATGTCGCACAACCAAAATCTTTGATGAGAC
The DNA here is from genome assembly GCA_030545235.1 of Helianthus tuberosus. Lineage (NCBI taxonomy): Eukaryota > Viridiplantae > Streptophyta > Magnoliopsida > Asterales > Asteraceae > Helianthus > Helianthus tuberosus. The sequence goes on from CM060433.1 coordinate 165,025,050, forward strand.
ATATTTGGTTCCTGACCAAAAACCAACTGTATGGGGGAGAACTATAACTTATTGGCTTGATGTGAATTGATAGTACTATATATAAAATTACATGTACCTAAATGAACTTTTGCTCCTCTCATGATTATTGGCTTTGTAACCAATAGTAGACGTTTAGTGATCATCTCAACAATAACACTTATTCCAATGATTGTTAATAACTTGGGAATCAAATTTACTATTATCAAATAAATATACTAATCTGGATTAATATGTTTGCTATCACATTAGCTAAGCCACAATCACATAAGCTTCAGGTTGTGGATTTAATAACCATTTAGACGATGCATCGATTTAAAACACTAAATGGTATCATGTTGGGATGAGCATATCCTTTAATCGCTTCCATAATATTTAGGTATACACACCCTCGTTTATTTTGCAAATATATAATTTCTCTTGAGAGCAAACATTACATGCTAATTATTATCTTGAAGAATCTTCCAGTTCCTTCCAGTTCTTCAATATGTTTCACATCATCAATGACTCAGGATGGTCTGACCGGTCATGCCATTGAATTAAATAATCACGATCCATAAACTTCTGGTTTATGATCCTATATGTTTTAGTTGCAATCGTGTTTGTTCAATACACGATAGGAAGTATGAGAGAATAATGTAATATTATTTCAACATTCATGGTATAACATGTTTCCCATGTTTTATGTTCGTATAATCACTCCCTAAGTGTGCCATTTTTTGTGGTCGATTTCAATATTAAAATGGTTGTCAACATGAGGATTATTACAATTTCCTCAGTTACCATGATCATGACCTTTATAACGATCATTGTATAGTCATTGCACTATTAACATGGTTGATCTTATTACATGATCATCATAACAATTTCCTCAATTACCATCATCACGTACTTTACACCAATTATTATATCATCGCATTCTATTCAAGGAATAGATTATACTCATACAACATTCATGGTGGCATCATTACAATTTTCTTAGTTATGTATATGATCATAACCTTTGAATTGGTCATTATATCATCACATTCACATCAGAGAATGGATTAGAACCACAAAAATTTCATGCTTGTTGTTTCAAAATTTATATATATTCTTTAACAATCAATGATATTTGACAATGGAAATTGTTTTGCTCAATGAATTATGATATATATTTTTCTCATCACATGATATAAATCGAGATGTAGTTATATAACCGAGACATTTATACTTATCGGTTTAAAATCTTACAAGCTTCGATAAACTCATAATAAGCTTTGACAAGTTAGACACTCCAGGTGTTTTTTTTATATAAATCATGACCACAATTCAATCGTTTTTATAGCTTGTGATCATATACCACAACCCTGGTCACTTTGATGTCCCCTTACAAATTTATAACATATGGAACATAATATATACATTAGATTATACAATGCATGACTATATAACATGTCACCAAATAAATAGGTTATGATACAACCTTATGAAATAAGATTTTTCATCACTTGTAAGAAATATATATATATATATATATATATTGTTAGATTAGTTTACTCGTATATAATCTTTTTCCATACAAGCATTTCAAATATTAAAATATAAACAAGAATATGATAACATTCAAAATATTCATAGAAACTATTATGAAATTTTCAACATTATAGCATGTAATTATGTAAAATTTATTATAACAACTTTAATAAACTACAACGATGACCTTGGAATGTAATATTAAAATCACTACTGCTACCCATAATTTTTTTTTCTTCAACCACAAATAACAACAATAATGTCAAATTAAATATAAGACAAATGAGATAATCTTATATCATTACAATGCTTGTTGAACTTTTAAGTCTAATAAACCATTTTTTTTCTCAATTTAACATATTACGAAATGAGTAAAAAAAATTAAGTAAATATACATCAAAATGAATTAATGATGAGGAAATCGGAATTAATTTTATAATTAATAATATTCAATTCACGCTCATAAGTTATATATTAGAACTTTAATTGAATTTATGCTATATTAATTAAAACTAATATGAAAAAGAAATACAAAATCCATTTAGATTACATTAACCTAATAGTCAAACTAGAGAGCAATGCTTTACTCTTACTATTCAATTGTAAGACCCTTACATTCACTTTTAAAACATGCAAACCATATTTACAAAAGTTTGATAACACAACACTAGAGTGTTGTGTGACAAAAGTAATAGTTTTCATTTGCGGAAGCTCCTTTTTGGCGTGTGTTCGATTCTCCAACAAGGCTCGATCATCATCCGCAAGTCCATTCCTTTACCTATAACCAAAATTTATCAAAACATTAGTTATTTGAGCTTACAATGTGGTTTGACAAGTTCATAAAGTCAAAACACAGTAACTAAACATGTTTTGCAGGTCTGAGCTTCTGTCGCGGTGCGCGACGGAGGAAGGCCACATCGTTCGCGGGCCGCGAGACCCCCTCGCGTATCGCGAAGGTATACTGGGTTGCTGTCGCGTAGAGCGACAGCATGGTTTTTCCAGCAAGTTTGTTTTGAAATCCTGCATTTTCCAGCTATGATGTCTTTTACGAAAATGGACATAACTTGTCCGACATTGATCCGAATTGGGTCACGTTTCTTTCTACGTGATCGTAATTCGATCCTCTCCAATATTCACATGAACAAATTTCTTTAATTTAAGCCCTCGACTTATAATAAATTCAAGTTATTTTGACCCGTTTAGTAATTTAAACATCAATTTGGTCAAAAGTGACTATCCGTTTTATACTAACAACACAACTTGGATATTTATTAATACTAGGGCTTTAACCATGAGGTCTATATGACCATTATATTTATACGTATGTGATTTATTCAACCCGGTTAACTATAACTAGTTACACGAAATTAACACGAATCCTATATTTGGAGTCATGCATCTTTTGGTCATGCTCACAACTGAGTTTATGACTTATATTCGGCGTTAACCTTTCTTGGCTAACGACTATAATATGTATAAATTCAAATTCTGGTATCATTTCGACGTCTTTATTTATGTAACCTTTTCGGTTAACATCAAGACATCCTATTGACCCGTTTAGCTTTCTTAGCGATACTTTGGTTGTTTAAACCTGTTTGGTTTACTTAACGATATCCGTCGCTTTATATTACCAAACAATCACCATTTGGGTCAAATTGACCCGTTTAACTTTCCTAGCGACATCCATTACCTTATTTCACCAAAGTTTATTACCTTGGTTGTTTTGACCCGTTTGGTTTCGTCGGCAAATTCTATCGCTTTCACACAACCAAACATGTATGATTTGGATCACTTTGACCCGTTTAAACCTTAAAGTGGAATCCACCACTTCCATGTTTTTAATTAGCACTATACACTAGTTATTTCAACCGGTTAATACATACGGAATCCTCCGTTTCAGTAATAACCAAACTTCATAACGATTTAATCATTATCTAAATAACTAAACATAAGATAATAACGATAATCTACGAAGCGCATAGCAACGTACCTTTAAAGCTTTCCCTTTAAACGGTTATCTGCTTTACCTTGATTACTTGATGATCCAATGGCCTATAGAATACAATTCAACATATCGCTTAGAACTCAGATTTCAAGATTCGACACAAAATGCTTCTAGCTAATCCATTAAGTGACTCTTTCAGATTTCTCACTTATTTTAAATTCATTTAAGCATTTTGCCGAACACCTTGTAGGCGAAATTAGTATACTAACACTATTATGTTCATGATTAATGATTTTAACCATGTTAATTCATCATATTCTAAGTTAGATGTCTCATATACATCAAGAACATCTAGAATTGTACACTAACCATCAATTAACATCAGTTTATCATTATCATCCAAGTGTTCATCCTTTTTCTCCAAAAACCCATATACTACATATATGATAGTTCATCAATTCAATAAGTTATGACACCAAAATCACTAGATTTTTTATCTAGGGTTTGTTCGTAGACTTATAATCACCTCAATTATGCTATAACATCAAACTTTTATTCAAGAATTTAAGTTATGAAAATTCATAACCATTCAAGTTATCATCAAAAATCAGAATTAGACATACCTTGTGATTCTCTATGTGTAGTAATCACTTAATTGACTTGAAATTGATCTTTAATCGACTTCTTTCTTTGATTTTAGAGATGATTTTGTGAGGCTAGGGTTTTTGTAGGAAACTCTGTTTCTTCCTGTGTTTGATCGACCAGAGGAAAAACACACACACAAAGTGTGTTTGAACTTATCCATGTTTTAATAAAACAACTTTCAAAAGTGTCTAAGTTAGTCCCTCTAGTTTGTAAGTTATGTAAAATGGTTAGAATCTCTTGATTTTTTATCCTTTTATAACATCAATCTAACTAGGTTAATTATTCCTAGTTTTATTTTTTCACTATTTTATTACCAATATTATTAATTATACATGTATACATACACATATATAGTTTAATATTTTTGGGGTGTTACATCAATAAACTATACACATAATTTATAAAGGTAAAGAGAAGTCATATCAATCCTTAATTATTTATTTATTTATTTTTACTAGATAAAATAACTGTTTCTATCATTTTTTTTTTAAAAGAAACATTAAATCATTTTTTAAACATATAGAAAAGCTTGATGTGTGGTAATTAATGCCTTGATATCAAATTGTCAATGATCAAGGTTAATTTCATAATATCTCTAGATATTTCAAAATTTATATACATCTATTTATATATTTATTTCAATAAATATAATATAATAGTGCACTAAATAAAATTTTCTTATTTAATTTCAAAATAATAAAACAATAATTATAATCCAATATCAACCAATGGTGTACTAACTGAGAGGTTTATAAAAAAAAATATTCAAATTAACCATTTCAATTACTTATTCTAAAACTCATGAATTTATACGAAACTCTCAATTCTATTAATATCCAACTTTAAATGTTAACAGGAAGATGGTTTATTGCTTTAAGTTTGGTTTATTGCTTTAAATTCAATTAATATTAAACAACATTTTAAATGAATTAAATCTATAATAAGTAACTTAATTAAATATATTGATGGAGAATACATGAATGAAACGTCGCAACCTACCAAAGTCATCTTCCCAAAGTTAGGATTTTTATTTTTAGCTTTGTCGTAAACCATCCCCGATGCTCAAAATGAATTCGACAGGAATACAAAAGAGATATAGTCGAATATATTGGAAATAGTAACATATGAGTCATAAAGGTTTATAGGAATAGTTTATTTACCTGGTTTGGTAAAGAGACCCATAACTTCTCGTGAGGCCTTCACCATCAATGGTTCATTAGCGATGACGTTTTATACGGAGGCTGTCGAACGAGGGTGAGACCAAGGGCTACAACGCCATAGGGGACACGTTGCGTCGTGCTGATAACGTGTTGTGAAACAACGACCTACTAGCAACTAACATACATATAAGAACAATGATTATATGTATTGTAGAGAGATATAGAATATAGAATTCGTATTCATTGAGATGTAATCATGCAATACAAAGAACCTCTATATATAGTGTTCTTACATTAATACAAAGGACACAAAGAGACAGAAGTTAGAATATGAATAGTCACCATAATATAGTTTATTTATAACAATTGGTTTGTATATTGCAAGCCTCCTTTGTTAATAGTTCCATAGTAAATGGAAGAGTAAAGAACCATACTGCATAAATGTATATAATACTAAGTGGAGAACACAAAACTATAAAATTATGCGCAACCTATTTCTTATGCTTGATGCCAACCCCTTGTATTAGTTAATTTCCATCTTTGTTTTCTCCTAGCGGCGATGTGGGACGAGAAGTAGTTTATTTGCATATATTAATATAAAATGCCAAAATGTCTCTGAGTTTATGTCATTTTTGCCACTTCAATACAAAATAAAACCTTTTGTATCTGAGTCCATAAGGTTACATTTTTGTTGTCATTTCCATCCAAATAACTAACTCAGTTAAAATGTATCGTTAACTCATGGACGATTTTGGCAATTCCCAAATCTCAAGGACGATTTTGGTAATTTATTTTCTTAAATAAAAAACAAAAAAATAGTTACAAATACAATATTATACGTACACACACATTTATATATTATTTATGAAATAAGTTGTTATTACACTTTTGCATATATTAATGTGTTACATAATATTAAAAATACTCTAATCTATAACATTAATACCGATTATTACCAAATATTCAAACAAAACAATATAATAGAAACAATAAACTCAACCAAAACGATATGACTCAAAAAATAAAAAATAACAAATGTTTAAACAAAAATATCAAAGATTAAAAATGGTGAAAAGTCTAAATCCGACAAAGATTTTACTACATGTTGGTTCGGTTCCGTTATGATGGGTATGGAAACATTAGTAACCATAACCGACCCGCTACTTTAGGTTAAAAAAATAATTAACCGACCTACTGGTTTTTGATTTGGTTCGGTTTTTCAGTTCGGTTTTGTCAACTAATTCGAGTATGAGTTGGTTAATTCGGTTTTTTTTCACAACCATACCTACATTTCATGTTCCCAAAAAAAAGTAAAATAAAATTACACCTACAATTACAAAACGATTGATCAAACCTAGGGTCCCACCTCTTTCCCCCCTTCACGCCATGGAGAGCCCCACGCCCCACCTCCGGTCATACCGTTTCACGCCCCAATTCCTGGTGTTCCAGGCGCCTTCATGCCGGCAAATCAACTACGTTGGTGGGGTGTGAAACGATAACAAACTGTTTAATATCGTGAAACTAATTGTGAGTCACTATATTCATTTGATTGATCTTGTATTCTCTTTTTTAACAATAAACTAACCTAATTCTAAATATTTTTTATGCATGTACCTTGTAAATTTTACCACCATATCATGTATTTTGATACGTATAACTTTTTAAATGTGCCCTGAGATTTATACCCTTGGAAATTAATGTGGGGGACAAGGGGTAAAAAGGTTTGTGATATTGTTTTTTGAAAAGAACAATTTCATTGGTGTAAATGAATATATTATATTAAATCCTAAACCTTAGATAGTAATACATCTTCATGCATTACGTTGTGAAGAAATATCATAAACAATTTTTCTCTATAAAATGAAAAATCGTAGTTGCGGATATTTACAAACCTAAGGCTCTATTAGCTTCGATCAACTCAACTATGGTGTTTAGTAGTGAATGAATCGGAGAGATCATGCGAGATATATTGTAGTTTGATAATCCGTAAACGTTTTTCAGATAAACATTTTCCAGATATTGTAGTTTTGTTTATAAGAAAAGATTACTGCTTTTTAAACATATGTTTTTTTTTAAATATAAGTTTTGTATACTAATCACTTTTCATAATTATTTACTAACTGTTAATGTTTTTATAATTTTGATCTAATAATTATAAAAATCTAATAATTATAAAAATGTAGACACGAAAGATTTGAGAGTTGGGGACCAGTGTGATTACAACTTGCAACAACCTTGTGTAAACAAGTTTAGAGGCTCGAGAGCTACTCGTTATCGGCTCGGTTAAAAACTCGAACGAGCTGAACTTTGACGAGCCCGAGCCCGAGGTAGAGCATGAATTAGAGCTCGTATAGTTATCGAGCCCAAGCTCGAGCCTGAAATACAAAGCTCGTTTAGGCTCGCGAGCCTAAACGAGCCCAACAAAAATTTATTTATTTTTTATATAATATAATAATAATGATGATAACATTGGCGAGCTGAGCTCAAGCCGAGCTTTGGCTCGTTGAAGCGATACTGAAGCGAGCTCGAGCCGAGCTTTTTGTTCGTTTGAGGTTGTTCTCAAAATAGCTCGAGCCGAGTCGAACCGAGCTCGAGCTTTGGGTCTTACTCACGAGCCAAGCCCGAGCTCAAATAAATAGGCTCGAACGGAGCCGAGCTCGAGCTTGAGCTTCATAAAGACATGACGAGCCGAGCTCGAGCCCAGTCGAGCTCGGGCTCGGCCCGACTCGTCTACACCCCTATACCTCACCAATTGTTGCTGACGTAAAAAATGGATAACCCGAATATGAATATGGATCACTTTTTTAAAGGCCAAGTCAACAATGCGCAGGTTTTAATCCGCATTTATGGGAAGTGTTAGATTGGAATGCATTTAATAAATACCAAGCTAAACTTTGAAATCAACATGGACCCTCTTAATATAACATAGTTTGGCCAAAGTGGATCAATACAAAGCTCTTCGATTTGGAGAGTGTTGGTAACCTTATACATAAAATTCAAAAAAAAATCCTATAATTTCCAAAATTAGTTTTGACTATGTTTAGTTTTCAATATTTACTCGTAATAACACATATAAAAAAAAATTACAGCATACATTATTAAGATTTATTATTTTGAAAACTATGTTGGACGATGCAAAAAAAAAAAAAAAAAGTGTAAGACCCGATTGTCTCGAGCTCGAAAGGATCAGACAAGGAGATCCCTTAACTCCTTTTCTGTTTCTTTTGGTTATGAAGGCCCTGTCTAGCATTTTTTTGCAAAGCAGGACTTGAAGGGTATTTCAAAGGTATTCAAACTCCCAATAACGGTCCTATTGTCTCGCATCTTTTTTATGTTGACGACGCTTTAATATTGGGGGGATTGGGATAGAGGTAATTTGTCAAATGTGGCTAGATGCCTCAGAAATTTTTACCTGTGTTCGGGTCTTAAGATTAACCTCCATAAATCGAACTTATATGGGTTAGGGGTGGAGAATGATGACATCAAGGAGATGTCTAATGTAATTGGGTGCAATTCTGATAACATCCTGATATCGTACTTGGGTATCATTGTAGGGGCCAATATGAATAGAATCAACAATTGGGCTCCAATTGTTGAGATTTTCGATAAAAATGTTATCGATCCGGAAAGCTAAAACTATGTCTATAGGGAGAGACTTACTTTGATTAACTCAGTCATAGAGAGCCTCCCTATATATTATTTTTCTTTATATAAAGCTCCGATTGGTATAATTAAGATGCTTGAAGCTAATATGAGAAAATTTCTTTGGACGGGCTCTAATGATAATAACAAAATGAACTGGGTGGCGTGGGACCAGGTCATTTGGCCCAAGAAAAAAATGAGGGATGGATATTAACAGACTCAAAGATGTCAATGAGGCACTCCTCTATAAGTGGGGCTGGAGATACAGAGTCGAAAATCAAAATCTGTGGAGGAGAGTGGTGGAAGGGTGTCACAATAAAAACAATCAAAGAAGCTTCCTTCCTTTAAACGGTAATTACGTGGGATGATGGACTAACATTGTTAAACTGATATCCAAAATGAAATTAAACGGGAAAGGTATAAACCGGGTGATTTTAGGAAAAGTGGGGAATGGGGCAGATATCCGTTTTTGGTTAGATACCTGGATGGGTGATCTTCCTTTCGTAGAAAGATGACCACACCTATTTGTTTTGGAATCAAATAAATCTTGCAGGGTTTCGGAGAGAATTGGACCGGGACAAGGAATTGGAGGATACTCTTGGAACTAGGTTAGACTTCCTAAGTCGGAGACAAAAATTAAGGAGTGGCAGAAATGCCAAGAAGTCATCAGCATGGTTAGATTGTCAAATGATAGGGACTCTTCGATTTGGAACGTGGACAGACATGAAGGATTTTCGATGAATTCTATTAAGAAGACATTAATTTCTGATAGGGGAAGCAACCACCCCCCAAATTTCGAGTGGTGCAAATGGGTTCCAATCAAATGTAATATTATGGCTTGGAGAGCTAACTTGGATAGACTTGCAACCAGAGTCAATTTGAGAAGAAGGAATGTGTAGATATCTTCGGTTATGTGCCCTTTCTGCGACGAGTATGAGGAAACGACAGATCATCTGTTTACAACATGTTCGGCGGCTATTCGAGTGTGGGGCGGCGATCAGTGATTGGTGTAACATTCCCCCGATATACGCTTTTGAATTCAAAGATTTAATGGATACACAAAATTCTTTTCAAGTTGGGAAAAAGATGAAGAAGATTGTCAGGGGGTTGGTTAATATCTCATGTTGGTGTATTTGGAAAAACAGGAACAAATTGGTTTTCAATCAGAACAGAATAAGCCCTAAAGATATATTGATAGAGATTAAGTCGAGAGGTTTTGGGTGGTTAAAGAATAGATCATCATGTAAATATATTAGTTGGAAGAAGTGGGGTAATTATCCTATGTATATGTTGTAATTTGCCCATTTGCCCATTTGGGTCGGGGGTGTTGTTTTTGTATTGGCCGGGAAAACTGGTTGAAAATAAAACTGAATCTTTTGTGTTATTTTGTGTACTGAGCAAGAGTGTTGCAAGTGTTTTATGTTTTTTTTCGGGTATTGTTAAATGCACCCATAAGTCAACCTTTTTATTATTTATTTAATAGTGGAAGGGCATTGTGGGTTTGGATGTAGCCACCCTATTTCTGATCCCTGACAACTATATCCCACATGCACCCTTAAATTCTACACCCCCATCTTTCACATTATTACAGTTCATACCCTCATCCTATTATTACATTTACAATTATGTGTTATTAAATTAAAAAACAAACCGAAAAGTACTTTTAACATTTTAATAATATATATATTTTTTCTAATACTTTTATTATTTTAATTTTAATTTTATTTTATTATTATCATAATAATAATAAGTGAATAGTACTTTTCATTATTATTTTAGTTAACTTTAACGAATTTCTTTTTGTCATGGGCTGGGATAAGCTTGATATCTAATAATATCTTTTTCTCACGGAGTATGTTATGGTTAAGTAATAATATCTTTACTTTATGCAACTTGGAATTATGAATGGTCCATTTAACGCGTATCAATTTTGGAATTAATTAGCTTAGTTTAAGGCTTTTTCATTTAATTCCATTAATACTTTTTTATCATTCAAACATTAATATTTTGATAATTTACTTTATGTTTCACCAACGACAATTCAAGTTTCTTTTCTTTTCTATTCTTTTTTTTTTTTTAAATCAAGAATAACGATACATGAGATTTGCTCATATATTAATCATTTTAGCTCGTTTTCATATTAAAACCTTTAAAATCCAAATACGAACCAATTAGGAGTAATACTCAATAAAAACCACCCCCATGTATAGGTGGCGTCTAGAATTATATACCCAACTTTATCGTCGTGAAAGTGGTTTTGTCGATCTAGGTGATTAATTGTTTTAATGTTTGCACGTTTACTGTCTTATTGGAATTTTCGCAACATTAGCATGTTTGTTGCTGGATGGGAGACCATGTATAGGTGGCGTCTAGAATTATACACCCAACTTTATGGTCGTGAAAGTGGTTTTTGTCGATCTAGGTGATTAATTGTTTTAATGTTTGTACGTTTACTGTTTTATTAGAGACTCGTTATTTATTTATTTATGAACTTTTTCACTTTCGTGTTTATAATAAAGTGTCTTGGTTATTTATTTATTAATATTGATTTTAATACTAATAATAGTAGAGTTAATTGCCATTTTAGTTCCTGAGATTTGTCCAAATTTGTCATTTTAGTCCAAATAGTTTTTTTTTCCGCCTCTAGGTCCCTGACTTTGCCCTTTTGTTGCCATTTTAATCACATACCCTAACTCCATCCAAAAACCTCATTTTTAATTAGGGGTATTTTGCGGATTTTCATTTTAAATATTTTCAATTGCCATTTTGATCCGATTCTAAAAAATAAAAAAAAATCATAAAAATAAAAAAAATTCTAAAAAATCATAAAAATTCTAAAAAATAAATTTTTTTTTAAAAAATTCTAAAAATTCTAAAAAGTAAAAAAATCATAAAAATTCTAAAAAAATAAAAAAAATCTAAAAAATCAAAAAAAGACCTAAAAAATAAAAAAAAATCTAAAAACTCAAACAAACATGTTTTAAATTCAAAAAATGACTATATATTCCTCGTTCAGACGAATATATTTTCAAGTTTTATTTATTTTGTTGAGTGAATGAGTAGTTATAATGAGATGGAACCATTTATCCATTTAAAAAAACAAATTTCATTTTAAGTTGACATCTTTCACAAATATTCTTACATTTCCACATTAATTATCACCCTTTGGCCTTTTTATATATGTTTTCATAGCAAAACTGTTTATTACAATAATATTTTCATCTTTAGTTTTGTATCAATTAATACAATTTAGTAAATATAAATTTTATAAACTAAAACATAACATGAATGTTCGTTAATTAGTGGTTCTATCTCATCATGACCACTCATTCACATAACAAAATAGAAAAAAACTTGAAAATATATTCGTCTGGACGAGGAATATATCGTCATTTTTTTAAATTTGAAAATTTAAAATATGTTTGTTTGCGTTTTTAGATTTTTTTTATTTTTTATATATTTTTTTGGTTTTTTAGAATTTTTTTGATTTGTTAGAAATTTTTTATTTTTTAGAATTTTTATGATTTTTTTGACTTTTTAAAATTTTTTTGATTTTTTTGATTTTTTATGATTTTTTTTTGATTTATTAGAATTTTTTTGATTTTTTAGAATTTTTAGAATTTTTGTAGGTCCCGTAATCCGTGCAGATCGAAACAGAATCGTCGATCTAACCTAGAGTGCGGAATCCCCTAGATCAAATTTCACAGAAAACGAGTAGAAACAGAAACAAGAACACGATACACTTTCAATCCAGTCTTCTATTGATTATCCAACACGAAGTTTACAATCAAATCAAGACCCACAAGAAATCTCTCAGTCACTCTCTGTAGATTTCTCTAACCCTCTCTCAAACTCTATTCACTGGCTAACCTAAACCCTTATGCCAAGCCTTGTTTATATAGGACAAGGTTTGCACATGGGCTTTGGTCTGGGCCAGGCCATTCTCCAAGCCCATAACACTAAATAACTCCCTAACCAATAATGCTAAGCCCAATACAAAATATCCAAAGACTAAATAAACAAACTATTAAGCTGTTGTCACAAAACATGCACCAACAAACTCCCCCTTGACAATAGCTTCATAGTGTAACTTTGTCTTCAAACATCTTGCAGTCTTTTGGTCTTTGGATAGCGTCAGCTACTCAGTTTCTGACATCAACAAACTCCCCCTTAGCTGATGCTTCCAATCTCCAAAACTTTCATTCGTTGTAGATCAGTTAGCTAGCAATCTTTGGTTAAGCAAGTAATCTACAACTCTTTCAAATCTCTCTGCAATGTAGTAGAAGGATCCTACCATGCATCTTCAAATATCTTCATTTCACTCTTAATCTGCACTTTACTTGTATTCTGCACTTCATTTTGATAACTGCATCAATCTGTTTAGAAACACAAGCAAGTATCTCGAAAAACCATTAGTCTTTTTCACATTTAAAGATAAACCAATATTTTATCTTAATTTGCAAAAACAACTACCTGTCAGTTCAAAATGGGAGATCTTTTAAAAGGAAATATTTTTGATATTTTTCAACACCTAAACAAACTAAACTAGACTAAAAAATATTTACAATTTATCTTTTTGTGAGAATCATGTGCAAGAAGACCATATCAGCAAAATCAAAATGTTTTCACACTATTTGATAATTCTTTATTTAATTTTTCGTGAAAAGCAGTTCAAGATGATTACCAGTATGTTTGTCCACTTAAACAAAATGCATGAACATTTCAAGTACCATTACTGTATGATACGTTAAGGTAATATTATTTCTGATATATTAGTGTGTCCCACTTCAGGATATACCCCCGCGATCAAGGTATGCACAAAAAATCATCGTAGTAGGTGAGTATACTGAATTCATCCGTTTTGTTTTTCAACGTTTAGATAATTGGTGATCAGGTCAGTACTTTCGTACAGCAAATAGACCAAAATATCTAACGAGGGCTAAGACAAATACCATTTTTGGTATGGTTATGCATTTTGCACTTTTTGAATGACTCTCTAGGAGAGCTTCTTCATTTTCAGGGATTTGGCATTTTTTGCTCTTTTAAGATATCCTGGTTGTGCCTAGGTCAGCATGTATCTGGATGCAGCAGAAGGACAACCCTGATATCCCCAGATGAAATAACAGTATAAAGACCCAAAACCTCAGATTTTGGCAATCTATCAACGCAAGATTTAAGGTCATTAAACCATACACCACTGATGTGTTCCCCACTCATACTCAGTGCATTTATGTTTATATCACATTGGTAAGTTGATTATTTCATGCTTTTGCCTACTGGTACATCATATGATGAAGCTACTACCACACTTAAGCATTTTAATTCAGTTTAAGTGTGACAGTCTAACTTGCTAATGTACTATCATTTCTTCTTTTTCACACAGTGATAACTCCTTTTTGATTTTCTTTTTTTTCAAGTTTTTCATTTTTTAATGTTTTTGGATTTTTGAAATTTTATAACTTACTCCCCCTAAACACACGCACTAACTAAACTCTTTTTGGCTTAGAGGAATTTCTCCCCCTAAATTTTTGTTTTTATGTAGTAAGTTTCAAAAACACAAATTTAAAAACACAAACAGACTCCCACTTTAATCTGACAATGAGTTTTTCAACAATAAATCATCAATCAATCACTAAAGTAAATAGTTTGTTACCCATGTTAACCTACTATTCACCTCAGACACTTTACAGGAACAACCACTGTCGAACACATCAACAGTCCTTCTTGGTCATCCTGCACATTCACTCAACAACTTAGTTAGACTTGAGAACCCAAACCTTACCGGTTTTGGGTCGACCATGTAAATCCATATAAGATGCTTCAATCCAATATCCATCACTCCTGACTGGAGTCTTGGATCTCTTATCCATTGTTGAACAAGATTGAAAATTTTCACTAAGTCTTCGATTGCGAGAATTCCAATAAACTCTCGGATTTTCTGACCTTTGAAAATTATTACCTTGATACCTTCTTCTCCCATTCTCATACCATGAATTTTGGAAAAAAATTGGATGTTGTTGAACATTTGAGTTACTAAAACCCCTATGTCCATTTCTTTGTTGAAAATTTCGATTTCCAGCAGTTTGGTATCGAGTTTGATATCCAAAATTTTTATTTTGACTTTGAGACTGATTTGATTTACCATTATAATGACTAAATTGTGGAGAAATACTTCTTGGTCTATCAAATCTTTTCAAAGTTGAGGGTTTAGATTGAAATTCAGGTTTCTCTGTCTGACAACTTAATTTTACAGAATTGTTTGACCCAACCTGATTCCCGTCTTTAACCTCATCAACTTTTTGTTTGCCTTTCTTCAAAGGACAACAACTCGCCACATGCCCTTTGTTGTGACATTTAAAACAGGATCTTTTCTTATAACTTTTCTTTTTGTTTGATCCCTTTTTAAATGTGTTTACCTTTTTGTCTTCAGTATCCTCATCCACTTTATGAGGTGTACTGTTAGACCCAACAGATTCTTTCAAAGAAACTGGACTATTTGGTAAGTCCACAGCTATCGGATCCACTACAACTTGTGCAGTGGTTACAAAATCAGTCAGCTCTTCTTCAATTGGTAGAAATGAGTAGTCTTGATGTTTAGAAGATGAAGCTTTACTAAACCCCACCCCTGTTTTATCATTACTCCTTTTTAAACCTTTTTGAATATGAGTCCTGACTAACGAAGAATTTCCAAATTTGTCTAACTTACCCTGAAGTTCTACAATTTTGGCTTGTGCATCAGCCAATTCTGTGCACTTTTCTGAAAGCTCGTTAGTCTTTTCTTTCACAGTTTCACGAGCCAAATCAATGATCTGTAACAGTTCATTTACTTTGCTTTGCTTGTTAAACTGCTAATTTCTTGTTCATTTGATTTGAGTTTATCTAAACAATTTAACTCTATTTTAAGCAAAAGAACATTTAACTCTTTTTGGTT
Source organism: Helianthus tuberosus (assembly GCA_030545235.1). Taxonomy (NCBI): domain Eukaryota; kingdom Viridiplantae; phylum Streptophyta; class Magnoliopsida; order Asterales; family Asteraceae; genus Helianthus; species Helianthus tuberosus. Next base: position 165,040,906 of record CM060433.1, read on the forward strand.
TTCCAAATCAGCTAACAGAATTTTGTTTTGCTCCAATAATCTGTTAACTTTACCCTGTAGGTCAGTGCAATTAAGACATGTATGACTTACAGATTCTGATGATACCTTCACCTCTGATGTCAGTCCATTCACATCCTTCAAGCCCTTTGAAACTTCTGCATCCTTTTTCTCAGCAGTTTCCTTATCAGCTTTCTTTTTCTCCTCTACCTCAGCAGCTACTTCTCCTATCTTCACAGCTGCAAGCTCAGCTACACATGCTTGATCACATGTATTCAATCTTGAAGGAATCTGATAACGTTTTTCTAAAGCTTCCCACAGCTCTTGAGAAGTCCCATACCTATTAAATAAGTGTTTTATTCCAATCGGCTAGGACATCTTTATTGCTGCTAAAGCTCGCTTTTCAGCATCAAACACAAGTTTCTCAGATTCATCCATCTTGTCATAAGATATAACTTTAACCCTTCCTTCAACATGACGTGTAGGAGCAAAGTACCCATTAATCATACAACTCCACATCCTAGAATCTTCACTTTGAGCATATGTCTCAACCTTATTTTTCCAATCAGCATATTCTTTGACGTTTATAAGCTTTGGCCAGTTTTTAACAACCTCACTTCCATTATTCATCTTAGCCATCACGCAGCGTAAAAGTTTAAATGGATTTTGGTAACCTGAATCAAAATCCAAATCTAACTCCTATACTGGTCCTTGTCTAGCTTTTACCGTAACCGTACTGTCAAAACCGTACAAATAATTATCCGAAAACTGTCTTTATCAAATTATACCGTTAGATTCGTCTCGAAATTACGATTCCAATGATATATAATGTCAAAAACCTTTTTTTTGCCCTAAAAATCCAAGGATTCCAACGGTGCAAACGGTTTCCTGAGATGAGTTACAGATAATTTTCTAAACGCGAAACTGTGAAATTTCTCTTACGTAAGCCAAGGAAAAATCCACCTTGTCCGAAATGAACAGAAAGGGTCCGAAATGGTTCGAAATGGTTATAGTTATCCGAAATGAACCCTTTTCGTCCGAAATGAACAAGTCTGATCCGAAATGATGTAGTCTGATCGGAAATCAATACCCTCAGATCCGAAATGAGACTCTCTAATCCGAAATGGAACTGTCTAATCCGAAATGCAAGCCTTTAAATCCGAAATTGATCCGAAATCCTTGATTTCTATCCGAAATGGATCCGAAATCCTTGATTTCTATCCGAAATAGTCCGAAATCGATGCTGTTTTTTCCGAAATCCAAGCAGTTTATCTGAAATGACTGATTTTTGGTCCGAAATCCAAGCTTTTTGATCCGTAATGGTTCGAAATGCTTGATTTTTGAAGTAAATCAGTAGCAGAACTCAAGAACAGCCGACAGAACTTCGAAACAGCCTCCAATAACACGTCCAAAAACCCATATTTCTGCAAAAACGACTCTGAACCAAGCCAATCGAGAGCCTAATGCTCTGATACCAATTGTAGGTCCCCTAACCCGTGCGGATCGTAACAGAATCGTCGATCTAACCTAGAGTGCGGAATCCCCTAGATCAGATTTCACAGAAAACGAGTAGAAACAGAAACAAGAAAACGATACACTTTCAATCCGGTCTTCTATTGATTATCCAACACGAAGTTTACAATCAAATCAAGACCCACAAGAAATCACTCAATCACTCTCTGTAGATTTCTCTAACCCTCTCTCAAACTCTATTCACTGGCTAACCTAAACCCTTATGCCAAGCCTTGTTTATATAGGACAAGGTTTGCACATGGGCTTTGGTCTGGGCCAGGCCATTCTCCAAGCCCATAACACTAAATAACTCCCTAACCAATAATGCTAAGCCCAATACAAAATATCCAAAGACTAAATAAACAAACTATTAAGCTGTTGTCACAAAACATGCACCAACAATTTTTATGAATTTTTTTATTTTTTAGATTTTTTAGATTTTTTTTGATTTCTAGAATTGAATCAAAATGGCAATTGAAAAGATTTAAAATGAAAATCCCCAAAATACCCCTGGTTAAAAATGGGGTTTTTGGATGGAGTTAGGGTATGTGATCAAAATGGCAACAAAAGGGAAAAGTCAGGGACCTAGAGGCGAAAAAAAACTATTTAGACTAAAATGGCAAATTTGGACAAACCTCAGGGACTAAAATGGCAATTAACTCAATAATAGTATAACAAAATATAAAAAAGTAATAAAAGTATTATAAAATAAAATAACATAAAAAACATAATTATTACTTTTGACTTTATAATAAAACATAATTATTACTTTTGATTTTATAAAAAAATCAAATAACAAAGTAGTTTAATAATTACTAAATCATTACTAAATTTGACTTTTGGGTATATTAATCTTTATCTTGGGTGTATTTATCACACCTTTTTTTTCCTTGGACCCATCGGTAGTTTTAACATTTAAAGCATTTATGATGCATGAAGAAACACTAGATAATTGACCGGAATCGAATTATCTAGGGGGTTTGAATCCGCATAAAAAGGTGGGTTTCCTCTCGTTTGATCTGACGGGACAGCTCTTCTTCTGCGATAAACTCTGCAAAACAAAGCACCGTTAGCCTCGTCAAGGGGAGAAAGGGGTTCTCTCCTTGACCCGACTCCGGCGTGAGAATAAGTATGTGTTTATGAAGAAGAAGAAGAAGTATTGAAGAAGTGTGTGTAACTTGAAGTTTATACCTGAATTGATCTCATATTTATAGCCGGGAGTTTTTGGGAGGGAAAACCCGTTATTGAAAAGTTAACGGAAGATGCTAACGCCGTAGCGGTTATTTCTTTCTACCGTTAATCCCTTTGATCCGACGTGAGAGCACACGGATCGTTGTTTAGATCAAAGGCTAGGGTATTGCCACGTGGAAAGTGGACAAGTGATGATTTCTTTCTATTTCCATGCCATCACTGTGACTCTAAGGGACGTTGGGGAGATGACACGTGGCCCAGACGGTTGTAACCGTCTGGGTGGTGCACGATTAAGTCTTCTAGAAGATTACTGCTGTAATCTGGTGTGACTTTTTACCATGTGGTACCAGTTAAGTAAATAATATTCAAGTCTGGATATTATTTAGGATTTTCATCCTTTATGAAAGCGCAAGGGTTTATGACTTCCTTTTGGCGCGTGAGTGTTGTTTGCTATCTGCCTTAAGCCTTTCTTTTATAAAACCAGTGCGCGGCCGTGCAAGGTTAAAAAGAGCTTGAAAGACGAGGTTGTGGAGTGATCCAAAGTACTTATTACAAGGTTTTTGGGACCTTACCCCTTCAAGTCCCCCCAGTCTAGTGTTGCTCTTATGCAAGTAAGTGGAGCGCTGGACTTATGAGAGGGAAATGCTTTTTGGCGCGAAAATAGGGAATCTTCTAGGAGAAGATTTCTTATGCTTTCTTGTAAAAATTTTGAAAATCTTTGACTTTAGAGAGGACTGGTGCAGTAAAGACTGAGTGACAGGCTGTCACTGTCAGTTGTCCCTTACTGTCCGTGTTTTGCACGTGCGCGTGTACTCGCGTTTGTGTTGATTTTCACTCGCTCTGTCGCTTGGGTAACTGTGATATCCGGAAAAGGTGTTATGGCGGTTACCGATGCTATTTATTGCGGTGAGTATATAAGTGTGTTTGAGTTGCCTTTTCTGTTAATCATTGCTCTGTTGAAATCTTCTCTTCTTCCTTTCTTCATTATCCGAGAACTTTGTCATTTCATCCCCTTATGTCAACTGGAGAACACCAAGAAGACTTATCCGAAGAAATGTATGCTGAACTTCCACCGTTAAAGTGGCCCAGAGCAACTTTTGATGGTCTGATTCGGAATCTTAAATTCCCGGAGAACTGGGGTGCCCTGTATCCTGAGGAGGGTCAGACAGCAGCAGATGCTCCGGCTGGATACATCACCCTTTTTTGGGATTTTTTCTGTGAAGGCAACTTTCGCTTTCCTGTAACAAATTTTTTTCTTGAAATCCTTGAGTTTTATAAGTTGCATATCTCCCAACTGCACCCTATTGGAATGGTTAGGGTTCGACATTTTGAGTTTGTGAGCCGGTCGATGCATATTGAGCCATCAGTTCTTCGATTTAGGGTTTTTTTACCAAATGCACTGTACCCAAGGGTTTTATTCGTTTGTCCAAAGGTCGTCTGCGAAGAAGATTTTACAGCATCCTCCAAAATCTTTCCATGATTGGAAACAAAAATTCTTTTTCATCAAGGCAGGGGTGATTCCTATGAGGATGGTTTTACGGGGAAAAGAAGATGTTCCTATTGAAACGCTTCGCAGACGAGACCTTTGGACAAACCATCCTCATAGGTACCAAGATTTGAAGGAAGTTCCTAACATTGCCTTGCCGGAAAAAGCTCTTGTCGGTGCAAGTATGAGCCTGAATTGGAAAATGGACCGTGACGACAAGCCAGTGTATACGGAGGAAGGTCATGGTAAGATTGGGGTTTTCCCCCTTTTTGCTTTTTCTCATTTTTTTTAACGTGCTTTCCTTCTTCTGCAGTTGTTTCATTGTATGTTGTAGCGTACAAAAGAGAAGGTGGAAGAATGGGTACCATTAAGAAGAAACCTGATGAGGAGCTTTGGTACCACCGGATTGTGAGAAATTTTGTTCTTCCGCGGGATGCGGATCTGTCTATTCAGCCTAATGCTGGTGCTGGTAAGCTATGTGCATATTGGTTTATTGTTTGCTTTTCTCTGTTGCGCTTCTAAGTAGATTATTCTTTGCGCTTTCGTAGGTGAGTTATCAAACTTGGGCATAGGCCCTGAAAAGAAGAAACGTGCGACGACTTCTACTTCTGCGCCGAAGAAGAATGAAGCTGATAAAGCTCAATCTTTGAAGACAAAAAATATTGGAGGAGAGAAGAAAGGTATGCGCCGTTCCTCTGACTCTTGGTGTGATTATGTGGTGGTTTCTGACTCTCTGGAGGGTCTTACGCCTGTAGTTACTATTAGGAGGCCAAAACCAGAACCGAGAGATGCTGCTGATATCCCTCCATCCAACCCGAATGATCCCATTGATTTGGAATCTAGTACTGAACACTTGGTGCACAGGAAGGCTGGTAAAAGAAAACAAGCTGATACTGACGCTGAGGGTCAGCCCTCCAAGAAGATCCAAAGGAAGAAAATTACCAGGAAGGGCAATCTGGATGCTTTCATATCGGAATCTGCTCCTAGTAAGTGTTGTCTTTACTTCTTTCCTTTATGCGCATTAAATCTTTACAGACTTTGTTGTTTTTATTTCAGAAGTTCCTGTTTCTCCTGTATCCACAGAGCCGCAGCCTGTGGTTAATGAAGAGCTCCCACCTTCCCCTCCGCGTGCTCCTGTTGTTGATCAGTTGAAGACTACGGAAGCTCCTGAAGGTGGTGTGGAGAAGACTATTGAGGATGATAAGCCTGTTGATGTTACTGCAGAGGTTAAAAAAGTTGTTGATCCAGAGGTTGTGGATGGTGCTGGTAATCCACGAACCTCTGAGACTGTTTCTCAAGACCTGGGGAAAGAAAAAACTGCTGAAAAACCTCCTGCTTCAACTTCTTCTCCTAAACCTTCTGATGCTATCCCTGAACGTGTTGAGAAGGTTTCTACTGAGGAGCAAAGTTCTTTTGCTGGTGTTGATAAAAATTCTCCAATCCGCCCAGAGGAAACCCTGGGGGATTACTATTACAGGACTTACTCGGAAAAAGATGCTTCTGAATTTCATGCCCCTGTTTGGAATTTGAAGAAAGGTGACACTTTCTCGGATTGGCGCGTGTGCCAAGATTGGTTGCAGGGGATATTTCCGCCTGGAGAGATCAAGTTTCAAGAAAGCCGGTCTTATGAGCAAACTTATCAAGCTTATCTTGAGGAGACTGCTTCTCATGCTTCTACCACTCATCGCATAGTGCGTGAGTGGTATAGTATGCATAAGGATTGGGAAGCTTTTTGGGTTTCCCAGAAGAAGTTTGCTAGTGATGAAAAGCGTTTAGCTCAGCTAAAAGCTAAATTGGAAGCTGATCAAGCCAAGTTTGAGGCCGATCGTAAAACTGAGGAATGGTCCGTTGCGGGTTGGAAACGGAAAGCGGAAGCTGAAGCTACCCTTCTTGCTGAGGAGCGCAAAAATTTTAAAAGGATTTGTGAAAAGGATAACCATGAGAAGATGGGTCTTTGTAATGCTATTAATAATCTCAAAGCTGAAGTTGAGGGATTAAAGAAGCAGGATGCGGAGATCGAACAACTAAAAAAGGAGAGAGCTGAAGCTGAAGCTGCTCGTGATGAAGCGCGTGCTCACAGGGAGCGTAGTGAACAACGAGAGGTACAAGCTTGCGCCACTCTTGCTCTTAGAGATAAAGAGATAGAAGAACTTACTGCTTTGCTTTCTGACCAGGAACAACTTAAAAAGGACCTGGAGCTTGCGCACTCTGAAAAGGCTGAAACTTCCCGCCGTTTATCTGAGACCGAAGAAAAATTGGAAAATTCTGAAACGGCGCGAGCCACAGCGGAAAGCGAGCTTGAACCTTTAAAGAGTGATATGGCGTGGCTGAAAGATAGTGGAATTGCTTGTGTAAGTTGCTTGCTCTTTTCTGTTATGGAACTGTTTATGCGTTTTTTTGTTATTTACCCTTTCCTTCTTTCACAGGTTGCTGAATCAGTGTTGAACTCGGAGGAGTTGGATAAAACCGTTGCGCAGTTAGTTGTTGCTGCGCGTAAAGATGGGTATGCCCAAGGATATGCTGAGTGTTCTTATCATGTGAAGAGCGCTTTGAAGGTTAATTGGGATATCAGCAAATCTGCTACTTATGGCGTGGATACTAATGCTGCGCTTGCTGCTTTAAAGGCAGAATTTAACAAATTGCAACTCCCGGTTATGGATTTTATAAATGTTGCGCTGCAATCTGATGATCACGTAGCACAGCTAAAGGAAATCTTTCTGGATGAGGGCGAAGATTTATCGTAGGTTGAAAATGTATTGAACAATTTTCTTGAAATATTTTGGGATGTATACCCCTCTCTTTGATGGTGCGCTGTTGCGCAAGTAACTAAAACACTGCCGTGTTTGATAGTTTTTTAGGCGTATTTGTACGCCGAGAATAGTATATTATGTTTTTCATTTTACAATATCTTGCATGGGTACGATTACTTTTATTGAGTAAGGCGAATGAAGTTGGTATAAAGCTCATGTGTGAACTTATGGTCGTTTGTGACGTAATCACTGACCGTTCATGAGGCTTTGTTTTGTAATTACCATAATGTTTTTGCGCATACTAAAAGAAATTGCATGCACTTTGTAAGAAAAACACAAGAATAATAGAAACTTTTCTTTTTTATTTAGGGATAGGGCACAGAGGCCATTACAAAGTTTGTTAAAATAAATATATGAAACTTAACTTACTCTAATTTTCCCGCTTCGTTTGATAAATCATGTTTTCCCGCGGTGAATTCATAGAGTTGTCTCTTAAGTTTTTGCCCTTTTGCTCAGGCCCTCCTCACCCCGAGTTATCTGCTTTATTTCTTTGCGCACATTTTGTAGCAGATGTGTGAGTTCACCGCTTTTAAGGGCTTTCTCAATTTCGGTTCGCAGAGAAATGCAGTTGTTAGTGGTATGCCCATTGTCTTTGTGATATTCGCAATATTGGGCTGGATCTTGTCCGCGCTTGTTTTTCATGGGTATCGGTGGCTTGAACTGGTAGTCTTCAGTGCTGAAAACTTCTGCGGGGGTTTTAGTTAGGGGAGTCCATTGCCTCTCCCTGTTCTCCTGTTTGTTTTCCCTTTGCGCAGTAAGTTTGTTGATCGTTGACCGAGCATCTTCAGACGAATGGTTTGTCGAGCCAGAATCACGCTATGACTTCTTAAACTTTCTCCCGCCAGTGGAGCCTAAGTCCGCGGGTCTGTTATGTGGTGGTGGCGGCCTATTTGTGGTAAGGTTCTTCTCAGTTTGAGCGTAAACTTTTGCTGCTGCCATTACCTTCTCCCAGCTTTTTGGGAGGCCTTCTGTACCGGATAAGACCTTAATCATGTCATCGCACCTAACCGCGTATTTGAATTGAGCGCGGATTAGTTGCTCATGAACACCACCAATCTCCAATACCTCTTTGTTGTATCTGGTGATAAAATCCTCCAGATTCTCGTCATCATGGCGCCAAATGTTCATTACATCAGATGTATCTCGAATGGAACGCCGTTGTTGGCTAAAATGTGTCAGAAATTTTTCGCGCAGATCTTTCCACGATGTGATCTGTCTGATTGGCAAGTTATCGAACCAGATTCTCGCTGCGCCGGTTAAGGTCTGTACGAACAGATGGCACCATAAGGGGAGGGTCCAGCCCCCAACCAGACCTGCGCTGGTAAACACTCTTAAATGATCATCTGGGTCTGTCAACCCGTTGAACTTTCCTACATTAGATGGTAATTTTGCTTTCTCAAGCGGCGCGAGAGCTATTTCCATGATGAATTTCGAATTTTCCGCTGCTTCCGCAGGGCGGTAAATCAAATCGTAATTATGCTCGGCCTCAGGGTTGTAAACCGCACGAGGTCTGCATTTGTTGTAATTAGGCTGTAAGCGGCTAAATACACTGGTGTTTTCACTCACACGCTAGGTTGGATTTGATTCATCGGTGTGAGTGTTTCGTTGAGGGCCTAACCTAGTATGAACCGATTGCCGTCGATGAGGGTATGGTTCATCATGATACTCTCTCTGGTGGCTTCCTGACTGAGTGTACTCACGTTTTGATGTGGATCTGGCATAAACCTCTGTATTTTCGTAAGATGTATCCTCCCGCTGGGAAGCATTAGCACGAGATCCTGGTCTCCGTGATTGTGTCAAGGGAGCAGTTTGTGCACACAGCTGTGTGTATACTGCATTTAGTGCCCCTTGAGACCTGACGTACCAGGAAATTGGAGTTTCTCCTGGTGGCAGAATTGAGTGAGCAGGGTTTGCTGGTAACACTCCTGGAGTGACAGGGTTGTTTGCTCGATTGGACTGAACCTCGTTGTCATCCGAGGCATCCTCTGGGATTCCTTCCACTTGAAAGTTGTTTCCGACATTCGGCCGAGGGCCAGTTTGCCGATGAGATGACGTTTCCTCCATATGCAAATGGAATTAACGGGGCAAATAAAAAAACGAGAGAAAATTGGATGAAGCAGAGAAAATCGGTGGGCGCCAATGAAGAAACACTAGATAATTGACCGGAATCGAATTATCTAGGGGGTTTGAATCCGCATAAAAAGGTGGGTTTCCTCTCGTTCGATCTGACGGGACAGCTCTTCTTCTCTGATAAACTCTGCAAAACAAAGCACCGTTATCCTCGTCAAGGGGAGAAAGGGGTTCTCTCCTTGACCCGACTCCGGCGTGAGAATAAGTATGTGTTTATGAAGAAGAAGAAGTATTGAAGAAGTGTGTGTAACTTGAATTTTATACCTGAATTGATCTCATATTTATAGCCGGGAGTTTTTGGGAGGGAAAACCCGTTATTGGTAGGGTTTGGGGAGGGTGGATGTAGGCAAGTCTTACTCTATCCCAGAGGATAGAAAGACTGCTTCGAGTGAGACCCCCAGCTCCAAAATCATATCCATACCAAAGAGTCAAATAAAACATGTATAGGCATATAACTATATAAGAGTAATGAGGATATTCTAACTAAGATACCAAACATTGGATGCCAAATCCATAGATCGTATGACGCCACCGCCTCCAAGATCAAAGTCGCCTCATCATGATCACCATGATGGTGTTTTCCACGCCAACAAGTTAGGCATGCGACCCAACCCCAGTTTGTACAATCAAGGCTACCAAGCATCCCAGGAAAACCATGAACTTCGTCATGCACTTGGAATATCCTTTGTATGTTACTTAAGGTTGGCCGTCTCAAGTAACGCTTGTCATATAATGTGACATTTGCACATTTTCAATCGTTGTACAATTTTGATCATTTTCGTATTCTATAAAATGTTATATTTTATTTACAAAATACGTGATTGTACGATCAAACGAAACGATATCCATGACATTTCCGGAACAAAATCCAGGTTACACATGCCTTAATACCTTTATATAACCTAAACTTTAGGTTAAAAGGGGTTAAAAATGACAAAACGCGATAATACAAGTCCAGGGGTCAAATCTGCCAAAAACCAAAAATTTTGGTCTTCATGAGGCTTATGGACCGTAAGCACTCTTGCCATACGGTCCGTATGGACTTGACAGTAACAGAAAACTTGCAGCTAGCCTTCCAGCTGCATTTCTTGGCCTCTAAGTCGTGATTTTTCCACCAATTCACCTCATTTGGACATGTGTGATGACACTAAGCATGTCTTAACACCTGGAGGGACACTTGGCTTGATCTTGTGAGCTCAAATTCACTATAAATAGCCTTGAGTTTGAGTCATTTCAACTTACTCATTTCCATATTCTTTCTCCCATATCTTTGGAGCTTGTTTCTAGCTTTTGGAAGCCTCCTACTGAGCTCTTAAAGTGTTCTTCAACACAAGTACGTGCTCTCTCCTAGTCTATTTCATTATTTTGGCTATTTAAGAGCCAAAAGTCAAGCAGTTTAAAACTTTCTGTTTGACTTTCAGTTCTGACCATTTTGGTCAAGTCAAAGTTCAAATTGAACTTTACAACGTGATCGTAATCACGAAGGTATTAATCCCTTGCGATTGCACCTTCTAATTACCACGTTTAGTGGACGAAATGACGAGTCAAAGTTTTACGAATTAAAAGTAAAAAATGCACAAAAGTGCATTTTACGACGAAAACGTTTTTAGGTATTAAAACTTAAATTTTTTACACCAAATCAGTTTTATAACATTATTAGACATGTTCAAACATGTCTAACTCATCATTTCTATTTTAGTGCTTATTTCTTAGTCGTAAGTCGAGCGGTTTGACTACCGCTTTGACTTTCGAATCTGACCCGTTTGGTCAATCTTAGGATTTGACCAAACGTACTTTTATGACCAAAGTAATATAGGGAATAACCCTTTGAGGTTATACCTTATGGTCATGTCGTTTGGTTAGTCATTTGACGAGTCGTTTCTAGGTACTTTTAAATTTCCGAAAATGCCCTTTTGGCGCATAAAATGGTTTTGAACACATAAGAACATTGTTATGTCATCTAAACTGATGTTGCAACATAATTGAACTTGTTTTGACATATTAGACTCGTTATAGGACTTATGTAACCACCCGAACTCTTAGTTACGCTTACGACCCGTTAAAGTGGCGTAAACCACTTTAACAAGTCGTAATGGGTCAAAGCACTTAGGAATCCTATCTAATCTGAATGTAAGGATTATCAAACCATGTTATACGAGACCCAACACTCGTTTGGTTTATAAACCCCATTCTATCCAATCCCCCGATTAAAGTCTCATTATACACTAACACATAGACATCCGACATATTAGGAAACTTTTGAACCTTTGAGCTTTGCTTAAACATTTGACAAGACATATACGCAATCTCAAGTGAGTACATAATCCCTTCTTTTACGTTTTCTAAATGTTTCGGGGTGATTCATATGTGTCTATCACTACTTTCATGTTTTCAAGACATTTTACCTGGTTTAATTACCTAGTATACATAGTACATGTTTTCAAGACATTATACATGGTTTAATTACCTAGTATACATAGTACATGGTTTCAAAACACTACACATGGTATAAATACCTAGTATACATGATTTCAAAACATTTCACGACATGCTTACATTGTACTAGACATATTGGTGTGTTGAACTCGACAATGATACATTCATTAACACTGATCATGCCGACCGGTAGTATGTTATGGTACCATAGGATTGACAACCCCATACCCGCTTCCTAGGTTTGTTTGGAAGTTACCTCTGGGAATGACAAAAACTGAATGACAGTCGATAAGGCTTGAATGTATTTGCCAACAATCCATACTTGTTTTATACAATAAAAGCAATTGTTTTATACAAGACAAATCTTTTTGATTAAACAAGACACTTTGTTTATTCAAAACACTTGGTTTATACAAGGCATTTTGAGTATACAAGACAAGACAAGACATTTGGTTGTTTATACAAGACATTACCTTTTGGTTTAAACAAGACATTTTGTTTACCAAAGACGTTTGTTGGTTTATACAAGACAAGACATTCATTGGTTTATGTTAAGTGATTTAGATAACGAGATGGGTGTAATATGATAAAAGCATGGTGGATACGCCACTGGTACTTCCTATATATAAATGCTTTTATTGTATTACATATTGTAGCATTATCCAAATCACTTCAAGCAAGGACAAAAGACAAGACATTACATTTGGTTATTCCAAAGACATACTTGGTTATTAAGTTAACCATGCATTACTTCTTTTAAATAAAATGATTTTTCATATGATTTCATAAAGAAACATTTTTGTTAAAGGTTCATGGCTAGTTTTGAAATAGTTTGAACATTTTCTTTTAACATTCAGAGCATTGAGTCTTAATCACAAAACCTATGTTACTCACAGGCATTTTATGCTGACATTTATTTTCACATATGTTTCAGGTGCTAATGTGTGATGATTGTTAAAGCATGCTACACATAGGACGGACTTGGGATTTAGTTTATCTTAAAACGTAAAGACAGTTGTTGTGTTTAGTTTGTTTTTGTTCCAAGACAATGTAATCTATTAATTCAATAAAACAAAACTTTATGTACCATGTGTTGTGAAACAATTTCCTATAACGTGACTCCCCGACGTTTCCGCTGCGGTTTGTTGTATTACGCGGTCGGGGTGTTACAAAGATTGGTATCAGGGCAATGGTTATAGAGAATTAGGTTATTAGTAATGCCTTTGACCTAGACTATAACCTTCCTAGGACCTTAATGAGAGTTATCTTGCATTTAGATTCTTAATACAATACCATCACCTATCCTTAGGTGATTACTAAAACAATACAAAGTCATTGATCATTCTTAAAAGTCAAAATTTTCCAAAACTTTTACAAGAAATCAATCATCTATCCTTAGATGATTTGTTTTGGCTTTTTAAGTCCTTGATGTTTTCAAAATCTTGTCAAAGTTTGGGTTTTAATAATGTGAACACGTGCAATCTGGAAGGGTGGATGCCTGTACCCTGATTTTTCTGTCTAAGACTAGAGTGTTCGTACAAATCCACTTAATCGGACCAGTCACTCTTACCTCGGAACTCTTGTGGTGAGTGTTCACTTATAGGATAAAGCATGTCTTTGCGATACATTATAAAGACTCATTTACTTTGATTAGTCACTGTGTGTCATTTGTTTGTTTTAAGTAACGAACAAATGATCACAATCCTTATGTTTTGACGATATTTTAAACGTTTCTTTTTTACTATCCACTATCAATCTCACTCGTTTTCTCTCATATTTTCCTTCTCTTTTAGAATGCCTCCTCGTCGCAACGCTACTCAAGACACCGAAATGGCGGCCCTAATTGCTCAGCAGATGGCTACTGTACTCCCAAACCTCGTGACCCAACTAAATCAAGCATACAATAACAATAACAACAACAATGCACCTGCTCCGTGCAACTCTAAACAATTCAATTCGGCTAAACCACTTAAATTTAGTGGGTCTGAAGGAGCTACTGGGCTCCTACAGTTGTTTGAGAGTCTCGATAGCATATTCCGCCATGTTCAGTGTCCCAATGAGCACAAAGTAGAGTTTGCTTCGAGTGTTTTCCAAAAGAGGGCACTCACGTGGTGGTACGGAGTTATGAGAGATAGAGGTGTAGACGTGGCATTGGCTCAAACGTGGGAAGAGCTTAGAGCTCTCATGATGTAGGAATTTTGCCCATGCAACGAACAAAGGGCAGTTGAGAATGAATTCCATGATCTTAAATATGATAGAGGGGAGAATCGTGCCTATACAGATCGTTATGAGGAGCCGAGTTTGCTATGTCCCACCATGGTCACACCTTTGGATAAGGCAATTGAGAAGTACATTGATGGCCTCCCTGGCCCAATTCAGGATGTAGTCACTGGTAGCCAGCCAGCTACAGTTAGAGAGGCAGCTAGCTGCTACCCTGACAGACTCTCAAGTTAAGAAGGGTAAACTCTTTGGTAAAGGTGACAAGAAATCATCTGTTAAGGCTACACAAGAGAAACCGAAGGAAAACAATACCGAACCCTCTAAGAAATCAAGGAAGCGTAAAGCTTCCAAGAATTTTGCTGTTGTAGCTCAACCCAACCAAGTTGCTCCCAACCAACCAGCACAACCTCCCGCAAAGAAACCGTATGTTGGCACCGCACCGTTGTGAAACAAATGCAACTGTCATCACAACACATTTACCATGTCGCCATTGTACCAATTGTGGACGGTTTGGTCATTTGGCCAACACATGTCGTTCTGCTCCTACCCCGAATAAAGTTGTTCAACAACAAGCAAATCCTGCACGACCCCATTACCTACCTGGATCTTGCTACAATTGTGGTGATCTTACTCACCACCAAATCAATTGTCCGAAGCTAGTTAATGCCAATCCAGCCTGTGGACGAGCATTTATCATAAATACTAATGAGGGCCATGCTGACAATGACGTGGTTAACGGTACGTTCCTTGTCAATAACCAGCCTGCTTCTATTCTTTTTAATTCGGGTGCCGATATAAGCTTTGTATCCCTAGCATTTGAACCTTTGCTTTCAATGCCTATAACTAAACTAGGAAAGCCCTTAACAGTAGAAGTAGCTAGTGGTGAACCCCTTGTACGCGATTCTGTCATCCGTAATTGCTAATTGAACCTCAATAACCATCTTTTTCCCATTGACCTCACGCCAATACAACTTGGGAGTTTTGACGTCATAGTAGGAATGGATTGGTTAACCAAACACCATGCTAAGGTGACCTGTTGTAACAACCCGAGCTTTTGGTTGTTCCTACTTTCTCGTTGTTTCATTTGGTAAATGCTTGTACTATGAGATTCGATGATTATTAAGGGTTAAACTATATTTTTAAACGCATTTTTTATCGCATTTTAACGCTTATTACCTAAACGCTCATCGCAACGTTAACCCAACACAAACTCGAAATGCGGATTTATTTATATTATTTGTGTTATTTGTGTGTTTAACTGTTAGATATGTTATATATGTTTGTTATTCGCTTAAAACACTCAAACGCTTACTCGCACAACTCGATTTGTCTCGCTAAAACGCAACGCAACTCGACACTTAATACCTCGCTAAAATACTTAAAGTACTCACACTAACTGACGCAACAAAACGCATCAAACGAGCATCCTACGCGCGAAACGAAAGCTTTCTGTATGAAACAGGCAGCCTCGTACGAAGCCACCAGCCTCGTACGAAGCCACCAGCCTCGTACGAAGCTAACCTGCGCGCAATCCACATCTATAAATACCTAACTCACCCTCATTTCTTCATTTTGCAACTTGCTCTCACCCAAGAACTCTCCCAACCTGCTCCCTTCGATTTCCCAAGTAAGATTTACTATTTTTACATGTTTCACAACATTTTCCACTACGATTTTCCACAAGTTTCACTCCGATTTCATCCAAACTTCTCTATTTTCATCTAAACTTCTCTTTTTACCAAAAACCTTCATCTTTTTCATCAAAACTTCGGATTTTACTTTGGGTTTACACATAAACGAGTGTATTAGGTTTAGCTTTAGCTTCCCAAGTTAGAGATCTGATGATTTCGCACTCACAAAGTGTTTAATCCAAAGAAAATTGTTTTAAACTCGATTTTTACACAAAAACGGACCAAAACCGACATATATTTTGTTCACTGGATAGTGGGACGAAGTGGTGCCGAAACCGTCATGAATAGGACTCAAAAATACATCCGATTCAGGCGAAAACACATATCCGAATGCTGAAAAACCCTGAACAGCCGCTTGTGCGAAGCCAGACTGGCTTGTACAAAGCCATGGCTTCGTACAAAGGCACCCTTCGTACATACCAGCCCAGTTTTCCGCATGCGACTGAACGCTTAAAAGACCTCTCCGGCTCTAAGTTTAATCAGTAGCTTAAGGCTGGATGCACACTCGATTTCCCGAAGAAAGACGCGAAGAACACTCGATTTTGGACACAGAAGCAACCACATGTGCGAAGCCACCACCTTCGTACGAAGGCACTCCCTTCGTACGAAGCTTCTGTTTCCCACTCGACACTCCGATTCGACCGTTTCAGCACTTTGGAAGACTTATGCACTTCTGTTCCCGTACGCATGCTGATACCGCGCTCCTTTCAATCCATTCCAGATTGTGTTTACTTGTTAAGCACGCATTGTGAGTATACTCGAACCCTTTTTCACTTAACGCACTTTTGGGTGTTACATACGTTCTCTATAAAAAACAATGCACACAACGCTTAAACTCTTTTAAAACGCTAACCGCTCTTACATGTTATACGTGATTCGATGAATGGTTGTTTGCTATGTTTACACAGTGATTACTTGCTCTACCCCCCTTAGCAACGATAGTACTATAGTTTGGACTCAGCACCTGTTTATTCAGGGGTTGTTAAGGTTTACTTACTTTACGTGCTCATTTCAGTGAACACGTATCGCGCATACTCTACTCGCAGTCATGTTGGTTAGCTTGTGTCATTGTCGATAGCTTACTTGATTCACCACTCTACGTGTTACATGTTGGTTATGCGTAAACGCTTTACTATTATACTTATGCAAACTTGTGTACTCACCTTTACATTATTGTATTGACTTTATTTTAACATATGTGACAGGTTGATGGATATCTGCTGGAAATGGTTTAGGAAGTCTAGAAACCCGCCTAAACTAATTGCAAGATTTGCTATGTTATGTTTTGTTGTTTGAGAAACTACTTGAATTCGTTATGACTTTTTGTGAGATATTTGTTTGATAGCATGGGATATTGAACCTTTTAAATATTGTCACTAAATTAGTCGTTATGGATTCTCTCGAGCAACCTATTCGCATCATGCCACATCCCGATGATTCCGCCATCGGTTGGGGTGTGACAGGTTGGTATCAGAGCCATAACTATAGGGAATTAGGTAAAATTGCACCATTTTACCTAGTCTAGAGTCTACGTATGCAAAACCGACCTAGTCTATAGTCTAAGTACCAAAACAGACCATCTCGTACGAACCTGCTCGGTTCATACGAACCCACCTGGTGTACCTTCGTACGAACCAGCTAATGCTGCTTCGTACGAAGCGAGTCAGTAGGTTCGTACTAACGGGCTTTTATTGTGAATCTTGAAATAATTTACATGCTACACCTTCGTACGAACTCACATGCTTCATACGAAGGCAACCTTTCCTAAGGCTAAACACTTATTTGCCTTTCCTAAGGCTAACACAATATACACGATTGAAGACACTCGTATAACACCAACGAGTGATTGTGTCGAGATTAGGTGTGAAAACCAAGATCTCTCCATAAGATCACTCACTCCGCGTATTACATCTTGCACGAGAATCTTTCGTTCAGTTAGGAGTGATATCCATATCTCGATGGAAATCTCCATCTCTATCTAGTGGTTGAACTACCACCATTAGGAGCGAAGTTGTTAAGTTAGGGGTGAAACCCGCATCTTAATAACCCGTTCCACTCCCTAAACTGATTTTAAAAGATCTCACCAAAGTCTCGACTATTCCAATGATTCGGAACACAGTAACTAGAAGGATGAATGCCGGTAACCGTATGACGGTGAGAGCATAGTCTATTAACCCAAAGCGTGTACCCGAACTTGTTGGAAATAGTTGAATCACTTTAGGTAGTCGCTGTCTCAAAACCCAGGACACTCTATTTTGTTTTAAGCCTGCAATTGTCGATTTTACACGTCATCGATTTTATTGTGTTTATGTGATTTCATTTTGGAGACTTTACGCTTTATCGATTTCTCATTTTACCGTTTTTCGCTTTCCGCTTTATACGCATAACTCGCAATCTAAAACGCTAACTAATCGCGAAACAACTAAAACCCGCAACTCTCCTGCTCGCATACGCTATGATGCTCGCTTATGTACGCTTATCTCACACGCGCTACACGCAATTTAGAGAAGGTGAATACGTGCTAAATATGTGCTTACATGAACTATGTGAATTATGTGCTAATACGTGCTTATGTGTATACGTGCAAATACGTTATTATGTGCTTACGTGGTTATGTGTTTATGTGCCTTGCGTGAATAATAATAATAATAATAATAAAAATAATAATAATAATAATAATAATAATAATAATAATAAATACGTTGTATAAAACGCTAAACTTTTAAACAAAACCCAGTATAATCGAATCTCGTCTAATTCCTCGTGTGCCATCTGCAGAAAAACTCACCAATGGTTTCAATGGGTTCTCACACTCACCGAACTGTTCAGCGAAATAATGCTGACAAACGCATCGCCTCTCTTGTGGCCAAGGAAATGGCCAAGGTGATCCCTCAAATTGTCAGTGAAATCCACGTTGTCAGTAGCACCTCTTCTGTTGATTCCAAGAATGACTCGCCGAAAGCTCTGTTCAGCTTCAAGCAGTTCAAAGCATGTGGTCCTACGGTCTTCACTGGAGAAGACGAACCCAATAAGATGTTTCAATGGTTTGACTCGATCGAAGTTACTTTCCGACAAAGCGGATGTCTAGAGAATCTCTGCACTGTTAACGCCACTGGTGTATTTCAGTCAAGGGCACTTGACTGGTGGACCGCCGAGCGCAACAGGCGCGTATATGATGCAGCCTATGGTCTTTCATGGGAGGAGCTAAGGGAGTTCATGGTAAAGGAATTCTGCCCTCCCCACGAAGTCCAGAAGCTGGAAAACGAATTCTGGAACATCAAGCCAGTTGGAGGTGATAACGCTGGTCTCACCGCCCGATTCAAGCAATTGAGCATCCTCTGTCCGAGTCAAGTGGACACTCTTGAGAAAGCTATCAAGAAGTAGATATGTGCTCTACCCGACTGTGTCGCTGACTTTGTTCAAGCGGCAAAACCTGCAACGATTGAGGAAACTTATCAGCTCGCAATAGAGATCAATGACAAGCGAGTCTTGGCCGGAGTATTCAAGACCACGGCCAAAAGTCTCAACCAAGCTACTGCACCACCAGGAGCCGATGCCACATCATCTCAAGCCCCCAAGTCTAATCGTCAAGGTCGCAAGCGAAGGAACTCCAGCAAGAACAACGCGGTAGTCACAGCATCGCTCAACACTCAGGCCTCTTAGATTGCTGCTCCCAACGCACCACCTGCTAAGCGTTCGTACACTAGGCATCACCCACTGTGCCCTACTTACACCTATCACAATCTAGTTGAGGCAAACTGCTGTTTCTGTGTCAACTGCAACATTTATGGGCACTTCACAGCTAATTGTCGCATTGGCCCTCGCCAGCAAGCTCCTCAAGCTCTCCCAGCACCGCCAGCTTAACCTCGCACTCCTCAGGTTAACCCAGCACCCCAAGCACCAGCTGTTCACGCACGTGCTTGCTACACTTGTGGTGATCCAAACCACTTCGCCAATGCCTTCCCGCAACGCGTTGTGAAACAAGAGCCACAACAGCAATAGCAGCAACCACAGCAACAGCAACTACAGCAACAGCAGCCACACCACCAGCAGCAGCAACAACAACAACCACAAGCTGCACGCGGAAGGACTTTCAACATCAACCTCCGCCAGGCTCAGAATGACAACGATGATGTCAATGGTACGTTCCTTGTCAATGGTATTTATGCTTCTTGCTTATTTGATACTGGAGCTGATAACTGTTTTGTATCGCTTGAATCCGAAAAGCTTTTAAAATGTAAACGCGCTAAACTCCCAACTACATTCGATGTAGAAGTTGCCACCGGAAGAACCGTTACCGTTAATTTTGTTCAACGTGGTTGTACTCTTGAACTCAACAATCACGTTTTCCTGATCAATCTCATACCTATGCAACTAGGTAGCTTCGACATCATAGTAGGCATGGATTTTCTTCGTGAGAATCGTGCCGAAGTTGTTGTCTCGATAAGATGATTCGTTTCTCTCTCCCAAACGGTGATCAACTACACGTTTATGGTGAAGGACCCTCTAAAGAGCTGAAGCTTATGTCATACATCCAAGCGAGTAAGTATTTACGCAAGGAATACGTTGCTTTCCTAGCCCATATCATAGTACCGAAGAACGAGAAGAAAACCGTGAAAGACGTTCCTGTTGTTTGTGATTTTCCTAATGTTTTCCCAAAGATTTACCTGGTTTACCCCCTACTCGCGACATTGAATTCCATATTGATCTGATCCCCGGTGCTACACCTGTTGCAAAAGCTCCCTATCGCCTTGCACCATCCGAAATGCGTGAGCTATCTAGCCAACTTCAAGAATTCCTTGATAAAGGCTTTATACGCCCTAGCACATCACCATGGGGCACACCTGTTCTTTTTGTGAAAAAGAAGGATGGATCGTTCCGAATGTGCATTGATTACAGGGAACTTAACAAGCTTACTATCAAGAACCACTACCCGCTACCCCGAATCGACGATTTATTTGACCAACTCCAAGGCGCTACATGTGTAACGCCCGGCTCTTTTGTACTTTCCATTTATAGAAAGTTTTTTTCGTATTTATATTTTTGGAAACCTTGTATTCTTGTAATCGTTCTTTCTTTGTAATCATTGTAAAACCGAGACTTGGATCATTAATGAAACTCGTATTTTGTTACAAATATGTTATACACACTCTATATATGCTCGTATGCTCGATTTTGTGAATCAATTGATGTTTAATCGTTATTCTTGGAAACTATGTGCTAAACTTGTAATTAAGCTAACTTATGCATAAAACGTGTTTTGAACGTAAACGATACTTGATTTCGACATTTGTACGCTCAACTATACTTAGTTTATGTTACTCATACTTGATTTACCCTTGTACTACGCTTATATGACGAGAACAGCCCCTAAAACTCTTAAAAACACTTAACTACAAACTACAGGGGCCAAAATATCACTTTTTAAACTTGGTTTCAAAGGTTGGACACCCTCGCGTAGCACGACGGGTAAAGCCCTTCATGCTCGCGCTACGCTAGCATCTCATTTCGACAGAACTTGTGTTTCTTTCATTTTGTGCACGAAATCCCAAGTCTAAACACCCTCCAATCACCTTTAATCCACCTCTAATCTCCTCCAATCACCTCTAACCTCTTCCATTATAAATACACACCTTCTCCAACCCATTTTACACTTTCACAACTCATTACACTTCACAAATTCACTCTAGATCTACAGCAAATCTGAGTTTTTGGACAGATTCATACACTCCTACAAAAGTGAGTGTAACTTACTTGTTTTCACTCCAAATCACTTGATTCTTTCTTCTACTTCTTTAGTAAATCCTTGGGTTTGATTCCTTGGTTTTTCCTTGGATAAATCATGTTTGGAATTGCCCTAAAAAGGACCCAAACTTTCTGTTTTGTCGATGTTATTCCAAAAACTTGTTTATACTTATCATTCTTGTGTCTAACACATCTCAAACTTATGTAACAATGCCTACAACCTTTCCTATGGTTATTTAGGTATAATAACATGATTGAGACATGTAAAATCAGAGGATAAACCTCAAATACTTTTTGTTTTGTTTAGGGTATTTCACCCACAAGTCATGTTCAAGCTTAGGTCTTGATGTAGTGTGATTATGGAACAACTTGGGTTGTCCAACATACAATCCTCACATGATTTGATGATTTCTCTTAGCTTAGTTCATTTACATACTTGTATTAATCATAGTTCTTGACCCTCCTTGGTTGTTTTTACATCAAGTGAAGTGGTGAACATTCAAGGGGTTCCTAAATGGAAGCTTGTTCTTCCTACCCCATACATGACATCCATGATACTAGAGGTGCCTAAATGAAGATTTAATCTTCTACCTCCTACTTGACTTATTGGACTAAATAACATATAATACTTAACCTAAAATATATATATACACTCATTCGAACCTTTAATGTTAAACTTGTGTTTATATGTTAAAGTAGTAGAATATCATCTAAAACCTACAACTCTAAGTATGATTCTAATGGGTGCACTACCCATAAAAACATTCTAACCATATTGGTTACATAGTGTCATACAAGGGTTATAAAGTTAAAGATGATTATTTTTAATATCATACTTTATGTTATGTTAAACTCCAAAAATTATAATCTTCCGTTAAACGCCAAACTCACACACCTATGTTTCCTCGTGTAGAAGGACTAGGTGCTCCAACTTAAACCATTCCATCAACTCACTCGTGGGGATTCCAAGTAGGACAGCTTGCAACCACCGTGAGTATACTCGATCCCTTTTTCCCCTTTACACTTTGGGATGCAACATGTATAACTATGCAAACAACTTTTAAACTAAATTAAACATACTCAATCCTTGATCAAGCATGAAACTAATGTGACTTACTTGTTATTCTCGTATGCTATGTGAACGATTTGGAACGTTATATGCTCATTAACTTTGCTCGCCCACCTTAACAATTATAGCGCTATAGGATTAACGCCCCGCCCGTTATACTTTTGGGTATTGTTAAGTTAAACATTACCACTCCACTAAACTCTTGGGATTAGGCTCTTTTATGCGTTGTATTCTCGGGTTTGATCATATTGTACGCCAAAATTGCATACTAGTAATCACATATTATGAATCATGTTGGACTTGAGTTTTTATTCTATTATGCTATGTAGTTAAACTTGTATACTCGCCTTTGCTTTTGCATTGAAACTCTATTTTAATACATGTTGCAGGTTAAATTGTTGAAGTATGATGAAAGATGAAACAAGTATAGGGTGGACTAGATACACACCTATAAATCGTTTATCTTTTAATGTTATGTTATTTGTTGAAACAATGTTGTATTTTGTTTTGATTATTGTATGAAAATTTAGCAATTGCAATAAAATTCGAATTTAATTAAATATTGTCACATAGTGTTATGAAGTCTCTAGGATCTATACACACTTCGTCTCATCCCGATGTTTCCGCCATCGGTTGGGGTGTGACAACATGTTTCTCGAAGATTGATTTATGTTCCGGTTATCACTAGTTGCGTATACAAGAGCAAGACATCCCAAAAACCGCTTTTCGTACTCGTTATGGCCATTATGAATTCGTGGTCATGCCTTTTGGTCTCACGAACGCACCAACATTCTTCATGGACTTGATGAACCGTGTGTGCAAACCCTTCTTGGATCGTTTCCTTATCGTGTTTATTGATGATATTCTTATCTTCTTGAAGTCGAGAGCCGAACACGCGCGACATCTTTGTTTTGTTCTCAAACTTCTTCAAGTAAATCGCCTATACGCCAAGTTCTCCAAGTGTGAATTTTGGCTCGAGGAAGTTCAATTCCTCTGTCACATCATTAATAGTTAAGGAATTCATGTTGATCCCACAAAGATTGAAGCTGTAAAGAGTTGGATTATTCCAAAGACTCCATCCGAAATCTGTTCTTTTCTCGGATTGGCGGGTTATTACCGTCGATTCATCACCGTCTTTTCTAAAATCGCCGTGCCTCTTACCGCCCTAACTCATAAGGACAAACCTTTTATATGGGGCTCTGACCAAGAGGACGCCTTTCAAACTCTCAAGCGTATGCTTTGCGACGCTCCTATCCTTACACTTCCTGACGAAAACGACGATTTCGTTGTTTACTGCGATGCCTCTAACCTAGGTCTCAGTTGTGTTCTTATGCAACGAGACAAAGTTATTGCGTATGCTTCTCGACAACTCAAAGTCCACGAGAAGAACTACACTACCCATGATCTCGAGATTGGTGCAGTTGTTTTTGCGTTAAAGATATGGCGACACTACCTTTACGGTACAAAGTGTACGGTCTTCACCGACCATAAGAGCTTACAACACATCTTGAACCAGAAAGAACTGAACATGAGCCAACGCAGATGGGTTGAACTTCTCAACGACTATGATTGTGAAATACGCTACCATCCGGGCAAGGCAAACGTCTTAGCCGATGCTTTCAGCCGACGACTATGTGCATAGTATTCCTAATGTTCAAGCCTAGAACGACCTCGAAGCTCTAATTCGCGACGCGCAGCATGCATGTTTTCTTGAGAATACTTTAAAGGAGGAAAGGATACGTGGTACCGAAACTCAGTTAACAAGCAAATCGAACGACATCTTTAACTATCTCGACCGAATCTGGATTCCTAGTCGCAATAACCTCCGGGAGATATTGATGACTGAAGCTCACAAATATCGATACTCCATTCACCCCGGTGCTGACAAGATGTACCAGGACCTCCGTTCTAGATATTGGTGGCCGGGCATGAAAAAGGATATCGCTCTGTATGTCTCGAAATGCCTAACTTGCTCAAAAGTTAAGAGCGAACATCAACGACCCTCTGGTTTACTCGAACAACCCGAAATCCCGACGTGGAAATGGAAAATTATAGCTATAGATTTGTTAGGATCTGAGTTTCTTTGATTGTGTTTGTTTAATTAAAATGTAAGATGAAACAGAGAATTAAGTGCAGCGGAAATAACAATTAAACTTTGTAAACACAATCACGGAAGAAAAGTTTAAGCAAACATGCTTTCCATTGAATCGAATGATTGTATCTAATTACAATAATCAAAACAAATTGCATGCATGCACAAGACTCCCCCTCAGCCTGAGCTCAGTGATTTGTTCGTACAGAATGACTTGGTGAGAATGAGCTAATGGAACAGTACAGAGTACTGTTCTATTTATAGTACAACCCAAACCACTGAGCATCTTTGCTGATGTCACCATGAAAGTGACATCTAACTTCCTAACAAACTCTAAACACTGTTCTATAAACACTGATTACAATACATATAAACACTGATACATAAACAGTGATTCTTCATTCCACTGTTGTAGTCTAAGCACTGATGTTGAGCATCAGTGCTTTCTTCAAAGGGTGATCAGTCCTTGAATGGGCATTGTTTAGTCTTCAACAGTGCTTGGATCCCATCAGTAGATAGAGCTTCAGTCTTTATGCTTTATCAGTACTTTAGCTAACAGTTGTTGTAAGGATCAGTGCTTGGAGTCTATCAGTTGCTTAGAAAACCACTGTCAAGGGGAAAGCCTTCTGCAAGCACTGCTTATGATGAATCAACTATTCTGAACCAGTTTTGGCTTTCCTTATCATCTGTTCTTTTCTGGGTTTTAGTGCATGGACCAACAATCTCCCCCTAGAACAGATGATGCCAAAACACTTCATTATTTTTTATTTTTATTCTCTCATCAGCATTTTCCTGACTTGGCCCTTGAATTGCAGCTCAAAGTTCATGGAATCTTCATCATCCTCATCCCTGCAAAGTTGAAGCTCTAAAAGATCTTGGAGGTCAGCTACACTCAGGCCTAGTGCATCCTCCTTTGATATATGCTTAACTTCTCCACTGGACTTGAGCAAGGTCAATACGTGGGTCTTTTAATCAGACTTCCACTTTAGTATTTTTGAGTTCAGTGGGTTTCTTGGGAGAGATTTTATTTGATGAGAGTTTGGAGATGGAGGCCTGCTCATGAATCTTTTTGCTACTTCTTATAATTTTGATGAGTCAGGATTCTCTTCAATCATTCTCTTGATGGCCTCTTTCATAAAACCAGCTTCTCTTTCTGTATCTTCTGCATCAGTCTGTTTTTGCTTTTTTCTTTGATTCAAAGCAATGATGGAGGTATCAGATGATGTGAATAAAGTTTCTGAAGAGAGGGCCTGCTGCTTTGGCTCATCAGTGGTTTTACTTTTGTATGCAGGTTTCTTACGAGCTGTTGGATCTGTCTCTCTTAGTTTTTCAAGCTTCTCATAATTTTGATCAATGTACTGCCTTGACCATCTTGATATTTGCTTAGCTGGTCCATATTTTGCTGCAACCAACTCTTGCCTCTTTCTTTTGTACTCCAAGGTAAGATCTGCAATTTTCTTTTTATACTTACTCCAATTTGGTGCAGATCTTTTCATACCTGGATGATTTCTTATTCTTTCAATTCTATTAACTTCTGCTTTGAGAGCAATGAGTGGCCAGTCTTTGAATTGTTCAGCTTTGGCAGGGTAGAATTTGTCTCTCATGATCAGCTCTAAGAGGTTTTTTCTCAGATCTTTTTGTAGGTTGGCATCTGGTGGCAAGTTAGACATCTCTTTACTTAAGTCTCTTGCATAATCTTCCAACTTTCTGACTTTGCTCAATAGAAGTTGCATTCGACTTGAGATGCTACTATCACCTTCTCCTTTGCCTTCATATTTAGCTTGTAATTCAGCTTGGATGGCTTTGAGTTTTAAATACTCATCCATGTTCTTTGGAGGTCTGAAGCCAGGAAGGGAAGGAAATTTTCTTTTTGCAGGATCATCCACTGTGTAGAATTGCTTCATTTCCTTTTTAACTGCATGCAATTCCAGTAGATAATCTGCTGTCAGTGGAATAAATCTTGAAGGATCATGTCCTTGGAGTGTTATTGGGTCAGTGATTGGATTTGCTAAGGTTGGTGGGAAGAATGGTTGAGGTTTGATTACATTGTAAGGTACAGATGATATTGGAAGAGGTGTTGGTATGTCATCATCATGTACTTGAAACTTCCTTTTTCTGGTGTAAAACTCTTTAGGTGAAGGAGTTTCAGTTTGAGGTTTGGGAACAGGAATGGTTATGATTTGAGAAGGATGATTTGAAGTGTTGGATGGCTGACTAACAGCTGTTGAAACAACTGGTGTTTCAACCACTGTTGTCATTACAACTGTTAAAGTGTCAACAGTTGTCTTCTGCTTTATGGCAGGGGGTTTTTGTGATGGTGGTGTTGATTTGGGTTTAGTGGAGGTGAGAGCAGTGGTTGTGGTAACATCTGTTGGTTTAGAGGTTTGAGGTGAAGAACATTTGGGGATTTCAGGGGATTGTTCAGTGGTTTTGGAAGGTGTGATTATGGATTGGCTGACTTTTGTGGGTGCTCTCCTTCTTTTTGAAATACCCTGCTCTTCCTTTTCCATCAAAACTTTCTTTTCATCTGCAAATCTTTTAGAACCCTTTCGTTCCATTCTCTCTTTTCTTTTTTCCTTTTGTTCAGCAAATAAGTTGAGAGTCACATCAACCTTCTTTGTACCATCTGCTTTTGGAATTTCTACAACAGGTTTAGCTTTTGGATCAGGCTCTAGGTGTAAACCTTCCTTTCCTTTCTTTCCTTTCTCCCCCCTTTTGGCATCATCAGTGTTTACATAGATAATGGTAGGAGGAGAAGTACCAGTGGTTTGGAGTAACTGAGCTTTGATGTCTTTAATATCAGCTTGAGTGTCCTTATACCTTGCATCCATCATATTTCTGAACTGTTGTAACTGGATTTCATGTTGTTGATCAACATATTTTCTTTGTTGATGAAGCAGAGGTTGTAGGAGTTGCCATAGTTCACTTGTTATGGTAGCAGATGATGAAGCAGTGGATTGAGACTTTGATGATTGTAACAACTGTTGCAGCATATTTTTGATATCTGCCTCAGATGTTTCAATATTGGTAACTCTCTCCGTCAAATCCTGATATCTTAAACCATCACCCAAGTTAATGGGATCATCTGATTTCCCACTAGCAGTGGTTGTATCAGCTGTTGGACCAGGAGAAGTCTCCAATGGTTCATTAGCTGATGCCCCTTTTTCTTGGTACTGGGGACTTCTTTCTTCAGCAATGGTTACCTTAGAAATCTTACCAGTGGCTAATTTAAACACACCAGTGGATACCATGGTTCCCAGAGAAGAAATTGCCTTCAAGGGAGTTTGACTTATGAAACTACTGTCCAGGTGTAGATCAGTGGATCCAACACCTGTAGTAGCTACTCCACTTGAACTACCACCAAGAGTTAGATGGAACTCTAGGGGTGTAACCTCCTCAATTGTTGATGGGTTAGCAAAGATAGAGGCATCAGACTCAGTCACTTATTAGAGTATATTCTGTGATAGGTTGTTGAGAAGAACTGATTTATGTCTGATCCATATCCAATGCTTTAACAGAGGTAAAATGGATGGTGGAATTTGTGAAGTAGGGATAGGAGTGGAAAGAGAATTTGCCTTGGGAGGAGGGCTGTTAAACATATCTTCAAGTGAAGAATATGTTTCATTATGTGGTGTCCCTGTGCTTACAACATGTTCCTTTTGTGAGGAAGCAGGAGGAGTTGTGGCTTTAGGTGGAGATCTTTCCAACTGTTGTGAGGAAGTAGCAACAGTGGTTATTGGTGACATTTGTGTTGTCACTGGATTAACTTCTGGGATCTCATCTTCCAGAAGGTCCTTTCTAGAGGGTTTGGGGGGCTTTTTGGATATTTTCTTTTTGGGAATTGTTAGTGGGGGTTGCACAGCAGTGGTTGTAGTGCTGTGGTCACCAAGAGCAGTGGGCTCAATAGCAGAAACCTAAGGAGCAGATGTGGACTCATCCAAAGTTTGCTCAGGTTCCTCTATTTGTGTTTTCAAAGGTTTTGACTCTGACAACCTTGTAAAAGTTTCAGAAGAAAGGTTGTTTATTTGAAAAGGAGCACCTTGGACAAGTACTTGTGCACTGTCTTTTGGTACTTTCTTCTGTAAATAGTAGCTCAAAAACCTTAGAAATAACATAAATGGTTTTTTCTTTTCTTTGATATTATTAACATTTGTAACCATATCATCAAAAATCTTTTGAGAATAATTAAAATCAGCTTCAGCCATAATGGCATATCCCAAGTATTGAATTTTTAATGGAATTTCATTGAAAGCTTTTGTTTTATTTGAAACACGGACGAGCAGGGTATGAAACAGGAACTTCATGGGAGGTGGAAATGCTCCATTTTGCATTGTATGATCATTCATTGCATTGTATGATCATTCATTGCAAAGACTTCTCAAGTTTTACATGTATGATCATTCATTGCAAAGACTTCTCAAATTGTTTGGGGTGTGATGGAAACCAAAACTTCACCTACTTTGGATGTGATAGCCCAAGCCTTTTTGCCTTGAACTTCCAATTTTGCATTCTTCCATAAATCTCGTAGGGTTTCTTGGTAAATTGGGGCGTTGCAAGTCAACAAAGTTTTGTACTTTGAAGATGAGAGAATATCGATAATGGAATGGAAATCAGTGTTTTTACTTGTTTTCTCAAGTGTACACAGATAATTATGTGGGTTTTTGAGTGTGAGAGCCATGGTCATTAGGAGAAATTGGCGAGTGGAAGAAGAAGATGATTGAGAGATGGAAACCGCTTTTGAAAGAATTTTGAAATCGATACGGCAGTGAAAACTCTGATTGGGGTGTTGATCAGGGTTTTATTGAGATGAAAAAGTGTATGCTGACGTGGCAGCGGTTACAAAGATCGGACGGCTAAAAACTGTCCACATGACAACCTCTGATGGGAAGTGGATGACAGTTGTTTGGGAAACCACTGATGGACAAAATCAGTGGTTGACAACAATGAGAATATGAGCAGTGGCTATTTTTTCACTTATCAGTGGATAGCCATCAGTGATTGAAACACTGATGTTTGGTCAACAAGAAGAATGAGGAAACAGAGGTTGACTTTCAGCAGTGGATAATTTTTTACAATCAGATGTTTTAACCCAAACAGTAGTTGTGACAGACTTTTAAGGATTAATGAAAATTTTCATTTTTAACTATTTTTAAGGATGGATTTTGATTTTCTGAAAACATTTTAATGCTTTTTATTCATAGAAAAACAGGATTTTGCTTGTTATTGCATGTTAAGCATGCCAATTCTAGAGATCAGGCTTTCAAAGGTGGATGTGTCTAATGCTTTTGTTAGCACATCTGCCAACTGATCCTTAGTTGGAACATGATGCAGAGAAATCAAACCTTTTTCATAGCAATCCCTCACAAAGTGATGTCTGATGTCAATGTGCTTGGTGGTTGAATGTGAAACTGGATTTTTGATGATATTTTCAGCTGCTTGACTATCCAACATGAGAGGAGTCTTTAAAGCAGTTATACCAAAATCCAACAATTGATTTTGAAGCCACAACAGTTGGGCTGACAGCTTGCAGCAACAATGTACTCTGCTTCAGCAGTGGATGTGGAAACAACTGCTTGCTTTTTGCTCTGCCAAGACACTAAGCAATTGCCTAGGAATTGACACCCACCTGAAGTGGACTTCCTTGTAGTGTTACATCCAGCAAAGTCACTATCTGAGAAACCTGAAAGCTTGATATTTCCATCAGCTGGATACCAGATACCAAGTGTGGGAGCACCTTTTATGCATCTGAGTATCCTTTTTACAACAATAAGATTTGACTTTCTAGGGGCTGATTGGGATCTTGCACAAACACATGTTGCAATCATGATGTCTGGCCTAGATGCAGCTAGGTACAATAAAGACCCAATCATGCTTCTATAAAGAGTTTGATCAACCAAATCATCCTTTTCATCAGACATGACAAGCTTTGTGGTTGCCATGGGTGTACTAGATGGTTTATAATCATTCATATCAAATTTGTTTAAAAGTTTTTTTGCATACTTACTTTGATGAATGAAAGTACCATTTTGCAATTGCTTAACTTAGAGACCAAGAAAGCATTGTAGTTCACCCATTGCACTCATCTCAAACTCAGCTGTCATGAGTTGTCTGAACTCTTCACACATTTTATGACATGTGCTTCCAAAAATGATGTCATCCACATAGATTTGGACAATCATCAAATCTTTTCCTCTCCATTTTAAAAACAGTGTTTTATCAATTGTACCTCTTATGAAACCAATAGAGATTAGAAAAGTGGAAAGAGTTTCATACCAGGCCCTTGGTGCTTGTTTTAGTCCATACAAAGCTTTGTTTAGCTTGTAGACATGATCTGGATAATAAGGATCATCAAAACCAGGAGGTTGACAAACATATACCTCTTCTTGAATTTTACCATTGAGGAATGCACACTTAATATCCATTTGATACACCTTGATGTTGTGGTTGACAACAAAGGCTAAGAACAGTCTGATAGCTTCCAATCTTGCTACAGGGGCAAAAGTTTCATCATAATCAATGCCCTCTTCTTGTCTATAGCCTTGAACCACAAGCCTAGCTTTATTCTTGACAACAATACCCCTTTCATCAGTTTTATTTTTGAAGACCCACTTTGTGCCAATAGGACTCACATCCTCTGGCAGTGGTATAAGTTCCCATACTTGTCGTCTTTTAAACTGTTGGAGCTCCTCCTGCATAGCTTCTAACCAACTGTTGTCTTTCAGTGCCTCTTGGTACTTGACTGGTTGATGAAGTGATAGAAAGCCAGCAAAAAGACAAATGTTTTGGGATTGACTTCTTGTGAGAACCCCTTCATTGATGTTGCCAATGATTTGATCTGATGGATGGGACTTCAGGAAGATTAAATCTCCCTTGTATGGAACAATGGCATTAAGTGGTGAAGGTTGCAGATATGAATCATCTGAGCTAACATTTGTTGGTGACTTTGATGATCCAACATCTATTTGAAATGGAGGTGGAGGGATAGGAGGAATGGGTGTGACACAATGTTGATTTTTATCCACTGTTGTTGGATTTTTATCAACAGTGGTTGAAGATATGGTGGCAGAGGTTGAAGGGCTACTTTGGTCAACAACTGTTGATGTAGCAGTGGTTGAGCTTTGACAGCTGTTTTGAACATCTGCTGCTCTGATGATGGATTTGAATTTCTATTGAGGAATCACAACTTCATATCCATTATCTGATGGTGGAGATTATGGTGTACCTGAATGGTTAGTCTTGACAGACACATCTTCAAAAGTGAATTTATCTAAATCAAACAATTCAGCAGGGTTTGCTGGGATTTTCAGAGATGAAAGTTCATTGAACTTAACATTCAAAGTCTCTTCCACACACCTAGTCCTTGTGTTAAACTCTTTGTAGGCCTTGGCAGTGGTTGAGTATCTCAGATGATAACCACAATCTACTTTGGCTGCAAATTTTGAAATTGAATCTTTTAAGTTTAAAATGAAGCATGGGCAGCCAAAGACTTTAAAGTATGAGATCAGAGGTTTGATTTTATACAGAATTTCATAGGCAGTCTTTTGATGCCTGGGGTTTATCAAAACTCTGTTCTGGACACAGCAGGCAGTGTTTACAGCCTCTGCCCAGAAAGTTAATGGCAAACCTGAATCAGCAAGCATGGTTCTGGCAGCTTCAATCAGAGTTCTATTCTTCCTTTCAACCACCCCATTCTGCTCTAGTGTTCTTGGGATGCTGTACTGCCTTACAATCCCTTTTGACACACAGAAGGCATCCAACTCCTTATTTTTGAATTCTGTGCCATTGTCACTTCTAAAGACTTTTACTGGCAAGTCAAATTGCTTTTCAACCTGTTTGACAAAGTCTTGCAAAATGCCTTCAGTCTCATCTTTAGAATGTAAGAAATAAGTCCACGTAAACCTAGAAAAATCATCAACAATTACCAAACAATATCTTTTTTTTTTCAAGCTCATGATTTTTACTGGGCCAAACAGATCCATGTGTAGCATTTGCAGACACTTGGTTGTTTTGGACTCTTCAATGGACTTAAATGAGCTTTTATGTTGTTTTCCTTTTAAACAGGAAACACAATGCTCAGGACATGTGAACAATTTTTGTGGAAGACCTCTTACAAGGCCTTGTTTTGATAAAGCAGTGATTGTCTTGAGATTTGTGTGCCCCAATATTCTATGCCATAATTCTGTCTCTTTGTTAGAGGCAGCTGAGAACAGACAAGCATCAATCATATGGCTCTCTTTTGACAAATCAACTACATAAACATTGCCACTTCTTTGAGCAACAAATTTGGTTTTTCCATTGGCTATTATTTCATCAATCTTTTTGACCATTTCTGGTCCAACAATTTTGTAACTCTCCTTAGTAAAGAATGACCCATAGCCTTTGTCACTCATTTGTGAAACACTAAGGAGGTTGAATTTCAGATTATCAATTAAATTAACATATTCAAACTTGACATTTTCAGACTGAACTGTTCCAGACCCCAATACCTTACCCTTACTATTATTACCAAAAGATATATCACCCCCTCCATGAGTTTTGAATTCTTTGAGTAGGGCTCCACATCCAGTCATGTGCCTGGAGCCTCCACTATCTACATACCAAAGACTATCTAAGCATGCATAAGCTCCCTGCACATTGAGTAAATAATTAGTTCAGGAGGGTCTCCAAAGCCAATAAGGCTTTGGATCGGGTCACAACAGTGTCATTGTCAAGTCCATGAACATGAACAATGGTTAGCTCAGGGGTTTAAATAGTTTTTGAAACTTGTTTCTCTAACCACTGTTGTGGATCATTTCCTGTCAGTTGTTGAAACCCATAAGGATGTCTATTCACTTTTGGTATAGAGGGCCTTTTGTAGGCCTCATAAACATGTGGGACCCTTGGGTATGGTGGTTGACCTTTTCCTCTTTGGTATTGATTTGAGGGTGGTGCATCTGTCACCTGCACATCTCTTGGAGCAGTGTTTTTGTTCTGCTGTTTGGACAGGCACAAAAGGTTTTTGTTTCATGATTGGTTGATTTGATGAACTCATGGGTGTTTTTGAAGTGTACTATTTTCTTTTAACCTCAAAGGCTTGAATGTACACACACTCTTGAGTGAGATGATTTGATTTTCCATAGATGGTGCAGCTTTTTGAAGGTACAATGATGCTTGTTTTGTTTATATCATAGGCTTTTAAGTGAAAACAATCTTTTGTAACATGATTTTTCTTTTCACAAAAGTCACAAAACAAATTTTTAACTTTTTCTCTCTTTTTCCTCTTTTCAGACTCCTTTGCAACAGAGTTTTGAACCACTGTTGGGATGTCCTTAAGAGGAATTACCTTGGCCTTTGGTGCTTTCACACCATCCACTGTGGAAAAATCCATGGGTTTGAAATTCTCAAGGATGTCACACTCATCTGACCAAGTGGGTTTAAATTGGTACTTTTCAATTTCCTCAAAGGTTGAGGACACCTCTGGTCTTTCAAGAGTGATTTTGTTGCCATTTTTATCAGTTATTTTTATCTCTTGACCATCCTTGTTTGTTGGTATTATCTCAACAGTGTTTTGAATAGACTCATTTGCAGCAATGTTTTCAATTTGGTCATTTTTCCTGAAACCTATGCCAAATTTTACATTGCTTTTGATCTGTTTTTCTAGCATGACTTCATAACCTTTACAGGATTCCACCCATTTTTCACATGTGATTTGGGTGGATTCCAACTCCTTTTTACAGGTTTGATATTTTTCTATCATGGCCTGGAGTTGGTCCTTGGTTATGCTTTGCCCATGCTTGAGGCTGCAAATTTTATTATCCTTTTCTGACAATTTGATTTTTAACTCTTTTAAAGACTTTTCAAATTGTACCTCATCTTTCAAAATTTTGTCTCTAAGGTTTTCATTCACCTCTTTAACGTTAGCAAATGCTATGATGCATTTGTCTGAACATAGGTTTTTGAGAACCTGAGGTGATACCTTAGTTGCAGCCATCATGGCACAATCACAGACATTCTCACTTTCTTTTGGCTTCTTATCTTCTTCAACATACCATGGGTCGGGCAGTGGTTCCATCAGTGGTTCAGGTTTATCTTCCAACAGTTGTTCACCAACAACAGCAGTAACCACTGCTTTAGCAATTGTATCCACTGTTTCT
Organism: Helianthus tuberosus; assembly: GCA_030545235.1. Taxonomy (NCBI): domain Eukaryota; kingdom Viridiplantae; phylum Streptophyta; class Magnoliopsida; order Asterales; family Asteraceae; genus Helianthus; species Helianthus tuberosus. The sequence continues at coordinate 165,075,418 of CM060433.1, forward strand.
ACACTGGAGTGCACTTCATCAGTTTCTAGCCCTTCTATTATAGACTCTAATGCTGCAAAACATAAATTATCACTAGAAGCATCATTGTTAGCATATAAAGCAAAATTTTCATCACCTAATTCATCAGGCAAGCTACTCCAATCAACAAAGCCTTGGGTAAAGAAGCTTTGCTGATCTGTTTGAGCAGGTGTTTGGATAACTTGTTGAGGTGCAACTTGTTGCACCTGAACCTGAGGAGCTGGGGCCTGGACATACTGTATTTGAGGGACAGGTGTTTGAACATATTGCACTAGAACAGGTGTTGCAGGGTGTGTATAATGAGCAGTGTTTACATGAGCAGCAGGGGTACTTTGGTAATAATGCACAGTGTTTTGTATGTTTCGAGTTCTAGGGCTAGGATGTGTTATGATTGGTCCACTGTTTTGTGATATACACTCTCGAGCAAAGTGTCCTAACCTGTTACACTTGTAGCATTTTATCTTTGATTTATCCAACCCTACTTTCAGATTCCCATGTAACCCTGGAAATTTTCTCCCTGTTCTCTTATAGAATTTGTTGGTTCTAACACTCAGCAGTGCAAGTTGGTGCAATATGTCCATTTCTTCCAGATCAGTTGGATCAAAATGCTGGAGATTATTGAGTTCAAAGGACAAGTTGTCTGAACTCTAGTTTTCACTACTAGCTGTGAAAGCATAGTTAGTTTAGTAAGAATCAGAGTTGTTAAAAGCCTACCAGCAGTTATGTCAATATAATGATCATAACTCTGATCCTTTCTACTACCAGACTCCTCTTGACCAAGAAGTACTGTGCTACCAAATGTATAGTCATCAGCAACCTTCCCTGACTCTTGTAACTTCTTTTTCTGATTCAACTCTCTCTCATAAGTGAGGAGTCGACCATGAAGTTGAGTCAGACTTAATTCTTTGAACCCAACGGAATTTCTGGTTACAAAAGCAATTGTGTCCCATTTTTCAGGAAGTGACCTTAGAAACCTACTATTTAGAGTTGATTTAGCATATTCAACATTAACAAGTTTCAATTCACTAATGAGACAACTGAATCGTTCAAATTGTTGTGTTAATGATTCACCCTTAACGTGACAAAAGGTTTCATACTGTTGGTTCAAAACCTCCCTATTATTTTCAATTACTTCTTCGGTACCACCAAATTGTTCCTTAAGTGCATCCCACAATTCCTTGGTACTGTTACAATGTAACCGCCCAGCTTAGATATCATTTGGGAGGGCTGAAGCTACTATGCTAAATGCCTTTGCATCTAATTCAATTTTTTGATAGTCTTGTTCAGAATAGTTTTCGATGCTTTTAGGCACAAAGCTTTTTGGATCTTCAGCACTCGGCACCATCGGAACATGTGGTCCGAAGATAACCGACTTCCAACATCCAGTATTTTGTTGAGCCAAAACGTGACCCATCCTACGCTGCCAGCTGTTATACTCGGATCTGACCAACATAGGTGGTTTAAAGAGTGTGCCGGTGTTGTGAGTGTCTTGTGAATGTGATGCCATTCTGGTTGTTTTAAAGGTATTGAATAATCAACGTTGTACGTGATTACACCTTACTCTGTTTTTCAACTAAATACGAACAACTGAAAGTATCAATGAATTCAAGCTGAACTTTTACTTCAAAATGTTAGATCAAGTTTGACTGTCCATAGCACTGATACGAATTGTTAGGATCTGAGTTTCTTTGATTGTGTTTGTTTAATTAAAATGTAAGATGGAACAGAGAATTAAGTGCAACGGAAATAACAATTAAACTTTGTAAACACAATCACGGAAGAAAAGTTTAAGCAAACATGCTTTCCATTGAATCGAATGATTATATCTAATTACAATAATCAAAACAAATTGCATGCATGCACAAGACTCCCCCTCAGCCCGAGCTCAGTGATTTGTTCGTACAGAATGACTTGGTGAGAATGAGCTAATGGAACAGTACAGAGTACTGTTCTATTTATAGTACAACCCAAACCACTGAGAACTACACTACCCATGATCTCGAGATTGGTGCAGTTGTTTTTGCGTTAAAGATATGGCGACACTACCTTTACGGTACAAAGTGTACGGTCTTCACCGACCATAAGAGCTTACAACACATCTTGAACCAGAAAGAACTGAACATGAGCCAACGCAGATGGGTTGAACTTCTCAACGACTATGATTGTGAAATACGCTACCATCCGGGCAAGGCAAACGTCTTAGCCGATGCTTTCAGCCGACGACTATGTGCATAGTATTCCTAATGTTTAAGCCTAGAACGACCTCGAAGCTCTAATTCGCGACGCGCAGCATGCATGTTTTCTTGAGAATACTTTAAAGGAGGAAAGGATACGTGGTACCGAAACTCAGTTAACAAGCAAATCGAACGACATCTTTAACTATCTCGACCGAATCTGGATTCCTAGTCGCAATAACCTCCGGGAGATATTGATGACTGAAGCTCACAAATCTCGATACTCCATTCACCCCGGTGCTGACAGGATGTACCAGGACCTCCGTTCTAGATATTGGTGGCCGGGCATGAAAAAGGATATCGCTCTGTATGTCTCGAAATGCCTAACTTGCTCAAAAGTTAAGAGCGAACATCAACGACCCTCTGGTTTACTCGAACAACCCGAAATCCCGACGTGGAAATGGAAAATTATAGCTATAGATTTGTTAGGATCTGAGTTTCTTTGATTGTGTTTGTTTAATTAAAATGTAAGATGAAACAGAGAATTAAGTGCAGCGGAAATAACAATTAAACTTTGTAAACACAATCACGGAAGAAAAGTTTAAGCAAACATGCTTTCCATTGAATCGAATGATTGTATCTAATTACAATAATCAAAACAAATTGCATGCATGCACAAGACTCCCCCTCAGCCTGAGCTCAGTGATTTGTTCGTACAGAATGACTTGGTGAGAATGAGCTAATGGAACAGTACAGAGTACTGTTCTATTTATAGTACAACCCAAACCACTGAGCATCTTTGCTGATGTCACCATGAAAGTGACATCTAACTTCCTAACAAACTCTAAACACTGTTCTATAAACACTGATTACAATACATATAAACACTGATACATAAACAGTGATTCTTCATTCCACTGTTGTAGTCTAAGCACTGATGTTGAGCATCAGTGCTTTCTTCAAAGGGTGATCAGTCCTTGAATGGGCATTGTTTAGTATTCAACAGTGCTTGGATCCCATCAGTAGATAGAGCTTCAGTCTTTATGCTTTATCAGTACTTTAGCTAACAGTTGTTGTAAGGATCAGTGCTTGGAGTCTATCAGTTGCTTAGAAAACCACTGTCAAGGGGAAAGCCTTCTGCAAGCACTGCTTATGATGAATCAACTGTTCTGAACCAGTTTTGGCTTTCCTTATCATCTGTTCTTTTCTGGGTTTGAGTGCATGGACCAACAATCTCCGATACGAGAAGACTTTAAGGTTGAACGATTAGCACGAATCTATACCGACGAAGTCATTTGTCGACACAGGACGCCTCGTGACATCATCTCTGACCGCGAAGGTTGTTTTACCTCACGTCTCTGGGAGACATTCCAATCCGCTCTCGGTATGAATCCTAATCTCAGTACCGCATTCCATCCCCAGACCGATGATCAGACAGAGCGCACGATCCACACCCTCAAAGACATGCTTCTTCGTGCGTTTTTTGGTGGTAATTGGGGTTCGCATTTACCCTTAGTAGAATTCTCATACAATAACAGTTATCACGTTAGTATACAAATGACACCCTTTGAGGCACTATATGGTAGAACATGGCGATCGCCCATTGTTTGGCACGAGATCAGAGACGCACTGATCACCGATCCCGAGTTAATACAAGAAACGACATATAAGATTCTCCAAATAAGAGACAATCTCCTGAAAGCTCGGAGACGTCAAAAGAGCTACGCCGATAAACGCCACAAGCCCCTAGAATTACAAGTTGAACTTAGCAACGTACACCCGACTTTCCATGTCTCAAACCTCAAGAAGTGTCTAGCCAAAGAAAATCTTCGTGTACCTCTTGAAGATTTGCAAATAAACGAGACTTTACACTTCGTGGAAAAGCCAGTAGAAATCATGGATCGAGAGACCAAGAAACTTCGACGTAGTCGCATTCCCATAGTGAAGGTTAGATGGGAAGGCAAACACGGCGCCGAGTTCACTTGGGAACTCGAAAGTGATATGAAAGCTAAATATCCGCATCTCTTTGTTACGTCCACTACTTAATTTCGGGATGAAATTCCCTAAAGTAGGGGAGACTGTAACAACCCGACCTTTTGGTTGTTCCTACTTTCTTGTTGTTTCATTTCGTAAATGCTTGCACTCTGATATTTGATGATTATTAAGGGTTAAACTATATTTTAAATGCATTTATTATCTTATTTTATCGCATTTTAACGCTTATTACCTAAACGCACATCGCAACGCTAACCCCGCAAACTCGAAACGCGGATTTATTTATATTATTTGTGTTATTTGTGTGTTTAAATGTTAGATATGTTATATATGTTTGTTATTCGCTTAAAACGCTCAAACGCTTACTCGCACAACTCGATTTATCTCGCTAAAACGCAACGGAACTCGACACTTAATACCTCGCTAAAATACTTAAAGTACTCATACTAACTAACGTAACAAAATGCTTCAAACGAGCATCCTATACGCGAATCGAAAGCTTTCTGTATGAAGCCACCAACAAAACGCAACCCACTCCTATAAATACCTAACTCACCCTCATTTCTTCATTTTGCAACTTGCTCTCACCCAAGAACTCTCCTAACCTTCTCCCTTCGATTTCCTAAGTAAGATTTACTATTTTTACATTACGTTTTCCACTAAGATTTTCCGCAAGTTTCACTCCGATTTCATCCAAACTTTATTTTCATCTAAACTTCTCTTTTTACCAAAAAACTTCATCTTTTTCATCAAAACTTCTGATTTTACTTTGGATTTACACATAAACGAGTGTATTGGGTTTAGCTTTGGCTTCCCAAGTTAGAGATCTGATGTTTTCGCACTCACAAAATGTATAATCCAAAGAAAAACTGTTTTAAACTCGATTTTAACACAAAAACGGACCAAAACCCACATATATTTCGTTCACTAGATAGTGGTACGAAGTGGTGTCGAAACCGTCATGAATAGGACTCGAAAATACATCCGATTCAGGCGAAAACATAGATCCGAACGCTGAAAAACGCTGAATAGCCGCTTGTGCGAAGCCAGAATGGCTTGTGCGAAGCCAGAATGGCTTGTACGAAGCCATGGCTTCGTACGAAGGTACTGCCTTCGTGCAAAGGCACCCTTCATACATACCAGTCCAGTTTTCCGCATATGACTCAACGCTCAAAAGACCTCTCCGGCTCTAAGTTTAATCAGTAGCTTAAGGCTGGAGGGATGCACACTCGATTTCCCGAAGAAAGACGCGAAGAACACTCGATTTTGGACACGGAAGCAACCACATGTGCGAAGCCACCACCTTCGTACGAAGGAACTCCCTTCGTACGAAGCTTATGTTTCCCACTCGACACTCGATTCGACCGTTTCAGCACTTTGGAAGACTTACGCACTTCTGTTCTCGTACGCAGGCTGATCCAGCGCTCCTTTCAATCCATTCCAGACCGTGTTTACTTGTTAAGCATGCACTGTGAGTATACTCGAACCCTTTTTCGCTTAACGCACTTTTGGGTGTCAAAACACAACGCTTAAACTCTTTTAAAACGCTAACCGCTCTTGCATGCTATATGTGATTCGATGAATGGTTGTTTGCTATGTTTACACAGTGATTACTTGCCCTACCACCCTTAGCAACGATAGTACTATAGTTTGGACTCAGCACTTGTTTATTCAGGGGTTGTTAAGGTTTACTTAATTTACGTGCTCATTTCGGTGAACGCGTATCGCGCATACTCTACGCGCAGTCATGTTGGTTAGCTTGTGTCATTGTCGATAGCTTACTTGATTCACCTCTCTACGTGTTACATGTTGGTTATGCGTAAACTCTTTACTATTATACTTATGCAAACTTGTGTACTCACGTTTACATTATTTTATTGACTTTATTTTAACGTATGTGACAGGTTGATGGATATCTGCTGGAAATGGTTTAGGAAGTCTAGAAACCCGCCTAAACTAATTGCAAGATTTGCTATGTTATGTTTTGTTGTTTGAGAAACTACTTGAATTCGTTATGACTTTTTGTGAGATATTTGTTTGATAATATGGGATATTGAACCTTTTAAATATTGTCACTATATTAGTCATTGTGGATTCTCCCGAGCAACCTATTCGCATCATGCCACATTCCGATGATTCCGCCATCGGTTGGGGTGTGACATCTGTTTTGATAAAATCATTCGTGTGCCTCTTTCGTCTGGAGAAATCTTAGAAGTTCGTGGAGAGAAACCACTGAGGAGCCTTAAACTCATGACCTGTACTCAAGCCCAAAAATACCTACGAAAGAATTATGTAGCCTTTTTGGCACATATCGTAGAGGAGAATTGCAAGAGTAAGATTGTCCAAGACATCCCCATAGTTCGAGATTATACTGAGGTGTTTCCTGAAGAACTACCTAGTTTACCCCTAGCATGTCAAGTCGAATTTCGCATAGACCTTGTACCTGGTGCCAATCCAATTGCCAAATCTCCTTATCGTCTTGCACCGTCTGAGATGCAAGAGTTATCGAAACGACTTTAAGAACTTTCGAACAAAGGATTCATTCGTCCGAGCATTTCACCTTGGGGCTCTCTTGTCCTATTTGTGAAAAAGAAGGATGGATCCTTCCGCATGTGCATCGATTATCGTGAGCTCAACAAACTCACGATTAAAAATAGATATTACCCTACCTCGTATTAATGATCTCTTTGATCAACTGCAAGGTGCTACATGCTTTTCAAAGATAGATCTCCGTTCTGGGTATCATCAACTTCGTGTACTCGAAGAAGATATTCTCAAGACAGCTTTTCGCACTCGATACGGCCATTGTGAGTTCATTGTCATGCATTTTGGTTTGAAAAATGCTCCTGCCGTCTTCATTGACTTAATGAATAGGCTTTGTAAACCTTATTTAGACAAGTTCATCATTTTTTTCATCGATGACATCTTGATTTACTCGAAATCCCGAGCTGACCATGAACATTATCTCCGTTTAACGGCACTAACCAATCCTGAACAATTTCGTAAGCAATAAAACCTTGTGTTTTATTTAGTGGATTGTGTAATTATCTATGATATTTGCACAATATCAATCCTTGTTCAAATTCAAACCCTTAAACACAATCTGGAAAGTTATACGCAAACTGTTACGTAAACGTAATCAGTTTAATGCGATATACACTCCGGAACAGTGACATAAGATTAACATACCTTAAATAACCTGTACATAAATTAGAAATAAGTTTTTAAGGGTTTGGTATGGCAAAAACGAGTTTATTCAATCACAGGGACTATTTGCGTCAAACTGCAAAAGTATGCCAATTCATATAGCAACGAACACTCCGGAACAAGTTCATAAGCTAAACATACCTTAAATACCCTAAACATAGCTTAGAAATAAGTTTATAGGGGTCCGGTATGCGAAAAATACGCTTTTTGAGGGACTAAAAGCGTCGAAAACTATGAAAGTTTGCATATACGCGCATATCTTACGTTCTGACCATATCCGGACATCCAAAAATTTTTGTAATCACTAAAATAATATATTTTAGTGATAGGAATGTAAAAATAATATTCGTCGCTTAATTTGGTTCGTTTTCGCGTCCGTTCGAGTTTCGTCGTAATTAACCGAAAAATGCGATCGTACGACCAAACGAACCGACATCCGTGATATTTCCAAGCATATTTAAAGTATCCTATACTTTAATATCCTTGTAAAGCCTTAAAATTGGGTTAACAGGGGTGATACGCGTCGAAAACCAAGTTCGGAGCTGCAGGGCCTGTTATACCAAAAAGGTGAAACTTTCAGCAGAAGCCCTCGCGGGGCGCGACAGCATATAGCTGTTGCTGTCGAGGGCCGCGACAGCCCTATCCGGGCAAAAACATCACAACAACATCCAGGATGTTGCAACTTGTTTTCCAACTTGGTTTTTGAGTATTTTGGGCTGGTTTGTGTGTTCTCCAGTCACCAAATCAGGTTCTAACTGTCACACCCTCAAAATCCACAAGCGTAGTATTACCACGAGGCGTGTGACTGACCAGGATAACCAATAACACCAATCATACTGAACATTAAGTAAAGTAAAGTAAACCATCGCAAACAAAACGTTTAGTGTTCACAAAACCAAAGTCTAAAACCAAGTTTTAAAGTTAGCGGAAGCATAAAGTTTAAAACTCATTAAGTAAAGTAAAAGTCATAATGTTTAATAATAGGAATCCAACAATGGATCCCCAGCCACAACGTCCACTCCTAGTGCAGGCTCCATCCACGTACCTAACGACCTGCAAAACATGCAGTAGTGTGTCAACAAAAAGTTGGCGAGTTCACAATTGGTTGTTCATTTTTGTGTTGATCCAAAAACCATACGTTGTTAAGTTTCTTGTTCTTTATAAAATGACATGCCATGGGGAGCTACCCCACTGTTTTAAACCACTAGACCCGTTACCATATCGACTACTGACTGTAGTTATGTTTAGTGCCCTGAGTCAATGTCTATCGTCATTGACTAAGTGCCCAATTATATTAGTCCACGCCCGTCCTCTGCGGCACGGTGTGAGGCTTGTCAAACCTAATAGCGCTATTTAACTAATAACCCGTTCGCCATTGGCCCGACGATTAAGTCGATACAAAAAACGAGGGACTTAAGATAGAGTTGTTGTCTAGCAAGCTTAAGACATGTATTATAATGGTTGTCGCCCTTCCCAAGGATAATACGCAGGTTGTATCCCACCTATGGGGGATAGTTGTTGTTGTTTAACCCATTCCAAAACCACCGGGAATCCCATGCTTCGAACACCCTTACATACACTTACTTTTATTCACCCGTCTGCACATAACTCAGTTTCATGTATAAATACAGTTGCACTTACATCTATGGTTCTACATATGAGCATACATATATAAATTGTGCATACAATTCACCGATTCCGCATACATACACTCGGTCTTAGTGAAACCATTCATACCTGATTTACGTATAATATTATACTCGATTCGCATATAACCGTTTTCACACGTTTAAAGCCACACCTATGGTTCATCTATGCGACCTATACATTGCTCGTCTATCTTACACATATAATGCTCATATACTACACCACATGTAAGGTTTGTATACTACATTTACGCATACATTCGAATCGCATGTTCATACACTCATACATTCATACACTCGGCTTCGTTCATGTAACGACATATGCATTCAATTTTCATGTAACATTCATGTCTATTGTTTCACAACACACATAACTTACGGTGTTCAAGTCCTTACATATTTGCAGATCTACATATGCCATCATACTTATAAAAATCATTAACAAAGCCAAGATAAACATGTATACGACTCATGGATGCACAAAAGAAAAAAAAAAACTCCACAAAGCTTAGGATAATAATACCTGATAGCAAGTGGGGTATGGTCAAGCCTTGGATCGAAGCAGGTAGAAAGTTCTCGAGTGGGCTCGATTTCGCGTCGGCAGGGGAGGAGGAGCAAGGGATGGGTGGTTAGGGTTTTGTGATCTAATAATGTTGAATAAAAAAAATCATGCAACTTACGTACAAAAGGAGGGGTGTGGCGGTTTGGAAAGGGGTGGACTGCAAGTGGAGGTTGGGTTGGGGTTGAGGATTTGTTTTGTTTGAACCGAGCCCAAATAAACGAGAGTGTGGGTGTGGGTTGCCGGACGATGGAGAGTAGCAAAATCATGAAGTTGTATATAGGGAGAGGATCATGAGAAAACTACATATAAATGAGAAAACTAGAAAACTAACTAAAAAAAGCTAAAAAACATACCAAATTTTTTTTTTTTACAATTTATTTTAAAAAATTCGCTAGTTTTTATATATAAAAAAAACTTTCAAAAAAAAAAAATTGTTGTACTGCACATGTGCATTATATGTGTACTACACATGTGCACTATATCCGTAATAGTGCACATGTGCAATACAACAATTTTTTTTTTTTTGAAATTTTTTTTCCAGGCATAAAAACCTGCGATTTTTTTATGAAAATTAAAAAAAAAAAATTGGTATGTTTTTAGGCTTTTTTTGTTAGTTTTTTGGTTTTCTCATTTAAACTAGTTTTCTCATGATCCATCCCATATATATATATATATATATATATATATATATATATATATATATATATATATTTAACAAAAAAGAGTGATATAATATGGTTATGCATCACTCACTTGTTTAATATATACATATATTAAATCAATACATCAGGTTACGCTTCGGGTCCAACGAGTATCGGGTTACGCGAGTTGTGCCATGATTTAAACGGTTCGGGTCGGTTCAATCAAATGAACTAAGTTATAACACATAACGTAAAAACATAATGAGAACTAAATCAGGAAAGATACCTGATTTTTCCGAGATGTCACATTATCCACATGTTGAAGGAATTTTCGTCCCGAAATTCAGTACATAGTCACTGAGGGAACTAGTTGTGTTGTGCGTTTTCCTGGGGTATCACATCATCCCCCCGTTGGTTTGGAATTTCGTCCCGAAATTCCGAAGTAGCTTCAGTACTGGACTCACCTTTCTTAAACAACTGGGGGTACTTGTATTTCATTTGGTCTTCTCGTTCCTAAGTGATCTCTGGACCACGACGGGAGTTCCATCGAACACGAACAATAGGTATCTTGGTTCGTTTAAGAGTCTTGATCTCCCGATCCATAATTTCCACCGGTTCCTCGACAAAGTGCAACTGGTCGTCGATAGTGAGTTCCTTGAAAGGAACAATGAGGGTCTCATCTGACAGACACTTTTTCAGATTCGACACGTGAAAGACGTTGTGAACACCACTGAGTTCTTCAGGCAAATTCAGTCTGTAAGCCACCTTGCCGATTTTCTCAATGATTTCAAAGGGCGACATATCGCGGATTAAGTTTGCCTCGTTTGCCAAAACGAACCACACCTTTCCATGGTGAGACTTTAAGTAGCACTCGATCCCCAACCTGGAACTCGAGAGGTTTCCTACGCTTATCAGCGTAGCTTTTCTGACGGTCATGAGCTGCCGCCATTCGTTGTATGATTTGGGCAATCTTTTCAGTTGAGTCGATAATGAGTTCTGGGCCAGTGATTTGGCTGTCGCCAACTTCTGCCCAGTATAGTGGTAATTGACATTTCCACCCGTACAAAACCTCAAACGAACCAGCCTTGATGCTGGTGTGGTAACTATTGTTGTATGAAAACTCCACTAAAGGCAGATGTCTTTCCCAATCGTTACCAAAGTCGATAACACATGCTCGAAGCATGTCTTCTATAGTCTGGATGGTGCGTTTGGTCTGCCCATCCGTCTGAGGGTGATAACCTGTGCTCATGTCTAGACGTGAGCCAAAGGATTTATGTATCGCCTTCCACAAATCAGATGCAAAGCTTGGGTTTCGATCAGAAATGATAGAAGTTGGCACTTCGTGCCTGGCGACTACTTCCCGCAAATAGATGTCTGCGAGTGTAGAAAACTTGTCAGTTTCCTTGAATGCCAGAAAATGTGCAGACTTGGTTAGTCGATCCACGATCACCCAGATGGTGTCGTTTCCTCACTGAGATCTAGGTAAGCCAGTGACGAAATCCATGGAAATTTGCTCCCATTTCCATGTTGGAATTTCTGGTTGTTGGAATAGTCCTGATGGCTTCTGGTATTCAACCTTAACCCTAGCATAGGTCAAGCATTTACTAACATAGGTCGCTATGTTAGCTTTCATACTAGGCCACCAGTATATGGTTTTGAGGTCATGGTACATCTCATCAGATCCAGGATGTACCGAGTAACGAGACTTGTGTGCCTCGTCCATCACAAGCTCACGTAGGTTTCCATAAGATGGAACCCAGGTATGTCTCGTTAAATAGTAAGCACCATCTTCCTTTAGTTCCAGTCGTTTTTTTTTCAATCCCCGCAGGGACTCAACTTTAAGGTTCTCTCCCTTCCATGCTTCAACCTGTGCATTACGGATTTGGGTTGGAAGACTAGAGTGGATAGTAAGTTGTATCCCACGTACACGTTTAGGTTCGGTTTTCTTTCGACAGAGGGCATCAGCCACAACGTTGGCCTTACCTGGATGATACTTGGTTGCACACTCGTAGTCGTTGAGGAGTTCGACCCATCGTCGCTGTAGCATGTTCATCTCCTTCTGATCCAAGATATGTTGGAGACTCTTGTGATCGGTGTAGATGGTGTACTTGGTACCGTACAAGTAATGTCTCCACATCTTGAGTGTAACCACTACTACTCCCAACTCCAAATCGTAGGTAGTGTAGTTCTTTTCGTGAGCCTTGAGTTGGCATGATGCGTAAGCAATGACTTTCTCACGTTGCATCAACTCACAACTAAGTCCTTGGATTAACACGTCACAATAAACAACGAAGTCTTCTATGCCTTCAGGTGACGAAAGAATGGGTGCGCAACAAAGTTTCACCTTCAATTGTTGAAACGCGGATTCCTGGGCATCACCCCATCGGTAGGTGACACCCTTTTGAGTTAGAGTAGTAAGAGGCTGCGCAATCTTCGAGAAATCCTTGATAAACCTTTGGTAGTAACCCGCCAAACCCAGGAATTGACGGATTTCAGTTGGAGTTCGAGGTGCAGGCTAGTAGCTCCTGTAATGGTGTGGACAACTCTTCCACTTCAGCTGGGGCTAAACGATGAGGTACACGAGCTATAGGTACCGCTCCAGGAGTTAGCTCGATTTGAAACTCGACTTGGGGATGAAGCGGTAGACCAGGTAATTCTTCAGGAAATACCTCAGGAAAGTCGCGTACTATCGGGATGTCCTCAATCTTTTTCTCTTTCATTGAAGTATCGGTGACAAGGGCTAGAATGGCAGTGTGGCCCTTTCGCAGACACTTCTGTGCCTTAAGGAACGAGATATTGCCCGCATCAGCACCACTCTTGTCGCCATGTATAGTAAAAGGTTCATTGCTAGGACGGGGGATGCGGACAATATCGAATCTACCAAGAACGATGGGAATGAGATCGATAGAGAAAGTCTGACCGGCTAGAGTGAGATTACAACCCTTGACAATGTGTGTGGCCTCAAGGTTCTTACCGTTAGCTAGTTCTACAACATGCTTGGTGTTCAGAGGGGTCGGGGTACGCTTAAGCATCTGACTAACCCTTAAGGACATATAACTAGTATCGGCTCCCAAATCAAATAAGACTGAAACAAAGTAGTCATCCAATAAGAAGTTACTCGTAGTCATTGCATTGTCGTTATGGTTTCGATTCAGTTGGGGACAATCCTTTCTCATATGCCCTAATGCTCCGCACTGATAGCATCCTCAATTTTTCCTTTGTTGTTGCTGCTGCTCAGTTGGGGGTGGCCCTCTGCAGTCCTTAGTTGCATGACCCCATTTGTTGCATTGTCGACAACGGTTATTCGTACACTTCCTGAGATGATGATTACATTTGTGGAACATAGATCCCTTTGCCAGGTAACCACCCTGTTTTTGGCTGGCAAGGACAAGTCGAATGGGGTTCTTGTCATCCTCGGACCTTATCTACTGCACTCTAGGTTGCATAGAGCTGGATTCCTCCTTCCACTTGCGCTTGTTATTACCAAAAACATTAGCATCAATACAGTTACGCTTGGGCAGCTTGCCCTCTTCCACTGCCTGATTGGTGAGCTGGTGCGCCAGACGGACGACTTGCTAGATCGTGGGGAAATTGGCCGCAATTACCGAACCTTGGATTTCTGGAACTAAACCTTTAAGGTAGAGCTCGATTCGTTTGTAGGCAGGCTGTGACATGTTAGGACATAAGGCAGCCAAATCGTTGGACCTTTTTATGTACGCCTCGATCTTCGATCCTTCCATCTTCAAACCGTAGTATTCCACTTCAAGCTTCAGGATGTCATCCCTGTTACAGAATTCCTCCTTGATCAATTCCTTGAAGTCGCTCCAGGGAGTGGCATTTGCATCCGCCAATCCGAGCATCTGAACTTGCGTGTTCCACCAGGAAAATGCTTTCCCTTGTAATGTGCCAGCAGCGTACTCTACTCGTCTGCTGGCAGGGCTTTCACATTCTTCAAATGCATATTCGATCCTTCTGATCCAGTGTAGAAGACCTATTGCTCCTTCGGTGCAGTCGAATGAGTGAGGTTTGCATTCCAAGAACGACCTGAAGGTACCAACTCGGGCTTGGGTGAGTGTAGGCTGACCTCCTGGTTGAGCTGCTAAAGCCTCAACAACCCGTTTATTGATTAGGGCTGTCAGTTGAGCCTGAGTCAAGTTGAGACGTCCACTCATGATCTTCACATACAGGAAACACAAGTGAGGACGGTGACGTAGAGGTGTGAAAAGTATGGGATGGCAGAAAAGAGTGAGCACATATGGTTTCAGGAAAACAGTTAAGTGTCAAAGAGAGCACATTAGGGCTAATAGGCAACATACCCCTACGTTTACTAGGCATACCATGAGTAACACACCATGCAAATGTAATCTAGCAAGTAGGCAATATAAACATTAATCATACCACCTAAAGGGTTGAGCCTTGCACGTGGAGCGAAGTGTCGTTGTGGATCGTTGAGCACTGAATAGGTTATAGTCTGGTTTTTGTCAAAAAGATTTTTCCCTTTTTTAAAACCAAGTTCACTATAACCAATGGCTCTGATACCAATCTGTCACACCCTTAAAATCCACAAGCGGAGTTATACCGCGAGGCGTGTGACTGACCAGGATCATACCACCAATCATACTGAACATTAAGTAAAGTAAAGTAAACCATCGCAAACAAAACGTTTAGTGTTCACAAAACCAAAGTCCAAAACCAAGTTTTAAAGTTAGCGGAAGCATAAAGTTTAAAACTCATTAAGTAAAGTAAAAGTCATAATGTTTAATAATAGGAATCCAACAGTGGATGCCCAGCCATAACGTCCACTCCTTGTGCAAGCTCCATCCACGTACCTAACGACCTGCAAAGCATGCAGTAGTGTGTCAACAAAAAGTTGGCGAGTTCACAATTGGTTGTTCATTTTAGTGTTGATCCAAAAACCATAAGTTGTTAAGTTTCTTGTTCTTTATAAAATGACATGCCATGGGGAGCTACCCCACTGTTTTAAACCACTAGACCTGTTACCATATCGACTACTGACTGTAGTTATGTTTAGTGCCCTGAGTCAATATATGTCGTCTTTGACTAAGTGCCCAAGTATATTAGTCCACGCCCGTCCTCTGCGGCACGGTATGAGGCTTGTCAAACCTAATAGCGCTATTTAACTAATAACCCGTTCGCCATTGGCCCGACGATTAAGTCGATACAAAAAATGAGGGACTTAAGATAGAGTTGTTGTCTAGCAAGCTTAAGACATGTATTATAATGGTTGTCTCCCTTCCAATGGAGAATACGCAGGTTGTATCCCACCTATGGGGGATAGTTGTTGTTGTTTAACCCATTCCCAAACCACCGGGAATCCCATGCTTCGAACACCCTTACATACACTTACTTTTATTCACCCGTCTGCACATAACTCAGTTTCATGTATAAATACAGTTGCACTTACATCTATGGTTCTACATATGAGCATACATATATAAATTGTGCATACAATTCACCGATTTCTCATACATACACTCGGTCTTAGTGAAACCATTCATACCCGATTTACGTATAATATTATACTCGATTCGCATATAACCGTTTTCACATGTTTAAAGCCACACCTATGGTTCATCTACGCGACCTATACATGGCTCGTCTATCTTACACATATAATGCTCATATACTACACCACATGTAAGGTTTGTATACTACATTTACGCATACATTCGAATCGCATGTTCATACACTCATACATTCATACACTCGGCTTCGTTCATGTAACGACATATGCATTCAATTTTCATGTAACATTCATGTCTATTGTTTCACAACACACATAACTTACGGTGTTCAAGTTCTTACATACTTGCAGATCTACATATGCCATCATACTTATAAAAATCATTAACAAATCCAAGATAAACATGTATACGACTCATGGATGCACAAAAGAAAAAAAAACTCCACAAAGCTTAGGATAATAATACCTGATAGCAAGTGGGGTATGGTCAAGCCTTGGATCGAAGCAGGTAGAGAGTTCTCGGGTGGGCTCGATTTCGTGTCGGCAGGGGAGGAGGAGAAAGGGATGGGTGGTTAGGGTTTTGTGATCTAATAATGTTGAATAAAAAAATCATGCAACTTACGTACAAAAGGAGGGGTGTGGCGGTTTGGAAAGGGGTGGGCTGCAAGTGGAGGTTGGGCTGGGGTTGAGGATTTGTTTTGTTTGCACCGAGCCTAAAGAAACGAGAGTGTGGGTGTGGGTTACCGGACGATGGAGAGTAGCAACATCATGAAGTTATATATATATTTTTTTAACAACAAGGAGTGATATAATATGGTTACGCATCAGTCACTTGTTTAATATATACATATATTAAATCAATACATCAGGTTACGCTTCGGGTCCAACAAGTATCGGGTTACGCGAGTTGTGCCATGATTTAAACGGTTCGGGTCGGTTCAATTAAATGAACTAAGTTATAACACATAACATAAAAACATAACAAGAACTAAATCAGGAAAGATACCTGATTTTTCCTGGATGTCACATTATCCCCATGTTGAAGGAATTTTCGTCCCGAAACTCAGTACATAGTCACTGAGGAAACTAGTTGTGTTGTGCGTTTTCCTGGGGTATCACACTAACAAATGTAGGGCTATTATCTTTCCTTGGGCAACACATAAACACTTGTAATGACCTAATGGTTCAAGAATAACTATAAATAGCAAGCACCCACTTCATTCTTTCTTGCTCATTTCCTTCTTCTTTCACCTTAGCTCTGAATTGAGGCTACAACACTTTGTTAGAGGACTCATACTTGAGCTTTCCTAGTCATTTTTCCAAGCTTAGGACACTTGTACGTGTTCTTTCATGCTTTGTTATTTATTTCAAGCAAGAAAGTCAAACAGTGTTTGACTTTTAGCTTTGACCGTGATTTGGTTAAGACAAAGTTCGTTTGAACTTTGCAACGTGAGCGTAATCACGACGGTTATCGTCCCTTGCGACTATACCTACTGATTACCACGTTGACTAGTCGTAGTGACGAGTCAAAGTTTCGGTCAAAATGCACGATTATGTACATTTTGCGACGAAACTATTTTCGGGTATCAAAACACTTTGTTTTGATATCAAATCAGTTTTCTAACTTAGTTAAACATGTTTAACTCGTCACTTTTAGTTTAGTGCTTATTTAGGGTCGTAAGTCAAGCGATCTTAACAACCGCTTAGACTTTCGAACCCGACCCGTTTGGTCGATCATTAGGATCCGACCAAACATATTTTGTGACCATAGTTGTATAGGGAATAACCTTCCGAGGTTATACCTTATGGTCACTTAGTTTACTTAGTTGTATGATAGGTAGTTTATATGCCTTAGAAAAATGACCAAAATGCCCTTTTCGCTATGTATGTTGACATAGCATGCTAGCACATTGATTTCAAGGATCCATTTTGCTTTATATGTTGGCTTAGCATATCTAGCACCTTGATTTCATGAACACTTCTACTTTGTATGTTTACTTAGCATACTTAGTACATGGTTTTTACATGACATGCTTACAATGATTATGACGTTTTGGTATGTTAAACGAGATAAGATACATTCATTAACATTATCCTGCCGATCGGTAGTATGTATGGTTTACCATAGGTTTGATAACCTCATTCCCGCTTCCTAGTTTGTTTGGAAGTATCCATTGGGGAATGACAGAACTCGATAAACAATCGATAAACCTTTGTCCTTATAAGGGTTAATCCGACAGTCTCAAGGCTTGAATGTATTCGAATAACAAACCACATAAATGTTCATATCAATAAAAGCAATGGTTTTCAAAACATAACTTTTGATTTAAACGTTTGTTTATTCAAAGATATTGTTTTGTACATGACATTCGGTTACCCAAGACGTTTGATTATTCATGACACTATTACATATGGTTTGAGCAAAGTCTTTTTACTTGCCATACAAGACATTGGTTATTGCTAGACATTTGATATACAAGACGTAGTTTCTACTTGAGATTGTTATACATGACATTGGTTTATACATGACACTTGGTTTACACATAACATTGGTTCATACATTATACATGGTTTACACTTGACATTGTTATACATGACACTTGGTTTACAGTTGACTTTTTTATACGTGACATTGGTTTATACCTGACACTTGGTTCACACTTGACATTATTATACATGACACTTGGTTTATACAAAGACTTGACATATTTTTCACAAGGCATTGTTTTACATATAACACATTTTATACAAGGACATGATACTTTTTATACGAAAACATGACACATTTTATACAAAGACATGACATCTTTTTACAAAAGACATCATTTGGTTATTAATTTAACCATGCATTATTTCTTTTAAATCATTTGATTTTCACATTGATTTTCATATGATTTTACAAAAGAAAACATTTTTACAAAGGTTCATGGCTACTTTTTAGTTAAACAATTCTTTTAACAAAATCAAAGCCATGAATCTTCATCAACAAAACCTATGTTACTCACAGGCATTTTTATGCTGACGTACCTATTTTCACATGTGTTTCAGGTGCTTATGTTTGACTTTTAGCATGCTTCACATAGGGCGGACTTGGGCCTTAGTGACTTTAAAATCTACAAGACAATTGTTGTATATTGATTGTATTCTCTAAAACAATGTAAACTATTAACTCAATAAAACAAAACTTTATTAGCCATGTGTTATGAAACAATTTGTAACGTGACTCCCCAACGTTTTTCGCCGCATGTTGTTGTATTATGCGATTGGGGAGAAATAACCATTGAGAAATGAACAACTTATGCATTCTTTCATTTCCATTTCTGACGAAGAATCCATTGAGGAAAATGAATTATCCATTCATTTTCGCTTCTGAAGAATATCCACTGGGGAAATGAAACACAAATCCTTATAGAATCTTTCTATCTTAATAGTTAGAATCTTAAAGGATACTCTCATAACTATTGATTGATTGGTTTTACCATTAATCAAATCCCTCATCTCCACTTCCTGCATTAATCAAGGAAGTATCCATTAGGGGATGAACATCATAGGTATAACAGCCCATTTCCACTTCCTGCATTATCTAAGGAAGCATCCACTAGGGAATGATAAAGTTATGCCTTATGTGGAGATCCTAGATGGGTTATTATATGCAAATTGATAAAACTCTAGATTCCATGCAAGACAATTGCTCAACACAACTTACACAAACAGGCTCCTACGAAAAAATTTCGGGACGAAATTTCCTAAAGTAGGGGAGACTGTGACAATTGTGCCTACAACTATCACTAACCAATCCCGAATAATTTTGTAAGTAATAAAACCTTGTGTTTTATTTATTGGATTGTGTACTTATCTATGATATTTGCATAATATCAATCCTTGTTCAAATTCAAACCCTTAAACACTTTCTGGAAAGTTATACGCAAACTGTTACGTAAACGTAATCAGTTTAATGCGACATACACTCCATAAAAGTGACATAATCTTAACATACCTTAAATAACCTTTACATAACTTAGAAATAAGTTTTGAAGGGTTTGGTATGGCAAAAACAAGTTTATTCGATCACAGGGACTATTTGCGTCAAACTGCAAAAGTCTGCCGATTCGCATAGCAACGCACTCTCCGGAACAATATCATAAGCTAAACATACCCTAAATACCCTTAACATATCTTAGAAATAAGTTTTGAGGGGTTCGGTATGTGAAAATACGCTTATTTGATCACAGGGACTAAAAGCGTGAAAAACTGCAAAAGTTTGCACATACGCGCATATCTTACGTTCTGACCATATTAGAACATCCAAAAATTTTTGTAATCACTAAAATATTATATTTAAGTGATAGGAATGCAAGAAATACCATTCGTCACGCAATTCGGATCGTTTTCGCGTCCGTTCGAGTTTCGTCGTAAATAACCGAAAAACGAGATTGTACGACCAAACGAACTGACATCTGTGATATTTCCATGCATATTTCAAGTCCCCTATAATTTAACATCCTTGTAGATCCTTGAAAATGGCTTAACGAGGGTTAAACGCGTCAAAAACATGTTATAGTGTGTGCAGGGATTAAACCTGCCAATTCTGAAACCTTAATACCTGTCCTCGCGTCGCGCGACCCCTAGGGGGTGCCTCTGTCGCGCCGCGCGACCACCCTATTTCGACAGCAAGCTGGTTACCAGCTTCCAGCTTGTTTCCATGTTGTTTCTTTGATGGTTTTCATTGTTTGGAGGCCAAGTTTATGTATTCTCCAAGGCTTTAACTCACATCCACACACTTGTATGGTCAAGATTATTCCTTGATGGCTACAAAAACACTTGTCATGATCTTGTTAATCCAAGATTACTATAAATACCAAGCTCATTCATTCCTCCAAACTTGCTCATTCCTCGTTTCTTCTCTCTTGAACTCTAATTGAAGGCTACCATCTTTTGGATGCCTTCTACCTGAGTTTTATAGTTCATTTTCCAGCCTTAGAGCATTTTGTAAGTGTTCTTTCATGGCTAGTTTATTCATTTCAGCAATTATAAGCTGAAAGTCAAACAGTTTGACTACCGGTTTTGACCATGAATTGGTCAAGTCAAAGTTCAATCGAACTTTGCAACGTGATCGTAATCACGATGGTTATAATCCCTTGCGATTATACCTACTGATTACCACGTTAACTAGTCGTAGTGACGAGTCAAAGTTTCGGTCAAAATGCACGTTTATGTGCATTTTACGATGGAACTATTTTCGGGTATCAAGACACTTTGTTTTGATGTCAAATAAGTTTTCTAACTTAGTTAAACATGTTTTAACATGTTTAACTCGTTACTACTAGTTTAGTGCTTATTTAGGGTCGTAAGTCAAGCGGTCTCGACAACCGCTTAGACGTTCGAACTCGACCCATTTGGTCGATCGTTAGGATCCGACCAAACACATATTGTGACCATAGTTATATAGGGAATAACCTCCAGAGGTTATACCTTATGGTCACTTTGTTTGGTTAGTTATTTGATAGGTTGTTTATATGCCCTTTAAAAATGACCAAAATGCCCTTTTTGCGCATAAATTCATTTTTAACATATGTAATCAAACTTTTGACATCTAAACTGATATAATAACATTTTAAACATGTTTGGGCATATAGGACTTATCATGTGACATATATAACCATCCGACCTTATAATTACCCAAACGACACGTTAAAGTAGCGTAAACTACCTTAACGACTCGTAACGGGTCACAAGCACTTAGGATTTCATTCTAATCAGAATGTTAAGTCTATTAAATCATGCCATATGAGTTCCAATACTCATTTGATTTATAGAACTTCATTCTATCCTATCCCCCGGTTTAGGATCCGTTTATTAACATAGTGATCCAATACTAGGTGCCACTTGATTCCTTGACTTCCCGAGCTTTGTTAGTTCACTAAATCAAGGATATTTGCAATCTCAAGTGAGTACATAGTCCCCTCTTTTACCTCTTTCAAATGTTTTGGGGTGAAACACATGTGCCTACTTGTTACTTTCATATTTTCATGTTTTCATGACATATACATGTTATGTTCGACTAGTACACATATAGTACATGATTTCAATTGCCTTTTTTGCTATGTTTGCTGACTTAGCATGCTAGCACATTGATTTCAAGGATTCATTTTGCTTTATATGTTGACTTATCATATCTATCACCTTGATCTCATGAACATTTCTACTTTGTATGTGTACTTAGCATACTTAGTACATGGTTTTTTTACTTGACATGCTTACATTGATTATGAAATTTTGGTATGTTAAACGAAATAAGATACATTCATTAACATTATCCTGCTGACTGGTAGTATGTATGGTTTACCATAGGTTTGATAACCTCATTCCCGCTTCCTAGTTTGTTTGGAAGTATCCATTGGGGAATGACAGAACCTGATAAACAACTGACAAACCTTTGTCCTTATAAGGGTTTATCCGACAGTCTCAAGACTTGAATGTATTCGAATAACAAACCACATAAATGTTCATATCAATAAAAGTAATGGTTTTCAAAACATAACTTTTGATTTAAACGTTTGTTTATTCAAAGGTATTGTTTTGTACACGACATTCGGTTACACAAGACATTTGATTATTCATGACACTATTACATGTGGTTTGAGTAAAGACTTTTTACTTGCCATACAAGACATTGGTTATTTCTAAGACATTTGATATACAAGACATAGTTTATACTTGACAGTGTTACACATGACATTGGTTTATACATGACACTTAGTTTACACTAGACATAGTTTATACATGACACTTGGTTTACACTGGACATTGTTTATACATGACATCTGGTTTACACAAAGACATCGGTTTAGACATGACATATTTTCACAAAGCATTGTTTTACATATAACATATTTTATACAAGGACATGATACTTTTTATACAAAGACATGACACATTTTATACAAAGATATGACATCTTTTTACAAAAGACATCATTTGGTTATTTATTTAACCATGCATTATTTCTTTTAAATCATTTGATTTTCACATTGATTTTCATATGATTTTACAAAAGAAAACATTTTTTACAAAGGTTCATGGCTACTTTTTAGTTAAACAATTCTTCTAACAAATCAAAGCCATGAATCCTCATCACAAAACCTATGTTACTCACAGGCATTTTTATGCTGAGGTACCTATTTTCACATGTGTTTCAGGTGCTTATGTTTGACTTTGAGCATGCTTCACTTAGGGCGGACTTGGGCATTAGTGAATCTGAAATCTACAAGACAATTGTTATGTATTAATTGTATTCTCCAAACAATGTAAACTATTAATTCAATAAAATAAAACTTTATGAGCCATGTGTTATGAAACAATTTGTAACGTGACTTCCCAATGTTTTCCGCCGCGTGCTGTTGTATTACGCGATTGGGGTGTTAAAGAACAACCTTATGCCAAATTCTCCAAGTGTGAATTCTCGCTGAAGGAAGTTCAATTCTTGGGTCACATTGTCAACGAACAAGGTATACATGTAGATCCCGCCAAAATCAGTGCGATTAGGGATTGGAGTACACCTACTACTTCTACTGAAGTTTCTTCATTTCTCTGTCTAGCTAGCTATTACCGCCGCTTCATCGCAAACATCTCCAAGATTGTCGTTCCCCTCACTGCTTTAACTCAAAAGAATAAACCTTTTGAGTGGGGACCCAATCAAGAAGAAGCATTCCAAACCTTAAAATAGAAGCTTTGTGATGTTCCTATTTTGTCCTTACCCGATGGCAACGACGACTTTGTCGTATGTTGTGATGCATCGAATCTAGGCCTTGGCTGTGTTCTCATGCAAAGAGACAAAGTCATTGCCTATGCATCAAGACAATTGAAAATCCACGAGAAGAACTATACAACTCATGATCTTGAGTTAGGCGCTGTAGTTTTTGCTCTCAAAATTTGGAGACACTACCTTTATGGTACAAAATATGTGGTTTTCACTGACCACAAAAGTCTCCAACACATTTTCAATCAGAAAGAACTAAATATGGGACAACGACTTTGGGTCGAACTTCTAAACGACTACGACTGCGAGATTCGCTACCATCCTGGTAAGGCGAATGTCGCAGCTGATGTTCTTAGTTATAAGGAACGTGTCAAACTCCATTGTGTTTAAGTTCGATCAGATATCCAAACACACATTTTCAAATCCCAACGTACTTACGTAACCCAAGGTTTGTTGAAAAACGAACTACCCCATCATCTTAAGCTTCAGCTTAAAACAAAAGACAATGGGTTACTCTATTTCATGAACCAATTGCGGGTTCCAAACTAACACAATCTCTGCATCTTTTTGATGAACAAGGCTCATAAGACTTGTTATTCTATCCATCCTGGTGCAGACAAAATGTACAAGGATCTTCGTACCCAGTATTGGTGGCTGGGTATGAATAAGGACATAGCTTTGTACGTGTCCAAATGCCTTACTTGTCTTAAGGTAAAGGCAGAACATCAACGTCCTTCTGGTTTGCTTGAGCAACCAGAAATTCCGGTATGGAAATATGAGAACATTGCTATGAATCTCATCACCAAACTACCACGCACTTCTAGAGATCATGATGCCATTTGGGTAGTTATTGATCATATAACAAAGTCAGCACATTTTTTGCCGATTCGTGAGGATTTATCTACTGACAAACTCGCTAAGATCTATGTTGATAAGGTTTTATCTCGTCATGGTGTTCCTTTGAACATCATATCAGATCGTGATGCTCGATTCTCATCTCATTTTTGGAAGACCATGCAATCTGCCATGGGAACCAAACTTAATTTGAGCGCTGCATATCATCCTTAAATGGATGGACAGACCGAAAGGACAATCCAAACACTTGAGGATATGCTTAGAGCTTGTGTGATCGACTTTGGTGGTAGTTGGGATTCGCATCTACCTTTGATCGAATTCTCGTACAACAACAATTATCACTCCAGCATTAACATGGCTCTTTTCGAAGCTCTATACGGTCAAAAATGTCGTTCACCTGTCTGCTAGAATGAGGTTGGTGAGGTTCAACTCACCAGACCTGAACTCATTCTCGAAACAACAAACAAAGTCAAGAAAATTCGTGATAACCTTTTGACAGCTAGAAGTCGTCAAAAGAGTTATGCGGACAAACGACGTAAGCCCTTGGAATTCCAAGTTGGTGATCACGTCCTTCTCAAGGTATCCCCTTGGAAAGGTGTGGTTAGATTTGGAAAGAAAGGAAAACTTGCGCCTCGATACGTGGGACCATTTAAGATCGTTGAGAGAATCGGAAAGGTGGCTTACAAACTTGACCTACCTTCTGAACTTGGGAACGTTCACCCAACTTTCCACGTGTCCAACTTGAAAAAGTGTTTAGCTGATGAAAACCTTCACATCTTCCATTTGTTAAGGTAAGTTCATTTTTTTTATTTCCTACATTTTTAGTTAAAGATTGTTTGAGATCTTATTTGTTATGATTTGTTATTCTTCAATGGTTTGTTAATTGTAATATGTTATAGCTTTATTGGAAGATTGAATCAAATCTTTAGGTCTGTACATTAATTGATTTCTAATAGAAGCTCGGGACAATTCAAACTGGATTTTTGTCTCAAGTTTCAGGTTTGTTTGTTGGCTTTGTATTTTTACTCAGTGCCATTGTTTTTCCTAATATGCCTACTATCTTTTATTGCTTATCTGAATATGCCTAGTGTCTGTTATTGCTTATCTGAATTTTTATTTGATTATATTGTTATTAATCGGCATAAATAATTGTTCATTTCTTTCCCAAATCTACTTTTCTTTCAATTTTCTCTAAGGTGTTGTTTTTATATATTCTAAATTTGCAATCAAGTAAAAAGTAAAACATAATATTATAAGAATACAACTTCTTTTCGCCTACTGCCTTTAAATATTTAGATAAATTCAATTTCAAATGGAAGTTGAGCACATGAATATATGATGTTATTAAAAGAAACAGAACGGTTTATTTGAATGACAAAAATGATTCCTACTAAAATTTGTAAGTAGCACAAATTCGATAAACTAATGACAAACACGAACCTACAGATCATGAACCGCTAAGTAATGATCTACCTACAAATAATGAACCTACAAACACTAAACCGGCAAATAACAAGTTAAGAGCCACCCAAAAAAATTTCGCTTAGGGCCACCAAAATGGTTGGACCGGCCCTACAAGATTTCTTTTGAGCAAATCCATTTTCCTATGAAGTGCTGACTGAAACTACTGGATACCATGTTTTTGATATTAATGTTAACTGCTGAATTTCTTCATAAGTAGTTTTGAGTTTAATGATTAATCCTAGCCCCTTGGTCAGATTAACGTGAAGCTTTTTGGATGGAAGAATCAACATTTTAAACTCTTATTGTCCTACCATCTTGACACTTCTTTGCTAACCCAGTGATTGGTGAAACCTTTTAGAAGGTATCAACTAAAATTTATTGGGTAGGAAGAATACTAGATTTTCTTGAAAGTTTACCAGATTCTT
Source organism: Helianthus tuberosus (assembly GCA_030545235.1). Lineage (NCBI taxonomy): Eukaryota > Viridiplantae > Streptophyta > Magnoliopsida > Asterales > Asteraceae > Helianthus > Helianthus tuberosus. The sequence continues at coordinate 165,101,649 of CM060433.1, forward strand.
TCTCTTGTTTTTGAAGGATGGATTTGAGAGATAGTTTGTACAATGTGCTCATTCTCCCCCTTTTTTGTATCAATAGAGTTTGGAATTTTAAATTGTGTGTAGCACCATTATTGGTTAAATGTAGAGGTGGTTTTATCCTCACATGTAGTTTAGCTTTTTTTGGCTGGTGGCTTGTTGTTTAGTGACTAGTAGTTTAGTATACACAAGCTCCTTTTTGTCAAAAGGCCAACTGTTGGGCGTATTTTGGCTCAGCTGGACTTAGTTTAAGGCATGTGGGTATCCATCTGCTTGAGATTGGAGACTTTAGTTCTCAGCTTGTTGCATCAAATCCACAAGTTTCAGATTTTGGGCATCATTAAAATTAATGAAATCATTTGCTCCCCCAGTAGAGGTGGTTAGATCATCAGTCGTATGAAGTAGAAACTACTATAAGGACAATCTGTGATGCCCCTTTTTCTTGGTACTGGGGACTTCCAGCTTTTATGTCTTTCATGGAAAACATAGTGTGTTGCATGCAAGGTGGTCTTACTTATGTTTCTGCTATCAGTCTATGATCCAATGGGATCGAGAAGAAGAGTATAAGCCACACACGCAATCTCATCAACATAATATACCTGTGATGGATGTCATATATTCTTCATGTGGGTTATGATATGAACTTTGTAATATCTGAGCATTGATCTAGAGTATGATCTCTTTGATGTGTAAGTGAGATTTTCTCTTTTGATGATGTCCAGATGTTCATCCTTCATAAAACATGTGATGTCTTTGCAAAAATAGACGGAAGTTTGGAATATTAAACCAATAGTTTTAGGTTTTTTCTGCAGACATTTAGAAAACATCTGAGAGGTTTCCGGTTTGGGGTTGGCATTAAGGTCAGCTGTGAAGAAGTAACACCTGTCCTTTGAAGGTAGTAGGCTATTGAAGTAGATTTAACTATTCAAAATATTTTTGAAATGTTTATGCCTTGGGATACCATAGGAGAGAGGTGTTCCTTAGGTAGGCAGGGGCAGTGGGCTCATTAGAGAAATTAAAAGAAATTAAGAATCATACATGTGTCCTTTTTGTGGAAGTAGTGGATGGAGAATCAATTGTTTTGAAAACTACTGGATGGAACCAGGCTTTTGTCAAACTACTGGTGTGTGACCAGAAGTTTTATTTTGAAGAAAAAGCGAAGGGAAATTGTTTTGAGTTTTATAATATAATAATATTTTTATAAGGTTTGTTACTCCAAATTTAACATTCCCAGCCTAGAAATTAGGCTTTGAAATATTAGTGTGTCCATTGGGCATAGCATATATCTTATTGAAATGTAAGACCCAAGCTTACGTAACTGGGAATTTATAAAAAAACTTTTACGTTTTATACAAATAATGCAAATAGACATTCAAACAATGTTTCTGGTTTAATAAAAGTTCGTAACTGTTTAAAACACTTAAACACTTTAGAACTTAATACGTTCATAAAATATAAAACTCTTACAAAGTTCATAATTGATTCAGTTCGTAAAATAACAAAACAAAGCGGAAGCCTGAACTTCAGTTGTGTTCGATTCGTCCATTATGCTTGATCATCATCTGTAAGGCCCGAGCTATCACCTATACACCAATAACAACTCACATGTTATTTATATGGTACTTAGACTTAGATTTATAACCCCAAAAACAACAAATAAACAATCAAAATTAATTTTCGGAAGCCCACCGTAGGCTACGGTTGGTGTACCGTAGCTTACGACACCCATAAAATAAACTGGATAGCAGGTCTCAACCATAACCTACGGCGCCAACCGTAGGTTATGGTTGAGCTAGTCTGCAGCTTTTCTAAACTTTCCCCTTTTTACGAAAAATTGCGTAACTTTTCGAATATTTATCCGTTTCGCACAAAACTTTTTCCTACGTATTCGTAAAACATTTGCCCACATTTCTAACTTTTGAACCCATGATCCGGATTAACAAAATTTGTTTGTTTTACACTATTGATTCCAATATATATATATATATATTAAATAATTGACCCCTTTGCATGTTTAAGCAAACGATCTCACAGATGTTACATCATTTTGCAAGAACATTATTTTTACGACTATACCCCATAACCCGGGGTATTATTCTTGCATTTTATGCAACCATTATCCGGTTCGCGATTGTGACAATTGACCCGTTCGACCTTTCAAAGGCCGAACTTTGATTAATCCGAATTCTTTTTAAGAAGTCTAAACCTTTCAATCATGACTCTTTAACCGAGTTAGTTTATTTATAGTTCGCGTCCCAACTTATGATTTTCATTTATTTATCATCACAACTTCAAATGTGATGGATCGTGAATGGGAAGAATCGTTATATTCCCATTCTACCCCCAAGTTAGACATTTTTTATGAAAATGACCCATCATGTAACTTTAAGCCAAAATGGTTTAAGCCTTCCATTTTATACTATCATAAGGATTGACCGAATTATATAATTCATATTTAAACTACCCTTATGGGTTGTTTGCCCGATTATTCATTCGAGGGCGTTTTGGTCAACTTTAGTCTTTTTAGTCACGAATGGCATTTTGAAAGTTTGTTTGACCAAATATACTCTTTAAACCCGTATTCCATTTAAATTCATTATGTCCGTAAAAACATAATATCTAAATTTGATTTCGCTTGATATACCTCACTTTAGGCAAATTTAACGTTCACCCACGACTCAAAATAGCTTTCCTCGGCTATATGACCTCATTAAGAGTTTGACCAAATTTCACATACCTGGCTTAGGTCAAAGCATTGACCCGTTTTAATAACTCACCATTTTAGTTTCCATAAGTCAAATCTCATAGGCTATTCGCCCCTGTGAGCATAAGACTCGACAAGCAATCATTAGCCGTTATTGTCAAATGGTGATAACATCACCATTTGACCCATTTGGCCTAAATGACCATTTTACTCAACTCTTGACCTTTCCCTTTTTGAGTTAGGACATTCAAACATTATAATATTGTGAGAAGGTATTTATTGACCTTCTTACTCATTTGACCCATCACGATTTACACCTAGTGGCCATATTTTCGTAAGTCGTTTCCTTACACCTTTGACCCATCATGGCTTACACCATAGGGTGACTTTTCAAAAATCATTATTATTCGTCAACACATGACGGAATTACCATTTCACCCTTTTTACTACAAAACCTTACCATTTTTACTTGTTCCGACCCGTATCAGTTCGTGTCGGAACGTCATATTTCAAGGACTTATTTCAAATACTAAGTCACCTCATTCTTAACCAAATACATGAATAAATATACCATTTTAAAGATGTAAGCTTTAATTACCTTGCATCCAATCATGTTTTTCCCTCGTACTTGATCCTTTTGACCCGCTTCTTTCCCAGGCTTCCACCTAGCTTGTCAAGCGTCAAACTATTATTTATAATTCGCAAGATGGTTAAATTAGTCATTATTTATCACGACTATTCCACCTTACGGATTTTATATCGAAATTATCATTCGATCTTATTATAGGTCAATTTGACTTTTAAAAAGTCAACTGCCTATTAACACATACAAACCCACAATTAAGTTCAACAACTCATTTAGGCATTTCATTAATTACCCGGTGGGCACTATTCTTAGGCCACCATTATAACTACGTTCCCCAACCAAGTTCATCTCATTTCTTTCGCTTTAACAAGTTCGAGCGATTATTAATATTAAGTTAACTTAGCTTTCGATTATCAATGCTAATTTATCCATTCATTATGCTAGAACTACGGGTTTCACCTATATGTAAAACCCGTTTCATCATATTACTAGGCATTCATCCGAATACCTAATATAATCAAGTTCTACATACAAACTAGTAGACAACATGATTTCAAGCACCTATTAACATTGAGACAACATCAATTTCATCATATCGTATAAACCCATTTCAAGTCATGTATGAACACCTACTTGAATCTCTAATTTGTTCAAGTATCTTATGCATGCATACAAGTATAATGATCATGTACACTTATATATTATCAATTTCATCATATAATCAAAACCCATTTCATAATCTACTTATTAATCACTTATAAGTAACTTTACATCAAATATTTCATAATTTCCTTATGTCTAACGAAATTAAGCATACATATATGCCTAATTTCATCTTTGGATCATCATCTAACAATCTAATTGCAAGTATTCTACTTGTCTCAAATCACAACTTTCACCAATCTAGGTTTTAAGACATACCTTATGACCTCCTTGTGTAGGTGATCGTTAATTCATGTTCATTCATGAGTTTGAGCTCCAATTCCCCCTTCGATTTTGATGATATTGGATGAACAAGGGTTTCCCCTTGTCTTCACCTACTGATGATCGCATACACACACACTATGTGTGTGTTATGTCTAAATTTTAGTTTTTAAAACTCTAGTTTCCTTTTTGATAACTTTAGTCCCTCAAGTTTGAGATTTCAATTATAAATGAATATAATCCAATATTTATCACTTAACAATACGAATAATCAACTAGGTTAATTATCCTAGTTGCATACTTCCCGTCAATTATCAATAAACATGATAAATTTAATTTACTAGGTTTCGGGGATTCTACAACCCGACTTAGATCATGTACCGATAGTCTCGGGTCTTTTATAAACTTTATTCTAAAAGGCATTCATCTATCTTTTATTTAACATTAGGTTTATTTAATTAAATCTTAATGTTTATTGGGTTTGTTTTTACCACTAATGGTATTTTACCCGCTCTTTAATATTAACATGGTTTGATTACCAAACCCGTTTTTAGGGTGTTACATGAAATAACATAGACCTTATTGAAATAATATAACCTGACTGACAAACTGAAGCACTGGTCATTGTAGCATCACTTACTCGTTAGAATAGTATGTATACCAAATTCATTCAAAAATCAAGCACACGTATGAAAACCTAGATAATAATAGAGCGAGATCAAACCCATGCCTTAACCAACACTCGAGAGTCGATAAAGATATTTCAAAAGTTTAGAAGGACACCAAAGGATGATCACTGGAGATGGAGGAAACCGAAGATCATCGTTGTCGAATTCAAACATCAAATTCGTTGTCGTAGGGCCTTTATTTTTGCCAAAGAAAAAAAGAAATAGGGGAAATTTTATATGCTCATGCGACTACGGTCTAGAATCCGTGAAGGGGTGGAGGCTATTTAGAGTAAATTGTCGGCGATGGCTTTGGCGGGGCAGAAAATTAGGTTAAAGAAGGTGGTGGCATCCAAGCAACGTTCAACGTTAAAGATGGCCGTAAGAGAAGAATTTCAAGGTGACACGTGTTGTGACTCATACATGGAGAAAAAGGAATGGAATTATTTTTTGGATTTCGTACATATGTTTTAAAATTTTGGGACAAATGCATATTTCCCCTAAAAAACTGCTTAATTGCGTATTTACCCAACTTAAAATTAAAATTGCATATATCCCCTTCCTTAACTAATATAATTGCAAATTTACCCATTTTGATTTATTTTATTAAAAACAAGTTATATAATGACTTTTTTACCCTTATTTTTACTAAAACTTAAAAAATACAAATTTATTCATTTTTACTAGTCTTTGTGGATTTTACACAATTCTTTAAAAAAAATACATATTTATTAATTTTTACTATTTTTACTAAAACTTAAACACTGAAATAAACCACTAAACTAGTAAAAATCTACAAAAACTAGTAAAAATAAATAAATATGTATTTTTTTTAAGTTTTAGTAAAAATAAGGGTAAAAAAGTCATTACATAACTTGTTTTTAATGAAATAAATCAAAATGAGTAAATTTGTAATTATATTAGTTAAGTAAGGGGATATATGCAATTTTAATTTTATGTTGGGTAAATACGCAATTAAACAGTTTTTTAAGGGGAAATATGCAATTGTCCCTAAAATTTTAATCAATATAGCGAAACGTGTATACGAACCAATCCAAACCAAACTTTGGATTGTTAACCAAGATTTCAGATGCAAACCAAATAGAAACAAAACAACCATAGGGTGTTATATGAAACATACCTTTTCACAGAATATGACTAACCAATTTGTAACCACCTTGGTTCAACGAACCGGTTGCTAGATCCGACAACATGGATCATCTTGGAATCGAACACATTTGAAATCACTTCGCGAGAACACCCCAATACCAGTCTCCACTGAAATCAGAACAGGTGGCGGGTGGCGAGGACGACGGCGGTGGAAATGGTGAACCGGCGACAAGGGGGTGGTTGGCGGTGGGTGGTGTGGCACTGAGGATGGAAAGAGCAAAAATTTTTATTAGGTTTCTTAGTTAATCCTAAGCCTTTATTTATATCTCTCAAAACCCCCGGGATCAATTTTGTGTTTGAATTCAAATGACAGTTATCTCTAAGAATAATCCTTTATTTGAATCCCTGATTATCTTTTATTTATTTACTAGGTTATAGTCCCGTGTGTTACACGGGTTGAATGATAAGATTGGTTGTATTCGAAGAACAAAATAATTATAAACTTTGAATTATTCTTGATATTGCACATGTTAAATATAAATTTTGATATAAACACATATTACCCTAACATGAACTATCCATACCAAGTTAAAGAGAATATAAGATTACTCACTATAAATGACACATTGAAGCAAATACTTTATATTTATTTGTTACTTTAGTAATGATAATTATATATATATATATATATATATATATATATATATATATATATATATATATTGTTATGATACGTAAAGAAAACTAATTCTTAAATCTCATCCTTATCTTGAGGAATGAGACGAAGTAGAAAAAACTGATGAACACATAAAGGTTTCTTTAAAATTTTGAGATGACAATGAGAATGCTCTTAAATCTTAATTGAGATGGATTTGGTGCCGATGGAGATGGATTGTGGTGGGTGTATCTGATTTTAATAAAAGATTTCAGTTAATGTCATATAATATTCTCTCTTTCAATTCATTAATAATATTATTATCTATTAATTAAAATTTGTTTGAATTAATAGATTTAATAGATAAATTTATCCATTTAGTTGAAATAATCACTTCACTTCACTATTTTTAATATATAAACTCAAATCCGAGTATTACTATTTTACATATTTTTGGTGGTGTTAAAGTATATAATTAAAAAAATAACATTTTTAATAACGTCATATCATGTTTCTTAGATAATAACAATTATTTTTTTAAAGGTAAACATATCATTTAATTATGCTTATCAATTTTAAGAAATAATAAAATCATAGATAATTTATATATTATTTTATTATAAATTAGAATTAGATATTAATGAATTAATAATATCATTAATGAATTGAAGGAGGGAATGTCATGTGGTATTATTTGAAGTCCTTTTTTAGAAATAGATATTTTTATTTATTTGTTATTATATGTTTAGAAATATTAGATTATTAGATATTTATTAATATTATTACTAAATTGATGGAGAAAATGCCATATGACATTAGATAAACTCATTTATCATAATTAGATAACGTGTGGCATTAGAAAGACTATTTTATTATAATTAGATGATAGATGATTAGATGATTATTTAGAAACTAACTTAATAAAATAAATAAATAATAATAACTATTTTAATTAATAACCTTCAAGTGTGTTTATTTAGAAACAAACCCTTAAATTTGGATAGATTATTCAACCAATAATTTATTCTTAAACCACATCACACCTTAAATCTTCCTTCTTAAATATTATAAAAGTGTAACTTTTTGGCTTATTAGTAATGTTGATTATCGATACTTGTAGATACTAATATCATTATGTTATACAATTGGCTTTTAAATAAATAAAATTCTATAATAAAAAGAAATATCCTATCCCACATCGGTGAAAAATAAATGTTAGGAACATGACTTTAAAAAAAGCACATGTATGTTTTGATAAAAGAAAGTGATATCAGAGAAAGTATGTTTTTTTAAAGGTCCCACTCCATTTTTAACTCTTATCTATTTTAGGGATATTTCAAATTTAATAGACTTAAAACCCTTGAATTTTTACATGGTGAGTCATCCCTTTTTTACGAACGTTAATTTAAATAGGGAAAAAGAAACAAGCTTAAGCAAGTACCTCAAACACAATTATAGTCTAAGAAGTGCTGGATCTAGCCCAAACATTTAGAGGCAACCCAACATATTTTTTCTTAGAATTAGCGGTATTCTTTGCATAAAACTGAAAAAAATTTACACTATAAAAATGGTACGAAGATAGGATTGAGGGGTAGCCCGTGCTACCTCTCATAATACACTAACTCCGCCCCTGTAAGAAAACAAACCGGAATCTGAAATTAAGACATGCATCCACTAATATAATGGAAAGTTAGTGAAACTAAATCTACACCACCTCTTCCAATCATGTAGAGAATCTTGTATATCCATTTTAATTTACAAAAATCTAATATTATATTTAAAAATAATAAAATGACTCTTTATTATTAATTAGATGGAGAAGTGTGATAAAACACAAAATAAATAAAACTATTCACAACAGCGATCCAGTTACAGTCTATTCAGATAATTATATAAATACACAAATATAGCGGGTTTAGGGTTATACCTTGACGAAAACTAAAGACTCGCTCGATGGATGCAACGAACGACTCTACTAATAAACCGAATCACAAATTTCCAAGAACACCATGAGATTCCACACGCGAAGCGAATATGTAACAACCCGCACTTTCGCGCTCGTTACTCTCGTTACGCCTAGCACCGAGATTCTGATCATAATGTAAACTATATCGCTTACTACGCTACATCGCTTATTTTAACACGCTATATCACAACGCTTACGCCTAAAACGCTTTCACATGCACTATTACACTATTACTATGCTACTCGCTATCGCGCAACGCAAACTCAAAATGTGGTTACTTATGTGTATATATTATACTATATTACTAGCTATGTATATTACCATGTGTTAAAACTCACGCAAACACTCACACACGCAACTCAATTTATCACACGGAAGCACAACGTAACACGATACTTAATACCTTACTAAAATACTTAAAGTACCCGACCTAACTAACGCAACAAAACGCATTAAACAAGCAACCTACACGTGAAACAGTGAATTAGTTACACGAAACAGGCCCTTCGTACGAAGCCATCCAGCTTCGTACGAAGCCAGGCAGGTTCGTACGAAGCCACCAGCTTCGCACAGAACTGCCAGCGCGCCTATAAATACCATTCACCCTCCTCATTCATTCTAACTTGCTGAAATCACTCCGAAACGCTACTGAATTGTTGTCCGACCGTTTTCAAGTAAGATTTATCATTTTTACGCGATAACACGACGATTTCCACTTCGATTTTCCACGAGATTCACTTCTATTTCATCAAAACTCTTGGGTTTTCATTTAACTCCATCATTTCCTCTAAACTTCATCTTTTTCATAGAAAACCTTCATTCTTTTTACAAAATCTTCATCTTTTTCATCTAATCTTCTTATTTTATCACGGATCTACACTTAACCGAGTGTGTTGGGCCTAGCTTCGGCTTCCCAAGTTAGAAATCGGCTGATTTCACACTCACCAAGTGTTGGATCTAAGTAAAAACACTTAAAACCCTTTTAAAACTTGATTTTTACACAAAACGGACTAAAACCGACGCATATCTCATTCACTGGATAGTGGGACGAGGTGGTGCCGAAACCGTCATGAAAAGGACTTGAAAACACATCCGATTCAGACGAAAACACAGCTCCGGATGCTCAAACACGCTGAACAGAAGCTTGTGCGACGCCTTCGTACGAAGGCACCCTTCGTACATACCAGTCCAGTTTTTCTCACACGCGACCTGAACAAAGACCTCTCCGGCCTAAGTCTAATCAGTAGCTTAAGGTTGGAGGTATGAACACTCGATTTCTCGAACAAGACGCGAAGAACACTCGACTTTGGACATGAAACAAGCAACTTGTACGAAGACAACAGCTTCATACGAAGGCACGCCTTCTACGAAGGCACCCCTTCGTACAAGGAATCTGTTTTCACAATTAACACTCCAATTTGATCGTTTCAGCACTTTGGAAGACTTACGCATTCTGTCCCCGTATGCAGGCTGATCCGGCGCTCTCTCCACTCCATTCCAGACCGTGTTTACTGTTAAATGCGCACTGTGAGTATACTTGACCCCTTTTCGCTTTAAACGCACCTTTTTGGGGTGTAACATACTTTCATATCAAAACACACTTATCAAAACGCACTACATGTTTAAACTAATTATCACATGCGAATAACTGACGTACATATTTACACGTGATGCTTGATACATATGTGCTAGGACTCTTACTCGTGACGTTCCACCTTAGCTTGTATAGTACTATAGTTTGACTCACACCCGACGGGTCTAGTTAAGAATAACTCGCACCGCTCCTTCGCAGTCATCTCGGGACTTAGCTGGAAGTATTTGTCTAGTTAGTATATATGTTGTGTGTATCTCGTTTATGTATGTGCAAATTCGCAACGCTTTTATCTATTTTATTTACTATATCAAACCTCTATACTCGCCAATACATTTTTGTATTGACATTATTTTAACATATGTTGTAGGTTAATCGCAGGTTATCTCGAATCAAGATTAGGTTACTCTAGAAACCCACCTAAAATCTAAGTTGTCGGATTTTTATTGTTTGAGAGACATGAAATCTGTATGATTTTCGTGAAATATTTGTTTATTAGTATGGGATAATGAACTTGTTAAATATTGTCGCTAAATTAGTCGTTATGGATTCTCTTGAGCAATCTGATTCGCTTAGTGCCGCGCCCCGATGATTCCGCCATCGGTTGGGGTGTGACAGATTGGTATCAGAGCCATAACTATAGGAAATTAGGTCGAGTCATGTTAAACGGACCTAGTCTATAGTCTAAGTACAAAACAGACCCTCTCGTACGAACCCACCTATGTGGCTTCGTACGAACCTATGTGCTATACTCTTGTGCGAACCCCCCTAGTGTGGCTTCTTACGAACCCAAGTGTTGTATCCTTGTTCGAACTCACCCTGTTACACCTTCGTACGAACCCACATACTATGGCTTCGTACGAAGGCAGCCTTTCCTAAGGTTGAAAATTTATTTTGCCTTTCCTAAGGCTGATACAATGTACACGATTGAAGACACTCGCATAACACAAAGGAGCGATTGTGTCGAGATTAGGTGTGAAAACCAAGAACTCTCGACGAGATAACTCACTCAGCGCATAACTCTTAGCACGAGAATCTTTCGTTGAGTCAGGAGTGAAATCCATATCTCAACGGAAATCTCCCTTTCTATCTCATGGTATTCTTACCACAGCTTGGAGCAAAGTTGTTAAGTCAGAAGTAAAACCCGCATCTTAATAACCCGTTCCACTCCCTAGTTTGATTTTCAAAAGATCTCACCGAAGTCTCAACTGTTCCAATGACTCGAGTCACGTAGTAACTGGAAGGATGCATGCCGTTCACCGTATTACGGTGAGAGAGCATAGTCTATTACGCCAAAAGCGTGTACCCGAACTTGTTAGGAATAGTTGAATCACTTTGGCTAGTCGATGCCTCAAGACCCAGGGCGTTCTATTTATTTTAAGCCTGCAATTGTCGATTTTATGTGTCATCAAGTTTTATCATGTTTATGTGTTTTACGATTTGAAGATTTTACGCTTTATCAATTTCTCACTTTAACGCTTTTCGCTCCACCGAATGTATGCACAACTCGCACAGCCATCGCAATCTAAAAGAAGAGCTAATACTCGCAACAAAAGTAAATTCTAACAACTCTCTCTCTTAAACGCGTCCTCGAGCTATTTATACAAGTATATATGTATATAATATATGATTACATGCACTTATGTGAATAAGTGAGAACCTAGGAATTTCATGTCTCCTATGTGAATACGTATTAATGTATCAACTATAACAAGTTTTAACGCGCTAACTCGTAACTCAATTTCAAAAATCATTATGATCGAATCTCATTCCAAGTCTCCTTGTCTAGATGCCTTCGAACGCTTCCACCTCACGACGTACAGCCAGGAGGAAAGCCAGAAGAAACGCCGATAAGAGGATCGCCTCGCTCTTGGCCAAGGTTATTCCTCAAGTCGTCGCGCAGGTTCAATCTCTCAGCAACTCTCAAACTTCGGAAGACTCTAAGACCGATGCACCAAACTCTACTTTCTCCTACAAACAATTCAAGGCTTGTGACCCAATGGTCTTCACAGGTGACAAAGGTGTATCTCAATTGCTTCAGTGGTTCGATGCTATCGAGGTTACCTTTGGGCAGAGTGGGTGCCCCGAGCACTTTCGCACCACATGCGCTACAGGAGTATTTCAATCAAGAGCCCTCGACTGGTGGACAGCCGAGTGTAACAAACATGGGAACGATGCAGCTTACTCGCTCTCCTGGAATGAGCTGAAGGAGCTCATGAAGGAAGAGTACTGCCCTCCCCACGAAGTCCAGAAGCTAGAAAACAAATTTTGGGATATCAAGCAAATTAAAGGTGACAACGCCGGCCTCACAGCATGGTTCAAACAACTTAGCATTATTTTCCCAAGCCAAGTCGACACTCCTGAAAAGGCCATCAAGAAGTGCATACGTGCTTTGCCGGAGTGTGTGGGCAATTATGTCGAAGCTGCAAAACGGGCTACCATCGAAGAAGCTTATCAATTGGCCGTAGAGATCAATGACAAACGAATCTTGGCTGGATTCTTCTCTAAGGATTCCACCAAGAAGGCTAACCAAGCTACCACCAAATCATCCGATGATACCACCAAATCATCCGATGATACCGACGAATCATCCGATGACGACGCACTACCGCAAGACACCGCCTAGCCTAGCCGCAAGAGAAAGAGCCCGAGCCTAAATTGTTCGGCAACCGCACCGCTTAAACCCGAACCTCTCCGAGCAGTTCCGCTTTACCCAAGGCGTAATGTCACGACCCCCGACCCACCCTGGACGGAATCGGGAGCCGCGAACAGCCCAGTGGTACCGGTGATTTAATTTGAAAAATATGGCAGCGGAAATTTCATCAGGACCGTGAGTTAGGAAAAATATCAGAGTTTAGAAAACACCGGATTTTATTTATTAAATAGATGGGATAAACCCATATTTTACAATGGTAGCTTTAATAAAGATAAATTTGATTACATAAAACAATATTTCTTAATTTGATTTAATTAATAAAATAAGCCACTTCTAGAAGCCTTTCAGTGCCATATCCATCTCTTACTCCAATCTACTGTAATTACCTGAAACGCGTTTTAAAAAGGTTTTGTCAGCAGGAAATACTGGTGAGTTCATTCATTTTGTTAAAATGATACTTTTGTTATAATTTACAGCATTAAGAGTTTTTACATTTGCTTCTTAAAGATTGGCAAAGACTTAATCACTGCAAAGTATAACTAGAAAACATTTGTTATAATTTACAGTATTAAGAGCGATTACAATGTTTCTATATCAACCAACTACCCACAGTATTTTGTCACTCGACCCATTGGCCCATTCGTCCAATGGTGTCTGTGACTATGGTCATATCACCCCTTGGCTGCCCCAATGGTGAAGATTATCAAGTAATGTATACAAAACCCCACATACCGGCTGTAATTTGGTGATTACATAAACTTAATCACTGTAATTATAACCTTTGAAAATATTTAAGAATTTATAAAGCACTTTGATAAAAAGAGAATGACTCACATTATAAACATGCAGATTCATACGGCAAAGTTTAGTCTATAGATAAGTCTTGATATATTGCAGATACAGGCAGAGCTTAGCCTATTGATTAGCCTTGTAACCTAGTGCACACGAACTAGGTAAGTAACTAATACAGCATTTACGATAACTCACGAGATTAAAACCCTCACAACGAATGACAAAGTGCAATCACTTAAACATCCATCGGATTCACAACGAATGACAGAGTATTCCCCGAATTCGGGTGGTACTTAAACATCCTGTCGGAATCACGACAAATGACAAAGGATAGTACTAAAACATCCATCGGATAGTTTCTATCGATCGGACATTGAATCGTAGCAGCGATCGAGTTAATACCCTGTATCGTAGCAGCACCCCGCTATACTAATTAGTGATTTTGAGACTATTTCGACAATATCTCTGCGTACAATTTGAATTTGATCGTCGAACGAACGCCAGAAATCAAGTCCCAATGCCTGCTATTTATACACAAAAATTGACAAGCTTACGGACCGTAAGCCTCATAACGTTACGGTCCGTAAGGGACAAAAATAGGCCATAGGGTAGCCCCGTGTGGGTGTAGGCTTGCTGAGTCGACGGAATATTAAAATTCGAATTTGACAACGAGATATAAAGATAATCGTCAAGTGGGAATATCCCCCCCCCCCCCCGAGTTTTAGGGGCCCTGATCCTGATTCTGATTGTTCTGAAATTTGTAGGGTTTTTGTAGAATTACTTGGGTGTCTCAATTAGGGTTTCCTCTTGGGTAAATTAAGATAATAAATAGTATTTTTAATGAGAGTTGTTACATCAGGGGTCCGGGTTTATACTTACAGAACGTTTTTAGGACATTTTTGTGTGAGTCGTTACATTCTCCCCACCTTGTTTTAAATCTCGTCCTCGAGATTTAGACTACGATATCTCTTTTAGAATTATGTCACGTCTTAGTTAGTAAGAACAGTTTTAAGGTAGATGGTACAAAATATCAAATTTTGTGAATATGAGTTTTACAATAAATTGGACTTAATAACTCAACTAAATCAATTCAAGAGATTGCTGTCAAATGAATGAGATGAAATGATAAAATTTTCAAGGTGACTAGGTTTAAATCAAAAGAGATATATGATCAATGGATATGAATATTTACAAGTTGTAAATGACTTTAGAAACAATAGAAGTCATTGTCAAAGGAAACTTACTTTGATTGTCAACTGATGACGACTTAAAATCCACAAGCTCAAATAAAATAGAAACACGAAAATAATTTGTCAACTACCAAATTATGATATGAGAAAAATCAATGTGTTGATATTTATTGAATTGCAAGGAAACACCGAAATACAATAGAGTTTAGTGTATCATTGTCTTAATACATAATTGCATTAAGACTATTTTTATATGATGAATCAAAGGAAAGACATACGTGGGTTTGAATGATTCGAATAATTGTAATTAGCCCAAGTTACAAGTTTATATCGATACCTCAAGGTGTCGTAATGATCAATAATTATGGTGATCGAACAAATTCACCGTGTAATTAACTGAAAGCTTTAATGAAGTAAATTTGGATATTTATTTCGAATAGGATTTTCAATTGATGATGATAAGACCAAAATAAAATGAAAGAATCTTTAGAGGTTCACAGGAATATAATATGAATTTGTGTACTCTTATCTTAACACATAATTGTATTAAGACTGTTTTAAGATAATGAACCAACAGAAATAAATAAATCTGTACATCAGGTGTGAAAATGAGATTAGCTCAAACTACAAATTTATTGTGACGCCACAAGGTGTCGTAGTAATCGAAATAATAGTAGAGGTGAGTGAAATGAAGTAAACAATTGAATAATGTTTTTCGATCAAAGATGATAAAGCAATAAAGATTACAAAACACTCGATTGATGATATAAGAATTATTAAGAGATACACTGAAATATGAAAATGATTTTGTGTATCATTATCTTAGCACACAATTGTGTTAAGATTGCTTTTATATGATAAACCAACAAAGCGGATTCAATATAAATGAATAATTAAATCTGGATATGATGTGTGCAAACAAGATTAGCGCAAGCTTCAAATTTGTGAAAACGTCACCACAAGGTGATCGTGATTTAAGAAATAATTCAATGAAGTTGAAGATCAACAAGCCTATTATGGTTCAGAACTAATGAAATGCTTGTTGGGACTATTTTGAATATGATAGCTTCAATCCATCATATGGGACCTTGAAATGAATATGTAATGCGAACAAGTTCAAAACAGTTGAACTTGGTTTAAACAAAACGAGTTTTAATAAGAAAGTTCGGACATGGTCACAACGAAAATCATGTATGCCACTTAAAAGAAAATCGAATTTTTCAAGAATTCATTGACTCGATATCAAAGAGTCATCGTTTTGCAATAATGCGGTTCACAGTGCCAAAAATTAAGTATAGCAAAATGATATTTGGATAAAACAACAAATTGGAATGAAGCCCTCCAGTGGTCTTCATAAATCAAACGAACCACATGCGCAACAAACAGTGCATGTGTAACATGTGGATTTACCAAGAAATGAAATAGATCAATATTTGCTACTTATGAAAGAAATTCTCCTGGTATGATGACCATTATGGGAAGTAGAAACGCGAAAGTCAATTTATTATATGCAGAAGTCAGAATTTCAATGAAAGAAATATAAGAACTTCTATCTGGAATTTCGAGTGATAACCGTTGTTAAGTGACATTACCAAGGAATGTCGAATAAAATGAAATAGGGAATTTGAAAAGGTATATGACTCCTTTTGTAGTGATAATAATTATGACTCTGATTAGACTGTGCACCGATGGTTGTGAAATCTTGTTACAACGTACCTCAGCGATATTCATTTTGTAGGATCGCGTAGCAAAGTGCCGCTTTTTGATCAGTAGTTCTCCCACTGCTAGGATGAGCATTGTTGTTGTCGTGTCCAATCATATTTTCCAAAGGTTTTGCCTCTAAAGTCGTGTGTGATATACTTCGACGTCTGTGGACGTATAATTTAAGTTTCATGTGTTTTCTTGTGCACTAGCACAATTTTACATGCTTCTTACTTGCGTTAATAGTTTATGGTAACGCGTTAAAAATTCTTTTGATGGCGTTTTAACTTAAAGGGTTTCCATTGTTATTATTGTCGCTCGAGTTACTAGGCAGATAATCAAACGAAATAATATTTGCTATCGGAAAAGAGATTCCTAATAAAGAAATCTAGACACATATGCTTGTGCTTTATTCCTATTTGGCTTTTGGAATTCCTTATAGATATATATATCTATATAATCATATATTTCACATGCTGAAATAAACATACCATCTATCAGGTTAATGTATTTAACAGATTCATATTTCCAAAAACCAGTCAAATATCTGGTCATAATACTATTTAGGGAAATCTTGTCACTCGTTTGACATATTACATACCCTGTCTTATCCGGTTCGCGCCGGAGAGGTAACCTCAGTATATCCGGACAAACTGGAGAGTCTGCTACACCATACCCAGTCTTGCCGGAGAAAATTTCCCATAAATAGTATTTTTAAAAGTGCCTCTTTTATTAGGCTTTTATCCAGAATTAAGGAAATTTGTATTCCCGTAACATATCTTATTCTTAGACCAAGTAATAATAATTACTATTAATTCTTGCTTATTTATCATATCTTGCAATATTCTAATTACCATTCTTATGGTATATCAAAACCCATCATACTTTATTTACATAAGTACTTAGCTTATCTCGAAGCTGATACTAAGGCATCTTTTCTTAAGTTCAAGTCTAAATGCTATAATGTGTGCTACCAGTTAATAGCAATCTCCTAACTCTTATAGGTATTATTATCATAACACCTATTGGCTTAAAGTAGTGGCTCTGATACCACCTTCTGTCACGACCCCCGACCCACCCTGGACGGAATCGGGAGCCGCGAACAGCCCAGTGGTACGGGTGATTTAATTTGAAAAATATGGCAGCGAAAATTTCATCAGGACCGTGAGTTAGGAAAAATATCAGAGTTTAGAAAACACCGGATTTTATTTATTAAATAGATGGGATAAACCCATATTTTACAATGGTAGCTTTAATAAAGATAAATTTGATTACATAAAACAATATTTCTTAATTTGATTTAATTAATAAAATAAGCCACTTCTTGAAGCCTTTCAGTGCCATATCCATCTCTTACACCAATCTACTGTAATTACCTGAAACGCGTTTTAAAAAGGTTTTGTCAGCAGGAAATACTGGTGAGTTCATTCATTTTGTTAAAACGATACTTTTGTTATAATTTACAGCATTAAGAGTTTTTACATTTGCTTCTTAAAGATTGGCAAAGACTTAATCACTGCAAAGTATAACTAGAAAACATTTGTTATAATTTACAGTATTAAGAGCGATTACAATGTTTCTATATCAACCAACTACCCACAGTATTTTGTCACTCGACCCATTGGCCCATTCGTCCAATGGTGTCTGTGACTATGGTCATATCACCCCTTGGCTACCCCAATGGTGAAGATTATCAAGTAATGTATACAAAACCCCACATACTGGCTGTAATTTGGTGATTATATAAACTTAATCACTGTAATTATAACCTTTGAAAATATTTAAGAATTTATAAAGCACTTTGATAAAAAGAGAATGACTCACATTATAAACATGCAGATTCATACGGCAAAGTTTAGTCTATAGATAAGTCTTGATATATTGCAGATACAGGCAGAGCTTAGCCTATTGATTAGCCTTGTAACCTAGTGCACACGAACTAGGTAAGTAACTAATACAGCATTTACGATAACTCACGAGATTAAAACCCTCACAACGAATGACAAAGTGCAATCACTTAAACATCCATCGGATTCACAACGAATGACAGAGTATTCCCCGAATTCGGGTGGTACTCAAACATCCTGTCGGAATCACGACAAATGACAAAGGATAGTACTAAAACATCCATCGGATAGTTTCTATCGATCGGACATTGAATCGTAGCAGCGATCGAGTTAATACCCTGTATCGTAGCAGCACCCCGCTATACTAATTAGTGATTTTGAGACTATTTCGACAATATCTCTGCGTACAATTTGAATTTGATCGTCGAACGAACGCCAGAAATCAAGTCCCAATGCCTGCTATTTATACACAAAAATTGACAAGCTTACGGACCGTAAGCCTCATAACGTTACGGTCCGTAAGGGACAAAAATAGGCCATAGGGTAGCCCCGTGTGGGTGTAGGCTTGCTGAGTCGACGGAATATTAAAATTCGAATTTGACAACGAGATATAAAGATAATCGTCAAGTGGGAATACCCCCCCCCCCCGAGTTTTAGGGGCCCTGATCCTGATTCTGATTGTTCTGAAATTTGTAGGGTTTATGTAGAATTACTTGGGTGTCTCAATTAGGGTTTCCTCTTGGGCAAATTAAAATAATAAATAGTATTTTTAATGAGAGTTGTTACATCAGGGGTCCGGGTTTATACTTACAGAACGTTTTTAGGACATTTTTGTGTGAGTCGTTACACGTAACTACACCGGAACTCTCCCTCTATGTCAAAAATGTACTTTTCACCACCAAGCTGGAGCCAACTGTCGCTAATACACAAATTGCAACTGTTTTGGTCACTTCACCACTCACTGCCGCACAGGGCCACGACAACAAGGCATGCTAGCACTTCCAGCGCCGCCGACGCATCCCGTAGCACCAACAACTGCAGCACCAGCAACCGCAGCACCAGCAACCGCAGCACCAGCAGCTGCCGCACCAGCAATAGAAACTCCAACAGTAGCCGCAGCCCAAGCAGGAGACTTCAACATCGACACCAACCAGGCGCTGAACGACGTAGTTAATGGTATGATTCCCGACGCTGTTACCTATACTTTATTACTGTTCTATCGTTCGATGTCGCCTCGATGTGCGATGTCGACACACTCTCTCTCTTTGTCCTCGCACTTAGTCTAGGTTCACACAGATTCTATTACTAAGCATTATATATATATATATATATAGTTTATCACGATATAATATGTTTTGTTACCCCAACTATGCGCCTTTAGAATAAGGTACGCTAAACATGCAAGGACCAAACTAATCATGGGTGCACACAGAATTATTTTGGTAAGTGCATGGAGATCGTAGTAAGTTCTAATGGTTCCATAACGCTAAAAATGTGGTTAAGTGTGGTGGATATGCCAGTGGTACTTCCTATATATAAGCGTCTTAACCATGTCGACAAAGTGTGACATCTATTCACGGGACGTGAGTGGTGTGGTCGAAGCATGGTGGATATACCGCTGGTACTTCCTATATATAAGTGCTTTATCATGCTAACGAAGTTTCGTGAAGAAAATTCCATGTGGAGTTGAACGTTATTAGACCTCTTATATTATTAAGACTATTTTCAACATGCTAAACTCCTTCGCAAGGCGTAACATCTCAATCGCACAATCGCTAGACTTTTCGTAAGTCTATAGCAACGCAATCTCACCTTCGCTGGAAACTATTTCACTTCACCTTCGCTGAAATCTATTTCACTTCACCCTCGCTTTCTCTCTCAACGCTTCAACGCTTAACGCTAATCGCATCTATCAATCTCATCGCTTCGATACTCTCATCACATCTCTCCCTCAACGCCTAAACGCTTAACGCACCTAGCATTCATGCTGCTTCAATATTTCAACCGCTGAACCATTCGCGCACGCTCTTATCGCTAACTAAATTTTGCAATCAACTTCACCGATCAGTCTACTTGATCTTCCTTTTGAACTTGGTCCAACCATTGACCGCTTGGACCGAGGATACTAAAACCCATCCATATCATGTCGACACATATGAAATTGCTCCACGAGACGAAGGCAATATGGCTAAAACATGGTGGATACGCCGCTGGTACTTCCTATGTATAAGTGTTTTAGCCATATTAACAAACTTTCGTGGAAAGATGCCATGTGGGGTTCGACGCAAATTAAACTTTTGATACTGTTAAAACCCAGTTGTTACCGTATGTTTTGAAAATGAATGAAACTTATTTGTTTTGGAAATAAATGGAAAATTTTCTGAAAAAATTTTAGTCAGATTAAAACCTCTGGACAAACGAAATTTTCTTACAATGTGGGTTACAATCGACTCAAGCTAACGCCATGTCGAAGGAAAATTTTCACAAACCAAGTTTTCTTTAAAGCCTTTTCGTAGTAACTTAACAAAACTTTTCTTACAAAGTTGGTTTAACATCGACTAGGCTTAACACCACGTCATAAGAAAATTTTTATAAATCAAGTTTTCCTTAAAACTTTTCGAAAACGTAAAACACTTATGGATCGTCAACTCGTGAATTACTATTCAAGCAAGTTGCTTTTTTTCGCATCGATTTCCCATGCCACCGAGACGCTCTCACTCGTCAATCCTCGATCGGCCGCTCGCTCTTCCTCAGCTTACCCTAACGCTTTAATCGCTACTTACTTGTGTAAACTCTCACAGTCTTCCTTTCGAATAAATTTCGGGACGAAATTTCCTAAAGCAGGGGAGACTGTAACAACTCGCACTTTCGCGCTCGTTACTCTCGTTACGCCTAGCACCGAGATTCGGATCATAATGTAAACTATATCGCTTACTACGCTAGATCACATATTTTCGCACTACATCGCTTATTTTAACACGCTATATCACAATGCTTACGCCTAAAACGCTTTCACATGCACTATTACACTATTACTACGCCACTCGCTATCGCGCAACGCAACGCAAACTCAAAAATCGGTTACTTATGTGTATATATTATATTATATTATACTATATTACTAGCTATGTTTATTACCATGTGTTAAAACTCACGCAAACGCTCGCACACGCAACTCAATTTATCGCACAGAAGCGCAACGTAACACGATACTTAATACCTTACTAAAATACTTAAAGTACTCGACCTAACTAATGCAACAAAACGAATTAAACAAGCATCCTACACACGAAAAAATGAATTAGTTACACGAAACAAGCCTTTCGTACGAAGCCACCAGCTTCGCACAGAACTGCCAGTGCGCCTATAAATACCTTCACCCTCCTCATTCATTCTAACTTGCTGAAATCACTCCGAAACGCTGCCGAATTGATGTCCGGCCGTTTTCAAGTAAGATTTATCATTTTTACGCGATAACACAACGTTTTCCATTTCAAATTTCAACGAGATTCACTTCGATTTCATCAAAACTCTTGGATTTTCACTTAAACTCCATCTTTTCCTCTACACTTCATCTTTTTCATAGAAAACCTTCATTCTTTTTACAAAATCTTCATCTTTTTCATATAATCTTCTTATTTTATCACGGATCTACACTTAACCGAGTGTATTGGGCCTAGCTTCGGCTTCCCAAGTTAGAAATCGGCTGATTTCACACTCACCAAGTGTTGGATCTAAGTAAAAACACTTAAAACCCTTTTAAAACTTGATTTTGTACACAAAACAGACCAAAACCGACACATATCTCGTTCACTGGATAGTGGGATGAGGTGGTGCCGAAACCGTCATTAAAAGGACTCGAAAACACATCTGATTCAGAAGAAAACACAGCTCCGGACGCTCAAACACGCTGAACAGAAGCTTGTGCGAAGCCAGACTGGCTTGTACGAAGCCATGGCTTCGTACGAAGGCACGCCTTCGTACGAAGGCACCCTTCGTACATACCAGTCCAATTTTTCTCACACGCGACCTGAACAAAGACCTCTCCGGCCTAAGTTTAATCAGTAGCTTACGGTTGGAGGGATGAACACTCGATTTCTCGACAAGACGTGAAGAACACTCGACTTTGGACATGAAACAAGCAACTTGTACGAAGACAGCAGCTTCGTACGAAGGCACGCCTTCGTACGAAGGCACCCCTTCGTACAAGGAATCTGTTTTCACACTCAACACTCCGATTCGATCGTTTCAGCACTTTGGAGGACTTACGCATTCTGTCCCCGTATGTAGGCTGATCCGGCGCTCTCTCCACTCCATTCCAGACCGTGTTTACTGTTAAATGCGCACTGTGAGTATACTTGACCCCTTTTCGCTTTAAACACACCTTTTTGGGGTGTAACATACGTTCATATCAAAACACACTTATCAAAACACACTACATGTTTAAACTAATTATCACATACGAATAACTGACGTACATATTTACACGTGATGCTTGATACATATGTGATAGGACTCTTACTCGTGACGTTCCACCTTAGCTAGTATAGTACTATAGTTCGACTCACACTCGACGGGGTCTAGTTAAGAATAAGTCGCACCGCTCCTTCGCAGTCATCTTGGGACTTAGTTGGAATTATT
This sequence comes from Helianthus tuberosus, assembly GCA_030545235.1. Lineage (NCBI taxonomy): Eukaryota > Viridiplantae > Streptophyta > Magnoliopsida > Asterales > Asteraceae > Helianthus > Helianthus tuberosus. Next base: position 165,124,692 of record CM060433.1, read on the forward strand.
TGTCTAGTTAGTATATATGTTGTGTGTATCTTGTTTATGTATGTGGAAATTCGCAACGCTTTTATCTATTTTATTTACTATATCAAACCTGTATACTCGCCAATACATTTTTGTATTGACATTATTTTAACGTATGTTGCAGGTTAATCGCAGGTTATCTCGAATCAAGATTAGGTTACTTTAGAAACCCACCTAAAATCTAAGTTGTCGGATTTATATTGTTTGAGAGACATGAAATCTGTATGACTTTTCGTGATATATTTGTTTATTAGTATGGGATAATGAACTTGTTAAATATTTTCGCTAAATTAGTCGTTATGGATTCTCTTGAACAATCTGATTCGCTTAGTGCCGCGCTCCGATGATTCCGCCATCGGTTGGGGTGTGACAGAATATGATCCAAATCACCAAGAACGTGACGGAGGGTGGTGGCAGCGGTGCGGTTGTTGTTGCAGAGGTGGATGACGACAGAGGTCGGCGATGGTGGTGGCCGGACGACGATGGAGGCCGACGTTTGGTAAGCTATTATTTTTCTAAATATCCGGTATATAATGCAGATATATTTCAATGTCATTTTTACATGAGCCGACAACTTTTCATACAAATTGTGAATGATTTAGAGCGTGAGATTAAATTTTTTTAAGAGTAAAGTTCAATTTGCCCCCCTGAAGTTTGGTTCAGATTGTCGTCCGCCTCCATCTCTTTCAGTTTTTGTCATCTGAAACGCTAACATTGTTATTTCATTGTCATCTGCCCCCGAACGTTAGTCAACTGTTAATACATGTTGTAAAAAGACCCTATTGCCCTTACTAAATGATGTGAATAGTCTATATTGCCCCTCGTTTATATTATATTCAAAATTCCCTCCATTCTAATATTAGGTGCAGGTTTGACTTTGTAAAGTCAAAATAGTGAAGAACTGAGTTAATTACTATCACTAAGAATCCTCAATAGTGAAGCATCATCAGCTTTGTAGTGTCAAAATAAGTGCAGGAACATGGAAATGCATCTATAGACAAACATTAGCATAAACTTAATCATTTGCATCTGTGTAAACCTACATTTATTTGAAACCAATTTCGCCATATCGACATTATTTGAAACCCATCTACGTTGGTAAATTGCACTAAACCTGCATAATTGAAACTTATGAAATTTGTATCAAACTGCACTTATGAAACTTGTATGAAACAACACATGAACCAACCTGCACTTATGAACCAACCTGCACTTTTGCACAAACTGCACTTAATTGGTAAACATCTAGTTCATCAAAGTCACTTATGCACAAAGTGCACTTATGAACCAACCCGTACTTTTGCACAAACTGCACTTAATTGGTAAACATCTAGCTCACAAACCACACAACATCTAGTTCACAAACTTCACAACATCTAGTTCATCAAAGTCACTTATGCACAAACTGCACTCATCAAATGTACACACACAGACTTACAGGATCAGGATCACTGTTAATACACAGACCCACATTATTAGGATGATGATGATCATCATACAGTTGACCAATGATACATAGACTCACTAATACACAGACTATGGGGATCATATGTATGATCATGATGTTAAAACATCATCATAAACTTAATGTTAAATCACACAGACTCACTAATACACAGACTATGAGGATCATAAAATTAATGTTAAAACATCATCATAAACATAAGTCATCATAATCATCATAGAGCAACATCATAAACTAAATCATATATCATAAATCATCATCATATTACATCACAATCCCAATAGATTTATATATTATACCATCCAACATTCAAAACATCATCATCCTTATCATAATTACACATCCTAACAATAATTATATGCATTATCATCATAATTACACATCACCAAATAATAGGATCATTCAACAAAGTAACCAACACTAGTATTACACTAGTCTTGGTAAAGATGGGCGATGCTCTGTTCTGGTGATGGTGGTGGTTGTGAATCTGGACCAGAAGTTGGGACGATGTCATTCTGTGGTGGACTTGTTTGTTGGTGCGATCGAGGGAACACCACTCTAAAGTTTAGAGAAATGTTCAAACATCGCAGGACCACCCTTACAAGAACCACCATACGATGGTTGTTGGTCTCCGTCACCATAAGTCCAGTTACAATCGATTAAACACAAACAAAGGACCACATTATCGATGAAATCCCTAACTTGCATCGAACTGAAATCAACAATGGTGCAATAAAATGTGCTTGATATATGTACCATGGACGTGTTCGTTGTGAAAATCGAAAGTTAATTCCATTATGTGTTCGTTGTGAAGAGGAGATTCTGAATTGCCAGACATTGTTGGTCGCCGGAACGTTAGTCGTCGGTGAAGAAGAAGGGGATAAGTGAAGAATGGGGTGTCAGAGGGTAAGTGTGGAAAGATAAGGGAGGTGGCAAGTGTGATTAGGAAGCTTTGAATGTGAAAAGACGAAATTGCCCCTAAATCTAACGGTCAACATAACAGTTGACTAACGTTCGAGGCAGATGGCAATGAAATAACAATGTTAACGTTTCAGATGGCAAAAACTGAAAGAAAGGGAGGCAGACGACAATCTGGACCAAACCTCAGGGATGCAAATTGCACTTTATTCTTTTTTTAATAATGTGTATGTTTGTCTTTTCATAAAAACTTAACCGAAAAAACAAATTGAGTTAAGATAATTGGTTTAAACTAAAATGAAATGAACCTATTGGTCTGAGAATGAAAAAAAAAACTTATTGAATAAATAATGTTATTTTGGACAAATTAAAGATACGAAAACTGTACTTTACTCGTAAATAAATTTACCGGTAATATTGTTGTGGTTTCACATTTCATCAATGAAACGGTTATCTTTTTTTATGAGTTTAGTTTGCCGGGGAAGTCATGTGAATATGTAAAACCGAAATAATATCTGTTTGTGTTTACCAAACTGTCTGACACAACATTGAATTTTCTTTATTCACCACTTAACTCCTTATAAATCACTTGTATCATATCTTCTTCTTCTTCACCAATATTTCCTGCATTCTCTCTCTCTCTCTCTCTCTAAAGTGTTTGTGTTCTTGCCATACTTGCAACGAATGGAGTTGGATAACATTCTTGATTTTCTTGATAGCAAGACCATTTTAATTACCGGTGCCACTGGTTTTCTTGCTAAAAGTATCCCTTCTCTCTCTCGATCTCGACACACGCACACACACATATAATGTTATAAGTACTTAGTGGTTGTTAAACAACCTAACGAAGTACACTTTTGAACGTGTTGTATGATATTACATACAAACGTCACGTTACTGATATCATGTTGTTTTGTGTATATGTAGTATTTGTGGAGAAGATACTCAGGGTTCAACCGAATGTGAAAAGGCTATATCTTCTTGTGAGAGCTACTGATGCCAAATCTGCTTTGCAACGTTTCAACAAGGAGGTATATATCGTTTTTAAGGGTTTGTGCTAAAACACAAATTTGAAGTATAGATTTGTTTCAATATTAATTTAGAGGGTATGATATGTTTTGCCAACCCATTTTAAGTTTTTAAGTATAGATTTGTTTCAATACTATGTTTTGTGTTTGGTGATTTATGTTTGGTGAGCTTTGTGTTGCGAATGTTTCTCGCGACTAAGAAAAATATATTGCACATTTGATACAAGATCATATATGCTTAATTATTACGTCTCACTAGATGTCGGAAACATGTCAGAGGCGTCTCTGAGAATTTACGTACCATGTTCGAGTTCAAAAAAATGTGCCTTTCTATAATGTTTTATTATTATTTTTGTAAAAAAATCAACTTAGTATTGGACTAAATAAACCTAATGCCAATAGGCTAAATTATAAACCACAAAAAAATGATTTTGTAAATGGGCCTATATTGGAATTGGTATGTGTTTACGATTTAAAAAAATAACATATATATTGGATTTTTTTTTTTTAAATCGCATGCCCCTCGAAATCATGAGGCTTATGCGAAGATCCTCCCCACACATCATCATAGCCGCTACTAGATCATGTAATAATTTCTATGTTTCAATCCCCTTATGTAGTTGTGTATGTTTTGTATACGTCATGTATGTGTGTGTGTATGCAACTACTCTTTTTGGCAGAGTTTAATTCTTTTTTGTCGAGTATTATATAATACTGTTTTTTTTTTATTCTTGACGCGGTATACTTTTATAAAATCCAAGACTTGTCACGATAAGGAAATCCGTCTCACCATTTCAGGAAATTGATATTGGTCGTAATATTAATGGCATAGTGAATAGAATGGCAGATCGATAAATATAAATTACTAAAAAGAAAACTCTAAATAACTCTAAATAATTTTGAAAGTTAGTTCAAAGTTTCAGACTATAGATAATAAAATAATATTTTAACTTGATATAAAAAATCAAGTTTTAAACCTAAAAAAATATTTAAAATCATTTACGTACAGGCAGTGGCAAAGGACTTGTTCAATATCTTGAAAGAGAAGCATGGTGCAAATCTTCAGTCTTTCTTGTCGGAAAAGGTAACTCCGGTGGCCGGAGACATCACCTACGAAAATCTGGGAGTAAAAGACTCTGGTTTGGTTGAAGAGATGTGGGGAAATATTGATGTTGTTGTGAATGTAGCTGCCACCACCAACTTTGATGAAAGGTACAATTACTTCTAGTTTAAAATGAAAAATTACCAGTAGTCATTTTAAAATCAATATTTATTTTGAGAACTTGAATTGGTGTTGTGTTTTGTACTAATCACATCTTAAAAACCATTTATATAGATCTTAAAAACTATTTATATAGCTATATGTGAGAAACAGTTATATAGAATGATTTTGATTTTGTTATTTAATTTATTGCAGATACGACAGTGCATTAGCCTTGAATACATTTGGAGCTAAAAATGTTTTAAATTTTGCTAGCAAATGCGCTAAAATAAAGTTGCTTCTTCACGTATCCACCGGTTAGTATACCTCTACGATATTTTTATAATAATTTTTAATTATACATGTACTATATTTTTTTATATAATTTTAATTGTTATATGATTAGTATACATATACTTAATATATGATTATTATAGTATAACTCTAAGATACAATTTGTAACTAGTGATCGTCGCCACACGTTGTGGCGAAGACGATCAAAAGGTTTAAAAATATTATTCTAAACACAAATTGATTCGTTACGATACTGGTACTCGACATTGTATAAGAGTCTACATTCTATTGGATCAATTTCAGCAGTAAGACGTTTTTGTCTATATAGTATGTCCCACATAACTTTAAACAAACCAAAAAAGTTATATTTATTCTAAGGTAAATTCATTTATCGCTTTTTCTGTTGGTGTGTATAAGAGTCTATACATTACATACTTTTGAATTAGTTTCATATCAGAATGCTGACATTGAATTATGCATATAAGCTTTGTTAATATTACACATCACATTAAAATTATGTTTGTTCAGCTTATGTCTCTGGTGAGACACCCGGGCTCATACTAGAAACACCATATCAACTGGGAAATGCACTTAATGGTGCGCATGGGCTTGACATCAACACAGAGAAGAACATCATCGAAGAAAAATTAAAAGAACTTAGCTATGATGAAACAGCTACCGATCAATCGATTACATTGGCCATGAAAGATTTGGGTATTGAAAGGTAAAAATGGTTTTCAAATATTAACAAACCAATATATTTTATAAATTAGTTTATAATGTATGTTATTCACCCCACTATAACTCGTTAAAGATACATTTACAATGCCACTTTGCCTTTAATTAACATTCTTAAATACAATCATAAAACTATATTTATATATAGTGGTTTAACTAAAAAGTGAACATGTGTGATTGTCAAGGAGGCATAGGCTCTAGCTAACTTTTATCTCAAAAGTGTAAAGATTTAATTAAAAAAGTGGGTGATGTGATTTAATATGAATGGCTAAGAACAATGATTTTTCACAAACTCCGCCTTCACGCCCATTACCAGCAAAGCATTCGAGCCCATGGTGCCCCGGTAGCCTCCCCTAGGGGTGGTATTTGGCGGCGCCTGAGGATGAGATGGTCGTGGGCGTCAACCCACTATAGATAATCCAAGTGTCTTAACGATATTCTGCTTTCATATCGTTATATACAGGGCAAATAAATTCGGATGGCCGAATACATATGTTTTTACCAAAGCATTAGGAGAAATGATTCTCGGACACATGAAAGGAGACATGCCATTAGTCATTCTTCGACCAACTATCATCACCAGCACCTACAAAGAACCCTTCCCTGGTTGGATCGAAGGCATACGGTAAATATTAGTTCATCGTATCATTTTTAAACAAAGAAAAAAATGATTAAATAATATCTTCGTATTTGAACACTATAGAACAATCGATAGCTTGGCAGTTGGTTATGGCAAGGGCCAGTTATCATGCTTCCTTGGCGATCCTGAATCCGTAATCGACGTGGTGGGTACAATTTATGATCATAACATAACTAAGTTTGTTTCAGGATATGAAATAGCTAACTGTTATCATGTAAAAAAAAATGAATTGACTGACAGATACCGGCAGATATGGTGGTAAATGCCATGATTGCTACGATGGTAGCTCACGCAAATCAACCATCGTGTGAAATAATATACCATATTGGATCATCGGTATCGAACCCATTGAAGTACAAATCAATTCAACAAAGTGGGTATAATTATTTTTCAAAGCATCCATGGATCAACAAAGAAGGCAAACCGGTTATAGTTGGCCAGGTTAAGGTGTTGAACTCCATGGCTAGCTTTCAAAGATACTTTTCTCTTCGTTATCTGCTTCCGTTACAGGTTAATCCCAATTCTCGTACCCTACTACAAATTTTACTATTGTGACGCCCAAAACCGTTGCAAGACCCATTTTGTGACTGATTTGGTCATGACCGTTTCTCCAACAAAATCATGTTTGCGACTTCGGTTTTTGTGGCAAAATGGTTGCGACAAAATATTTTGTAACAATTATGTGATGGACATATTACGACCCGATTTTGATGACAAAATTTTTTATGGCGATTGAAAGTTTTGATGTTAATTTGCAACAGAATTTTGTCACATATCGGCCATAAAATTCTTGGACATATTGTTTTCGTTAGAAATTTTATTTTGTGACAGCCAGTGACTAATTTATTATGTCGCTTTTATTCTTTTATCAGTTTATCTTATATTCTTTCAATGTACATTTCAATGTGTTTTCAGGGGTTGCAAGTTGCGAATTTAGCTTTATGTCATGCATTAAATGGAACATATTCAAGTCTTAAACGAAAGACCAATTTTGTGTTGCGGCTAGTGGAGTTATATAAACCCTATTTGTTCTCAAAAAGCTTGTAAGTTCTATCATTATCTGATCACTTTCAACTAAAAAAAATCAAATTATGAATAATGCTTACACAATTTCCAAATGTGATTCTTGTTTACTGCTACGATGGTATCGAAAAACTTCTTTATATGATCAGTTTATTCTTTTACAATACTTATGAATGATGTAATTTACTTAATTAATTTTCCTATGGGTTTGAGTATTTTTCTTTCTTTTTACAGCTACGATGATATGAATGCTGAAAAGCTTCGTCAACTAGTTAGAGCAAACGGAGTCGAAGCCAGTATGTTCTATTTTGATCCCAAGATAATCAAATGGGATGTTTATTTTGAGCATACACACATTCCTGGTGCTGTCAAGTATGTGTTCAAATGATCATAGAGCTCAAGATAACAAGTTATGTCGTATTTGCTCTCATGTTTCCTTTATAAGTGTTATGAGTTATGCTTTGCTTTATTGTAACCAAGATGAATTGTACAATTAAAATTAAATACGATGACGAACATGTGATTGTATGCAATTAATGTTTCAGATGTGTTAGTTTAAAACTTTTCATAAAGCTAAAAATAAGTTAGGCTATAGGGTATGGGGGACGTCCCCCACCCGTCGAGGTCCGGCGACGCCGGCGAACCGTGCCGCCCCCCTCCCGTCCCGTCCTATCCATCGTTCTCTAGACGTTGGCGACTATCCAATTTTGGTGGCCCCCCTCTTCAAATGTCTGGTTTTGTATTTTAAGTTTGTAGGAGGATGAGGAGGATGGTTGTGAGAAAAATGGTGAAGGGAGACATGGAGAATGTCTGGTTTTAGAGAGAGAGAGAGAGAGGGTGTGTTGGAGAAGATGAGTGTTGTTGGTAGAATAATAAAGAAAAGAGTAAATTTCAAAGTTCGTCCTTTATGTATGTCTAATATATCAAATTATGTCCTTTATCTTTAATAACCTCAGAAAACATCCTTAATGTTTGAAAATCCTTACATGTTACGTCCTTTAGTCCTAATCCAGTTACTTTTCATGGTTAAATTTGACTAAGTCAGCCCCACATAAGGGTATTTTGGTCATTTTATCATAAATATTAAAATAAATAATCATCAAAAACAATAAATATATACAGACTAAATGTTTCTCCTTCTCTCTCTAACTATCCTAACCCCACCACCACAACCCAGCTGCCACCGCCACCACCACCACAGATCTGCCACCACCACCACTTCACCTGCAACTTTAATCTGCTCCAAACCAGTTTTCCGGCAAATTTCAAACCAGTTTTCCCGCAATCAAATCATCAAGCTTATTCATCATCACCTGCAACTCATCTCACTCAAAAGCTCTGTTCCAAACCAGATCTCTCCCCTCTCCCCTCTCTCTCTCACACACACGCCCACCACTATCACCAACACCATCACCACCGTCAACCGCCATAGCTCCATCATCACCACCGCTGCACAAACCTCCACCACCGCCCAACCCCAACCTGCATATTCAGATCTGAATATGTACCTGAACACCACCACAAAATTCAAACCCTAATCTACATTTAAGCTACTAACCCCAAACAAACCCCAAATCCGGATTCAAACTACAAATCTCCCCACAACCACCACCTATTCGATCCGATTAGAGAGAGAGAGAAAAGAGGGCAGTAGAACGAAGACCGCATACGGTGGTGATTAACTGCGATGATGACATCCTTAACTGCGATGATGACATCCCTAATGTGCGGCGGCGTACGGCGGAGAGGCGGCGGCGAGGAACAAAGTGGCCGTTTGAGTGTCTCCGATAACTAACCGACTCAAAGTAACCGTTTCGTTGAAGTATAATCGTTTTGGAGTCCAACGGTGGGGGTGTGGAGGTGGTGGTGGTCCGGTGAGGTGTGTGCAGGTGGTGGCAGTGGTCCGGTGAGGTGTATGGCGGTGGTGGTCGGTCTGGTGAGGTGTATGGCGGTGGTTGTCGTTCCGGTGGTTGTCGGTCCGGTGGTGGTGGTCCGGCGATTAGAGAGAGAGAGAGCCGGTGTGTGTTGAGAGAGAGAGAGAGAGGTGTTTATGTGTGAGAGAGAGAGCTGATGTGTGTTGTGAGAGAGAGAGAGAGAGAGAGCTGTATGTATATATATATAATTTTTTTATTATTTATTTTAATATTTATGATAAAATGACCAAAATACCCTTATGTGGGGCTGACTTAGTCAAATTTAACCATGAAAAGTAACTGGATTAGGACTAAAGGACGTAACATGTAAGGATTTGCAAACATTAAGTACGTTTTCTGAGCTTATTAAAGATAAAGGACATACTTTGATATATTAGACATACATAAATGACGAACTTTGTAATTTACTCTAAAGAAAATTAATGAGTGTTGTTGGTAGAATAATAAATAAATGAATGAAACGATGTGCCCAATAAGTCAAACAGGTAAAAGTTGCCTAAAGCCTAATTTTAATACACACAACCTTCTAGATCCTTTTTTTAAGATTTGCATTATCATAATAATAACGTATTTTTTTTTAAGTTTATGTAATGTTTTTTAATATTAGTGAAAATATTTTGTTAGTTAATTATTTGTTAAATGTTAAAAAAAAGTAGAAGATTAAAAAAAACATAAAAGTGGTGGGGAGGACTATGACTAGGACCATCCTCCATACCCTCTAGTTTTGTGGGATGGACCATCATTGGGAGGACTATGATGTGACGCCTACGTGGTGGATCATTCTCCCTTGGAGTACCATCACCATACCCTCTAGCCTTAGATGTGTTAGTTTCAACTTTCCATAAAGGTTAAATAAGCAATATAGTAATAATAAATGGTATTTTAAAAATATCTATTCTGTTTTAAAAATATCTATTCTACTAACATAAAAAAAAATTCTATATAGGGATGGGCTCGGAACCAACTGATACCGGTACCAAAAATACCAGTATTGAAAATTACAAAAATGGGTATCGGTACCGAAAACGTCAAAATTAGGTACCGAAAATATTCTGTTTCGATAAATTCGGTACCGGTACTCGGTACCATTTGTCCATCCGTAAATCTATAGTAAAGAATGTATTTTGTGTCCTTTAGGGTACGGAATGCATTATTAAGAACGTTGGTTTCAACGTGGGCTGAAACTAAGAAATTAATTAAAAAAAGGCAAGTTAACCTAAAAAATTAATAAAATATGCATTGGCTTTTAACATTTTTAAAACTAGATACATGCCCTAATCTGTTTTAACCAGAACACACAATGAAAATACACGAATAACAAAATTTCTTTCCTTATAAACATTTTAACAAGCTTGAAAACCATTTGGGATGACCCTTTTACAAGCATTACATCCTTCATTCTTATTTAAGATAAAACATAACATGTGTTTATAAACTACATGACCTCACTTATGTACAATTCACATTCTAACTAGATCCTTAACCACTTCCACCTCATGATGATGATCCATGTAACCTGCAGTCACCGTATACATCCATATCATTGCTAATCACATATCATTTCCCCAATCATATTTAAACAACAATAACTTTTTTATACGTGATTATTTTTCTAAAAAAATACACCATAAAACTCAACGTTTTTTTTATCTTTCCAACGAGTATACTATTGATATACTTTTCGAAAAAAAAAATAAACTGGGTTTTTATGACGTTTTTCTGAACTGGGTGTTTTATGGTGTTTTGAACTAGGTATTTTCATGACGTTTTTCTGAACTAGGTGTTTTTATAACGTTTTAACTAGGTATTTTCATGGCGTTTTTCTGAACTGAGTTTTTTATGGTGTTTTCAACTGAGTTTTTCATGGCGTTTTTTTCTGAACTGGGTGTTTTATGACGTTTTTAATTGTGTATTTTCATGGGTTTTTCTGAATTGGGTATTTTTATGGCGTTTTATTTGAACACCCAGTTCATGTGAGTGGGTTTTTTTTACAATATTACCCTTAGTATAACTTATATATATATATATAGAGTTGAGTTCATTTCAGAACTCTAAATAACTACAGAACTTTCAGAACTCTTAATAAACAATCATTTTATATATAAGTTTTTGCATTTAGGATATTTTTATCATCTATTATATGTATTTCTTTCATTACATACATGTTAAAAGTAATTTACATATGTTTAATTGCCAAAATTATATATATGTGTCATAACTAATTACATATATGTAAAAAAACTAGTTTACATATGTGTAATTATAAAATTACAAATAAAAATAATAACATTACTTATAACATGTATGTAATCGTAAAAATACACATAATAAATGATAAAATTATCCTAAACATAAAAATATATAAATAAAAAGATTGTTTATTATGAGTTCTGCGAGTTCTGTAAATATTTATGGTTCTGAAATGATCCTTGCCATATATATATATATATATATATGGGACCGCTAAAATGAAAACCACCTCCAGTTGTAAGAACCATGAGAACTTTTTGATCCGGGGCGAGTTGGACCAAATTTTTTTTTCATAAACGTAGATGCTTGTATTATAAACACATTTGTAAAAAAAATTATCAAAAAAATGTCGTGTGTGTAGCTTTGAGCACCACAAGTTTGTGTTTACGGGTACCGTAAAAAAATCATAAAATTTACGGTACCCGTAAACATAAACTTGTGGTGCTCAAAACTACACACACGACATTTTTTTTTATTTTTTTACAAATGCGTTTATAATACACGCATCTACGTTTATGAAAAAAAATTTGGTCCAACTCGTCTCGTACAGTGTAGTTCTCATGGTTCCTACAACTGGAGGTGGTTTTCATTTTAACGGTCCCCTATATATATATAGGGGAGAGTTTAAATGAGAACGCTAAATATTGTGAGAACCGTGAGAACAAATGAAAAAACCGCAAAAACTTGGTCAAAAACGAATCAAAATCAAAAAAAAATTCTACACTTATCATTATTATTATTATTTTAATACAATGTTAGAAATTTAATTTACACGTTTAAATTTACGTGAATTCGTAAATAAAGAAAATTTACACATATGTAAGTTTGCAATTTACACATGTGTAGATCTGTTATATTTACACATGTGTAAAAAATCTAAAAATATTGATTTTGAAAGGAGAAATGGATTATTTGATGTTATAAATTCTTTTTTTGATGTTGTATCTTAATTACAATGAGGTTTGTATTAAAAAAAAATTGGTTTTGATTGGTGTTCTCATTCATTCTCACGGTTCTCGCAATATTTAGCGTTCTCAAGATAACTCTCCCCTATATATATATATATATATATATAGGGTATGGATCAAGAGAAAACCAAAAAAACTAAATAAAAAAAACTAAAAAACATACCAAATTTTTTTTTTTTTTTTTTACAAATTTTTATAAAAAAATCGCTAGTTTTTATGAATGGGAAAAATTTTTCAAAAAAAAAATTTGTTGTATTACACATGTGCACTATTACGGATATAGTGCACATGTGTAGTACACATATAATGCACATGTGCAGTACAACAAAAGAAATTTTTTTTCCATGCATAAAAACTAGCGATTTTTTATAAAAAAAAATTGTAAAAAAAAATTTGGTATGTTTTTTTGACTTTTTTAGGCTTTTTTAGTTAGTTTTCTAGTTTTCTCATTTAGATGTAGTTTTCTCATGATCATCTCCCGATATATATATATATAAATATATAGGGTCAAGATTTAGAGAGAACGGTGAAAAGTGTGAGAATGGTGAGAACGATTTTGGTGGTGAGATGTGGCGTTGATGTTAAATTACACTAAGGGGTAATATTGTCAAAAAAAAAACCCACTCACATGAACTGGGTGTTCAAATAAAACGCCATAAAAATACCCAATTCAGAAAAACGCCATGAAAATACCCAGTTAAAACGCCAACAAAAAAAAACTATTTTTTTGAGCTGTAATTTACAACAGCTCAAAAAAACCATTTTTGAGCCATGTAGGTCCAGTTAAAACGCAATAACAAACAAAAAATCTATATTTTTGAGCTATAATTTACAATAGCTCAAAAAAACACCATAAGCTCCCAGTTAAAACCCCACGCCAAAAAAACGCTATTTTTTTAGCCATAATTTAAAACAGCTCAAAAAAACCATTATTTTAGCCATATAGATCCCAGTTAAAACGGCATAACAAAAAAAAAAACTATTTTTTGAGCTATAATTTACAACAGCTCAAAAAAACCATTTTTTGAGCCATATAGCTCAAAAAACGCCATAACAAAAAAAAGCAATTTTTTGAGCTATAATTTACAACAGCTCAAAAAAAACATTTTTTTTAGCCATATAGCTCAAAAAACGCCATAAGCTCCCAGTTAAAACGCCACGCCAAAAAAAAAAACTATTTTTTGAGCTATAATTTATAAAAGGTCAAAAAAACCATTTTCTTGAGCCATATAGCTAAAAAAAACCATTTTTTTATCTAACCGCCTAAATTAATATTTTTTTGAGCTAAAAAAATCATAATTTTTACTGTAAAAACATCATAAAACACTCAGTTCAGAAAAACGCCATGAAAAAACTCAGTTGAAAACGCCATAAAACACTCAGTTAGAAAAAAACCCCATGAAAATACCTAGTTAAAACGCCATAAAAACATCTAGTTCAGAAAAACGCCATGAAAATACCTAATCTAAAACGCCATAAAACACCCACTTCAGAAAAACGCCATAAAACCCAGTTAATTTTTTTCAAAAAGTATATCAATAGTATACTCGTTGGAAAGATAAAAAAACGCTGAGTTTTATGGTGTAATTTTTTTCGAAAAATAATCACGTATAAAAAAGTTATTGTCGTTTAAATATGATGGGGGAAATGACATGTGATTAGCATGTGCACCTTTGTTTGGATCTTCCTATTTTACCCCACCTGATAGTTCTAAGGCACCTATTATTTACAAAAATGTCACCGCATCAATCTCAGCCACAAACCACTAACATCTTGTGGCTGAGAATCGTTCTCACCGTTCTCACGCTTTGAGGAGTTCTCTCCTGATCCTGTTTCTATATATATATATATAGATCCTGTACATTAATCCAGAAGTGTGAGAAGTGTATTATAACACTATATAACACCATATAAACACCGTATAACACTATGTAACACCATATAACACCATATAACACTATGTAACACTATATAACACCATATAACAAATATAACACTATATTTTGTCTGATAGCATGTCTATGATAGATGTATAGTTTTATATATTGTTATATAGTGTTACATAGTGTTATATGGTGTTTAATGGTGTTACATAGTGTTATACGGTGTTTATATGGTGTTATATAGTGTTATAATACACTTCTCACACTTCTGGATTAATGTATAAGATCCCTACCCTATATATATATATATATATATATATATAGGATCAGGATTTAGATAAAACGGTGGAAAGTGTGAGAACGGAGAGAACGCTTATGGATCGTCAGATCAAAACAATCTATGGACTATATAACGCGGTGGCATTTTCGTAAATAACATCACTTTTATTAGTGTGGCGCGCTTCATTAAGAGTAAAAGGTTCTTTTGACTTCTCTACCAAAAACGCCAAAGTCATGAATAAAACGCCATAACGGGCCAAAACACATCCTATATAAACAAAACATCTCAGACATTCATTAAACACACCCCGAACCGGAAACGCCATATTTACTACTATATACCATTCATCTCAGAAATGCCAAAAAACCCAAAACATCAAACACACAAACTCAAAAACGCCATATTTTACTATATACCAATCATCTTAGAAAACGCCAAAAAATCAAACATCAAAGATTCCAAAAATCAACGTTTCCTTTAGATATACTATTTCCTCAATAAAACGCCAAAATGGCAAAAATCGTTTCTTGTATATTCAATAATGTTCTACGCGAAGTTTCGCATAATACATTCTTAGCTGAGGTGCTGTAACTCAATAACATTTTGCTGCATGAGATGGACAAATCTTCAACAAACATATGCTGATGTCAGACTTATGTCATTTTTTGTGTTTTATTCTTGATAAATATTATAATGGCATGAAGAGACGAATAACACTGATGAGTGGTTTGAAGATAAACATGAAGATAAAGATTAACTTCAAACAAAAAACTCACGTCATTTTGTCCTTCCAAACGGCCACAAAAAAGCTACTTCAACAACAAAAACACAAAATGAAGCATGCCAAAGTCAAACCGCCAGTGAACATGTTTCAAAGAAGAAAGAGACTAATGACAGTGAAGATTTAGAAGATGAATTATTTCTATTTTTATTTTTTAATTTTCTTTTTCTGTTGTTTGTTATGTATTTTTCAGCTAAGAACAAAAATACATTATTTTAATACAAAACGCCAAACAGACATAATGCTTGTGAAACGCCATCATGCCAT
Source organism: Helianthus tuberosus (assembly GCA_030545235.1). Classification (NCBI taxonomy): domain Eukaryota; kingdom Viridiplantae; phylum Streptophyta; class Magnoliopsida; order Asterales; family Asteraceae; genus Helianthus; species Helianthus tuberosus. The sequence continues at coordinate 165,140,380 of CM060433.1, forward strand.
AAAACGGCAAAAACTACCAAACTATAATAAAAGTAATTTGGACAAGTATTATTAAAAGCTAAAAATGTCACACCCTGACTTTTGCGAAAGCGTGGGTTAATGGTGTGACTTCTTAATACCATAGCATTCAATCATAACAATGCTAAATGAATAAAACCATAAGATAATCATCCATAATTTAAGTTTAACAACATTGTCTGAAACGTTGACATCAAGTTTAAGTTACAAAACACGTCATGTTTAAATGAGTTCACAACGACTCAACAAAAGACCTTAATTAAAACTGGATTCAGAAACGTGTAACCCGTCCAGGAAAGGATTACACCTCCTACAATCCCCGGATGACATCTTTTATTTATACGCAGCTTGAAAACACATGCATACCCTTGCCAGATCCACTAATTCCCTGAAATACATGTAGTTTAAAAATATCAACAAAAAGTTGAGCGAGTTCATGTGTATGTGAGTATGTATAAACCTTTGAAGTATGTCTTGAATGTATAAATGTACCTGGTATGTAGCAATAAGGAAAAAGAGATCACCAATGGGTTGCAAAGCCAATGGTATGTGTGAAAAGGTGCAGGAAAACTCAAACCAAGCAAATTTGTACCGGGCTTCCGGTTGGAAGACATAGTCACCACTATGGGTCACCCTGACCTCATGGGTGTGGGCTCGCTACACCCAAATAGATCTATCACTCATGTCCCTCGGTCCTACGACGAGGATTAATGGCCTTAAGTGTTGTACCCACCCTTCACATGATCTAAGTAGTAAACCCTCCTTAGGCTAACCATACCATGTATAAAATGTCTGTAATAATTGTAACATGTATTCCACCCCCGAAGTATAAAACTGAAAACAGTAAAAGAAAAGGGGGACATGAACTCACAGTATTGCGTCCTCAGCTCGTAACTCAAACTCTGTCAGCAAACACGACTACCTACAGTGTACTAACGTCTATTAGACGAACGGGTCGTGCCTTTGCTTAGTATTAATGTTTTGAGTTACGTTTCTTATATTATTCCGAGTTATAATTACTTGCCAAAATAATTAATGTTTCAACTTTAAATTACATTTGGTTTTGGAATAATGTTTAAACAATATTTCTGCATTAATACTTCTCAAGAATTTAACTTCGTATTTACTTCCCAAGGATGGGGCGTCTTATACATGTATATTCGTATTATTGTACTTGTAATTTCCGGAATAATATATTTCCAAGTCTTACTTTAGAAAATATATTTGTAAACTCATTTTGTCCAAAATAATGTATTGTCCCGAAAATATATATTTTTCCCAAAAATCATATATCTTCTAAATATACTAGGAAAATATATTTTTATTTCCAAAATAATATATTTTCACCTTGACTAAAATATGATAAAACTTTGTAATATTTACAGAAATCATATTTTTATTTCTTGTATCCAAACTAGTATTTACCAAAAATATATAAGTGACGGTATTGCTTTTGGATAATAAATTTCACAGTAATTTGTTAAGTTATATTATTTTACCCTAAAATAATATAACCATTTCACCAAGTATACAAGTAATCACACAAATGTCTTAAATATAAAATATATATTCTAAATATACATTTATCCATTTTTTTAGTTACAAAAACCAACCTTAAATATTTGTATTTTTGTTACAAAAATTATGGCAAAGTTTATATTGAAAAATATAGTTTAAGACATACTTGTAAATACTTGTTAGAAAATATTTTTCTAAGTGTTTATATTTTTAGAAAATTTTGCCATAGTTTCCCCTAAAAACGGAGGTGTCCATGCTATTAAAGCATATCATTTTCTTTTCAAAAATCAACCCAACAATCAATAATCAAACTACACTTCCCAAGTGCAAAAATTATACAATTTTCATAACAACATGAACTTGATATTTCACAAAAACGCGTAGTAACTTGGCAAAGCGTTTAGTGGGTTTAGTTACCCTCCAAAATGTGTTTACTTCTTAATAAACTTCATTCTTGAAAATTTTAGATGTTTACAACTTGTAAACATATTCTACAAAAATTATTCTTTTGAACTCTTCTTGTAAATAAAGTGTTCTTACACTTATTTCATCACCAAAAACAATGTACATTTATGTAAGAATCAAGTTCTACTAAAAATCATATCTTGAACTTGGTTTTCTTGGAAAATTATTCATAAATCTTATATTCATAAAATTACTAGCTCACTTTATTTACTATTTTTCAATAAATAATTTTATTTTCAAGTTCATGTTTGTAAGAGAGGATGATCTTCTTGGGTTAACTTATAATCATCCTCTAACTTGCTAAATCATGTGTTTAATCACAATTTAGCAAGCTCCTTATGATGATCAACATCATAATTTCAAGTAAATAACAATCAAGAGCCATGCATGTATTTAAACAACAGTAATCCAACAAGATTTCATCACTTTTAAGCTTCATGTTCATGATTCTTGTTTAAGTCTTTTAGTGTTCTTTTGATTCATAATAATTTACATCTTTTTAACCAACAAAATGAGAAGTAAAACTTAGTAGCAAGAAGCTTACAACTAGCTCAAAGGCTAGGGAAGATCACTAGAGAAAAGATGATGAAGATGGATGATGAAAGCAATGGATGAAGGTTCTTCAAGCTTCAAGCTCCATGAATCACCTTCTTGCACCTTGAAATGAGTTTGAAATGGGTGTATGGTGGTGGCAAGGTGGTGGTGGTGGCGGCACAAACAAGGGCCGAGATGGAGAGAGAGAGTTTAAGGGAGTGGGGTGAAGTTGAGTGTTGAAGGAATGAGATATGAAATGATCTTGTATCTACTAGCCATACTTATAAAGATTTCCCTGAATATCATGTCCAAGCAAACAAGCAAGATCCAATAAAATATAAAATGAAATCTTGGTGGTGGGGTCCTCCACTTGGGCCGTAAATGGTGAAGGGGGGGGTTAATTGTAAATTTTGATGGTAAGTTGGTAAATGGTTAGGAGGTTAAGTGTAATATCTAGTGTATTATGTGTATGACATATTTTATAGTGTGTTGGGGTATTCGGGGACCATAACTAGCCAAGAAATAGTAAAACAATGTTTTTGGTAGATTTTGGTGTTCCGGGTAATGTCCGGTTGTTCGGTTAGATACCGGTTCGTTAAAATGCTAAGTTATACCGTATAGTGTCTTTTATGTAACTTTTTGTGACACTATTAATTCCCAACACTTAGGAAAGCATTCAGGACCATTTAGTCAATTTTCTGCATAATACTAGTATGTTAAAAAGCTGAATTTTGCTGAAAAATGCAGAATTCTGCACTTAAAGTGAGTTTTAGGCACTTTGCGGCACTCAAACTATCACCTAGTGACGCAGTTTTATGATCCTCATTTCCCTACACCCCATACTAGTCTAGTACCTTGTCCCTGGCCCATACTGGGTCTCAAAACACTGTCTGTCTATGTGCTGAACCTCGTCAGCATTTTCCCGTTCTATATGTTAATTGTACTAACTGTGCTTTGTGCATCAAGTATGTCAATGAAGTCTGTATGTGATAATGATGTGACATTATGTAATAAGTGATGCACATATAAGTATGATGCAGTAATCAGAAAGCAGTTAAGTAATTCAGCACAACCATTAAGTACTTAATCATAATTAATTAATTGTATGGATACCTGGTTTAATGAGGGTTGTCACATTCTCCACCCGTTAAGAAAATTTCGTCCCGAAATTTTGGTTCTGCTACTAGATGCAGGGGTCTTGGGGAATAAATGTGGGTATTTTTCTTTCATACGATCCTCACGCTTCCAAGTGAACTCTGGGCCGTGTCGCGCGTTCCAACGAACCTTGACGAGTTTAACACTACTCTGTCGCGTCTTGTTAACCTTCCAATCAGTAACCTCAACAGGTTCTTCAATAAAGTGGAGTGTGTCGTCAATATGGACTTCGTCGGTAGGTATGACAACTGTTTCTTGAGTTGGACTCTTTTTCAGGTTAGATACATGGAATGTATCATGAACATCATTCAGTTCTGCTGGTAAATCCAACTTGTAAGATACAAGACCAAACCTCTCCAGGATTTTAAACGGTCCAATATATCTTGGGTTCAGCTTCCCACGCTTCCCAAAGCGCGCTACACCCTTCCAGGGTGAAACCTTTAACAAAACCATATCTCCTACCTCAAACTCCAGAGGTTTCCTTCTTCGGTCCGCGTAACTCTTTTGTCGATCACGAGCTGCCCTTATGCGCTCTCGGATCTGTGTAATCTTATCAGTAGTCTCTTGAACCAATTCCGGACCAACAAGCTGTCTATCACCCGCGTCTGCCCAACATAACGGTGATCGAAACCTGCGTCCATAAAGAACTTCAAACGGTGCAGCTTGGATACTCGTATGGTAGCTGTTGTTGTATGAGAATTCTACCAAGGGTAAGTGAGTGTCCCAACTACCACCCAAATCCATTACGCAAGCTCGTAACATGTCTTCTAACGTTTGTATCGTTCGCTCGCTTTGGCCATCTTTCTGTGGATGGAATGCAGTACTCAGATTTAACTGAGAACCAAAAGCTTCTTGGAAGGATTGCCAAATCCTTGATACAAATCTTCCATCCCTATCAGAGATAATCGAGAGAGGCACTCCATGTCGAGCAACAATCTCTCTCAGGTATAGCTCAGCAAGCTTGCCTGTATTGTCTTTCTCCTTGATTGGCAAAAAGTGTGCAGATTTGGTCAGGCGGTCCATGATTACCCAAACCGTATCGTGACCTCTGGGTGTTCTTGGCAATTTCGTTATAAAGTCCATTGAAATCTGCTCCCATTTCCACATGGGTATTTCGGGTTGTTGCAGAAGACCTGAAGGCTTCTGATATTCGGCCTTTACCTTGGCGCAAGTCAAACATTTGCCAACATATGTCGCAACATCGCCCTTTAATCTTGGCCACCAATAGAAATCCTTTAGATCCTGGTACATTTTATCCGATCCTGGATAGATCGAGTACCGTGACTTGTGAGCCTCATAAAAAATAACGTCTCTCAGACCACCAAAGAAGGGAACCCAAATTCTTCCCAAGAAACACAATGTTCCATCCTCCTTTGGTACCAATTGCTTCTCCATCCCCCGGAGATATTCATTCTCAAGATTCTCCCTTTTAAGAGCTTCCCTCTGCGCAGCACGAATGCACAACGTGAGGTCTGTCTAAACAATCATTTCCAAAGCCCTAACCCTTATGGGATTGATTCTTTCCTTCCGAATCAAGGCATCGGCGACCACATTCGCCTTCCCTGGGTGATACTTAATTTCACAATCATAGTCGTTCAACAACTCTACCCATCGCCTCTGTCTCATGTTAAGCTCTTTCTGATCGAATATATGCTGCAGGCTCTTGTGGTCAGTAAAGATTGTACATCGCGTGCCATATAAATAATGTCGCTAGATCTTTAATGCAAACACCACTACGCCTAACTCCAAGTCATGCGTGGTGTAGTTTTTCTCATGAACCTTCAGCTGGCGTGAAGCATAGGCTATAACCTTCTGTCGCTGCATCAGCACGCAGCCTAAACCTTGACGCGAGGCGTCGCAATATACCATGAAGTCGTCAGTGCCTTCGGGTAGGGATAAGATGGGTGCGTCACAAAACTTGTTCTTTAACAACTGGAATGCTTCTTCTTGTTTGTCTCCCCATTCGTACTTCTTGTCTTTCTGTGTAAGGGAGGTCAAAGGTTGAGCGATTTTCGAGAAGTCCTCAATGAATCTGCGATAATAACCTGCCAAACCTAGGAACTGGCGGATCTCGGTTGGCGTCTTTGGAGTCTCCCCATTCTTGATTGCCTCGATCTTTGTAGGATCCACATGGATTCCATTTCCATTTACTACGTGACCAAGGAACTGAACCTCGTGCAACCAAAATTCGCAATTTGAGAACTTCGCGTACAACTTCTCTTTCTTGAGCAGTTCTAAGATAGTCCTTAGATGTTGCTCATGTTCTTCCTTCGTCTTCGAGTAGATCAAAATATCATCAATAAACATGATCACAAACTTGTCAAGGTATGGCTTACAAACTTTGTTCATCAAATCCATGAAAACTGCTGGCGCGTTTGTCAGACCAAACGGCATAACCAGGAACTCGTAATGTCCATATCGAGTCCTAACGGCAGTCTTTGGTATGCTTTCTTCTTGTATACGCAACTGATGATAACCTGATCGAAGATCGATCTTGGAGTAACAACTCGAACCATGTAGTTGATCGAACAGGTCATCAATCCTTGGCAAAGGATATCTATTCTTGATAGTCAACTTGTTAAGCTCGCGGTAGTCGATACACATGCGGAAACTACCATCTTTCTTCTTGACAAACAGTACTGGAGCTCTCCAAGGCGAGAAGCTTGGTCTGATAAATCCTTTATCTAGTAGCTCCTGAAGTTGTGTTGACAGTTCTTGCATTTCTGAAGGCGCAAGTCGATAAGGTGCCTTAGCCACAGGCGCATCGCCTGGAACTAAGTCAATGTGAAATTCAACTTGTCGCTGCGGCGGCAATCCTGGAAAGTCTTCGGGAAAGACTTCAGGATACTCTTTCACGAATGGAATGTCTTCTATCTTTGGCTCAGCTGCTTCTTTGTCCACAATGTGTACCAGAAAAGCAACACATCCTTTTTGCAAACACTACCTGGCTTTCAGACAACTGATGATCCTTAGAGGCGTATCGTGCTTCTCTCCATGTACCACAATTGTTTCTCCATACGCCATTGGGATGCGAATGGTCTTCTCGTGACATACAATCTCGGCTCTGTTGCTTGACAACCAATCCATCCCTACTACCACGTCGAAGCTTCCCAACTCGACTGGCAGTAGATCCAGGGTGAACTCGTGTTCTCCCAGTTCTATCACGCATCCTCTGATGACTTCATTCGTTTCTACTAGGTTTCCGTTAGCTAGTTCTATTGAGTATGGAATGTCTAACTTACTAGCAGTTAATCCAAGTATTTTCTTAAATTCTAGTGATACAAAACTATAATCGGCTCCGGTATCAAATAGTACAGATGCAAAGCGTTGATTTATAGGGAACGTACCAGTAACCACGTTTGGATCCTTGCGAGCTTCCCTTGCTCCGATATTGAATACCCTTCCATGAGCTTGATTGAGTTTTGGGCATTCTCGCTTGAAATGCCCGATGTCTCCGCAGTTAAAACATCCCGGTCCTCGACCGTTACCATTCTCATTACCACCTTGAGCGTTGTTTTGGTTGCGATTCCCAGCTTGATTCGCAAAGTTACCACCGTGATTACCATTTCCGCCGTTGCGGTTCCCATTCCCGTTACCACCGCGATTTCCGTTCCCATTACCATAACCTCTTTGACCAACACGGCCTGTACCAACCCAACATGTTTCTTTCGAGTGTCCAACCTTCCCACAAGACTCTCACTTTCTGAATCTACACTGGCCTGGGTGATGGTACTGGCATGTATCACATTTGGGCAGAGCGCCCATGTATCATCTTCCTTTGTTTTCGGCACCAGTTTTGGCCCTGGCTGGTGCGTTTCCCTCTTCTTTCTTGCTGACACTGTAGGTACCCTTTTTGAAGTTTGAGAACTTCCTCTTGTTCTCGCTCGATGATTCAACGTGTGTCTCCTTCTTTTTCGGGTCAAAGATTGAAAACTTGTTTAATCTGACTGCTTCTTCAGTAAGTGCCACGCTGAGATCGATAGCCTCAGTAATTGTTGCAGGCTTTGACGATGTAACCATGCTCATAATCTGAGGTGCCAACCCCCAGATGAAACGCTCGATGCGTTTAAATTCAGGATCAACCATATAAGTTACCACACGAGACAGGTCGTGGAAGCGCTGTACATATTCCGCAATCTTGGGACCATCCATTTTGAGATGCCAGAACTCAGTCTCCAACTTCTAGATTTCGGTACTGGAACAGTATTTCTTTCTCATGAGCTCTTTCATTTCCGTCCATGTCATGGCGTATGCTGTCGCTTCCCCTAAAGTCTGGACTTGAAGATTCCACCAGGACAAAGCACCATTAAGAAAAAGTCCTGAGATGTAAGTAACTTGATGTTCAGGAGCACACTTGCTCATCCTTATAACCGAATCAGTCTTTTCCGTCCACCTAACAAACGCCACAGCACCCCCGGTGCCGTCGTAATTCAAGGGCTTGCAGTCTAAGAACTGCTTATAGGTACAGCCTGTAAAGGCAATAACATTCACAAAAAGCATTAGCGAACGCTCATGGAATATCCGAACGTAACGTAATGTGTCTCAAGCGACTTGAACATTACCGTTGGGTGGGTTGTTGTTTCTTGAGGTACCTCCGCTAGTCTCAGCGCACGAGGCCTCATGATGTGCTATTGCTGCGGAAATGCGCTCTTGTAATTCATCTTCTGTAGTGGGCAAACGTGTATCTCTTCGTGGAGGCATCTTCTAAAAGAAGATCGTACAGGTCAGGTCATAATAAGTATAGTAAGTATGTAACACGCATTTGTAATACCATTTATCAACACAAGTATACATATAACATCTCATGTTATAACACAAACAAGTAATCCAACAATGCATGTAATGAGAATGATGCGATTCAGCTTCATATAATCAGGACCACAAATACAGTGTTTACAAGTTTCATAATTGTATCATACATCAAAAGAGACTAAGGGTCACATCACCCTTGTCTGAATCGTCTAACAATCTATAACAACCAAAAAGTCAAAAGTCAAATGTCAATCATGTGGTCTTCAAAATGTTGTGCAATCTGGCTCAATAGCTGCACTCTCATCAAAACATGCTATCTGCGGAAAACCAAAAACCTCAAGCTGATGGTGGAGGTGGAGGAATGAAAAGCAAACAGCGCGCACGCACTAACTCCTCCTCTAGAGTATGAACGAGCTGCAACAAACAACTAATCTGCTGCTCCATCGCAAGGAATCGAATACCAAAATCTGGGTAGGGAAATAGTGGAGCAACAAACTGTGACGGACCAACACTAGGTGGAGGATGCGGGATCCTCTCTAGCTCAGCGACTCGACGACTCAACATATCCTGCTGTAGCTGCAGCGATAAAAGTACATCATCCCTCGTGTCTCCGACGTGGAAGGGATGGTATGGATCAGTAACCGGCATGACGTTGGGCGGAAACCACATAAATGGCTCGCCCGCTGGTGCAGAAAAAGGTGCAGCGTGTGTAAACTAAGACATGAAAGGATCAGATGATGACACGGGAGGAATAATACCAGGCCGCTGACTCAAAGAACCTTCCCCTGGATGGGGAGGAGGGATATCCTGAAGAAAAGTGATGGGTAAATCTGCGCGGTGAACATCTGATACGTGTGGGTGAACTGGAGCAAAGTCAATGGGTGCATATGTGGGTACAGTAGGGGGAGTAACTGGCCGGACAAATGGAGGAAAATCGTCGCCATCCTCGATCCACCCATTGTGGGTGAATGCGTACCTGGGGTCAATGTGGGCAGCAAAAGGGGCCTGATCAATAGGTGCAGGGACCGGGTCAGGTAGTGGTGGTGCAACAACAGGTACATCAACAGGGATAGGGTCGTGCACAGGTGGTAGGTCGTGAGCAAGAATAGGCTCAGGTGCAATCTTCGGCTCTGGATCAGCTGGAGCAAGCTCATAATCAGCAGGTATATCAGGGAGCTGATCATCGGGGAAAACAGGTGCCTCAACAGGCTGCTCCTTAGGGATAAACTCCATCTCATGGTCTGGATCAAAATCGTGTGGGAAGTCAGGGACGAACCCAAAACCCAGCTGCGGAACGGGCGCTGCAGACATAGCAGTGTCGGAATCAGTGTCTGCGGGATAACGTTGTAATCCCAGTGCATGCAAAGTAGTGGAAGACACTGACTCGAAAGAATCGGGACCTGAATGGTCGGAAGGAGCCTCGACAACGAGAACCTCCTCATGTGGAACAACAAGGTCATCAGCAACATGAATCTCAACAGGAGGGATAACAACATCATCACCGACTGGAGCCCCACCGTCCCGGGCATCCTCAGGGGGACCCTCAATCATAAGATCGACGTCATCGTCGGACATAGCGTCAGGAGGCAGATCCTCAAGGGGAACTGCAGCGAGGGGAAGAGGAGCAGGGATCTCAACGAGAGGTAGATCCTCGCCCGGAAGACCATCAGCTAAGGGTATGTCATCGCCAAAATCCAGCAAGGCGAAAGGCTGAAAATCATCGTAGTCACTGCTTGTAGTATCTGAAGTGAAAACCTCGTCCTCTGGAAAGATCTCGTCGTCTGATACTATGGCTATCGGGTCTATAGTGTCTGACACTCCACTCTCGGAGGAAGATGGCATGGTGTCTGTAACAGTACAATCACAAGTATGCACATATATCAATAATTATCAAATATTCATGTAAGCAGTAACAATGTAAGCATGTATGCATCCTAGCCTTCCCAAGACTATCCCACCCCGCCTCTCAAACTGAACTACTTAGTCTCTCAGACTAAACCTCCCAGTTTCCCAAACTGAACTACCCAGCCTCTCAGGTTAAACCTCCCAGTTTCCCAAACTGCCCCAACTAGTCTCTCAGACTAAACTACCCAGTTAGTCTCTCAGACCAACTCCCCAGTCTCTCAGACTGAATTTGTGACAACCCGTAATTTCGAGGTATAAATCGTTCGTTTCGCTCTTACGAATAAATAGATATACTTATCTATTTTCGACAAATTAAATTTATACTCATTTAGTTATGGTGTGCAAACTTGTAGTCAAAACCAAGTCCATTTGGTGATGAACCTACCCGAACCGTTTGAACAATAACCTAAACCGCATAACTCGAAACTTTTGAGGCCCGAACCCTTAGTGTGAATATTTTACATTTATGTTAGTTGGTTAATAATTATCATTATTATTTACCCAGGTAAACTAATCCAAACCAAACTCCCTAACCCCCCATGTGCGTACACTTAACACCAAATATATATATATATATATATATATATATATATATATATATATGTTGTTGCCTTTCCCTGTGTAAAAGTCGGCCCAATCAACTCAATTTTGTAACAGCCCAATAGAAGGGAATTGAGCCAATTTAAATCAGCCAGCCAATCTAGTCCACCGCCCCAAACACTCATGTATATGTATACGTAAATTATTACTTGATGGAATTAAACTCTAAACAAAAAAAAATAAACCCTACCCCCTCTCTCTCTAAATCTTGCGATCGGCAGTAGACCCCTTCCCCCCCCCCTTCGAAGCTTGTATTTGCGTATCCAGTGATCATACCTATCGGTTAGTGATGTTATTATTCATGTTGAGTATACTAGTCGCATTCAATTATGTGTTATGTGTTAATATCATTATGTGTTATGTGTTATGTGTTAATGTCATATATGAGTATCACAAGAAAACATGATTTTACTTGCCAGATTATAATTGGATTGTAACATATCTTGAACATATAATTATAGTTTCTTGCTATTTGTTCTTGATTCAGAATCGCCAGGTATAATGATGAGACGATTAGATTGGGCCGATTAGGGTTGGTTGTAATATTACATGAGGATGATTGTTTGTTGGCTGGGTTTATGTTATAAATATTTGTTGTCTAAATTTCTGGTGATTGAGATTGTTAAATAGCATGTAGGGGTCTTGCATATCTTACTTAACATCCCTGCTTTCATTGATGATTAGAGTAGTAATAGTTAATGAAGATTAGAGATGGAATTATAACAAGAAACAGTCTCGCAAATCTAGTTTTGTAACATGTGTTAAGGTATTTTGTTAGATCATTCGAATTGCAACCAGGTGCATGAATTCTAGAATCCTTATTAGTAAATTTGATGAGAATATGATGATTTAAAGCATGCTGTTTGATTAGTTGGGTAATAAATAATTATGCATAATGTAATTGATACCATGATGTAGGGTCATAATGCAACTAAATGCACATTAATTAAATTGTATGTGACCTGTTGATGTATGCCGCCCATATAATAAAAGGCTGATTTTGGGCCTCAGTTTATTAAGTAGTGCAATGTTTATGGCCTGTTAGTTGGGCGACAATTTAATCACATACTCGATTTGGGCCAGGCACTCGGCCTGTTATCCATTTATATGTGGGAGCTGATTTGTGTTAAGTAAATACATTAATGTTTTGGGCCTTAGCCTCTGGGCCGTATCTGAGTCATATGCCGTAGTGGGCCCGGAATCAGTTGGGCCGCACATCATGAGAGGCTACGGTTGGGTAGTTAAGTGATGACTTGTGTAAAACTTTGTGGTGTGTAAGACGTGAAGATTGAATGATTTTTAGTATTAGTGGATGTATTATTATAATTTGACGAATACATGTGTGCAATACGTAATTCATTTACAAACGGTCCTAACTAGTGGTAACCGTTATAGGACGCGGTTGACCAAGTTTAGGATAACCATACTAACTACCGAGGAATCTAAGGTGAGTTCACACTTTCTACAAGGCATGGGATTCCCAGGGGTTGGGAATGGGTAAAGGATTTAAACTGAAACTACGTGATCTCCTACTTTGGAACACGTACACACCCTCTTTATTGAAGGGTGACAACACGTACTAAGAACTTAATTGGAACCTGCGTAATCTCCTGGTTTGGGGATTGCGTACACACCCTCTTTACTGAAGGGTGACAACACGGATACTAGACCAAAACTCTCTATCATGAAGTCCCTCCTTTTTATATCGGCTTAATCGCCGGGCCAATGGCGAGCGGGTCATTAGTTAGATAGCGCTATTTAGGTTTGACAAGCCTCACACCGTGCCGCAGAGGACGGGCGTGAACTAATGGATCTGGGCACTAGTCAATGATGATAGACATTGACGTCAGGGCACCAACTTACTTTAGTCAGTGGTCGATATGGTAAACGGGTCTAGTGGTTCACATGGGGATGCCCCCATTGGTTATGGTTTGGGAAAGAAGGAATTGGTTAATCATATTTTCAACAATGGGGTAACCCCCACGGCAAGTATGCCAGCTAAAGAAAAACTATGTTTTTGAAACAACTTAAAACAAACACCCAAATGTGAACTCGCTCAACTTTGTTGTTGATTCGTTGTTACATGCCTTGCAGGCTTTTAGGTGCATATCAATTGGAACTTGCTGTCTGGGAAGCTGGAGTGGTCATGGGTCGAGATGCATGGAATCTCAATACAAGCTCAATGGTTTATGTACTCTTGGTTTACTAAACACTTAACAAATGATTTATGCTTCCGCTGTACACAATGAATAATATGTAACGTTTGTAACGCTTTATGTTAATAAATGAAAGCTTTATTATAATTATGAGTTCAATGTGATTGGTGGCTTGGATCCTGGTATGCCACACGCCTCGCGGGGGTTTTCCGCACGTGGTATTTTGGGGGTGTGACAGATTGGTATCAGAGCCATTGGTTATAGTGAACTTGGTTTTAAAAAGGGGAAAAAAACGTTTCTGTAAAACCAGACTATAACCGAACAGTTCTGAAAATGTGAATACGACCATGACACTCAGCTCCAGATTGCAAGGTTCGTCTCTCGTATACTCATTGTACTGCTTAACTAGTGAACACTTACATATGATATTGCATGTGATTACACTTTTAGCACAACAGTATGAATTCATGTATTACTTGCATGTGTTATGTAACTGATAGGGTGGTATTTCCCTAAACATTCATGACCTACGTTTCGTGATGCTCTTTGGTTGCTACTCGAGTTTGAGGAACCATTTGACATGAGTTAAGAGGAGCTGAGATGAGCATGCAAATCACAATACTATTGTGGGTGCACACATAATAATAATGCGGGGTGCATGCGAGTCCCAGTGAGGCTTAACAAGTGAAAAAGGGGTTCCGTTCCGTTATTTGATCAATGTGAAACATAACAAACCTATAGGGGTCATAACAGTGATTGTCCCCTACCCGAACGTGAACTTTTCATTCCTTTCTGAATCCTTACGAATCTCGATGCTATCGAGTATCACCTGATCACACATCTGAACACCTAGCAAGCTGCGTAGAATGTTAGGTGCTAGTACGAACGTCCCTGAGTTGGATGGCTCAGCGTCAAATGATTGGACTATACTTTCCTCACTTATCTTTGTTTGCTGGAACTTAGCGTGTTGACGCCTTAGATCCCGAAGTGCAATCACTTCTGCAACACTCTCGCGACATACCGTGTATTACCCAGTCAACTTGCAAGAACGATGGACAAGAGGGTAAACGTAGTACCTTACCTACTTCAGCATTTGAACGACCCTAGTTACCGGCTGCGAACAACAGCGATTTGACTCCAATCGAATCCTTAACCCCAGCCAGCGACTCATGGGAGTCGACTCTTACGAACCAAACGGGACAAAATCGATGACGACTGACTGTAGAACGGACTGTGTAACCGCCCGCACCATGAGTAGTGCTTTAGGACGTGGCACGGAATGTGAAAAGATGGACCTTGTTGGTGAGAGGATGCTGGACACCGTTACAGGCAACAATATTAGAGGCAACAGTCGCGGCAACATCAAGGTACTCATGGAAGGACATTCAGTATTGGCATAGGCTATACCAAGCGTAATAGCAACACGATAGCTTGGATGGGTAGCTATTCGCTTCGTCTCTGTTCTGTTTAACCCTGATTCTTCTTGAAACCGAACCTGTTGTGGAGTCGGCTAATGCAAGTCAATTAAAGCCTTATATGTTCGCTGGGATGCAAACTCGACCTTGGGGGACAGGTGTTCGACATCGACCTTCCTTCTACTACCACTGATGGTTACAATGCAGTAGTTAGTGTGGATTGGCTATTCAGAAATCGCGTAGACATACCTAGTGAGGAGAAAATTTTGTGTGGAGAATCGTTATTTGTTCTAAAGCAACAGAGTGGTGCAAAGGTTAGCGCCATATCAACTATGAAGGCCCAGAAGTGTCCACGGAGGGATCACCCGCTATGTTAGCAACCGTTACTGATGTTGAGGCTAAGGAAAAGAGGATCGAGGATCCACCAATTGTTCGTGATTCCTCTCAGTGTGCTACCCGAGGAGCTTTCAAATTTACTTCCACCACTATTAGGCAGAATCTCAGTTTGATCTCACGACAGGGGCAGCCCTGATTACTCGTGCTATATACCGTCTTGCACCAGGAGGGTTGCAAGGACTATCTACAGGAAGTGTTGGACATGAGTTTTATTGGACATAGTTTTTTTTTTTTTCGCTTTGGGGAGCTCCAGCTATATTCGGGAAGATAAAGCCTTTTCGTATGTGTACTGATTATCCAGAACTCAGCAAGGTGACAATCAAGAACTGTTTGCCTCGACCGTGTATTGACGGAAGACCAAGAGGAGAGTATTCCCGAAACGGCATATCGAACGCAAAACGACCATTGCGACTCTGTACACCATGACCATTGAGTTAATCAACACACCAGCAGCTTTATAGACCACATGAATCGACTTTGGTAATGGCTGGGAGTGGCATCTACCTTTAGTGGAGTTTTCGTATAACAACAGTTATCACACCAGCATCCAGGATGGTCCTGGCTGCTCCGTTCAAGGCATTGTACGGACGGAAGTGCCGATCACCTCTTTGTTGGGAAAACGTTGGAAAACAGTCGAATCACTGGCCCAGAACTCGTCGTAAGCACAACAGAGAAGATTGCTCGGATACGAAAACGAATGGCGGCAGCTCGTGACCGTCAGAAAAGCTATGCTAATAAGCGTAGGAAACCACTCGAATTCTAGGTTGGGGATCGAGTACTACTTAAATTCTCAGCTTGGAAAGGTGTAGTTCGTTTTAGTAAACGATACAAACTCCACCCGCGTTACGTTGGACCTTTTGTAATCATCGAGAAAATAGGCAAGGTGGCCTACAAGCTGAATCTACCTGCAGAACTCAGTGGAGTTCACAACGTTTCCACGTGTCAAATCTGAAGAAGTGTCTGTCAGATGAGACCCTCATAGTTCCTCTGAAGGAGCTCACTATCGACGATCACCTGCGATTCGTCGAGGAACCAGTAGAGATTACAGACCGAGACGTTAAGGTTCTCAAGTGTACCAGAATTCCTCTTGTTCGAGTTCGTTGGAACTCCCGTCGTGGCCCAGAGTTCATCCGGGAACGAGAAGACCAAATGAAACACAAGTATCCCCAGTTGTTCGAGAAAAGCGCAACCACTACTGAGGCTGAAGCTACTGCGGAATTTCGGGACGAAATTCCAAACCAACGGGGGGATGATGTGACACTCCAGGAAAACCAGAAAAAAACCACGTAACTTAACTAGCTTCCTCAGTAACCACGTGCTAAATTTCGGGACGAAATTTCTTTCAAGTTGGGGATGATGTGACAACCCGTAATTTCGAGGTATAAATCGTTCGTTTCGCTCTTACGAATAAATAGATATACTTATCTATTTTCGACAAATTAAATTTATACTCATTTAGTTATGGTGTGCAAACTTGTAGTCAAAACCAAGTCCATTTGGTGATGAACCTACCCGAACCGTTTGAACCATGACCTAAACCGCATAACTCGAAACTTTTGATGCCCGAATCCTTAGTGTGAATATTTTACATTTATGTTAGTTGGTTAATAATTATCATTATTATTTACCTAGGTAAACTAATCCAAACCAAACTCCCTAACCCCCCATGTGCGTACACTTAACACCAAATATATATATATATATATATATATGTTGTTGCCTTTCCCTGTGTAAAAGTCGGCCCAATCAAGTAATCAACTCAATTTTGTAACAGCCCAATAGTAGGGAATTGAGCCAATTAAAATCAGCCGGCCAATGTAGTCCACCGCCCCAAACACTCATGTATATGTATACGTAAATTATTACTTGATGGAATTAAACTCTAAACAAAAAAAAATAATAAACCCTACCCCCTCTCTCTAAATCTTGCGATCGGCAGTAGACCCCTCCCCCCCCCCCTTTCAAAGCTTGTATTTGCGTATCCAGTGATCATACCTATCGGTTAGTGATGTTATTATTCATGTTGAGTATACTAGTCGCATTCAATTATGTGTTATGTGCTAATATCATTATGTGTTATGTGTTAATGTCATATATGAGTATCACAAGAAAACATGATTTTACTTGCCAGATTATAATTGGATTGTAACATATGTTGAACATATAATTATAGTTTCTTGCTATTTGTTCTTGATTCAGAATCGCCAGGTATAATGATGAGACGATTAGATTGGGCCGATTAGGGTTGGTTGTAATATTACATGAGGATGATTGTTTGTTGGCTGGGTTTATGTTATAAATATTTGTTGTCTAAATTTCTGGTGATTGAGATTGTTAAATAGCATGTAGGGGTCTTGCATATCTTACTTAACATCCCTGCTTTCATTGATGATTAGAGTAGTAATAGTTAATGAAGATTAGAGATGGAATTATAACAAGAAACAGTCTCGCAAATCTAGTTTGGTAACATGTGTTAAGGTATTTTGTTAGATCATTCGAATTGCAACCAGGTGCATGAATTCTAGAATCCTTATTAGTAAATTTGATGAGAATATGATGATTTAAAGCATGCTGTTTGATTAGTTGGGTAATAAATAATTATGCATAATGTAATTGATACCATGATGTAGGGTCATAATGCAACTAAATGCACATTAATTAAATTGTATGTGACCTGTTGATGTATGCCGCCCATATAATAAAAGGCTGATTTTGGGCCTCAGTTTATTAAGTAGTGCAATGTTTATGGCCTGTTAGTTGGGCGACAATTTAATCACATACTCGATTTGGGCCAGGCACTCGGCCTGTTATCCATTTATATGTGGGGGCTGATTTGTGTTAAGTAAATACATTAATGTTTTGGGCCTTAGCCTCTGGGCCGTATCTGAGTCATATGCCGTAGTGGGCCCGGAATCAGTTGGGCCGCACATCATGAGAGGCTACGGTTGGGTAGTTAAGTGATGACTTGTGTAAAACTTTGTGGTGTGTAAGACGTGAAGATTGAATGATTTTTAGTATTAGTGGATGTATTATTATAATTTGACGAATACATGTGTGCAATACGTAATTCATTTACAAACGGTCCTAACTAGTGGTAACCGTTATAGGACGCGGTTGACCAAGTTTAGGATAACCATACTAACTACCGAGGAATCTAAGGTGAGTTCACACTTTCTACAAGGCATGGGATTCCCAGGGGTTGGGAATGGGTAAAGGATTTAAACTGAAACTACGTGATCTCCTACTTTGGAACACGTACACACCCTCTTTATTGAAGGGTGACAACACGTACTAAGAACTTAATCGGAACCTGCGTAATCTCCTGGTTTGGGGATTGCGTACACACCCTCTTTACTGAAGGGTGACAACACGGATACTAGACCAAAACTCTCTATCATGAAGTCCCTCCTTTTTATATCGACTTAATCGCTGGGCCAATGGCGAGCAGGTCATTAGTTAGATAGCTCTATTTAGGTTTGACAAGCCTCACACCGTGCCGCAGAGGACGGGCGTGAACTAATGGATCTGGGCACTAGTCAATGATGATAGACATTGACGTCAGGGCACCAACTTACTTTAGTCAGTGGTCGATATGGTAAACGGGTCTAGTGGTTCACATGGGGAAGCCCCCACTGGTTATGGTTTGGGAAAGAAGGAATTGGTTAATCATATTTTCAACAATGGGGTAACCCCCACGGCAAGTATGCCAGCTAAAGAAAAACTATGTTTTTGAAACAACTTAAAACAAACACCCAAATGTGAACTCGCTCAACTTTGTTGTTGATTCGTTGTTACATGCCTTGCAGGCTTTTAGGTGCATATCAATTGGAACTTGCTGTCTGGGAAGCTGGAGTGGTCATGGGTCGAGATGCATGGAATCTCAATACAAGCTCAATGGTTTATGTACTCTTGGTTTACTAAACACTTAACAAATGATTTATGCTTCCGCTGTACACAATGAATAATATGTAACGTTTGTAACGCTTTATGTTAATAAATGAAAGCTTTATTATAATTATGAGTTCAATGTAATTGGTGGCTTGGATCCTGGTATGTCACACGCCTCGCGGGGGTTTTCCGCACGTGGTATTTTGGGGGTGTGACAGAATTACCCAGCTAGTCTCTCAGACTGAATTACCCAGCTAGTCTCTCAGACTAACTCCCCAGTCTCTCAGACTGAAATATAAATGAATTCTTTAAAATGTATTTTGTGTATTTTATTTGTAAAAATATTTGTTTCCTGGATCTGGACACTTTGTGTATGCAATAAAAACGTTTCCGTGAGAGCCCTAATGATCGTAGTCTAGACTCGAGAAGAATCCTAGTTCGCTACGACCGAAGCTCTGATACCAAGCTGTCACACCCTGACTTTTGCGGAAGCGTGGGTTAATGGTGTGACTTCTTAATACCATAGCATTCAATCATAACAATGCTAAATGAATAAAACCATAAGATAATCATCTATAATTTAAGTTTAACAACATTGTCTGAAACGTTGACATCAAGTTTAAGTTACAAAACAAGTCATGTTTAAATGAGTTCACAACGACTCAACAAAAGACCTTAATTAAAACTGGATTCAGAAACGTGTAACCCGTCCAGGAAAGGATTACACCTCCTACAATCCCCGGATGACATCTTTTATTTATACGCAGCTTGAAAACACATGCATACCCTTGCCAGATCCACTAATTCCCTGAAATACATGTAGTTTAAAAATATCAACAAAAAGTTGAGCGAGTTCATGTGTATGTGAGTATGTATAAACCTTTGAAGTATGTATTAAATGTATAAATGTCCCTGGTATGTAGCAATAAGGAAAAAGGGATCACCAATGGGTTGCAAAGCCAATGGTATGTGTGAAAAGGTGCAGGAAAACTTAAACCTAGCAAATTTGTACCGGGCTTCCGGCTGGAATACATAGTCACCACTATGGGTCACCCTGACCTCATGGGTGTGGGCTCGCTACACCCAAATAGATCTATCACTCATGTCCCTCGGTCCTACGACGAGGATTAATGGCCTTAAGTGTTGTACCCACCCTTCACATGATCTAAGTAGTAAACCCTCCTTAAGCTAACCATACCATGTATAAAATGTCTGTAATAATTGTAACATGTATTCCACCCCCGAAGTATAAAACTGAAAACAGTAAAAGAAAAGGGGGACATGAACTCACAGTATTGCGTCCTCAGCTCTTAACTCAAACTCTGTCAGCAAACACGACTACCTACAGTGTACTAACGTCTATTAGACGAACGGGCCATGCCTTTGCTTAGTATTAATGTTTTGAGTTACGTTTCTTATATTATTCCGAGTTATAATTACTTGCCAAAATAATTAATGTTTCAACTTTAAATTACATTTGGTTTTGGAATAATGTTTAAACAATATTTCTGCATTAATACTTCTCAAGTATTTAACTTCGTATTTACTTCCCAAGGATGGGGCGTCTTATACATGTATATTCGTATTATTGTACTTGTAATTTCCGGAATAATATATTTCCAAGTCTTACTTTAGAAAATATATTTGTAAACTCATTTTGTCCAAAATAATGTATTGTCCCAAAAATCATATATCTTCTAAAGATACTAGGAAAATATATTTTTATTTCCAAAATAATATATTTTCACCTTGACTAAAATATGATAAAACTATGTAATATTTACAGAAATCATATTTTTATTTCTTGTATCCAAACTAGCATTTACCAAAAATATATAAGTGACGGTATTGCTTTTGGATAATAAATTTCACGGTACTTTGTTAAGTTATATTATTTTACCCTAAAATAATATAACCATTTCACCAAGTATACAAGTAATCACAGAAATGTCTTAAATATAAAATATATTTTCTAAATATATATTTATCCATTTTTAGTTACAAAAACCAACCTCAAATATTTGTATTTTTGTTACAAAAATTATGGCAAAGTTTATATTGAAAAATATAGTTTAAGACATACTTGTAAATACTTGTTAGAAAATATTTTTCTAAGTGTTTATATTTTTAGTAAATTTTGCCATAGTTTCCCCTAAAAACGGAGGTGTCCATGCTATTAAAGCATATCATTTTCTTTTCAAAAATCAACCCAACAATCAATAATCAAACTACACTTCCCAACTGCAAAAATTATACAATTTTCATAACAACATGAACTTGATATTTCACAAAAACGCGTAGTAACTTGGTAAAGCGTGTAGTGGGTTTAGTTACCCTTCAAAGTGTGTTTACTTCTTAATACACTTCCTTATTGAAAATTTTAGATGTTTACAACTTGTAAACATATTCTACAAAAATTATTCTTTTGAACTCTTCTTGTAAATAAAGTGTTCTTACACTTATTTCATCACCAAAAACAATGTACATTTATGTAAGAATCAAGTTCTACTAAAAATCATATCTTGAACTTGGTTTTCTTGGAAAATTATCTATAAATCTTAGATTCATAAAATTACTAGCTCACTTTATTTATTATTTTTCAATAAATAATTTTATTTTCAAGTTCATGTTTGTAAGAGAGGATGATCTTCTTGGGTTAACTTATAATCATCCTCTAACTTGCTAAATCATGTGTTTAATCACAATTTAGCAAGCTCCTTATGATGATCAACCTCATAATTTCAAGTAAATAACAATCAAGTGCCATGCATGTATTTAAACAACAGTAATCCAACAAGATTTCATCACTTTTAAGCTTCATGTTAATGATTCTTGTTTAAGTCTTTTAGTGTTCTTTTGATTCATAATAATGTACATCTTTTTAACCAACAAAATGAGAAGTAAAAATTAGTAGCAAGAAGCTTACAACTAGCTCAAAGGCTAAGGAAGATCACTAGAGAAAAGATGATGAAGATGGATGATGAAAGCAATGGATGAAGGTTCTTCAAGTTCTTCAAGCTTCAAGCTCCATGAATCACCTTCTTGCACCTTGAAATGAGTTTGAAATGGGTGTATGGTGGTGGCAAGGTGGTGGTGGTGGCGGCACAAACAAGAGCCGAGAGGGAGAGAGAGAGTTTAAGGGAGTGGGGTGAAGTTGAGTGTTGAAGGAATGAGATATGAAATGATCTTGTATCTACTAGCCATACTTATAAAGATTTCCCTGAATATCATGTCCAAGCAAACAAGCAAGTTCCAATAAAATATAAAATGAAATCTTGGTGGTGGGGTCCTCCACTTGGGCTGTAAATGGTGAGGGGGGGGGGGGGGGTAATTGTAAATTTTGATGGTAAGTTGGTAAATGGTTAGGAGGTTAAGTGTAATATCTAGTGTATTATGTGTATGACATATTTTATAGTGTGTTGGGGTATTAGGGGACCATAACTAGCCAAGAAATAGTAAAACAATGTTTCTGGTAGAATTTTGGTGTTCCGGGTAATGTCCGGTTGTTTGGTTAGATACCGGTTCGTTAAAGTGCTAAGTTGTACCGTATAGTGTCTTTTATGTAACTTTTTGTGACACTGTTAATTCCCAACACTTAGGAAAGCATTCAGGACCATTTAGTCAATTTTCTGTATAATACTAGTATGTTAAAAAGCTGAATTTTGCTGAAAAATGCAGAATTCTGCACTTAAAGTGAGTTTTAGGCACTTTCCGGCACTCAAACTATCACCTAGTGACGCAGTTTTATGATCCTCACTTCCCTACACACCATACTAGTGTAGTACCTTGTCCCTGGCCCATACTGGGTCTCAAAACACTGTCTATCTATGTGCTGAACCTCGTCAGCATTTTCCCGTTCTATCCGTTAATTGTACTAACTGTGTTTTGTGCATCAAGTATGTCAATGAAGTCTGTATGTGATAATGATGTGACATTATGTAATAAGTGATGCACATATAAGTATGATGCAGTAATCAGAAAGCAGTTAAGTAATTCAGCACAGTCATTAAGTACTTAATCATAATTAATTAATTGTACGGATACCTGGTTTAATGAGGGTTGTCACAAAAAATGGGAAAAAACGCGAAAAACTACTTAAAGCCATTAAAAAACATCAAACTTGGAAGATGGCACGTCTATCAACCTAAACTCATAAAAAGCTGAACAAAAATAGTAAAAATACACACAGTAACTGAAAAGACGGTTACTTTATTAATATCATTTATTATAATAAAATTCCGCCTAAACTACGCGCCAAAAACATCCTATAAGAGAGACGTCTCTGCACAATCAATTGATCACACCAAAAAACAACGCCATGTTTCCTAGAAACCACTCACTTTAAAAACGCCAAAAAAAAATAGTTAAAAAGGCCACAGATGGAAACCTCGTTTCTTCTATATTGAGTATTGTTCTGAATGAAGTTTCACTTTATGGATTCTTCTTTGAGGTTGGTATCTCTATAAGCTTTTGCTGAATGAGATGGACAAATATTCATGAATAAAAAGACTGATGACACTGATATGTCATCATGTCACTTTGTTCTTGATGGATATATTGATGGCATGAAGGGATCAATACATTCGAGCAGGCGTTGATCTTCAACATGTCACCAAACAAGTATATATCAAACCACAATACTAGATGCCACTAAAAATAAGCATCTTCTAAAGACGGGCATTATGTAGCAAAATAAGGATCTAGATAAGGTATTCAAAACAGATTCGAAACATCAAAAAAGTTAAAGTAGAAGAGGCTGATTACAGTGAAGATTTGGATGAGAAATTAGATTAGAATTTTTAATTTTTTTTCTTTTTGTATTGTTTGTTATCTAATTCTCTGTTGTTTATTATCTAATTCTCTACTAATAAAAAAAATTGAGTATAAAACACCAAAAACTACAAACACCAAAGCTACTGATAGTATGAAAACTGTGAGAACGGATGCTAGCAAAGCATGTTGTTGCTATATAAAACGCCAAAAAATGTCAAACAAAGTATTACTGGAAAAGCAACACTAATTGACAGATGAAACTGAACGAAACAGTAATTGTAAAACAGTAAAATGAAGAGACGGTAACATTATTGCCAAACACTTATTATATTAAAAGCCACTACATGGAAATTTTAATTTGTTTATCTTTTCAAAACGCCATAATTGCCTGTCACATTATCGGCCTGCATCCTACATGGCACAACAATTGATAGAAAAAAAATAAATATCGAGAAAATTACTGATGTTTTTTACATTACAGGCCTGCATCCTACATGACACAACAATC
Organism: Helianthus tuberosus; assembly: GCA_030545235.1. Taxonomy (NCBI): domain Eukaryota; kingdom Viridiplantae; phylum Streptophyta; class Magnoliopsida; order Asterales; family Asteraceae; genus Helianthus; species Helianthus tuberosus. Next base: position 165,164,463 of record CM060433.1, read on the forward strand.
AAAACCATACTTAGTTAAAACGCCAAAACATTTACTATGCTCCTAATCTAAAAAAAACAATAAAAACGTCGCGTATTTGTTAAACGCCAAAAAATGGAGAGGTGATGTGAGACGCGTTTAAAAAAAGAATATAAAAGGACAAAAAAAACTCCTCCACCCTTCACTATGTCGCGTGACACGTGTTACGCCAGAATCCGTTCTCACACTTTTGAGCGTTTTCTCCTGATCCCGTACCTATATATATATATATATATATATATAGGGCCAGGATCATTTCAGAACCATAAATATTTACAAAACTCGCAGAACTCCTAATAAACAATCTTTTTATTTATATATTTTTATGTTTAGGATAATTTTATCATTTATTATGTGTATTTTTACGATTACATACATGTTAAGAGTAATTTTATCATTTTTTATATGTAATTTTATAATTACACATATGTAAACTAGTTTTTTTACATATATGTAATTAGTTATGACACATATATATAATTTTGGCAATTAAACATATGTAAACTACTTTTAACATGTATGTAATCAAAGAAATACATATAATATATGATAAAAAGATCCTAAATACAAAAACTTATATATAAAATGATTGTTTATTAGGAGTTCTGGAAGTTTTGTAGTTATTTAGAGTTCTGAAATGAACTCAACCCTATATATATATATATATATATATATAGAGTGGGGATCCTGCGGAAAGTGTGTTTTTCCTAGAAAGTCTAGGAAGCGATCTAGGCCATCCAATGGGTGTGTTTAATGGTTGAGATCATTTTGGTGGCATTTTGGTAATATGTGTTTATTAAAAATAGGATTATTTAATTAATCAGGGGTAGATATGTCATTTAGCTTGTTTTAAATATAGAAATAACTGTCATTCCATAAACCACCCCACATTTCTTGTGATTTTCTCTCTCTCTCTCTCTCTCTCTCTCTCTCTCTCTCTCTCTCCCTTTCTCTCGTCTCTCACTCTCTTCCTTCTATCCTTCATGAAGAAACACAACATCAAGAAAACACATCGTGACAAATGTCACACATCGTAACAGCATGAATGGTAAAACACAGTGTCAAGAAATCCTCCAGCATTACCAGCATGAATGCTAAAACACAACGGTATTAAACTGCTTGCTATTAAAACACAATGTCAAGAAATCCTCCAGCATTACCAGCATGGATGGTAAAACACGGCGTCAAGAAAACCTCCAGCATTACCAGCATGAATGCTAAAACACAACGATATTAATCTTATTGCTGTTAAAACACAATGTTAAGAAATCCTCCAGCATTACCAGCATGGATGGTAAAACACAGCGTCAACAAATCCTCCAGCATTACCAACATGAATGCTAAAACACAACTGTATTAATCTGCTTGCTGTTAAAACACAATGTCAAGAAAACCTCCAGTATTACCAGCATGGATTGTAAAACACAACGTCAAGAAATCCTCCAGCATTACCAACATGAATGCTAAAACACAACTGTATTAATCTGCTTGCTGTTAAAACACAATGTTAAGAAATCCTCCAACATTACCAGCATGAATGGTAAAACACATCGTCAAGAAATCCTCCAACATTACCAGCATGAATGCTAAAACACAACGGTATTAATCTGCTTGCTGTTAAACACAGTGTCAAGAAATCATCCAGCGTTACCAAACATCATTCATATTATGGGATCTATAAAAACATTGACTTTAACCCTCTAACTGTTAAAACACAGTACCAAGAAACATGCTGATAGATTCCAGATGCCATTATTTTTCTCTCCGTATAAAAATATGATCAACGATGAATCTTGTGAGCAAGAAAACGAAGGAATGATTGATATTTACGTGAGATCAGAATTTGAAAACAAAAAATTCCGAAAATTATGGAGGAAATCGGTTTCATTATGGATAGTTAGTTATTGAAGATAATTTCCTAAAATAAAAATAGATTGTGAAAGTACATAATTGCCCTTCTAGTTAAAATCCTTCAATGCCACATGTCACATTCTGATTGCTTCCTAGACTTTCTAGGAAAAATCCACTTTCTACCCAACTCCTCCTCTATATATATATATGGGGTAGAGTTAATGTAAAAAAGGTGTGTTTTATGAGAAGTGTAGGTAGGAATCTACATCCTTTGATCTATAATTTAATGGTTAAGATTATAATTTTTCAAAATTGTAAATTGTGTGTGTACCATTAAAATAATTAATTTTCTATATTAAGGGTATAAAGGTAAATTTAATATTTTAAACTCAAAAACTCACATGCAAATTCCCTCCGTCTTTTTTAAACGTCAATCACTTCTTATACGTAACTTTTTTTTTCAAAAAAAAAAAAAAATACACCATAATAACGAGTGGTTTTTTTATCTTTAATATGAGTACCATATTGATATACTTATATAGAGAAAAAAAATTACGTTTCGATCGTATGTTTTACTCCATGGTGATTTGTCTATGTTTTTTAATTGTATAGAGATTCAAGGCGTCGTGTTTTACAGTAAAACACCATGATAGTATATAAGACACCATAACATTGCAAATACCATTTACATTTAATCTTGTTTTCTATGGTATTTTATTTTACAAGACACCATAATCTGTTTTGAATTCCTAAAATAAAACACCATAGAAAACAAGACTGAAAGATTGAATGTGAATGGTATTTGCAATGTTATGGTGTCTTATATACATTCATGGTGTTTTAATGTAAAACACAACGTCTTGAATCACTATACAATTAAACCAAAATAGAGAAAACACAATGGACTAAAACATTCGATTGAAACATAATTTTTTTCTCTATATAAATATAGCAATATGGTGCTTATATTAAAGATAAAAACACTCGTTATTATGGTTTATTTAAAAAAAAGTTATTGACGTTTAAAAAGATGAGGGAACTTGCATGTGCATTGCATGTGGGTTTTTGAATTTTATCTTTAATTAGGTTTATTTATTAAATTACTTAATTGCCCTTATCCTAATAAATTAAATAATGACATATTTTCTCATCATGTTCTTTCTTATACTTCTCACAAATTTCATCTTTTTACAGGATCCTAAACCTATATATATATATATATATATATATATATATATATATATATATATATATATATATATATATATATATATATATATATATATATATATATATATATAGGGTAAGGTTTATTTAAGAACCACCTTTATTGTTAGAACCATGAGAACTAATGTGAACACACCAATAAAAACCTAAAAAAAACTAAAAAAACCTAACCCCCCCCCCCCCCCAAACCCCCACCCAAGCTAAAATGCTAAAAACTAAAAAAAAAATTTAAATATTTTTTTACATCAAAATCGCTACTTTTAGTAGCAATTTTTTTTTGGTAACGAAAATTATCAATTTTGGGTAAAAATATATATATTTTTTTTTGTTTTTTAGCTATTTTTAGGTATTTTGGTTGTATTCACATTTGTTCTTGTGATTCTCGCAATAAAAATGGTGGTTCCTAACGGATCTTTCTCCTATATATATATATACACACATATATATATACATATATACATATACATATATGTACATATATTTACTTTAGTGGAGGGTTCAAATGAGAAGAAATTTTTTGTAAGAATAAAAAAGAAGAAATTTCAACCAATAAGAATTCTTCATTTTACTTCATTTAATTTTTGTATTTAATATTAGTGTAAGGGTATATTAGTAAACTTAGATAGATCATTAATTGGTAGTCTTCATTTTTAATAGCTAATTACATTAAATTTGTAGCTTATTTTCAAAAAAAAATATTTTTAAAGAAGAAAAAAAGTTAATTTAAAGTGTGAGATGAATTACGAGGTGTGTAGGATGAATTACGAGTTGTGAAAGATAAATTTCAATATGCGTAGAATAAATTTCAAAACATGTATGATAAATTTTGATGTATATAGGCAAAAATTTTAGTGTGGAGGATTATAGTCTTTATGACTAACTAATTAGTCAAAGATAATAATAAATGAAATGAGACAAAAACTTTTTAATGTTTTACAATTATACCATTTGTTCTTTTTCTTATCAATTTAATTTTTTCTCAAATAAACCTCCTCTATTTACTTTATCAAACATAGATGTAAACTACTTATGTTGTAATTTTAAACTTGTGTGTATATATATATATATACGCATAGTTAACGATTGATACTATACAATGTATATATATATAAAATAAACTTACAGAAAAACTATGATTTTTCAAAATTTACATTTTTTACATTTTTTTGTATTTTTTTAGAAAAAAAAAATATATAATTTTGGATTGTTCTCATGGTTCTCAATCACTAACTCTAGTAATTCTCAAGTGATCCTAACTTCATATACATGTTTCCACGTGTGGTCACACACCTTGCCCACCCTTCAAAAACGGCAACCTCAACTTCAACTTGTCCATCTCCAAATAACTTCCTTAGCAACCGTGTTGTCAAGTTCTATGTCTTTATTGTTCCATTGTGTCATCGTGAAAACCAATCCAAAGGATTGGATATGGAAGTTCAATTAACTCTTTGGTGTTTGTTAAGTTGACAGCTGTCAAATGATGTTATTCTCTCCGAAAAACACAATCTAGATGTGATGCACTTCTGCCGTTCAAAAAAAAAAAGATGTGATGCACTTCTCAATAAAAGGGGAATGTTTGGTATGGAGCTTTTAAAAGCTTTTTAAAGCTTCTGGCTTTAAGCTTTTAAGAAAAAAGCTCATACTCAATAAAAAGTCTTATTTGATTGAAGGAGTTTGAAGCTTTTAGGTTAGGAGCTTGAAGTTTTTGGTTGAACGCTCCTACTAGTAGCGTTTAGAAGGAGTTACAAACTTTTATGGAAAAATGACAATTTTCACCTCTAAAGATAATGAACTTTTTAATACACAAACTTTTTAAATTTTTAGTTATGTCCATTTTGGTCATTTTATACATTTTATTAAAAGTTCCAGCTACTCTGCCAAACACCAAATATATCTAAAAACCTACAGCTACAGCTACTAGCTACCAGCTACAGCTACCAGCTTCCAGCCATGGCCGGTCCTGAGAATTCGTGTACCCTGTTCGAACTCGAAAAAACGTGTCAATAGGCCTTAATGAATTTGGGTTCTGGGCTCACTAAATGTCTAAACCTAATGCCAATGAGCTAATAACTAATCTAAACCATAAAAGTAATTTTGTAAGTGGGCGTATGTTGGTGTTTGTATAGGTATACCCTATTAATTTATGTTTTTTACATATACATGTCAGGGTTTTTTTTTAATTATGTGCCATTCGAAATGTCGGGCCCTGGCCGGTGGTCCTCCCCACCCACCCTCAGGGCAGGCCATGCTTCCAGCCACCAGCTATTTTTGCCAAACATACCCTAAGCCCCTATGTCAATTGTTAAAATTAATATTCAAGTCAAATTTCAAATTATTTGTTTAAAATAACATTTATTTATGAAGAAAACGATCTTATGAAATTAGGCATAAAAAGGTCAAATTAAAGATCAAGTTAGGTCATTAGATAAGAAGCTGAATTTTGGGTCGTATGTGTGGGCTTGGCATGGGCGGATCAAGGGGGCTGGGTCAGGACAGGTGCAGGTCCCTACTCCCTTATGTAAACCTCAATTCAATTGAAAACGAAATTTTAATTGCAACATAATATTTTTATTATACTATACGAGACGTGCATGAATCACTAGTATAAATATAAATGTGGGAAGTTGTTCATTGAATAACAATGTGAAAACATTTCTTTCATATTTTAATAAATTAAATGCATTTTCATTTGCTAGTCTTAGTTGAATGTATTACACATAACTCGTTAAATGGAATGTTTTGTATATTCACATGTGAATATGCAATGATGTACACATTCATTTACATGTGATAACTTTAATACCCTATTCACCAGTGACACGTCTAATATCTGTGATTTAATAAAAAAATGTAGGCATATGAAAAAAAATCCTGACATTAGCATTTGGATAGATTAACTATTCATATCTTAATATATCATTCTATACGAACTAGGATTAACCCCCGCCGCGTTGCGGCTGGGGGCTTACAAATTGTTTAACTTACGAATTAGAAACAACATAGTTTCACACAAAATAGAAGCAAGTTGTTCTATCTGAAATGTCTTTTTCCCACTTCACGACTCTCTAACCACTTCGCCAGCTTGACGGGTTGCAGAGTGACCCCAAGAAGGATAACTTACGAATAAGATGAAGGATAGGTTGGTTGGTGTGTCTGAGGAGACTACCACTGGTGTTAAGAGGTTGTACCAGATGCAGGCTAATGGTACCTTGCTGTTCCCTGCCATCAATGTTAATGATTCAGTTACCAAGAGCAAGGTATAATGACTACTGATCACCTATTTGCTTGTTGATTTTATTATTTTTGAATACATCTTATTGATTTAGCTGATAATTTGTAGGAACTGAGATTTTGGATGGTCTAATTTTACATGTTTTGTTTAATTGAATCATTTTATGCCAAATTATACCCACTACCTAGATTAAAAAAAAACTTATAAAAGGGGAAACAAAATCTTACGCTAGACGGAACATGTGAAATTGTGATGGCACCCGTAATTTGTATAAATAAGCTGCACAACCAGAAGACAACAATTAATACCAGATGACGAATATCCACAACCTTACTACTTTTAGCAAAACCCTATGTAAAATGTCTTTTTCCCACTTCACGACTCTCTAACCAGTTCGCCAGCTTCCCCTAAAAACACCAATATAACAACAATCATCAAGTTCACCAATCTTCACGTTATCTTAAAGGAATACATTTGGCATACGACTAAATCAACCCACTACCTAGATTAACTAAAGAAATAGAAGATAAACACTAATTTAAATAGAAGCTAATTAAAAAATTCAAATTTTCATTTCTCTCTTTCAAGCTTCAAACATCTATCGCAAACTCTATGTCTCAATCCATGCGGCTCTTCATGCAGCCCTATCCATTTTATGCTTCTCCATCCCCTTCTCCATTCGGATCCGGCCCCTGCTCGAGTTTGGGTTCTTTATGCGGGTTGCGGTTCGGGTTCTTTAATCGATTATTAAAAACTAACAAACATCAAAACCCTAGAATACATTCAATCAATCCTCTAATTTCACTTTCATTAATCTACATAAAAATATGAATAAATTCAAATATTACACCACACTCATCCGAAAACCCTAATTAGTGATATAATTCAAACCTAAACCTAAAAAAACTCAAATACGAAGTTAATAAACATATGTTACAGATCAGCTGCTAATTAAACACCTCAGAATTCAAATTCAGCATTACTCATTCAATTTTCTACATACTCATGTAATGTTATCGTCAATAGCAAAGTACAAAGTGGAAAAGTAAAACAAATTAAGTAAGAGGAAGAATAACCTCTGTGTGGCGTGAAGAAACGGCAACGTGAAGTAGCGATCGGCGATCTTCGTTGCGGAGAGTGAGAGAACGGAGCAACTGCGGCTGAGATAAGGATTTGAGTCGGTAGTGGCGGTGGTGCGCACGCTCTCTTCTATTCTGGAGAGTACGAAGTGGGGAACAGAGGACCAAATAGGGTAACCTAATTGCATTTAGGTTTCAAGTTACAAAAATACCCTCAGGTCCTGTAGCAAATACATGTTGTAAATTGATATATATAATAATTAGAAAAAAAAAATGAATTGTAACGTTATTTAGATCTACTTTTTAAGGGAAATTGGCCTATAATAATCTCAACTAGAGGTCTTTAACCATTGACAGTTTCACTTTTAAATATTTCCCCCACCAGTCTCACCTTTCACATATTTTTCCTACACTGGTCTCCCATTATAAAAACTTAACGGAGTTATGTTTTTTTTCCCAAATTTCAAACAGTTTTTTTACGGTTTTTTATTAGAATGACGATACGAATCCATTGATGTAAAACTTACCTCGAAACGGTGCTCTAAACGATGACAACGACGCTTCAATTCGGGTGTTTAAATTTCCAGTTAACAAAAATAAGTCATTTGGAGCACCATTTCGAGGTAAGTTTTACATCAATGGACTCGCATCGTCATTCTGATCAAAAGTCCTAAAAAATTTGTTTGTAATTTGGAAAAAAAGGCGTAATTCCGTTAATTTTTTTTAACGGGGGACCGGTGTAGGAAAAATAGGTGAATGGTGGGACTGGTGGGGGAAATATTCAAAGATGGGACTGTCAATGACCAATGACCTATAGTTGGGATTATTAGTTTACAGACCAATTCCCTTTTTTTAAATGTTATTAATTCTTATAAACTATACATAGAAAACATACTTGTCTTTATAATATACTTTTGTCTAGAAAACTAAGGGTGGAGGTAGTGTTTGAATCACTTTAGGGTGTTTCATGTTTGGGTTATTATCTAACCAATAATATTATGTCATGTTAAGTCTCCATTTTGCACTCAATCATTGACAATGGTCAAACACATGAAGAATGATAAACAATTTAAAAAAAAAAATTGATTGGTTGAAAAAGGGTAGGCCCACTATTAACCCCCTCTCTCTCCTCTACCCCTTCTCTTCCCGCATCGGTGAGTAGTCACCGCCCTCACACTCACCGAAATCGTCGCCGACATCCATTCACCGATCGGTGAATGTGACTCCCCGAGTCACTCCCCAAAACGATACCCAACACCCTAACTAGAGTAATCAAATACAAACCAACTTTTAATGTGCAAATAGTACAAATAACTTTTAATTATGTTTGAACCAAAATAATTATTATTACGCTATAATTTTAAAGTAGCATACCCATAATTACTTTAGCTAAAACATAATTACTCAAATTATTTGTACCATTCGTATGTTAACCCTTATTTGTTCCAGATTTCACCAATAATATGTAGTATGAAAAAAAAAAACCCTCTAGACTAAAATAACACCTTTAAATATAAAAATTACGGTAAAAGAATTTCTTTGCGTATGACTTAAGGACGTGTGTCGTATATTTCTTTTGCATGTAAATTATAACATATTTATATGCTAAATTGCTAAGTAAAGGTTTTTATTTGCTAAAAGATATATAAAATCATAAATAGATAGAAATAAATATTAATGCACAATTGCACTTAAACATAAGTCTTCTAGACCAAAATTTTCAATTTATTTCATAGGAGATTATAATAGTCATTTTCTATATCAAGTAATTGTACAACCTTTAACGTACTCAAAAGATAAGTTTTGTCCATGGTAAACCACTTCAACCTCTTATAGATATAGTTTAATTGATTACGCATATATTCGAACTACAGGCCGAACAATAATTACCTTGAGATCCAATGAGATATATCTAAAAAAGAAAGTTTTAGAGAATAAATGAACCACATGTAATATAATATATTTATAACAGTTTTGAATATAGTTGCATCATTAATGGAGAACCTAACATGATCTATATGAGAGAAAAGTGAGCTAAGGCCATTTTCACATCTCATATTTTTTAAATTAAAAATGACATTCTGGATTATTAATTGCTTGTTTCTAAGTTTTTCCACCCCATTTTCCTTTTTTTTTTCTTGTTTACCAGTGATATTCTCTTAAGATATGACGAACTTGGAAACAATTAAAGTTAAAAAGTCAAAACCTAATATGTTTTCAGAGCAATCAACTTGCATGCATAGTTTAGGCCCATATAATCAAATAAGCTAAATTCTCATTTAACCCAACAAAACCTAATATTGTTAAACACTTAATGTCTGAAAATAAAAGAGGTGGAGAATTGGCGAAGGGGCGATAATCGTCTGATGGTATAATTTTTCTACTCATACAGGGCTTCCAATTTCTCTAGGATTTTCAAGGATAGCCATGTAATAGTTTAGTGGTATGATGCTTGACTTCCAATAAAATTGACATGGGTTTAATTGTTTAAATGCTTCCGAGTTAAAGATTAAATGGTATTTCGGTGAAAAAAAATGTTGTTGAAAAATGTTTGGCAAGTATGAGAACCTCATTAGTCACATAGCTATTGACTATGTCCCGTAACTACTCCGTAGACTAATTGGACCATGCTCAACGCTAACGAGAGGTGACCTTACGAGAATGAAATAAAAGCGGAAGCAGACTACGTACGAACTTGGAAACAATTTTTATTGCACTGCAAAATAAATGGATTATTACATGTTACAAAATGCATAGATTTTTATCCCTGCAAAACAAACACCAAACAACAATACATATATAGATTTTTATTAATATTATATACTACACAATATTTGAGAAAAGTAAATAATATATTAAATCACATAATTAAAAAAAAAAACAATATAGTTTATCAAGGATTCAATTGGTTTATATTTTTCGAGACCACGTAAACCCTAAGTTATGGACAACAGGGTCGGCCCCGAGCATAGGCGGGGTGAGCGTCGTTTTAAAAAATAAATCTTGACAACTGTAGGTGTTAACGTATGGCAATATTATTTTATTAAACACGTGTAATACATGAGTTTTTGACAACTGTAGGTGTTAACGTATGGCAATATTATTTTATTAAACACGTGTAATACATGAGTTTTAGTAAAGATATATATTTTTTATTAATTATTATATAAAATTATATTTATACAATCTGTGTAATACACGGGATTAAAACCTAATAAAGCAACATGAAAAAATGGACTAGAGATTGTAATTCAACATGGTACAAACTACAAAGTAAGCCACCAAAAGGAAGGATAACATTTTTTAATTAACAAATTGCATAAGGTCAGTGATTTAAGTGCTATTACGTAATTGATATCTGCATTAGAATAGATTTTAAAAGTTGTGTATAGTCGTATAATAAGTTAATTTGATTATAGACTTTGACCAGAGCCGGAACTATACTATATTATTGTGGGCGGTCGTCCCTCCAAAAATGTAGTGTAACTTTACTAAACCCTTGGTCCGTCAGTGATCCAAATTTGCCGTTCAAAAAAAAAAAAAAAAAAAAAAAAAAAAAAAACTTTACTAAACCCTTGAAACTTGAGCGTTTGGTTAAACTCCCTCTGTTATCCTTTCGTACCTAAAAATTTGAGCGTTAGTTTGAATCATCTTATATCATTCAAAAAAAGTTTGAATTACCTTATTGTAGATAGTATAACCTGAAACAACTATTTTTTAAAGTGTATTAATTGTAATTTAGAGTTTTGTTCAAGTCCTTGTATAACATATAACTTGTAGGGAAAAGATCAAATAGGAAGATTAATTTCGCTAGGAAGGATAGGAAGCAATAAGAGGATGATATGTGGCAACATTTAAAATAAAGAAAAAGGGTATTTTAGTCAATTCAACCCTTTCTTCTTCCTTTTTCAAAACCCAGTAACTTCAAAACCCACCATTTTCAAAACCCACCATCTTCAACCATTTCTTCACTTTCTATCTCAATAATCACTACATTATAGTGTGATTTTCATCACCAATCAATGATTCAAACCCCCGATCAACGTGTTCTTCAGTTTTTTTGAAGAAAACCCAGTTTAATTTCATACAAAATCTCGTTTTTTCCGGTGATTTTGAAGATAATCACTCGATTTGTTCGATTCAGCGAACACTTTCTTTTGTTTTTTTAGGTCATTGCGTTTTAGAAATGAGACATTTTTAAGTGTTTTCTGGCCATTGCGTTTTACAAATAAAACATTTCTTTGTGTTTTCTGGCCATTGCGTTTTACAAATAAGACATTTCTTTGTGTTTTTTGTGCATTGCGTTTTAGGTAAAACACTTTTTATGTGTTTTCAGTCTATTGCGTTTTAGAAATAAGACATTTCTTTGTGTTTTCTGGCCATTGCATTTTACAAATAAGTCATTTCTTTGTGTTTTTTGTGCATTGCGTTTTAGAAAAATGTCATTTTTTAGGTTTTTTTTTTCATTGCGTTTTACGTAACTGGTGGTTTTTCTATTGCGTTTTACACAACTGGGTTTAATTTTTTTTTTAAATATAGCAATAATATACTCGTTTTAAAGATAAAAAAACGCTCGATTTTTTTGGTGCAATTTTTATAAAAAAATAATGTCGTATGAAAGAGTTATTAACGTTTAAAAAATGGGGGGGGGGGGGAATTGGAGGAGAGAGAAACTATTGGCCTGAATTGACTAGAATGCCCTTGAACAAACTCACGCGCCTCTTTTCTTCTTTTCAAATTCCCTAATTTAATCTTAGTCCTTGATTAACTAAATGGATGGTCAAGATGACTTCCTAGCCTTCCTAGCCAAATTAACTTTCTATTGTATCTCCACCCATAACTTGTAATGAAAAAGAAAACTCTATATTTCCCTAGCTAATTTTGGGATAGATATTTAGCACCTTTTAACATTTATGTTCCCGAATCTTATTTAACAAGTGAAGGGGAAGGAAAATTTTCTCTCCTAATCTCTCTAATTTGGGAGGATGGAAATATGGTCATATTTTCTTCTCTTTTCCCTCATTCCCCCCCCCCCCCCCCCCCTCCTCCTGTTAAATGAAACTCTGGAACATGGTTTTTTCATATTTTCATCTCTTTTCCCTCCTCTCCCCCTGTTAAATGAGACTCGGGAACATTAAATTCATATCCTGCAATAAATATTAAGCTGTCCTTTTCCTTTGCCCAAATAAAAAAGCAAGCTAGACTTTCTGGCCTGTTGATATAAAACCTTCCTGAGTTGTTATACCTTTGGGCCATTGTTACCGAGCAACGCCCTAGCCATGTGGAAGGGGCGTTACACATCTGAAGGGGTGTAAAAGGCGGTTAAAAAAGGTGGGGTGTGGGCTTTTAACGACATGAAGAAGGGAAAGAGATGTGAGATCGACCCCCCCCCCCCCAACGGTCTTATGTCCGACCAAACTATAAAAAAATAATAAATTTTCAAAAAATTTATATATAAAATACGCACTTAACATTTTTTACCACGCAACCTCACTTTCAACCCTCAAAAGTCTTCATCTCTTTCATTATTTGCAAATTCTCTTCAAAATGTAATATGTTTTCGTGGAGCAATATTGACCCGAGCAACCCGTATAACCAAAATTGAAACTCACTGAGTACCCCAAACACACTAATACTCAACACTCCAAACTCTCAACCCAACACTCAACTCTTCCCTTATCAACAAGTCACCTTGGGTAATTTTATCATTGCCATTACATTTATTTAATCGTACACATATATAACTATGTATCCAATTCAAAATTTGCTATTATTATGCAAAAATATTCTATTAAATAATTTATATTTCTATAAAAAATAGAATATTATACCAAGTAAGTTATATAAGAAAGTATTTATTTAATTTAAATTTTTTACTTTTTGTTAAAAATGTTTATAGACTTTTTTGTTTAAATAAATAATTAAATTATTAAAATTATTTTTTTAGATTGATATTAATTGTTTATATATAAAATAAAACTATAAACTTAACTTTTAAAAACAAAACAAAAAAAAAAACACAAAGACCATTTATGTCATTAAGTTAAAAAAAGCTTATAAAGGTTTAATGTAACTTTTTCAAACCCGAGGGACTGTTCTTGCCAATCCAAAGTATTGAAAACCAATAGCCCGCCAAAGATCCCCACCTCTGAAAATCTGGCAATCACCGTCGTGATCAATTTAGAGATGCGTATTATCGTTTTTTCTGGCATCGATCATGCGAATCTTCCCATCAATAACTTGCTTGTTTAATCGAATCAATTTCGTATGTTAGCAAAAAAAAATAAGCATAACTGAATTTCATTTTTAAAAAATACTCATTTTGTTTTACGTATGAGACAATTTTCAGTGTAAATACAGATTGCGATCAATTTCTTCAACCGCACACTCTGCAACTCGCTGGATCTAGACGGGACACTTGTACCTCCGACCAATTTTAGGTGATGTTTGTTTTTTCAGAGGTAAAATGTCTGCAGTCTGCGGACCACATCTGCAGCGGAAGAGATGGACCAAACCTCTCCATTATGTGAGAAGAAGACTGTTTGTTTTTTAACTTCTGCAAGCTGCTGAACATCATACAAATTCTAATACCATATACACAAACCTTAATAAGATCTGATAACATTTTATTGTCATAATATATTCATATACACAAACCATAATAAGCTCTGATAACACGCATCTGCCAAATCAAAATCAATCGACTAATTAACAACAAAAAACAAATATTAATGGAATAGCAACTCACGATTGATCTCGAAAGGTTCAAGCTAATTTATAACAATATGTTGATTTTCATATTAAACTACTCACATAATTTAATCCTACATAACACTGTACACAGTTTCACTGAATTTGAAACCGAAAATACATGTATATCTATCTTTCAACATATATAAAAAGCTAAAGATAACAAGCATCTGACGAATCAAAATCAATCGATCGACTAATTAACAACAGAAAACAGATAATAATCGGATAGAAAACTCACATTTGATCTCGCAGGGTCGAGAATCGGAAGAAGAAGGAGGTAGAAGAAGGAGTGGCGGTTTCCGACGAGTGGATTCAGATTCGATCGGAAAATCGAACGTCTCGAACGTGACGACGGATGTGAGAAATCTGCTTGACACTATCCAGCTCTTCTCGGAGGTCCATGGAGTTGCCATAGTGGTTGTAGGGTTGCAGTTATGGTGATTGTGTTTCGGATCTTGTGACGGTGGTGGCGGACGGTGGGAGGGTGCCGCCGGTAGGGTGGGTGGGTGGAGAGGTGCTAGGGTGTTGTGGAGGAGAAGAGAGTCTGCAGACCCAAGAAGACCTTGATCCATGTTTGCACCAAAAAGAGGTTACGCAAAGCTTTTTTAATGAAAGGTCTTCTAGAAAACAACCACACTGCAGACTCAAACGTCTGCGTGTGGTCTGCGTGGAGCAGACATAAGAGGTCCTGACGAGCTTTTCACGTAAAACAAACTCCCTCTTAGTCTCAGTCTATACTTCGCAGCTAGTAAGAATTCCTCGTGTTATTCTGTTTAATCTTGCATTGTGAACAAAAGCCCTAACATAGTTACCTTAACAACATCATTTACATGTTCAATTTTTGGATATAGGACTTAGGGTTTTATGTTCTGATTTGGGAATTTAGGGATACCTGCAGATTCAGTATATATACATTTTGAATTTTGATTTCTTTGAAATTGTGTGTAGGGCTGCAAACGAACCGAACGTTCAGCGAACAGTTTGTGAACCGTTCGACGGGAAGTTCGTTTACATTCATTTGTTTAGTTAATAAACGAACATGAACAAGAAATTCCATTTGATTAGTTAACTGAACGAACACGAACATTTGTCTTGTTCGTTCAATTACGTTCGTGAATGTTCGGTAATGTGTTCGTGAACATTCGTTCATGTTCATTTGTTTTTGTTGTTCATTAAATGTTTATTAGCATTTATTTATTTTATCTAAACTTTTTAAATTTCTTAATTCTTATTTATCTCATTACCCAAACAAATAAAATAGGAAACCCTACCTCCACCTTATTTATGCACCGTTCCCCTTTCCTTCTCATTATTCACATCGAAAAATATTATAGAACTTCGGCCATTTTATCTGTGTTCATGAACCGTTCATGAAAACGTTCATTTCCTTAATGAATGAACACGAACAAAAAATTTCGTTCTGTATGTGTTCATGAACCGGTCGTGAACACCTTATATCCTTAACGAACGGACACGAACAAGGCTTCGTTTGTGTTCGTTCGGTTCATTTACAGCCCTAATTGTGAGCAAGGCTCACAGGTTGTACGTGTGTTAGGTTGTGTCCCGACTGGCTGGGGACCCGGGTATGAACCCGCATTTTATTTATCATGTATAAGAGAAAACAAATTTGTTTTTATATAATTCCAAATAATAAATTCCTTGTTTATATAAAAGAAAACAAATATGTTTTTATATAATTTTATTTTTTATATAAAACTACGATGTTTATAATAAATCATTAATTTTGAAAAGTATTTTTTAATAAATATTTAATAATTATTCACCAAAAATTTTATAAGAACAAAATTTTCAGAAAGTGAAATCTGTTTTTAAATATTATAAAGTAGAACACAAATTTATTTCGAGTTTATATATTTGTCATTTTTATAAAAATATATGTGTTTCAACATCTAAAATTTATAAAACGAAACAAATATCAATAAAACATGTTGTATCTATAAACAGGTTTATTAAAACAATAATTAAGTACGCTTTTATGCAAATAAAAAACAGAAAAATAAAAATAAATTTATAAAATTATTTTATAACAAATTAATCTTTATAAATTCAATGATTATTTATTAAATATATTTATTGTTTAAATAAAATCAATCCCTATATCTCTAAATAACTAATTTGTAAATTAATTAACTATTTTTCCTATTTAAACTAATTAAATAAATAATTACCAATTTAAATAATAATACTTAGATTGTGTTGCAAAAAATAACAAATTCTTGTATCTTTATCCAACAATTAATTTAACTATAATACAATAATTAATGATTTTTATCATAATTGAATTATTTCAAATAAATCATTTATAATCCTCTTACCATACATTATTTATTTTAATTAATCAATTAAAACTTTATCACTTGAAAATGTTTGGGTAATACTTAGGGATTCTCCCAACATGTCCAACAACAACTTTGTGTGTTCATTTGCTTGATAAGATGAGTTTACATTGTCCGGTTTTCACTTTTACTTTTTTTGAGGTGAAACATGTGTCATTATACAAATGCAATTTCTTATAACATCAACATTTACAATTCAACCCTATCGCTTGCATGATATCATGTTGCATTTTGTTGTGAACTTGCTTGGTCACTACACATTACATACAATACATTCATTAACCATGATCAAGCCGAACAAGAGTATAATAATAGATCTATTGGCCTAACAAACTCATTCGACTCCTTGGCCTTTTTAGGAGGAGTCTTAGGATGATTGAAATCGTATACAGAGGTTAACCCTTGGGGTTCCTTCATGTCACATAAGATTGATTATACACATGGTTTCTGTCACAACCCCCCGATCCCTTATCTGTCCCGGGAACGGGCGGCCGTGAACTCAGAGTTTCGGTGGTATCATTCAATTAATTTGGCAGCGGAATTTACATCAGGACCGTAGTTAGGAAATATTTTATCAGAGTAAAACCACCATATTTGATATTCATAAACACATGGGCAAAACCCAAGTTTCTTATTACAATACACTTATAGGGACAAAACCCTATTTTATTGAATTTAAAACATCTTGTTTTAGATAACTTTTATAGCCACTTATTTTCCAAGCCGTCAGTGCTCTCGAGCTGGCTTTTTCCCAGTTGGCTTTCACATTATGTTACCTGAAACATGTTTTAAAAATATTTTGTCAGCGGGAAATACTGGTGAGTGAATCCCAATTTAATCAAAACAAGTTTTATCAATTACCACAGTATTGAGAGCGATTACAATGTTTATATCTACACAATTACCCATTCAGTACTTGCCACTCGACCGTATCTATGGCTATGGTCATATCACACATTGGCTACTCGTCGTCCAATTGTGAAGGTTATCAAGTAATGTATACACAACCCCATAATACCGGCGATAATTGAAGAATTACACGACTCACATACTGGTAATATGATAATAACAATTGAGGTTTTATAAAAACAGTTGACACAAAAAGGAGATTACTCACATTGCTATCTTAGGCTTCTCGTAAGGGTTTCCTGGATATAATCTATAATTTATACAAGTGTATTTTGGTTAGTATCATAACCCTTTAAAGAATATAAATGATACCCTCCCCGAGACGGCATTCCAATAACTACGTCAGGCAGAACCACGACAGTTATTACGGAACCCTAAATCAATCGGGCAGCGTAACTATTATGAAACCGGGGTTATAATACTTACAACGGAGCAGAACCTCGCTAATTAGGGGTATAGTACCCGACTATAGGGCTTAATACTTCAGAATTTCGTTTAGAATGAAAGAAGTGAGCGACGGAATTTGAAACCCGAGGCCTCCTTTATATAGTTGTGTAATATGGTCCTCACGCGGCCCGCGTAAGGTAAGCATAAGGCCTTCGCGGCCCGCGTTGACTCCGGTCAACTTAGTAGCTTAGTCCGGTCATCAACTAGGTTCGACACGATGTCGACACGTGTCGGCTCATGGATCTGCCACCATTCGGAACGCGCGCGGCCCGCATGAACTTAATGAAACCTATTACGCGGCCCGCTTTAACTTAAGAAGTCAGGAAGTCAATCCTAGTCTTGATACGGCCCGCGTAAGAGTTGAGGTGGGTTCCACGCGGCCCGCCTCAGCTCTATAATTCAGATTTTTATTTTATTTTATATACTATAACATAACTAGGGCTCGGTTTTTACTTACGGGATGTAATATAATACATATAAGGGTATTTTAAGATATAATGGGGTGTCGGAAAATATTCGAGGGTGTCGGTTTTCTTGAGGGTTGTTACATTCTCCCCACCTTATTTTAGAGCTCGTCCTCGAGATCTATTGGAACAAGTGTGGATACTCTCAGATTCAAGTTCCTATGTGTTCAGGTCCTCTTTTAGAGTTTCACATTACTTTGACTAGAACTAATCTATTGTGATTGAGATTCTTGACTTGAATGATCTTGTCAATTGTTTCCTGCACTATCTCAAGTCCAGATAGTGGCTTTTCCCCAATTTCTGCCCAACAGACTGCGGTTTGGCACTTTTGTCCATAAAGTGCTTCGAATGGTGCAGCATTGTTACTTGTGTGATAACTAAGAAGATTCTTAAGAAAGGTAAGAAATCATTTGACCTTTTGGTGAATTTACCTGGATTGCCTTTTGATTACATAAAATACTGGCTTTATTGGTTATTAACCAATCCATTCTTAAAACAATATCAAATCCTACTAGATTTATTGGGTAAAGGTTTGTAATAAACTTTATGGTTTAGAATTTCTATTCTTGCTCCCTGTAAGATTTCAGAAATCTTAATGATTTCTCCATTGGCTATCTCTATTAGACATACTTGTGGTAGTTTAGTTAATGACTGATTTGCAAAACGAAGTATTAATAAAACTTTAGTTTGCACCGGAGTTAAATAACACTGTAGCAAAATATCATTAACTAAAACATACCAGCTATAACGTCTGGGATCATCTTGGTTTCTTCTGCAGTCAGAACAAATGCTCTAGCATTTCTAGTATTCTTGTTGTCCGTAGCTGGAGCAAATTTTGGACAGTTTGGCTTGATGTGACATTGTTCTCCGCAGTTATAGCATATCCTGTTGTTTTTCTTCCTGCAGTCTTCTTCCTTGTGCCCCGATATTTTGCAGAAATTACAATATATGGAGCATCTTCCCGAGTGCTTTCTTTTGCAATCCCTACAGTAGGGGGCAGAGGGAGTTCCTATATTTTTCTCATGATTAGAATTTCCAGAGTGAAATTCTTGTGTAAGCTTCTGGGTTAGGTTCCTTCTCTGATCTTCTTCTCGGGTACGAACTAATTCATCAGTCAAGGTATTTGCTAGTTCTACAGCTTCTTCTATGGTTTGAGGTCTAGCTGCCTTGACTACATGTCTTATCTCTCCAATTAATCCCCAGATATAACGGGAAATTAACACCGGTTCTAGTGAAGCAAGAGTTGGCACTATTCTAGCATATTCGAAGAATAACTTAGTGTACCCTTTGCTATCCACACCAGTCATCTTAAGATTTAGGAATTTGTTTGCTATCTGTTCCTTTTCATTGGGTGGGCAGAATTTCCTTTCTACCTTGTCCTTAAACTCCTCCTATTCCATATTGTAAGTTCTATCAATTCCCTTAGTTTGGAGGATAGTGTTCCACCATTCTAAGGCTGAGTTTTTAAACAGATTAGAAGCAAACAGTATTTTATCTTCTTCTGCGCATTTGCTTATTCTTAAGACGGCCTCAGTCTTTTCTATCCAGCGTAGGGTTGCAATGGCCTCTTCATTGCCCGAGAATTCCATTGGTTTGCAGGACCAGAATTCTTTATAAGAACAACCATAAGACATGGTTCTTCTTCTTTTGGGAATAGGCATTTGAAATATGGGTCCATTGTTCACGCTGTGGTTTGGTTCAACAGGTCGCTTGC
Source organism: Helianthus tuberosus (assembly GCA_030545235.1). Classification (NCBI taxonomy): domain Eukaryota; kingdom Viridiplantae; phylum Streptophyta; class Magnoliopsida; order Asterales; family Asteraceae; genus Helianthus; species Helianthus tuberosus. The sequence goes on from CM060433.1 coordinate 165,184,514, forward strand.
TGCTATGTTTACTTTTATTATTCGCTTCTTGAACAGTTTGAATAATAAATGGCATAGCATCTATGATTCCCTGTGCTACTATATGTTGAACAGCACTATTATCCACTTGGTTTCCGTTGTTATTGTTGTTTAGGTTCTCATTATTCAGATTATCGTCATTCTGAATATTATCATTCTGGATTTCCGAGTTATTATCCAAATTGACTTGATTTTCTTGGTCGGCCATCTGAATTTTAAATATCTATCAAATATTAATATTATCAAATAATATTTAATATAGTAAATCACAAAATCACAAAATGGAAATTTAGAAATCTTTAAAAAAATTTATTTAAAACAACTATTGCTAGATTACTACTGAACTTTTGATTTATACTAATGGTTTATTTAATAGTTTAACGTTTCCGGCTCAGGTGCTAAAACTGGTTTTGTGATTTAACTTATAAGTTAGCATTTACTGCTACAGTAGCTAACATATAGAGATTCGCCCATTTTTCGTTTAATTTATCTTCCCAAGGTGGGTTACTGCCTATTTTCTGGGTTTCCTGAGACTTTTTCATGTTCTCTTGACTTTTTCTAAAAATCCGGCTTCTTTTACTAGAGGTAAGTGGATTTTCATACTGTGCTTTACGGACAAATATTCCTTCCTCAATATCTGCTGAATATCCTGAGAAATTGGTTTGGGATGAACTTCCCTTTTCTTTGGGTGAACTATCTAGTTTATGATAGATGTCCGAAATTCTTCTCTTACTCATACTGTAAACTAACAAATAGTCAAATAACATATCATAATAATTATAATTATGCATGTATTTCCATAATTTATTTCCTAACACAAAATATAACTTTAAGTGTCAGCAGAACACTTCTTTGGCTTGAACCAGTGGCTAGGCTCTGATGCCACCTTCTGTCACAACCCCCGATCCCTTATCTGTCCCGGGAACGGGCGGCCGTGAACTCAGAGTTTCGGTGGTATCATTCAATTAATTTGGCAGCGGAATTTACATCAGGACCGTAGTTAGGAAATATTTTATCAGAGTAAAACCACCATATTTGATATTCATAAACACATGGGCAAAACCCAAGTTTCTTATTACAATACACTTATAGGGACAAAACCCTATTTTATTGAATTTAAAACATCTTGTTTTAGATAACTTTTATAGCCACTTATTTTCCAAGCCGTCAATGCTCTCGAGCTGGCTTTTTCCCAGTTGGCTTTCACATTGTGTTACCTGAAACATGTTTTAAAAATATTTTGTCAGCGGGAAATACTGGTGAGTGAATCCCAATTTAATCAAAACAAGTTTTATCAATTACCACAGTATTGAGAGCGATTACAATGTTTATATCTACACAATTACCCATTCAGTACTTGCCACTCGACCGTATCTATGGCTATGGTCATATCACACATTGGCTACTCGTCGTCCAATTGTGAAGGTTATCAAGTAATGTATACACAACCCCATAATACCGGCGATAATTGAAGAATTACACGACTCACATACTGGTAATATGATAATAACAATTGAGGTTTTATAAAAACAGTTGACACAAAAAGGAGATTACTCACATTGCTATCTTAGGCTTCTCGTAAGGGTTTCCTGGATATAATCTATAATTTATACAAGTGTATTTTGGTTAGTATCATAACCCTTTAAAGAATATAAATGATACCCTCCCCGAGACGGCATTCCAATAACTACGTCACGCAGAACCACGACAGTTATTACGGAACCCTAAATCAATCGGGCATCGTAACTATTATGAAACCGGGGTTATAATACTTACAACGGAGCAGAACCTCGCTAATTAGGGGTATAGTACCCGACTATAGTGCTTAATACTTCAGAATTTCGTTTAGAATGAAAGAAGTGAGCGACGGAATTTGAAACCCGAGGCCTCCTTTATATAGTTGTGTAATATGGTCCTCACGCGGCCCGCGTAAGGTAAGCATAAGGCCTTCGCGGCCCGCGTTGACTCCGGTCAACTCAGTAGCTTAGTCCGGTCATCAACTAGGTTCGACACGATGTCGACACGTGTCGGCTCATGGATCTGCCACCATTCGGAACGCGCGCGGCCCGCATGAACTTAATGAAACCTATTACACGGCCCGCTTTAACTTAAGAAGTCAGCGAAGTCAATCCTAGTCTTGATACGGCCCGCGTAAGAGTTGAGGTGGGTTCCACGCGGCCCGCCTCAGCTCTATAATTCAGATTTTTATTTTATTTTATATACTATAACATAACTAGGGCTCGGTTTTTACTTACGGGATGTAATATAATACATATAAGGGCATTTTAAGATATAATGGGGTGTCGGAAAATATTCGAGGGTGTCGGTTTTCTTGAGGGTTGTTACAGTTTCCATGCCTTAGTTTAAGTAAATTGCTAAAGATGAATCATTGGCATATGAATTGTTACACAATTTATCATACACACACACACATATATAGGGGAATGTTTAAATGAGAATGCTAAATATTGTGAGAACCGTGAGAAAGAATGAAAAAACCGCGAGAACTTGGTAAAAAACATTTCAAATTCAAAAATTTCTTTTACACTTATCATTATTATTCGAATACAATGTTAGACATTAAAATTTACACGTTTAAATTTACATGTATTCGTAGATAAAGAAAATTTACACATACGTAAGTTCGTCATTTACACATGCGTAAATTTGTTGTATTTACACATGTCACACCCTGGCTTTGCGGAAACGTGGGTTTATTATGGTGTGACTTCTTAATACCATAGCTTAATCACAACAAAGCTATATGAAAATAAAACCATGAAGATCATCCGTTGATTTAAGTTTGAAAAGTAAATTACGACAACATTGTTTAAAGTTGACACATGCAACGAGTTACAACCTAACAAAATAAAAACATTGTTCATACGACATAACCACCAACATAAAGTAAACACCGTTTAAGACTTGCGACTCGTTCAGGTAAAAGTCACAATCCCTAAACGTGGATGACCTCACAACTCTTACGCAGCGTGAAAACGTAGCATACTTTGCCAGATCCCTAATTCCCTGAAATACATGTAAGTTGGAAAAATCAACATAAAGTTGAGCGAGTTCATGTGTAAGTGAGTATGTAAAACCTTTGTAAGTATAAAATTCCTGGTATGTAGCAAATAAGGAAATAAAGAGATCACCAATGGTTTGCAAGGCCATTGATATGTGTGAAGTGCAGTAGGAAGACTCAAACCTAGCAGATTTTTGCGTCGGGTACCAAGTCACCCCGAGGTCCGTACTGTTGGGCCTGGGGCTGGGCTCGCTACACCCAGATAGATCTACCGCTAAAGACCCTCGGTCCTACAATGAGGATTAATGGCCTCCAGTTCCCGCCTACCCACTCACATGATCTAAGTAGTAACCTTCCTTACGCTAATCATACCATGTAAGTAAAAGTTCGTAATCATAGTAACATGTATTTCACCCCCGCAGTTTAAAAACTGAAAACAGTTAAGAGAAAAAGGGGGACATGAACTCACCGAAGTGCGTCTCGAAATAGTCCGTCCCAAAATAACCTGCTGCGTGACGACCTACACGTACTAACTTCTATTAGACGGACGGTCGTGCCTTGGCTTAAGGTTTAACGTTTTTGGGAAATAGTTAGGCAACTATTTCGTATTTACACTTCTTAATTATTTAATAGTTATATACCTTCCCAAGGATGGGGGTTTTAATACATGTGCGTTTTGTAAATCCAAAATATATTATTAAGTCTCACTTAATAAAATATATTTTATTCATTCGTCTATAATATTCTATCTCCAAAATATACATATTTTTCCCAAAAATGTTATATTTTATTCCATACGATTTCCAAAATAACACTTTTATCAAAACACGCATTTAAGAGTATTTTTCCGGTAATACATAAGTTACATCTAAAATTCGGGTGGTAATAATAATACCGGTGTAACTTAAATATTTATTTGTGAAGGCGTTGGTATTATTTTGGAGTCGTTACTTCATGATATTTTCCAGGTTATATTATTTTTACTCTAAAAATAATATATAGTTCACAAAATAATCATAAAATCACACAAGCGTTTTACTATGAAATATATATTCTCAATATATATTTAACAAGTTTCATTTACGAAAATCCACCTCCGACACTTGGAAATTTTGTAATAAAAATCATGGCGAAGTTTGTTTGGAAAACAAGTCAAAAATATATTTATAAACACTTGTCACCAAAAATATTCTAACTGTTATTTTCTGGAAAAAATTCGCCAGAGTTTCCTCTGTAACTGGAGGTGGCCACGCTTACTAGCGTATCATTTTCTTTTCAAAATTCAATCAACAACTTTTCAACCATCAATATTCAATATTCAAACATCAACTAGTCAAAAATAAGTATAGATTGCAAACACATGAACTTGTAAGTCGTATAACATTATGTAGTAACCTTCCAACGTTTTTTTTATTAGACCTTTCTATCTTTTAAAAATAAAATCAGTTTCTGGAAAACTTTATTTTTAAAGAATATGCAATTTTACAACTTCTTAGTCAAAATTACGAAACTATTCCTTTGTTAAATCCTTTTGTCACACAAGTGTTTACACACTTGTTTGCTCCAAAAATGCTTTTAGTTCATGAAAGATCCGGCTTTTAAACAAGGTTTGCATCTTAAACTTGGTACTTTGAAAATATCACTTGTAGATCTTTAGATCTACTATTTTAAAACTTTATTTTACAAGAAAAATCACTTTTACACAAGTTCATGTTCATGTGTGGAAGGGTTCATCATCTTGCTACTTTTACACTTAACATATGGCTAGTTCATGTTCCATGAACATGATCTAGCATGGTTAGATGATGATCCGTTCCACTACTAGCCACTAACAACATAAAATAATCACAACAAAACAAGATTCATGAGTTTTACACCATTATTTTCTCTTTAACCACCATGTTCATCTTTCTAGCAAGACTTTTAGTTTGTTTTCGCATGTTCATGAATTTTATCCGTTAAACTTCTTATTAACCACTTTAAACAAGATCAAGAGGGTGTTTAGAATCACTTACAACTAGCTCAAGGCTAGGGAAGATTCAAGGCGAAAACAAGGTGGTTAATAGCGATGTAGAGAGGTCCTTGTGATTCCGTAAGCACCGGGTCTCCTCGTATGAGCTCTAACACACTTGTATGTATGTGGTTTGGCAAGATCAAAGTTTGAAAGTGAGGGTGGGTGTGGGTGAGCTCTCGGCCGAGAGTGATGAGAGGAGAGGGAGAGTTGCAATTTTTGTTGATGGGTTTGTGAATGAAATGGTTGATCTAGTGGTTATACATATAATCCATTTAGAGATATTCACCATGGTGTATTATGTTTAGTAGATATTAGACAAAGCAAATAAAATAATCATAAATTGTAAGGGTGTGTCCCCTACATGGGACCGATCGGTTATAAGGGGGGAGGGCATTTGGTTTGATTTCAACTAGATGGTTAGTGTCTAGTTATGTTAATTATGAGATAAATTAAGTTACTAGTGTGTAGTGTTTTGTAACGGGTGTTAGGGTATTCGGGGACCCTAACTAGCTCAGAAAAGGAAAAACAGTCTCATAGACAATATTTTTATGTTCCGGGTAAAGTCCGGTTGTTCGGTTGGATATTAATCCGTTAAAGTGCTAAATAAGCATTTAAAGTGTCGTTAATATTTGTTTTAGTGACACAATGAATTCCTGACACTTTGGAAAGTGTCTAGTATTATTTCCCCATGTTTTTGCACTTTACTAGTTAGCTTAAATGCTGAATTTTTGCATTAAAGTGCAGAATTTTGTACTTAAAGCATGTTTTAGGCACATCCAGTCACTATAACTATCACCTAGTGACGCAGTTTAACAATCCTCACCTCCCTACACTCCCTACTGGTGTAGTAAACTATTCCCGGCTCATACTGGCCTCAGAGACAGTGTCTGTCTTATGCTGGCTATGTCAGCATGTTTACTGGGTTATCCGTATAGTGTGCTACTGTGCTTTTGTGCATCAAGTTTGTCACTATAGTTCTGTGTAAATAATGGAGTAACAACAATAAAGTATGATGCATGTATGTGTATGTATCAGCATTCAAGTAGCAGTTTAACCACAGTTGTAAGCAAGCACAGTAATTAAGCATTAATTAAATATTAATTAATTCGTACGGATACCTGGTTTGGTGAGGGATGTCACATTCTCCCCCCGTTAAATAAATTTCGTCCCGAAATTTAGGCTCTGCTTCTAGCTGCAGGGGTCTTGGGAAATAAATAGGGGTATTTCTCTTTCATACGATCCTCACGTTCCCACGTGAATTCAGGTCCATGCCTAGCATTCCAACGAACTTTGACGAGTTTGACACTGCTCCTGCGAGTTTTGTTAATTTTTCCAATCCGTGACCTTAATAGGTTCTTCAGTGAAGTGGAGCGTGTCGTCGATATGAACTTCGTCAGCAGGAATGATCACTGTCTCTTGTGTTGGACTCTTTCTCAAATTTGATACATGGAATGTATCATGAACACCATTGAGTTCAGCAGGTAAGTCCAACTTGTAGGCTACAAGCCCAATCCTTTGCAGGATTCTGAAAGGGCCAATGTATCGCGGATTCAACTTTCCACGCTTTCCGAAGCGTGCCACACCCTTCCAGGGTGAAACCTTCAATAAAATTATATCCCCAACTTGAAATTCCAAAGGTTTCCGCTTTGGATCTGCATAGGCTTTCTGTCTTTCGCGAGCCTCCTCGATGCGCTTTCGAATCTGCGCAATCTTGTCCGTTGTCTCTTGGACTATTTCGGGACCAACAAGCTGCCTATCACCTGCATCAGCCCAGCATAGTGGTGATCGACACTTGCGTCCGTAAAGAGCTTCAAATGGCGCGGCTCCAATACTTGTGTGGTAGCTGTTGTTGTACGAAAATTCGACCAAAGGTAAATGTTTATCCCAGCTACCACCCAAATCCATTACACATGCTCTCAGCATATCCTCCAAAGTCTGAATAGTTCGTTCAGTTTGGCCATCAGTTTGCGGATGAAATGTAGTGCTCAGGTTCAACTGTGAGCCGAAAGCTTCTTGGAAGGATTGCCAAATCCTTGATATGAAACGTCAATCTCTATCAGAGATGATCGAGAGAGGTACTCCATGACGTGCGACGATCTCTCTCATGTATATTTCTGCCAGTTTACTCGTGTTGTCCTTTTCTTTGATTGGTAAGAAATGTGCGGACTTTGTTAGGCGGTCAACTATCACCCAAATCATATCATGGCCTCTGGGCGTCTTGGGCAGTTTCGTTATGAAATCCATTGAGATTTGTTCCCATTTCCACTTGGGAATTTCAGGTTGCTGCAGGAGTCCTGAAGGCTTCTGGTATTCAGCTTTCACTTTGGCGCACGTCAAACACTTGCTAACATAAACAGCAACATCGCCTTTCATCCTAGGCCACCAATAATAATCCGTAATATCTTGGTACATCTTATCCGCACCGGGATGAATTGAGTACCGTGATTTGTGAGCTTCATCAAAGATAATCTTTCTCAAACCACCAAACAGAGGAACCCAAATCCGTTTCATGAAACATAACGTTCCTTCCTCGTTTGGCACTAATTGCTTCTCCATCCCACGGAGATATTCTTCTTCAATATTCCTTTTTTCAAAGCTTCTCTCTGCGCAGCACGAATGCGTAGAGAGATATCTGTCTGGACAATCATCTGCAAAGCCCTAACCCTTATGGGCTTGATCCTTTTCTTTTTGACTCAGGGCATCAGCGACCACATTCGCTTTCCCTGGATGATACTTGATCTCCCAGTCGTAATCGTTCAATAATTCGACCCAACGTCTTTGTCTCATATTCAGCTTTTTCTGGTCGAATATGTGCTGCAGACTCTTATGATCCGTAAAGATCGTACACTTTGTACCATACAAATAATGTCTCCAGATTTTCAGCGCAAATACCACTGCGCCTAGCTCTAGATCATGCGTGGTATAGTTCTTTTCATGAACTTTCAATTGGCGCAAAGCGTAAGCTATAACTTTCTGACGTTGCATCAACACGCAACCCAATCCTTGATGCGAGGCGTCACAGTATACCACGAAATCATCAGTTCCTTCTAGTAGCGCTAAGATCGGCGCATTGCAAAGCTTGTCTTTCAGTAACTGGAATGCTTCTTCCTGTTTGATTCCCCAATCAAACTTCTTATCCTTCTGTGTGAGGAAGGTCAATGGTTGAGCGATCTTTGAAAAATCCTCAATAAATCTTCGATAGTAGCCAGCCAAACCTAAGAACTGGCGAATCTCGGTCGGCGTTTTCGGAGTCTCCTAGCTCTTTATCGCCTCGATCTTTGTGGGATCAACATGGATTACATTTTCATTAACCACGTGTCCAAGAAACTGGACTTCCCGTAGCCAAAACTCGCACTTTGAGAATTTGGCATACAACTTTCCCTTTTTCAGCAATTCCAAAATAGCTCTTAGATGTTGTTCGTGTTCATTCTTCATCTTTGAATAGATCAAGATATCGTCTATGAACACAATCACAAACTTGTCCAGGTACGGCTTAGACACTCGGTTCATCAAGTCCATAAAAACAGCTGGCGCGTTTGTCAATCCAAACGGCATCACCAAAAACTCGTAGTGTCCATAGCGAGTTCTAAAAGCGGTTCTAGGAATACTTTCCTCTTGTATTCTCAGCTGATGGTAACCAGATCGTAAATCGATCTTCGAGTAGTAGCTTGAACCTTGCACTTGGTCGAATATGTCATTGATTCTCGGCAAAGGGTATCTGTTCTTGATAGTTAACTTGTTCAACTCCCGGTAGTCAATGCACATACGGAAACTACCGTCTTTATTTTTAACTAACAGAACCAGAGCTCCCCAAGGTGAGAAGCTTGGTCTGATGAATCCTTTGTCCAATAGCTCCTGGAGTTGTGTCGACAACTCCTGCATCTCTGACGGCGCAAGTCTGTAGGGTGCCTTGGCTACAGGCGCGGCACCTGGAACCAAGTCAATGTGAAACTCGACTTGCCTTTGAGGCGGTAATCCTGGAAAGTCTTCTGGAAAGACCTCTGGATATTCCTTGACGACTGGAATGTCATCAATCTTTGGCTCAGCAGCTTTCTTGTCCACGATGTGTGCTAAGAATGCAACACATCCCTTCCGTAAACACTTTCTAGCTTTCAGGCAGCCAATAATTCTCAGCGGCGTATCATGCTTCTCTCCGTGCACTATGATTGTTTCTTCATCCGTCAACGGGATGCGGATGGTCTTCTCATGGCAAACAATCTCGGCCTTGTTACTCGATAGCCAATCCATTCCTACTACCACATCAAAGCTTCCCAACTCGACAGGTAGTATGTCTAGCGTAAACTCGTGCCCTCCTAACTCAATCACATATCCTCGGACAACTTCACTGGTCTCAACTAGTTTCCCATTTGCTAATTCGATGGAGTACGGAACATCTAACTTACTAGGTGTCAATCCAAGAATATTCTTAAATTCTAATGACACGAAGCTATAATCCGCACCAGTATCAAACAAAACGGATGCAAAGCGTTGGTTTATAGGGAACGTACCAGTAACAACGTTCGGATCTTGGCGTGCTTCCCTTGCGCCAATGTTAAAGACTCTTCCGCGGGCTTGATTCAATCCTGGGCAGTTCCTCTTAAAATGCCCAATGTCGCCACAGTTAAAACAACCCAATCTTTGACCATTACCTCCTTCGTTCCCCGCTTGATTGTTGTTTTGATTTCGATTCGCGTCCCCAGCTTGATTTGCATTGTTGCCTCGGTTTCCATTTCCTTCATTGTTTCCTTGCACACGATTTCCATTGCCACCTCGATTATTGTTCCGATTACCAAAACCTCCTTGGCCTCCCCGGCCTGCACTAGCCCAACAGTTATCCTTCAGGTGGCCAACTTTTCCACAAGCTTCACATACTTTTGGCCCACACCGGCCAGAATGATGACACTGGCAGGTGTTACACTTGGGATGCGTTCCCATATATCCTTTTCCCTTCTTTCCAACACCGGTTGCAGCTTGGGCCGGTGCGCTTGATTCTCCTTTCTTACCAACATTGCTAGTTCCCTGCTTGAAGTTCGAGAATTTCCTCTTATTCTCACCAGATGACTCTACGTGAGTCTCTTTCTTCTTTGGCTCAACATTCGAAAACTTATTCAAGCGGATGGATTCCTCAGTAAGAGACACGCTCAGATCGATAGCCTCTGTGATTGTTGCAGGCTTGGAAGTAGTGACCATACTCATGATCTGTGGAGCTAAACCCCAGATAAAGCGCTCGATTCGCTTGAATTCCGGTGTAACCATATAAGGTACCACGTGAGACAGGTCGTGGAATCTCTGAACATATTCCGCGATTTTGGGACCGTCCATCCTCAAATGCCAAAACTCGGTCTCCAACCTTTGTATCTCAGCACGAGACCAATACTTCCTTCGCATCAATTCTTTTAACTCAGGCCAGCTCAACGCGTAAGCAGCGGCTTCACCAAGAGTTTGCACTTGTAAGTTCCACCAGGACAGGGCTCCGTCCAAAAATAGCCCAGAAATGTAAGTCACTTGTTGGTCTGGAGCGCACTTGCTCATTCGGAGAACAGAGTCTGTTTTCTCGGCCCATCTTACAAAAGCAACAGCACCTCCGGTGCCGTCAAAGTTCACAGGCTTGCAGTCTAGAAACTGCTTGTAAGTGCACCCTGCACATACGTATAGAATATACAAATGGCATTAGCGGACGTGCTATAAATATCCAAATGTATTGTAATATGTCTAAACCAACTTGACATTACCATGAGGCGGATTGTTGTTGCCGTTGTTGCTTGAATGGCTCCCGCTCGTTCCTCATTGTGAGGCTGCATACTGCGCAATGGCGGCAGCAATGATTCCTTGAAGTTCTGCCTCGTTGGCAGGCATACGCGTCTCACGTCTTGGTGGCATCTTCTAAAAGATGGTTCACGTTGGTCAGGTCATAGTAAGTAAAGTGTACGTATGTATTCAACAATATCAACACATAACATCTCATGTTATAAATAAATCAGCCACATAACATCTCATGTTATAGAACATAAACAATCAATAATCAACCCAACATATAATGAGAATACTGCGATTGTGCTGTCATAAATCAAGAGCACAATGTAAGGTTTACAAGTACATAACTGTATCGTACATCATCAGTGACTAAGGGCCACATCGCCCTAGTACAAACTATCTAGTCAGTGACAACAGCAACAAATATACAACTCATCAAAAGTCATAACTCCCAAAATGTGGTCTCCAAAAGCTGTGTAGTCTGCACAATCACAGTCGTCTCACCAAAAGTCTACCTGTGTCGTACAAAAAGGCCTAAGCTGATGACGGTGGAGGAGGGGGAAAACGAGAAAAGAGTAAACGTCACATATGAAGCCAGTCCTCCTCCATAGCATGAAAAGCGCGCAATAAGTATGCTACCTGCTGCTCGGGAGTCCAAAAACGAGCGGCAGAGTCAGGTGAAAGTGGACGCAGAGGGTGTAATACTGCAGGTGGGGTCTGGCACTGGCACGGGAGTCGCTGAGCTCTCTCCAGCTCCTGTACGCGACGGGTCAGCGCCTCCTGCTGTATCATGAATGATGTGAGAACATCCACCGTAGAATACCCCACGTGGTATGGGTGATACGGATCCGTCGGCGACATAATGGGGGGCGTGGTCCAGAGGAATGGCTCACTAGATGGAGCGAAGGATGGTACAGTAAATGGTGCAACAGTGGGGACAACAGTGGGATGAGCAACCTGACGTACAAACTGATCTCCTCCTGACACAAAAGGTGTATGACCAAACGGATGACGTGACGAACCCTCCCCAGGACGTGGCAGAGGAATGTCCTGGAGGTAAGTGATCGGGAGATCTGTGCGGTGAGCATCTGTGGTGTGTGGGGGAATCAAGGGAACATCAATGGAAGCTGAAACAGGGGCTGAAATGGGGGCTACAGGTGGTGTAACAGGGAACACGAAAGGTGGGTAATCATCGTCATCATCTATCTACCCATTGTGGGTGTGAGCGTATCGTGGATCAATATGGGTCGCAAAAGGTGCACGGTCGATCATCACCGGCATAGGATCAGGAAGTGGTGCGACAACAGGATCCTCTAACAAAAGTGGAGCATCAACAGGAGCGTCAGCAATATGATCATCCACCAACTGTGGGACAACAACAGGATGATCGTCAACAGGTACATCATTAACCAAAGGAGCAACAACAGGTGCATCGGCATGAACAGGGTCATGCTCAAATGCGGGGTTAGGAGCAACGCCTGGCTCAGGGGCCACAACCGGCTCCAGATCAACAAACTCCATCTCAAAATCAGCTGGATCAGCAAACATAGGGTCGACAGGGGCTACAGGATCCTCCAAGTGCTGGTCTAAGTGTACGAACTCAATGTCCTGGTCTGGATCAAAGCCAGGTGGAAAAATAGGGTCTGAATCATCATCAACATCATGATCAAACTCAAAGTCATGTGCGGGTGCAACTGATGACGCCATGTCAGGGTCGGCGTCGTGTGAGTGGTGCTGCACTCCCTGTGTGTGCGAAAGTACGGATGCCACAGACTCAAATGAGTCTAGGACAGGTGAATGAGCATGAGCCTCCTTTGCAGGAGCATCAGCAAACAGTAGGATATCCCCGGCAGCAATATGGGCCTCGCCCTCAAGTGGGTCCTCCTCAAATAAATCGACATCATCGTCAGAAACATCAACAAGTGGCATATCAACAACCGGATAAGCAGCAAGGGGTATAGGAGCAGGGATCACCACGAGTGGTAAATCCCCAGTGAGATGGCCATCAGCAGGCTCGGCTATGACATCAGGCAGCGCAAAGGGCTGAAAGTCGTCATCATCTGTGCTGGTAGTATCGGAAGTGTACACCTCGTGCTCCGATGAAACTATGTCATCTGATACTATCGCCATAGGGTCCAGAGTATCGGAAACTCCAGTGTCTGATGAAGAAGGCATGATGTCTGTAATACAAACACACATACGTACAAACAATCAATCATATAATCATATAAACATGTTAGTCAGCAATAAGCAAACAAGTAATCATCCTAGTCTACCCTAGACTATCTTCTCAGTCTCCCCGACTGAACTTCCTAGTCTCTCAGACTACTCTCTCAGACTGATCCTCCTAGTCCCACTAGACTACTCCCTCAGCCTCTCAGACTGAGCCTCCTAGTCCCACTAGACTACTCCCTCAGCCTCTCAGACTGAGCCTCCTAGTCCCACTAGACTACTCCCTCAGCCTCTCAGACTGAGCCTTAACTAACAAATAAAATGTGCTCACTCTTTTGTTTGGGAAAATGTTTTGTGACCTGGATCTGGACGTTTAGTGTATGCAATGTAAAAATGTTTTCGTGAGAGCCCTAGTGATCATAGTCTAGACTCGAGAAGGAATCCTAGTTCGCTATGATCAATGCTCTGATACCAAGCTGTCACACCCTGGCTTTGCGGAAGCGTGGGTTTATTATGGTGTGACTTCTTAATACCATAGCTTAATCACAACAAAGCTATATGAAAATAAAACCATGAAGATCATTGATGTCTGTCGTTAGTGACATGCAAAAACCGAAATAAACTAGTAGCTAGAGTAAGTCGGATATCGAACCAAAGGAGGATTGTGGAAAGTGTCGAATGAAAAGTATTAATTAATTACTACTGAATTGGAAAATCGGTGTGATTGGTTATAAGAATTATCTAAATTAATGAATAAAATTGAGAAAAAGATTGAGTTGTATTAAACAAGGATAAGGAAAGGTGATCACTCCGGGATTCAGATTGTGTGATTAACTAATAACTTAGCTGATTGTCATATTGGATACTATTGGTTAAACGATATAATTATCAACTATTCATGCAATGAATAATTATTCAACCAACAAAGTATAATCGGATTTAAACGTATTTATGTCTCTGCCTATCACACAGGATTCGTTTGTCAAACGAATTATAAAAACGCAAGTAAAGACCGTCTGTCACACGGTTACAATCCGAACTCAATACATAAAACAATAAACCAAATCAATAGTGTCTTACACAATCATTCATCCGAAGTGTCCATGAGAGATTTAGCCGCTCATGATGGTGGGATGATCTTCGCGTGCTTGAACCACGGTTGAAAGCATCTCCTGATCTGTTCGATGTGTGCGGCCTCCCCCTTCCTGCCGTCGATATGATGATATTCATATATTGGATTCCCTTTGACTTTAGATGTTGCCTCCCTATCGGCCCATATGTGATTTCTTTTGAGCATAAGTCCACGTGATTCTTATCATATCGGCCCACATATGATGATCCATATCCAATATGTCGGCCCACTCCCTCTATAATCACGTGAATATGGGCTGCTCCCTTGACTTTTCGTGACTAATAATAAATCCCAAACAAAACCCTCTCATGTCACGTGATCTTTTAATGATGATGATGTGTGATTTGATGTTGGTTGTTGACTTGTGGACTAACCCTCCTGAGCCTTCACGTGTGTGTATGATGTATGATGTTGCATGTTATGTGAATTAAGAATTCCTCTCAATTTGTTCCAACATGTGCCGCCAAAAGTCCCTCCAAATAAATGAACAAGTTTAAGTATTTCGTAGCCACGGTTATCAACCGTAAGTTACGCTCGGAGGTTTCTGTTTCTTGTTCCATTTTTTAGCCGCACATAAGCTATGTTCCATTCCTTTGTTACTTTTTAACTTCCAATAAATAACACACAAGCCTTCAATTTCATTCACTTCCGTAATCTTGTGCTTCGAAGTTGTTTTATCACCCACAACAAGTCCCGGTTAACAAAATTCACTCGGTTGTTATCCCCGGCTGTTCCACTTCATCACCAAACATCATAACTTCACCGAATTACGCGATTAACCTGTAACATCACAAACATTCATAGTTAACACATTCAACGCACATTATCACTTAAACGACGATAATTCACACAAAATACGTACGTTAACACTCGGGTTTCACACTCTCCATCAATCATCCGTTGATTTAAGTTTGAAAAGTAAATTACGACAACATTGTTTAAAGTTGACACATGCAACGAGTTACAACCCAACAAAATAAAAACATTGTTCATACGACATAACCACCAACATAAAGTAAACACCGTTTAAGACTTGCGACTCGTCCAGGTAAAAGTCACAATCCCTAAACGTGGATGACCTCATAACTCTTACGCAGCGTGAAAACGTAGCATACTTCGCCAGATCCCTAATTCCCTGAAATACATGTAAGTTGGAAAAATCAACATAAAGTTGAGCGAGTTCATGTGTAAGTGAGTATGTAAAACCTTTGTAAGTATAAAATTCCTGGTATGTAGCAAATAAGGAAATAAAGAGATCACCAATGGTTTGCAAGGCCATTGATATGTGTGAAGTGCAGTAGAAAGACTCAAACCTAGCAGATTTTTGCGTCGGGTACCAAGTCACCCCGAGGTCCGTACTGTTGGGCCTGGGGCTGGGCTCGCTACACCCAGATAGATCTACCGCTAAAGACCCTCGGTCCTACAATGAGGATTAATGGCCTCTAGTTCCCGCCTACCCACTCACATGATCTAAGTAGTAACCCTCCTTACGCTAATCATACCATGTAAGTAAAAGTTCGTAATCATAGTAACATGTATTTCACCCCCGCAGTTTAAAAACTGAAAACAGTTAAGAGAAAAAGGGGGACATGAACTCACCGAAGTGCGTCTCGAAATAGTCCGTCCCAAAATAACCTGCTGCGTGACGACCTACACGTACTAACTTCTATTAGACGGACGGCCGTGCCTTGGCTTAAGGTTTAACGTTTTTGGGAAATAGTTAGGCAACTATTTCGTATTTACACTTCTTAATTATTTAATAGTTATATACCTTCCCAAGGATGGGGGTTTTAATACATGTGCGTTTTGTAAATCCAAAATATATTATTAAGTCTCACTTAATAAAATATATTTTATTCATTCGTCTATAATATTCTATCTCCAAAATAATATTTTTATCAAAACACGCATTTAAGAGTATTTTTCCGGTAATACATAAGTTACATTATTTTTACTCTAAAAATAATATATAGTTCACAAAATAATCATAAAATCACACAAGCGTTTTACTATGAAATATATATTCTCAATATATATTTAACAAGTTTCATTTACGAAAATCCACCTCCGACACTTGGAAATTTTGTAATAAAAATCATGGCGAAGTTTGTTTGGAAAACAAGTCAAAAATATATTTATAAACACTTGTCACCAAAAATATTCTAAGTGTTATTTTCTGGAAAAAATTCGCCAGAGTTTCCTCTGTAACTGGAGGTGGCCACGCTTACTAGCGTATCATTTTCTTTTCAAAATTCAATCAACAACTTTTCAACCATCAATATTCAATATTCAAACATCAACTAGTCAAAAATAAATATAGATTGCAAACACATGAACTTGTAAGTCGTATAACATTGTGTAGAAACCTTCCAACGTATTTTTTATTAAACCTTTCTATCTTTTAAAAATAAAATCAGTTTCTGGATTTTATTTTTAAAGAATATGCAATTTTACAACTTCTTAGTCAAAATTACGAAGCTATTCCTTTGTTAAATCCTTTTGTCACACAAGTGTTTACACACTTGTTTGCTCACAAAAATGCTTTTAGTTCATGAAAGATCCGGCTTTTAAACAAGGTTTGCATCTTACACTTGGTTCTTCGAAAATACCACTTGTAGATCTTTAGATCTACTAGTTTAAAACTTTATTTTACAAGAAAAATCACTTTTACACAAGTTCATGTTCATGTGTGGAAGGGTTCATCATCTTGCTACTTTTACACTTAACATATGGCTAGTTCATGTTCCATGAACATGATCTAGCGTGGTTAGATGATGATCCGTTCCACTACTAGCCACTAACAACATAAAATAATCACAACAAAACAAGATTCATGAGTTTTACACCATTATTTTCTCTTTAACCACCATGTTCATCTTTCTAGCAAGACTTTTAGTTTTGTTTTCGCATGTTCATGAATTTTATCCGTTAAACTTCTTATTAACACTTTAAACAAAATCAATAGGGTGTTTAGAATCACTTACAACTAGCTCAAGGCTAGGGAAGATTCAAGGCGAAAACAAGGTGGTTAATAGCGATGTAGAGAGGTCCTTGTGATTCCGTAAGCACCGGGTCTCCTCGTATGAGCTCTAACACACTTGTATGTATGTGGTTTGGCAAGATCAAAGTTTGAAAGTGAGGGTGGGTGTGGGTGAGCTCTCGGCCGAGAGTGATGAGATGAGAGGGATAGTTGCAATTTTTGTTGATGGGTTTGTGAATGAAATGGTTGATCTAGTGGTGATACATATAATCCATTTAGAGATATTAACCATGGTGTATTATGTTTAGTAGATATTAGACAAAGCAAATAAAATAATCATAAATTGTAATGGTGTGTCCCCTACATGGGACCGATCGGTTATAAGGGGGGGAGGGCATTTGGTTTGATTTCAACTAGATGGTTAGTGTCTAGTTATGTTAATTATGAGATTAAATTAAGTTACTAGTGTGTAGTGTTTTGTAACGGGTGTTAGGGTATTCGGGGACCCTAACTGGCTCAGAAAAGGAAAAACAGTGTCATAGACAATATTTTTATGTTCCGGGTAAAGTCCGGTTGTTCGGTTGGATATTAATCCGTTAAAGTGCTAAATAAGCATTTAAAGTGTCGTTAATATTTGTTTTAGTGACACAATGAATTCCTGACACTTTGGAAAGTGTCTAGTATTATTTCCCCATGTTTTTGCACTTTACTAGTTAGCTTAAATGCTGAATTTTTGCATTAAAGTGCAGAATTTTGTACTTAAAGCATGTTTTAGGCACATCCAGTCACTATAACTATCACCTAGAGACGCAGTTTAAAAATCCTCACCTCCCTACACTCCCTACTGGTGTAGTAAACTATTTCCGGCTTATACTGGCCTCAGAGACAGTGTCTGTCTGATGCTGGCTATGTCAGCATGTTTACTGGGTTATCCGTATAGTGTGCTACTGTGCTTTTGTGCATCAAGTTTGTCACTATAGTTCTGTGTAAATAATGGAGTGACAGCAATAAAGTATGATGCATGTATGTGTATGTATCAGCATTCAAGTAGCAGTTTAACCACAGTTGTAAGCAAGCACAGTAATTAAGCATTAATTAATTCGTACGGATACCTGGTTTGGTGAGGGTTGTCACAACACATGTGTAAAAATTTAATAAGAGTGATTTTGAGAGGAGAAATGAATTATTTGATGTTGTAAATTCCTTTTTTGATGTTGTATTTTAATTACAATAAGGTTTGTATTAAAACAAAATGGTTTTGATTGGTTTTCTCATTCGTTTTCATGATTCTCGCAATATTTAGCGTTCTTAAGATAACCCTCCCATATATATGGGAAGGTTCTATGGAGAACACTAAATATTGCGACAACATGCAGAACAAAATGCATCACTCATTTTTTCAATCATAAAAACCTAAAAAGTAAATGAAAATGTTATAAATGTTATATTTATTGTTTCTTACACTAGAATTCAAAACAAAAAATGAAAAATGTTCAGTTTTTATATAACCTACACATATGTAGGTTTAATTACCTACATGTATGTATGCTATGTGTAGGTAAAAATGTATGGTTTTTTTATATATATGTATATAATACACATATGAATGTAAAAAACATAAATTTAAAAAAAAATTAACTTTAAATCCCAAAATTTAATGATTTAGAGTTGTTCTTCTTGTTCTTGCAATAATTAGTGTTCTGTAATGTCGCAACCCCCGACCCCTGCCCCGGGAGGCGGGCGGGCGCGGCCTACTCAGAGCTGGTGGTATCGGTGTTTATTAATTTGGCAGCGGAAATTTCATCAAGACCGTAGTTAGGAAATATTTTGTTAGAGTAAAACACCACATTTTATAATTAATAAATATATGGGGAAAACCCCAAGTTTCCATTACAACATGTTTTTAGGGATAAACCCTAATTTATTGAAATAAAACTTCTTATTTATTTAGTTAACTTTTACAACAACTTTTCCAAGTCTTCAGTGCTCTCCAGCTGGCTTCTAATTAGCTTTCACATTTTGTTACCAGAAAGGCGTTTAAAAACATTTTATCAACAACAAATATTGGCGAGTGAATCCCAGTTTATTCAAAACAAGTTTTATCATTTTACAGCATTGAGGGCAGTCCAGCAATTTCATTTGTTTATATCTACTTTAATTACCATCCACGGTACTGTCAATCCTGACTTGTGTCATGCTACTACTCATAGTGTAGTAACAAGTAATGTATACAAAACACCAACATACTGACGATAATTGTAGAATCACAAATACTCAATCACTGTTAAATATAATTTAAAACAATTGAGGTTTTGTAAAAACACTTTATGAAAAGAGGAATCACTCACATTGCTATTTTAGGTATTTCCTTGTGACTTCCTGGTTATAATCTATATTATATTATAATGCATGAGGGAGGGGTATTTTAAGATACCCAAAAAATAAGAACTTTTCCCCCACTTTATTTATAGAAAGACCCCTAAAATGAGGGTAGTTTAGTCTTTTAAATACTATTTATTTTTTAGCCCCTAAACTTATTACACTTAAATCCCTAAGGTTTTAACAAAATTATAGATAATTAGTTATAATTCACCCATCCATAACAAACTTATAATTTTTCACGTATTCTTGACATATCTTATAAACTATACTGTTTAAAAAAAATCCAAAGATATCATGACGACCTACACATTTTTGTCGACGTTTCGATAGTTGTCTTGTTCAATATCGACGCACGGATTAAAAGGTACAAGTCGATAATGCTTTAATGTATAAGTAATTAATACTTGTGATCTAATGCGTCTAAACTACAAAGATGTGTCCATCTATGCAAACAAAAACAAAAAAAAATTAAAGTACCGTACATAAAATGAAGATATTATGTGTCATATTTTATTTTATTAAAACTGCCTAATATCTGTACTTAGATATATCTTATAAAAACTTAAAACTAACTACAACAAACTTCCTAAATAAAGGAGTGGAAAATCTAAAATTAAACCCTAATGCACTTCTATAGTTACTACTATAAATACATAGCAGGACACCCCTATATCTATTGCTAAACAAAGTTAAAAATGGATCCAGTTCTGAATTCAGTTGTTGCAAAAAAAACAAGCATGCGAGATTGAAAATTCTAAGGTCAGTTCTGTTATATCGCAATAGTGAATAATTGTATTCTTTTATTTACTTTTATGTGAATGTTAACTTATTTGATTTTTCAGATTCAGTTGCATAATGAACATGCTAATTTAAGCAACCCATTTGTGAAAAAAGCTTCTAAGGTATTGATTTTGCTGGTTTTAAGTATTATTACATGTGTGTTTTATTGCAGGATGATGGTGATAAAAGTGTTGATATTATTTCTTATGGTGCAATGTTTAGTCCATACAAGTCTAATCTTCAACGTGAATTTAGTGAAGATGTAATTTTAAGGTTTATTTAGTCTTTTTTTTAACTTTTGTATTCAATTTTTTTTCCTTTTTAAGGATCGAAAGTTTGAGACTCAAAGGAAGAGATCCAAGAGACTATCTGATTGGAAATGGAGTGAGGTTATTAATTTAGATGATTCTGAGAACAATGACAACAAAGAGGAATTAGAAGATACTGTCGATTCAAACACAAACCAGAAAACCCGATTAAAAATATCTCGAGTGTCAATTCAGAAGCGGAACATATTTCATGCAGTCTAATATGAAATCTATCAAGTATTTTTATGTTTTTTTTTCATTTTCAGCTGTTATGTTTGATCTAGACGTATGAATAAAGTTTATTTTATATTTGAACTTTATTTTTTGTGTTAATATAATGCAGTTATTGACCATATTAATAAAGTTCAAAATAAAGTTAGTATCCTAATTTACAAGTCAGCTAAACTTATATAAATTAATATCCTAAAGTTGAAATAAATAGATATTGCAGTTAGATATAGTCAAGCTGAAATTATAAAATATTGCAGTTATTATTGGATATTAATCTAATAATTTATACTTATAAATTAAAAAATAATAAAGTAATAAACTTTAATGCTAAACAAAAAAAACTGAACTTACTATGATATAAAGTTAACAAAGATATAAACTCTTAACATTCTATTTTTTACAAAAACTGTTTTTAAAATTTTATAAAAATATAAATTTTTTATATATATAAAAACGAAATTTAACAATTAAAGTTAAAGGTGTAAAACGTACTTACGAGTCAACTACTATTTTTTATTTTTATAAAAACAAAAATTTTAAACTTAAAGTTTATTGGATGACTACCATGTAGATATTTAAAAAAAGTAATGAACTTTAAAGAATAAAATTATAAACTTTATCATTTAACCAACAAAATAAATTACTTTACAACTATAACAACTTATCTTTTATTTTTTGTCGTTTGATTATCATTTTTTTATAAAAAATGAAACTATACATGTGTAAAACAGTTTTTACTTTATTTATAAACAAAAAAATTTGTTTTTATAAAAAAAATAATTCTTTTATAAACATTTTTTGTAACAAGTAATATAAATAAAATACCCCAAAAATTTACAATCTTTACTAAATAAATACTAAACTGTGTTGTAAATTTTAGGGATTATAAGTTCAACTATATTGTTATAGATAATATTAGGCAGTTTCAAAAGAATTCTTTACCAACTTGACTAGATACATAGTAGATTGTGTTGCATATTTTTAGAGATTATAAGTTAAAAGTAGACTCATATAGATAAGATTAGTTAGGAACTAAAAATCTGAACTTAGTATGATATAAAGTTAATAAAGATATAAACTCTTAATATCATATTTTTTTATAAAAACATTTCTTTAAATTTTATAAAAAAATAATTTGTTATATGTAAAAAACCAAAAATTAACAATTTAAGTTAAAGCTCTAAAATGTACTTACGAGTCAAATACTATTTTTTATTTTATAAAAACAAAAATTTTAAACTTAAAGTTTATTGAATGAGTACTATGTGCATATTTAAAAAAAAGTTATTAACTTTAAAGAATAAAATTGTACTTTATAATTTAACCAATAAAATATACATACTTACAATTATAATAACCCAAAATTTACATTAGCTATACCCTCCCCGAGACAGAACTCCAACGACTGAGTCAGGCAGAGCCTCGACATGCATTACGGAGCACTAGATCGATCGGGCAGTGGATCTAATACGTAACTAGGGGTTATAATACTTACAACGAGGCAGAGCTTCGCTAATTAGGAGGATATTATACTCGATATTATATCTAATATTCAGAATTTTAGAAAGAGAGAGAGATCGATTGTGAGCGAATTGAAACTGAACGCCGTGTGTCACACCCCAACCGATGGCGGAAACATCGGGATAGGACGAAGTGTGTAAATTGCAAGAGACTTCATAACGCTATTTGTGTCAAGTATTTAATAATTACTTTTTACATTGTTTGAACAAGAAAGACCACAAGTTTGAAATAAATAATATATATAACAAGTATTCAAGTAAATAAATTTCATTTCATGATAATGGTTTATTACAAGATTGGAAACAAAATACAATAGGTTTGAAAGTAATTTACAATGCCACAAGTATTAAACTTTATATGCGTTTCTAGGCAATCCTACTAGATTCCTTGCATCATCAAAACCTGCAATACTTGTTAAAGCATAGTTCAATACAAAAAGTATTGGCGAGCATACAAGTTTGAGTATAAGTATAAAAATGTTTTAAATAGATTTTTCATGGCAATGACTAAGTACAAGCATATGAATTTAAACACGTAAGATTGCAAGTATAACACGTATGAACAAATATAGAGATTATTTGTATAAAAAAATTCTAGCATGTTGGTGTATTTGATTCACAGTACATGTATTGCATCCCAAAGGTAATAAAGCGTAAAAAGGGATCGAGTATGCTCACATTGGTTGCGTAGCGATTTCTTGTAATAACGCACGAGTAACGATTTGAGAAATCCAAGAGAACAAACGAACGGTTTATCCGGTTGAACTCGTCGGAAGGAGACGACGCCGTAACACCTGCAACGTCAACCAACGAGTTTGTCGGAGAATTTGACAAGAGAGGATACCACCGCCGCTTTGAGCGGCGGTGCTGCCACCATGTGCAGCCGTCGCCGTTGCTCCACCATTACCACCGTGTCACTAACCCATCGCCGCTTCTCTCTCTCCACCATTCTCCCTCCTTCTGCCGACACATTCTTCGCCGCTGATACCCACCCCTCTCCGCCGCTGATAGCCGCCGAAGACGAAGGGCTCCGGCAGCCGTCGCCGGTCATTCATCGAGGAGGGTGTTGTTTCCGGAAGAACCCAGTGGAGAAAGGAAGGAGACAAGTGTTTGTTTTAGGTAGCTGCTTAAGAAGGATGATGTTGAGAGGAATTAGGGTCTTGTATGTGCATATATGACTTAGTTGCAGAGGTAAGAAAAAAAGGCAGTGGGTGTTGTTGAGATTTGAATAGATTGTTAGGGTTTTCTAAGAGAATATGAAGGAGAAGAAATGAGGTCTAGAGGACGGCTGTAAAAAAAATAGAAGAGATGGTATTTTTGTTTTTAGGGTTTTGACCCTCATCACCAGTAATATATACTAGTTTAGTTTAATGGGCTTGGGCCCAAGGCCCACAAGCCCAGCCCCCGTGTTTTAGGTGGCCCGTTTTCCTATTCGGTTTTAACTACGAATAATGAAAAAAAAGAATACGGAAATACGAGGCGTTACAGTCTCCCCTCCTTTAGGAAATTTCGTCTTGAAATTTATTCAGAAGGAAGACTTGAAAGGGTTTTGGCAAACAGAAGAGGATTGTTTAAAATTTAGGGTTTGGAGTTTAAGACAACAGAAAATAGTTGAGGTATAAGGGTGAACGATTGACCTAATAAACGATTATGGGTATAAGGATAGCGTAAGTATCGGATAGACGAAAGTAGTGCTTAAGAATGAGGTCTCGTCGTGGATAATCGGATATAATGCGTTTGTGAGTTGTTTTAAGTTTGTATTAGGTCCAAAGGTCTGCGAAACACTGAATTTCTCATGGCACGTTTTACGAAAGTTTGGTAACATGGTGAAAATACTTATATATAGGAAGTACCAGCGGCGTATCCACCATGTTTTGACCACGTTACGTCCGTTTCGCTATTCGATGTCATGTTACGTTCCGTGTTAAGATACACAGTAGAACATACTATGGTTTTCATGCGTCTACCAATATAATCCCGTATGCATCCGTGATTATTTTGGTTTGTGCATGATCCGCATAGTTTGTACTAGTAGTGTGCGGGTTAGGGTATATTAACGTATTACGAGTGAGAATGATAACGTATAGTAATTTAAGTATGTAAGCATGATTGGTATTTAAGTATGAGAGAGGTCATAAGGTGTAAGTATATGTATGAGTATGATTAAATTATTTGAATAGTCCACATGAGATATTTTAGTTAACTAGATTAACGCATTACTGGCATGTGATCTCACTGGTCAAACCATCGTGTCCGCAAGTATGTATGTATGTATGAATGTATGAATGACTTAACATGACCGCAAGTCCATGCGGCGGGCGTTACTCCTATAGCGCTACACAAGCGCTATATATGTTAAGTTGTGGCCAGTGTTGTAAAAGTCGCTAGGCGGTCCCTAGTCGGCCGACTGGGGAGTTGGGAGTAATCGGAGTACTCGGGGAGTACGCGGACATGGTAAATATAAAGAAAATTAATTGTTATATATTATTTATGTGTTAAAATAAGCATAATTCATGTCAACTGAGTATAATTTAAAATGAAACATGTTTAAAGATCAAATATTCTGAATACAAGTCAGACTAGTCTGAGTACAAGGCCGAGTAGTCCGAGTACAAGGCCGAGTAGGCCGATTTTGACCGATTAAAAGTCAACAAACCACGTTGACCGCCTAGACCGACTAGGCCGAGTACGTCCGACTACGTCCGACTAGGCACCGAGTACTCCCGAATAATCCCGAGGCCGACTAATTGAGACCGCCTAGGAGGAAGTCGCCTCGGAGGGGGTCCGAGGACCGAGTACTCGCCGAGTACTCGGCCGAGTAATCCGACTTTTACAACACTGGTTGCGGCTTGATCAAAGTTAATGACAAAATGTCAACCCAACGTTTAACGCAAGCGCCATCTAATCATGGCACATGTCATCATTTCGTTGCCATGAAAAGATCCGTAATGTATAAAGCATCATCTAATCATAGCACATGTCATCATTTCGTTGCTATGAAAAGATCCGTAATGGATGAATGAACGTCTTGACATTACCACAAATCCATGCGGCGGTGCGCTACTCCTATAGTGCTTCACAAGCACTACATATGTCAAGGTGTGGCTTCGTCTGAAGTTAATGACCAGTTTATCACATAAAGAATGTCCAGTAATCCCGAATCAAGTATAACGTATTAGTAAGCGTGTATTAATTTATTGTGTAAAACGATGATTAGGTAACAAGTATCAAATCGCATAAAAGTTAAGTTAATATAAAAGAGAGGCTTGATAAGTATTGGAGTGCTTCGGGTTTAGAAACTTCGACTATTCCAAAGTGAATCGCAAGTCCTTCCGAATTAGGGAGACATGCCTTGGCCTAATAGGTATAATACTCTCGTCGCCAGGCGATTAAAGGTATTTTACCCTTCCAGTTAGTACATGTCCCTAATTTGATTGAAAATACGATAATTTGGCGAGATTGAAAATCGTAGAGCGGGACCAGTCATCAAGGTGTGGATATCAATCCTAGCTTGACGATTTCGTCCCGAAATGTGGTTTATTGAACGAACAAGATAAAATCTCGAGTCGTAAATAAGGATCCACTAGAATATGAAATGGAAAATTCCCATCAAGATATGGATATCACTCCTAACTTGATGGTGAAATTTCGTGCAAAATAACATGTAAGGTGGATTGAAATTCGTCACCAAAGGCGGGAATCACCCCTATTCTAGCGAGTCATTTCGATTGTGGAATATGAGTATCTTCAAATATGTATTGTGTGAAATGTCTTAGAAGAGACGCATCATTTATTTAGATAAAAGGAGAGGTAGAAGCAAATAGGAAGAACTACATATCAAGCAAGAATTTGGAATGGTAGAGTTTTGGTACTTAGACTATAGACTAGGTCGAACATGGCAATTCTACCTAATTCCCTATAGTTATGGCTCTGATACCAATCTGTCACACCCCAACCGATGGCGGAAACATCGGGATGAGACGAAGTGTGTAGATTGCAAGAGACTTCATAACGCTATTTGTGTCAAGTATTTAATAATTACTTTTTACATTGTTTGAACTAGAAATACCACAAGTTTGAAATAAATAATATATATAACAAGTATTCAAGTAAATAAATTTCATTTCATGATAATGGTTTATTACAAGATTGGAAACAAAATACAACAGGTTTGAAATTAATTTACAATGCCACAAGGATTAAACTTTATATGCGTTTCTAGGCAATCCTACTAGATTCCTTGCATCATCAAAACCTGCAATACATGTTAAAGCATAGTTCAATACAAAAAGTATTGGCGAGTATACAAGTTTGAGTATAAGTATAAAAATGTTTTAAATAGATTTTTCATGGCAATGACTAAGTACAAGCATATGAATTTAAACACGTAAGATTGCAAGTATAACACGTATGAACAAATATAGAGATTATTTGTATAAAGCGTAAAAGGTAATAAAGCGTAAAAGGGGATCGAGTATGCTCACATTGGTTGCGTAGCGATTTCTTGTAATAACGCACGAGTAACGATTTGAGAAATCCAAGAGAACAAACGAACGGTTTATCCGATTGAACTCGTCGGAAGGAGACGCCGCCGTTACACCTGCAACGTCAACCAACGAGTTTTTTGGAGAATTTGACAAGAGAGGATACCACCGCTGCTTTGAGCGGCGATGCTGCCACCATGTGCAGCCGTCGCCGTTGCTCCACCATTACCACCGTGTCACTAACCCATCGCTGCTTCTATCTCTCCGCCATTCTCCCTCCTTCTGCCGACACATTCTTCGCCGCTAATACCCACCCCTCTTCGCCGCTGATAGCCACCGAAGACGAAGGGCACCAGCAGCCGTCGCCGGCCCTGCTGGTCGCCGGTCAGTCATCGAGGAAGGTGTGGTTTCCGGAAGAACCCACCAGAGAAAGGAAGGAGGCAAGTGTTTGTTTTAGGTACCTGCTTAAGAAGGAT
Organism: Helianthus tuberosus; assembly: GCA_030545235.1. Lineage (NCBI taxonomy): Eukaryota > Viridiplantae > Streptophyta > Magnoliopsida > Asterales > Asteraceae > Helianthus > Helianthus tuberosus. The sequence goes on from CM060433.1 coordinate 165,211,787, forward strand.
GATGTTGAGAGGAATTAGGGTCTTGTATATGCATATATGACTTAGTTGCAGAGGTAAGAAAAAAAGGCAGTGGGTGTTGTTTTAGATTTGAATAGATTGTTAGGGTTTTCTAAGAGAATATGAAGGAGAAGAAATGAGGTCTAGAGGACGGCTGTAAAAAAAATAGAAGCGATGGTATTTTTGTTTTTAGGGTTTTGACCCTCATCGCTAGTAATATATACTAGTTTAGTTTAATGGGCTTGGGCCCAAGGCCTATAAGCCCAGCCTCCGTGTTTTAGGTGGCCCGTTTTCCTATTCGGTTTTAACTACGAATAATGAAAAAAAAAGAATATGGAAATACGAGGCGTTACACCGTGATCCCCTATTTATAGTGCATGATCGACACTTTGTCGCGCCCCGCGAAAGATGAGGACAGGGCTTACGCGGCCCGCGAGCTAGGCAGGGTAGGGCCTAGCCTTGCTGAGTTGACCCACTAGCCTCGACACGCCAGATGCCACGTGGCGGCACTGGGTTATGCCACTTAGCACTCGCTCGCGCCCCGCGACGGATCAAAAGGGATCTGTCGCGCCCTACCAGAGCCCCTTATATTTTGTTTTATTTGATTTTTGTAAAAAAATAAAGGTATTTCGAGGCCGTTTTTCGTATACAGGGTGTATTTTAGGACATATAGTGGTGTTTTGATAAATTTTAGGAGGGTTATTATATGTAATGATCCCCGTCCTATATATATATGTTGATGCAACAAATATAAGACCAACGGTAGTAGCTGGGCTGGTTAGGCAAAAGGGTTGAAGGGTTCAACCTTGCCTAACGCAGGTCGTGGGGTCCCCCCACGTTTGCAAGACGTGGAAGGAGGTTCACTAGTATATTGTTGTTATTTGCTGAAGATCCTTCTCTGAAATGTACTCAGATTCGGAAGTGGCAGCAAATGGAATGTGTGTGGTGGATCTGAAAAGGAGTGACTTGTATGTAAGCAAGTACTCAACATGAATGACCAGAGATTAGAGAATCAGAGCTGGCCAGGAGATGTTTTTTGAGGTAAATGAAGTGTCAATTTATAAGAGAAGACATCTCTCGAAGTAGAATACATTTGACTAGTGACCTTGCTTGCAGTGAGGGGCTTACCCGTTTGGGGGTTAAAGCCTTTTGACCCCTGGATAATAGCATGTGCTCTGCGGACCTGCGCTGCTTTTGCGGCTGGTGGGTTGGTGGAGCTGTTCGGAGATGTGACTTGTTTACTGTTCTCGTATTGCTTTACTCCATCTCCTCAGCTTTTCAACCATTGAACCTTTTAACCTTTTGGACGTTCATATATTTAGTCATTTTATTTAGTCTTGGGCTACCCCCGTCATCAGCCCCCCAAGTCAGGGGTTTTTGAGGAAGGAGCTCAAAGACTTCTGACTTTTATACGTGTTTTTTATTGCCTAAAGGCTTCGAAGGTTCAAGGGTCGGAAGGTTGGAACGGTTTTTGAATTTCGGAATTTGATAAGACAGTTGACAAGACTTGTGGCAGTTTGTCAGGCGGCGGTTTTTAAATTCTTTGTCTCTTCATAATTATCCCTAATCTCATTTATTTTCTCACTTTCTTTTTGAAGAACATAACTTGTTCTTTTATTTCTCTCAAGTTTCCCCTTTTCATTCAAAATCAGGTCAGTTCCATTTCTCTCATTTTCTCTTTAATTGTTCATAGTCATGGGTGCTCGGAAGGATATGGCAAAATCCTTCTCTCGACTGACCCAAGAGGAAGTCGATTTATTTTGTGTAGAATGGGGAATAGGGACAAAGTATAAACCGGTTGCACCGGCTTGCGATAAATCCATCAATGCCTGTCCTTCTGGTATGATTGCCTTGTATTGCCGTCATTTTGAGTTTTCAAACCTTCGTTATCCATTTTCAAACTTTGTCTTGAATGTATTGGAATATTATCGGGTATCTTTTGGTCAAGTTCATCCTTTAAGTATGGCTAGGGTTTTGCATTTTGAGATTCTGTGTCGGGCTTGTGGGTATGATCCATCTTTGTTGTCCTTCCGTCGCTTTTTCCGGCTTGCTAAGAATGGTGATTGGTTCACCTTTGAAACCAGTCAAGTTGACACTTGCTTAATCTCGTCCATGGTTTCTACACTTGGGGTGTGGAAAGATCAGTTTTTCTGGGTGTCAGAGGAAATTCTCCCTTTTAAACCTGTTTGGAGACACCCAGATGCTATTCTGAACGAGCCGGAGCCCTCTGATTCCGAGATAAACACTCGCTTCTTAGAAACTCTTAGGGAGTGTCCTTCTAGGCTTCGCCCTTTCCCTGAGCATTTGTTGGTGTTGTTGGGTTTAAGTAAGTTGTGGGAAAATGCTAACCGGGATCCGGTGCTTATTAGAGATGGGAAGGGTATGCCTTTATTCCTTTCTTGTTTTTTCATTCCTTTTTCTTTGTCCGCTTATGTGTTTTTATATTTTGTATTGCAGTTATGTTTGCCTTGGATTTTATTAAGAGCGATGATACCTCTGACGTTGTTTTTGATGATGCTGCTGCTACCCCTGGTGAGAATGCGGTTGTTAAGGGTGCCGATTATAGGTTTGAGGGTTCTGGTTATGTCAATGTTCCAAATGTCAAAGGCTTCACCAAGGTTACTGCGTCCAAAGGTTCCACTCGTCGTTCTCAACGTCATCTGAAGGGTGTTGATCAGCCCTCTGGCTCAGAGCCTATTGACGTTAGTGATGATATCGAGGCATCAGAGGATCAAGCTGTGGATGTTGGTAAAGGCAAAGAAAAAGAGTTGATTGTTTCGAGCAAGAAGAAAAAATTGGTTAAGAGGGGTACTATTTCTGCTATTGAAGGTTCGTCGGCCAAAAGTGTTGAAAGCTTCGAGGGTTCAGAGGACATTTATGTGCCCAATTGGAAGGTTAAGGTTGGTGACAATTTTAAGGATCCTGCTGTGTGTGCTGAAGCCTTGGCTCATTTTGCTCCTCCCGGTGTTCGAGATGCCATATCTGAGATGGAGGGTGATCATCTTATTTCTAGGATGATGCTCAGTTCCTGCAACCTTTCTACCTTTTTGGCTGAAGGTGTCACTCGTTTTGCTAAGGGGATGCGGGAATATGAGGAGGCCTCCAAGAAGAAGGAGAAAATGAAGGCTTCAATTGCTGCTATGAAGAAGGAAATCGAGATTTTTTCTGAGAAAGAGTTGGCTTGGAACAAGAAGATTGAGGAGTTAACTAAGAGGCACGATATTGAGATGGGTGATCTTAGGAAGAGCTTTGAAGCTAACTTATTGAAACTGAAGGCTGACCGGGAGACCTTGGCTGTGCAAAAGAAAGCTTTTGATAAGGAGAAGGATGGTTTGAAAACTTTGGTTGCCCAAGCTACCGGAGATAACCAATGGCTCATTGAGCATGGTTTTCATCAGGTGGTTACCTATCTCTTGCACTCTAAGGAATTTAACTCCGCTCTTGGTGATGTCTACACTAAACTGCTCAATCTGGGAAAACACCAAGGTCTTATTGCGGGTTATAAGCTTCACGAGTCTGGCAATCCTTTGGAGAAATCTCCTTTGTACCGTCCCGAGGCCTCTGACGTCTTTAAGAGTTCCGTGGAGCAAATGGAGAGGTTATCATACCCGTATGTAAGTCAAGTTGCCTCTTGTTATGGTAAGCCTCTCTCTGCTTTACAGGAACTGAAGCCGGATGGTTTGAATGAAAAGTTATGTGCTGAACTGCTTGGCTCCCCTTCGAGGAAACGTTCCTTTTCGGGAGATAGTGAAGATACTTTTTCTGGGGAGGCCGATGTTCCGAAGGATGTCAGTTTGGAAGTTTCAGCTGTTGATGGTCCGAAGGCTAAGAAGGTTAAGAAGACTAAGAAGGCCAAAGGTAGCATTTCTGGGGCTACTAAGCCTTCTGTTGATGCCTAAAATTCGTAGCTTTCTTAGCACTTTGTTAAAACAATTCATGGTTTGTAACCTTTAAACAATATTAGGTTTTCAGGGACCCTTAAGGTTCCTTTTGGTTGTGTTGAAGGCCTGTATGGCCATTTGAACAATAGTTGAATTTGCAAGTTGCTAGGACTTGCCTTAACTTGTATTTGAAAGTCTTTTAGGGCTTTCTTTGATATGGTATGGTGCTTAACTATTTTTTGTGTGTTATATTTTTACATTTGTGCCTATTTCGTTAAGGCAGTCTGTTTGGCTTTTAACCTTCCAAGCTTTTTTGGCTGTCTGTTAGTAGGTTGAAGCCTTTAAGGTTTCGAGATATTACCCGAGTGGCTTGAAGCCTTGAAGGCTTCTTAGTTTTGTGACCTGACTTGGTTTGTATCTTTGTGATTTTTGTCCAAGTGATTTTCTTTGTCTTTTTGTAACTTTGTCTTTGTCGAGTTTGTGTTGCCCTTATGTTTTTTATACCTTAAAGGGTTCAGTGCTGCAGACACTTAGCCTTGGTATTTTCAACAAGAAGGTATAGCACCTATCCTTTTTATCATATCATTGTTTTTCTCTTGACTTTAAAAGCCTGTTTGTGTATAATATTTTAAATCTTAGGGAACATTTGGTGTAGGCTGTTCACACCCGTCTATGAGACAATTTTATTTTTCTTAACAAGTCTCATGGAGTTGTATTGACTTAGGAACTCACCCCTTATATAGGTTCATTTAACCCTTGAACCTATTGAGCGATGTGGCCTGGGAGCTCATCCCCTTACATCGCCCTTGCCATGGAGTTTTTTGCTAGGTTCTCATCCTGATCTTAGGATAGAAAGACAAGTTTGATAAAACAACTTCATTCATTCAAGCAATACTTGCTTTTTACAAAAGGTATTCATTGTGTTGTTCAAAATACATTTTGATACAAACCAAACTTTTTTAAACATGGAACCTTTTTAGGGTTTTGCGTAGGATCCACCCTTGTGTGCTTCAAGGATGGTGTATGGACCCTCCCATTTTGGGCCAAGTTTTCCTTGATTTTCTTTCTTGCTGGCTTCGTTGTTTCTGAGGACCAGGTCCCCTGGCTTGAAACGTTCGTTCTTGACTTTTTTGTTGTAGTAAGCCTCCATTTGTTGCTCGTATTTTGCCTCTTGAATTGCGGCTTGATCTCTTGCTTCCTCTAGGAGTTGTAAATTCAACATGGTCTCTTTTTGGTTTGTTTCGGGATCCATGTTGACGATTCGTTGGGTTACAACTCCTATCTCAGCGGGGATCACAGCCTCGGATCCAAATACCAAGCTATAAGGTGTTTTCTTATGGCTTGTTTTTTCGGTTGTTCTAATTGCCCATAGGACACTAGGCAATTCTTCAAGCCAGTTGCTTTCGTATCTTCCCAATCTTGTCTTGATGCCTTCCACTATACTTCTATTCGTCCTTTCAACTTGACCATTTGATTGCGGATAAGCCACTGAGCTAAAGACCTGCTCGATTTTGTACTCCTTGTACCAAACGCTGAAAGGCTTCTCAGCAAATTGCCTTCCGTTATCAGTGACAAGTACTCCCGGCAATCCATAACGGCAAATGATGTTTTCCCAAACAAAATCGATGACCTGTTTTCCCGTAATCTTAGCAAGTGGTTTGACCTCGGGCCACTTGGTGAAGTAGTCTATTGCCACCAGCAAGAATTTTACTCCTCCTTTGCTTGGGGGGAATGGACCAACAATGTCCATTCCCCATTTATGGAATGGCCATGCCGAGGTTATTGTAGAACCCAAAACGAATCCGGATCACAGTGGTTGGTTGTTTTAACCCATAACACCTATTGATTAGGTGTTTGAGATATGAAAAGTTAAGAAAGATCAAAGATGAAGGTGAAGCTAATGGATTAATGAATACAACAAGTGTTGTATTGAATCCAAACAATAAGATATAACAATAAAACACCTTGGATATCAGATTTGAGCACAAGATCAACACAAGAATGTAACAACACCAATATTCATTCAAGAGCCAAAAGCTTGAGTAGGTTACAATGTATGGGCTATATAGTGTTCCTGATTAGCCAGCAAATTTATAAATTTGCTGGAATCTTATCTACACTAAGTCAGGAAACAATCTTCTAGAGAATTACAAAATAAGCCCTTGTACATTTAAAATAGCTACAAACTATGACTAAACTAATCCAGCACAAGTATCAACGATCTCAAAAGTTCTAACAATATCCCCCTAGATCGTTGCATACTTGTCTTTTCATTCTTCAGTTGTGGCCGCTGGATTCTCTGTAGCTTGCTTCTCAGGCTCTGTTGGTTTTTCTTTTCTTGTTGTCGTTTCTGTTGGTGCTTCGGTCTCGATTGGCACAGTTTGAGTTTCTTGAGTTGTTGCAGCTTCACTAATTGGTTGATCCTCCTTAGTGGCCTCATATGTGGATGAGGCCGGAGGTGGTGATGTTGTGGTGGGTTCAGTTGTGGAAGCAGAAGTTCCTTCTTTCTCTCGTTCGTGTTTCTTCTTCTTTCTTGCTTCCTTTTTCTTTTCTTCTTTTTCTTTCCTCTTCTCAACTTTATCTACCAGATCCAGCATATCTCTTTTCAACTTCCAGGCTCGCTCCACCGCTCTCTGAAATAACGCTGCCTCCTCCCTGTTTGCATTACCAGCTCCCACATTTATACGGGTAGCGTTCAATACTGTTAGATCTGAGAGCCCAAACATAAAAACATCCATCGGATCCAGAATACGAATATCCACATTTTCATTGGATCTTATTACAGCTTCACCAGGCCTGCTATCATAAAACCATTTCTTAAAATCATTGAGGGCGACAGGTACTTCTTCCGGAAGCTTGATCCTTGTGACAACTTTGGCAGGGTTGATCACCCACGTCACTTTTCCCTTTCCGGTTACTGGATCAATAGTTGTTTTTGAAACTCTGCGTCTTGGACGCTGTGGAGCATGATTGGGGAAACCCTTGTTGCTTTCTTTGGCGATAATCCGCTCGAAATCCCTCCCGATTCCTCTTTCTTCTGGGTTTAATATGTCTAGGCGACCAAGTTCCCGCAGATCCCACCTAGGAAGTGTGAAAAGATCAAATCCGGTCTGGAAATACTGGATTACTCCACCACGTCTCTTTACCACAAACATTCCTCGAAGATTGTCATACATCCAGCTGATGATCTTGTCAGTGGCTTCACTCTTTTCTACTGTTATTACTTGATAAAGGTCTGGGAGTCGTTCTCTCTCTTTCTTGAACCATTCAGGATGTTCAGGAGAGAAGGTTTTTCCATTTTCTTGTTCGTAGAGAACTTATTCTTCAAGATCCCATTCGAAGAATTTGGCCGGCATATCATCTCGATCCACTTCCTCTTCATCACTTTCGTTTCCCTCAGTTACTTTTTCGACCGTTTCCAAACGCTTTTTCTTGGCTTCAGCCTCCTTTTCCTTTCGAGCATTTTCTTCTTCCACGAAAGATTCAAAGTCGAAAATTTCATCAAAGGAGAACATGGGCTTTATTTTCATCTGCTCGCACATTTTTCTCATCATTCTATACAATTTCTCTAACCCCATCTGCTGGAACCTGATAAACTTTGATTGCTTGGCCATGTAGGCATTCATCTCCTTATTCTTCTTACGCTGATCTTTAATCTTCTCTCTCAGAATGTTTGTGTCGTTGACTTGATTTTTGAGAAGACAGATCTCCTTTGCCACAGATGGACTGGTGTTCTCAACAAGTTTATCGTAAAGCTCTTGAAAGGGAAGAATTCTTTGTGGCGGGACTGGTGGCTTTGAAAACCTCGTTGGCTTCACAGGAGACACTTTGGAAGGGCCCTTGCTCGCAGATGCATCATCGGGGTCAACGATCATTGCATCTACAAAGTCATTTAACGATTGAACTTCCTCAGTCACAATCTCTGGTCTTTCTGTGGGTGATATTTCTTTTCGCTTCAACTTCTTTTCTCTTTTCTCCTTTTCTTGCAAGGCGTGAATCGCTTTCAAATCTTTAATGTGCTGGAGGTGTTCTTCTGACTCGGCCGCCCTTATGCCTGCATCCATAAATCGTTCAGTGTTTTCCGATGCCCTTTTCTTTTTGGGTGGTTCGTCTTCAGCCGCCTGTTTTTCTTTCCTTTTTCCTTTAGCGCGTTCTTCTTTTGTAGCTGCTTCGGCTTGAGCGTGAGCAGCTCGTTGTTGTTTTTCTCGAACAGCTTCCTTGTACTTTCTATAAGCTTCCTTTACTATTGGTAGTCTCTCTGCTCGGTACATCCAATCATGCAACAGCACCCATTCATTAGTCTTTATCTCAGTGTACTGACGGCTTGTGGGGATGTGGAACTTGTAAAGATCTCCATTGTTTGGAAGATCTTTGTGTTGGTCATTGATCAGCATCTAAACGAATCTTGGATACATCGCCCACATTGCTCCACTTACATTTTCAAGCATGTAGTTGAATATTAAGCCCGAGAGATTAAATTTCTGATTAAGACACAGATTTAGCATGGCTGCCGACCATTCCAAGTTCAATCCATCAAAGCCACCCTTTCGGTGTGACAGACTCATAGAAATAACATGAACAATGAATCTCCAGTCTCTGGTGAGTCCTCCCCTATTGATCTCTTTCTTTTGACGGAAATCTCCAGCATAACCCATCCCTCGAAAACCATCCAGGATATCATGTTGACTCAGGCTTAACGGATCTTGATCATTGTCTAGAAGCTTCAGAACCTGGCGTATCCGGTCTTCAGTCACCTCTACTCTTTTGTTGCGAACCGTTGACACTATCCCCTTTTTGTTGTTGATGGTTTCTGGTTTTGCGTATTCCCAGAATTCTTGTATGTGAATCTTGTAAACCTTAACTGCTGTCTCCACAGCATAACCGATTCTGCTGGAACGCACCCATCTAGTTACATCTTCAAAATCTTGAGGCACTTCATCTAGATTGATGCTTTGATTATGTTTCAACGTTTTATCCCACTCGAGATTCTTCACCATACTGATAATCTTGACTGAACTTGAATCTTGTGTCGATTATGTTAAAGAGTTCGGTGATAAACAAGAGAGAAGTTGAGAAACCGTTTTTGACAAGATTTGAAAATTTTGAAAGTGACAGTCGGTTAAATTTTTTTTTACATATATAAGAATTTTGATAACCAGCGAAATTATAATTTTGCTGGTATCTTAATTTCGCCACTAAAGATGCGATTTCAAACAATTTCAATTTCGCTCGTTGATTTCAAACTTTCTCGTAAAACGTGCCCATTTTTGTTTAAAATACTGTTTATTTCGAAATATTTACAATTTTGCCAAAAATTTGGCCATTTTGACTCCGAACTTCGAAAATCTTGCTCTGGGAGGTTCCGTTTAATGCAAATTTCCTTAAAATATTCAATGCCCACCGAACTTACCTGCAGAAGATCATACTACCAACACTCGCCAAATTCTTTATATATTATTATTATTATTTTACTAACCAGGGCACAAGAAAAACCGCCAGTATGTTTGTCCGCTTAAATCCATGCATCCTTCTTTCAACATGCCTTCGGAGAGCGCTTTTATCATGTTTTCGGTAATATTGACAAGACTTCTATGGCCCTCATACGAGCTATTTGAGAATAGAATCATTACGCCCGTGAGTCCCACGTCAGGACATACCCCCGTGATCAAGGTATGCACAAAGATTCTTCATAACAGGTGAGTATATTGGATCCATTCATTTCAACGATAGAACAGAGATCAGGTCTGTACTTTCTTACAACAGAGATTCCAAGAACTATCGAGGGCGAGACAGATAGTTCGGTGAACAGGTCAGTACTTTCGTACAGCAGAGAGACCGAAACTAATCCATCAAAAGGTTTTGGCCACAAAAGGCACTTATTAAGAAAGGGTTTGGCCTTTTTTTTTAGGCGCTTATTATGAAGGGATATCATAGAAGTTCTAAGTCAGCATGTATCTGGATGCAGCAGAAGACCGACTATGATACCCCCCGAATGAGAACCAATATAAAGACCCGAGATTTCAGACTTTGGCAATCTGTCAACACAAGATTTAAGACCATTAAGCCATATGCCGCAACGTGTTACCCACAAGATGCGTAATGCCTGAGAGAAGCCAGAATCCTTGTGTAGATGTTATATTTTGCTCCCTAACAGCAGTTTACTCGTCGGTATTGCTGAATCTACCGACACGTCGTTGCTTGGTACCCCGATTTCTTTTTGTTTTGTTTCTGTTTTACAAGAAATGGCAAAGTGTTAGCAATTTTCTATCATTTCCTCTAACAGGAGTCAGAAACAAGCATCTCATTTTGATTTTCTGGAATATCCCCCCTAAAATCTTTATTTTCGAAAGTCCATTTGCCCGAAAATGAAATTTTAAGAATCAGAAAATCTTTTTGGTAGGCAACGCTGTACGATACTTGTTTTACTTTCAACAAACGTTGTTTTTTTTTTAAGAAAAACTATGGACAAGGATAGTGTATTTACGAAAGCTTTTGGACACAAGATTCATTTCCATTCAAGGAAATTAACCATTTCCAACCAGGTTACCAGCTGGTTGAATCGCATTTTATCGAAAGCTTTGGTGAAAATGTCGGCCCGTTGCTGGGTTGTATCCACTGGTACCACTTGAATGTATCCTTTCTCGTACGCATCTCGAATTGCGTGAATACGAATTTCGATATGCTTCGTTCTGGAGTGGTGGATGGGATTCTTCACAATTCCCAGACATGCCTCATTGTCGATGAATATAGGAGTCTTCATGATGTTGATTCCATAATCCAACAACTGATTTTGTATCCAGAGAACTTGTGAACAGCAACTGTAGGCCGCGGTGTATTCTGCTTGAGCGGTGGAGGTGGACACAGTTGTCTGTTTCTTGCTTTGCCATGAGATCAGACAATTTCCCAAGAATTGACATCCTCCTGATACAGACCTGCGATCTACTTTACAACCTGCATGATCACTGTCAGAATAAGCAATAAGATCAAAATTGCTATCTTTCGGATACCAAAGACCTAGTTTCGGAGTTCCTTTAAGATAGCGGAAGATGCGCTTCACAGCGGTTTCATGAGATTCCTTGGGATTAGTCTGAAAGCGAGCACAGAGACAGACAGCCCACATGATGTCAGGCCTGCTAGCCGTTAAGTACATCAGAGATCCGATCATCGAGCGATAGAATGACTTGTTTACAGGTTTTCCTTGAGGATCTAGAGTGAGTTCTGTCTGAGAGGCGAACGGGGTGCTTGCAATTTTACAATCGTTCATGTTGTACTTCGTGAGAATGTCCCGAATGTACTTGGCCTGATGAATGAGAATCCTATCCTCCTTTTTCTTCACTTCTAGCCCTAAAAAGAAATTCAGCTCTCCCATCATGCTCATCTCGAATTTTGCCTTCATGACGGTTTCGAATTCTCTGCACAACGCCTCATTAGTTGACCCGAAGATAATATCGTCGACATAGATTTGAACAAGCATTACATCCTCCCCTATCTTTTTGGTGAATAGAGTCATGTCGATCTTTCCTCTAGTGTATCCACACTCCAACAAGTACGTGGACAAAGTATCGTACCAGGCACGTGGAGCTTGGTGAAGACCATAAAGAGCTTTGTCCAGCTTGAAGTAACGACCTGGAAAATGAGGATCTTCGAACCCTGGAGGTTGACATACATAAACTTCTTCCTTTACTTTCCCATACAGGAACGCACTCTTAACATCCATTTGGAAAACTTTGAAGTTTCTATATGATGCGTATGCCAGGAATATTCTGATTGCTTCCAGTTGTGCAACCGGAGCAAAAACTTCTTCGTAGTCAATTCCTTCTTCCTGCCGAAAACCCTGGACCACCAGTCGAGCCTTGTTCTTGATTACCACTCCACGATCATCCATCTTGTTTCGGAAGACCCATTTAGTACCAATTGGAAACTTTCCTTCAGGTAAATCTACTAGCTCCCAAACTTTAAGCTTCCTGAATTGAGATAGTTCTTCTTGCATCGCCTGAACCCAACTGGAGTCTTGAATAGCGTCTTCGATGTCCCGTGGAACTGATTGTGACAGAAAAGCTGCAAATAGCCCTTTGTTGATGCTTGACGACTGCCCGCGTGTACGCACTCCTTCTTCGACTGAGCCGATAACATTTTCAAGAGGATGATTTCGATTCGTCTTGTATCCGGCATTTGTCAGAGATTCAATTTGCTGCGGAAGGTTGGTGAAGTGTTCGTCCACGTAAATCACTGGTGGATCATCTTCTTGAGTTGGCTCATTCACATTCGCCTGTGAAGAAGAAGCACCGTTTTCTTGGGTGTTCTCAGGCGAAGTGTCACCAGTTGCTTCATTCACAGCCAAAATAGGGTCAGCAGTTGATGGAGATAGACGGGTAGTAAATGGAGTTAAACCAATGTCGGATGAGTCAAACAGTGGTTCAACATGAGTGTCTTCAACAGGTTCAGTGTTTGGAACTATTTCCGGGATTTCAAAGGTGTTAAAAATCACACCTACATCATAGAACCAATCAGGAGTACTTCCGGTGTTGGTGTAGTTTCCTTCTTGAAAATCAACATAGTACGATTCAATCACCATCTTTGTTCTTTTGTTGTAAACCCGGTATGCCTTCTGAGTGGATGAATACCCCATGAAGTAGCAGATATCACCCACCGCTTCAAATTTGATTAGGTTTTCTTGAGTGTTTAGAAGGGTGCACGAACAGCCGAATGGTCTGAAGAAGTCAATGAGCGGCTTTCTTTTGAAGAGAAGTTCATATGCTGTCTTTCTATGTGGTTTTACAATGAGTACCCTGTTTAGAATGTAGCATGCCGTATTAACTGCCTCTGCCCAGAAGATAATTGGAAGCTTTGAATCCACCAGCATGGTTCGTGCAGCTTCGATCAAAGTTCTATTTTTGCGTTCAGCGACTCCATTTTGTTGGGGAGTTCTTGCCGCACTGTATTGGAGATGAATTCCCTTTTCTGCACAGAAGGATATGAAGGTCTGATTTTTGAACTCGGACCCGTTGTCACTTCTGATCGACTTCACTTTTAGCTTGGTCACGTTTTCAATCAGCGGGATGAACGATTTTAAAACTTCAGCTGTCTCGCTTTTTGCTTCAAGAAAATAGACCCATGAAAACCGAGAGAAATCATCTGTGATCACCAAACAGTAAGAACTTTTAGCAAGACTTTTAACACTGATTGGACCAAAGAGATCCATATGCAACAATTGAAGAGGCGCAGTGATCGTATTCACTGCTTTGGACTTGTGCGGTTTCTTATGTTGCTTTCCCTGGGCGCACGCAATGCATTTTTCAGAAAACGGAAATTCTTTAATTGGAAGACCTCTAACTAAGTTTAACTTAGAGAGTTTGTTCATATTTTTGAAATTAACATGCCCCAGTCGCCTATGCCAAAGCAGTGATTCCAATTCTGAAGCCTTAGAGATCAAGCAGGTTAAGTTGTCATTTGTCTTGGCGTTTTTCATGTTGAGCACGTATGTGTTGTTTTGTCTTGGAGCAGTGAGCATGATCATTTCAGCAGGAACAACATATCCGGGCTTCAGGAACAAGCATTCCATGTCACTGAAAAGCACCGATATTCCTTTATCACAGACTTGTGAGACACTCATGAGATTGTAGCACAGCTCTGGCACATAATTGACATTCTCCAGAGTGAGGGCTTCAGACACCACATCTCCTACTCCAACAATCTTTCTTCCCTTCTCGTCTCCAGCGAAAGACACGAAATCACCATCGATGAAGCGAAAATTCTTCAGGAGTTCCTTCAGTCCTGTCATGTGTCTTGAACATCCGCTGTCTACTTGCCAGATGTATTCCATGAGCATGCGGAGCCATTTCTGGAGTTTATTCTGATATGCACAAATATACAAATATACAAATTAGTTTGTTTTGGGAATCCAGATTTGCTTCATTTCGAATCTATCGTGGTTTTGACCCACTTTGGCCTCTTTTTGTTTCCAAAAATAGGCAGTTGACTCAACCAGATTTTTAACAGACTTCTTAAGATAATTTAATTGATATGTGACGTTTGTAAGAAAATCATGCTCTAGTTTAGAAAACTTCTTGGTTTTACAATGTTTCGCTGTATGTCCTAAATGACCACAGCGAAAGCATCGTTTATGTCTGGGTCTTTTGGTGTTAGAAGATGATGTATGTGATGAGAGTCTTGAGCTTTCTGCTTTCTTCATTTTCTTGTCTACTCTGCTTTCATCTTCTGAGTGTTCTTCATCACTGTCTGAATCGAGTGAACTTTCAGACATGTTGTCCTCGCTTGAGCTTTGCTCTTCACTTGCTTCGTAGCTTGACTTATTGTGGCTTCGATCTTGGTTTGGACTTTTTGAGTCCTGGTCTTCAAAGGTTTCAGAACTTGAACATTCGAAGCTTTCATCACTAGCTGTTTGATCTTCACTTGAACTTTCTGATCCTTGCTCGTCTTCTGAGGTAGTGATGCTTGAGTCTTCGTTGTCTTGGTCTTCAGTGACACTCTTTTCTGAGTCTGTCATACCTGTTCTGGAAGGAATAAATTCGGGAATTTCCTCTGTGAGGAATTTTCCAAAACTATTCCTTTTTAATTCTGGCACAAATACAGGAGATTCACAAGCAACTTTATAATCACAACACGCATAATTTAAATCACGACATTCAGACACACAATGTTCACGATCACGGGTCTCAAATGTAGGCACATGGCCCTTACAGTCATCCGAAGATTTAAATTTAGGCACTCGGCCATTACAGTCATCCATCCTACTTAAATTATTACATTCATCCTTAACATTGTTTTTTCTAGAACAGTTCCAGGCGAACCAGTTAACGGTGGAATAACTGTCGCCTGAATATCCGATTCCTATTTTTGACCCGCCGCAGTCTCCATCCTCATCGCACACATCTTCTTTACACACAATGGGATCTGCATTGCTTTTAGAACAGTTAGCAGTTGTCTCATTTTCACAAAAATCATTCTGTTCAACAGATGCCTTTTCATTGATAAGATCGTTTTCGGGATGAGGAGTCGGCATAGGCACATAGTTTTTGCTATGTGAAGGAAAGAAAAGTTTTCTTTCATTTCCGTGCCTATCCTTATACCCAATCCCGTCCTTCACAAACGTTGGTCGTTGGCAGTTTTTAATGTCAGTAAAGGCCTTTTGACTGACATTCCATTTATCTATTATAATTTGTAATTTATTCTTTTCGTTCAAAGCTTTTTCTAATCTCTCTGTAAGATCGTTAATGATAAAATCTTTTCTAAACACAAATTCTTTAAGAGTTTGCATTTCAGCTAAAGTTGTGTTCAACTTTCTCTGATATGCAGCCTCGTTCTGTTTAAGCTCGTTGTTAAATTTTAAAGCTTTGTCTTTTTGTCTTTCAAATTCTAGATTTAAGAATTTGTAATGTGCCACGACATCAACGCATGCAGGTGTGCATAACTTTTCCTTGAAACTAAGTGGAATACTGTTTACCAAGTCCTTGTCTGCCTTCTCCTTTGATGAATCTGCTTTCATCGCGGCTGCTGGGACCTTTTCCTTGCCCTTCTCAGATGCCTCTTTCGAAACATGCTCCTCTGCTTGACCACACTTCTCTTCTTTTTCAGGCTCCACTGAAGTCAGAATGCTTTTCAAACCTTTGTCAGCAGTATTGTCTCCTTTTGGAATTCCAGTTGTCTGCTTCTCAAACAGCCTTGATGAGGATTCACCTGAGATCTTGGCCATCAGGGCTTTGTTAACTTGCTCCTTTGCTTCAGTAATTTCTTCACTCCAATCATAGTCTTCGACGACTAAAGCTTTTGGCGTGCTAGGAGACACGTTGTTCTTGTTCTCTTCAACTGTGATTTGCTTTACAGTAGGAGTGGTTTCACTGTTTCCTTCTTTCAACAGAGGACAATCACGCTTGAAGTGTCCTAGACTCTTGCAGTTGTAGCACCTAAGTTTAGATTTGTCAAAGCCAGCTTTTCCAAGACCCAAACGCTTTCCTGTCTTGTCTTGAAATTTCTTTAGCCTCAAAGTGATCATGGCCATTTGCCATTTCAGATCCATTTCCTCCATATCATCTGGATCAACCCGATACATGTCTTTAGCAGTGAACATCTCCTTCTTCAGCTCCCCCGACATCAGGGCTTCATAGCTGCTCAGAAATGTGTTGAAGAGTGCCACGTTTTCAGTGGACACTTTCAATGCTTGAGTGTCAACAGTGATAGTCTTCTCAACAAGTTGTGGGGCTTTTGATGCGCTTGCGGAAGCGTTCGCGTAGATTAAGTCAGAAGCTTGTGGAGTAATGCCCCCTGAAGCAAGAAATGCCACATTTTTCAATCCAGCTGAGGTTTGAGTTGACTTTGGTTGGTAACCGGCAGTGTTCATCTCTCTTTTGTTGACATCCATTTCAAGAGCTCTTAGGGTATTGATCAGATTGGACAAAGTGACAGGATTTGGATTGTTGAGGAAATCCTTCTTGATCATCATGCATTGTAGACTCCATTCCTTGGGAAGTGAATCTAGCAGCTTCTTTATTGCAGCACGATTTATGACAGGATTTCCCGCCTTCTTCATTTTGGTCATCATATTCAGAAAACGACTGATGTGGTCAGAAAGACTTTCTCCACGAACTCTACAAAACATGTCATATTGTTTCTGCACCATATCTCTCTTGCTTTCGATCAACTCTTCATTTCCTTCATAGTACTCAATCAATGCATTCTAGAGTGCATTGGCAGTTCGGTGTTCTTCAAACATGTTGCAGTCGTTGGTTGATAGTGCCATGGTTAAGGCAGCATGAGCACGACGATCACGTTGGATAAGAGCCTTGTCTTCATCAGTAAAGGTAGTTGCATCATTGTTGGCAACTACTGCATCTCCTCGAACGATCGTTGGAATGTGGGGTCCAGCGGTGACAGAGAGCCACAGATTGTAGTCCGTGTACTCGAAGAACGATTGAATGCGAGTTTTCCAAGTGCTAAAGTCTTCAGCACCTTTCAACTTTGGTGGTCGAGTGGTGGTTCCAGTCTCAAGTTCCGCTTGAGCAATTGGACTTAGTTGATTCAACGACATCTTTGCTAGTTTTAGACAAAATGGAGCTGATCAGAAGATAATTTCGCTGACAAGTCACAGAAAACCGGTGATAGAATTAAATTCGCCGATGACTGAAGAAGCCTGATCAACTTCGCTGACAGATCCTCAACCTTCGCTGGAGCTATAAGGAGTCCTGCACGAGCGAACACGATAATTCCCCTGACAAACACAACACAGACAATAGTTAGGTTAATTCCGCCGATTACCGTGATAAGAACGCTGTGGTTCGGTATCACGGTTCTCGAAGTCGCCTTCGATAATTTCGCTCAAGGGTCACTGGACACTATTTCGCTGGTGATCAGTAATTTCGCTCGAATGATGATCGTCGAAATTAGTGATTCTGCGAAGAGTTTCTCAACGATTTGATTAATTTCGCTATATTCAACGCTAAGTTCGCTGTATTTAAAAATTTATTTCGCTGTATTCAAAAGTTGTTCGCTGTCTTCAAGATAATTTCGCTGGACAGAGGGTTTAACACGAACTAAAACCCTCTAATCACTCAAAAACAGCTCAAAAACCATGTTTTGATGCATCAAAATGTCCAAAGTGACTCCCTAATCATGTATGAACAACAACCTATCGATTAAACACACCAAATCAATCCATTTTAAGTCCAAAAATTTGAAAACTTTGAAACCCTTGAAAAACCTTCAAAAGTGTGAAAAATCTCAACAAGAACACAACAACCAAGAGCACTAAGGCTCTGATACCAAATTGTAGAACCCAAAATGAATCCGGATCACAGTGGTTGGTTGTTTTAACCCATAACACCTATTGATTAGGTGTTTGAGATATGAAAAGTTAAGAAAGATCAAAGATGAAGGTGAAGCTAATGGATTAATGAATACAACAAGTGTTGTATTGAATCCAAACAATAAGATATAACAATAAAACACCTTGGATATCAGATTTGAGCACAAGATCAACACAAGAATGTAACAACACCAATATTCATTCAAGAGCCAAAAGCTTGAGTAGGTTACAATGTATGGGCTATATATAGTGTTCCTGATTAGCCAGCAAATTTATAAATTTGCTGGAATCTTATCTACACTAAGTCAGGAAACAATCTTCTAGAGAATTACAAAATAAGCCCTTGTACATTTAAAATAGCTACAAACTATGACTAAACTAATCCAGCACAAGTATCAACGATCTCAAAAGTTCTAACAGTTATTGGGACTAAGTCATGCTTGGGACTTTTTGGGATTGGTGCATGAATCTGGCAAGCATCACATTTCTTCAATTCTTCAGCTGTATCGCGATGCATTGAGGGCCAGAAATATCCGAGGTTCATGAGCTTTGCAACTACCGACCTAGCTCCAAAGTGAGCTCCGCATACACCTTCATGAATTTCCTTGATCAAATACTTACTTTGCTCGGGGCCGACACATCTTAGCAAGGGAGCAAGGTAACCCTTTTTGTAAAGGGTTTCTCCTTGTAGTATGTATTGCCTTGCCTTGATTTCAACCCTTTTAGCTTCCACATGATCATTGGGTAATTCACCATTTTTAAGGAACTTTTTATGGGAGTCATCCAGTTTGGATCTTCTTCGGTAACTACATCTTGAACTTCCAATTCATTGATTGATGGAGCCTTCAACACCTCTACCAGCACTTTCTTGGTAAGGTGGGCAAAAGTGAGAAATGCGAGCTTACTTAAGGCATCAGCCTTTTTGTTTTGAGATCTGGGGATCTGTTTGATGTTGCAAGCTTGGAAGGTACTCATCAGTTCCTTGGATTTTTCTCTGTATTTTTTCATGTTGGGCTCTTTAGCTATGTAGCTATCATTCACTTGGCTTGAGACCAGCAATTCGAGCTTTTCAACCTTCATCTTTAGTCAGCCTTAGGCCAGCTATTAGTGCCTCATATTCAGCCTCGTTATTGGTGGTCTGGAAATCAAAACGAAGAGCATATGTGAATTCCAGTCCTTTTGGGTTGATCAAAATTAGCCCAGCCCCTGACCTTTCAACGCTTGAAGCCCCGTCGGTAAAAAGCTTCCAGGCTTCAGGGTTGGAAGGTTCAGTGGTGGTAGCGTTTACTTCAGTGATCGCCTGGTTTGGGACTTCCACAATGAAGTCAGCCAAGACTTGGGCCTTGATGGCTTTTCTTGGGACATAGGTGATGTTATGTTCACCCAGTTCTATGGCCCATTTGGCTAATCGCCCCGAGTTTTCAGGCTTTTCAAGCACACTCTTAATAGGTTGGTCGGTGACCACTTGTATGGGGTGTGCTTGGAAATACCTTCGAAGCCTTCTAGCTGTTTGAACTAGGGCTAGGGCAAGTTTTTCAAGGGGAGGGTATTTCGTTTCAGCTAATTTTAAAGTTTTGCTGAAAAAATAAACGGGTACCTGGGCCTTGTCTCGCTCAATGGTGAGGACTGCACTGATGGCCTCGTCGGCAATTGAGAGGTACACCGATATTGACTCCCCAGTTTTTGGTGCCGCAATATCTGGTAGGGAAGCTAGATGTTGCTTCATTTGGTTGAAAGCTTCTTCAGCTTCTTCTGTCCATTTGAAATCCTTCTTATCTGAGCAGTTCTTGAGCGTTTTGTAGAAGGGCAGAGATCTTTCGGCCAACTTTGAGGTAAAACGCTTCAAGGCTGCAAGCTTCCCGTTTAAGCTTTCAACCTCCTTCTTGGTCTTTGGTGGTTTGGTTTCGAGGACGGCTTTCACTTTTTTTGGGTTGGCTTTGATGCTTTGTTTTCCAACAATGTGACCCAAGAATTTTCCCTCCTCGAATCCAAACGAGCATTTTTCCGGATTAAGCTTCATGTTAACCTTTCTGAGGTTCTTGAAAGTTTCTTGAATATCATCGAGCATTTGATATTCTGTCTTGCTTTTGATCACCAGGTCGTCGACATATGCCTCCATGTTTTTGCCAATTTGGCTTTCGAAGGCTTTGTCAACGAGCCGTTGGTAGGTTGCTCCGGCATTTTTGAGGCCGAAAGGCATCTTTTGATAACAAAAGATCCCTTTGTCCGTGTGAAAGGCTGTTTTTTCCTCATCCTCTTTCTTCATGAGGATTTGGTGGTAACCTTTGTATGCATCAAGAAAGCATTTGAACGAGTAACCTGTGAGGGAGTCAACTTTGAGATCAATTTCCGTTAGTGGATAGCAATCCTTAGGACAAGCCTTGTTAAGATCCTTGAAGTCTATGCACATCCTCCATGAGTTGTCGGGTTTCTTGACCATAACCGGGTTTGCAACCCATGATTGGTATTTGACTTCTCGGAGAATGCCGGCTAACACAAGCTTTTCAACTTCTTGGCAGGCTGCCAGACTCCTCTCGGGTGCTAGGCTTCTTTTCTTTTGGACCACGGGCTTGACATCCGGTGGTATTCTTAACTCGTGTTCAGCAATGTTCCGAGGGATTCCTGTCATATCTTCTGGACACCAAGCGAAGACATCGCTGTAATGTGTTAGCAGTTTTTCGAGATACGAAAGGGTCTCTTGGGAAAGGTTTGGATTGACCCTTATCCTTTGTTCAGGGTACTTGGGGTTTATGACCAACCTTTGCTTGTCTTCTTCGCTGTTTGAGCTTTCACCCTCAACCATGTAAGCTTCTTGAGAAGGTTGAAGGGTTGCTATGCCCCTCTCGGTAGGAAATTTGACTGTGCCATGGCCAACAGACACGGCCATGTAGAACGCACATTGCCCCGGTCTTCCAATGATCACGTCATAGCTTGAGGGGATGTTGATAACTACAAAGGTAAGCTGTTGGGTTCTTTCCTTCAAACCTTCGCTGAAACGAACATTAAGTGTTAGTTGCCCTAAAGGCTTGAGGGGTGTATCGGCGATACCTTTTATGGAGGTTCCAGAGGGTTGAAGCCTTGAACGTTCTTCATTACTCAAACGGTTGAAGAATTTCTCGAACATGATTTCAGTAGCTGCCCCAGTGTCTATGTAAGCCCTGCATGTTTGCAATGTCCCCACGGTAGCTTCTACCACAAGAGGGCTAGAGAGAGGGTCTTTTTCTGTTGGGGGGAAACAGACACACTGAAGCTCCCAAGCTTCCAACCGTTGTCTTTTATGAGGAACCTTTCCGTCAAAATCCACCATATTGACTTCCTTGCCTTTCACTTCAGCCATTTTATCCCGGACTCCCTTTACCAAATGAGCGAGTTCTCCGGATTTAACAGCTTCTTCAATTCTTTTCTTGAGTTGGAAGCAATCATTGGTGTGGTGACCTTTTTCTTCATGAAACTCACAGTATTGTGTGGAGTTCTCATTTTTTCTGCTTTTGGGGAGAGGCCTAGGAGGCCGAAAGTTTTTCTTAACTTCTTCCGTTGCAAGGATTTCTTGAGGGGTCTTTGTGAGGGGAGTGAAACTTATGCCTTTCTCTCTGCTTGAAGGGTTCCGACCTTCAGACCTTCGAAGGTCTGAACCCTTTGACCGCCTGTCATAGGAGTTAAAGTTTCCCCTTTTTCTGGCCGGGCTATTGCTTCGCCAGCCGGATCCCCTTTTTCTTTGCTCTTTAATGTCTACCGCCTCCTCTCCCCGAATGTGGGCTTCAGCCCTTTCGAGAGCTTCTTCCAAGGTCTTGGGCAAGGACTTGTTGAAATCCCTTGTGAGATATTTAGAGGTGATGGCATTCATGAAACCGGCCACTCTCATTTTCTCATCTGCCCCTACATAAGTCAGACCTTCCTTCTTGTATCGTTCAATGAATGCACGTAGACTTTCATCATCACGCTGTTTTATCTGGAAGATTACTGTTGTGTCTTTAACATACCGCCTTTGTTGGGAGAAATTGGCCAGAAAACCCTTGCTAAGGTCATCAAAGCTTCGAACGCTTTTAGCAGGCAAGTCGTTGAACCAAATTCTAGCGGATCCAACAAGAGTTTGCATGAACATTAGGCAACATTCAGCGTTTGACCATTTCTCTATCCTTGCTGCACCGGTGAAGATTTGAAGATGGTCTTCAGGATCTTCAGTCCCATCATACGTCCTGATGTGGGATGGCATCTTGATCTTTGTTTGGAAATCATAATCGGCTATTTGCTTTGAAAAGCATGAAAGGTTACTTGGCTTATATGGTTTAGCCAAGTCTTCTTCAGCCCTTGCATCCACATTATTGCCATTGCCATTATTTCCCTGAGTGGCTAGCACCTGATTAATAAAGTGTTGCCACGGGAAGTTGGCCATCATCTGGGTCATCATGTTGGGCATGAGGTTGAAGCCTTGAAGGCTTCCTGAGGCAACTGAGCAGTTCATTCCAAGGGGAGTGCTCATAACAGCACTTCGTGCCAAAGGGAGCACTGACAGAGCTTGCTCCCACGTGGTTGTCGTGGATGCTGGAAAGATTGTTGCTGGGGATTGTAGGAGCTGGTCAAGAGTTAGCTCATGTCCCAAAGGAGCACCACTAGTAATTGGTTGGGAAGAGAAGATAGGATGCACCGTAGGATTTGCCATAGTGGACAGATAAGGGTGAGGGTTTGAAGGATTACTGGGACCAGCCTCACCTCTTGTTGTAAAAGGAGGGGGAGGTGGTCCGGGAGACAGCGTTGGTTCAGGTTCGTCATAGTCTAAACGAATCCTCACTCCATTTTCTCTTTCTCTACTCACATGTTGGTTGAGAAGAGATCTCAACTCAAGGAAATTGTTGGCAACCCCTTCAGGGGTAAGTTCAACACGCACCGGGGTGTCAGAGACACCAACATTGGGAGATGGAACTCCGGATCTGGACGGGGTTGGTGTGTTGAAGGTGAGGAACTCGGGTGTGCTCCCCGGAGTTGAGAAAGAAGTTGGTATAGCCACGTGAGCTTGGCTGCTACCCGGAGTAGAAGTGTTTGGAATCTGATTTACTTCTCCTGGGGATCCACTTTCAGACATGGTGATTTTAAGTGAAGAGAGCTACACTACTAGGTCTTTTTGAGAAGAAATAGCGGCGTAGCCCCACGGTGGGCCCCAACTTGTTGATGCAACAAATATAAGACCAACGGTAGTAGCTGGGCTGGTTAGGCAAAAGGGTTGAAGGGTTCAACCTTGCCTAACGTAGGTCGTGGGGTCCCCCCACGTTTGCAAGACGTGGAAGGAGGTTCACTAGTATATTGTTGTTATTTGTTGAAGATCCTTCTCTGAAATGTACTCAGATTCGGAAGTGGCAGCAAATGGAATGTGTGTGGTGGATCTGAAAAGGAGTGACTTGTATGTAAGCAAGTACTCAACATGAATGACCAGAGATTAGAGAATCAGAGCTGGCCAGGAGATGTTTTTTGAGGTAAATGAAGTGTCAATTTATAAGAGAAGACATCTCTCGAAGTAGAATACATTTGACTAGTGACCTTGCTTGCAGTGAGGGGCTTACCCGTTTGGGGGTTAAAGCCTTTTGACTCCTGGATAATAGCATGTGCTCTGCGGACCTGCGTTGCTTTTGCGGCTGGTGGGTTGGTGGAGCTGTTCGGAGATGTGACTTGTTTACTGTTCTCGTATTGCTTTACTCCATCTCCTCAGCTTTTCAACCATTGAACCTTTTAACCTTTTGGACGTTCATATATTTAGTCATTTTATTTAGTCTTGGGCTACCCCCGTCATCAATATATATATATCGCGAGAGAGAATAAGGATCTGTTAGGAACCACCCTTTATTGTAAGAACCGCGAGAACCAATGGGATGTCATTTTGTTTTGTTATTATTTCTTGAGTTAAATGCTTGGTTGGTCCTTGTGGTTTGCAAAAAAAATCATATTTGGTCCTAGTGGTTTACTAATTACACGCGTGGTCCCCAAAGTTGTCAAAAATGAACTCGGTTGGTCCCCTGACCTAACCTCTGTTAAATTTCTCAGTTAACTATGTGTGAAATGACTATATTACCCTAGAACAATTAAAAGAAATAAAAAAATATATAAAGAAGATGGCCCACTACTCATCTTCTTCAACCGCTCTCTCTAAAAAAACTCTAACACCATCACCTCCTCCACCTTCACAACCCACCTCAACCTGCAACTACCTCCTCCACCACTATATTCTTCTTCCTCCTCTTTTTCAGTCCAGTCTTCTCTCCCTCTCTCTCTCTCTCTCTCTCTTTACCTCCCAGTTGATGGTGCACATCGATGCTGCCGGAGCCTACTACCAGAAAAACGAACCTTCAACTGAACCTGCAAGTGTGAATTTGAATTTGTCCAAATCGAACATTACCCGACCCGTTACCACCGGTATGCGATAAAAGGCAACAAGATTCCTAGATCTGCAATTAGGGTTTGGGAGAATAATTGAGATCTGAAACTGGCGATGAGGAGCTTTTTCAACGAGATCAGGGGAATGAAGGTGAAAGACGTGCCGAAGCACGTGAAGCCGATGGTGACAACAAGCAACGCCAATAATTTCATCCAGCTAGCTTTGGATAATTACCATGCCAAATACATCCAGACCGACTCCATCGTTCCGCTCTATCATGTTTGCTTTGGTGGCATGTTGGTGGTGGAGGTAGTTGCAGGTTGTGGTGGATTGTGAAGGTGGAGGAGGTGATGGTGTTAGAGTTTTTTTTTAAGAGAGAGGTTGAAGAAGATGAGTAGTGGGTCATCTTCTTTATATATTTTTTTATTGCTTTTAATTGTTCAAATGTAATATAGTCATTTCACACATAGTTAACTGAGAAATTTAACAGAGGTTAGGTCAGGGAACCAACTGAGTTCATTTTTGACAACTTTTGGGACCTCGCGTGTAATTAGTAAACCACTAGGACCAAGTATGAAATTTTTGCAAACCACAGGGACCAACCAAGCATTTAACTCTTATTTCTTATATCCTTGTTTAGAGCATTGACATCCATGGCATCAAATTTTGTGTGTGGTGCTTTTAAAATATAAATAGTATAAAAAGTGGTTGTGAGTGGAGAAGAGAGAAAATGTTACTGTTCATCTGTATATCTGGGAGGACACTGTTCACCCCCTATAATTTTTTAATATATTTTGAAAATGGTTGTGAGTGGAGGAGAGGGAAAATGTAATGATAAAGGTATAAAAAATATTATTTAATTGAAAAGGAGAGAGAAAATGTAGTGTTTTTTAGTGTAATTTAGGGTGAAAATATGGTGGGATGGATGTGAAAGCTCTTAGTTATGAGGAATATTAGATTTTAATAATCCCAACTATTCGTCGTTGGCCGCCAACAGTCCCAACATTAAAAATAACCACTGGCAGTCCTAACTTTTAACATATTGGCCTCTAATGGACCCTAACTGACAGAACTCTAACGCCATTAGTCTCCGGTTGCCGGAAAAACGTCTTTTGGCTGGAAAACTCTTTAGTGGCCGGAAAACTCAACATTTTCGTCACGATCCTCTTTGTAACCTTATTATGGACCTTTGGGAACCTTTTTCTAGTAAAAGACACAATTATTAAAGACGTCGGAAAACTCTTTTTTCACCGGAAAACTCAACTTTTTGGCCGAAAAACTCAACATTTTCGTCCCAAACCTCTTCGTAACCTTAGATCGGACCTTTAGAAACTTTTTTCTTGACGAAAACGATTTTCCAGCGACCGGAGACTAACGACGTTAGGGTTCTGTTAGTCAGGGTCCATTGATGGCCAATATGTCAATAGTTGGGACTGTCAGTGCTTATTTTTGAAGTTGAAACTGTTAGCGGCCAACGACGAATAATTGAGATTATTAAAATCTAATATTTCTAGTTATGATTATAAACTTTGGTAGATGTCTTGTGACAATATGATAATGGTTTATTTGAAATTGATGTTGTTTATTGGTTGTTGTACTGTTAATGATAAAAGGTATACTTGAAATTTTTCTTGTTTTAGTTACATTGTTTTTTTTTTTTTTGAATTTATAACACTATTCAGATACAGATTTGACCTAATTATTTTTAGTTGTAGTGCTTGCTTATGCTGTTGATAGCAAATGATTTGGTGGAGGTGTGGTGATATGGTGGTGTGAGAGTGGTAGAGGGTGGTGGTTGGTAGTGGGAGTGGAGAGAGGGAATGGGGTAGAGAGAAAATGTTTTTTCTTATACTATTAATTTTTGTTCTCTTTTATTTGTTAATAGATTTTTAAATAAATAAGTAATAAGGCTAAAATAGCCTTGTGTTATATGATTTAACGAAAAAATATAACTAACTGAGTTGGTCCAAAAGGACAAACCATGTAGCATTTGGAAACATGAAGCACAAAACATACCATTTTTAATGGCAAAAGAAACCGCCTGAAATTAAGTATAAAGGTAAATGACAAAACTTTTAATTCACTCTTAATTTTAACTTTTAATGATTTTCTTTTTTTAATATTACTGATATTGTCTGAAAAACATTGGTAACATATAACATCGGTATAACTTTTTTTTATTATTAACGTCATCATGTGCCTATTATTATGTACAATTCGATAAAATTTATACTCGAACGGGTCATATATAGTTGATTTTTTTTATCATCACAAACCGAACATATACCGACCAAACAACATCGGTATTCGAAAAGGTTACATATAGTTGATTTTATTTATCATCATAAACCAAACATATACCGACCAAACAACATCGGTATTCGAACGGGTCATATACAGTTGATTTTTTTACCATCAAAACCCGAACATATACCAACCAAACAACATTGGTAACGGTGTCATATTTGCTTTTATAGAATTCTCGATGTGGTGGTATAAAATTTATTGAACACAAAGTAATATTCGCAATAAAGTATTTTTTGATATCGTAAGCTATATCGAGTGTCTGTATGATACCGGTATGGTAACGGGTCGATACCGACCAAACAACACAGGTACCGGTACGTGTATTCGTTTTTATTGGTTTTTAATCGATGTAAAAAAACGTGTCGATTGACAATGATTGCTATGCTGAGTGCCAGTATCGATCCGCAACGAAGCGTGCAAGAATCACATTAGTATTTAATCAATTAATGGCCAAAATAACAAATATAAATAGTGTTGTTATCTCATGAAATATGGCCTACCAAGCATGTCTCTACTCAACTAAATGATCATGTATGTGATGTGGAAGGGGCCATTGGCAAGTTAATATTGATCTAAGTAAGGTGTGCTTATATTGTCATGTCAAGTAAATGAGCATCTATGTGATAAGGAAGGGGCCATTGGCAAGTTAATATTGATCTAAGTAAGGTGTGCTTATCTTGTCATGTCAACTAAATAAGCATCTATGTGAAGAGGAAGGGGCCATTGGCAAGTTGTCTAATATTGATCTAAGGTTTTTTATAGTGCTCTAGTCGTGGCCACGACTATTTAAGTTTTATTTATGATGGGTCCGGTTGAGTTTTTCCTTCTATGTCTCAAGTTCGAGTCTGGGTGATAGGGGTTTTTCATTGAGAGATTTAAATTGGGGATCTATTGTGCGAGGGGGCTCTCTAGCACGGACCCAGTTAAAAAACGTATGCTAGACCTCCTGACATTCACGAATAATTCACACATTTAAAAAAATATATGGTTGGTTATCTTGTCATGTCATGCAATTCCAACAATACCATGATGTTGCATTTATTATCACAATGGGCGGTGCATGGGTAATGGATGGTTGGTTGGGTGTGAGGTTCTCAGTTTCTAATAGGACTTGAAATACGATAGTTAAATAATTGGATCTTAAATAGTTTAACGATCGAACTCGTTAATATGTAGGTCGATCTTGTGTTAGATTAATGTATCTAACATGTTTAACAAACAAATCATAAATGTTTATGCTATACGTTATATCAAGTGGCGGAGCTTAACCAAATGTTTCGTGGGGCGGAAAGTCATGGGACCCAAAAGATTTTTTTCTATCGCTATGTTTCGGGTTATATGTTCGGACCGACTATTCGATTCGGGTCAGGTCAAACAATAATAATTACAAATAAAGCTAAATAATATTCATTCATTTAAAGGACTCATTCTTACACATAAAAAAACTAAATATTGTTTAACAAACAAAACATCAAAATATCTATAAAGGATTGAGGATTTGAAGGCTTCAAGAACTCTAAGAACACAAAACCTTTTTTTTTTCTTCTACTGAAGCCGAACAACACAAATGGGGCGTCTGAGCCTCTATCCTCACGTATTGTTCTTTTTTTTGTTTAAACATCTTTCAATTAAGACAAAAATGAACCCTCAAGTTTCATTTATATAAAAACTAGTTTTAAACTTTATTTAAACTTAATTTAAGTTTAAAAACAATTATAAAAAAATTACTAATAGCCCCTTTCTTCACATTTTTTTAACTCAATACGAAAAAAGGGTTTAATATATATTTTTTTAATTTATAAATCTACATAATCTAAATAATATATGATTAAGCATTAAAGAAAAAATAACAAAAAAAGAAAAAAGAAATGTAACCTGATGACCTGGTAATTACATAGTATTAGAACACTAAATTAAAGTTTAATTATTTTAAAGAGACAAAAAAATTGTAGTGAGTTAATTGAAACAATTAACAAACTTGATTACATTTCTATGACATTTTCCCAAGAGGGTAACTTTATAGAAATGTTGTTCTAATTAAGTCACTGTAACTTTTTTTGTCTCTATAATATCACTGAAGTTCCATTTGTTGTTTTAATACTATGTAATTATCAGGTTACCAAGTTGCTAATGGTGATGTGTAGGTTCCATTAATTTTTTAAAAACTTTAATATGATGTTGAAATTACATATATGACATGGATTTTTACTTTTAAAAATTAAAAAATCACACTTGATTTTCTAATGGCACCTGTTGTATGTTATCAACTTCACCATTTTTGAATCCTCTGTTCTTTTTGTGCATCAATACGTAGATTTTTCATCATTCAAACACATCACACCCAACAGCATCCTCCTAAAACATCAATTATTCACTTGATCAGACTTTTCTTATGGAACAAGTAAACATGAAACGGAAAAATCATTAATCATCACTTCTTCTTTTCCTAGCCAACACTAACTCATTAACTATCTCCGGGAACCAATAAACGCGAAACAGAAAACGAATAAAAAACAAATCCAGAACAAAAACGAAAAGAACAATTGAACAAAATGAAAAAAGCAATCATAAAAACACACAGGTATGAGATCACGAAGAAAGAAACCGTCTTCCGCGAAGGTTGCCGGTCATGGTCCTCGTTGAAGGTCGGTCGTCGGAGAGTCTAAAATAGAGGGTCGGTCAGGAGAGTTTGAAACAAAGGGTCGATTGGTCGTCGGCCGTATGTCGTCGGAGGTCAAGGTTGGGTCGTCGGAAGGGTTCTGAAACATCGGCAGGTTGTTGGGAGGGTTGAATATATATTTTTTTAATTTATAAATCCACATAATCTAAATAATATCTGATTAAGCATTAAAGAAAAAATAACAAAAAAAGAAAAAAGAAATGTAACCTGATGACCTGGTAATGACATAGTATTAGAACACTAAATTAAAGTTTAATTATTTTAAAGAGACAAAAAAAATTGTAGTGAGTTAATTGAAACAGTTAACAAACTTGGTTACATTTCTATGACATTTTCCCTACGAAGAATATAAATTTTTTGGACAATAAACTTGGTAGGGGCAAGGAATTTTTAGGTAAAATAATTGGCGGGTACGGACCTATGTAATTTTAAAAATTTCAAATGAAAATTCAAAAAAATTACATTACTAACTAAAACATTGGTGGAGGCGGGTGCACCCCCTTGCCCCTTAATAGGTGCACCCCTAGCTATATCCATTGACTGGTAAATCTAATTATAGAGCATTCACATTCATTCTGCTATTTCTACCCTATAATTACACTAAAAACCAGTATATTTTCCCTCCCCTTTCAATTAAATAATATTTTTTTATAAACCTTTATCATTACCTTTTACATATCTCTCCTCCACTAACAACCACTTTCAAAATGTATTAAAAATTATATAGGGTGAACAGTGTCTTCTTAAGTATACAGATGAATAGTAACGTTTTCTCTCTCCTTCACTCACAACCACTGTTTATAATATAAAGAACACCCAGACAGAATTTGGAGGAAGGGATGTGAATGCTCTAACAATTCGTCAACCTATTCGGTATGTATACAATTTTATTACAACCATCTACAACCCACCAACCTATTTAACTCGTTAGATAAATGAGTCCAATGAGTTATGTTCAGGTTGTGTGAGCTTAAATGTATCTGGATTAAGATTGGTGTTTCACACAAATAAATATTTGAGTCGTGTTCTCAGTTTCAACTCCGCCAACCCAATCCAGTTAACCAAACAAGATTTCCACCCATACCCATGTCACGCAATAGTGCATGTCTAACAGGGAGTTGTTAACAACACGTAGGGGATTTTTTGACGACTTATACGCACTACTTACAGTAAGAGTAGGCCTGGCAATAAAAACCCATTTGTGTTTTTTGGGTCATTTTAAAAATGAGGATGAGTCAGGATGGATTAAGAAATAATTAAGGATTGGTTGTATGATATATATTTAAAATAATGTGTGGGTCAGGATAGATATTACGCTGGGTAAATGGATAACTCAAAAAAGAACATCACAGGCATATTCTTCATCCTATTCGAGTGTTCGTAGACGTTGGCTTCACAAATAATAAAAATTTTAAAAATAATAAAAAATTTCTGAAAATTTAGAAAAATAAGAACAATTCTAAAAAATCAAAAAGTAATAAAAAATCAAAAACATTCTAAAAAATCCAAAAAAATTCTAAAAAAATAAAAAAAAAATTCTAACAAATCCAAAAATTCAAAAAAATCAAAAAAATAATAAAAAATCGAAAAAATTCTAAAAAATCCAAAAAATAAAAAATAATAATAACAAAATCCAAAAAAATCTAAAAAAGACAAAAAATTAATAAAATATCCTAAAAAATAAAAAAATCCAAAAATTTTACAAGTCAAAAAAATTCTAAAAATTCTAAAAAATAATGAAAAATTCAAAAAATTCTTGAAAATTATAGAAAATAAATAAAATAATAAAAAATCAAAAAATTATAAAAAATCAAAAAAATTCTAAAAATTCAAAAAGTATAAAAATTTCAAAAAAACTCTGAAAATTAAAAAAATAAAAAAATTCTACAAATTTTTTAGGGTTTTTTAGATTTTCATATTTTTTTTTATTTTTTAGCATATTTGGATTTTTTAGAATATTTGGATTTTTTAGAGTTTTTTTATTTTTTTGATTTTTTTTTATTTTTTAGATTTTTTTTAGTTTTTATTATTTTTTTGATTTTTTTTTGACTTTTTTTTAGAAGTTTTAGTTTTTTAGAATTTTTATATTTTTTAGAATTTTTTTGATTTTTTTTAGATTTCTAGAATGTTTTAGAATTTGTAGAATTTTTTGATTTTCTAGAATTTTTTTTTGAATTTTTAGGGTTTTTTTGACTTTTTAGAAAAAAAAATTATTTTTTAGGATTTTTATATTTTTTAGAATTTTTTTTATTTTTTAGATTTTTTAGAATTTTTTTAATTTTCTAGATTTTTTTTGAATTTTTAAGATTTTTTTTGAGTTTTTAGAATTTTTTTACAATTTTTTATAATTGTATAAAACTAAATGTCATTGAATGCATGAAACTAAAATTCACGGTTCACCACCCAGTTAAGGCTATTATGTCTTTTTGCAAAACTAAGTGTTACAATGTAACACCTCGCAAATTTCGGGTTTAATATTAAAACGACACGTGTCATGTCAAACAAAAACGCGTTGAAAACCCGGATTTAATAAAGATGTTTTCGGTAGGATTTAAAGTGGCGTCATGTTAAATATTACCTCTGAACACCTCAATTATAAATCCCAAGACCCGATTTAATATTATATACATCTATTATACCCTCAATTCAGGAATTTATTGCCAATAATGGAATTTGGAAATGCGTGATAGGATTCTACGAAATAAAAGAATGGAAGTCCTTAATTTACGGGTCTTGTTTTTGGATTCAAGTGAAGCAATTGCAAATGGTAGGGTATGTCAATGTGTAAGACACTTTATGAAGGCCCCTGAATGAAAATTGAGGTCCACAAGTCGTTTATAACGGCTGCCCTTTCAAACCTTCAACAAACAACAACATTTTGGCTTCTGATGAAGCCCTACGCATCGTAGGCATAATGCCCCTACGATGCGCAGGGGTTGCCCAGCGACCAGAAAACAGGCAGTAGCCTGTTTGGTGCACTTGTAACCCATCAAACCGGTTTTTCTTGCATGTGCATGAACCTTAGACTCCCCTAGACACTAGAAGACATGTGTTGAACAATTGTGGAAGGGCATAGACTCTTGTGTCAATTGATTGTGGTGTGTAAACCCACTATATAAAGGACCTTCAAGTGCAACATTCATTCACACATCATATTCAAGCATTCTGATTATTTGGGGAGCTTGCAACTGATCAAGAGCCTTTCTAATCATTCATTAACCATCTAGTAAGTTGCCTAACCTTTCTAAATTAATTCTAGCTTAGTAATTAGCTTAAAAGTCAAACCGACGTAACTACGGTTTGACTTCGCGATTAATTAACGATAGCTCAGTCGTGTGTCGAATTAAAAGTACCGTTAGATAGGTAATTATATGGGTATTAAACCCTTATAAGGGCAAGTACCAAATCCAGACCTAACTAGGTCGTTTGTCGGGTCAAACGTTGACCGAAAAAGTCAACAGAATTACAAAATGCGATTTAATGCACGACTAGCAATCCGCGAGGCGTGCAACCTGTTTTAAACTTAATATAACTTGGTAATAAGTATAAAAACTTGTCTACGCTTGCCCGACTCGACAAATTTCTGTTTAAACCCGGTTCGGAACCGAAAGGCGCAAAACTTTGACTTTTGCGTTGACTTCGGTTCTGACCCGTTTTAGTTGGAATTAGACATGCCTTAAAGTCTCATTAGGGTTGGGTTACATGCTAGTATAAGTCTCTGTACTTGTTTCATTGATTATCCGATGCATGCGCACGTTTCCGTTAATCGCTTAAATTGGACCATAATGCCCTTATGACCCTACAACGAGAATTTTGAAAATGTGGAAGTACTATAATCTTAGTTACTGATTATTAAACATGCACGTAAATTTTCACGTCAATCGGAGGTCTAGATTATGAGATATGCGCATTAGCGTAAATATTAAGCTTTTTATTAATTAAACGGCGCGATTAGCGCATAGCCTATCTAAACCCGATTTTCGGTACCAAAACTTTTACCCACTGATGTTAAATAATATTTTGGGATTTTTGAAGATTTTTAATTATTTTTAAACTGATCTTAAGCTAGGCTTATCGCATTGATTCGGTTAATACCGAATATGCCCTTTTAGGCTATAAAACGAGTTTTACGAATCCGTTTGATTCCAATCCAATGGCCACTGATCTAAAATAATAAATATAGGATTTTGAGCCTGTTTTACTGATCAGAAAACTCAGATTGGTATTTTAACCCGTACGTCGCTTAAAACGGCTTTATACGCGTATTAAATGCGTAGTTTGGTATTAAAACCATTTTGACACGTAAGACTTAATACCAATAGACATAACCTGTTAAATTAAGATATTTTTCTGATTTAATCAGACCCATACCTCAGAAGTATTATAAGTCTCTTTTATAACCTTTAAAATGACCAAAATACCCCTACGGGGCATAATTAGGGAATAAACTCGTTACGGGCATTATGGAAGATATCATAATGATATCACAACATATTTGAAGCGTATTAACTTAGGAAACCTGTTCACGACCCTTTCGGTTACCCGTTATGCATTTTACGCGTTCGGTTCGGTTTATGTAAATAGTTTGCATAAACTAGCCGAAACGGGTCAAACGATATCATTTTCATCTCAAAATCCAGAATGTGAGTAGTAAACCCATATTAAACAAGTCTTCAAACTTGTCGGGTCTAAATCACATTCTATCCGGTCTTCGCTTAATCGTGCGTACGAACCGCATCTTTGAAACTAGCCGGTCTAAGCTTAAGCATAATTAAAGACCCGCTAGGATTCTAATAGGTTATATTTAACCTTCGTTCCAGATTAGGAGAAACAGTAAAAGCTACCTGCTATTTGATTATTGTGACTATACTTTGCATCAAGGTAAATACTTTTAACTTATTTTCCCTATACGGGCTTGGGTTACGGTACATAGCGTACCGCTTGATCGGGCATCAAATCTTCCACGCTTAGTGGTTAATTGAATAATTTGATCGGCTCGTTTTAAACAGATGTGTTTACTTTACAGCCTTTGGGGGGTTAATGACCATGTCCCGGATATCCTCGGCATTATCTTACGAGATGGCCACGACCTGAGCACGGGGTGTAGGCGTACACCTGTCAGTGTATAACTCTAGAATTGTGGTGTGTCTATTGATCTTTAACCCGGATACGTTCCGGGCTACTGAACGCATAAGTAACATGTAAAGCGTTAACAAGATTATCATATAAAATAATTCTCCCAAGTTAAACAAAATGTTTATGCCATGTGCATCCAAACCAATTTTCAATCATTTTATAAAATGAGTCAGTTGAATGTATTTACCAGTGTAAACTGACGTATTTTCCCAAAAAGATTAAATGCAGGTACTAGGCGAAATAGGCTGGGAGTCTCCTAAGCATCACTAGAAGTCTCACAAACTTAAGATGCCGATGTCTGTTGAACCATAAAAAATATTTTTATTATTCGATCCTACTGTGGATAAACACCGGATAATTGTGACTTTGTTTACAATAAATAAATTCGGTTGTATCTTATTTAAATTTGCTTCCGCTGTGCATTATTATATTGTGTTGTTTGACTATTACGTTGCCAACCACGTCACGATACTCCCCCACCGGGCCCACCGGTGACACGTGGAAATCGGGGTGTGACAGGTTGGTATCAGAGCCAACACTGAGTGAATTAAACACTAGCCTTTTGTGTTAATCTCAGTTACACAATTGCACATATCTAAACTTTTGAGTCTAGACTTATAACATAGGACAAATTCCACCTTATTCGGTTTTTGTTTTGTCCTTTAAAACTTTATATTTTTGTTATTGTTATCTTATGTTTTATTGACAGGATTAACAAAAGATGCCTCCGAGATTTTTACGTATGCGAGGACGAGGAGGAAAGGGGCCGACCACCGCCCCCAACGACCATGAAGCTGGGCCGTCCAATACACGAGCTCCTATCCCCGCCGAGAGTGATGGTACTCGACGGAACCAGAGAGGTCTCTTTCAACCGGCAAGACGGTCGGTTTCAAACAGCTCTACGACTCCCGCTCAAGACTCATACGGGCCACAATCAGAAAATGAGCCTTGAGACCCCCACCATTCGCACATACCGTTACAGCGATCTATGTCGCACCGCCCTTTTGGAGACCCCACTCCAATCTTTCAAGGCCAGTTTAACCCGGCGGATTATATACAAGAACCAGTGGGTTTTAACCCATTGGGGCCGGAGGACCATTTTTCTGGAGGAAACGATATGGATGAGGAAGACGACCTAGAAGAACCCGCATCAGGAACTCCCAACCACCCAATCGAGGTCTCGGATAGTTCCATTTATCACGGGCCACCCTATAATGGTCCAGATAGCTTCCAGGCTATCTTTACTCGGCACGAATGGTATTATACACCTTCTCACCATTCGTCGCCGCATGAGCAGCCGCAGCCTCACTATTCTCCGCCGCATGAGCAGCAGCAGCAGCATCATCAAGATTCCTCTGGGAATCACCAGTTTGAGGCAGTTACGCCACCGCCTCCACCGCCACCAGTTCAGCCGGCGCCTCCACAGCCGCAAAGACATAGGAGATCCGGAGCCCGGATGTCCACACGAAGAGAAGAGTTTCACTTTAACTCTCCTCTACAATCAAGTGGCAGAAATTATCAGCCGCTTCCAGAAGTTCCACAGATGGGTGGACCATCAAACCCCTTCGCGCAGCAACCGCCACCAATGGGTTTCGATAATCAGATACCAGCATACACGGGTCCTTCGATGTATAACCCGTTTGAGCTACCAACCCACACTAACCCCGGTTACGCTGAAGCCGACCCATACCTGGTAGCTGCTAATTACAACGCTCTTAACCCTGAAGGACCGTATGGGGGTCCTTGGGGAGTAGGGTACCCAGTCCAGGGGTACCAGATGCCTACACAACCCCCGTTTTACCAACAACCCCCGCCGTCTCTACAAATGTCGCCACCACTGCATCAGGAGATCCTGCAAAGTATTAGAGAGGTGCGACATGAGGCACGGGAAGATCGACGGCGCAACCAGGGAATGTTCAAGACCTTGACGAACCTAATCAAGGGAAAGAGCAAAAAGGATCAGTAAATCCTTTATGTGTATATGTCTACTTTAAAATTAAGTCCCTGCGTGGACATTTATGTGTGTATGTTTGTTGTGTGTATTGACCCCTACGTGGGTCTATCTTTCCATAAACCCCTACGAGGGTAAGTTGTATGTTTAGTCCCTGCGTGGACTTATGTTTGTTTATGTCCCTACGTGGACAATTGTTAGTATGTTAACCCCTACGTGGGCATGTCTTCTGTAAGACCCCTGCGTGGGCATGTTGTTATGTTGTAGCTCCTACGTGGGCAAATTTCATGTGTGAAAGACCCGTTTAGGGCGATATGTAATGTTGTTATAAATTATTGGAGTGTTGCTTTATAAATTTCATGTTTGCCATTTGTGCATATATAATAATTATAAATGAAATAAATAAATTAAAATCATTCCTTTTAATCTGCCTAAGTAATTATTTAATTAAGAATCTTAAAGTGTGGAACCTAGCCTCGTGTCAAATATAAGACCGGGCCAAAATGGTAATACCGGGTTAAAAGATTCAAATTCTTGTTAACATCTTAAAACATGTTAACACTCCTGGCAGAAGTGATTCGTTAAAAATCACATGTCATTTTTTTAAAATGAATAAGGATTCTTTAGAAGTTTCCTAATCCAGTATAATGATCTCTGAATCCTGGATTTACATCATCAATTAAGGTGATCATATTCAACCATACGTGGTAAAATAGCGCCTACGGGCCATGCTCATTTCTATATAAGCCAAAAGACGGTGGTAGCTAGGACTCCCTGTCTAATAAAGGTAATGAACTAGGTTCAAACCTTAAAAGTCTTGATTCTCAGAAATCATAGTATATTAAATTGTCCATGTGACCAAGCCTTATGTGCTAATATATATATTGTTATTGTTATATGTTTAGGATAAATTTAATTGAAATCCTAAATTAATACGATTAATGAGTTAACCAAGAAGGGTCTCTGTTACCATGGTTAACGAGTTACCCTAAGGGGGTAATTCTATAATAAACTTTCAAATAAAATATTGTTCTTGTTTCTGTAACAGTTCAATACGAATGGCAAATTCTAATGAAGTCAATAGCCCTACAGCGGTGCCAAATGAAAACGCCCAGATTACATTGACGGGCGCCGAACTAAAAGCTATCATTGATGGTGCTGTCACTCAAGCCTTGGATAGGCAATATGAAGAATACAGTGGTACCAGGAGTAGGACCCACTCCGTATCACACTCAAAGCCAAGAACACATTCTGAGGCTCATAACAAGCCTCCTCCCAAGAAGAACGGACCAAAGAAAGACGGTGATGACCGTCAGTCCACCAACAATCAAAGTGACCCATCCCAGCACTTGGTACTGCATCAAGGACCCCGTAACAAGGGTTGCACTTACAAATACTTCGTGTCTTGCAAGCCCCGGGATTTTACAGGGGAAAAGGGGGCCGTTGATTGCATGACGTGGCTGGATGAAATGGACACAGTGGTGGACATAAGCGGGTGCGCTGAATGGGATATAGTGAAGTTTGTGTCACAGTCCTTCAAAGGTGAAGCATTGGTCTGGTGGAGATCTCTGATGGAGGCCTCCGGAAAGATCCCGTTGTATAGCATGACGTGGGATCAATTCATTGCCTTGATCAAAGACAATTACTGCCCTCAACACGAGGTGGAAAAGATTGAATATGACTTTCTGTCATTGGTAATGAAGAACCTCGACTGCCAAGCTTACCTGACAAGCTTCAATACGCTGTCCAGGTTGGTTCCCTACCTGGTAACCCCCGAGCCAAAGAGGATCGCTCGTTTTATTGGCGGGTTGGAACCCGAGATCAAGGCCAGTGTTAAAGCTTCTCGGCCAGTTACCTTCAGGTCAGTAACTGACCTTTCCTTATCCCTCACACTTGATGCGGTCCGTCAGAGATCGCTGAGGAATAAGGATACTGAGAAGAGGAAGCGAGAAGATGATGGTTCGCGTAGGTCGAACAAGAAACACCGTGGGAACGGTGATCGAAAGAAGGGATCGGAGTCGAAGAAAGATGGGCATCGTTCTGATGAGAAGCCCAGGTGCAAAACTTGCAAGAAAAAGCACTTTGGAAAGTGCAGATTTGGATCAAACTCGAATAACGAGTCAAGGTCTTTTGCTTGTGGTTTGTGCAAATCCAAGGAACATAAAACCTTGGATTGCAAGAAGATGAAAGATGCGACGTGCTATCGTTGCAATGAGAAGGGCCACATAAAGACTAACTGCCCCAAGAATAACAAGAAGCCTGAGGAGGCTAAGAAGACTAACGCCAGAGTCTTCAGGATGGATGCGCAGGAGGCTGTGCAAGATGATAACGTCATAACAGGTACATTCCTTGTAAATGATGTCTTTGCAAGAGTACTTTTTGATTCCGGTGCAGATAAGTCTTTTGTGGATCAGAAGTTTTGTAAATTGTTGAATTTACCTGTCAAAACCCTAAGCGTAAACTATGAGGTAGAGTTAGCAGATGGTACCATAGAAACCGTCTCTACTGTGTTAGATGGATGTACTATATCCATTAAGAACCATTCTTTTCCTCTGTCTCTACTTCCGTTTAAATTAGCTGGTTTTGACATAGTGCTGGGTATGGACTGGTTATCTCATAACCAGGCCCAAATCGTCTGTAAACAGAAACAGGTAGTAATAAAGACTCCGTCTGGTGAGTCACTTACCATTCGGGGAGATACCCAGTACGGACTGCCTGAGCAGGTGACTATGCTCAAGGCTTCCAAGTGTTTGAAGAGGGGATGTGTCATTTACATGGCGCAAGTGATTTTGGAGGAACCTAAACCGAAGTTAGAAGACATCCCTGTCATTTCTGAATACCCAGGAGTGTTTCCTGAAGATCTACCTGGCCTACCACCAGATAGACAAGTCGAATTCAGGATCGATATCATTCCCGGAGCGGCACCAGTTGCCAGAGCACCATACAGATTGGCACCCACCGAAATGAAGGAGTTGCGGACGCAGCTAGATGAACTGCTGGCTAAGGGTTTCATTCGACCTAGTTCATCTCCTTGGGGAGCGCCAATCATGTTTGTCAAGAAGAAGGATGGATCGATGCGTCTATGCATCGACTATCGCGAGCTTAACAAGGTCACGATCAAGAATAGGTATCCATTGCCCAGAATCGACGATTTGTTCGATCAGCTTCAAGGGGCAAGTTACTTCTCAAAGATTGATTTGAGGTCTGGATACCATCAGTTGAAGGTTAAGGATGAAGACGTTCACAAGACTGCATTTAGGACTCGTTACGGTCACTACGAGTTTCTAGTGATGCCTTTTGGGCTCACCAATGCACCGGCTGCGTTCATGGATCTCATGAATCGCGTTTGCAAGCCGCACTTAGATAAATTCGTCATCGTTTTCATCGACGACATTCTCATTTATTCTAAGAACAAAGCTGACCACGAGAAACATCTTCGATGTATTCTCAAACTTCTGCATAAGGAAAAGCTCTATGCCAAATTCTCCAAGTGTGAATTTTGGCTTAGGGAAGTCCAATTTCTTGGACATGTGGTCAGTGAGTGTGGTATCCAGGTGGATCCCGCTAAGGTTGAAGCAGTAATGAACTGGCAAGAGCCAAAGACGCCAACAGAAATCCGTAGCTTCCTAGGGTTGGCAGGATATTACAGGCGCTTCATTGAAAATTTTTCAAGGATTGCTGCACCCCTAACTTCCCTGACCAAGAAGAAAGTAAAGTTTGTTTGGGGTCCTAAGCAGCAAGAGTCCTTCGATGTTTTGAAACAAAAGTTGAGCAACGCTCCTGTGCTTACCTTACCTGAAGGTGCTGAAGAATTTGTAGTTTATTGTGATGCATCACACACTGGCATGGGGTGTGTGCTTATGCAGAAAGGCAAGGTGATTGCCTATGCATCACGACAGTTAAAGGTGCACGAAAAGAATTACACCACCCACGACTTGGAATTGGGTGCCGTTGTGTTCGCACTAAAACTGTGGAGGCATTATCTTTATGGAATCAAGTTTGTGATCTTTTCTGATCACAAGAGCCTCCAGCATCTGTTTAACCAGAAAGAATTAAACATGAGGCAACGCCGTTGGATGGAAACTTTGAATGATTATGATTGTGAAATCAAATACCATCCCGGCAAAGCGAATGTAGTCGCTGATGCCTTGAGCAGAAAGGAAAGGGTTAAACCCATACGAATTAACGCCAAGCGTATGGAGATAAAGAACAGTTTGATAGAAAGGGTGTTAGCTGCACAGAAGGAAGCTGTGTTGGAAGCTAACTATCCTAATGAAAAGTTAGGAGTAACTGAGGAGCAGTTAACTCTTAGCAAGGACGGAATTTTATGGTTAAACGGACGAATATGGGTTCCAATTTTTGGAGGACTTCGTGATGTCATCCTCCAAGAAGCCCATAGTTCCAAATACTCCGTTCATCCTGGAGCTGACAAGATGTACCAGGATTTAAAGGCAAATTATTGGTGGATAGGCTTGAAAAAGTCTGTGGCCGCCCATGTAGCAAAATGCTTGACATGTGCGCAAGTCAAAGCCGAGCATCAGAAACCGTCAGGTTTGCTACAACAACCTGAACTTCCTACGTGGAAGTGGGAAATGGTAACTATGGATTTTATTACCAAGTTACCTAAGACAAGGAAAGGCAATGATACAATATGGGTTATAGTTGACCGACTGACTAAGTCAGCTCATTTCTTACCCATCAAGGAGACTTATAGCTCCGATATGTTAGCCCAGTTATATGTGGATAAGATTGTAGCCCTACACGGCATACCTGTAGCTATTATCTCTGACCGGGATACTAGGTACACGTCACATTTTTGGAAGAGCTTCCAGCAATCTTTGGGCACACGTTTGAACTTTAGTACGGCTTACCATCCTCAGACAGACGGCCAGAGTGAGCGTACTATTCAAACGTTAGAAGACATGCTACGTGCATGTGCGATCGAATTGAAAGGTAGCT
Source organism: Helianthus tuberosus (assembly GCA_030545235.1). NCBI lineage: Eukaryota > Viridiplantae > Streptophyta > Magnoliopsida > Asterales > Asteraceae > Helianthus > Helianthus tuberosus. The sequence goes on from CM060433.1 coordinate 165,252,881, forward strand.
GGGATAAGAACCTACCATTGATCGAGTTCTCCTACAACAATAGCTACCATACCAGCATTAAGGCTGCGCCTTTTGAGGCATTATACGGAAGAAAGTGTAGATCGCCAGTTTGTTGGGCGGAAGTTGGAGAAGTCCAGTTATCAGGACCAGAGATCGTGTTTGAAACGACGGACAAGATTGTCCAGATTCGTAACAACCTCCAAGCTGCCCGGAATAGGCAGAAGAGTTACGCGGATCCAAGTCGTAAGGATTTTCACTTCGAGGTAGGTGACAAAGTCCTACTTAAAGTATCACCATGGAAAGGGGTGATGCGATTTGGTAAGAAAGGTAAACTAAGCCCGAGATACATAGGACCTTTCGAGGTTATCGAACGTGTCGGGTCAGTTGCCTACAAATTGAACTTACCAGAAGAGCTCAGTGGAATTCACAATGCGTTCCACATCTGCAATCTAAAGAAGTGTTCCGCTGACGATACACATGTCATGCCACATACAGATGTGCAAATAGATAAGAGCTTAACATTTGTTGAAAAACCTTTGTCGATTGAAGATCGACAGGTAAGGAAGCTTCGGAGAAAGCATATACCTTTTGTGAAGGTCAAATGGGATGCCCGTAGAGGTCCCGATTTCACATGGGAGTTAGAATCCACCATGAAGGAAAAATACCCTTATTTGTTTCAGTAAATCTCGGGTCGAGATTTATTTTAAGGGGGTGAGGATGTAACACCTCGCAAATTTCGGGTTTAATATTAAAACGACACGTGTCATGTCAAACAAAAACGCGTTGAAAACCCGGATTTAATAAAGATGTTTTCGGTAGGATTTAAAGTGGCGTCATGTTAAATATTACCTCTGAACACCTCAATTATAAATCCCAAGACCCGATTTAATATTATATACATCTATTATACCCTCAATTCAGGAATTTATTGCCAATAATGGAATTTGGAAATGCGTGATAGGATTCTACGAAATAAAAGAATGGAAGTCCTTAATTTACGGGTCTTGTTTTTGGATTCAAGTGAAGCAATTGCAAATGGTAGGGTATGTCAATGTGTAAGACACTTTATGAAGGCCCCTGAATGAAAATTGAGGTCCACAAGTCGTTTATAACGGCTGCCCTTTCAAACCTTCAACAAACAACAACATTTTGGCTTCTGATGAAGCCCTACGCATCGTAGGCATAATGCCCCTACGATGCGCAGGGGTTGCCCAGCGACCAGAAAACAGGCAGTAGCCTGTTTGGTGCACTTGTAACCCATCAAACCGGTTTTTCTTGCATGTGCATGAACCTTAGACTCCCCTAGACACTAGAAGACATGTGTTGAACAATTGTGGAAGGGCATAGACTCTTGTGTCAATTGATTGTGGTGTGTAAACCCACTATATAAAGGACCTTCAAGTGCAACATTCATTCACACATCATATTCAAGCATTCTGATTATTTGGGGAGCTTGCAACTGATCAAGAGCCTTTCTAATCATTCATTAACCATCTAGTAAGTTGCCTAACCTTTCTAAATTAATTCTAGCTTAGTAATTAGCTTAAAAGTCAAACCGACGTAACTACGGTTTGACTTCGCGATTAATTAACGATAGCTCAGTCGTGTGTCGAATTAAAAGTACCGTTAGATAGGTAATTATATGGGTATTAAACCCTTATAAGGGCAAGTACCAAATCCAGACCTAACTAGGTCGTTTGTCGGGTCAAACGTTGACCGAAAAAGTCAACAGAATTACAAAATGCGATTTAATGCACGACTAGCAATCCGCGAGGCGTGCAACCTGTTTTAAACTTAATATAACTTGGTAATAAGTATAAAAACTTGTCTACGCTTGCCCGACTCGACAAATTTCTGTTTAAACCCGGTTCGGAACCGAAAGGCGCAAAACTTTGACTTTTGCGTTGACTTCGGTTCTGACCCGTTTTAGTTGGAATTAGACATGCCTTAAAGTCTCATTAGGGTTGGGTTACATGCTAGTATAAGTCTCTGTACTTGTTTCATTGATTATCCGATGCATGCGCACGTTTCCGTTAATCGCTTAAATTGGACCATAATGCCCTTATGACCCTACAACGAGAATTTTGAAAATGTGGAAGTACTATAATCTTAGTTACTGATTATTAAACATGCACGTAAATTTTCACGTCAATCGGAGGTCTAGATTATGAGATATGCGCATTAGCGTAAATATTAAGCTTTTTATTAATTAAACGGCGCGATTAGCGCATAGCCTATCTAAACCCGATTTTCGGTACCAAAACTTTTACCCACTGATGTTAAATAATATTTTGGGATTTTTGAAGATTTTTAATTATTTTTAAACTGATCTTAAGCTAGGCTTATCGCATTGATTCGGTTAATACCGAATATGCCCTTTTAGGCTATAAAACGAGTTTTACGAATCCGTTTGATTCCAATCCAATGGCCACTGATCTAAAATAATAAATATAGGATTTTGAGCCTGTTTTACTGATCAGAAAACTCAGATTGGTATTTTAACCCGTACGTCGCTTAAAACGGCTTTATACGCGTATTAAACGCGTAGTTTGGTATTAAAACCATTTTGACACGTAAGACTTAATACCAATAGACATAACCTGTTAAATTAAGATATTTTTCTGATTTAATCAGACCCATACCTCAGAAGTATTATAAGTCTCTTTTATAACCTTTAAAATGACCAAAATACCCCTACGGGGCATAATTAGGGAATAAACTCGTTACGGGCATTATGGAAGATATCATAATGATATCACAACATATTTGAAGCGTATTAACTTAGGAAACCTGTTCACGACCCTTTCGGTTACCCGTTATGCATTTTACGCGTTCGGTTCGGTTTATGTAAATAGTTTGCATAAACTAGCCGAAACGGGTCAAACGATATCATTTTCATCTCAAAATCCAGAATGTGAGTAGTAAACCCATATTAAACAAGTCTTCAAACTTGTCGGGTCTAAATCACATTCTATCCGGTCTTCGCTTAATCGTGCGTACGAACCGCATCTTTGAAACTAGCCGGTCTAAGCTTAAGCATAATTAAAGACCCGCTAGGATTCTAATAGGTTATATTTAACCTTCGTTCCAGATTAGGAGAAACAGTAAAAGCTACCTGCTATTTGATTATTGTGACTATACTTTGCATCAAGGTAAATACTTTTAACTTATTTTCCCTATACGGGCTTGGGTTACGGTACATAGCGTACCGCTTGATCGGGCATCAAATCTTCCACGCTTAGTGGTTAATTGAATAATTTGATCGGCTCGTTTTAAACAGATGTGTTTACTTTACAGCCTTTGGGGGGTTAATGACCATGTCCCGGATATCCTCGGCATTATCTTACGAGATGGCCACGACCTGAGCACGGGGTGTAGGCGTACACCTGTCAGTGTATAACTCTAGAATTGTGGTGTGTCTATTGATCTTTAACCCGGATACATTCCGGGCTACTGAACGCATAAGTAACATGTAAAGCGTTAACAAGATTATCATATAAAATAATTCTCCCAAGTTAAACAAAATGTTTATGCCATGTGCATCCAAACCAATTTTCAATCATTTTATAAAATGAGTCAGTTGAATGTATTTACCAGTGTAAACTGACGTATTTTCCCAAAAAGATTAAATGCAGGTACTAGGCGAAATAGGCTGGGAGTCTCCTAAGCATCACTAGAAGTCTCACAAACTTAAGATGCCGATGTCTGTTGAACCATAAACAATATTTTTATTATTCGATCCTACTGTGGATAAACACCGGATAATTGTGACTTTGTTTACAATAAATAAATTCGGTTGTATCTTATTTAAATTTGCTTCCGCTGTGCATTATTATATTGTGTTGTTTGACTATTACGTTGCCAACCACGTCACGATACTCCCCCACCGGGCCCACCGGTGACACGTGGAAATCGGGGTGTGACATACAATTAGTGGTGCAAACGAGCCGAGCTACTCACGAGCTACTCGAGCTCGGCTCGAAAAAAAGCTCGAATAAGCCGAGCTCAAACGAGCTCGAGCTCGAGCCCGAGCCTAAAAACAAGCTCGTTTACTAAACGAGCCTGAGCCTGAGCCCGAGCTTCGCTTATCAAGCTCGAGCTGACTCGTGAGCCTTAACGAGCTTTCTTTTTATATATTTTTTTATTAATATATTAAACATATTTTTAATTTACAATTTATATAAATAAAAAAGTAACTAAATTATATTTATAACAATAATTATAATTAATAAAAATTAATTAATAAATACTAAGCGAGTCAAGTCCGAGCTTGAAAAATTACCTTCGAGCCGAGCTCGAGCTCGAGCTTTCATATGTTAAACGAGCTCGAGCTCGGGCTCGGCTCGGCTTGTTTGCACCCCTAGTTACAATTATGCTGGATCGGCTGATTTGATGGTTCCAGTACGATATTGGTACTGTTTGGTACCGGTACCAGGTACCTGGTACCAAATGAAGTTCATCGTGACGTACAGATGTACAATCCACAAAAAGTATTGAACCTTTTTTCTTTATTTTTCAAAATTTTTTATTTTTTATTATTTTTTATTTTTTAAATTTTTTTATTTATTTATAGCCTATCATGCTCAAATCCATCTTGACTAAAACTCATCTTGATCTAAACTCATCCTAACCCATTTTTTAATAAACCTTTTATAACCAAAACCATTATAACCTATTACCCAAACCTACCCAACCCACCCATTTTGCCACCCCTAAGAAAGAGTATTAACAACAAGAAAATAAAGTACTACGGCGGTCTTGTGACAAAATCATTTGTCATAAATCATGTGAAGGAATTTGTGATTGCTTCATTATGTCGTTAATTTAGCGATGATGAATTACAACCAAATAAGGTTGTAAACAAACCGAACGAACATGAAAGGATACAATGTGTTCACGACCTGTTCATGAACACCAAACAAATTTTTTTGTTCGTGTTCGTTCATTAAGGAGAGGAACGTGTTTATGAACGGTTCACGAACACAAACGAACACCGATAAAATCAACGAAATTCGATAGTATTTTTCAATGTGAATAATGAGAAGGAAAGAGGAACGATGGATAAACAAGGTGGAGGTAGGGTTTCCCATTTAATTTGTTTGGGTAGTGAGATAAATAAAAATTAAGGAATATAAAAAGTTTAGATAAAACAAATAAATTCTTAAAAAAATTTAATGAACAACATAAACAAACGAACATGAACGAATGTTCATAAACACATTACCAAATGTCACGAACGAGACATTGTTCGTGTTCGTTCATTTAACTAATCAAACAGATTTTTTTTTCATGTTCGTTCATTAACTAAACGAACGAACGTAAATAAACTTCCCGCCGAACGGTTTACAAACTGTTCGTTGAACGTTCAGTTCGTTTACAGTCCCACCACCAAATATTTTTCACTTGTGATATTTACGTGGGAAATCGTTTGCAATGGATTAGAGATGGAATAAACCATCATAAATGTTGATTGCAAATTTTGCAGAGAATAGTGTCACTAGTACATAATATATCAAGAGACGCGGTCATTTTGACCTTCCGATGCTGTTTCTAACCGCATCTTACATAAACTCCATATAAAGTAAGAAAAGACTAACTCGTAAAAAAGACCGCATCAATTCCTCCCATGTATTTTCTATTTCTTCTTCTATAGCCTCTTTTATGTCATTCCACATCTAAAATGAACCCTTAAGTTAACAATGTAAAGGTGCTATATATATTATACGGGTTTTTTCGGGTTGTTTTTTCGGATTTCGGGTGTGTGTGACGGAAATTATCTATTTGTAGAAGACTTAAAACGTACGATTAAAGATATGATTTTCTAAAGTCTTTGGTCAAACATACTTAAATGGTTCTTTTATAAATTGTGGTTGCATCATGTATATTATTATGGTAAACTAGGGTTATTAAATCCGCGCATTGCGCGGTGGGTTGGTATCATTTCGTTTAGCTATGGTAGTGACACTTGTTATAGCAACCAATAGAAAAAAAATCATGATATGACCAAAAATATATCAACACGGCGGGAATTTGATCGGTATCGGTTTGTTTTGTTACGCCACCAACACTCGTTACAGCAACCCATAGAGAAAAAAAATGTTTATATGATAAAAAAATACTGACACGTGAATTATATCGATAAAAGACAAACGCAAGTTATATAAGATATATAAAAGAATCACATAACACATATAAAAAACCACTAAACAACACATATAAAAAAACTTTTAAAACAAATATAGTTACTGTTCATTCACTTCATCTATTAATAGTATACAATAGTATACAATGGTAAAACTTCGTGAATTTCTATTTTTTATTATTTTTTATTATTTTTGTGTGTGTTTGTATATGTTTATAGGATATTAGATATTTTGTATAAAGAAAAACTACATAAACCAAAAAACATGAGTTTTTTTTTCTGCCTAAACGTGTGCAGTGTAGTGCATGTGAAGAATTCCAAAGGCTTTGTATTTGACATTAAAAGGACTCGCAATGAATTAATTATTTATGGATGGGATGTAACAAGTATCTACTTATGGATGGGATGTAACAAGTTTCTACATCTTATGGATATCTAGCTAGTAGACAACTTGTGAAAGTAATAGGTTAGATTGCATGGCAATTAAATGAACTTGTAAATTTGTTATTTTCAGCGCTTTGGTGTTAATAACTAAAAGTTATATTCGGGCCATTTAGATATATTTTGTAGTTAGGTTCTTGAGCAATTTTCGGTTACTAGTAGCACTTGACTAAAAAAAAACTAGAAAAGCTCTCTAGAATACTAAAAGTCGCCGGTCTTCTGAAACCGCCAGAGGCTCGACGAAAGGTGTCTGCTAGGATAGCGGGCGAGGTCGCCGGAATAACTTGGCTTGACCTATCCTTCTATTTTGGTCTTCTCCTATTCCATTCGCCAAAGGGGTTTCGACGGGCGTTGTGGGGAAAAACTGGTTTTAAGAGTTATCGTCCGTCTGAAACTCGCCGGAGGCTCGACGAAGGGGGGTCTGGTGGGATAGCTTTCGAGGTCGCTGGAGTAATCGGCTTGACCTTTAAATCTATCTTGCATTCTTCCTCTTCCATTCGCTGAAAGGAGTTTCCGCAGATCGTGGAGAGTAAATCAAAAGTCACCACCATAGTTTTTAGAAGAAAGTAGGGATGAGTACAAAGGAGAAAAAAGTTTGGCGTCCCAAAGAGGAGAGGTATGAAGCTGTCGAACAAGAAAACCCGTGGATCGATGTACCGATTAAAGGTGGCAACGAATATGGGAAGGAGAAAACAACTTTTTTTGTTACGAACTTACCAGACTGGACCACAGGAAGAGACCTATGGGTGGAATGTCAGCCGTGTGGAGTCATATGTGATGCAGTCATTCCGAAGAGAAGAGACCATGCAGGGAGGGTGTTCGGTTTTGTAAGGTTTAAAAGGATAAAGGATGTAGACAAATTATTGCAAGCTTTGAACAATGTTTGGATAGGTAATAAGAAGTTAAAAGTCAATATTTCAAAGTTTCTGAAGGAGGTAAGAAGATATGATAAAGGATATAATGGGTACCCCCTTGATAACTCAAAATACATTAGCAAACCAGAAAAGGATATGGGTAACAAAGAAGGGAGAAGCAATAGTTTGAAAGAAAACAATAGTGGTGGACACATCAATTGGAACAAAGAACAAGTTTCATATAGGGATGTATTGACTGGGAATAAAAGGAATGAGGGTGTGGGGAAAAGGATTCAGATATCGGATGAAGAGACGGAGTTCAGCAAAGTGCTAAAGAAAAGATCGTTGGTTGCTGTTGTTAGAGATATGAAGAAACTAAAAACATTGGGAGAATCACTACAGGAAATCTTTCCAAACACTATGGAGGTACGATATTTGGGGGGGGGGGGGGGTTAAAATATTTATCACTTTTGGTTCAGAAATGGAAGCAGAGGACTTCAGAATTGGATTCAAGGAAAGTTGGGAGGAGCTGTTCTCCAAGGTATGGGAATGGAAAGGAGGACCGATAAAATTTGAAAGGTTAGCATGGATTAAAGTGATCGGAATTCTAATAATGTTATGGAGTAAAGAGATAGGAGAGAAGATAGGGGAAGCAATAGGAAAGGTGGTATACCTTGAAAATATGAACGTAAACAGTGGGATCCTGAACGAAGCAAGAATAGGAGTTTTAGTGAATTACGGTAAAGAAATCAAAGAAGAAGTCAAGATTACCTATAGAGGACAGGAGTTCACAGTTTGGTTATCGGAGCTTTCAGGTATGTGGGCTCCGGAATTCATCCCGGGAAGGTATTTACTTCTGAATGAGGTGGTTATCAACAGGGCGCCGGCAAATACGAACGAAGAAATGAAAGAGATGGGTACGTGGGAATTGATGGGAAATCTGATAAAGATAACAAAACCTCAAGCAGAAACGGGGGAAATTCCGGTGGTAACGGTCGGTACTCTGGTGGAAGGAGCGGATATTCCGGTGAAGGTTGGTTCCGGTGACAAGAAAGATGAAAAGGGTGGAAACCGAAAGGTCAGAGAAGAATGTTCGGTGGGATCTGATGAGTCCCAAGACAAGTTCATTTTTTGTGAAAATTGGGAAGTTCTGTTTGGAAATAGGGACGGCGGGAGTGGCCACGTGGAGCCAAATTTGGAGTTCCAGAGGACTTCAGACAAGTTCGCTTTAAGGCCCAAAAGAAAAAAGAAAATAATGAAAGGTATTGCAAAAGGAAGGGGCCCAAAGGTAAAGCGGTGGATATTTTGGGCCAAGCACTCAAAGAAAAGAAGATTATAATTCCTGATCTGAATTCGGACTTAGCTGACCCATCGGATCCGTTCCAAGTTGAAGAATTAATATGGAAAATTAACCCTATTACAAAGTCAACTAAAAGGAAGAAAAGGGAGGTAGAATCAAAGAATCTTAAAAGGCATAAGGGGGATAGTATTCCAGATCTGAACAAAGTGGGTCTGAACAAAGTGGGTAGTGACGAACAAGAGTGCGATGCTGTAGAGACCCAAGGAACTCCTAATCAGAGGATCAGTATTGATAACCACCGAGATAAGGCCAATCATGAGGAAAAGGAGGCAAGCCAGCAGGAGGGAATAGAGATAGAGACGCTGGAAACCACTAAGGTTGGGGAAATCTTGAAAATTAAGGTAAACAACTTCCAAAGCCAAATTAGAAAGGTAGTGGAGGGTGAATGGGTGACGGATATGGCCCAATGAATGTCCTTTCAGTAAATATACGAGGGGTGGGGGGCGTAGGTAAAGGAGGTTGGATCAGAAAAATGGTAAAGGATAATAATGTTAATTGTCTATGCTTACAAGAAACACAAGTATCTAAAATAAAGGAGGAAATAGTAAAAAAAATTTATCCGTTTGATGAAATAGAAATGGAGTCAGTTGACGCGCAGGGGAGATCAGGAGGCTTAGTTATGATATGGGATCCAAGGGTTATTAAAAGGATTGATACTGTGAAAAGGGAGTATTTCGTCTCAATATCAGGCGGTATAGAAGGGTTGGAGGAGATTTTGAACGTTTGCAATGTTTATGTCCCAAATGATGTGTAGAAAAAGAGAACTGTTTGGAAGGAGCTGGCTTGGCTTAAACAGAGGCTACAAGGATCATGGTTGATGGCTGGTGACTTCAATGAAGTCAGGGTTGCTGAAGATAGAATGAATTCTAAGTTTGATGCTTACGGGGCAATGGTATTCAATAAGTTTATAGCGGATGCGGGGTTATTGGAATATCATATGACAGGATCTAGTTTTACTTTTATGACTGAAAGCGGTTCAAGTATGAGTAAGATTGATCGAATCTTTGTATGTGATACGTTCATGAATAAATGGCCGTGTGCAACGTTGGAGGCCTTACCGAGATACCTATCAGATCATAACCCTCTGCTGTTATCGTGCACGGCAAAAGACTATGGACCAGTTCCGTTTAGATTCTATAACTCATGGTTGTCGAAAGAAGGAATGGATGGTGTTATCAAAAGCGCCTTAGAGAATCATGTTAATGGGGAAGATTGGATGAAGAATATGGGAGCGTTATTGAAAAAATAAAAAACAACATAAAAGAGTGGAGGAAAGTGTAAAAAGAAAAGGAAGAGAAAGAGGTAAGTAAAGCGAAAAAAAGGATAGAAGAGATAGAGATCAAGGCTGAAAAACAGTTATTGAAGGAAGAAGAAAAAGAAGAAAGAATTAAGGGGAGACTCGTAATCAGGAACCATGAAAAGCAAAAGTTAGCGGATTTAAAGCAGAAGGCAAAGATTAATTGGGCGAGGTTGGGAGACGAGAATTCGGGGTTTTTTCACAAGACGATAAACTATAGGAAATCAAGAAACCGGATAAATAAAATTAAGATAGAGGGGAGGATTATAAGTGAACCGAAAGAAGTCAAAGAAGGTATTATGAAAGTATTCAAAGGAATATTCGAAGAATCAATGAAGATAAGACCAAAGATGGATAAGAGAGGTTTTAGAAAGTTAACAGAGCTACAAGCAAAGAAATTGATAAGTGAATTTTCAAGTAAGGAGGTCAAGGATGCTGTGTGGGCATGTGGTGAGGATAAGTCCCCAGGGCCGGATGGGTTAACGTTCAAATTTATGAAGAAATATTGGGAGTCTTTAGAATCGTATGTAATGAAGATGGTGAAACAATTCCATGATCGTCCGAGTATTCCCATTGGATGTAACGCATCTTTCATCGCCTTGATTCCAAAGGTACGTGATCCGTTTTTGGTTAAACATTTTAGGCCTATTTCGTTGATTGGATTGTTGTATAAAATCATTGCAAAGTTACTAGCCAGAAGGGTTAAACCGGTCATTCCGAATTTGGTGTGGAATATACAAACTGGGTTTATAGAAGGTAGATCCATCCTAGAAGGGCCATTAATAGTTAATGAAGTTTTGGCATGGGCAAAGAGCTATAAGAAACAAATTTTTGTTTTCAAAGTTGATTTTGAAAAGGCTTATGATTCTATTAAATGGAAGTTTATTTTATCAAATCTAAAAGCTATGAATTTTCCGCTACTTTGGAGAAAATGGATTGGGGCAGGTTTAAAGTCTGGTAGAGCTTCGGTTTTGGTTAATGGCTCGCCTACTAAGGAATTTGGATTATCTCGAGGGTTGAGACAGGGTAACCCCCTTTCACCTTTTCTCTTCATCCTTTGTCACACCCCCAAAATCCACCCTGCGGAGTACCACCGCTTGGAGGCGTGACGTGACCAGGATCGAGACACTAATCATATTGAACAATGTAATTTAAGTTAATAAAACCAATCACAATACAATTGGTGACCAAAAGATAAGTAACCGGCTTTAGGTTAACAGCGGAAGCATAAAACATAAGTCCAAAACATGAGTTCATAGTTCATAAGTTTAACGACCAAACATAAGTTCCATAAGTTCATAAAGTTTATTTATTAGGCACGGGACATAACAGTCCCTATTCCACAACGACCTCCTCCTCGCGCAAGCTCCATAAGTACCTAACGACCTGCAAGGCATGTAACAACAAATCAACAACAAAGTTGAGCGAGTTCACAGCTGGTTGTTCAGTTAATGAGTTCGTATCAGAAATCGTAAGTTCGTTTCGTAACCATGTATTACCCATTATCCTTGATTCCCAAACCTTTACGATATTTAGTGGGGGCTTCCCATTTTGTATGTACTAGACTAGTTGTATTCCATAAGTGTCCTTCCCAATCCGAGGACAGTGGTAAGTATGAGTTTTACGTAGGTTTTACGTAAGTGCCCTTCCCAATCCGAGGACAGTAGTAAGTAGTCTAGTAGTGTTGATAGTACAAGTAGTCATTCAATCCCATTCCCAACCACCGGGAATCCCATGCCTTAGTAAGGGTGTGAACTCACCTCGGTTGCTCGGTTTGACTCTCAAAATTAGCTAATAGTCAAGGTCGGTCAATCACGTCCTAGTATAATTTACCAGTTAGTCATTTAGTGGTTTTCAAATAGAGCACAAAGTTCCTACACGTATCTATCACATAACGTGCATCACTTTTAACGGTTCATGCCCATATAAACTTCCCATCCATTCCCCACTCATAAACAAACATACGATAATGCACATAACACATATAACATGTTAGATCATCCTCAGATAACATACTCGACATTTAGACACGCAAATTACAACTTATGTCATTTCAGCATTAATATTCAAAACCGGGCTGTTTTCAGACATTTTAATAATATAGTTAACTTATTCCAAAAAATCCCAAATTTTTACAGAGTATCTTAAACGATCCAAATATTATTGTCTAAAAATATCGGGGTCCAGTTCATTACCAATATTTTATAAAAATTCATTTTCCGGACTGGAATCAGATTTATCTTTTTCTGACTGCAGTCCACGGAATAATTTATTTGAAATTCATCGAGAGTCCGATTTACGAAATTCCAGTGAGAGAATTACAAATACATCGGTAGTCATCAACAGTACAAATTTCATGATCTAACTCTACACAGAACTCAAGTTATGACAGAAAACAGAACGCATATTTTCAGCAGAAAAATGCAGCTCTAGCTGCTGTTACAAAATGACACTTTAAAAATAGTAAACTGAGTCCAAAAATTATGATTCTGGTTCCATTAGAACCGTATTTCATAATAACACGTTATAGACTTAAAATATCAGTTTTTCGTTGAGTTATGACCTGTTTACAGCCAACTGAAGTTGGCTGTAAAAGCTTGGACAGATTCTGTTTTTCAGTCTTTAGCTTTCTAATTCGTGTTCGATTGATTCCGTTAACATGTTTAATGATCACAACAACATCAAACATCAATATTAACCAGCAAATCATCAGGAAATCAATCAAGAATCATAACAACACAAGATCTACATGATCTACACACATAACTTCTCTTTATCCATCTTTTATTCCTTATGTTCAAGACTTTAAGTTATGTTCATTGGTGTTCTTTAACATTTCACCATTTAATCATATATTAACCACTAAAATCAAGAACAATATGATGATTAGAAGCACTTACTACTAGCACAAGGCTAGGGAAGAAACAAGACGTAAAAGTGGTGGATAAAAGAAATCTAGAGCGGTTCTTGCACTTTCGAAAGCACCCGGCTTGTTTGTAGAGCTCCTTGCACCTTTGGGTATGTAAGAAATGAGTGAACAAGATTTGGAAGTGGGTGGATGATGGTGGTAGGGTGGCGGCCGAATGGTGGTGTAGAGGGAGAGAGGATGAGTTGTTGTTGATGTGTGTTTATGAAAGAGAATGGTGGACTTGCATACTTATTTATAATCCAAGCTCTCTAATATCCATCAAGTAATATGTTCACTAGATAACCAACATTAGGGATTAAAATATTCAACAAAATGGAAGTGGGTCACCCCCTTGGGTGACCGTCGCATGAAGGGGGGGGGGTAAGGGTTGGGTGGTGTAATGTTATGGTTAAGTTCTAGTTGAAATCAAAAGGGTTTAGTTAGTGTATTTGTGTGTTAATTAATATAAAGGGTGTTAGGGTATTCGGGGACCCTAACTAGCTCAGAAAAGTGAAAAGTATATCTTTGGCAATATTTTTATGTTCCGGGTAAAGTCCGGTTGTTCGGTTTGACACTGTTCCGTTAAAGTGCTTAATTAATCCGAAAAGTGTCTTTTATATATATTTTTGTAACACTTTTGATTTCTAACACTTAGGAAAAACACACAGAACTGTTTAATGACTTTTCTGTATACTACTAGTATGTTAACAAGCACATGTAAGCATAACACGGATATCAGAAAGCAGTTAAATAATTCAGCACAGTCATCAAGCACTTTAATTTTCATTAATCAGATGTACATAATACATGAGATTTTGAGAGTTGTCACATTCTCCCCCCTGTTAAGAGAATTTCGTCCTGAAATTTAGCGCGTGGTTACTGAGGAAGCTAGTTAAGTTGCTTTGTTTTCCTGATTTTCCTGGGGTGTCACATCATCCCCCTGTTGGTTTGGAATTTCGTCCCGAAATTCGGCAGTAGCTTCAATCTCAGTAGCGGTTGCACTTTTCTTGAATAGGTGGGGATACTTGAGTTTCATTTGGTCTTCTCGCTCCCAGGTATACTCTGGGCCACGACGGGAATCCCAACGAACTCGGACGAGGGGTATTCTGGTATGCTTGAGAATCTTAACATCTCGATCAGTAATCTCTACTGGTTCCTCGACGAATCGCAGCTGGTCGTCGATAGTGAGCTCCTTGAGAGGAACTATGAGGGTCTCATCTGACAGACACTTCTTCAGATTTGACACGTGGAATACGTTGTGAACTCCGCTTAGTTCTGTAGGTAGATTCAGCCTGTAGGCGACTTTGCCAATTTTCTCGGTGATTTCGAACGGTCCGACATAACGCGGATTGAGCTTGCCTCGTTTGCCAAAACGGACTACACCTTTCCAAGGTGAGACTTTGAGTAGCACTCGATCCCCAACCTGGAACTCGAGTGGTTTTCTTCCCTTATCAGCATAGTTTTTCTGACGGTCACGAGCTGCCGCCATTCGTTGCCGTATCTGGGCAATCTTCTCGGTGGTATCTACCACAAGTTCTGGGCCAGTGATTTGGCTGTCACCAACTTCTGCCCAACAGAGAGGTGATCGGCATTTGCGTCCGTTCAATGCCTCAAACGGAGCGGCTTGGATGCTGGTGTGGTAGCTGTTGTTATATGAAAACTCCACTAACGGGATATGCTTTTCCCAGCCATTACCAAAGTCGATTACGCATGCCCTAAGCATGTCTTCAAGGGTCTGGATGGTGCATTCAGATTGTCCATCCGTCTGTGGGTGATAAGCGGTGCTCATATCTAAACGTGAGCCAAAAGACTTATGCATGGCCTGCCACAGTTCGGAGGTAAAACGCGCGTCACGATCCGAAATGATGGAGGTTGGCACTCCGTGCCTTGATACCACTTCCTTTAGGTAGATGTCTGCTAAGGTAGAAAGCTTATCAGTTTCCTTGATTGCCAGAAAATGTGTAGACTTGGTCAGCCGATCCACGATCACCCAAATGGTATCGTTTCCGCGTTGAGATCTGGGCAGGCCAGTAACAAAATCCATGGAAATTTGCTCCCATTTCCATTTAGGTATCTCTGGTTGTTGAAGTAGGCATGATGGTTTCTGATATTCAGTCTTGACTCTCGCACAAGTCAAGCACTTACTGACGTAGGTTGTTATGTGGGCTTTCATGCCAGGCCACCAATACGTAGTCTTGAGGTCGTGGTACATTTTATCCGAACCAGGATGTACCGAATAACGAGACTTGTGTGCTTCATCCATCACAAGCTCGCGTAGGTCTCCATAAAGTGGAACCCAAATACGCCCTGTTACATAGTAGGCGCCGTCTTCCTTTTGTTCTAGCCGTTGCCTCGATCCTCGTAAGGATTCAGCTCTGATGTTCTCTGCTTTCAATGCTTTAACCTGAGCATCGCGAATCTGAGCGGGGAGGTTAGATTGGATGGTAAGCTGTAAAGCACGTACACGCTTAGGTATAGTATCCTTTCGGCTGAGGGCGTCGGCCACAACATTGGCCTTGCCCGGATGGTATTTGATAGCGCATTCATAATCGTTCAAGAGCTCGACCCATCGGCGTTGACGCATGTTTAACTCCTTTTGCTTGAAGATATGCTCGAGACTCCTGTGATCGGTGTAAATGGTGCACTTGGTACCGTACAGGTAATGTCTCCATATCTTAAGCGCGAAAACAACTGCTCCCAGCTCCAGATCGTGAGTAGTGTAATTCCTCTCATGAACTTTAAGTTGGCGCGATGCGTAGGCAATGACCTTGTCACGTTGCATCAGCACGCAACCAAGTCCTTGGATGGAAACGTCGCAATAAACCACAAAATCATCTGTGCCTTCAGGCAATGAGAGGATAGGCGCGCTACAAAGTCTATCTTTCAAGTGCTGAAATGCGGACTCCTGTGCATCACCCCAACGATAGGTGACACCCTTCTGAGTCAGTGAAGTGAGGGGTTGCGCAATCTTGGAGAAATCTTTGATAAACCTTCTGTAATATCCTGCCAAACCCAAGAATTGGCGGATTTCTGTTGGTGTGCGGGGTGCAGGCCAATTCTTGATCGAGTCAACCTTGGATGGATCTACATGGATCCTATCCTTGTTTACCACATGGCCTAGAAAGTGGACTTCGCGAAGCCAGAAGTCACATTTCGAAAACTTGGCATATAACTGTTCTGCTCGAAGAAGTTCCAGCATAAGTCGTAGATGCTGCTCGTGTTCCTCCTGACTCTTCGAATAGATCAGGATATCATCGATGAATACTATGACAAACTTATCCAGGTAAGGCTTGCACACTCGGTTCATGAGATCCATGAAGACCGCAGGTGCATTTGTCAACCCGAAAGGCATGACCAGAAACTCGTAATGGCCGTAACGAGTTCTGAATGTTGTTTTGGAGACGTCCTCGTCTCAGAATCTCAGCTGATGGTATCCCGATCTCAAATCAATCTTAGAGTAATAGCTCGACCCTTGCAGCTGGTCGAACAAGTCGTCAATACGTGGAAGAGGATAGCAATTCTTCACGGTCACCTTATTGAGTTCGCGGTAGTCAATACACATTCTGAAAGTACCATCTTTCTTCTTCATAAACAAGACTAGAGCTCCCAGGGCGAAGAGATAGGACGTATGAAACCCTTTTCCAAGAGTTCTTGTAATTGTGTGGACAATTCTTCAAGTTCTGATGGAGCTAGACGATATGGTGCTCGAGCTACTGGTGCTGCTCCAGGAGCTAGCTCGATTTGAAACTCAACTTGACGATGAGGCGGGAGACCAGGTAATTCCTCAGGAAATACCTCAGGAAAATCACGCATAATAGGAATGTCTTCAATTCTCTTCTCTTCCGTTGACGTGTCAGTAACGAGTGCTAGAATGGCAGTGTGGCCCTTTCGCAAACACTTCTGGGCCTTAAGGAAAGAGATGATGCCTTCGACAGCACCACTCTTGTCGCCACGAATCACGAGAGGTTCTTCACCAGAACGAGGAATGCGGACGATTTTCTCCTTGCAAACAATCTCCGCTTGATGATGAGATAGCCAATCCATCCCAATAACGACGTCAAAACTACCCAGTACGATGGGAATAAGATCGATAGAGAAGGTCTGACCAGCTAAGACGAGGTTACAACCCTTAACTATGTGCGTGGCCTCGAGACTTTTACCGTTTGCTAGTTCTACCGTGTGTTTGGTGTTCAAAAGTGTTGGAGTGCGCTTAAGCATTTGGCTAGCTTTTAAGGACACATAACTAGTATCAGCACCCGAATCAAATAAAACAATAACAAAGAAGTCGTCCAGAAGAAACTTACCCATTACAACGTTGGGATCGTTCCTTGCATCACCTTGACCAATCACGAACACACGACCCCTGGCACCGTTGCCATCATTGTTTCCCCCATTGTTGCCCCCATTATTGTTCCCATTTCCTTGGTTGTGGTTCTGATTCTGATTTAATTGCGGGCAGTGTCTCTTGAAGTGACCTTCAGCCCCACACTGAAAGCATCCCCTGTTGCCTTGTTGATGTTGTTGATTCTGCGGTGCTTGCTACTGCTGCTGACGATTTTGATTTGTAGGCCGTGAGCTCCTGCAATCCTTGGCTTCATGACCCATCTTGAGACACCTCTGACAACGTCCCTTGTTGCACTGACCACTGTGGTGTCTGTTGCATTTGTTGCACTTTGGGTGGTTTCCTCGATATCCACCCTGCCCTTGACTACCAGAAGATTGCTGACCAGGACTCTGGTAGTCATCAATCTTTCGCTGCTGCACCTGGGACTGAACTGTAGTCGAACCCTTGCTGTTGGCTCCATCCCATTTTCGTTTGTTGTCACTGGGAATAGCAGAAGTAGTACTAACAGTAGCACCTATACGCTTAGGCAGCTTGTTCTGTTCTACTGCCTGGTCTGTGAGACGATGAGCAAGACGAGTAACATCCTGGATGGTAGCAAGGTTAGCAGCAGTCACATGGCTTTGAATCTCTGGTACCAAGCCTTTGAGGTACAGCTCGATACGCTTAATGGGAGGATCCACCATAGTTGGACATAACACTAACAGTTCGTTGGATCGCTTCGTATACGCCTCTATCTCTGACCACGTCATCTTCAGGTTAAAGAACTCCACTTCCAGTTTGTGAATGTCATCACGATTACAGTATTCCCGCTTGATCAGTTCCTTGAAGTCGTTCCATGGGGTGGCATTAGCAGCTGCCAGCCCTAACATTTGAACTTGCGCGTTCCACCAAGTCAGCGCAGTGCCTTCGAGGGTACCAGTGGCATACTTCACCCTACGAGCCTCAGGGTATTCACACATTTCGAAGACCGACTCGAGCTTCTCGAACCAGTGGAGGAGTCCAACGGCCCTTCAGTGCCACTGAAAGTACTAGGACGACAGTCCATAAAAGTCTTGAACGTGCACACAGGCGGCTGGGCAAGCTGGCCTCCTGCTTGAGTTGTTGTAAGTGCCGCAGTAACTTGTTCGTTGATCAAAGCCGCCAGCTGGGCTTGCGTGAGGTTGATTCGTCCACTCATGATCTTCACCATACAAAGAACACAAGTGAGGAGGGCGTCGTATCAATACGCAAGCGTGGAATGACATGAGAGAGTGATCACACAAAGTTTTCAAGCAGTAGATACTATGTTATCTAAGCACACCATAAGCAATGTTCTATGTAACTAACAAGTAGGTAATATAAACATGAATCGTATCACCAATAGTGTCGAGTGTTGCACGTGGAGCGAAGCGTCGTTGTGGATCGTTGAGCACTGTACAGGTTATAGCCTGGTTTTATCAAAAAGCTTTTCCCCTTTTATTTAAAACCAAGTTCGCTATAACCAATGGCTCTGATACCAATCTGTCACACCCCAAAATCCACCCTGCGGAGTACCACCGCTTGGAGGCGTGACGTGACCAGGATCGAGCCACCAATCATATTGAACAATGTAATTTAAGTTAATAAAACCAATCACAATACAATTGGTGACCAAAAGATAAGTAACCGACTTTAGGTTAACAGCGGAAGCATAAAACATAAGTCCAAAACATGAGTTCATAGTTCATAAGTTTAACGACCAAACATAAGTTCCATAAGTTCATAAAGTTTATTTATTAAGCACGGGACATAACAGTCCCTATTCCACAACGACCTCCTCCTCGCGCAAGCTCCATTAGTACCTAACGACCTGCAAGGCATGTAACAACAAATCAACAACAAAGTTGAGCGAGTTCACAGTTGGCTGTTCAGTTAATGAGTTCGTATCAGAAATCTTAAGTTCGTTTCGTAACCATGTATTACCCATTATCCTTGATTCCCAAACCTTTACGATATTTAGTGGGGGCTTCCCATTTTGTATGTACTAGACTAGTCGTATTCCATAAGTGTCCTTCCCAATCCGAGGACAGTGGTAAGTATGAGTTTTACGTAGGTTTTACGTAAGTGCCCTTCCTAATCCGAGGACAGTAGTAAGTATGAGTTTTACGTAGGTTTTACGTAAGTGCCCTTCCCAATCCGAGGACAGTAGTAAGTAGTCTAGTAGTGTTGATAGTATAAGTAGTCATTCAATCCTATTCCCAACCACCGGGAATCCCATGCCTTAGTAAGGGTGTGAACTCACCTTGGTTGCTCGGTTTGACTCTCAAAATTAGCTAATAGTCAAGGTCGGTCAATCACGTCCTAGTATAATTTACCAGTTAGTCATTTAGTGGTTTTCAAATAGAGCACAAAATTCCTACACGTATCTATCACATAACATGCATCACTTTTAACGGTTCATGCCCATATAAACTTCCCATCCATTCCCCACTCATAAACAAACATACGATAATGCACATAACACATATAACATGTTAGATCATCCTCAGATAACATACTCGATATTTAGACACGCAAATTACAACTTATGTCATTTCAGCATTAATATTCAAAACCGGGCTGTTTTCGGACATTTTAAAAAAATAGTTAACTTATTCCAAAAATTCCCAAATTTTACAGAATATCTTAAACGATCAAGATATTATTGTGTAAAAATATCGGGGTCCAATTCATTACCAATATTTTATAAAAATTCATTTTCCGGACTGGAATTAGATTTATCTTTTTCTGACTGCAGTCCACGGAATAATTTATTTAAAATTCATCGAGAGTCCGATTTACGAAATTCCAGTGGCAGAATTACAAATACATCAGTGGTCATCTACAATACAAATTTCATGATCTAACTCTACACAGAACTCAAGTTATGACAGAAAACAGAACGCATATTTTCAGCAGAAAAATGCAGCTCTAGCTGCTGTTACAAAATGACACTTTAAAAATAGTAAACGGAGTCCAAAAATTATGATTTTGGTTCCATTAGAACCGTATTTCATAATAACACGTTATAGACTTAAAATATCAGTTTTTCATTGAGTTATGACCTGTTTACAGCCAACTTTCGATAAAAGAAATCTAGAGCGGTTCTTGCACTTTCGAAAGCACCCGGCTTGTTTGTAGAGCTCCTTGCACCTTTGGGTATGTAAGAAATGAGTGAACAAGATTTGGAAGTGGGTGGATGATGGTGGTAGGGTGGCGGCCGAATGGTGGTGTAGAGGGAGAGAGGTTGAGTTGTTGTTGATGTGTGTTTATGAAAGAGAATGGTGGACTAGCATACTTATTTATAATCCAAGCTCTCTAATATCCATCAAGTAATATGTTCACTAGATAACCAACATTAGTGATTAAAATATTCAACAAAATGGAAGTGGGTCACCCCCTTGGGTGACCGTCGCATGAAGGGGGGGGGGGGGGTAAGGGTTGGGTGGTGTAATGTTATGGTTAAGTTCTAGTTGAAATCAAAAGGGTTTAGTTAGTGTATTTGTGTGTTAATTAATATAAAGGGTGTTAGGGTATTCGGGGACCCTAACTAGCTCAGAAAAGTGAAAACTATGTCTTTGGCACTATTTTTATGTTCCGGGTAAAGTCCGGTTGTTTGGTTTGACACTGTTCCGTTAAAGTGCTTAATTAATCCGAAAAGTGTCTTTTATATATATTTTTTGTAACACTTTTGATTTCTAACACTTAGGAAAAACACACAGAACTCTTTAATGACTTTTCTGTACACTACTAGTATGTTAACAAGCACATGTAAGCATAACACGGATATCAGAAAGCAGTTAAATGATTCAGCACAGTCATCAAGCACTTTAATTTTCATTAATAAGATGTACGGAATACATGAGATTTTGAGAGTTGTCACATCCTTGCTTTGGAGGACTGAGATGTAATTATGAAGAGGGCAATAAAGAGTGGATTGTTTAAAGGTGTGTCTTTACCAAGGGATGGGCCGATGATCTCTCACTTGTGTTATGCGGATGATGCCATTTTTTTAGGAGAATGGTCGGTAGAAAATATTAAGAATCTAAATAGAATACTAAGATGTTTCTATTTGTGTTCGGGTTTAAGAGTAAACCTAGGAAAGTGCAGCTTATTCGGGGTTGGTGTACAAGAGGATGATATAGAAGTTATGGCAAAATGTCTTAAGTGTAAGGCCGGGAAGACTCCTTTTAATTTTCTGGGCATACCAATTGGGGCCAATATGAAAAAAGCTAAAAACTGGAAGGTAATTGTGGATAAGTTTAATTCAAAGCTTTCGTCTTGGAAGGCTAGATCTCTATCTATGGCGGGGAGAATCATTTTAGCAAAAGCGGTTTTAGGGGCATTACCAAATTATTTTTTCTCAATATTCCTAGCACCAAAAAAAGTAATCACTGATCTTGAAGCAACAAGAAGAGATTTCGTTTGGGGATACAAAAATGGGAAGAATAAAATGAGATGGTTGCTTGGGAAAAACTAGTAAAGGCAAAACGATATGAGAGGTTGTGTCGCAACCCCCGATCCCTGATTCCCGGGAACGGGCGGACGCGATCTTAGAGTTTCGGTGGTATCAGTTATTTAATCTTGCAGCGGAATTTACATCAGGACCGTAGTTAGGAAATATTTATCAGAGTAAAACCACCATAATTGATATTAATAAACACATGGGCAAAACCCAAGTTTCTTATTACAATACATTTATAGGGACAAACCCTATTTTATTAAATTTAAAACATCGTTTATTAGGTAACTTTTATAGCCACATTTTCCCAAGCCTTCAGTGCTCTCCAGCTGGCTTTTTACTAATTGGTTGTCACATTGGGTTACCTGAAACGTGTTTTAAAAACATTTGTCAGTCGGAAATACTGGTGAGTGAATCCCAGTTTAATCAAGTTTAAATAAAAAGTCACAGTGAACAGTATTGAGAGCGATCACATTGTTTATGTCTACAAAATTACTCCATTTGGTACTATCAATCCACTGACTTGTGGGTCATATTACACATTGGCTAACTCATTGTCCAATGGTAACGTACTGTCATCCTCGACTTACTACTCACAGTGTAGTACATTTTGTATACAAAACCCCAACATACCGCCAGTAATTGAAGAACTACAAAGACTCAATCACTGCTAAATTTTATTGTAAAACATTTAAGGTTTGGTAAAACATTACCAAAACATTAACAAAAAGAGGATAAACTCACATTGCTATCTTAGGCTTCTCGTAAGGGTTTCCTGGATATAATCTATAATTTATACAAATGTACATTGGTTAGTATCATAACCCTTTGAAATTATTAATGATACCCTCCTCGAGACGGCATTCCAACAACTAAGTCGGGCAGAACCACGACAGTTGTTACGGAACCCTAAATCAATCGGGCAGCGTAACTATTACGAAACTGGGGTTATAATACTTACAACGGAGCAGAACCTCGCTAATTAGGGGTATAATACCCAAATATTATGCCTAATATTTCAGAAATTCGAGATTGAGAATTGAGAATGAGCGACGGAAAACGAAAACTGATGCGTTCTATTTATAGTTGCTGATTCTAGTCCTGTCGCGGCCCGCATAAAAGATAAGGGTATCTTATGCGGCCCGCGTCAACATTGGTCAACGCTGTAGCTTAGCTGGGTCAGCTACTAGACTCGCCACGATGTCGACACGTGTCGGCCTGGGATGTCTCCGCGTTTCATGATCTCTCGCGGCCCGCGTCGACTTGGACGATGTTTTACGCGGCCCGCTTGAACTAAAGAATTCAGCGGAGTCAGTTCCACTCTTGATACCGCCCGCGTGAGATGTTGGGGTGGGTCTACGCGGCCCGCCTCAACTCCATTTTTCTTATTTTTAATTTATTTTATATGTTATAATCTATTTCAGGCTCGGTTTTCACATACGGGTTGTATTTCAAGACATATAAGGATATTTTAACATATAATAGGGTGTCAGAAATATTATGAGGGTGTTGGTTTTACCGAGGGTTGTTACATTCTCCCCACCCTGTTTTAGAGCTCGTCCTCGAGTTCTACTGAAACAAATGCGGATATTTCTTTTGCATTTCTGACTCGAGTTCCCATGTGTACTCAGGTCCTCTTTTGGAGTCCCACTTCACTTTGACTAGAACTAGTCTTTTGTGTTTGAGATTCTTGACTTTTCTGTCTTCAATTTGTAGAGGCCTTTCTACAAACTTGAGTTGTTCATTTACCTCTATATCCTTAAGAGGTACTATTAATGATTCATCAGCTAAACACTTTTTGAGATTAGATACATGAAATACATCATGTATACCTGCCATTTCCTCTGGCAGTTGTAGCTGATAGGCTACAGGTCCTATTCTTCTAATAATCTCAAAAGGTCCAACATACCTAGGACTTAACTTCCCTCGTTTGATGAATCTTACTACTCCTTTCCAAGGAGAGACCATCAACAATACTTTATCTCCTACTTTAAACTCTAATGGCTTGCGTCGGTTATCAGCATAACTCTTTTGTCGATCAAGTGCTGCTTTCAGTCGTTCCTTGACTTGGATAATCTTGTCGGTTGTATCTTGCACTATATCAGGTCCAGATAGTTGCTTTTCCCCAATTTCTGCCCAACAGACTGGGGTTCGGCACTTTCGTCCATAAAGTGCTTCGAATGGTGCATCATTTATACTTGTGTGATAACTATTATTATAAGAAAATTCTATTAAAGGTAAGTGATCATCCCAATTACCTCCAAAATCAATTACACAAGCTCTAAGCATGTCTTCCATTGTCTGAATTGTCTTTTCACTTTGTCCATCCGTTTGAGGATGATAAGCTGTGCTCAATTTTAACTTGGTTCCCATTGCTTTTTGGAAACTTGACCAAAAATGAGAGGTAAATCGGCTATCCCTATCAGAAACAATTGATAAAGGAATGCCATGTAAAGAAACAATTTCATTTACATACAATTTAGCTAATTGTTCCATACTAATTGTTGCCTTTATTGGTAGGAAATGAGCTGACTTGGTTAACCTATCTACAATCACCCAGATTGTATCATTTCCTTTCTTGGTTTTGGGTAATTTGGTAACAAAATCCATTGTTATCAATTCCCATTTCCAAACTGGCATTTCTAATTGCTGTAACAAACTTGAAGGCTTCTGGTGTTCAGCTTTAACTTGTGAACAAGTTAAACATTTAGAAACATAAGCTGCTATGTCCTTCTTCATTCCTATCCACCAGAAATTTTTCCTTAAATCCTGGTACATTTTATCACTACCTGGATGCATCGTATATTTAGATTTTATGAGCTTCTTCTAGTATACGATGACGTAGATTTCCTAATTTAGGTATTCACATTCTCTTTTCATGGAATTTCCAAATTCCATCTGTTCCTTGTTTTAATTCTTTCAACATACCTTTTAATTTTTCAGAATCATCCTTGATTACTGATTCTTGTGCTTCTCTTATCTTATCATTTAAATCTTGTTGTAGATTTAATTTAAGAGAACGTACCCTTCTTGGTTTTTCATGATATTTTCAGCTTAAAGCATCTGCCACTACATTTACTTTTCCTTCATGATACTGGATATCACAATCATAATCACTAAGCATCTCCATCCAGCGTCTTTGTCTCATATTCAACTCCTTTTTCTTGAAGATATACCTTAAACTCTTATGATCAGTAAATATGGTAAACTTACTACCATAAAGGTAATGTCTCCAAATCTTAAGAGCAAAAATTATAGCTCCTAATTCTAAATCATGGGTTGAATAATTCTCTTCATGATTCTTAAGTTGTCTAGATGCGTAAGCTATAACATTTTGTCGTTGCATCAATACACATCCATAACCTAATTTAGAAGCATCACAATAGACTACAAAGTCTTCAGTTCCTTCTGGTAATGCTAGTATGGGTATATGGGTTAATTTTTGCTTAAGAATTCTAAAGGCTTCTTCTTGTTTTACTCCCCATCCAAACTTAACAGATTTACAGGTTAGCTTAGTTAAAGGAATGGCTATTCTAGAAAAATCTTGAATAAATCTTCTATAATAACCGGCCAATCCTAAGAAACTTCTAACCTCGGTTGGTTACTCAGGGGTTTTCCATTTAGTAATTGCCTCAATCTTTGTTGGATCTACATGAATTCTTTCATGATTGACTAGGTGTCCAAGGAATTGTACCTGTTCTAACCAAATGCTTTGCATGATCCTCTTTACTCTTAGAGTAAATTAGAATATCATCTATGAAAACAATTATGAATTTATCCAAATATGGTTTACATATTCAGTTCATCATGTCCATAAATACAGCTGGGGCATTGGTTAAACTAAATGGCATGACAGTAAATTCATAATGTCCATACCTTGTTCTAAATGCGGTTTTAGGAATATCCTCTTCCTGTACCTTTAATTGATGATATCCTGACCTTAAATCGATTTTAGAGAAAAATCGAGCTCCTTGTAGTTGATCAAACAGATCATCGATTCTCGGTAATGGGTACCGATTCTTAATTGTAACCTTGTTTAATTCACGGTAGTCAATGCACATACGCATTGATCCGTCCTTCTTTTTAACAAATAAGATGGGTGCTCCCCATGGCGACGAACTTGGCTGTATAAATCCTTTCTCTAACAATTCATCTAATTGTTTCTTCAATTCTTGCATTTCTGCAGGTGCCAAACGATAAGGTGCTTTGGCAATTGGTGATGTTCCTGGTAGCAGGAAAATTCCGAATTCAACTTCTCTGTCTGGAGGTAGTCCCGGTAATTCTTCTGGAAAGATATCTGAAAACTGTGACACTACTGGAATATCTTTTAGTTCTTTTCCTTTAGTGTTAGTGATTATAGAAATCAAATACACTATAGAACCTTTTCTTATACAACTTGCAGTTTTCATCACAGAGATGAACTTAGTGGACCTAGAAGGTTTATCTCCTTTAATTGTGATCGTTTTACCTTTTGGTGAATTTACTTGAATCGACTTTTGATCACATAAAATATTGGCTTTATTAGCTATCAACCAATCCATTCCTAAAACAACATCAAATCCTGCCAGATCCATGGGATATAAGTTTGCTATAAATTTCTGATTTAAAATTTCTATTCTTGCTCCCTGCAAGATTTCCGAAATCCTAACGGTTTCTCCATTGGCTGTCTCTACTAAGCATTCTTGTGGTAGTTTAGTTAATGACTGATTTAGAAATTTGCAAAATGATGTATTAATAAAACTTTGGTTCGCACCAGAGTCGAATAATACTTTAGCAAATATATCATTAACTAAAAACGTACCAGCTATAACGTCTGGGATCATCTTGGCTTCATCTGCAGTCAGCACAAATGCTCTAGCATTTTTAGTATTCTTGTTGTTTGCAGCTGGGGTCAATTTCGGACAGTTTGGCCTAATATGACCCTTTTCTCCACAGTTGTAGCACAATCCATTGCTGGATTTCTTCCTGCAATTTTCTTCCTTGTGTCCTGGAATCTTGCAATAATTACAGAGAGTGGAGCATTTTCCCGAATGCTTTTTCTTGCAGACCTTGCAGTATGGTGCAGAGGTAGAACCCATATTCCTACGATTAAAATTTCCAGAACGAAATTCTTGAGTAAGCCTTTGGGTTAGGTTTCTCCTCTGATCTTCTTCTCTAGTACGGATTAACTCATCTGTCAAGGTATTTGCTAGTTCTACAGCTTCTTCTATAGTTTGAGGTCTAGCTGCCTTGACTACATGTCTAATATCTCCAATTAATCCCCAGATATAACGGGAGATTAACACTGGTTCTGGTGAAGCAAGAGTTGGCACTATTCTAGCATATTCAAAGAATATTTTAGTGTATCCCTTACTATCCACACCAGTCATCCTAAGGTTTAGGAATTTGTTTGCTATCTGTTCCTTTTCATTTGAAGGACAGAATTTCCTTTCTACCATATTCCTAAATTCTTCCCAATCCATACTATAAACCCTATCACTTCCTCTAGATTGAAGGATAGTGTTCCACCATTCTAAGGCTGCATTCTTAAATAAATTGGAAGCAAACATGATCTTGTCCTCTTCCGCACATTTACTTATTTTCAGAACAGCCTCAGTCTTTTCTATCCAGCGTAGAGCTGCAATAGGTTCTTCATTGCCCGAGAATTCTATTGGCTTACAGGACCAGAATTCTTTGTAAGAACAGCCGTAAGGCACGGTTCTTCTTCTTTTGGGAATGGGCATTTGAAGTAATGGTCCATTGTTCACGCTATGTTCTGGTTCAATTGGTCGCTTACTGCTATGTTTACTTTTATTATTCGCTTCTTGAACCGTTTGAAGAATAAATGGCATTGCATCTATAATTCATTGTGCCACTATATGTTGGATAGCACTATTATCCACTTGATTTCCATTGTTATTGATGCTCGGATTTTCATTAACCACGTTAATGTTACTCTGGTTATCGTTATTCAGATTTCCTTGATTTTCTTCGTCGGCCATATGAATTTTAAACATTTACCCCATATTAATATCACAAGATAATAAGTAATATCATAATTCACATGACACACAATCTAGCCCAAAAATGTCGATCATTGCGACTTGTACTCTATTTTCATATACTATGCGTCTATTACACACTAGTACTGAAATAAAGATTTCAATACCAAAAAAAATAGAATCACACTAATAGTAATATGCATCCGTACACACATATTTTATTTTTATTTTATTATTTATTATTATTACTGCCATTTCCTCCATTCTCACATTCACGGATATGGATTTATCCAAAAATCCATATTGCGCTCATCGTATTTCCATACGAGACGCTCTCCCACCTGTCTCATCCTCTCACTGCTTTCTAAAATTTCCTCCCCGAAAGTCCTAAGTTCTTGGACGTTTTCTGCACTCATTGGGGGTGCAGGTTCTCGGACTGGGTTTGGAATCTGGGGTGCGGTTTCCTGATATGGGGGTGAAAGTTCCTGAAATTGGTAAGGATCCTCTAAGATCTCCCTAATATAGTCATTTTGGTAATAGGGATCTAAAGGGTCCATACCTGGGTAGGCTTCTATGTTCTGTATGGGTGGATATTCCTGGATAGGGTAACGTTGCACAAAATCCCTATTGTCGTCCCACCAGGGGTCGTAATTCGGGTCTAGGGGGTTTGGTGCAGGTATCCTAGGAATTTCTTCTGGGTTAAAGTTATACATCTCCACTTGGTTGTCAGGATTTTCTATTTCCATGGGTTGTTCTGGGTTTTGTGGTTGTGGGGCTACTAATTGTTCCAGACTCGGGTCAGCAGCAGTTGTAGCTAGGATATGAAAATTGGCTAGGCTTCTATTAAGCATATCCTGTGTATGGGCATCTGTCTTGATACCGCCCGCGTGAGATGTTGGGGTGGGTCTACGCGGCCCGCCTCAACTCCATTTTTCTTATTTTTAATTTATTTTATATGTTATAATCTATTTCGGGCTCGGTTTTCACATACGGGTTGTATTTCAAGACATATAAGGATATTTTAACATATAATAGGGTGTCGGAAATATTATGAGGGTGTTGGTTTTACCGAGGGTTGTTACAGGTCGGGTATCGGCGACATCCGTAGTGCTAACTTAGCACTTCTGGCAAAATGGTGGTGGAAATACAAAGAGAATCCGAAAGCCTTGTGGGTTAGTGTTGTAGACAGCATACACTGGAAACGGAATTCAGTCCCCATTATTCCTACGAAATATAAACTTAGCAGTACTTGGAAAGATATATGCAGCATCGAGAAGGTATTCACGGCTAATAATTTATCACTGAACAAAAACTTGGCTGTTGATCTAGGCAATGGAAATAAAACGAGATTTTGGTTAGAGGCTTGGTTAGGAGATCAGTCCTTGAAACTTCGTTTCCCAGCGGTCTTCGCCTTGGTGAAAGACAAGGAAGCTACAGTAAGTCAATGTGTAAAATTGGAGGGGGGTATAATCAAATGGGGTTGGGAATGGACCCGTAAACTGAGGAACACACAGGAGCAGCAGCAATACGAAGAGCTGGAAAGAATTCTCATGGATCAGAAGATGTAAGACAAAGAAGACATCTGGAAATGGGGCCAGAGAAATAATGAGATAATCTCTGTCGCTCTACTAAGAGATGAGATTACTAAAAGATCTTTGGAAGCCAATGATGTACCATGGAAACACTGGAACAAGTGGGTGCCGCCTAAAGTTAATCTTTTTATTTGGAGAGCAACAAAAAGACGTATTGCGGTTAAGGTGGAACTGGCTAAAAGGGGAGTCCAAATGGAAAATCAGATTTGTTCTAGATGCAATAAGGAAGAGGAGTCGGTGAACCATCTACTATTGAGTTGTTTGTAATCCAGGGCAGTTTGGTGGAATGTTTTGATTTGGCTAAAACTTCCGGTTCAGTTGAACAGTGACTCATGCGAAGATCTATTTGAAAAAATAGAAGAGTTTAATGGTTCGAAGGTATGGAAGAATTTAATTAAAGCCATATTCATGATAACCTTATGGCAAATTTGGAAGTTTAGAAACGATGTGGAGTTCAATAAAAAAGAAGGTTTGATAACAGAACTGATTGATGGCATAAAGAATTATCGTACCTGTGGATAAAAGAAAGAGCAAGGCTGAAGAACTTAGTATGGGAGAGGTGGAAGGAGTTCAATGTTAGAGACATCATAAAATGAGTTTGTAGTCTATGTTTTGTTGGCTTGGATTGTATTTGTACGTTTTCTCCGTTTTTGTTTCTTGTACTTTGGGTTTTACAGCTTGCTGGCCCGTGTTCTATAATCATAGAATTTCCGCCGTTCAAAAAAAAATTAGATATATTTTGTTTTCAACCATCTTCTTTATTGTGGGTTATTATCCCATCTTGGTCAATAGAGTTGTATACTTGTAAAAACGAGCTCATAATTTTCAACTTATAAATAGTTAAACTAGTAAAATTACCTATGGGTTGCGGCTTCGATACGATATTGACACTCAGTATATCAATTGAAGGAAGTATAAGAATGTAAATTAGTAAAAAAAAAAATAATAATAATATGTAAAGTGCAAAAGATTGAACATTATTACATCATAAAACATGTTCATTAGAGGGGTTTGGTCGTTGGTTTTTCTTGGAACAACTTTTACACCTAAATACACCGCATACTACTTAAACATCATACTACGAAATCATTGGATCATGATTTTTTAACCGTTGGTTGCTAAACAATTTAATAGAAAGAAGAGTAAACTGTCATTTTGGTCCCTGTGGTTTGGCCAGTTTTGCCACTTTAGTCCAAATCTCAAACTTATTACATCCGGGTCCCTGTGGTTTGCATTTTGTTGCCATTTTAGTCCAAATCTCAAATTAGGTCAGATTTCAAAAAAAAAACCTGGTTTTTGTCCTTTTCCTCAGGGGCATTTTGGTCATTTTATATTTTATAAATGAAAAAAATATAACAAAATCCCAAACACCCCATATCTCTGCACTCTCTCTCTAAACAACCCCTCTCTTTTCTCTCTCTCCTCTTTCTTCTCTCTCTAGAACACCACCACCACCACCTCCTCTCCGTTCATCCACCGCCGCAGCAGCAGAAACCGCCATCCGTCGTTCCAATCAAATGTCAGATCAAACAAGAATCCAAACCAAGAATCCCCACAAATCAAAACCCCTTTACTTCCAATCACTCCAAACCAAACCCAAAACCTAAACCCACAAATTCAAGAACAAGAACAAACAACCCATCTTCATAAAACCCTCAAAAGATTCGAACAAGAACAAACCACCACCGTATCATCATCCCCACCACCGCATAACCGGAACGGAACTGACCTTGCCCCAAATAGAAACAACCCGAACGGAACAGGGTTGCCGCCGCCGCTGCTGATACGCGGCTCCGCCGCCGCTGCCGCTGAAACGCCGCTGCTGGTTGCGTGTGGTGGTTCACCGGATAACCAGTCGCCGAAAAAACGAGGCGAATGAGGTTGTTTGGTGGTGTCGTTGCCGGCTGAATCGAAGAGGGAGGATGTGGGTGTCTGTGTGTGTAAGAGATGGAGGAGTGGAGAGTGATGGTGGTTGCGGTGACCGGAGATCGGTGGTGTTGGCGGCGACGGTGGCGGAGGTTGGGGATGATGTGGGGGTGGTGGTGGTGTGGTGTACGTAGTTCAGAGAGAGAGAGAGAAGGAGATAGAGAGCAGATGTTGAGAGAGAGAGCAGATGGAGAGAGAGAGGGATGAAGATCTTTAAATAAAATCCAAAAAGACCAAAATGCCCCTGAGGAAAAGGACAAAAATCAGGGTTTTTTTTTTAAATCTGACCTGATTTGAGATTTTGACTAAAATGGCAACAAAATGCAAACCACAGGGACCCAGATGTAATAAGTTTGAGATTTGGACTAAAGTGGCAAAACTGGCCAAACCACAGGGACCAAAATGGCAGTTTACTCTAGAAAGAATAACCCATAACACATCGAGGGTTATTCCAAAAGAAAACATTCGACTTCAATAATAAGAATCCTACCCTTTGACCATCCATTTCGAATTGTTTTTACCAAAGAAACAAATAATTTACTCAAATTAGCGAAAGCTAAGTAAGTGCACACATATCAGAAAATTTTGATTTAAAAAAAAATATAAAAAATTCAGCCATAAAATGCACTTTTTTTACACAAATGTCTTTTAGTGTAATTCTTACTAATTTAGCTTCAAATCACTTTATATGTTCTTCCAAACCGTCGAAGATGTACGTTTATAAAGGATATAAACCTTTCAAACAATCAAAGTGAAGTTCATAGCATAAATAAGCGATCTAAATTCATTTATATTCAATTAGAATCGTTGATCCCTTTTATGAGTTAATTTGATGTCTCAAATGGGCGTTCATACTTTTGTACCTCTATGATACTCGTTCACATTAAATAGAAGGTTCTATGATACTCGTTCACATTTAATAGAAGGTTTCCCACACTCATACAACACATGAATAATGCTCATATATTTCAAACAATATGCGTAATAAGTAAAAAATATCATGATTAGCATACTATGACACATAACCCCATTTCGATATCTTTTGACCACACCATACATTATCCCTTTATTTAGACATCCAACAAAAAATCTAAATCTTTAAGAAGTAGTATGAACTCATCTTCTCCCTGAAAATTCCTACTTGTAAATCCATTTTCACTCCTTGGTGACTTATAAAAGTCAATTTGTTTATTAGTCTATGTATTGAGCACAAAGCATAATCCACTAACATTTTATCAATTTCACTACTTTGATCATTAGGTGAGATTTGTTTGACCTCATAGCAACGTTAGTAAGAGACTTGGACCCCTTGATCCTTAGTTTATTCATCCAAAGTAAAACTTCTATATTCCTTTTTTTTTTCTTCCAATTACACTTTCAATACTTAAAGCACTTCCAAAAGATGTATTTGATCTTTTAAAGCCAACCTTAGTCCATTATGTTTGCCAAATCATCATTTTGACATTTTGAGCTTTGACATGAAACAACATTTTCATAATTTTTTTTTGCAAATTTTACTATTAAACACACTCTTTGCATCCAAACATGTTACATTGGTGATCTTTGTTCCTTCTCATTAATTAAAAACACCATATCTTTTTATCCCTGAACTTTAATAGAGTTATCATACGCTGGAATTTATTTTGTTTTTCGCTTATAACTTTAAGACCTGATACAATTTTGACGTCGTTACGCGCTGCCTATTTTTATCTGGATCCAGATATAATTTTACTCGAAACTAAGTTGTGAATTGCGCTTTAGTTTTTATTTAGTTTGTGAAGTGACGTTGTTTACCCTTTTCCCGCAATATACTGTTAGGACGTGCTTATTTTATCTACGATTCGATAAAACTTTTATTTGAAATTGTCAAATATAGTTGATTTTTTTTACCATGAGAAACCGAACAACTATCATCAAAACAACATCGGTACGATTAACGTATTTATTTTTATGGTTTTCTTGATGTGGTAGTATGATATTCGCAATAGTGTATTTCTTAATATCGTAAGCTATTGGGAGCATCGGCACCGAACCGATATCGGTCAAAACAACATCGGTATCGGTATTCGTTTTTATGGTTTAGGATCAACGTAAAACACGTATCAATATCCACTTAGGCATAACTTTTTCGTTTGCTATATTGAGTGTCAGTGCCATACTATATGAAACCAATACAGATCAAAAGCCCGCGGCCGAACGCGTGTAATCTCGCTAGTGTGTGTGTATAGATATATACGTATACCCAATAACTCGAAATGGATTAGAGTATAATTTTGATTATTCATTTATGGTTGATCTTAAATTTCTCTCTTTTGCTCCATCCGTGTTCACGAATCAAGACATCCTCACAAACACACACTAGGATTTATGGGTTTTTTTTCGCTTTTAGCTTGATACATGGCGATCATAAGACTCATCTAGATTTTATATAAGTTTTGATTTCTTTGCACCTAACTCCTTAAGTCTTATTTATGATGCTTTGTTCTCAAATGTTTGTTCTTAAACTTTTGACCCAAAACTTGACATTTACAATTGGTATGGTTTTTCAGAATAATCAAATGGATAAATGTCACTTCGGAGAAGTATATTTATTACCATCACTGAATCCTCAAATCATATATTACTAAAAGAGTAAACCTCAAATTGAATCCCTGTGGTTGACCCTGATTAACACATTGAGTCCCTATTTTGAAAAACAATTGATGGTTGAGTCTCCGACATTTCCATATCCCATCAATGTACCCCTCTGTCAAGTCAACGTTTGTTTGACCGTTAGAGACAGGGGTATTTTCGTAATCTTACCCAATATATCTTCAGTCTATCTCCTCCGTCAAATATCATCCAATTTGTAGGGTTTTCAAAACCTCAAATTTCACATGCTATCTACATAACCTAAATAGACACATAAACTAGTAACAAATTCAGTGTAAATTATTATAGACTAGCTATCAATTTCACCGGCACAACCTAAATAGACAGATAAACACGCAAACTAGCAATAAAATACTGGAAAGTTTGATGGCTTCACAGGCGACGGTAGTGTGGATGATGCGCCTTTTCAGATTAACCTTTTTTTATAGTTTAGAAAAAACCAAGCTCCACACAATACTATCCTCTCTCTTATCCTACTTCCTTGGCCGCAACACCCTTCTGTCTGCCTTCCTCTGTTGACCTCCATGTAACACCCGTCTAATTTTACTTGATTTTAGTAATAGGTTATACCATTTCAAATAAAATATTGTTTAAGTAACATGACTTTCATAAACGAAGTTCATAAGTAACATCAACCTTAGTCAACTAATGACTAAGTTAAAACATTTTAAAAGTTGTTTAACAAGTGTTTACAACCCATACACAAAAAGTACTAAAGATTTAAGACGTTGCGGAAGCTTCAAAATGTAGTGTTCGGTTCTTCATCATATGCTTGATCGCCATCCGTAAGTTCCCCAACATGACCTAATGTCAAAACCACATCAAAGGTTAGTTTTGACAATATTAAAACATGTATAATTGAAATCTAGGGTCAAAACTATTGAAAACAAATGAAAAATTCGGATCCGGGTCGCTCGCGCCCCGCGAGAGGTCTTACGCGGGCCGCGAGAACCTCCCGCGTGTCGCGGCATAATTCTGGTCGTCTTCCGCGTGGCGCGGGGGATCGGGTTTTCCAGCAGCTCATGTTTTGTGAGCTGCATTTTCTGCCAGCTCCGGAAAACTCAGATTTTAACTTAAAATGTGCATATCTTTTGACTCGTAAGTTCGTTTTAAGTGATTTTTCTTCCTATATGTCTGTAAATTCATTACCGACATAACTATTATAAATTTGATACCCAAAATTTAATTTACGGACCAAAAGACCATATGTCACTATGTAATTATTCGACCCGTTCTAACCTTACACATTTTACTACCATTTAACTAATAAACCTATGGCGCCTTATGCCCAACATCCGGGGCTTATTATCACCCGCATTTCTTACCAATTTCATGGTTTAATGCCCTTGTGATTATTATCGCCATTATCGACTACTAGAACGTTTAAAACTACCTTTTTCACAACTAATAGACCCGTTGGCTCATCTTGTGGAACCATTCACTTATGATGACTACCAATTGGTTCGTTTACTATACTAAGTCTATTAATTCACATCCAACCATAATCAATATAAATTCAACGTAGATTTAGATTCAACAATAAGATTCACAAAACTTATCATCAACTCACTTAATGTAACCAAACAAGTTACGTACCTTCAAAGTAGACCTTTCAAACGTGGTTCGCCACCCGCTTGTCCGCTTGACGCTCCCGCGCCCGTTCCTATAGAGTTCATATATGATATGTTTAGAACTCTCTTTAAATCATAATTCGCATAATACACCAAAACATCATGATTATGCGTTTAACTTGGAAATTTCAGTTTTTAAGCCTTCATAGAGGCATTTCAACAAACACTTCATGGGCAAATTTTTACAAGATTAAACATCAAATCTCTAATCTATTATTTAGCCCTAATTTCACATCATTCAACCTTTTTACATGATTGATAACTTCAAATTTTCTGGAATCACTTCAAAATTACCAAAATACACTAGATTAACAATCTATTTCCTAGTGTTCATCAAATTACACATAACCCACTAATCACCTACAACGGTGTTCATGGATTCACCAAAATTTCTTATGATTTCAACTTCTATTTGTCTAGGGTTTTGTCCCTAGACACTGTAGTTGTTCCTAATCATCATAATACACACATGCAACTAGAATTTCAGATTTTTCCCAATTTCATGAGAATTTCAAGTTGAGAGTTTTCCTTAAATTTTACATACCTTGTAATCCTCTTGCGATGAGGATCACGATTCTAAGCTCGGATTTTCGTTTGGACCAGATTTGCACCTCCAATTGAGAGTTTAAAGTAGAATTTTAGGGTTTGAAAGTGGGGGTGTCGCCCCTGCTTGTTCTAATCGAGCAGACACCTCCTTTTTGGGGGTGTTTGGTTTGTTTTATTTGTTTAATAACAATTAAGTTTTAATTGTTACAACTTAAGCCCCTCCACTTTGATCAACATTTAATTTAGTTGCTTTTAACCCTACTTTAAGTTATTTCTAGACTTGTAACTAACTAGGTTAAAATTCCTAGTTAATAAATTCTCGTTTATTTATACTTTATAATTCTAATATAAAGTTTTATATTTTCGGGGTGTTACAAGTCCACCCCCCCCCCCCTTAAAAGGGTTTCGTCCCCGAAACCGAAGTACGTACCAAATAATGTAGGGTGAAGACGTCGCATCTCCTCTTCGGACTCCCACGTAGTGTCCGAACCTTTCCTATGCTCCCATTTGACCTTGACTTGATTAATCACTTTGTTCCTCAAACTCTTCTCCTTGCGATCTAAAATCGCAATTGGTTTTACTGCATAGTTGAGGCTGTTATCCACCTCGATATCATTGTAATGGATACGAGCAGTTTCGTCTGCCAAACATTTTCGGAGATGTGACACGTGGAATGTGCTATGAATCCCACTCAACTCCTCGGGTAATTCGAGACGATAGGCTACCTTACCAACCCGTTCAGTGATTCTGAATGGCCCAATAAATCTCGGGCTTAGTTTTCCCCTTTTTCTGAATCTAATAATCCCTTTCCATGGGGACACTTTTAGCATAACCATGTCGCCAACCTGAAATTCAATTGGCCTATTCCTTTTATCCGCATACGCCTTTTGCCTGTCTTGAGCCGCTTTCAAGTGTGCCCGAACCATGTCGATTTTCTCATTCGTAGCTCGGATTATATCAGTAGGTGCTAGCCCTCGTGGACCCACTTCTCCCCAACATACCGGAGTTCGACATTTTCTGCCATATAACAGTTCATACGGGGCCATCTTAATGCTCGCGTGATAGCTGTTGTTATATGAAAATTCGACCAAGGGTAGATAGACATCCCAACTACCCCCGAAGTCAATAATGCAAGCCCGCAGCATGTCTCCCAACGTTTGTATTGTTCTTTCACTTTGCCCATCCGTTTGTGGATGGTAGGAAGTGCTAATGAACAATTTAGTTCCCATTTGTTCTTGAAATTCATGCCAAAAATTCGAAGTAAACCGAGTATCTCTGTCTGACACAATGGATATCGGTACCCCATGCCGTGCTATGATTTCATTGGTGTACACCTCCGACATCTTTTCGGATGTATAAGTCTCACGAATTGGAATGAAGTGAGCGCTTTTCGTCAGTCTATCTACAACTACCCATATAGCATCAAACCCGCGGTTAGTTTTGGGCAATTTGGTCAACAAATCCATGGTGATTTGTTCCCATTTCCAAACCGGAATTTCCAACGGTTGAAGTCTACCGTATGGTTTTTGGTGCTCCACCTTGACTTGTAAACATGTCAAGCATTTTTCTACGTTCTTCACCACATCTCTTTTCATCCCGGGCCACTAATAGTTTTGTTTTAAATCATTGTACATTTTGGTCGCTCCCGGATGAATTGAATATCGGGATTTATGAGCTTCATCAAGTAGAAGCGCCTTCACTCCACAAGTATTTGGAACCCATATCCTCCCGAATCGAGTCTTCAACCCGTTATTCCCATCCGTCAAATCTTTCAACTGGCCGATTATTCTTTCCTTATTCCAATTCTCCTCTTTTACTGCTTCTAATTGCGCCTCTCGAATACGTTCAAGTATACCCGAGGTCACCACGAGCTGCATCGACCTTACTCGTATTGGGACATAGTCCGCTTTTCTGTTCAGAGCGTCCGCTACCACATTCGCCTTTCCGGGGTGGTAATGTATTTCACAATCGAAATCTTTCACCGTTTCTAACCATCGCCTTTGTCGCATATTTAACTCCTTCTGATCGAAGAAGTATTTTAAGCTCTTGTGATCGGTGTATATGGTGCACTTTACCCCGTATAGGTAGTGCCTCCATATTTTTAAGGCAAATACCACCGCAGCCAATTCAAGATCGTGCGTGGGATATTTCTTCTCGTGTATCTTCAATTGTCTCGAGGCATAAGCTATAACTTTGCCCCGCTGCATCAAAACGTATCCGAGCCCTGACAGTGAAGCATCCGAATAAACCACCATATCTTCGACTCTGTCCGGCAATGTCAGTACCGGAGCTTGAGTTAACTTTTCTTTTAGTGTTTGAAACGCTTTTTCTTGATCGTCACCCCAAATGAACTTCTCTTTCTTTTGGGTTAGCTTTGTTAGCGGTGACGCAATCTTGGAGAAATCTTGAATGAATCTCCTATAATATCCCGCAAGCCCCAAAAAGCTTCTAATTTCCGAAGGGTTCTTCGGGGGATTCCATTTTGACACAGCCTCTATCTTTGATGGATCCACCAAAACTCCGTCGACACTTATGACGTGGCCAAGAAATTGTACCTCTCGTAACCAAAAGGCACATTTAGAGAATTTTGCATATAACCTTTCTCGCCTAAGTGTCTCCAACACCTCTTGCAAATGGTGTGCATGTTCAGCTTCGCTTTTTGAATACACCAAAATATCATCGATAAATACAATGACCGACTTATCCAACATTGGCTTGCAAACCCGGTTCATGAGGTCCATGAAAGCCGCGGGTGCATTTGTTAGCCCAAATGACATCACGAGAAATTCGTAATGTCCGTATCTCGTGCGGAAAGCCGTCTTCGGCACATTCTTCTTTGACCTTTAGTTGGTGATACCCAGATCTAAGGTCAATTTTTGAAAACCAGTTCGCACCTTGTAATTGGTCGAATAAATCATCTATCCTCGGGAGCGGGTATCGGTTCTTTACCGTGAGTTTGTTTAACTCCCGGTAATCGATACACATGCGCATGCTCCCGTCTTTCTTTCTCACTAACAATACCGGTGCGCCCCAAGAAGACACACTCGGCCTTATGAATCCCTTGTCAAGCAGGTCTTGAATTTGGGACATCAACTCTTGTAATTCCGACGGTGCGAGTCGGTACGGGGCCTTTGCTACGGGTTTTGCGCCCGGAATCAATTCGATCCCGAACTCTACTTCCCGTTCAGGCGGTATCCCCGGTAAATCCTCCGGAAACACATCTCCATAATCTCGTACTACCGGTACATCTTCAATCTTCCATGATTCTTTCTCGGGCTCATTTGCGTATATCATGAATGCCTTGCATCCTCGCTTCATAAGCTTGTGAGCTTTCAACATTGAGCACACTATGGGGTTACCTCCTTTTTCGCCATAAATGGTGACGTGTTTCCCGCTCGGAGATGTTAGTTTTATCTCTTTACGAAAACACACGACTTTTGCATGGTGCTGGGCTAGCCAATCCATCCCAACAACTACTTGAAATTCTCCCATTGACATCGGGATTAGGTCTATCAAGTATTCCTCATCGTCGATGCTTAATTTGCAGCCTCGACAAACATCACAAACTATAAAACTTTTGTTGTCCCCTATTTCAACTTCTAAGGGCACAGGTAATTTCGTCAATACAAATGAAGGATGTCGAATAAATCCATGCGAAATGAAGGATTTATTCGCACCCGTATCAAATAATACACGTGCTGGAATTGAGTTAATTGTGAATATACCTGAAACCACATCGGGTTCTGTCTTCGCTTCAGCCGCGGTAAGTTGGAAGGACCTAGACTTCGGTTTGGGAGCTTCTGATGGAGATTCTTTAACATCTCTCTTTCCAACTAAGTCCGGGCATTCGGACTTTTTGTGGCCGGGTTGATAACATTTGTAGCAAACAGAGACTTTTCCCGGGCATAGCGAGGTCGTGTGCCCCGTCTTGTTACATATAGGGCATGGCTTGTCTTTGAACCGACATTCCCCTTTGTGTCCCTTCCCGCACACCTTACAACTTGGCGACCCACCTTTAGTATCCACCTTCTTCCCCGATTCTCCAGTTCGGGCTTTCTTTGTCGGGCTTGGATTCACATCATGTGCCCTTCGTTCACCTCTTTCGACTTGTTTCTTCAATTCGATTTCCTGTTCCCGAGCAACGTTAATGATTTCGGTAAGGGTCTCGTATTTTGAAGGAGTCATAAACTCCCTATATTCAGCGCTCAACATATTGTAGTAGTAGTATATTTTCTGTTCTTCGTTCGTCACCAATTCACTGCTAAACTTCATCTTATCCATAAACATCGCCGTGATCTTGTCTATGGTTTCACCCTTATGCCTAAGTTGCATGAACTCTTCCTTGATTTTGTTAATGACCGCTTTGGGACTATGATGTTTAAGAAATGGTGTCTTAAACTCTTCCCATGTCATGGTCCTTGCCGCTTCGGCCCCTATTTCATTCTTTTTGTTATCCCACCAATCCTTGGCTTGTCCTCTTAACTGACCCGTTCCATAAGCAACGAAATCGCTTTCGTCACAAGGGGTTCTTTCAAACACCCCTTCAATGTCGCCCAACCATCTTTGGCAAATTATCGGGTCGACTTCCCCGTTATAGATTGGCGGTTTACACGCCATGAATTCCTTATATGAGCACCCTTTACGTTCTCCAGTTTTATCTTTCATAAGGTTGACCGTATCCTCCAACCTTTTAACTCGTTCTTCTACGAGTGACAACACCGTACCTTGAATCTTGTCTATAAACCCGGATAGACTGCTTTCAATTGCCTTTCCTACTTCCTCGGCAATTATTTCTTTCATTTGTTCGGTGCTTGTCGGCACCGGATCATTATTGCTCCCTTTCGACATCTTGAAACTGAAATGTTTACATCAAACATTAAACATTTCATTCATGACATTGCTTTGTTTGTTTCGGTTTAGCCAAGTTCCTAACTTGCTTTAACCGTTCACATTTAATGCACTTTCCGGGTTTGAGTGTGTTAGCATGCTCTTCCCATGCATAACAATTCGTTTCTTATTCCTTACATAAGACATAATCTACTAACATAATGAGTTAATTCTTACCGGACGATTGATCAAGCTTAAACCGAACACTTTGTTGACAACCTTAAGCTCTGATTACCGCCTTGTAACACCCGTCTAATTTTACTTGATTTTAGTAATAGGTTATACCATTTCAAATAAAATATTGTTTAAGTAACATGACTTTCATAAACGAAATTCATAAGTAACATCAACCTTAGTCAACTAATAACTAAGTTAAAACATTTTAAAAGTTGTTTAACAAGTGTTTACAACCCATACACAAAAAGTACTAAAGATTTAAGACGTTGCGGAAGCTTCAAAATGTAGTGTTCGGTTCTTCATCATATGCTTGATCGCCATCCGTAAGTTCCCCAACATGACCTAATGTCAAAACCACATCAAAGGTTAGTTTTGACAATATTAAAACATGTATAATTGAAATCTAGGGTCAAAACTATTGAAAACAAATGAAAAATTCGGATCCGGGTCGCTCGCGCCCCGCGAGAGGTCTTACGCGGGCCGCGAGAACCTCCCGCGTGTCGCGGCATAATTCTGGTCGTTTTCCGCGTGGCGCGAGGGATCGGGTTTTCCAGCAGCTCATGTTTTGTGAGCTGCATTTTCTGCCAGCTCCGGAAAACTCAGATTTTAACTTAAAATGTGCATATCTTTTGACTCGTAAGTCCGTTTTAAATGATTTTTCTTCCTATATGTCTATAAATTCATTACCGACATAACTATTATAAATTTGATACCCAAAATTTAATTTACGGACCGAAAGACCATATGTCACTATGTAATTATTCGACCCGTTCTAACCTTACACATTTTACTACCATTTAACTAATAAACCTATGGCGCCTTATGCCCAACATCAGGGGCTTATTATCACCCGCATTTATTAACAATTTCATGGTTTAATGCCCTTGTGATTATTATCGCCATTATCGACTACTAGAACGTTTAAAACTACCTTTTTCACAACTAATAGACCCGTTGGCTCATCTTGTGGAACCATCCACTTATGATGACTACCAATTGGTTCGTTTACTATACTAAGTCTATTAATTCACATCCAACCATAATCAATATAAATTCAACGCAGATTTAGATTCAACAATAAGATTCACAAAACTTATCAACAACTCACTTAATGTAACCAAACAAGTTACGTACCTTCAAAGTAGACCTTTCAAACGTGGTTCGCCACCCGCTTGCCCGCTTGACGCTCCCGCGCCCGTTCCTATAGAGTTCATATATGATATGTTTAGAACTCTCTTTAAATCATAATTCGCATAATACACCAAAACATCATGATTATGCGTTTAACTTGGAAATTTCAGTTTTTAAGCCTCATAGAGGCATTTCAACAAACACTTCATGGGCAGATTTTTACAAGATTAAACATCAAATCTCTAATCTATTATTTAGCCCTAATTTCACATCATTCAACCTTTTTACATGATTGATAACTTCAAATTTTCTGGAATCACTTCAAAATTTCCAAAATACCCTAGATTAACAATCTATTTCCTAGTGTTCATCAAATTACACATAACCCACTAATCACCTACAATGGTGTTCATGGATTCACCAAAATTTCCTATGATTTCAACTTCTATTTGTCTAGGGTTTTGTCCCTAGACACTGTAGTTGTTCCTAATCATCATAATACACACATGCAACTAGAATTTCAGATTTTTCCCAATTTCATGAGAATTTCAAGTTGAGAGTTTTCCTTAAATTTTACATACCTTGTAATCCTCTTGCGATGAGGATCACGATTCTAAGCTCGGATTTTCGTTTGGACCAGATTTGCACCTCCAATTGAGAGTTTAAAGTAGAATTTTAGGGTTTGAAAGTGGGGGTGTCGCCCCTGCTTGTTCTAATCGACCAGACACCTCCTTTTTGGGGGTGTTTGGTTTGTTTTATTTGTTTAATAACAATTAAGTTTCAATTGTTACAACTTAAGCCCCTCCACTTTGATCAACATTTAATTTAGTTGCTTTTAACCCTACTTTAAGTTATTTCTAGACTTGTAACTAACTAGGTTAAAATTCCTAGTTAATAAATTCTCGTTTATTTATACTTTATAATTCTAATATAAAGTTTTATATTTTCGGGGTGTTACACTCCACTACCAACCCCACCGCCAGAATCTCAATTGGAAGGAAACAAAGCCTAAAACACCTAGTTCCAGCAGCGTTCAATTTCAATCGGAGACCCATGATGCTTCTGCTATTCAGCCGCCACCCCAAATCACGAACCCTAATGTTCCCCCTGATTTGGCTTCAAATTTGGATGATTATGCGCCCTCTGCTCCTAATCTAGAGGCGAATCAGTCTTCTAAGAAACAAGGGGGTAAACCCCATCACTTTCGGTTCCAAATTCTTCCACTTCGATCGTTGGAGCATCTCCATGGTTCCCACTCTATTTATTGCACTCTGAACGTCGCACAAAAGTCGTTTCTCTCTGTTCGTGTTCATTTCCAGCGTTTTTAACACCACTGTCCACCACCACAATTCACTAACCACCACGATACGCCACTATTACACCGCCCTAATCGAATCTCTAAGAAAATTGGTTACCACAAGCGTACAAGGTTCGAATCTAATTAGATGTAATTGATATCGGTTCTTAATTATTTGTGTGTTGAAGATCCTTGAGTATAAGGTTGAGATTTCTGGAATGAGATGGTGGCTACTTTAAAATATTAGGGTTTCTGATTAAAAAATAAATAAATAAAATAATACAAAAAAGATAAGGGGCAAAATTGACTTTTCACCAACTCATTAATGGTCAAACAAACGTTGACTCGATGGAGGGAGTACATTGATGTGAATTGGAAATGCTAGAGACTCAACCATCCTTTTTTGTCAAAAGAGGAACTCAGTGTGTCAATAAAAGTTAACCACAGGGACGCAATTTAAGGTCACTCCTACCAAAATTTGATATGTTACATTTAAAGTCCTTATTTCTCTTAGGTGGTAAAGATGCCCCGCTTTGTATTATCAAGAATTTTACAAATAAAAATGAAACTTGTATGCAGGATGAAACATCATGATATTGTATATGCTTGTCGTGATAATGTGACATTTGCATTTGTTACTCGTTCAATTTTATCATGTATATTTTTTGTGACGTTGGTAATGTTAGGATTGTACGGTTGAGTTCAAATGATAGTCTTATCAGCTTCATCAAGACTTCAATAGTTGCATTAAGGCCACCCAGGGTGGCAGAGTTTTGGTCCGTAATAAACATATATCACGCGTGGAACATTGCCAAATACCACCGCCACTTGATTTTTTCACGGATCAAA
Organism: Helianthus tuberosus; assembly: GCA_030545235.1. Lineage (NCBI taxonomy): Eukaryota > Viridiplantae > Streptophyta > Magnoliopsida > Asterales > Asteraceae > Helianthus > Helianthus tuberosus. The sequence continues at coordinate 165,297,356 of CM060433.1, forward strand.
TTTGATAACGCGTGGCGTGGAATATATGAAGCATGAAGAATGGAAGCATGTGAGGGGATGTGAGAGTTTATTGTTGGGTGTTGTGAGTGATGGACATTTCCACTAAAAATGTTGTGAGTGATGGAATAATGGTTGATGACGTGACGGAACTTAATTGGATGTTGTGAGTGATGGAATTTGTACAAGTGATGACCACCCCTACCCCTAATAGAGATTTATGCATCGTTCTGGTTTGATAAAACTTTATTTTTATCATTTAAGTTTAATCATTAGCTGGGTGGTGCTATTGGTAGGAGTTGGAAGTTAGAGATGGCTTAAAATGGAAACAGTTTTCTTCTTTAGATTGGACGGTGTAGAAGAACAAACAGCATGACTTTGAAAACCCACGTACACATTGTATAATCCCTTTAAATAATGTGTTCCTAAACCTGTCGCTAACCCAGGAATTGGTAATATGCCATCAATCATCACTTTCTTCATCTTATAGAACAAAAGATTTCTATTCATTAATTCAAGTGGATTTTGAGTTATAAAATTTACATTAATTAGTTAAACATACAAATTCATAAGAAAGAAAAAAAAAAAAGCCAAATAAAGACGGTCAAGTCGTGTATCAAATAAGTTTTGTGACATAAAAAAAGATATAACACTATGAAAAAATAACTATTTTTCCATAATCAAATCATCTTGTCCCATATATCTATTTTCTATATGCTAAATTGCTAACCAAATAATATGTCAATTTTCTTAGTATACGTTAAGTAAAATGATTTTCTTTAGATTTTGTATAAATATAATGTTATTAACCCACAACCATAAATTCAAATCACATGACATCCTTAATAGTTACGTAAATAAATATGTTTACTCGATTGTGGTCTCACCACTGAGTCAAATGATATTTTTGTATTAAGTTTACGTGGAAAGTACCGTGAATTTGAAGCACCGAAATCTCGGATTTTTTTTACCAAACAAATCTAACAAGACATTGATTGGGTGTACTCTTTCATTACTCACCACTTGTCAACGGCCTTCTTCCATTCTCACCTTAACCTAGCTACTTTAATTTCCATCGTTATATATATAACTCGCATCCTACCTTCTTCTTCACCAAATTCCCAGCAACTATCTCTCTCTAAACTACTTTGTTCTCTCTCTAAAAAGTGTTTGTGTTCTTGCAACAAATGGAGTTGGATAGCATTCTTGATTTTCTTGATAGCAAGACCATTTTAATCACCGGTGCCACTGGTTTTCTTGCTAAAAGTATCCCTTCTCTCTCTATACACTCCTAGAAAACTGGACGGTTTTCTACCCGGCCAAAGGGTTGTAAATGCGTACTAAATATACCCTTCTGTGACAAAAACGATTGATGCGTCGGAAATCATTCGTAGAAAAAAATTGCGAGAAAATTGTTTTTTTGTGAATCATCTAGTTAGAAGTTCCTAACGCAATTAACTTTTTATTTTTTGTTCATTTTTCACTATTTTTTCAAAAGTTTTGCTACACATTTCCGACAAAAAATTTAACTTTCGTACGCATTTATGACCACTCTTTTTTTATATATTTTTTTTGTTTAATGGCACACCTTAGATACTCCTAAATTACACCAAATAAATACTAATCTACTCATTGCTTAGGATTAGGATTGAACCCAATACCTCCCATTAAGAGACAAGAGCCTCTACTCCCACAACATTGGCACTCTTTTTTTGTATAATTAAAGCGTTAGTACTTAGATGTCAGTTGGTGTCAACTGCAAACTTTGTGCAAGTTAAGTGATTTAATTACTAAACGTCTTGTACTGATATTGTTTGTGTATATGTAGTATTTGTGGAGAAGATACTTAGAGTTCAGCCGAATGTGAAAAAGTTATATCTTCTTGTGAGGGCTACCGATGCCAAATCCGCTTTGCAACGTTTCAATAAGGAGGTATATATACATATATTCATTTCGTTTTCAAGTTTAAGTTTGTATCAATATTTCCATAGGTAAGTTATTTTCGAATTTTGAATCTAGTAAATTATACTTGATTTTCTGTGAACTTTGTGTTGCAATACAAGATGATCATATGCATGCATGTATGTTAGGGGATAGTGGGGGTCATCACTCATCACTTACTCACAAGTTTCAATCAAGTTTCGTCATGTCATCAAGCATTATTCCATCACTCACAACCTTTTTAGTGGAAATGTCCATCACTCACCACCACACCCAACAATTTCCCTCACCACCCAATACCCCATCACGCGTCAAAAAAAATAACGCGTTCTAAAATTGACGCGTTCTTAACACTAGTGGCGGTGGTGTTGTTTTTTTATCACTCGTTATAAATGCCCATCACGTGCTAAAAGTTCACCGCCCCGCCTCCCCTTATAGTTGATCATATAATTGATACAATTGGTAGTTAAACTTACATATGATAATAGATATTAATGGCAGATATCACAGATGGTGAATACTGAATAGAATGGTTAATGGTAGATCGTAAACATGAATACTCAAAATAAGTTTCAAAGTTAGTTTGGCTATAAATAATAAAATAATATTTCATCTTAGACAAAGATATCACTTTTCGTACAGGCAGTGGCAAAGGACTTGTTCAATATCTTGAAAGAGAAGCATGGTGCAAATCTTCAGTCTTTCTTGTCGGAAAAGGTAACTCCGGTGGCCGGTGACATCACCTACAAAAATCTGGGAGTAAAAGACTCTGGTTTGATTGAAGAGATGTGGGGTAATATTGATGTTGTTGTGAATGTAGCTGCCACCACCAACTTTGATGAAAGGTACAACTACTTCTTTTAAATATTAAATTCTGTCGACCTAGTTATGTAAAAAATTATAGAGTTAATTACTGTTTTCGTCCCTGAGGTTTGTCAAAAATAACGGTTTCAGTCCATTAGTTTAAAAATTGCGATTTCAGTCCATTAGTTTCATTTTCGTAACCATTTCAGTCCACTAACTTAACTCCATCCATTTATTTTGTTAACTTTGAGTTAACTAACTAATTCAGGGACGGTTTGCGTCAGTTTTAGAAACACAGGGACTTAAGTGTAAACTCTAAAACATTAAAACAAAAAAAATAGTAAATTCCAAAAAATCAAAAAAATTCTAAAAAACCAAACAAATTCCAAAAAATTCTAAAAAATAATAAAAATTCTAAAAAATCATAAAAATTCTAAAAAATTCAAAAAATCCGGTTTGACCGATCCAAAAAATTACTAAAGTCAACTTTAGTAAACAAGTCTGTAAATTTTCCTAAAAAGTTGGATAGTGTTAAAGAAAGGGAAGACAGTAATAACGGTTTGTTACAGCCGTCGTTAAAAAAGACCAAACTGTTTGATGACGATGATATGCCTGAATGGCGGCCACCGGAGCTTCACAACCCACTACCGCCACAAGTTACGGCTTCAAATTTCCAGAATTTACCTGTATACCCTCCGTGTCCGCCTCCACCTCCACCGCCTACTATTCAACCACTGCCACGAGCTGACACCTGTTCATCATTCTCGTACCTACCATTCCAACCTCCAGTTAGCTCTCAGCCACCCATATTTGTGAGACCACCACCACCACTACAGCCACTACCACCACCACCACGACCACCACTACAGCCGCTACCCCCACCACCACCACTGCAGCCGCTACCTCCACCACCACCACCACCACTGCAGCCGCTACCTCCACCACCACGACCACCTTTAGGCAGGTTCAGTTCCAACCAAGTTTTGTGGCGTCAACCGTCATTTGCGTCTTCGAATGGAAGACGGCAGCTTTGAAACGAGGATCATGTCAAAGTTTGTATATAAATCTGTTTTTTTTTTCAAGGAAACAGTAATGTGTTTTGAATCATTTCATGTAGTTTTATTTTCATCAACCCTGTTTGCATTCTTGGCTCATAAGGTTGTTTTTGTTTTTTGAATGTAGTCTTTAGTGTTTATCATATTTCCAATGTTTTTAGGACCGGATGGACGGGACGTCAAATCAGTCTCCTTATAGGTCCATCAGTCGGATCGGTCAAACCGGATGATGATCTTCCTGAGTTTGACTTTGGTGTTGACTCTAGAAAGTCAACTTTAGTAAACAAGTCTGTAAATTCTCCTAAAAAGTTGGTTTTTTTGGATTTTTTAGAATTTTTATTATTTTTTAGAATTTTTTGGAATTTGTTTGGTTTTTTGGAATTTTTTTGATTTTTTGGAATTTACTATTTTTTTTGTTTTAATGTTTTAGAGTTTACACTTAAGTCCCTATGTTTCTAAAACTGACGCAAACCATCCTTGAATTAGTTAGTTAACTCAAAGTTAACAAAATAAATGGATGGAGTTAAGTTAGTGGACTGAAATGGTTACGAAAATGAAACTAATGGACTGAAATCGCAATTTTTAAACTAATGGACTGAAACCGTTATTTTTGACAAACCTCAGGGACGAAAACAGTAATTAACTCAAAATTATAAATTACCAGTAGTAATTTTATAAAAATATTTCGAGAACTTTGGGGTTATATATGCTATGTACTAATCACAGTTTAAAAACCGTTTATATAGAGAGAGTTATTAGAACATTTATATATAATGATTTTAATTTTTTTTTGTATTTGATTTATTGCAGATACGACATTGCATTAGCTTTGAATACATTTGGAGCTAAAAATGTTTTAAATTTTGCTAGTAAATGCGTTCAAATAAAGTTGCTTCTTCACGTATCCACTGGTTAGTACACTAGTACACGTTCTACATGCCAGTTAATTATTATTAAATGATTATATTGTACTAACTTGAATATTTATTCATCATGAACCTGGACGTGTTCAAGAGTTGGGTAGAATATCTTTGAGCTGATAAAACTATTTTTTTCCATATGGCTCATGTAACTCGAAACAAATAAAAAAAGTTTTGCTCATTTTAAGATAAATTTCTATCTTCTTATTTTTTGGTGTGTGTAAGAGTTTGCATAATCTTGAATCAATTTTGTATTATAATATTGACATGTTATCGGTATTAATTTAAAACTATATTCGTTTAGCTTATGTTGCTGGTGAGACACCCGGGCTCATACTAGAAACTCCATATCTATTGGGGAAGACACTTAATGATGCAAATGGGCTTGACATCAACACAGAGAAGAAGATCATCGAAGAGAGATTAAAAGAACTTAGCTATGATAAAACCTCTACAGATAAATCCATTACATTGGCCATGAAAGATTTGGGTGTTGAAAGGTAATTAATATATATGGTTTTGCTCCACCTTCAAATCTTTAGTTGTTTTGTTATTTACTTTTATTCATTTATACCCGTGATTAGGGTAAGAATTTCCAACATAACACGAATCTAAAACAAGTTGTGTGTGTTTGCTTTGGTTGGATTCGGTTTGAATCCACGAACAAATTTAGCTAAATGAGTTGGTCAACATACCCAGTTTTCTCTAAGTTTATTTATATTATGTCATCACTTAAACCGCTCGAGTGTTTTTTGTTAAAAAGTACTACTATAACTTAAAAAGATAAATTAATTTCACGTTGAGTAATTTAACCGCTATGTTTTGTGGTCACCTGTATTTTTGCTTTAAATCTATATTATTCTGGTGGTCATATGAAATAATAAAAAGTGTAGAACCTTAACGGTTGTGTTTGTAACACGAGTTTATGTTTCGTGTCGTGTCGTGTTAAGGTTCGACCCAATAACCCTTAAACGTGACATATTTAACATTGTACGTTGATGTTTTAGATACATTTACAATGTCACCTTAAATTGAACTAATATTCTTAATTATATATAACTTATAGGTGCCTTATATTTTTCTTTCATTTGTTATATATATAGGGCAAATAAATTTGGATGGCCGAATACATATGTTTTTACCAAGGCATTAGGAGAAATGATTCTCGGACACATGAAAGGAGACATGCCATTAGTCATTCTTCGACCAACTATCATCACTAGCACCTACAAAGAACCCTTCCCTGGTTGGATTGAGGGAATAAGGTAAATATTAGTTCATCATATCATTCTAATTAATTTTATAACATAAAAATAAGTTGAAATAACATCCTCGTATTCGAAAACTACAGAACAATCGATAGCTTGGCGGTTGGCTATGGCAAGGGACAGTTATCATGCTTCCTTGGTGATCCCGAATCCATAATCGACGCGGTGGGTTCAGTTTATGATCTTAGCTAATTTTGATCTTTCTATTTTCGTCGAAATAGCTAAGTGTTAATGTGTAAAACTGGATTGACAGATACCTGCAGACATGGTGGTGAATGCTATGATTGCGACGATGGTAGCTCACGCAAATCAACCATCATGTGAAATAATATATCATGTTGGATCATCGGTATCGAACCCATTGAAGTACAAATCAATTCAACAAAGTGGGTATAAGTATTTTTCAAAGCATCCATGGATTAACAAAGAAGGCAAACCGGTTATAGTTAGCCAAGTTAAGGTGTTGAACTCCATGGCTAGCTTTCAAAGATATTTTTCTCTTCGTTATTTACTCCCATTACAGGTTAATCCCAATCGACATACTATAGAATTGATTATTTGTAGTGCTCTACAGTGGTGAAGCTTGAAAATTTTCACCGGGGGTCGGAAGTTACCGAACCTAAAAATTCTATACAAGTAAAAAAAATTATAAAACCGGGGGTCGAAAACATATATACCTAAAAAATTCTACACGAAACGTACATACATAACACTACTAAGCGAAATGTTCGGGGGTCGGACGCCCCTCCCGGCCCCTTGAAAGCTACACCCTTGCTCTAAACCGTCGCAAAAAACGTTGCTATGAGGGTTGTGGTATGATTCAATGTAATCATTTTTGTGACCAACAAAGGTTTTTGTGGCTGAATGGTTGACATAATACCTTGTAACATTTTTGCAAAAGGACACATTACGACAGGCTTTGATGCCTAATTTGCGACACGGGGTTTTTGTCCTACCCGACACAAAATCGGTCACGAAATGCCTTTGTCGATTATTTACTTCGAGAAATAAGGGACCAGTTTATTCTGTCACAAACTCGTGACTCATTTATGGTTGTTGTTAATACTCATTTATTGTAGAATTTGAAAACATAAAATTATATATAAGTTATAAATAAAAGAAAAAAAAATATAATGAAAATTTTCAACAGGCTAATACTCATTTGTGGACTCTTGTGTTTTCAGGGTTTGCAAGTTGCGAATTTAGCTTTATGTCATGCTTTCAATGGAACTTACACAAATCTTAAAAGAAAGACCAATTTTGTGTTGCGGTTGGTGGAGTTGTACAAACCCTATTTGTTCTCAAAAAGCTTGTAAGTTAATTCTTTATATCATCACTTTAGTTTTTTAAAATATAATTATGAATGTTGTAATTTACATAAATAATTTTTGTACCTGATTTGAGTATTTTTTTTCCTTCTTACTCTTTTTGACAGCTACGATGATATGAATACTAAAAAACTCTGTCAACTAGTTAGAGAAAACGAGGCCGATATGTTCTATTTTGATCCCAAGACAATTGATTGGGCCGTTTATTTTGAAAATACACACCTTCCTGGTGCTGTGAAATATGTATTTAAATGATTGTAACCTCATTTGGATGACTTATGTTGTACTTGTTTTCATATTTCTAATAAGTGTCATAAATTGTAATTTGTTGTAACAGCGTGAATTTTAAAGTTAAGATATAGTGAAGAATATGTTACAATCTGTACTTTTTCATGTCGTTTTTCAAGATGTATGTAACTGATATGGAAGACTTTTAGTTTGAAGTAGCTAGTCATTTGTCTCCCATGTGTGTTGTTAAAAGTTTTTGTAAGAGTAAAATAAGTCATTTTTATAAACAAACAACAAAAACTTGGTCATCACCCAAAGGACCACTGTGATAAAACCCTCGGCTCTACCCAAAGCATTTTGCTTCAAGCAAGACTCGAACCCATGACCTCCACTTTAGAATGCCATAAGACTGCCAATGTAGTAGGAGGTAATCGGCACTAAAGTAAGTAATATTGTCACAAAAAATAATATTAAAATATATTTATTCATAAAAGACACAAAAACTAGTCCCATTCAATCCTTTGAATCTGTAGTGGGCAAGTATTTTGTGGCCTTGTGGGTGCGGTGTGTATTTTAAGAAGGTCGACTTTAGTATGGGTTGAAAGGTTGTATAGATCCAACCCATATTACCATGAACAGTTCTGGTCAATTAATATTTGCAAATTATTTTTTATTTCCAATTAAAATTTCGTACCAAATTTATCACTTCCTTAATAATTTATTATATTAAACATATTCCATAAGTTAAAATCACATAGGTAAAGATCATTGTTCACCATTAGTCTCTCCATTTTCACAACATGGCGCTTCAAGAGCACCTAGTTCATCCCAAAGACCTTTTGTTTAGTTGAGACATGAGAGTAGTGTTCTTGTGGTTCATTTCAAATAGTGCAACTATAATTGATAAGGGTTCCAATATTCATGAAATGTGATCAGTTTCTCTCTCGTAGTGTGGCGAGGGGACGATTGCATTCAAGCATCGCCTTGTTAGTTGACATTAACCTTTTACTTTACCTCTTGGGTTTTAAGCTTTCCCCTTCATGAACAACATTTGTATTTGAGTATCATGTCCTAGATTCTAATGCATACTACATTCTGCATCAAATGTATACCCATGGCTTCAGGGGCTATCCTCACATATGTCTCATTCTCAATTTAAGTTCAGGGTTTGGAAAATGCACGAATATCTAAAATATTGCAACTCAATTTAAGTTCAGGATTTAGTTAATCAAGTTTTTTGTTGATTTCGGTTCAGTTTTGGTTAACGATATGCTTATTGCTCACCCTTAAACACTAACTAAGAAAATTATAGCAATACTATACTCAAATTAAAGAGAATAATTAAAATGCTCGTTTTAAGGTGTAATCTTTAAAAAAATATTAACGTACGAAAAAATTATGTCTATTTGAAAATCGTGGTGTAGTTAGTTTTTATAAGGAGGATATTGTATAACTACTAATTAATCAATCAAAAATTGGTTAAAGATGTCACTAAGATGAGAAGATTAAAGAGTAATTAGTGTTTAAAAAACTTATTTACCTTCATTTTAGAGGTGTACGTCATGCATTAAATTCAAAAAGACTCGTAACTTTTGGGTATCTTAAAATGAATTTTCCCAAATGCATTATAATATAGTAGAGATAATCATAACTTTATCACGTATAAGACTAAGTTCTAGCTCAATAAAATATTTGGTGACGAACTTCTGGAAAGACCTTTGAACTAACCCTTGACTGAATTTCAGAGTAATCGAAGGTACATGTTGAGTCCAAGATCGACACGTCACCGACCTTGAACCCATTGAGATCTGGTTTAGGCTCCTCCTCTCGTCTTCGTGATTATGGTTCCTTTAGCGAAAACGGGTCTCAGGCTGCATTTCATGAAAATCTCGTTAGAAGGCCCGAGGGGATCGTCCCAAGGGCACTTCGACACTATAGTCAGTACCATATCGACAATGATAAAATATATACATGAATATAAACACAAATGTATTTTGTAATAGAGAGATTGAGAGAAGGGAGTTTAGGCGTAGGAAAGGATAACTTGCTTCTTTTGAGAGAAGACACTTTCTTTTCTTAAGGAGATTCTTGGGCCTTAACCCTAATTGGTTGATCTAAGAATGGGCTTATCAGAACTAGGCCCACTGGAACCTACCAAACATGTGGGGGCCTTTGATCCAGTATTGAGCCTATATAGTTTGGAGGAGCAGCCCGGGCTTGGGCCCAATCGTTAAACTCGTGATAGTAGGCTCAATGCAGGAGGCTCCTCATCAGTACACAACCTTCTGATCGGACATCATAAGCCTCTGAACAAACTTCTAAATCAGCAAAACTTTAATAATTAATTTTATATACTACTATATCAGTGAGATTTTAGTAGCTTCATTCTCAATCAACTTTTTCCAATTTTATTTTCTATTGAACTGTGTTGATGCAACAAATACTAGACCGATGGTAGTAGCTGGGCTGGTTAGGCAAAAGGCTTTTAGGGTTCTGGTTTGCCTAACGCAGGTCCTGGGGTCCCCCCACGCTTGCAAGACGTGGAGAGAGGTTCACTAGTTATGTTTTGTTGTTTGCTCAAGATCCTCCACTGAAGTGTGTTCGGCTTCGTATGTGGGAGCAATGGAAACGTGTGTGTTGAATGTGAAGAAGAGATACTTGCATGGGACAAGTATTCGAGAGTAAAGACCAGAGATCCCAATGGAATCAGAGCTGATCGGAATGTCTCTAGCACTAAATGAAGTGTCATATATATAGGGAAGGTTATCACTCAAAGAGGAAACCATTGACTAGTGAAGTATGCTTGCAGTGGGGGACTTACCCTTTTAGGGGTTGAAGCGTTTGGACCTGCGGGTAAAAGACTACACTCTGTGCACATGTCTTCTTTTACGGCTATAAGAGGTTGGGCCAGCAATCAGTGAGGTGATGTCTCACTGTTCACATCCGTTTTGCTGCTCACCCGAGTTCGCGGGATTTTAACCTTTTAACCCTTTAACCTTTTAAGCATTCATATGTCTAAGCCATTTTATTTAGTCTTGGGCTACCCCCGTCATCAGCCCCCCAAGTCAGAGGCTTTTGGGTGTAAGCACAAATGTTTCTGACTTTTGCACATGTGTTTTATTTTTCTTGAAGGCTTCAAGGCTTCGAGGCTTGCAAGGTTGAAAACGGTTGAGCTTTTTGATTTTTGAACTTTGACAAGACAGTTGATATGACTTGTGGCAGTTTTCTTTTGTGTCAGACGGTGGTTTTAATACCTTTGTGTAATTATAACATGTTCTTTTCATTAATTTACATTAACTTTTTTAGAAGAACCATCATTTGCTCATTTCCTCTCAAGTTTTCCCTTTTCTCAAATCAGGTTAGTTCCGATTTCTTACTTTCTGGTTATTTTCTTGTATCATGGGTGCCCGTAAAGATTTAGCGAAATCGTTTTCTCGATTAACTCAAGAGGAAGTAGAAAATTTCTGTATGGAATGGGGGATTGGGATGAAGTTTAAACCGGTTGCACCGGCTTGCGATGTTTCAATTGATAAGTGTCCCCCTGGTTCCATTGCTCTCTATTGTCGCTATTTTGAGTTTTCGAACCTTCGCCACCCGTTTTTGAACTTTGTTTTGAACGTCTTGGAATATTATCGCGTATCGTTTGGCCAGATTCACCCTTAGGGTCTGGGTAGGGTTTTGCATTTTGAAGTCTTGTGCCGGGCTTCTGGGTATGATCCCACCCTTTTATCGTTCCGTCGTTTTTTTTCCGGTTGGCCAAGAATGGTGACTGGTTTACATTCGAGACAACTCAGGTTGACACCTGCCTGATTTCGTCTATGGTTTCTAGTCTTGGTGTCTGGAAAGACCGCTTTTTATGGGTTTCCGATGAAATTGTTCCTTTCAAACTTGTTTGGAGGCATCCGGATGCCGTTTTGAATGAGTCTGAACCTTCTGCCTCTGAGATAAACACTCGTTTTCTTGAAACTCTTAGGGAATGCCCTTCAAGGCTTCGTCCCTTTCCTGAGCATTTATGTAACAACCCGCACGTTCGTGCGTTGTTACTACTCGTTATACTCGTTACGCCTAGCACCAGATATTCGGATCATAATGTAGCTTTATCTCAGACATCGCTATTTCGTAGTATTTTTGCACATTACGCATACTTTATCGCCATAACACATCGCATCACACACACCAACGCTCACGATGACGTTGAGTGAGGACCTATTCTACCCTCCTCGATGACCGTGAAGCGTCGCAGAGTAACGCATATTCAAAACGAAACCCAGTAGATGGATATTTATACGACCCTATGTGATTAATTATAGTAAGTATACGAGTATGGGTATGAAAATGTGTAACCAAACTACCGCAACGCTTAACGATCGGAACGGAATGCCAAAACTCAACTCGCCGGAGGCGTTTGATCGAATGGCACTTCGATCGGACAGCCGTCCTCACGGACAACCATTCGATCGGACAGTCGTCCTCACGGACAGCCGTCCTCACGGACAGCCGTCCTCACGGACTGCCGTCCTCGCCACCTCCTCTCCTCTCTTGCCTATAAATACCTCCACTTTCACATCAATAGCCTTGATGTGGAGCTCTCACTCGACCAGCACGCTTTGGGGCTCTTTCCTCTCAATTTCTCGTGATTCTTGTAAGTTTCTACCTCAAATCTTGTACTTTTATGATCTACACGCACTCCTTCACCTTTCTATCTTTTGAATCTCAACTTTTAACCGTGAAATCAATGGATTTGAGGTGTTCTAGGATGATGTCATCATGGAGTTCTTATGAACTTCAAGCTTTGGCCTCATTCCACCAAGAACAACTCAGATCTGAAGAATTTCCACATGATTAGACAATGGACTCGCGTAGATCTACACGTAATCATGGTTAAAAGGATTGAAAGATGGTTTTCCAGCTTTCTTTCAACTCTTTTACACTTAATGCACGCAAAACCGATAGAATCGGAGCTTGTACCGACCTTCTACTCATCTTAGTGTTGTGCTGGTTCAAGATCTGGTTTCTATCAAATAGACGACCGATTTCGGGTTAACCCAGAACGACCGTCATGAACCAGTAAACCGGTCAGATTTGGGTGATTCCTGTCCGATCGGGTCACTTGGTTCGAGATGGGGTTTCTGTTGTTTAGCATGTCATAACACCGTCTCGATCAAAACTGTAAAACCTTCAAAATATCAGGTGCCAAAGACGATCAGATCGTTGGGACGGACAGCCGTCCGATCGGATTACCATTCGACACTTGTTTCCCCGCCACCGTTTAACGCGTTGTTCGACGCTTACGCTATCAATCTGTAATCAGGCTAATCTCAGACGCGCTCCCTTCAATCCAACCAAGTTGTGTTTACTTGCCGAACACCGACTGTGAGTATACTCGAACCCTTTTTATCACATTTTGGGTGTAACATACGTTCTTATTAAATCGAACTTATCAAAACGAATTATTCAATCACCCTACTTATCACTTGCGAATGATTGTTATGCATATTTACACGTGATGCTAGTTACATATGTGTTAGGACTTATACTCGCGAGGTCCCGCCTTAACTAGTATAGTACTATAGCACCCGACGGGGTCTAGTTAGGATGAATAGCAATCGCAATCGCAGCTCGAGTGACTTAGCTGGTAGTACCTGTCTTATGCATGTATGTTGAGGTATCTCGTTTATATATTTGGTAATTCGCAGCACTTTTAACTATTTTTACGCTACACTATCTAAACTTGTATACTCGCCAATACTTTTGTATTGACGTATGTTGCAGGTTTAGTCACAGGCTACATCAAATCAAGCTAGGAAGTCTAGAAACTCACCTAAAATCTAGGTTGTCGGATTTGTATTGTTCGAGAGGACAAGAAATCTGTGATAACTTATGTGATTGTACTGATTGTTAGTATGGGACAACAAATGTAATAAATACTGTCGCAATGTAGTTGTTATGGATTCTCTTGAGCAATCTGATTCGCCTAGTGTCGTGCCCCGATGATTCCGCCATCGGTTGGGGTGTGACAGATTGGTATCAGAGCCATAACTGTAGGGAATTAGGTAAAATTTTGTGACTCGACCTAGTCCGGGTCAACGTCTTAGAAACTGACCTAGTCTATAGTCTAAGTACCAACAGGCCGACTTATACGAACCCAGTAGGGTTTGTATGGGCCTACTTGATACTCTCGTTCGGATTCGCTAAAAACTACTACTTCGTGTGAACACCGCATACTACAATTTCACACGAAGAAGCCTTTCCTGAGGCTGAAATACTACTTAGCCTTTCCTAAGGCTGACACAATGCACACGTTTTCGAAAATACTCGCATAACGAAACCGAGTGATCCAGTCGAGACCAGGTGTGAAAACCAAGAACTCTCGATGAGATCGCTCACTCAGCGCAATTTTTCTAGCACGAGAACTTTTCGTCGAACTAGGAGTGACATCCATAACTCAACGAAAGTCTCCATTTCAAAATCTTGTGGAACTCCCGAATTTATTCGAAGAGCACAACCACAGCTAGGAGCAAAGTTATTAGGTCAGGGGTGAAACCCGTATCTTAATTAGCCGTTCCACTCTCTATAAAATGGTTTTTCAAAAGCTCTCACCAAGGACTCGACTATCACGATAACTCGAGCCACACGATGACTAGGAAAACGAATGCCATGAGCTGCATCCCAGTGGAAGCATAAGTCTTCTAGGGCAACGCGCGTGCACGAACTTGTTGGGTATAGTTGGGTTACTTTGGGCAGTCGACGCCTTAACACCCGAGGCACTCTATCTATTTTTCTAGCATACGACTCACCGATTTTACGCTTTATGGAATCTATCTACGTTTATGTGTCTATGATTTGAAACTTTACGCTTTATCGATTTCTCGATTTATCGATTTTCGTTCCCCGCTTTACAAAACGCACAACCTGCACAGCCGTCGCAATCTAAAACAAAAACCCGAATGTTCGCAACAAAACTAATGTCTAATTACTCGCTTATGTTCTCGCTCTCTCCCTCTCTACCGCGTCCTTGCGCAATCTACACCGATATGTATGTGTATAAGTGTAAACTACAACTATATCTAAATACAAACAAATAATTGTGTGAGAACTTAGGAATCTTGTGTCTCCTATGTGGCTCCTATGTGACTTCGCATTACCATTATACTACCTGCAACAAGTTTTAATCGCGCTCAATCGCATCGCAAAGCTTAAAATCATTATGATCGAATCTCACTCCAAGTCTCTCTGTCTAGATGCCTTCTAACAACTCTACCTCGAGACGAACAGCTAGGAGAAGAGCCAAACGAAGCGCCGAGAAGAGGATTGCCTCGCTTGTGGCCAGGGAAATGGCCAAGGTCATTCCTCAGATTGTCACTCAAGTGCACTCTCTCAGTAACTCTCAAACCTCGGAAGACTCTAAGACGGAAGCGCTGCAATCTGCTTTCCTCTACAAGCACTTCAAAGCCTGTGACCCGATGGAGTTCACGGGTGAAGGAGGTGTGTCCCAACTACTCCAGTGGTTCGATTCTATCGAAGTTACCCTTCGTCAGAGTGGGTGTCCCGATAGTTTCCGTACTACTTGCGCTACCGGAGTATTTCAATCGCAAGCACTCGACTGGTGGACAGCCGAACGTAACAAACGTGCAATCTCCGCAGCTTACGCTCTCTCTTGGAATGAGCTGAAAGAGCTCATAAAGAAAGAGTAATGCCCTCCCCATGAAGTTCAGAAGCTAGAAGACGAATTTTGGAAAATCAAGCAAGTTTAATGTGACAATGCTGGCTACACCGCAAGATTCAAACAGCTTAGCATAATCTGCCCAAGTCAAGTCAACACTTCAGAGAAAGCCATCACAAAGTACGTTCGCGGCTTGCCTGAGTGTGTGGGTGATTTTGTCGAAGCCGCAAGACCTGCTACCATCGAGGAAACCTACCGCTTGGCCGCAGAGATCAACGACAAACGAGCCTTGGACGGATCCTTCTCCAAGAATCCTGTCAAACCAGCTCATCAAGCAATCGTCATCGATTCATCCGACGATTCTTCCAACAATTCTACTGACGAATCTTCTGAAGATTCCTTCCATGATGCCTCCATCAAATCATCAGACGAATCCGCCGACGACACCGCATCATCTTAGGGAGCTCAGCCCAGCCGTAAACAAAAGTCCATGAGCCCAGACTCTTCGACAACTAGACTGTTACAACCAGAACCTCTCCGAGCAGCACCAGTTCACTTGAAACGTGCCTACAACGGAACTCAACCCCTGTGTTACGTGTGTACGTATCATCACCCGCCAGAAGCTAACTGTCGCTATTGCGCGAATTGCAACAGGTATGGTCATCTTATGCAGCATTGTCGCACGGGACCGCAGCCTTAAGGATTCACAGCAACAAGCGCAGTCTCTGCAGAAGTACTCCACTGCAATGTTATTTTGCTTATTAATGTTGTTGTTGTAATAATACGACTTATCGCCATCAATCTCTTTTATGTGTGGAAGCTTATTCTATCTCTCGACGCATGTGGATTCTATTTTCTCTCTCATACTCGCGCACAATCTATATGCTAGCACTATGTACTATATAATGCATTTTTATCCCTGTTATGCATTTTTGAGATAAGGTACGATATACGTGCAAGAATCAACTAATCGCGGGTGCACATGGGATTATCTTGGTTAGTGCACGGAGATCGTAGTGAATTTCAACGACGCCTCGAACGTTCAGGGCATGGTTAAGCGTGGTGGATACGCCGCTGGTACTTCCTATATATAAGCGTCTTGACCATGTCTGACGAAGTGTGACATCTATTCACGGAACAAAGGCGTATGATTGAAACATGACGGTGTTTCGCCATGCTAACCGAAGTATTGTGAAGAAAGTGCCATATGGAGTTGGAACGTAGACCTATTATACTATTGTAGTTATTTTCGACACACTAAACTATATATCGCAAGGCGTAACAATCTAATCGCAACTCAAGTGCGTACTCGCAAAGACTTTTCGTAAGTCAACACGCTCGCAATCGCATTATCGCTGGAATCTATTTCGCAATCTAAATCGCTTAATATGTGGCTCGAAATCGCAATCACATATTGTGCGTATCTCGCAATCTCTACCGCTGGTTATCGCTTATTGTGGGAATCGTTATCGCTTTTGGTGTGTTCTCACTTAACCGCTTATGTGTGTACCACTTGTTATGTATCGCTTATTATGTGTGTATCACTCTATCGCTTATCACTTACTGGGTATCGCTTGGTGTGGATCGCTAAACGAGTATCGGTAATCACTCGCCGCTCTTCGCTTTAACGCACTTCGCGCCTACCTCATCTCTTCGATACTCTTATCGCCTATCGCTATTGCTTCTCGCTGTTCGTGTTATCTGTGTTATGTTAGCACACACGACCTCGCTTCACGAGACAAAGCTAATAGGGCTGAAACATGGTGGTGTTTTAACCGTATTAGCAAACTTTCGTGGAAAAAGGCCATGTGGGGTTAATGTTTGTGGTGTGTTCAACTCAATCAAATCGCATATCTCTATCGCTTGCAACGCATCGACTGTCGCCTATCGCTCGACGGTTGTCGCTAACGCTCGTCCCTATCGCTTATCGCTTTCCGCTTGTCGCTCTTCGCTTATCGCCACCGTCTTCGCTTATTGTTGTGTTGTGTTATCGCATACCACTCATCACTTATCGCCCTCGCTTGTATCGCTGAACTGAGTTCGAGATCGACTTCATCACTCAGTTTACCCAAATCGCTTTTCAAGACTTGGTCCAACCTTTCCTCGTTTGGTTCAAGTCATCGCAAATCTGCCTGTACTATGTTGACACGTATGACACCACCTCACGAGACGGAAGCCATATGGCTAAAACATGGTGGATACGCCGCTGGTACTTCCTATATATAAGTGTTTTAGCCATATTGTCAAACTTTCGTGGGAAAGTGCCATGCGGGGCCGACTTTAAAATTTAAAATTTGAATTTTTTGATATTATTTAAACCTTTTGTGTAAACAAAGCTCTCCTTACAAAACTTTTCTAAAATTTGATAGAAACCTTTGTACAAAACGATATTTTCTTGTAGCGATGGTGTGGCAATCGACTTAAGTTACTGCCGCGTAACAAGAAAATTTCGTAAAACGAGTTTAAAACACCATAAAATCTTTTAGTAACCTAATAAAACCCTACTCATAGCGCGGGTGTAAATGTCGAAGCAGTTTAACACCGCGCTGTGGGAAGATTTTTCATAAACAAGGTTCTTCAAACCTTTTCGAATTAATTAACTTTTCGAGAATTCAAAATACTTTTGGATCGCTTTCTTTGTGTTGCCATCTTTTATGTATGAATCGTCTTACTCGCTGCCATCGCTAGTCATCGCAACGCTTTCTCGCGTCAATCCTCAATCAATCGCTCGCTTATCTTGACACTTTAAATCGATACCCCCACTCGCATCAACTCTCGCAACCCTTCTTGTGGATTAATTTCGGGACGAAATTTCCTGAAGCAGGGGAGACTGTAACAACCCGCACGTTCGTGCGTTGTTACTACTCGTTATACTCGTTACGCCTAGCCCCAGAGATTCGGATCATAATGTAGCTTTATCGCAGACATTGCTATTTCGCAGTATTTTCGCATATTACGCATACTTTATCGCCATAACACATCACATCACACACACCAACGCTCACGATGACGTTGAGTGAGGACCTACTCTACCCTCCTCGATGACCGTGAAGCGTCGTAGAGTAACGCATATTCGAAACGAAACCCAGTTATTGTATCGCAACTTTGAAATATGGATATTTATACGACCCTATGTGATTAATTATCGTAAGTATACGAGTATGGGTATGAAAATGTGTAACCAAACTATCGCAACGCTTAACGATCGGAACGAAACGCCAAAACTCAACTCGCCGGTTGATCGAATGGCACTTCGATCGGACAGCCGTCCTCACGGACAACCATTTGATCGGACAGTCGTCCTCACGGACAGCCGTCCTCACGGACAGCCGTACTCGCCACCTCCTCTCCTCTCTTGCCTATAAATACCTCCACTTTCACATCAATAGCCTTGATGTGTAGCTCTCACTCAACCAGCACGCTTTGGGGCTCTTTCCTCTCAATTTCTCGTGATTCTTGTAAGTTTCTACCTCAAATCTTGTACTTTTATGATCTACACGCACTCCTTCACATTTCTATCTTTTGAATCTCAACTTTTAACCGTGAAATCAATGGATTTAAGGTGTTCTAGGATGATGTCATCATGGAGTTCTTATGAACTTCAAGCTTTGGCCTCATTCCACCAAGAACAACTCAGATCTGAAGAATTTCCACATGATTAGACAATGTACTCGCATAGATCTACACGTAATCATGGTTAAAAGGATTGAAAAAGATGGTTTTCCAGCTTTCTTTCAACTCTTTTACACTTAATGCACGCAAAACCGATAGAATCAGAGCTTGTACCGACCTTCTACTCATACTTTGTGTTGTGCTGGTTCAAGATCTGGTTTCTATCAAATAGACGACCGATTTCGGGTTAACCCAGAACGACCGTCATGAACCAGTAAACCGGTCAGATTTGGGTGATTCCTGTCCGATCGGGTCACTTGGTTCGAGATGGGGTTTCTGTTGTTTAGCACGTCATAACACCGTCTCGATCAAAACTGTAAAACCATCAAAATATCAGGTGCCAAAGACGATCATATCGTTGGGACGGATTACCGTCTGATCGGACAGCCATCCGATCGGACAGCCGTCCTCACGGACAGCCGTCCTCTCGGACAGCCATTCGATCGGACAGCCATTCGATCGGACAGCTACTCTCACGGACAGCCGTCCTATCGGATTACCATTCGACACTTGTTTCCCCGCCACCGTTTAACGCGTTATTCGATGCTTACGCTATCAATCTGTAATCAGGCTAATCTCAGACGCGCTCCCTTCAATCCAACCAAGTTGTGTTTACTTGCCGAACACCGACTGTGAGTATACTCGAACCCTTTTTATCACATTTTGGTTGTAACATACGTTCTTATTAAATCGAACTTATCAAAACGAGTTATTCAATCAACCTACTTATCACTTGCGAATGACTGTTATGCATATTTACACGTGATGCTAGTTACATATGTGTTAGGACTTATACTCGCGAGGTCCCGCCTTACCTAGTATAGTACTATAGCACCCGACGGGGTCTAGTTAGGATGAATAGCAATCGCAATCGCAGCTCGAGTAACTTAGCTGGTAGTATCTATCTTATGCATGTATGTTGAGGTATCTCGTTTATGTATTTGGTAATTCGCAGCACTTTTAACTATTTTTACGCTACACTATCTAAACTTGTATACTCGCCAATACTTTTGTATTGACGTGGTTTTGACGTATGTTGCAGGTTTAGTCACAGGCTACATCAAATCAAGCTAGGAAGTCTAGAAACTCACCTAAAATCTAGGTTGTCGGATTTGTATTGTTCGAGAGGACAAGAAATCTGTGATAACTTATGTGATTGTACTGATTGTTAGTATGGGACAACAAATGTAATAAATACTGTCGCAATGTAGTTGTTATGGATTCTCTTGAGCAATCTGATTCGCCTAGTGTCATGCCCCGATGATTCCGCCATCGGTTGGGGTGTGACAATTTACTGGTGTTGTTGGGTCTTAGTAAGTTATGGGACAAACGTGATCGAGATCCGGTGCTTATGAGAGATGGGCAGGGTATGCATTTATCTTGTTGTGCTGTTATGCTCTTATTTTTGCTTGCTTATGTATTTTATTTTTGTTTATTTTGTAGTCATGTCTGCACTTGATTTTATCAAGAGTGATGATACTTCTGATGTTGCATTCACTGATGCTATGGCTACTCCGGGTGAAGATGCAGTGGTTAGGGGATCCGAGCATCGGTTCGAGGCTTCCGGCTATGTGAGTGTACCCAATGTTAAAGGTTTCACAAAGGCTTCGGGTTCCAGGGTTTCTGTTCGTCGTTCAAAGCATTACTTGAAAGGTGCTGATCAACCCTCTGGCTCAGAGGCCATTGATGTTAGTGACGTTATTGAAGTATCGGCAGATTAGGCTGTTGAGGTTGATGTGTCAAAGGGTAAGGAAAAAGAGTTGGTTGTTTCCGGCAAGAAGAAGAAGTTGGTTAAGAAAGGTAGCACTCCTACCATCCAGGGTTCGTCTATCAAAAGTGTTGAGAGCTTCGAGGGTCCAGAGGCTGAAGAGGTGTATGTTCCCAACTGGGGGGTGAAAGTTAGAGATAGCTTCATGGACCCAGCTGTTTGTGCTGAGGTGTTGACCCATTTTGCTCCTCCTGGTGTTCGGAGTGCCATTTCTGAAATGGAAGCTGATCACTTTATCTCAAGATTGATGCTAAGCTCCTGCAATCTTCAGGCCCTGTTGGCTAAAGGTGTTACCCGTTTTACCAAGGGTATGTAGGAGTACGAGGAAGCTTCCAAGAAGAAAGACAAGATGAAAGCCTCTATGGCTGCCATGAAGAAGGAGGTTGAAGGGTTTTCCAAGAAAGAAGAAGCTTGGGTGAAAAAGGTTGGAGAATTGACCAGGAGGCATGAGATTGAGGTAAACGATCTCAAGAAGAGTTTTGAAGCTAACCGGTTAAAACTGAAGGCTGATAGGGAAGCCTTGAATGTCCAGCAGAGGGCCTTTGAAGAAGAGAAGGAGGGTTTAAAGTCTTTGGTTGCCCAAGCCACTGGTGATAACCAATGGCTTATTGAGCAAGGTTTCCACCAAGTTGTTACCTACCTTCTTCACTCTAAGGAGTTCAATTCTGCTCTTGGAGAAGTTTATACCAAACTGCTCAACTTGGGGAAATATCAAGGCCTCATTGCTGGTTATAAACTTCATGAATCTGGTCAACCCTTGGAGCAGTCTCCCTTGCATCGCCCCAAAGCTTCTGAGGTTTTTAGAAGTGTTGTTCAGCAGATGGAGAGGTTGACTTACCCATATGTAAGTCAGGTTGCAGCCTGTTTTGGCAAACCTCTTTCTGTTTTGCAGGAGCTGAAGTCGGATGGTCTTAATGAAAAGGTTTGTGCTGAAGTGCTTGGTTCCCTTTCGAGGAAGCGTTCTCATTCAGGGGATAGTGAAGAGACCTTTTCGGGAGAACCTGATGCTTCAAAGGATCCAAGCCTCGAAGGTTCAGCAGTTGGTGATGATGGTGGTTCGAGGGCTAAGAAGTCTAAGAAGGCCAAGAAGGCTAAAGGGAATGGTTCCGGGGCTTCTAAGCCTCCTGTTGATGCTTGAAAAACATTTGTAGCTTTCTTAGCACCCCAAAAACAATTTAATGGTTTGTATGTTACCTTAAACAATATTAGGTTTTGCAGGAACCCTTAGGGTTCCTGTTTTGTGGTTGTGGTTTGGCCTTGGTGGCCATTTGAATAATTCCTAGGTTTACAAGCCGTTAAGGCTTGTTTTAACTTGTTTGAATGTTTGGAAGCCTTTTAAGGCTTCTTTTCTTATGTTACTAAGTTCCTACTTTTTGCCTTGTGTTGTGGTTTTTGTGCTAGTGCCTGTTTTAGTAAGGCAGCTTGGTTGGGTTTAAGCCTTCAAGGCTTCTGGCTGTTTGTTGAATGTTTGTAGCTTAAAGCCTTCAAGGCTTCCGGTTACTACTTTATATTTGTGACTTGATGCCTTGGTTTGTATTTTTTAGATTTGGGTTGTGTGCAACCTTTACTTGTGTTGTTGCCTTGCCCCTTGAATTATTTTTATCTTTGTGTTATTGTCTTTGTTTGTATTTATGTTGTCTTTTTGTTTTTTATACCTTAAAGGGTTCAGTGCTGCAGTCACTTAGCCTTGGTATTTCTAACAAGAAGACATAGCACCTATCCTATTCATTACTTTCCTTGGTTTGATTTCATTTCGTAAGCCTGTTTTTGATAATTTTTCTAAGGCTTAAGGAACATTTGATGTAGGCTGTTCGGACCCGTCTATGAGACAACTTTAGTTTTTATTATAAGTCTCATGGAGTTGTATTGATTTAGGAACTCACCCCTTATATAGGTTCATTCAACCCTTGAACCTATTGAGCGATATGGCCTGGGAGCTCATCCCCTTACATGGCCCTTGCCATGGAGTTTTTTCTAGGTTCTCAACCTGATTTTAGGATAGAAAGACAAATTTGATAAAACATTAATCGTAGCAGCGATCGAGTTAATACCTGGTATCGGAGCAGCGCCTCGCTAATATAATTGAAAATTCGACTTCAGAGTAATGAGAATTCGTTTTTACGAAAAGATTTCGACACCAGTGGACTGTGCATGCAACAAGCTATTTATAGCTGAAATTGAGGCCTCACGCGGCCCGCGTAAGCCTTTGGCTTACCTTTACGCGGCCCGCGTAGCCGCCTAGTCTATGTTTAGGCTTGATTCGTCACGAGTAGGTTCGACAGATGGCTGATACGTGGCTCGGGAATGCTTATCCGGTCAAACCCAGGGTTGATACGGCCCGCGTAAGACATGTCTTGTCTTTTACGCGGCCCGCCTGAGACCCAGAATTTTGTTTTTCTTGATTTTTAATATGGTTTAGGGTTTCAGGGGCCCGGGTTGTTACTTACGGGTATTTTTAGGATAATTTTGAGAGTCCTTACACATATTATCATAACACATAGATACATAACCATGTAGAACACAAAATCACATAAGCACACACGCACGTAGAGCACATAACCACATAACACCTAAGCATGTAACGCACAGAAACATTTCAACACAAGAGGCAGTCAGAATACAGAAACCTATCATTCAAAGCCTGCGATCGTTCGAGAATAGCGTACTATAAGCGTATATCGTAGCATAAAGTTGTCCAAAATTCCGCGATTAGTTAACGTTTAGAGATAGAACTGCAGCGCGAGTCATGCGTGTCGATCGAGTGAAAGCGAAATCGAGTAAATTCCAAAAATTTAAACACATAAACTGGTAAACACACATATAACCTCATAAAATCGACGAATTATCAGAGTCAACAGTTGCGGGCTCAGAATTGAAACACGCAAAAATCGAGAGATGGACTGCCTGCGGCTAGTAGACTTCGACTAACCAAAGCGATTCAACTATTCGCAAGGACTTGTCGTCTACGTTTGACTTTCGGGACTGTGTCCTTGCCTCGATTCTTGGGCGTTTGGCACATATCCCGTTAGTCGCGTCGTGACTTCAGGTCGTTGGAGTCCGTCGAGACTTTGGTGAGAGTTTTATAAAATGTGCGGAACAAGTCGTCAATGTTAGGGTTTCACCCCTGGCTCAACAACTTCGTCCCTGTTTTTGATAAAATAGAGGAGATTATTCATCAAAATATGGATTTCACTCCTGATTTGGTATAATTCCCCCGTTGAACAAGCGTTCGTTATTGAAAAAGAAGAAGAAATCATTGATGAGTTGATAAAACAGCATTAATTCAAGCAATTTAGTCAAGAGTTTATGTTTTTCACCCCTAATCTCGACTTTATCGCTTATTTATAGCTGTAAATTCGAGTGTAGTGATAGTGTAGCATAAGCGAGAATAGCGAGGAATAAGCTCGTACATAATCCCTACTGGTTATGCACAAATCGGTCTGTTGGTTCCTAACTATAGACTAGGTTTCTAAGACATCGACCCGGACTAGGTCGAGTCTTGCCTAATTCCCTATAGTTATGGCTCTGATACCAATCTGTCATACCCCAACCGATGGCGGAATCATCGGGGCATGGCACTGAGCGAATCAGATTGTCCAGAAGTTTCCATAACAATTATCAATACCATTCAATTTAAATAATACGTCCCATACCGTATCTCAAACAGTAAAACAATTATTACAGACAAAATCCAGGCAAATATTCTGTTCCGACAACTCAGATTTAAAATAGAGCAATTGTTTATCTGCTTCTAGAGACCCTTGATCCATTTACTACAGACAACTATTTGTTGGGCTCTAAAGCTTTATTCTAGCCTCAACATCCTAACATATGTGCATCCTAAGCACCTGTCACATACGTTAAAATAAAAGTCAATACATATAATGTAAAGGTGAGCATGCAAGTTTGATAATAGCATATAGAGTTCGAATTCGTTTACGCATAACCAGCACGTACACATAGTGAAATGAAGCACATTAGTTATCGACATAGATCCATCGATACCAATGACTGCGGGTTGACTGCCCGAGGCAGTTCGCAATACATGATTACCACCGTAATCCATGCAAGTAATTGTCCTTAACAACCCCCGTGTGAACGGGTGCTGAGTCCAAACTATAGTACTATCGTTGCTAAGGCAGGTAGACAGCATTCCATGTGTAAACATAACAAACAAGCATTCATAAGCCACGTATAACATGCATTAACGGTTAGCGTTCAAATAGTATTGAGTGGTGTGATTGATGTGATTTGAATAGTCGTAACGTATGTAACACCCAAAAGTGCTTAAAGCAAAAAGGGATCGAGTATACTCACAGCGGTTAATGGATTGAAGGGAGCGCTTAGCGAGTAAGATTAGCCTGAGTAGATTAGATTGTATAACGATAAGTGACGTTTTACGCGTCAAATGGTGCAAAGTGTAATTGGGTCGGATAGTGGTTCGATCGGATGGTAATCCGATCGGACAGCAATCCGTGCGGATAACAATCCGTTCGGACAGCTTGTCTGGTCGGATGACGATTCGAGTGGATTGTTTCTTCCTATAAGAAGGATGTGTTTGTGTACGATGGTTTGAGTTTTGAAGTTTTCGTTGTAGTATTTTGAAAACACGGAAGTATCTCTATCCATTAAGTCGGTCGATCGGATGACTAGTCGTGTGGATGGCAATCCGTTCGGATGGTCATCCGGTCGGACAGTGGTCCGGTCGGACGGCGACTTAGTGATGAGGTTACTTACTGAAGGCAAGTTCACAACAGAAGCGTCATTCGATCGGATGGCAATCCGATCGGATGGCAACCTTATTATTGAACATGTTGAAAATTGTTTAAGTCTTTAAAGTCTTAGTATCTCATGATCCGAAGAGTAATCCAGTCAGATGGTCGTCCGATCGGATTGCAATTCGTTCGATACTCAAACTTCAGATAATGTTGTTCAAGTGTGGGTCCCAAGTGTGATCCGTTCGGATGACAATCCGTTCGGATAACCTATCCGTTCGGACAGCAGTCCGATCGGACAGCATTCCGTTCCGATTGTTCCGTTTGTCTTACACTTGGTGGTTTTTGGTTGTTTGTCGTTTTATCCAGAAGTTGTGACAACGTGTTAACCAATAGAACTTCGTTTCGACCCAAGTGACCAGACCGACCAGGAATCACCCTAGTTCGGCCGGTTATTGGCTCAGGACGGTTGTTCTTGTTTAATCCGAAATCGGTGGTCTCGTGAGTAGAATCCAGACCTTGGACTAGTACAACACTATGGGTGAGCAGGAGACTAGAACCGGGTCCGATTCTATCGGTTTTGAGTGTAATGAGTGTAAAAGAGTTGAAAGAAAGTTAGAAACCATCTTTTAATCCTTTTTCACCATTCTTGTGTCGAGATCTTCACAAGATCTTTGTATGTTTGCGTGGAAATCGGTTAGATCTAGGTTGTTCTTGGTGGATTGAAGTCAAAACATGAAGTTCTTGAAGAACACATGATGACGTCACCCTAGAACACCCGAAATCTAGTGATTTAACAGTTAAAAGTTAAGATTTAAAAGATAGAAAGGTGTAGGAGTGCGTGTAGATCAAGAACGTACAAGATTTAGGGCGAGATCTTACATGGATTGAGAGAAATCGAAGAAAAGGTGGGGAGCACGAACAGTTCGGACAAGGACTTCCAAAAGTGGAAAGAATGACAATGACAGGGGTATTTATAGGATTCCAAAAGAGGAAAGGGTTGTCCGATCGGATGGCATACCGCCCGGATGACGATCCGGTCGGATGACACCTGACCTGTTGCGTAGTGGCTATCCGGTCGGATGGCTATCCGGCCGGATGGCACTTGGTTCGATTGTTTGACGCGACGATTTTTGGTGTTTCGATTTCGATTGCGAGCGGCTCGTCACAATAGGGTTTCCTAGTCAAATTACTTTTAGTCCCAACTACTAATTATCATAGTTTGATTTCGATTCGGATTCGGGTTCGATTACGTTTCAAGTTTCGATTGAGTTCGATTGATTTCCACAATATATATATATATATATAACACGCACAAGTAACACATAAGGCACACACACACACGTATAATAACCAGATTAAGTCGAGTTGCGGTTCGTATCACGATTTGATGTTGAGTAGCATAGCTTGATTATCGATTAGTTAACTTTATCGCGTTGTTACTTCCTATAATTCACAGTCGTAAGTCGATTAGATAGCGATTAACACACATCGATTTTAGCAATTAACAACACTTACTTCACATAATGCAATTAAAATAAGGAAATTACTATAAGTCAAATTCGTACAATCGGTCGTTGACTTTGACCTTGACTTTGACTTTGACTTCCGAAAACACGGGGTGTTACATCTTATATCTCGGTTAGTCTTCTAGTGTGTAATTATGGTGTGGTTCTTTGATGGATCAATGCATCGATTATGACTTAGGTTTTGGTGTGATGTTATGTTATGTTGTGTATATGTGAATGTGATCTTGAGTAATACTAGTAATATGTATGATCAGAGGGTGAGTTAGAGTTGTTTATGTATTGATTTATGCTGAATAAACAAAAGAAGATTGTTAGGAAGTTAAGGTGGAAGGGTAGATAGAATCATGATAAATCGGCTATACCCTTTGCGAGTTCAATGAAATTAGGAGTTGTTACGGATGGGATCATTGAGTTAGGTTCCTTGTTTATGTTAAGTGTTATGAATATGAAACTGATTTGTTGTGGTTTAGATCCGGTTAATGAGGAGAAACCGTTACAATGCTTGTGTTGCTTGATCCGAATTGAAGCTAAGGGAATGGTTAGATTATGTTAATGAATTAATGATAAATAGAAAACACATGATGATTATGGAAACTGTTGTAATTATGTAAAACTTGATTGTGAAACTGATGAGCCTTGATTGGGGGAATGGGTAACGGAATTGGGTGAAGTCGCACACTTCTTTGGGCCGGGTAACAATATTAGACAACACATGGGTAATGGATTACACACACACAACCATTTGGGCCTTATATGCTAACTGGGCTACACCGGTTAATCAGGCATGCATAGCCTCACTTGGGCCGCACACTGTCTCGGGGACAGCCGCAAGTTTGATGTGGGTTGGGCTCCGATGGGTCGTTCATTCTCCTTAGGTTGCATGTCACAATGGGCCACAAGTTAATCATAATGAGTATGCTATCATCACAGGTCGCACCAAGCTTAGGTGAACCATTAACTTAGTTAATTCACATATTTATTTGTGTTGAAAAGTTAAATGTATGTGCCTTGTAAACATGAAATCATGGAGTGAATCTGATTTTGAACCAAATGCATGCTAAGTGACTACTTGATGATATTAGGCTGATGTGTCAACTGATTATGAATTGAACTATATGTGTGCTACTTGTGCAATAATTGTGTGGTATGTGAACAAGGAATACATAAATTAATTGCATGTAAAATATGTGGGTTATGTGCACATGAAACTGATTGTTGTCGGTACCCATGTTAGGACGTGTTTGATCAACTGTTAAACAAGTAAATAATCTTACCGAGCAAACCAAAGGTGAGTTCATTCCTCTTGAGCATGCGTCCCGGTGGGTGGGACAGTCAAATGGGTATTCCTGAGAGGAATAAATCTTTTGGGGTAAAAACTGGGATGTTAGATAATACACTTTTTTCCTATCACCTTAAGTCCCATCTTATACCAAATTAGTTACCTGAGAGGTAACGGGGTATTAGTTGATAGCGCTATTAGGCTTCACAACCTCACACCGTACCTGAGAGGACGGGCGTGAACTAATGACCTTAAATCATGACCAATGCTTAAGATAGGGGCATTGGGGATGGGCAAAACAATCTGGAAGCTATCTTGTACGGTACTCGAGTTATTATCAACATCATTATCAATGAACTGATCTAAACACTTGGTAACTAACGTTTTTGTAAAACTATGAACTCACCAGCGTTGTCTGACATACGTGTTGCATGCTCGCAGGTCGTTAGATTTCTTGGATATGGAACTTGCTGTCTAGAGTGGCTGGAGTGGTCATGGGTCGAACTGATTGGATACACGTGACAGGCTTATTGATTTTCATACATTTGGTTTTGAAACATTTAAACAATGGTTTACTTATTGCTTCCGCTGAACTTGTTGGAGTTTATTAAACTTATGGTTTGATACATTTTATTTATAATTGACAAATCCATTTGAAATCTTGTTATGAGTTCAATATGATTAGTGGCTAGATCCTGGTATGTCACACGCCTAGCGGGGTTTCCACAGGTGGTATTTTGGGGGTGTGACATTCAAGGACTTGAATAAGGCTTGTCCTAAAGATTGCTACCCGTTGCCAGAAATTGATCTCAAGGTTGACTCCCTCACTGGTTACCCTTTCAAGTGTTTTCTCGATGCTTACAAGGGTTACCACCAAATTCTCATGAAAGAAGAAGATGAAGAGAAAACTACCTTTCACACGGACAAAAGAATCTTTTGCTACCAAAAGTTGCCTTTTGGCCTTAGAAACGCCGGTGCAACCTACCAACGCCTAGTTGACAAGGCTTTTGCTAGTCAAATAGGTAGAAACATGGAAGCATATGTCGACGATTTGGTAATCAAAAGCAAAACGGAATACCAAATGCTGGATGACATCCAAGAAACCTTCAAGAACCTAAGGAAGGTCAACATGAAACTCAACCCCGAGAAATGTTCGTTTGGGTTTGAAGAAGGTAAGTTTCTAGGGCATATTGTGGGAAAACAAAGTATAAAGGCTAATCCAAACAAATTCAAAGCTGTCCTCGAAACCAAGCCACCACGAAGCAAAAAGGAGGTAGAAAGCTTAAACTGGAAGCTTGCAGCCCTGAAGCGTTTTACCTCAAAATTGACTGAAAGATCCTTGCCTTTCTTCAAAACGTTCAAGGGGTGCTCTGACAAGAAGGACTTCAAATGGACTGATGAGGCTGAGGAAGCCTTCAACCAGATGAAGCTACACCTAGCTTCGCTCCTAGACATTGCAGCCCCAGAAACGGGAAAGTTGATCTCTATATACCTTTCAATTACTGAAGAAGCAATAAGTGCGGTCCTCACCATTGAACGAAACAAAGTTCAAGTACCCGTTTATTTCTTCAGCAAAACTCTAAAACTGGCATAAATCAAGTATCCTCCTTTGGAAAAACTTGCTCTAGCCCTAGTCCAAGCGGCTAGAAGGCTTCGAAGGTATTTCCAAGCACACCCTATACAAGTGGTCACCGACCAACCCATAAAGAGTGTGCTCGAAAAACCGGAAAATTCAGGGCGATTAGCCAAATGGGCTGTGGAACTAGGTGAACATAACATCACCTACGTTCCAAGAAAAGCCATCAAAGCCCAAGTCTTGGCTTATTTCATTGTAGAAGTCCTAAAGCAAACAATCACTGAAGTAAACACAGCTGCCACTGAACCTTCTGACCTTGAAGCCTGGAAGCTTTTTACCGATGGGGCTTCAAGCATTTAAGGGTCAGGGACTGGGCTCATTCTGATCAACCCTAAAGGGTTAGAATTCACGTATGCTCTTCGATTTGAATTTCAGACCACCAACAACGAAGCTGAATACGGAGCGTTGACAGCCAGCTTGAGGTTGGCTAAGGAAATGAAGGTTCAAAAGCTTCAAGTCTTCACAGACTCGTTGCTGGTGTCAAGCCAAGTGAACGATAGTTATGTTGCAAAGGAGCCCAATATGAAGAGGTACAAAGAAAAATCTAAAGAGTTGATGAACACATTCCAAACATGTACCATCAAGCAAATTCCCAGGTCTCAAAATAAGAAAGCTGATGCCTTGAGTAAACTCGCTTCTCTCACCTTTGCCCACCTCACCAAAAAGGTATCGGTAGAAGTGTTGAAAACCCCATCAATTGAAGAATTGGAAGTTCAAGATGTAATCACCAAAGAAGGCCCCAATTGGATGACTCCAATTAAAAAATTCCTTAAAAATGGTGATTACCTGCTGATCAAACAGAGGCTGAAAGGGTTAAAATCAAATCTAGACAGTACGTGTTGCAAGGTGAAGTCCTCTACAAAAAGGGTTACCTTGCACCCTTGCTGAGACGTGTTGGTCCCGAATAGAGCCAGTACTTGGTCAAAGAGGCTCATGAAGGGATATGCGGAGCCCATTTTGGAGCAAGAACGGTGGTTGCTAAACTAATGAACCTTGGGTATTTTTGGCCTTCCATGCATCGAGACACCGCTGAACAACTGAGAAAATGTGATTCTTGCCAAATTCATGCACCGGTCCCAAAAAGCCCCAAGCATGACCTTGTCCCGATATCTTCAGCATGGCCATTTTATAAGTGGGGAATGGACATTGTCGGCCCATTCCCACAAGCCAAAGGTGGAGTTAAGTTCTTATTAGTTGCCATAGACTACTTCACCAAGTGGCTGGAGGTTAAACCACTTGCAAAAATTACGGGCAAACAGGTCATTGACTTCGTTCGGGAAAACATCATTTGTCGCTATGGATTGTCGGGAGTGCTTGTCACCGATAATGGAAAGCAATTCGCTGTAAAGCCTTTCAGCGTTTGGTGCAAAGAGTTCAGAATAGCTCAGGTTTTCAGCTCAGTGGAATACCCACAATCAAACGGCAAGGTTGAAAGGATGAATCAAAGCATAGTTGAAGGAATCAAAACACGATTGGGAAGGCATGAAAGCAATTGGCTCGAAGAGTTGCCAAGCGTTCTATGGGCTATAAGAACAACCGAAAAAACAAGCCAAAAAGAACACCTTACAACTTGGTATTTGGATCTGAAGCCGTGATTCCAGCTGAAGTAGGAGTTGTAACCCAAAGAATGGTCAACATGGATCCCGAATCAAACAAAAAAGAGACCATGTTGAACTTACAACTCCTAGAGGAAGCATGAGACCAAGCTGCAATTCAAGAAGCCAAATACAAAACAAACGATGGAAGCTTACTACAACAAAAGAGTCAAGCATGAACGCTTCAAGCCAGGAGACCTGGTGCTCAAAAACAATGAGGCAAGTAAAAAAGAGAACCAAGGAAAGCTTGGCCCAAAATGGGAAGGGCCATATACAATCCTTGAGGCACATAAGGGTAGATCCTATAAGCTAGCCGACACAGAAGGTAAAAAGCTTCCAAGACATTGGAATGGAAAGACCCTTAAAAGGTTCCATGTCTGATAAAAAAAGATTGGTTTGTATTTCACAAGTTGTATTTCAAGAGTTGTCCTATGATCACTTTTTGTAAAACAGTATCTCTTGAATGAAAGATAACTCACGAGTTCTGCCCACATTAAACTATCCAATGGATGTTTAAGTGCTGCCCACATTAGGGTTTATGCTTTTTCATTCGTCGTCAATTCGATGAATGTTTAAGTATCGCACTTTGTCATTCATTGTGAAGGTTTTAATCTCGTGAGTTATCGTAAATGCTGTGTTAGTTACTAACCGAGTTCGTGTGCATGTTATTAAATTTAGCTTAAAAGGCTAATCAGTAGGCTAAGCTCTGCTCATATAAATCTGCAATGTGAGTCATTCTCGTTTTATCAAATTTAATTTCAAAAGCATGTTTATTTTCAAAGTTATAATTACAGGGATTAAGTCTTTGTAGTCACCAAATTACAGCCGGTATGTGGGGTTTTGTATACATTACTTGATAACCTTCACCATTGGACAACGAGTTAGCCAAGAGGTGATATGACCATAGTCACAGACACCATTGGACTCTGAGGTTACCAATGGATGTTCGAGTGACAAATACTGTGGGTAGTTGGTTGATATATGGAAACATTGTAATCGCTCTTAATACTGTAAATTATAACAAACGCGTCGTTTTTGTAAAAAGAATGATTCACCAGTATTTCCCGCTGACAAAACCTTTTTCAAACATGTTTCAGGTGATCTGTTATGATCCAGGAAAAGTGCCGCGAAGCACTACAAGCTTAAGAAAGTGGCTCAATATAAAATAAAGAAACATGTTTTGTAAAATAAAGATTTCTCCGTGAAATCATATGATTGTAAAATACCGGGGTTTCTCCCGAATTGTAAAATGAAATAATCGGGAAATTGCAGTTTTAAAAAGATCCTGTTAAAGTCTTCCGCTGTCAACTTAATTAAATAAATACCACGGGATTTTCTGTCCCGCGGCTCCTGAAACGGGTCAAACCGGGTCGGGGGCCGTGATAGAAAAAGGTGGTATCAGAGCCACTGATTTAAGCCAATTAAGTATTTAGAAAATACTTAATTTTTTTCTGATTGCTATTTTTGTGATTATGTGTTTTATTATTTGAATATTTGTTTACAGTATGGGTAAGCAAAGACTTTCGGATATCTATTATAAATTAGATATTACACCGAGAGAAAAAGGATCATCATCCTCAAATCACTCTACAATTCCTGAAGAAGGAATATTTGTTCGAAAGGCACAATATGAAGAACCACTTTCTCCTAATAAAAGAAGTTTGATTATTAGGAAAAGTCAGGAGAAAATAAAGAAATCCCAACCAAAAGAAAAGAGAGTTAATCAGAAAACCCAAGAACTAGGCAGTAACCCACCATGGGAAGACAAGTTAGATGAAAAATGGGCAGATCTCTATATGCTAGCCACTATAGCAGTAAATGCAAATCTTTAAATACCCTGTCTCAGTTCTAGCACCCATATCACTTACAAAGCCAGAAACCTTACCCAGTAAATAAATAAGTTTACAATAAACCCTAATATGTTTTAATTGTCAGTTGTCCTTGTATTAAATTAGTCACACGGTATGCAATAATATTTAAAGGTTATCTATGAAATTTTGTTATAAAATTTTGACTTAGCATTTTGTGTATTTTGCATATATGCTAAACAGCATGAATGACTTATCTGAAGCCCTTCAAAATCTCAATCTCTATCCGGTAAAAATAGAGGTTTCCTGAGATTTTACTGGTTATATACTCGATATAGAAGAACCTATGGAATTCAACGCTCCACCTCCGGAGAACCCCAAGCCTAAGAAAAGGAGAAGATTTGTGGGATGGAGGCGTGTGCGCAGGAGGAAACCCGCCACTAGGAAGATTCCCAAAATAGAAAATCCCTTAGATAAGGAATGGGGATTGAAGTCAGGGAAGGCTCTAAGCAGATAGAAATGGAGATTGGAGAAGATTCTAGGCAGACAAAGATGGAAATTGGGGAAAGCTCTAGACAAATCGAGGAGTTACCATTTCAGGAAGAATTGGATCGTGCATTGGCAAGCTGTGATATCGTCAGGCCTATCAATAATAATCTCTACCCTTATCCTGCTGAAACTCAACTTCCAATGAAGTTGGAACCAGCAATCCCAGAACCTATAATCCACACCTAACCTCTAGGAATGGACGAGTGGTGGACCAATGATTGGCAGTTCCAAAACCTTCTCAACAGTCCTTATTCCTTTTTCCCTCAGTTCGACCCAGAACCTATACCAAACCCACCAATGAGCAATGAAAATTTAGCAGAACTCCGCCACTTTGGCGAGGAGCTGGTGGATGCAGGAAATAGGATCAGGGAAGTAGGAGAACAGATCTCCTGGAAATACGACGAGAGGGAACGTCGTTACTGAAATACCAACTGACAAGGGATAGTGGGGTTGTGAGACTGTGGTTGTATAATAAATAGTAAAATATAATCTTGTAAAATAACTACAAATAAAACTTTGTAAGATAATGGTATGTATTGATGCATATTATAAAATATAAAAACGGGAATCGAGAAATCGATAATTTTGGCTATATGTGTGTTATGAAATTTGTATGATTGTTTTGTGTATAATTGTTATTTATTCGATACTAAAAAATTATATATATTAATTATCAGATGGAAAACGCTAATAATGAACCAGTTAACGAGGTAAACCAATCCGAGCAACATCAGGAGAATCAATTTATGACTAGGCAGGATATAGAAAATATCGTTGCTCAAGGAATAGCCAATGCTATTCCAGCAATCCTTGATGCTGCCCAGAAACCTGTTGAACCTCAACAAATCATTCCTAGCAAACGTATTTCTGAAGATAACTTCAGTAATAGCGTAAACGGAGGCGGTAATCATACTAATCACGATAATGATCCACAGCAGGCTCCGCTCCCTAAGAAAATGAAAGCTGCAACGCCTGGTTGCACTTACAAAGAATTTCTTGCTTGTAAACCCGCTGAATTTGCAGGCAATGAAGGAGCGACTGCGGCACTGCGTTGGTTAGAGAAAATCAAGGCAGTGATTTCAATAAGTAAATGTACCAAGGACGTTAAGGTCATGTACGCGTCTAATCTTTTCAAAGAAGGGGCGCTAGAATGGTGGAATACAGTACTTCAAGCCAAAGGAAGAAATATGGCCTATGCTATGAACTGGGAAGAATTTAAGAGTCTTGTAGAAAGAAAATTCTGTCCCGAATATGAAAAAGATCAAATGGCAAATAAGTTCTTAAATCATCGAATGATGGGTGTAGATTGTCGATGGTATACTTCGACATTCTTTGAATATGCTAGAGTGGTACCAACACTGGCTTCGCCAGAACCGGTACTCGTTTCTCGCTATATTTGGGGATTAATTAGCGAAATCCGTAATATCGTTAAAGCTGCGAGACCTCGTACTATTGACGATGCGGTAGAATTAGCTAACACCCTAACTGACGAACTGGTCCGCACAAGAGATGAAAACAGGAAAAAAGGAACTGGCTCAGAAAATTACCCAAGGATTTCGTACGGGTAATAATAGCATCTTCAAGAGAAGAGGAACAGGGCAATCTTCAACTCCGCCGTTCTGCAGGAATTGCAAAAAGAAACATTATGGAAGATGTAATATAACCTGCAACTTTTGCAAAATGGTAGGACATCGTGAAGAAGACTGCAGAAAGAAAACAAGAATCTGCTTTAACTGTGGCGAAGCAGGACATTTCAAAACAGAATGTCCTAAATTGGTCAAACCAGCAGACAACAAAGCCAAGACGGCCGACGGAGCTACTAAAAAGAATGTCAGAGCATTCCAGCTGACCACTCAAGAAGCAGAACTCATTCCAGATGTGATAGCTGGTACGTTCTTAGTTCACAACGTGTATGCAAAAGTATTATTTGACTCTGGTGCAAACCAAAGTTTTATCAATACTTCATTCTTCCAAGCTCTTAATTTACCTTTGACCAACCTTAGGCAAATTTTTACAGTCGAAACGGCAGATGGGAATTCAGTTAACATAGATAAGGTTTTGCAAAAAGAAAATATAGAACTTTCAGGTCATAAATTTTCTGCAAACCTGTTACCTATGAAATTAGCCGAATTCGATGTTGTGTTAGGAATGGATTGGTTAATAGCCAACCATGCTCAAATCCTTTGTGATAAGAATTCCATAGAAATTCGTGCACCCACGGAGAAGTACTTATGATTACAGGAGATAAGCCACGTAAACCCATGAAGTTTATATCAGTAATGAAAGTTGCTAACTATGAACGAAAACAAGGAATAGTATATATGATTTCAGTAATCATTAGTACTAAGGGTAAAGAACTTAAGGAGATTCCTGTAGTCTCAGAATACCCAAATGTATTCCCAGAAGAGTTACCAGGATTACCACCAGATAGGGAAGTAGAATTTAGAATTCATCTAATTCCCGGAACTACACCGATAGCCAAGGCACCTTATCGGTTAGCACCCACAGAAATGTTAGAACTGAAAAAGCAATTAGATGAATTATTAAGTAAAGGTTTCATACAACCTAGTTCATCCCCTTGGGGAGCACGAGTGTTGTTTGTAAAGAAGAAGGATGGTTCGATGAGAATGTGTATTGATTATAGAGAATTGAATAAGGTTACAATTAAGAATCGATACCCATTACCTAGGATTGATGATCTTTTCGATCAACTTCAAGGAGCTAGATACTTTTCTAAGATCGACTTACGCTCCGGATACCATCAATTGAAGGTACAAGAAGAAGACATACCTAAAACTGCTTTCAGAACTAGGTATGGTCATTACGAGTTTACAGTCATGCCCTTTGGACTAACGAATGCACCTGCCGCATTCATGGACATGATGAATAGAATCTGTAAACCGTACTTGGATAAATTTGTAATTGTCTTTATCGACGATATACTAATTTATTCCAAAAATCAGGACGAACATTGTCAGCACTTACATGCACTCTTAACTTTGTTAAGAAAAGAAAAGCTTTACGCCAAATTCTCGAAAAGTGAATTTTGGCTGCAAGAAGTACAATTCCTAGGACACATGGTGAATCACGAAGGTATTCACGTAGATTCTGCTAAAATAGAAGCAATTACCAAATGGAAGGTTCCGCAATCCGCAATGGAAATTAGAAGTTTTATAGGTTTAGCCGGATATTATAGACGGTTTATTAAGGATTTTTCCAAGATAGCTGTACCATTAACTAAGCTAACCTGTAAAGCAGTTAAGTTTGAATGGGGACCTAAGCAAGAAGAAGCTTTTAGGATTCTAAAGCAAAAGTTAACAAATGCCCCAATCCTAGCTTTACCAGAAGGAACTGAAGATTTTGAAGTTTACTGTGATGCTTCAAAACTAGGATTAGGATGTGTGCTAATGCAACGCAAGAAGGTAATTGCGTATGCTTCAAGACAATTGAAAAAGCACGAGGAAAACTATACGACTCATGATTTAGAATTAGGAGCCGTAATTTTTTCCCTTAAAATTTGGAGACATTATCTGTACGGAAGTAAATTTACTGTCTATACGGATCATAAAAGTTTAAGATATATCTTTGGGCAAAAAGAATTGAACATGAGGCAAAGGAGATGGATGGAAATACTAAGTGACTACGACTGTGATATTCAATACCACGAAGGAAAAGCAAATGTGGTTGCAGACGCCTTAAGTCGTAAGTACCATGAGAAACAACGACGAGTTCGTGCTCTTAGATTAAATCTACAGTTAGATTTAATGGAACAACTAAAGCATTTTCAAGAAACAGCCATCAAGGATGATGCTGAAGGAATGAAAGGACGAATAAAAGAATTAGAACAAGGAGCTGATGGAATTTGGAGATTCCACAAAAGCAGAATTTTGGTACCTAAGCAGGGAGAATTAAGAGATAAAATTTTAGAAGAAGCTCATAAATCTAGGTATACCATGCACCCAGGAAACAATAAAATGTACCAAGATTTAAGAAATAACTTCTGGTGGATAGGAATGAAAAAGGATATAGCTCGATATGTTTCTAAGTGTCTTACTTGTTCCCAAGTTAAAGCAGAACACCAGAAACCCTCAGGTCTTCTACAACAACTAGAGATGCCTGTATGGAAATGGGAACTCATAACAATGGATTTTGTTACTAAATTACCCAAAACCAGAAAAGGTAATGATGCGATTTGGGTAATTGTGGATCGATTAACCAAATCAGCTCACTTTCTACCTATGAAAGAAACCTTTAGTATGGAAAGGTTGGCAAAGTTGTATGTAGATGAAGTAGTATCCTTACATGGAGTTCCACTCTCCATTGTTTCAAATAGGGATAGTCGTTTCACTTCCCATTTCTGGACAAGTTTCCAAGAAGCAATGGGAACTCGATTAAATTTAAGCACTGCATATCATCCTCAAATAGACGGACAAAGTGAACGGACAATCCAAACTCTGGAAGACATGCTTAGGTCATGTGTGATAGATTTTGGTGGAAATTGGGATGACCACTTACCCTTAATTGAATTCTCTTATAACAATAGTTATCATTCAAGCATTGAAGCTGCCCCATTTGAAGCATTGTACGGACGAAAATGCAGAACTCCAGTTTGTTGGGCAGAAATAGGAGAAAGTCAATTATCAGGTCCCGAGATAGTGCAAGAAACTACTGACAAAATCACACAAATCAAGGAAAGATTAAAGACTGCTCGAGATCGTCAAAAGAGTTATGCAGACAATAGACGGAAGCCGTTGGAATTCCAAGTTGGAGACAAAGTACTATTAAAAGTTTCACCTTGGAAAGGAGTAGTTCGGTTCGGTAAGAAAGGAAAGTTAAGTCCAAGATACGTAGGACCATTTTCAGTAATCCAACGTATAGGACCAGTTGTTTATCGTTTACAACTACCAGAAGAGTTAGCTGGAGTACATGACGTATTTCATGTATCCAACCTCAAGAAATGCCTATCAGATGAATCTCTGGTAGTACCTCTTCAAGATATAGAGGTAAATGAAAAGTTAAAATTTATTGAAAAGCCATTGCAAATAGAAGATAGAAAGATCAAGTTTCACAAACACAAACGGTTAGTACTTGTCAAAGTCAAGTGGGATTCAAAGAGAGGACCTGAATACACTTGGGAGCTGGAATCAGAGATGAAGCGAAAGTATCCTCACTTATTCCAATAAATCTCAAAGACGAGATTTTAAATAAGGTGGGGAGGATGTAAGGAGTCTCAAAATTATCCTAAAAATACCCGTAAGTAACAACCCGGACCCCTGAAATCCTAAACCATATTAAAAATCAAGAAAAACAAAATTCTGGGTCTCAGGCAGGCCGCGTAAAAGACAAGACATGTCTTACGCGGGCCGCGTCAACCCTGGGTTTGACCGGATAAGTATTCCCGAGCCACGTATCAGCCATCTGTCGAACCTACTCGTGACCAATCAAGCCTAAACATAGACTAGGCGGCTACACGGGCCGCGTAAAGGTAAGCCGAAGTCTTACGCGGGCCGCGTGAGGCCTCAATTTTAGCTATAAATAGCTTGTTGCATGCACAGTCCACTGGTGTCGAAACAAACTTTTAAAAACGAAAGCATATCACTCTGAAGTCGAATTTACTTTCAATATTAGCGAGGCGCTGCTCCGATACCGGGTATTAACTCGATCGCTGCTACGATTCAATGTCCGATCGATTAAACTATCCAATGGATGTTTAAGTGCTGCCCATATTAGGGTTTATGCTTTGTCTTTCGTCGTCAATTCGATGAATGTTTAAGTATCGCACTTTGTCATTCATTGTGAAGGTTTTAATCTCGTGAGTTATCGTAAATGGTGTATTAGTTACTAACCGAGTTCGTGTACATATTATTAAATTTAGGTTAAAAGGCTAAATCAGTAGGCTAAGCTCTGCTCATATAAATCTGCAATGTGAGTCATTCTCTTTTTATCAAATTTAATTTCAAAAGCATGTTTATTTTCAAAGTTATAATTACAGGGATTAAGTCTTTGTAGTCACCAAATTACAGCCGGTATGTGGGGTTTTGTATACATTACTTGATAACCTTCACCATTGGACAACGAGTTAGCCAAGGGGTGATATGACCATAGTCACAGACACCATTGGACTCTGAGGTTACCAATGGATGTTCGAGTGACAAATACTGTGGGTAGTTGGTTGATATATGGAAACATTATAATCGCTCTTAATACTGTAAATTATAACAAACGCGTCGTTTTAGTAAAAAGAATGATTCACTAGTATTTCCCGCTGACAAAACCTTTTTCAAACATGTTTCAGGTGATCTGTTATGATCCAGGAAAAGTGCCGCGAAGCACTACAAGCTTAAGGAAGTGGCTCAATATAAAATAAAGAAACATGTTTTGTAAAATAAAGATTTCTCCGTGAAATCATATGATTGTAAAATACCGGGGTTTCTCCCGAATTGTGAAATGAAATAATCGGGAAATTGCAGTTTTAAAAAGATCATGTTAAAGTCTTCTGCTGTCAACTTAATTAAATAAATACCACGGGATTTTCTGTCCCGCGGCTCCTGAAACGGGTCAAACCGGGTCGGGGGCCGTGACATTGTCCGTCTGTTTGAGGATGATAAGCGGTGCTTAGATTCAACTTGGTTCCCATTGCTTTTTGGAAACTTGTCAAAAATGAGAGGTAAAGTGACTATCTCTGTCAGAAACAATTGATAGAGGGATTCCATGTAATGAAACTATTTCATTTACATATAATTTAGCTAACTGTTCCATACTGAAAGTTTCTTTCATTGGTAGGAAATGAGCTGACTTGGTTAGCCTGTCTACAATCACCCAGATTGTATCATTACCTTTTCTTGTTTTGGGTAATTTAGTAACAAAATCCATTGTTATCAATTCCCATTTCCATACAGGCATTTCTAATTGTTGCAATAAACCTGAAGGTTTCTGATGTTCAGCTTTAACTTGTGAACATGTTAAAAACTTTGCAACATATGCTGCTGTATCCTTTTTCATTCCTATCCACCAAAAATTCTTCCTTAAGTCCTGATACATCTTATCACTTCCAGGATGCATCGTATATTTAGACTTATGGGCTTCTTCTAATATACGGTGACGTGGGTTTCCTAATTTAGGTATCCACATTCTTTTCTTATGAAATCTCCAAATTCCATCTGTTCCTAGTTCTAATTCTTTAATAATTCCTTTTAACTTCTCAGTATCATCCTTGATTACTGATTCTTGTGCCTTTATAATCTGTTCATTTAAATCTACTTGCAGATTTAACTTAAGAGAACGTACTCTTTTTGGCTTCTCATGATACTTTCGACTTAAAGCATCAACTACTACGTTTGCCTTTCCTGCATGGTACTGGATATTACAATCAAAATCACAAAGTATCTCCATCCAACATCTTTGTCTCATATTGTAACACCTCGTATTTTCATGTCCAATAATGTATTGACACGTGTCAAAATCTTTGAACGTGTAAAAGAATACTTAAGAGGGACTAAAGTTGACAAACCAGGAAAGTATGTGAATATAAGGGTTCAAAATGTCAACAATGGATAAATATACTTTACAATAACCCTACATGATGGTTATACCCTTAAATGAATGAATCATGGATCATACGAAGCTAATTGTGAAAGAAAGTGAGAGATTACAAACTACAGGGGTTAAATGTGTCAACATGTTTAAAGTATACCTCTGAGTGACCTTTTAGCAACCCAGAAGCTTTGTAACGATTAATTATGCTCACTAGAATGCATGATAAAAATTTCACCAAGTTTCGTTATCATATGAGAAAGTTATGATAAAATTCGTATACGAGGGGTTAAAAGCGTCGAAATGTTAATAAATACCTCAGAGCGACCTATGTATAAATCCCAAACCTTAACCTGTGTTATAAACATCTGATATACATTCAAATCCGATTATCTTTGATGATAATTAATTTAAATCTCAATGAATGGATCCCATGTGAGTGTTTCGACAAATTCTACTTTCAAGACCTTTTCAAAATAATCCAAGGCAACTTTAGAACATGGCATAGTGGTCTCAACTGTTCAGGACATGATAATGGAGGCCCCATTCTGAAAATAGAGGCCCAAATTCATAATACATAAGTTGCCTGTTCGAAGCTTGAAAGGTTACAATTTTTTTCCTTCTGGTAAAGGCTTACGGACCGCAAAGACTTGGTCTTACAGTCCGTAAGAGGCTCTTACGGACCGCAAAACCCTCCGCTTACGGTCCGTAAGACAGTCCCAGTAACAGAAAGTTGACAGCCGCCTGTATAACGAGTTAACCGACTTATATTTCCATTTTTCACTCCCATGTGCAACACAAACGAGTTCTTAGGCACTAGGGACACTTGTAATTGATCAGGGATCAATCCTAGAGTTGTTTGGCATGATCTTAATCAATCAAGAATACTATATAAAGACCCACATTGTTGCCACTTTGATCATTCATTCCAAACTTCACTCCTGAAGATTTCTGGAGCTCAAGGCCACTCTCTAAGCATCACTAGTCGTGCATAGGACTTTGGTAAGCTTCCTTAACCTTCCTTAATCGTGTTTTACTTAGTTAATTAGCTTAAAGTCAAACCGTCGTAATTAAGGTTTGACTTAACGATTAATCGCTAATGGTCCAGCGATTAGTCAAGGTCAAGGTAGTTATAAGTTGGTAATTATGTGGGCATTACACCCTTAAAAGGGCACCCTCTGATTCCCACTCTAACTAGATCATTTGTCGGGTCAAAGTTGGTTATAAAAAGTCAACAGAATCTTAATTTTCGATTTAACGCATAATTAACAATGTAGAAGACGTGTAACCTATTTTATCACTCATATAACTTGGTAATTAGTATAAGAACTGGTCTAAGCTTGTTTGATCCGACAATTTTCTGCTTAGGCTCGGTTCGGAACCGAAAGTCGCAAAACTTTGACTTTTGCTTTGATTTCAGTTCTGACCCAATTTAGATGGATTTAGAAGTGCCTTAAAGCTTCATTAGGACCAGGTTACATGATAGTTTAACCCTCTGTGATTGGTTCGTTGTTTGTCCGATTCGTTTACACGTTTCCGTTAATTGCTTAATGTTGACCATAATGCCCTTTTGACCATAAAACGAGAATTTTGGAAATATGAAAGGACAATAATCTTTGTTACTGATTTATAAACATGTCCCTAAATTTTCACATCAGTTTGAGGCTAGATTAAGAGTTATGCTCAATGGCGTAATTCGAACGTTTTTATTAATTAAACGGCGTCATTAGCGTAAAGCCTATCTAAACCCAATTTTTGACACCAAACCTTTCACGTCAGTTTGGGATCTAAAATACCGCTTGGTCGGGCATTCGACCTTAATCGATTGGTGGTTAAGTATTATCGAGATGACCCGTTTAAAAATATGTTTTGTTTGCTTAAATGCCTTTGGGGGGTTAATGACCATGTCCCGGATATCCTTGGCATCATTTTACGAAATGGCCACGACTTAAGCACGGGGTGTAGGCGTACACCCGTCAGTGCCTAAATAAATAAT
The DNA here is from genome assembly GCA_030545235.1 of Helianthus tuberosus. Taxonomy (NCBI): domain Eukaryota; kingdom Viridiplantae; phylum Streptophyta; class Magnoliopsida; order Asterales; family Asteraceae; genus Helianthus; species Helianthus tuberosus. Next base: position 165,340,640 of record CM060433.1, read on the forward strand.
GTGGTGTGTCTATTGATCTTTAACCCGGCACGAACCGGGCTACTGAATGCATAAGAAACATGTAATTCTTTTACGAGTATTATATTCAAATAATTATCCCAAGCTATAAAATGTTTGTGCCTCGTGCATTTAAATCAATTTTCTTAACCTTTTCAAAATGAGTCAGTTGATTGTATTTACCAGTGTAAACTGACGTATTTTCCCAAAAAGATTAAGTGCAGGTACTACTCGAAATAGGCTGGCTTTCTCCTTAGCATCAATAAGAGTCTCGCAAGCTTGGATGCATTTCAGTCTGTTGAACAATGTTTCTTTTTATTTGATCCATCCTGTGGATCTGTTTCAACTACTTGTGATACTTAATATTACAATTTATTAAAGTTGAAATGAATCTATCTTTTGCTTCCGCTGTGCATTTAAATATTGTGTTGTTTGACTATAATGATATCAACTACGTCACGATACTCCCCCACCGGGCCCACGGGTAATACGTGGAAATATCGGGGTGTGACAGATTGGTATCAGAGCCAACACTGAGTGAATTAAACACTAGCCTTTTTGTGTTTAATCTCAGTTACACAATTGCACATTCATAAATTTTCGAGTCTAGACAAAGAACTTAGGACAAAATCCAAATTGTTTAAATTTTAACCTTGTCCTTTATATTTCCTTGTTGTATCTTTCATTTGTTGTAACAGGAAACATGCCACCGTGATTCCGAAGAGGAGGACGAGGTAAGGGGCCAATTACCGCCCCCAACGATCACGAGGCCGGGCCTTCACACCGGCGAACTCCTTCTACTACTATGAGTGCCGATCCTCAAGGAAATTGGAGGACCTCTGTGGAGCCCGCTAGACGGTCTGTCTCGCATAGCTCAACACCTCCTTACCGCCATTCCTTTGGGCCGCAATCGGAAAATGAGCCTGAAGACTCACGCCACTCCTACTTGTCGTTGCAGCGATCCATGTCGCACCATTCCTTTGGTGACCCCACTCCTATCTTTCAGGGCCGGTTTAACCCGGCAAACTATATTCAAGAACCAGTGGGTTTTAACCCATTGGGACCAGAGGATCATTTTTCCGGTGATCAAGCCATGGATATGGATGAGGACACCGACCCTGTTGAACCACCGACTGGAACCCCCAGACACCCTATTGAAGTCTCTAATGGATCATCTTTTCATGGATCACCTTACCGTGGTCCAGACAGTTACCAAGCAAGGTTCAACCAGTATGAGTGGTATTTTACACCATCTCACCATTCATCGCCTCATGAGCAGCAGCAGCAGCAGGATCACTCCGAGGATTCGCGTTTCGTGGCAGTCACGCCACCGCCACCACCGCCACCAGTACAGCTAGCGCCTCCAGAACCACCGAGGCGTAGAAGAACAGGCGCACGAATGTCCATGCGAGAAAGGGGTTTTAACTTTAGCACCCCCCAACACTCTAGTGGCAGTCACTATCCGCCACTGCATGAAGACCCACAAATGGGTGGGCCTTCAAACCCAGTTGCAGAGGTAAATTCTGCACCAGTTGCACCACCGCCGCCACCATCGGGATTTGGTAACCCGATTCCTACATACGCTGGCTCAACGGCGTATAATCCTTTTGAGCAGCCGGCTCACACTCATTACAACTATGCTGAAGCTGACCCATACCGAGTAGCAGCAAACTACAACGCCCTTCATCCTGAAGGACCGTATGGAGCCCCTTGGGGAGTGTGATACCCAACTCATGGATATCAAATACCTGCTCAACCTCCGATTCAGCACCAGCCACAGCCACCACGGTTTTCCCCACCGGAACAGGAGGAAATCATCCACAGGCTACACAGGGTGGAGCAAGAATTTCAAGAAGAACGTAGGAACAACCGGGGATTCCTCAAGGGCCTAGCAAGCTTATTAAAAGGAAAGAAGAAGAGGGATCATTAAATCTCTGTATGTACTGTTGTAATTCCTTATTTTAATTAAGTCCCTGCGTGGACATTTATCTATGTACTTAGTCCCTGCGTGGACTTGTCTTTTAGTCCCTGCGTGGACACCTATCTTAGTAATCAGTCCCTGCGAGGACTTGTATTATTAGTTTAGCCCCTGCGTGGGCAAGTTATTTCTGTTAAAAGTCCCGTTTAGGGCAATGTGTACTCTTCTTTTAATGATTAATGGAATGTTAAGTTTTAGAAATTTCATTTTTATTATTATATGCATAACATATTATACATGAAATAAAGAAATTAAAAATCATTCCTTTTAAAAAAAATATGCCTATTAAATATTGAATAAGAATCTTAAAGGTGTAACCTAGCCTGCACGTCATTAAAAGACTTGGCCAAAATGGTAAGACCTGTTTAAAGAGATTCAAATCCCTGTTAACATCTGAAAATATGTTAACGCTCCTGGCAGACGTGATTCGTTAAAAATCACACAAGTCATTCCTATAATAGGACTCTTCAAAAGATTCTTAACCTAACTTGATGATCTGTAAATCATAGGTTTAAATCATCAATTAAGATGATTATATATTAAACATCCATAGGTAATGTAGTGCCTACGGGCCATACTCATTGTCATATAAGACAAAAGACAGTAGTAGTCTACGACTCCCTGTCAGAAAAAGGTAAAGAACTATGTTCAAACCTTAATGCCTTGATTCTCTGAAATCATGGCTCATGATTTAAAATGTCCCTATGACTAGGCCTTTTGTGCCACTAATAATACTGTTATTCTTTAATAATTAGGATAAGTTATAATAAAAATCCTAAATAAATATGATTGACAAATTAACCAAATAGGGTCTATATTTACCATGGTTAATGAATTGCCATAAAAGACAATTCCATAATAGACTCCCAAATAAATTATTGTCAATATCTTATGTAACATGGCTGACTCGGATGAGATCAACAGTCACCCAAGAGAAAATCATGATAATACCCGAATTAACGTAGCGGGTGCAGAACTGCAGGCAATGATAGACAATGCCATTACTCGAGCTTTGGATAGACAGTTCCATGAATCCAGTGGTACCCATGAAAGGACCCAATCTGCACCACACTCTAAAACACCATCTAAAACTCACACTGCTCACAACAGTAATTCCCATCACTCATCAAACCAAAGGAGTGCTCCATCTCAAAGGATAGTACCGAATCAGGAACCCAGTGATAAGGGTTGCTCCTATAAGTATTTTGTTTCATGCAAACCCAGGGATTTCACTGGGGAAAAAGGAGCTATAGACTGCATGACATGGTTGGATGAGATGGACACTGTGGTGGATATCAGTGGTTGCGCTAATAGGGATGTGGTGAAATTTGTGTCTCAGTCTTTCAAGGGTGAGGCCTTAGCTTGGTGGAGGTCTTTAATCCAAGCTACAGGGAAAGTCCCATTGTACAATATGACTTGGGAACAGTTTGTGTCACTAATCAAAGAGAACTACTGCCCTCAGCATGAGGTTGAGAAGATTGAAGCTGATTTCTTGTCTCTGGTTATGAAAAACCTGGATTGTCAAGCCTACCTTACAAGCTTCAACACTATGTCAAGGTTGGTCCCTTATCTTGTGACACCGGAACCCAAGAGGATAGCTCGATTCATCGGGAGTTTAGCCCCAGAAGTTAAGGCCAGTGTGAAAGCCTCTAGACCAGCTACTTTCCGGTCCGCAACTCTCTTACTCTGGACGCGGTCAGGCAGAGATCGCTGAGAAACACTGATGCTGAGAAAAGGAAGCGTGAGGATGATAGCTCACGACGATCGGATAAGAGACATAAGGGAAGCAATGACCACAAGAAGGGTTCTGGATCTAAGAAAGATGGTCGTCAATCGGGTGATAAACCCAATTGTAAGATATGTAAGAAACAGCACTTCGGGAAGTGCAGATATGAGTCGAAATCCCAGTCACAGCCAAGGGCATGTGGAATTTGCAAGTCTTCTGAGCACAAGACCCTAGACTGTAAGAAAATCAAAGATGCTACGTGCTATAGCTGCAATGAAAAAGGGCATATCAATTCCAACTGCCCAAAATTTGCAAAGAAGACTGAGGATGGGAAAAAGACCAATGCAAGGGTCTTCCGGATGGATGCAAAGGAAGCTGTTCAGGACGGCAATGTGATCACAGGTACCTTCCTCATAAATGATGTTTATGCAAGAGTGCTATTTGATTCAGGAGCTGATAAATCATTTGTAGATAATAAGTTTTGTAAGCTGCTGAATTTACCTGTTAAAACCCTAAGTGTGAAATATGAGGTGGAATTAGCTGATGGTACCTTAGAAACCGCCTCAACCGTGTTAGATGGATGTTTCATATCCATTAGGAACCACTCTTTTCCATTGTCTTTACTTCCTTTGAAATTAGCCGGTTCGATATAGTAATAGGCATGGATTGGTTGTCTCGCAACCAAGCCCAAATCATTTGTGCTAAGAAGTAAGTGGTTGTCAGAGCTCCTCATGGCGAGCATTTGACAATCCAAGGAGATACTAAGTACGGAATGTCTGAGCAAGTGTCCATGCTCAAGGAATCAAGGTGTTTGACAAAGGGTTGTGTTATCTACATGGCACAAGTAACCCTTGATGAACCAAAGCCTAAGATCGAAGACATACCTATTATCTCTGAATATCCAGAGGTATTTCCTGAAGAACTACCTGGTTTACCCCCAGATAGGCAAGTAGAGTTCAGGATTGACATTATTCCTGAAGCAGCACCTGTTGCAAGAGCGCCTTACAGATTGGCACCAACGGAGATGAAAGAGTTGAGAACTCAACTGGATGATTTGTTAAGCAAAGGATTTATTAGACCTAGCTCATCTCCTTGGGGAGCACCAATTCTGTTTGTGAAGAAAAAGGATGGCTCGATGCGTCTGTGCATCGATTATCGAGAATTTAACAAAGTTACTGTCAAGAATCGATATCCATTACCCAGGATCGACGACATGCGAGTTACTTTTCCAAGATCGACTTAAGGTCATGATATCATCAACTGAAAGTCAAGGATGAAGATGTACATAAGACTGCATTTAGGACTCGTTATGGTCACTACGAGTTCTTAGTGATGCCTTTTGGACTCACTAATGCACCAGCCGCATTCATGGATCTCATGAACCGCGTCTGCAAGCCTTACATGGATAAATTTGTCATCGTCTTCATCGATGATATTCTTATTTACTCCAAGAATCAAGCTGACCATGAGAAGCACCTCCATTGCATTCTGAAACTGCTTCATCGAGAAAAGCTCTACGCCAAATTCTCTAAGTGTGAATTTTGGCTTCGTGAAGTCCAATTTCTTGGATATGTGGTTAGTGAACGCGGAATCCAGGTAGATCCCGCTAAGGTTGAAGCTGTCATGAATTGGCAAGAGCTAAAGACGCCCACAGAGATTCGCAGTTTCTTGGGATTAGCAGGATATTACAGGCGTTTCATTGAAAAATTTTCAAGGATTGTTGCGCCCCTAACTTCTTTGACTAGGAAGAATATTAAGTTCGACTAGGGACCAAAGCAACAAGAATCCTTTGATATCCTTAAGCAGAAGCTAAGCAATGCACCTGTGTTGACATTGCCTGATGGAATAGAAGAGTTTGTGGTATATTGTGATGCATCACACACCGGGATGGGATGTGTGCTTATGCAGAAAGGCAAAGTTATTGCCTACGCTTCACGTCAGTTAAAGGTGCATGAGAAGAATTACACCACCCATGACTTGGAGTTGGGTGCCGTTGTATTTGCACTGAAGCTATGGATGCACTATTTATATGGTATCAAGTGTGTAATCTATTCTGATCACAAGAGCCTCCAGAACCTGTTTAACCAAAAGGATTTGAACATGAGGCAACGACGTTGGATGGAAACTTTGAATGATTATGATTGTGAGATAAGGTACCATCCTGGCAAGGCGAATGTAGTCGCCGATGCTTTGAGCAGAAAAGAAAGAGTTAAGCCTATAAGAATCAATGCCAAGAGCATTGAGATAAAGAATAGTTTGAATGAAAGGTTGTTAGCTGCACAAAAGGAAGCTGTATTGGAAGCTAACTATCCTGCTGAAAAGCTGGGAGTAACTGAGGAACAGTTATCTTATGACAAGGACGGAATCCTAAGGTTAAATGGACGAATATGGGTTCCAGTTTTTGGAGGACTTCAAGATGTTATCCTCCAGGAAGCCCATAGCTCTAAATACTCCGTTCAACCTGGAGCTGACAAGATGTGCCAGGATTTGAAAGCAAATTTTTGGTGGATAGGCTTGAAGAAGTCTATAGCTACCTATGTAGCTAAATGTTTGACGTGTGCGCAAGTCAAAGCGGAACACCAGAAACCGTCAGGTTTGCTACAACAGCCTGAACTTCCCACATGGAAGTGGGAAATGGTGACTATGGATTTCATCACCAAGTTGCCAAAGACAAAGAAAGGAAATGATACTATATGGGTGATAGTTGATAGACTGACTAAGTCAGCACATTTCCTACCCATTAAGGAGACCTATAGCTCCGACATGTTAGCCCAATTGTACGTAGATAAGATTGTGTCTGGCGTACCAGTGTCTATTATCTCTGACAGAGATACTAGATACACATCACATTTTTGGAAAAGTTTCCAACAATCTTTGGGCACGCGCTTAAATTTTAGTACGGCTTACCATCCTCAGACGGACGGGCAGAGTGAGCGTACAATCCAAACTTTGGAGGACATTCTTCGTGCATGTGTGATTGACTTAGGTGGTAGTTGGGATAACCACCTGCCATTAATAGAATTCTCTTATAACAATAGCTACCATACCAGCATTAAGGCTGCGCCTTTCGAGGCCTTGTATGGTAGAAAGTGCAGAACGCCCGTTTGTTGGGCGGAAGTTGGCGATGTCCAACTGACAGGACCTGAAATAGTCCTGGAGACGACAGATAAGATTGTGCAGATACGCGATCGTCTCAAAGCTGCCAGGGATAGGCAGAAAAGCTACGCGGATTTAAGGCGTAAACCTCTGAAATTCGAGGTAGGTGACAAGGTACTACTTAAGGTATCACCCTGGAAAGGGGTAATGCGTTTTGGCAAGAAGGGCAAGTTAAGACCCAGATACATAGGACCATTCGAGATCATCGAATGTGTCGGATCAGTAGCGTATAAGCTAAATTTTCCTGAAGAGCTCAGTAGTATTCATAACGTATTCCACATCTGCAATCTGAAGAAATGTCTAGCTGATGAATCACTAGTTATACCACATACAGATGTGCACATCGATGAGAGCTTGAAGTTTGTTGAAAAGCCTGTGTCGATCGAGGATCGACGGGTTAAGAAGCTTCGAAGGAAGCATGTACCGATTGTAAAAGTGAAATGGGATGCCCGTAGAGGTCCCGAGTACACATGGGAGGTAGAGTCCACAATGAAAGAAAAATACCCTCATTTATTTCAGTAAATCTCGAGGTCAAGATTTCTTTTAAGGGGGTGAGGATGTAACACCTCGTATTTTCATGTCCAATAATGTATTGACACGTGTCAAAATCTTTGAACGTGTAAAAGAATACTTAAGAGGGACTAAAGTTGACAAACCAGGAAAGTATGTGAATATAAGGGTTCAAAATGTCAACAATGGATAAATATACTTTACAATAACCCTACATGATGGTTATACCCTTAAATGAATGAATCATGGATCATACGAAGCTAATTGTGAAAGAAAGTGGGAGATTACAAACTACAGGGGTTAAATGTGTCAACATGTTTAAAGTATACCTCTGAGTGACCTTTTAGCAACCCAGAAGCTTTGTAACGATTAATTATGCTCACTAGAATGCATGATAAAAATTTCACCAAGTTTCGTTATCATATGAGAAAGTTATGATAAAATTCGTATACGAGGGGTTAAAAGCGTCGAAATGTTAATAAATACCTCAGAGCGACCTATGTATAAATCCCAAACCTTAACCTGTGTTATAAACATCTGATATACATTCAAATCCGATTATCTTTGATGATAATTAATTTAAATCTCAATGAATGGATCCCATGTGAGTGTTTCGACAAATTCTACTTTCAAGACCTTTTCAAAATAATCCAAGGCAACTTTAGAACATGGCATAGTGGTCTCAACTGTTCAGGACATGATAATGGAGGCCCCATTCTGAAAATAGAGGCCCAAATTCATAATACATAAGTTGCCTGTTCGAAGCTTGAAAGGTTACAATTTTTTTCCTTCTGGTAAAGGCTTACGGACCGCAAAGACTTGGTCTTACAGTCCGTAAGAGGCTCTTACGGACCGCAAAACCCTCCGCTTACGGTCCGTAAGACAGTCCCAGTAACAGAAAGTTGACAGCCGCCTGTATAACGAGTTAACCGACTTATATTGCCATTTTTCACTCCCATGTGCAACACAAACTAGTTCTTAGGCACTAGGGACACTTGTAATTGATCAGGGATCAATCCTAGAGTTGTTTGGCATGATCTTAATCAATCAAGAACACTATATAAAGACCCACATTGTTGCCACTTTGATCATTCATTCCAAACTTCACTCCTGAAGATTTCTGGAGCTCAAGGCCACTCTCTAAGCATCACTAGTCGTGCATAGGACTTTGGTAAGCTTCCTTAACCTTCCTTAATCGTGTTTTACTTAGTTAATTAGCTTAAAGTCAAACCGTCGTAATTAAGGTTTGACTTAACGATTAATCGCTAATGGTCCAGCGATTAGTCAAGGTCAAGGTAGTTATAAGTTGGTAATTATGTGGGCATTACACCCTTAAAAGGGCACCCTTTGATTCCCACTCTAACTAGATCATTTGTCGGGTGAAAGTTGGTTATAAAAAGTCAACAGAATCTTAATTTTCGATTTAACGCATAATTAACAATGTAGAAGACGTGTAACCTATTTTATCACTCATATAACTTGGTAATTAGTATAAGAACTGGTCTAAGCTTGTTTGATCCGACAATTTTCTGCTTAGGCTCGGTTCGGAACCGAAAGTCGCAAAACTTTGACTTTTGCTTTGATTTCAGTTCTGACCCAATTTAGATGGATTTAGAAGTGCCTTAAAGCTTCATTAGGACCAGGTTACATGATAGTTTAACCCTCTGTGATTGGTTCGTTGTTTGTCCGATTCGTTTACACGTTTCCGTTAATTGCTTAATGTTGACCATAATGCCCTTTTGACCATAAAACGAGAATTTTGGAAATATGAAAGGACAATAATCTTTGTTACTGATTTATAAACATGTCCCTAAATTTTCACATCAGTTTGAGGCTAGATTAAGAGTTATGCTCAATGGCGTAATTCGAACGTTTTTATTAATTAAACGGCGTCATTAGCGTAAAGCCTATCTAAACCCAATTTTTGACACCAAACCTTTTACCCACTGATGTAATATAATATTTTGGGATTTTTGAAGATTTTTAATTATTTTTAAACTGATCATAACATAGGGTTATCGCCTTGATTCGGTTAATGCCAATTATACCCTTTTCACGTATAAAATAAGTTTTACATAAAAATTTGATACCAAACCTTTGGCCACTGATTTTATATGATAAATGAAGTATTTTGAACTTAATAAACTGATCAGAAACCTCAAATTTCCGTTATAACCCGGAAATCGCTTAAAACGGCTTTTTACGCGTATTAAACGCATAGTATGGGTTTAAAACCATTTTGTCACATAAGACTTATCACCAACTGGTATAACCTATTAAATTAAGTTGTTCTACTGATTATCTCAGACCCGTGTCTCAGAATTATAATTAATCTCTTTTATAATCTTTAAAATAACCAAAATACCCTACGGGGCTTAATTTGAGATTAAACTCGTTTTGGGCATAATGGAAGGTATCCTACTGATGTCACAACATATTTAAAGCATATTAACTTAGGAAAATTGTTCGTGACTCATTCGGTTACCCGTTATGCGTTATTCGCGTTCGGTTCGGTTTATGTAACTAGTTTGCATAAATTAGCCGAAACGGGTCGAACCTTATCATTTTTATCTCAAAATCCAGAATGTGTTTAATTTACCCATATTATACAAGTCTTCAAACTTGTTGGGTCTAAATCACATTCTATTCCGGCCTTCGCTTAATCACGCGTTCGAACCGTATCTTCCTTTAAAACTAACCGGTCTAAGTTAAGGCTTGATTAAAGACCCGTTAGGATTCTAATAGGTTATTATAAACCTTCGTTCCAGAATAGGAGACCCGGTAAAAGCTACGTGCACTTTCTTGTTGTGATTATTACTTGCAAAGGTAAATACTTTTAACTTATTTTCCCTTATACGGGCTTGGGGTACGGTATCTAAAATACCGCTTGGTCGGGCATTCGACCTTAATCGATTGGTGGTTAAGTATTATCGAGATGACCCGTTTAAAAATATGTTTTGTTTGCTTAAATGCCTTTGGGGGGTTAATGACCATGTCCCGGATATCCTTGGCATCATTTTACGAAATGGCCACGACTTAAGCACGGGGTGTAGGCGTACACCCGTCAGTGCCTAAATAAATAATGTGGTGTGTCTATTGATCTTTAACCCGGCACGAACCGGGCTACTGAATGCATAAGAAACATGTAATTCTTTTACGAGTATTATATTCAAATAATTATCCCAAGCTATAAAATGTTTGTGCCTCGTGCATTTAAATCAATTTTCTTAACCTTTTCAAAATGAGTCAGTTGATTGTATTTACCAGTGTAAACTGACGTATTTTCCCAAAAAAGATTAAGTGCAGGTACTACTCGAAATAGGCTGGCTTTCTCCTTAGCATCAATAAGAGTCTCGCAAGCTTGGATGCATTTCAGTCTGTTGAACAATGTTTCTTTTTATTTGATCCATCCTGTGGATCTGTTTCAACTACTTGTGATACTTAATATTACAATTTATTAAAGTTGAAATGAATCTATCTTTTGCTTCCGCTGTGCATTTAAATATTGTGTTGTTTGACTATAATGATATCAACTACGTCACGATACTCCCCCACCGGGCCCACCGGTAATACGTGGAAATATCGGGGTGTGACACATATTCAACTCCTTTTGCCCAAAAACATACCTTAAACTCTTATGGTCGGTGAAAATGGTAAACTTACTACCGTATAGGTAATGTCTCCAAATTTTAAGGGCAAAAATTATGGCTCCTAACTCTAGATCATGGGTTGAATAATTCTCTTCATGATTCTTAAGTTGTCTAGAAGCGTAAGCTATAACCTTTTGACATTGCATTAACACACATCCATAACCTAATTTAGAAGCGTCACAATAGATTACACAATCTTCAGTTCCTTCTGGTAACGCTAGTATGGGTGCATGGGTTAATCTTTGCTTAAGAATTCTAAATGCTTCTTCTTGTTTTGGTCCCCATTCAAACTTAACGGACTTACAGGTTAACTTCGTTAAGGGAATGGCTATTCTAGAAAAATCTCGAATAAATCTTCTATAATAACCAGCCAATCCTAAGAAACTTCTAACCTCGGTTTGTGACTCAGGGGTTTTCCACTTGGTAATCGCCTCGATCTTGGTGGGATCTACATGAATTCCTTCATGATTAACTAGATGTCCAAGAAATTGTACCTGTTCTAACCAAAACTCACACTTCAAAAACTTAGCATAAAGCTTTTCTTTCCTCAATAAACTTAGAAGTGCGTGCAGATGCGCTGCATGTTCTTCTTTGCTTTTAGAATAAATAAGAATATCATCTATAAAGACGATTATGAATTTATCCAAATATGGCTTACATATTCGGTTCATCATGTCCAGAAATGCAGCTGGGGCATTGGTTAAACCAAATGGCATGACAGTAAATTCATAATGGCCATACCTTGTTCTGAAAGCGGTCTTAGGAATGTCCTCTTTCTGTACCTTTAATTGATGATATCCTGACCTTAGATCGATTTTAGAGAAAAATCGAGCTCCTTGCAATTGATCAAACAGATCATCTATTCTTGGTAATGGATACCGATTCTTAATCGTGACCTTGTTTAATTCACGGTAGTCAATGCACATACGCATTGATCCGTCCTTCTTTTTAACGAATAAAATCGGTGCTCCCCATGGTGATGAGCTTGACTAAATAAATCCTTTCTCCAACAATTCATCTAATTGTTTCTTTAGTTCCTGTATTTCTACGGGTGCCAATCGGTAAGGTGCTTTGGCAATTGGTGCGGTTCCGGGTATCAAATGGATTCTGAATTCAACTTCTCTATCTGGAGGTTGCCCTGGTAGCTCTTCTGGAAATACATCTGAAAACTGGGATACTACTGGAATATCCTTTAATTCTTTTCCTTTAGTGTTAGTGATTATAGAAATCAAATACACTAATGATCCTTTTCTTATATAACTTGTTGTTTTCATCACATAGATGAATTTTGTGGATTTAGAGAACTTATTTCCTTTAATTGTGATCTTTTCACCCCTTGGTGAATTTACTTGGATTGACATTTGATCATATAAAATACTGGCTTTATTGGCTATTAACCAATCCATTCCTAATACAACATTAAATCCTGCCAGATTCATTGGGTAAAGGTTTGCAATAAATTTCTGATTTAGAATTTCTATTCTTGCTCCCTGCAAGATTTCAGAAATCTTAATGGTTTCCCCATTTGCTGTCTCTACTAGACATTCTTGTGGAAGTTTAGTTAATGATTGATTAAGGAGTTTGCAAAATGAAGTATTAATAAAACTTTGGTTTGCACCAGAGTCAAATAATACTTTAGCAAAAACATCATTAACTAAAAACGTACCGGTGATCACATCCGGGATCATCTTTGCTTCTTCTGCAGTCAGAACAAATGCTCTAGCATTTTTAGTATTCTTGGTGTTTGTAGCTGGAGCTAGCTTTGGACAGTTAGGCTTGATATGACCTTGTTCTCCGCAGTTGTAGCATATCCTGTTGTTAGGCTTTTTCCTGCAGTCTTCCTCCTTGTGTCCAGATATTTTGCTGAAGTTACAGTATATGGAGCATCTTCCTGAATGCTTCCATTTGCAGTACTTACAGTAGGGTGCAGAGGTAGAACCTACATTTCTCCCACGGCTAGAATATCCAGAACGGAATTCTTGGGTAAGTTTCTGGGTTAGGTTCCTCCTTTGATCCTCTTCTCGTGTACGGACTAATTTATCTGTCAAGGTGTTGGCTAGTTCTACAGCTTCTTCTATGGTTTGAGGTCTAGCTGCCTTGACTACATGCCTTATCTCCCCAATTAATCCCCAGATGTAACGGGAGATTAATACTGGTTCAGGTGAAGCAAGGGTTGGTACTATTTGGGCATATTCAAAGAATAATGAAGTATAACCCTTACTATCTATTCCAGTCATCCTAAGATTTAGGAATTTATTTGCTATCTGTTCTTTTTTCATTGGGAGGGTAGAATTTCCTTTCTACCATGTTTTTAAACTCTTCCCATTCCATATTGTAAGTTCTATCACTTCCCCTAGACTGGAGGATAGTGTTCCACCATTCTAGTGCTGAATTCTTAAACAAATTGGAAGCAAACATTATCTTATCCTCTTCCGCATATTTACTTATTCTTAAGACTGCCTCAGTCTTTTCTATCCAGCGTAGAGATGCAACGGCCCCTTCATTGCCCGAGAATTCCATTGGTTTACAAGACCAGAATTCTTTATAAGAACAACCGTAAGACACGATTCTTCTTCTTTTGGGAATTGGCACTTGAAGTACGGGTCCATTGTTCACGCTGTGTTCAGGTTCAGAGGGTCGCTTGCTATCATGTTTACTTTTATTTTCCACTTCCTTAACAGTTTGAATAATAAATGGCATCGCATCTATTATTCCTTGTGCCACTATGTGTTGCATGGAACTGTTATCCACTTGGTTTCCATTATTGTTGTTGTTCGGGTTTTCATTATCCGGGTTAATGTTACTCTGGTGATCATTATTCTGGTTTTCCTGGTTTACTTCGTCGTCCATCTGACTTTTTAAACATTTGCCAATTATTAATATCACCAAATAATTAATAATTTAGGCAACAACCACACAATACACATATTGGTCAAAAGCGTCGAGCATTGCGACTTTACTCTTTCTTATATAGTATGCGTCTAATACACACTAAAACTGGAATTAAAATTACAACACTACTATGCATCGTTAACCACGAAGTGGTCTATACTACAACATATATTATTATTATCATATATATATATATATATATATTCATACAAACATATTATATATTATTATATTATTATTATTACCAACTCCACCATCACCTTCACTGATCTGGATTCATCCAGTAATCCATATTGCGCTCGTCGTACTTCCAGTCGCTCTCTTACATACCTCATCCTCTCACTACTCTCTAAAATCTCTTCTCTGAAAGTTCGGAGCTCGTGCACATTTTCTGCACTCATTGGGGGTGCAGGTGCTGGTACTGGGTCTGGGTACTGGGGCATGGGATTCTCCTGAGGGTATGGATTCTCTAAAATCTCCCTAATGCATTCATCGTTATCGTAGTAGGGATCTAGAGGGTCCTGACCTGGATAAGTTGCTAAGTTCGGCATGGGTTCATCGTTTAGGTGATAGCGTGGCACATAATCCCTATGATCATCGAACCATGGATCATAATCTGGGTATAAGGGATTAGGGGCTGGTATCCTAGGTATCTCCTCAGGGTTAAAGTCATGCATTTGGACTTGGTTTTCGGGGTTGTTTTCTATCTCCATCGGCTGAGTGGGAAACAAAGGTAAGGGTTGTGGGGCTACTAGTTGCTCCAGGTTTGGGTCGGCAGCAGTTGTTGCTAGGATATGAAAATTGGCTAAGCTCCTATTAAGCATATCCTGTGTATGGGCATCTGACTCTCGCTTAGCGGCTGCTAGGACTCTTTGCTGTTGCAACTTTCGCATTCTTTTCCTACGCTCGAATGCTCCCTTACTGAACCATCCTCTCTTTTTATGAGGGAATGGCTCTTCAGACTGAGCCTTAAAGACAAACATCCCTTCTTCCTGGTCAGCTGAATACCCAGAGAGGGCAGGCTGGGAAGAAGTACCTTCACTCCTAGGTGAATCGGACAACTGACGATACGCGTCGGATGGTCCTTGATCACTCATACTGTAAACTAACAAATAGTCAAATAACACACAACAATAAAATACATTTATGCACGTATTTCCATAATTAATTTCCTAACATTTTAAATAATATATTGGTGTCAGCAGAACACTTCTATGGCTGAATCAGTGGCTTAGCTCTGATACCACCTTCTGTCGCAACCCCCGCCCCCTATCTGTCCCGGGAAAGGGCGGCCTCGAGACCAGTCTTGGTGGTATCATTTGTTTATCAATTTGGCAGCGGAAATTTCATCAGCACCGTAGTTAGGAAATGTTTTATTAGAGTAAAACCACCATATTTTATATTAATAACCACATGGGTAAAACCTAAGTTTCTTATTACAACATGTTTATAGGGATAAACCCTATTTTATTGAATTTAAAACATCGTCTTTTAGGTAACTTTTATAGCCACATTTTTCCAAGCCGTCAGTGCTCTCCAGCTGGCTTTCTTATAATTGGCTTTTACATTTTGTTACCTGAAACGCGTTTAAAAACATTTTGTCAGTGGGAAACACTGGTGAGTGAATCCAAGTTTAATCAAGAAGAGTTTTATCCTTTAACAGTATTGAGAGCTATCACATTGTTTATTTCTACACAATTACTCATTCAGTATTGTCAATCCTGACTGGTGGGTTATATTACACATTGGCTAACTCGTTGTCCAATGGTAACGTGTTCCACATTTTGTATACAAAACCCCAACATACCGGCAGTAATTGAAGAACTACAAAGACTCAATCACTGCTTAATCACATTGTACAACATTTAAGGTTTTGTAAAAACGATTTACAAAAAGGAGATTACTCACATTGCTGTCTTAGGTTATCATTTAGGGTTTCCTGGTGATTATCTATAATTTACACAAATGCACATATGTTAGTAAAATAACCCATTATTTACATTAGTAATACCATCCCCGAGAAGGCATTTCAACGACTACGTCGGGCAGAACCTCGACAGCCGTTACGGAACCCTGGATCAATCGGGCAGCGTATCTAATACGTAACCGGGGTTATAATACTTGCAACGGAGCAGAACTTCGTTAATTAGGGGGGTATTATACTCGAGAATTATGCCTATTATAGTGAAATCGAGAGAGAAAAGAAAATATGAACGAGTTGGGACTGAAGGCCTTCGGTTTCTATTTATAGGGCCACATTTTGAGTTTCTCGCGGCCCGCGTAAGAGTAAGCTAAGGCTTATGCGGCCCGCGTAGTAGGGGTGTAGCTGCTAGGGTTGCTGATTCGCTGAACTAAGGTTGACACGGAGCTGACACGTGTCGCCTCAGGGCTGCGCCTCGTTACTGGGCTGTCGCGCCCCTCGTAGACCCAGCTGTGGTCTTACGCGGCCCGCGAGCGACACATAAAACTTGTTTTTATTTTATTTTTAATATTATATCGTATTTTGGGCTCGGTTTTCACATACGGGGTGTATTTTAAGACATATTGGGACATTTTAATATATATTAGGGTGTCAGAAAAATTTAGGAGGGTTGTTATATACACAAGTTAGACAATTAGACAATTACACAACCCTCATAACATCAATTTCGGCTCTCTCTCTCTCTCCATAACTGAAATCAACCCTTGTTTCGGTTTCATCACCATCATAATCTTAGATCCAAAGGAGGAACCAGATCATCCTGACAAGTATGTCAAACTCAATGGCTGCATCTCTGACTGGATTCTCTGCTGGCCTGTCTGCTGTAATAGGTATGTTATTCATGTTTTCCATTATGTTTAAACAGAACTGATCAACATGTGGTATCAGAGCATATGTTGATAAATTAGTTCTGTTTTCGTATCCATTATTCTGGGATCAAAATCTGGAAAACAGTATTTTGAAAGTCTAATAAAATCACGGCTATTTTCGGTTTTAATTGTGCCGAAATCAGTGTTTTAAGAAAGGGGTGCTTAATCATGTCACCCGAAACCATAATGGGTAAATTAATATCCGAAATCTGTTAATAGAAGTCTTAAATTTAAGGTTTTGGATCCCAGAATTATGTTTTAATTTTCTAGGGTTCATCATTTGTTATAAGGAAAACTCGAAAATTCCTTAAGTTTTGGAATATAATTTGGATTAGTGGGTGTTTTTACTGTTTTGATCTGAATTTTACCTATTAAAATTCTCGAAAACTGTTAATAGATAATCAGTTATAATTTTCAAAATCTTTTGATAAGTTTAGATCAGCAATAAAACAGGAAACATTATCCCACAATCCCTAAAATTTCGAGCTTTCAGTTATTATCACAATAACAGCTGATTTTAATTCATTTATGTCTAGCATACTTGACAAGTGCATAATTAAAGTGATTGTCTCATTTCTGGCCAAAGCTGATTTGCCACGGTTACTTTGCACACATACTTAAATGATTACACTTCTGGCCAAAGCTGATTTGTCTTCGTTTAAGTATAATTTTAACTAAGTCTATTATTTTGATGTTAGTAATAGACAATATCACAGCTTCATAATTAAAATGGTCATTATTTATGCCTGCCTTAGTATAACATGCCCTTAGATCACATTAGGACTTCTTTCTTAGTATCATAACTTGCTCATCTTATTTCCACTATTAGCACCCAATTACGGGATTCCACCTTTGACTGGTGATAACTTTGCTGAATGGAAGGATGCCCTCATGCTTACACTTGGTTTGCTAGACTTCGATTATGCTCTTAGAGAGAATAAGCCAGCGGACCTTACTACTCAAAGTACTGCTGCTGAGCAGATAGTTCATGAAAAATGGACTAGGTGTAACCGCATGTCTCTCATGTTCATGAAGCAGTCCATACATAATGCAATTAGAGGAGCCATTCCTGATTCTGATGACGCTAAAACCTACCTGTCTTATGTGGAGGCAGAATTCATAGGGACATCAAAAGCACATGCTAGCACTCTTATCCTCAATACTGATGTGGGTCAAGCTCCTGGTCCATTTTATGAATTTTGTAAGGGCCAGGGGATTGTGAACCAATACACCATGCCTGGTACACCTCAGCAGAACGGTGTCGCTGAACGAAGAAATCGTACCCTTATGAACATGGTGCGCAGTATGTTAGCCAACACTAATTTACCATTATTCCTCTGGACTGAAGCGTTAAAAGCAGCTGTTCATATACTCAATAGAGTTCCTTCTAAGTCTGTCCCTAAAACTCCTTATGAACGTTGGACAGAAAGGAAACCGAGTCTTAAATATATGAAAGTATGGGGCTGCATTGCTGAAGCAAAACTCTATAATCCTTTCCTAAGGAAACTTGACCCTAAAACAGTTACCTGTTTCTTTATCGGGTATCCTGATCATTCAAAGGTTTATCGTTTCTATTGTCCTTCCTATGTCTCCCGTATTGTTGAAACCAAGTGTGCTGCATTCCTGGAGGATTTCAAGGTCAGTAGGAGCAGTACCAACCCTTACGAAGGATTGCAAGAAGTACAAGACGCGGGGGGGAGACTCGTTGCTTACCATTACTCTGTTTACTCCTCGTGTACCCAATGCAACAACTGCACCTGAATCTACTATACAAACTTCATCTCCACAATTAGAACCCATTATACCTCATAACGAAGGCACATCAAACGCTCAAAACAAAGACAACGCTGAACCCGATAATCAACTCAGGAGGTCATCTAGGCAAAGAAGCCTACTAATTGGGATGATTATGTTACCTACCTGACTGAAATGGATGCTGGAAAGCTCAATGGTCCTATCTCTTATAATGAAGCCATTAGCAATAATCAGTCTTCTGAATGGAATAATGCAATGATTGATGAGCTTGAATCCATGAAGAAAAATGACGTTTGGGATTTGGTCGAATTACCCAACGATGTTAAACCTGTAGGATGTAAATGGGTGTTCAAAACAAAACTGGATCCAAATGGGAACGTTGAACGCTATAAAGCGAGATTGGTTGTAAAGGGCTACACTCAGAAAGAGGGAATTGAGTATCAAGAGACGTTTTCACCTGTCTCTTGTAAAGATTCATTAAGGATCGTTATGGCCCTAGTAGCTCATTTTGATTTAGAGCTGCATCAGATGGACGTCAAAACTGCTTTCCTTAACGGAGACTTAGACGAAGATGTTTACATGAAACAACCTGAAGGTTTTAAACCTGAAGGTCAGGAGCATCTAGTCTGTAAGTTGAAGAAATCCATTTATGGGTTAAAACAAGCGTCACGTCAATGGTACCTCAAGTTTGATGAAGTCATGAAGAGACAAGGTTTTATGAAGAATCAAGTGGATCAATGCACCTACCTCAAGATGAGTGGGAGTAACTTTTCTATACTTGTCCTTTACGTAGATGATATTCTATTGGCAAGTAATAGTTTAGACATGTTGCATGAGTCGAAGTGGTTACTCTCGCATAACTTCGACATGAAGGATCTCGGAGATGCTTCTTACGTCTTTGGCATCAAAATTCACCGAGATAGACATAAAGGGATCTTAGGATTGTCTCAGAAGACTTACATAGATCGTGTCCTTACACGTTACAACATGCAACAGTGCAAATCCTTAGTCTCTCCAGTAGTTAAGGGAGATGTTTTCGGTTCATTCCAGTGTCCGAAAAAAGAGGTTGAAAATGAGCAAATGAGCCAGATACCTTACGCGTCAGTAGTTGGGAGCCTGATGTATACTCAAGTCTGTACTCGCCCAGATATCGCTTATATTGCTGGAATGCTAGGCCGTTATCAGACTAATCCTGGCCTAGATCACTGGAAAGCAGCTAAGAAGGTCCTTAGATATCTGCAAGGGACGAAAGACTATAAACTGACTTATAGAAGAAGTGATCACTTAGAAGTGGTAGGTTATTCTGATTCTGACTTTGCCAAATGCATAGATGACAAGAAATCCACTTCGGGCTATATCTTTATGTTAGCAGGCGGACCTATCTCATGGAAGAGTCATAAACAACAGTTAACCACAACTTCCACAATGATGGCAGAATACATTGTTGTTTACAACGCAACCTGTCATGGAATGTTGCTTAGAAATCTGATCACTGGACTCAAAATCGTTAATTCCATTTCTAGACCATTGAAGCATTACTGTGATAACTCAGCTGCCGTTAGTTTCTCGAACAGGAATAGTTCGACTGGAGCTGGTTTATATCTCGATACAAAATATTTGTTCGTACGTGAACGAGTTGAGGAAAATAATCTTTGTATTGAGTATATTAGTACTAAAGATATGCTCGCGGATCCGATGACTAAAGGTCTCCCACCTAAAGTTTTCGAAGAACATGTATCGAATATGGGACTTACTAAAGACCTTATTTAATGGCATATTGTACTAGCTTATGTTTTAATTAATGAAATTTCCTCAGTTTGATTTTGTATGTCTCTAACATATGTTCTGCCAGTGTAATGACATATAGACAAATATAAATACAAATCAGATGCTAAAGGGCTTATGCGTATTTTGATCATAACTATTAGGTTTTAAATTGAGGCTATAGTATGACTAATGGGGGTCCTGAGTCGAATGATGATTCAACGGCTGTATTTCTCTGCTATAGTTCTTGGTTTAAGGCTAAAATGAGTGTTAACTCCTGGCCAGGCTCATCTAATACTCATGATAAATGATTACTCGGCTAAGTGGGAGAATATGAGATTAAATATATTAATATTATAATATTTAATCATGTAGCCATTATAATCATTTATATTATACAGATCAAAATATATTAATAACCTATTATTAATTAGTTGGTAATTGTTGATGGACCATATTACCCTTATGTCACAACCCAACCGATGGCGGAATCATCGGGGCGCGGCACTGAGCGAAACAGATTGTCCATGAGTATCCATAACAACTATTAATTACCAGATATTTAAACATCATGTCCCATACCATAACATATTAAGATAAAACAGTCATTACAAATAATTGTCTCACAAACAAGTACTGATCCGACAGCTCAAATTTCAAAATAGAAGTTTTGTAGTCTTTGAACGAGACGTTTTGATACCTTGCTTGAACAACAGAACCCTTATCCCGGCCCAAGTGACCCGACCGAACAGGAATCACCCAAGTCTGACCGGTTCACGGATCGAGTCGGTAGTTCATGTTCAAACCCGAAATCAATATCTCTCGGATAGAATTCAGATCTGGAACTAATACATCACTAAGAATGAGTAGAAGATTAGAACAAGCTCCGATTCTAAAGGTTTTGAGTGCATTGAGTGTAAAAGAGTTGAAAGAAAGTTGGAAAACCATCTTTCAATCCTTTTCACCATGAATATGTTCAGATCTGTGCAAGATCTTGGTTTATTTATGTGGAAATCGTCCAGATCTAAGTTGTTCTTGGTGGATTGAAGCCGAAACATGAAGTTCATAAGAACACCATGATGACATCATCCTAGAACACCTCAAATCCACTGATTTCACGGTTAAAAGTTGAGATTTGAAAGATAGAAAGGTGTAGGAGTGCGTGTAGATCAAGAAAGTACAAGATTTAGGTTGAAACTTGCAAGAATTGAGAGAAATCGGGAGAAATGAGCTTGAGTGCGGCTGAGTCGAGCAAGGGAGTTGTCACCATCAAAGAGTTGACAAATGGGGGGTATTTATAGGGTTTCCCAAAATGGAAAGTGGGGAAAAAGGCTGGTCGATCGGGTGGCAGCCCGATCGGGTGGCAACTCGGTCGGATGGCAACCCGATCGGATGGCAATCCGATCGGTTGGCCACTCGATCGGTTGGCCACTCGACCATGAGTTCGGCGCGTTGAGTTTTGTCATTTCGATTCGAGTGTTGAGCTTTGCGATGCGATTTGAGTGAGCGAGGCGATGGAATTGCTTATTAAATTGCTTTTAATCCCAACTACTATATCTAACATACAATCACTATAATCACTGCGTTTGGCGTTTTGATTCGATTGCGATGCGATAGATTGCGATTTCGATTGCGATTATCACCTCAACATAAACATAACATGCACAAGTAACACATAAATGGCACACACACGTAAAACAATATCCAGAACACATAATTCGAGTTGCGATTAAGTCGATTAGCGATAAGTTGATTAAACATGCGATTAATATGCGATTAAACCTCGATTATTAACAAGTACTCCACATAATACAACTAATGCGATAACATAAATGGATTATCAACAAGTCAAGGTAGTCAAAACAGTAGTTAAGCAAGGAGTGGCAGATCGCAACTAGCAATCTTTTCTTCCTTTGACTTCAATCTTGACTTTGACTTTGACTTCTGAAACACAGGGTGTTACAGCTTCCCCTACTTAAGGGAATTTCGTCCCGAAATTAGAGCGAAGTCATAACGAACAACTGCGGGTACTTCGCCTTCATGTCGCTTTCGAGTTCCCAAGTGAACTCTGCGCCTCGTTTGCCTTCCCATCAAACTTTCACAATGGGAATGCGCAAGCGTCGGAGTTGCTTGGTTTGGCGGTCCATGATCTCGACAGGCTTTTCCACGAAGTGTAGTGTTTCGTTTACTTGAAGATCCTTGAGGGGTACGTGTAAATCATCCACAGCCAGATACTTTCTGAGGTTTGAAACGTGGAAAGTAGGGTGAACGTTGCTAAGTTCCTCCGGTAGTTCGAGTCTGTAAGCCACTTTTTCGATCCTTTCCAGAATCTTAAAGGGTCCCACATATCGAGGCGCGAGCTTTCCTCTCTTGCCGAATCTGACCACACCCTTCCAAGGAGATACCTTTAGGAGTACATGGTCGCCAACGTCAAATTCAAGGGGCTTGCGTCGTCTATCGGTGTAACTTTTCTGACGACTCCGAGCTTTCTGTAGATTGTCTCGAATTTGGAGGATTTTGTTAGTCGTTTCTTGCAATAGCTCAGGACCGGTTAATTGCGAGTGCCCGATCTCGTGCCATACAATAGGCGATCGACATCTTCTTCCATATAATGCCTCAAATGGTGCCATTTGAATGCTGGAATGATAACTGTTATTGTACGAGAATTCGACTAAAGGTAAATATGCATCCCAATTACCACCGAAATCTATGACACACGAACGGAGCATGTCTTCAAGGGTGCGGATCGTTCTCTCAGTCTGAGCGTCGGTTTGGGGATGGAAAGCGGTACTTAGATTAAGCGTAGTACGGAGAGCAGATTGAAATGTTTCCCAAAGACGCGAGGTAAACCGAGCATCGCGGTCAGAAATGATGTCGTGAGACGTCCCATGTCGACAAATGATCTCATTGGTGTAGATTCGGGCTAATCTTTCTACCTTATAGTCTTCCCGTATCGGCAGAAAATGAGCAGATTTGGTCAAGCGGTCAACGACAACCCAGATGCTGTCGTGACTTGATGGCGTGCGCGGAAGTTTCGTTATGAAGTCCATAGCTATACTCTCCCATTTCCATATAGGAATCTCGGGTTGGACGAGTAAACCAGAGGGTCTTTGACGCTCGGCCTTGACTTTCGAGCAAGTCAGGCACTTCGAACATAGAGGGCGATATCCCTCTTCATGCCCGGCCACCAGTACTTGTAGCGTAGGTCCTTGTACATTTTGTCGGCACCGGGATGAATAGAATATCGGGATTTGTGGGCTTCGTCCATCAATATTTGTCGCAAATCGGTCCATTTATGGATCCAGATTCGGTCCAAATAATGGATTATCCCATTCGACTTATTCACTAGTTGGGCTCCATCATTAGTAATCCTTTCCTTCTTCAAAGTGCGTTCGGTGAGACAAGCGTGTTGGGCTTCGCGGATAAGGGTTTCAAGATCATATTGGGCTTGGATATTACGGGCGCTATGCAAATAGCTCCGTCTGCTTAGAGCGTCGGCAACGACATTTGCTTTGCCCACCGGCGTTGACGCATATTTAGCTCCTTCTGGTCAAAGATATGTTGTAGGTTCCTATGATCGGTGAAGATCGTACACTTGGTACCGTAAAGGTAGTGTCGCCAAATCTTTAACGCAAAAACAACCGCGCCTAGCTCGAGGTCGTGGGTTGTATAGTTCTTCTCGTGGATCTTGAGCTGACGAGATGCGTAAGCAATAACTTTGTCTCGTTGCATGAGAACACAACCAAGGCCAACGTTCGAGGCATCACAATAGACGATAAAGTCATGGTTATCGTCGGGTAGAGTGAGAACAGGAGCATTGCAAAGCATATACTTGAGGGTTTGAAAGGCAGTCTCTTGTCCAGTTCCCCAAACAAAAGGCTTGTCTTTGTGCGTGAGAGAGGTAAACGGCAAAACAATTTTTGAGAATTCTTCGATAAATCGGTGATAATAGCCCGCTAGCCCGAGATAAGAACGGACTTCAGACGGGTTCTTAGGTGTAACCCAACTCTTGACAGCTTCAATCTTCGCGGGATCGACGTGAATACCTTGACTATTTACAATGTGACCCAGGAATTGCACCTCCTCTAGCCAGAATTCACACTTGGAGAACTTGGCATAGAGTCGATTTCCCTGGAGTAGCTCGAGAACCAAACGTATATGTTGCTCGTGTTCGGTTTTCGACTTGGAATATATCAGGATATCATCAATGAACACGATGACGAAGCGGTCGAGAAAAGGTTTACACACGCGATTCATCAGATCCATGAAAACCGCGGGTGCGTTGGTTAGACCAAAAGGCATAACAACGAACTCATAGTGACCGTATCGAGTGCGAAAAGTGGTTTTGGGTATATCCTCATCTTGGATGCGTAACTGGTGGTAGCCTGAGCGTAAATCGATCTTGGAGAAACACGTAGCACCTTGTAACTGGTCAAACAAATCATCGATACGAGGTAGAGGATAGCGATTCTTGATTGTCAGCTTATTCAGCTCCCGATAGTCGATGCACATCCGGAACGACCCATCCTTCTTTTTGATGAAAAGGACCGGTGCGCCCCAAGGAGAGGTGCTAGGGTGAATGAAGCCTTTATCAAGTAATTCCTGGAGCTGACTCGATAGTTTACGCATTTCGGACGGCGCGAGTCGATAAGGAGCTCTTGCAACAGGATTTGCTCCAGGAATGAGGTCGATGCGAAAGTCGATATCATGACTTGGTGGTAACCCTGGGAGATCTTCAGGAAAAACGTTAGGGAATTCACAAACAACGGGGACGTCTTTCACCTCCTTAACTTCCTTTTTCTCCGCTACTACTATGTGAGCCAAGAAAGCTTGGTATTCCTTGCGGAGATACTTGCTAGCCTGAACACACGACATGAGTTGGAGTTTCTTCGATGCGACTTCACCATAAACACATAATTGATCACCATTAGCGAGCGAAAATCGAATCATCTTATCGAAGCACACAACTTCAGAATGGTTTTCACGAAGAAAGTCCATGCCTACTATGACATCAAAACTTCCGAGCTGCATTGGAATAAGATCGATAGGAAAGATGTGATTGTTGAGTTCGAGGGTACATTCACGAAGAACAGAGTTGACAGCGACGGTTCTTCCGGTGGCAACTTCAACATCGAACGTCGAGGGGAGGTGGGCGCGCTTACGATTTAGTAGCTTTTCGAACTCAAACGATACAAAACAGTTATCGGCTCCAATATCAAACAAACACGAAGCATAAATACCATTCACAAGGAACGTACCATTGACCACATTGTTGTCGGCTTGAGCTTGGCGCACATTAATGCTGAAAGTTTGAGCGCGTACTGCTGCTGCTGTTACTATTGTTGGGGCTGCTGCTGCTGAGGTTCTTGCTTCACAACCCGATTGGGGCACATGCTTGCGAAGTGGTTGGGATCACCACACGCAAAGTAGACTCTAGCATTGACCGCGGGTGCCTGAGCCGCTTGTTGGCCTTGAGGAGCAGGAAGTAGAGCTTGATGAGCAGTAGCTGGAGCTGGAGATTGACGAGGACCTGTACGGTAGTTGGCGGTGAAGTGGCCGTACATGTTGCAATGCACACAAAATCTGCAGGCGAGTCCCACTGGGTGGTGATAGGTGCAAGTGGGGCTGGCAGGGTGAGGACCAGTATAAGCACGCTTTGCCGACGGTGCTTGGGTTACCGGTGCCACAGCCTGGCGGTGTTGCATCTGCTGCTGAGCTGGTACAGCCTGGAGTGGGGCAGCAGTGGTTACAACACAGTTCTTGTTGCTGGAGTTGTTGTTGTTCTTCCTCTTGCGGCGAGAGGCCTTTGAAGACTGAGGGATGGCGGTGGTTTCAGCGGTTGGTGCGGTGGTAGCTTGATGCAGATTCTTGGGAGCTTTATCCCAGGTACCAGATTTGACTCGCTTGTCGTTGATTTCAGTGGCAAGCAGGTAAGTTTCCTCGATTGTTGCTGGCTTTGAAGCTTGTACAAAATCTGCGACACAATCCGGCAGAGCTCGGATATATTTCTTGATTGCCATATCGGAAGTCTTGACTTGATCAGGACAGATAATACTCAACTGCTTGAAGTGAGCAGTTAAAGCAGCGTTGTCACCATCCTTCTGCTTGATATGCCAGAATTCGTCCTCCAACTTTTGGCGCTCGTGGGGAGGGCAGAACTCTTCCAACATGACGTTCTTCAACTCGTTCCACGTCAAACCGTAAACTGCATCATTTTCCGCGTTTGTTTCTCTCGGCCGTCCACCAGTCTAAAGCGCGGAACTGGAAGACGCCGGTCGCGTTGAGAGTGCGGAGATCATCGGGACAGCCACTCTGGCGCAGGGTGACCTCGATCGAATCAAACCATTGAAATAAGGCCGTAGGGCTATCTTCGCCAGTAAATTCTTTCGGTCCGCGAGCTTTAAACTGCTTGAAGCTAAAAGCAACTTTAGAAGTAGCTTTAGGAGTTTCAGTCCTGGACTCTTCAGAAGACTTGCTAGCATTCTCTTGTAGGTCGTTAACGACTTGAGGAATGACTTTTGCTATCTGCCTAGCGACGAGTGCAGCAAGGCTTTTGTCTCTCTGTTCTCGGCGAGCAGTTCGAGAGTGACGGGGTCCAGATGACGACATTGTCTGCAACGGACATCGTCATAGGACTCAGACACAATATAATCGAATCTCACCTCACACGCCTAATACTACTAAAGCTCAGGAACACAATCATGTATCACATAAACACAGATTCACAGAATCATATAATCACAGCAGCATATAAGCACGTAAGGCATAGTAACACAAGAGGCAGTCAGAATACAGAAACCTATCATTCAAAATTCGCACGCGACATAGCGAGTAGCATAGCGAGTAATATAGTATAAGTAACATCATAGCATGCGATCATTCACAGGTAGTAGTTATGTGTTAGCGGTGTGTAGATGTGTTGTGCGTGTCGAGCGGGAACAAAAGCGTTAAATCGAAACCAATAGTACCTCAATACGCCAACAATTAAACATATAAGGCCACATAAAACACATAAAATCCACATAAAACGACATATATCATAGTCAACAGTTGCGGGCTCAGAATCGAAACACATAAAAATCGAGAATAGACTGTCTGCGGCTCGATAGACATTGACTACCCAAAGTGTTTCGACTATTCACAAGGACCTTCAGTGCACACTTTGGCCTTCTAGACTGTGCTCTTACCTCGGTTTCGGGCAGTCGGCACGCATCCTTCCAGTTGTAGTGTGACTTCAAGTCGTTGGAGTCCGTTGAGACTTTGGTAAGAGTTTTGTTAAAGCAAAATAGAGCACGGAACAAGTCATCAAGGTTCGGGTTTCACCCCTGACTTAATAACTTCGTTCCTGTTTTGATAAAATAGGGAGGAAAATCTGCGTTGAAGTACGGATTTCACTCCTGATCTAACACAAATTCTCCTGCTTGTAGATAAAATGCGGGTCGAACAAGCAGTTTAGTTGAGAGTATGCGGTTTTCACACCTATTCTTGACCAAATTACTCGTTCGTCCTCATAAATTAGAGTGCATTGATAGTGTTGTGTAAGTGCGGATAGCGAGAAATGGCAAGTAAGCTTGTACAAAACCCTTCAGGGTATGCACAAGTCAGTCTGTTGGTACTTAACTATAGACTAGGTCGTTTCTAAGAGATCGACCGGGACTAGGTCGAGTCTGGCCTAATTCCCTATAGTTATGGCTCTGATACCAATCTGTCACACCCCAACCGATGGCGGAATCATCGGGGCGCGACACTGAGCGAAACAGATTGTCCATGAGTATCCATAACAACTATTAATTACCAGATATTTAAACATCATGTCCCATACCATAACATATCATGATAAAACAGTCATTACAAATAATTATCTCACAAACAAGTACTGATCCGACAACTCAGATTTCAAAATAGACATTTTATTTATTTGTTTCTAGGACTCTTTCCTAGCCTCGATTTCATCACACAGCAAACAAGGCGTCCTAGCATCTTATGCACCTGCCACATACGTTAAAGTAAAAGTCAATAAACATAGTGTAAAGGTGAGCATACACGTTTAATAATAGCATATAGAGTTCGAAATCGATTACGCATAACCAGCACGTACAACGTGTGACGTGAAGCACGTTAGTTATCGACATGATCCTATCGATACCAATGACTGCGGGTTAAGTGCCCAAGGCAGTTCGTAACACATATTCACCACTGTGAACCGTGTGATTAGTTGTCCTTAACAACCCCTGAGTGAACAGGTGCTGAGTCCAAACTATAGTACTATCGTTGCTAAGGCAGGTAAACAACAATCTATGTGTAAACATAACAAACAAGCATTCATCGAATCACGTATACATGAAGTAGCGGTTAGCGTTATAGTATTGCGTAGTGTGTTTGATGTGATTTAGAATAAGTAACGTATGTAACATCCAAAAGTGCGTAAAGCAAAAAAGGGTTCGAGTATACTCACAGTGGTTGAGTTTGTGGATTGAAGGGAGCGCTAGAGCGGAGTTAGCCTGAACAGTTAACGATAGCGTAAATGATAAGCGGCGCGTAAAACGATACTAGTGTACCAAGGATCAGACGATAATCCGATCGGATGGCAATCCGATCGGATGGCCAGTCGATCGGGTGACAATCCGTTCGGATGGTCGTCCGATCGGATGGCCATTCGATTGGATCGACACCTCGCTTGGTGAGGATGTGTTTGTGTATGATGGTTTGACTTTTGAAGTTTTCGTTGTAGCATTTTGAAAATAGAGAAGTATCTCTACCCTTCAGGTCGGTCAATCGATCGGTCGTTCGATCGGGCAGCGATCCAATTGGCGAGGCTTCTCAGTGTGAGAACAAGTTCACAGCAGAACGGTCACTCAATCGGATAACAATCCGATCGGGTGGCAACCCATGTGTATTGAACATGTTGAAAATTGTTTAAGTACCAAAGTCCTAGACGTCACACGATCGGACGGTCGCTCGATCGGATGGCAATCCGATCGGACGGTAATCCGTTCAACGTCCACGTCCTTGAATAATTTGAATAAAAGTTTAAGCGTGGAACCAATGTGGAACCTGATCGGATGGCCGGTCGATCGGATGGCAATCCGATCGGATAGAAATCCGATCGGACGGCAATCCGTCCTAACGGTCAGATCGTCTTGTCACTTGATTCTGTTTGAAGTTTTGTAGTCTTTGAACGAGACATTTTGATACCTTGCTTGAACAACAAAACCCTTATCTCGGCCCAAGTGACCCGACCAAACAGGAATCACCCAAGTCCGACCGGTTCACGGTTCAAGTCGATAGTTCATGTTCAAACCCGAAATCAATATCTCTCGGATAGAATTCAGATCTGGAACTAATACATCACTAAGAATGAGTAGAAGATTAGAACAAGCTCCGATTCTATCGGTTTTGAGTGCATTGAGTGTAAAAGAGTTGAAAGAAAGTTGGAAAACCATCTTTCAATCCTTTTCACCATGAATATGTTCAGATCTATGCAAGATCTTGGTTTATTTATGTGGAAATTGTCCAGATCTAAGTTGTTCTTGGTGGATTGAAGCCGAAACATGAAGTTCATAAGAACACCATGATGACATCATCCTAGAACACCTCAAATCCACTGATTTCACGGTTAAAAGTTGAGATTTGAAAGATAGAAAGGTGTAGGAGTGCGTGTAGATCAAGAAAGTACAAGATTTAGGTTGAAAACTTGCAAGAATTGAGAGAAATCGGGAGAAATGAGCTTGAGTGCGGCTGAGTCGAGCAAGGGAGTTGTCACCATCAAAGAGTTGACAAATGGGGGGTATTTATAGGGTTTCCCAAAATGGAAAGTGGGGAAAAAGGCTGGTCGATCGGGTGGCAGCCCGATCGGGTGGCAGCCCGATCGGGTGGCAGCCCGATCGGGTGGCAGCCCGATCGGGTGGCAGCCCGATCGGGTGGCAGCCCGATCGGGTGGCAACCCGATCGGATGGCAATCCGATCGGTTGGCCACTCGATCGGTTGGCCACTCGACCATGAGTTCGGCGCGATGAGTTTTGTCATTTCGATTCGATTCGAGTGTTGAGCTTTGCGATGCGATTTGAGTGAGCGAGGCGATGGAATTGCTTATTAAATTGCTTTTAATCCCAACTACTATATCTAACATACAATCACTATAATCACTGCGTTTGGCGTTTTGATTCGATTGCGATGCGATAGATTGCGATTTCGATTGCGATTATCACCTCAACATAAACATAACATGCACAAGTAACACATAAATGGCACACACACGTAAAACAATATCCAGAACACATAATTCGAGTTGCGATTAAGTCGATTAGCGATAAGTTGATTAAACATGCGATTAATATGCGATTAAACCTCGATTATTAACAAGTACTCCACATAATACAACTAATGCGATAACATAAATGGATTATCAACAAGTCAAGGTAGTCAAAACAGTAGTTAAGCAAGGAGTGGCAGATCGCAAATAACAATCTTTTCTTCCTTTGACTTTGACTTTGACTTGTGAAACACGGGGTGTAACACCTTATTAACTAATTAGGTTTCCTCTTGGGTGTATATATAAGGAGTTTATTAGAGAGTTTAAGGGTTACACAAGTTAGACAATTACACAACCCTCATAACATCAATTTCGGTTTCATCACCATCATAATCTTACATCCTAAGGAGGAACCAGATCATCCTGACAAGTCTGTCAAACTCAATGGATGCATCTCTGACTGGATTCTCTGCTGGCCTGTCTGCTGTAACAAGTATGTTATTCATGTTTTCCATTATGTTTAAACAGAACTGATCAACATGCCAACGACCACCGAAACGTAAAGCATAGAATAAAATAACTAAGTTGATCTAGGACTCGCGCGTTACGATGAACCCACGTCTATTTTTTTCCGTTTGATAGGTTCATCGTAATCTATATATAATATATATCATTACCACTATACAAACCAGAATGCATACATTACAACAACCATTGCATCAATATGTTGCAAAGTATATTTATACAAGATTTTAGCTAAATTAATTAGATTATTATAAATAATAACAATTTACAAATAAAACAACACAACTTTGAATGGATCACACTTACAACCACTATTATTTGATTAAGGTACAACCACTTAAGCACAATTTACAACCAAACATGCATACAAATGTTCCAAATTAATTGTATATAAATTTATAAATAATGTATAAATAATCAAAGAAAGGGTATAACTAAAAATAGCATAAACCACAACTAAAGCCACACTTACAACACCATGTTGTACTAACATGTTACAAATAATAGTATATAAATTAGTTTTAGAAAATACCATACTTCTGAAAATTTTCAGGTTATAAGATAAAACTAGCATTTAGACCCGCGCGCGTTGCTGCGCGGGTATATTGCAAACATCGAACAAATTAGTCCAAACGTTAATGGATGTGTTAGCCATATGAAAACATGCATTTTCATATATTCGATTCAACTGAATAGCATAACATATTTATATGTCATCAAGAATTAAAATTTTACCCCTCTATGGCGGACTGGCGGAGTCCCACTAATTTTAAATCAAATTCGGTTTATTCCGATTTGGCAAAATTGGTAAACTATTGTTATTATTTTTAATTATTATTAAGTTTATATGGTATATGTTTCACTAAAAAGTCAACCTAATTGTGTATGCTCTTCTATTGGTAAAAAAAAAAATTAAAGCCCATATCGATCTGCTTCAACAAAGTCCAGAAGTTGATCATCACAGATGCTTCATAGCCCAAATGTTGCAAAACCCAACGTCCAAGGTAAACACTTAAATTAAACCTACCCCCAAATCACATCTTCAACCAACTACTCCACCACTTATACACACCAAATAAACGCATAGACCCTTTGGGTTTCCCTCATTAAAATGGAGCTCCGAGACAACGTTTCTCCCATCGTTGAGGTCGCTTGCGGGTGTATCAGCCACCGCTAAGACGAGGCCACACAACCACCGCCTCCACGCGCCGTCAACACTGCCACGATCATCAGGTGCCGGCTGATCAGGCTACTCTCACTTCCCCATTCCAACCTCATTCGTCTGAGTTTTGCCGGAGCCGGCCATAGTGCCACCGCGTAATATCTAGGTGTCTGTTCCTCCACATCACAACCACCTTCGTGATTACCACAACAACACCACCTAGATGCGCCGTAAAATACCACTGTCGTCGTTATCGCTGTTAGGAGATGAACACCGGAAAACTGGTTCCTCTAGGTGCGTGATGTTTTGTACGTGGTTTCCATCGGCAGTTTGTAGGTATCGCTTGTGTAAAAGGCTGAAAAAGGAAAACCACCGACATATGTAGACAAAAAGGGAGAG
The DNA here is from genome assembly GCA_030545235.1 of Helianthus tuberosus. Classification (NCBI taxonomy): domain Eukaryota; kingdom Viridiplantae; phylum Streptophyta; class Magnoliopsida; order Asterales; family Asteraceae; genus Helianthus; species Helianthus tuberosus. The sequence continues at coordinate 165,373,256 of CM060433.1, forward strand.
GTTGGTCGGTGGCCGAAACCACTGACTTTGTATTTTAAGATGTAGTATAATATAATAAAAGGGTGGCTCCAAATGGGCTCCTTATCCTCTTTCCCTACCCAACAAAACAATACAAAAAATGAGAAATAAAAATTTAGCAGGAGTCAGAAGCTCAATCTTTATCTTCTCGGCTTCAACACATAACACTTGGCCCACTAAAATGTGTAGCCAATTTAGTTAGTTCAACCAAAGGTGATGTAAGTCAGCCCACAACCCACAACCCACTAATCTTCAAAACTTCTTACCATTCTTCATCTCAATTAAACCCGGGTTAACTTGATTGAGATTTAACCCAGATTAAATATTTTTTTATATGCTTTAACACCCCATTGCTATAAACAATATCATTTAAGCTCATCTCATCTTAAAACCTGCATAATAATAGAGATAAGGTTTAAATACATAGTCTCCTTATTAGTGCATTTTGAGATGTCCGTCGTTGTTCAAATAGGCTAGTTTTTATGAAAAAGAAAACTACTGAAACATATTAGAACACAAAAGGAAGTTATAAATATGAATAGATAATGCTAACCTCCCATTAAAACCAGTATCAAAGACGAAGGAAATCAGACCGGTGCAACATTAGGCTTTTTAGGGCTAAGGGGTAGGATGGCAATATATCGGGTTCATGCTAGGTATTGGTAATCCGATACTCACATCCAGTTATAACCATGTCCCATACCCCTTTTTCCAACCCGTCAGGTAATTACCCATCGGATATCGGATATACACGTTAATTTAAAAAAAAAAACACTTGTTGGGATTTCGAAAAACATTTTTTTTTCCTAGCATTCTAATTTTTATATAATTTTATTTTCTTAATAACTAAATTCAGTTAAAAATGATTAATTCATACATATTATATAGCATCACTATAAAAGTTTAAAGTATTTATAAGATGTAGATATCGACCACGATGATAAAAATACAAAAGAAAATTTCGATTTCGTAACCATATAAATATAAAAAATATCACTTAGATACATATTTCAAAAGAGAGTTAATTTTTCCAGTAATGAAGCTATTTGAATTAAGGCTTACTAAACAGGGGTTAGGGAAAAAAAACAAATAAATATGAGAAGTTTTTGGGGTATGTTTTGGGTATATACTTTGGGAAAACGAGTATATAGTTTCGGGTAACCAGGTCCGGTATCACCTAATCTCACACCTGTTCACTTGCAAAATGTATATTTTTTCCAATCCAATACCGGTCCCATACCCATGGGGTTTCGGGTATACCGTGGCCTGAGTGTTTTGGATTTCGGATATACCCATCGGGCTCGAGTCCTTTTGCCATCTCTAGCAAGTGTGGCTGTCCAATTTAGAAAAAAAAATGAAAATATTAAAATAGATATCTGCCTAGATTCGAACTAGAATGTCTCATGAAACTGGGATACATTTCTTACGGGTAAACTACAACAATGCTATTTGACAGTCATAATAAAACTACACATGAATATATTAACTAAATTTATATGTATTGAAAAACAGGGGCTTTGGGGGCCCAAATTCCTTGTTTCACTTAAACAAGTTGCAGATAGATTTAATTTTCGTATAAAAGAACATGATCTCTTTATTCAGAAGTCTCTTCTTCTCGTTGCAGATAGATTTAATTTCCCTCTAGCGATCGGTGGCAGATAGATTTAATTTCCCTCTAGCGATCGGTGGCAGCCCCTCTCCCCTCTCTCGAAGTCTCTTCTTCTTGTTGCAGCGATCCAGCCATCATCTTATGTCACACCCCAACCGATGGCGGAATCATCGGGGCATGGCACTGAGCGAATCAGATTGTCCAGAAGTTTCCATAACAATTATCAATACCATTCAATTTAAATAATACGTCCCATACCGTATCTCCAACAGTAAAACAATTATTACAGACAAAATCCAGGCAAATATTATGTTCCGACAACTCAGATTTAAAATAGAGCAAATGTTTATCTGCTTCTAGAGACCCTTGATCCATTTACTACAGACAACTATTTGTTGGGCTCTAAAGCTTTATTCTAGCCTCAACATCCTAACATGTGTGCATCCTAAGCACCTGTCACATACGTTAAAATAAAAGTCAATACATATAATGTAAAGGTGAGCATGCAAGTTTGATAATAGCATATAGAGTTCGAATTCGTTTACGCATAACCAGCACGTACACATAGTGAAATGAAGCACGTTAGTTATCGACATAGATCCATCAATACCAATGACTGCGGGTTGACTGCCCGAGGCAGTTCGCAATACATGATTACCACCGTAATCCATGCAAGTAATTGTCCTTAACAACCCCCGTGTGAACGGGTGCTGAGTCCAAACTATAGTACTATCGTTGCTAAGGCAGGTAGACAGCATTCCATGTGTAAACATAACAAACAAGCATTCATAAGCCACGTATAACATGCATTAACGGTTAGCGTTCAAATAGTATTGAGTGGTGTGATTGATGTGATTTGAATAGTCCTAACGTATGTAACACCCAAAAGTGCTTAAAGCAAAAGGGGATCGAGTATACTCACAGCGGTTGATGGATTGAAGGGAGCGCTTAGCGAGTAAGATTAGCCTGAGTAGATTAGATTGTATAACGATAAGTGACGTTTTACGCGTCAAATGGTGCAAAGTGTAATTGGGTCGGATAGTGGTTCGATCGGATGGTAATCCGATCGGACAGCATTCCGTGCGGATAACAATCTGTTCGGATGGTCATCCGATCGGACAGCTTGTCCGGTCGGATGACGATTCGAGTGGATTGTTTCTTCCTATAAGAAGGATGTGTTTGTGTACGATGGTTTGACTTTTGAAGTTTTCGTTGTAGTATTTTGAAAACACGGAAGTATCTCTATCCATCAAGTCGGTTGATCGGATGACTAGTCGTGCGGATGGCAATCCGTTCGGATGATCATCCGGTCGGACAGTGGTCCGGTCGGACGGCGACTTAGTGATGAGGTTACTTACTGAAGGCAAGTTCACAACAGAAGCGTCATTCGATCGGATGGCAATCCGATCGGAAGGCAACCTTGTTATTGAACATGTTGAAAATTGTTTAAGTCTTTAAAGTCTTAGTATCTCATGATCCGAAGAGTAATCCAGTCAGATGGTCGTCCGATCGGATTGCAATTCGTTCGATACTCAAACTTCAGATAATGTTGTTCAAGTGTGGGTCCCAAGTGTGATCCGTTTGGATGACAATCCGTTCAGATAACCTATCCGTTCGGACAGCAGTCCGATCGGACAGCATTCCGTTCCGATTGTTCCGTTTGTCTTACACTTGGTGGTTTTTGGTCGTTTGTCGTTTTATTGAGACGTTGTGACAACGTGTTAACCAATAGAACTCCGTTTCGACCCAAGTGACCATACCGACCAGGAATCACCCTAGTTCGGCCGGTTATCGGCTCAGGACGGTTGTTCTTGTTTAATCCAAAATCGGTGGTCTCATGAGTAGAATCCAGACCTTGGACTAGTACAACACTATGGGTGAGCAGGAGACTAGAACCGGGTCCGATTCTATCGGTTTTGAGTGTAATGAGTGTAAAAGAGTTGAAAGAAAGTTAGAAACCATCTTTCAATCCTTTTTCACCATTCTTGCGTCGAGATCTTCACAAGATCTTTGTATGTTTGCGTGGAAATCGGTTAGATCTCGGTTGTTCTTGGTGGATTGAAGTCAAAACATGAAGTTCTTGAAGAACACATGATGACGTCACCCTAGAACACCCGAAATCTAGTGATTTCACGGTTAAAAGTTAAGATTTAAAAGATAGAAAGGTGTAGGAGTGCGTGTAGATCAAGAACGTACAAGATTTAGGGCGAGATCTTACCTGGATTGAGAGAAATCGAAGAAAAGGTGGGGAGCACAAACAGTTCGGACAAGGACTTCCAAAAGTGGAAAGAATGACAATGACAAGGGTATTTATAGGATTCCAAAAGAGGAAAGGTGTCACACCCCGATTTCCACGTGTCACCGGTGGGCCCGGTGGGGGTATATCGTGACGTCATGGTTGGTAACGTAATAGTCAAACAACACAATATAAAAATATGCACAACGGAAGCAAATGACAAGATATAATTCAACCGAATTTAATATTGTAATATCAAATGTCACAATATTCGGAAGTTTATCCACAGACGGATCGGAAACAAAATGGAAACAATAGTTCAACAGACTTTAGGCATCTTAAGCTTGCGAGACTTCTAGTGATGCTAAGGAGCAATCCCAGCCAATTACGCTTAGTACCTGCATTTAATCTTTTTGGGAAAATACGTCAGTTTACACTGGTAAATACTATCAACTGACTCATTTTAGAAAATGATTGAAAATTGATTTGGATGCACGTGGCATAAACATTTTATTTAACTTGGGAGAATTATTTAAATATATAATCTTGTGAACGAATTACATGTTCCTTGTGCGTTCAGTAGCCCGGATCAAGTCTGGGTTAAAGATCAATAGACACACCACATTATTCCTTTTGTGCACTGACGGGTGTACGCCTACACCCCGCGCTTAAGTCGTGGCCATTTCGTAAAATGATGCCAAGGATATCCGGGACATGGTCATTAACCCCCCAAAGGCTTTAAGTAACAAGACTGTTTAAACGAGCCGATCAAATTATTCAATTAACCACCCAAAGATGGAAGATTTGATGCCCGATCAAGCGGTATTCTATATACCGTAACACAAGCCCGTATAGGGAAAATAAGTTAAAAGTATTTACCTGAGCAAAGTATAAATCACAACAAGCAAACGCAAGTAGCTTTTACTGGTACTCCTAATCTGGAACGAAGGTTTATAATAACCTATTAGAATTCTAACGGGTCTTTGGTTAAGCTTAAGCTTAGACCGGTAAGTTTCAAAGACACGGTTCGTACGCACGATTAAGCGAAGACTGGATAGAATGTGATTTAGACCCGACAAGTTCAGAGACTTGTTTAATATGGGTATTTCATACACATTCTGGATTTTGAGATAAAACCGTCAAGGTTTGACCCGTTTAGGCTAGTTTATGTAAACTAGTACATAAACCGAACCGAACGCGTAATAAGCGTAACGGGTATTCATATGAGCCATTTACAGGTTTCCTAAGTTAATATGCTTCATATATGTTGTGACATCAGTAAGATGTCTTTTATTATGCCCGAAACGAATTTAAACACAAACTATGCCCCGTAGGGGTAGTTTGGTCATTTAAAAGGTTATAAAAGAGTTTAAGTATTTACCTGAGTTACAGGTCTGATGTAATCAGCAAAAATACTTATTTTACCATGTTATAATAGTAGGGTAAAGTATATATGTGAATTTATCAATTATAACCAAACTATGCCCTGTAGGGGTATTTTGGTAATTTCACATAAGCCGAAAAGCTCAAAACTGAAGTCTGAGTTTAACAACCTTTGCTTACTGTTAAAATATTATAATTTGCCTCAAATATCAGTAGGTATCAACCCTTGTATGTTTAATATAGTTATAGCACATACTATGCGTTAAAAACGCTTAAAAATGCGATTAGAAGCCATTTCCGGGTTCGATACATAAAGCTGATACTTTTATTATTCCTGAAGGCTTAAAATAATTTATTTATCATATGTGATCAGTAGCAAAAGGTTTGGAGTCATTTAGTTATGTAAAACTCATTTTATGGCCCGTAAGGGCAAAACCGACAATTACTGGATTAAGCCTACGACTATTAGTTATGCTCAGCCTAAAATTAATTAAAAATCTTCAAAAATCCCAAAATAATATATTACATCAGTGGGTAATAAGTTTGGTATCAAAAAGTAGGCTTAACTAGGCTATACGCTAATTACGCCGTTTAATTAACATAAGGCTTTCATTTTGCGCTAATGAGCATAACTCTTAATCTACACCTCAAACCGATGTCCAACTTTGCAAACAAGTTTATATATCAGTAATTAAAGTTTCTACTCTTTTACATTTCCAAAAATCACGTTTTAAGGTAATAAGGGCATAATGGTCAACATATGAGCAATTAACGGAATCATGCGTATTAATCGGTTAACTAATGAACCATGGTGTATAATCACAGAGGGTTATACTAGCATGTAACCTGGTCCAAATGAAGCTCTTAGGTATTTCTAAATCATACCATAACGGGTCAGAACTGAAAGTCAAAGTATAAGTCAAACTATGCGACTTTCGGTTCCGAACCGGGTCTAAACAGGAAATTGTCGGGTTGAACATGTTTAGACATGTTCTTACACTAATTACCAAGTTATATTAATGATCAAACAGGTTGTATGTGTTCTACATTGCTAATCATGCATAAATTAGAAACTAAGTATCCTGTTGACTTTTTATTAGTAAGTTTGACCCGACATTTGACCTAGTTAGAGTGGGAATCAGGGGGAACCCTTTTAAGGGTTTATTACCCACATAATTACCTACTTAGAGGTACTTTTAATTCAAGATTTGACTGAGCCATTATTAATTAATCTCGAAGTCAAACCGTAATTACGACGGTTTGACTTTTAGCTATATAACTAAGCTAAACTCAATTAAAGAAAGTTAAGCAAACTTACAAGGGTCTAATGGTTGATTAGGAAGGCCTGGAAGGTGCTCTTGTGCTCCACAATTGATCAGAAGTTGCTTGAGGAATGAATGATCAAAGTGGTTGCACATTGGAGCTTTATATAGTGATCAAGTCTCCACAAAGTGTTGACAAATAAGTCTACTACTGACCACAAGTTATTTACAAGTGTCCCTAGATGTTTAGGGATTGTTTAGGGGCCAAGGGAGATGAGGAAAATCGTTCAAAGGTCGAAAAATGCGATTAAACAAGCAACAGCCGGTTTTCTGTCGCTGGGCACATGCTTGCGCACCGTAAGGATGTATGCTTGCGGTGCGCAAGCCTCGGGCAGAAACCAAAAAGTTGTTGTTCTTTGGTGTTTTGGAAGGGCAACTCGTGGTTTTCGAATTTGGGACTTGTTTTGTCAGTTTGGGGCCTCTAATATGGGTCTTTAACAGTTACATACCCTACCATTATGTTATGTTTGCTTTGATCCTTTTCAAAAGTGCCGAACAAGAAGGTTTACCGTAGGAATTTCCATAGGAACCTATCATGCACTTCGAATTCAAATTTTTTTTTCAACAAATTCCTGGATTTAAGATATGTTAGATGTGTGATATATATGTACTTGGGTCTTGGGATTTATAAATGAGGTGGTTCAGAGGTAAAAATTAACATGACGCCACTTTTAAATCCTGCCAAAACATCTTTATTAAATCCGGTTTTACAACGCGTTTTGTCTTTCATGACACGTGTCGTTATTTCATTGAACACGAATTTTCGAGGTGTTACATCCTCACCCCCTTAAAATAAATCTCGACCCGAGATTTACTGAAATAAATAAGGATACTTTTCTTTCATCGTGGATTCAACCTCCCACGTATATTCGGGTCCTCTACGGGCATCCCATTTGACCTTTACTATAGGTACATGCTTCCTTCGAAGCTTCTTTACCTGTCGATCTTCAATCGACAAAGGTTTTTCCATAAATTTTAAGCTCTCATCTATATGCACATCTGTATGCGGTATTACCAGTGATTCATCAGCGAAGCACTTCTTCATATTGCAGATGTGGAACACATTGTGAATTCCACTGAGCTCTTCCGGTAAGTTTAACTTATAGGCAACTGACCCGACACGTTCGATAACCTCGAAAGGTCCTATGTATCTCGGGCTTAGCTTGCCTTTCTTACCAAATCGCATCACTCCCTTCCAGGGTGATACTTTTAGTAATACTTTGTCACCAACTTCGAAGTGAAAAGCTTTACGCTTTGGATCTGCGTAACTCTTCTGCCTATCACGGGAAGCTTTGAGACGGTCACGAATCTGGACAATCTTGTCCGTCGTTTCAAAGACTATCTCTGGTCCTGATAATTGGACATCTCCAACTTCCGCCCAACAAACGGGCGTTCTACACTTTCTACCATATAAGGCCTCAAAAGGCGTAGCCTTTATGCTGGTGTGGTAGCTATTATTGTAAGAGAACTCAATTAAGGGTAGGTGGTTATCCCAACTACCACCTAAATCAATTACACATGCACGTAGCATATCTTCCAATGTTTGAATAGTACGCTCACTCTGACCGTCTGTCTGAGGATGATAAGCCGTACTAAAATTTAAACGTGTGCCCAAAGATTGTTGGAAACTCTTCCAAAAATCTGACGTGTATCTAGTATCTCTGTCAGAGACAATAGACACAGGTATGCCATGTAAGGCTACAATCTTACCCACGTATAACTGGGCTAACATGTCGGAGCTATAAGTCTCCTTGATGGGTAAGAAATGTGCTGACTTAGTCAGTCTATCAACTATAACCCATATTGTATCATTTCCTTTCCTTGTCTTTGGTAACTTGGTGATAAAATCCATGGTTACCATTTCCCACTTCCACGTAGGAAGTTCAAGCTGTTGTAGCAAACCTGACGGTTTCTGATGCTCGGCTTTGACTTGCGCACAAGTCAAGCATTTAGCTACATAGGTGGCTACAGACTTCTTCAAGCCTATCCACCAATAATTTTCCCTTAGATCCTGGTAATTGAACTTACCAATCTATTGCCCCTACAATAGATGTTTATCATTCTATCTTTACAAGGTCTCCAAGGGAGCAGCCTTGATGCTTACATATCAACTATCATAGAAAAGCTTATCTTAAGGTGAGATGGTTATTCCAACCACTACTTAACAAATTTTAAGGATTAGCTGATCCTTGTAGTTAGTCGAACAAATCGACGATTCAGAGCAGCTGATGGCAATTCTTAATCGTTGCCTAATTAGGGTTGCGGCAAATAATGCATAAGCAAAATGAACCGTCTTTCTTATTTAACAATATCAAACTTTCGGAATATCGAGTTAGGCTATATGAACCCTCTATTTTAAAACTAGTTAATCAGGGTTTCGATTATTCCAATGATGGTACTAGCCGTCTTGGAGATAATAATACAGCCTTAAATGGGATATAAATTTTAATTCTACCTGCCTCTTAGGGGTAAACAGGGTAATCTTAGGAGAAGATAGTCAAGATACGAGGAGGTTACAGAGATTTCCATATTTCAGACTCCAGTTCACCTATCATTGCTTGTGTCAAATAAGTGACACCTTTATGTTACTAGTCCACGAATTCCTTAATCGGAAACATTTACTGGGACAATTCCATTCTGGATATCTCCTTTGAATACCATTAGTTGACTTTAGTACCATATGACCTCTCGGAATATCTTTGTGGTCCCATGCATTAAACCCCCATACTGATCAGGCATGGAAGCAATCTATGGAACTTAGTAAGATACACCAATCCTCATATAGCGCTTTTATCATACCATCCGGGATTCGGAATCGATAGAGATTAAAGAGATATCAACTATATATGCTGATGCACCTCTTCTTAAAGAGAGGACATTTCGAGAACTTTACGACTGAAGGTTTCTGATAGGAACAAAAGAAATGATTCTTCCGATTTCGTCTGTAACTTTTTCCTTACACTTAATATCTGGGGTTTTTATGGGAAAATTTCTAAAAGTTTGCTAAGCTTAAGATCTTATGAGAGACTTAGCAGCATCTTAACCCAACGTATCTCCTTGAGTGGTCAAAGGCTCACCATAAGGAGTTTTGATAACTACTTGCTTCTTATCATCCGCAATATGGGCTTGGCTACCAGACGACCAACCCATTCTTATCACTATATCGAGCCCTTTATTATATAAATGAAAACGAGGACAGCAGAAAAGAATGATTCCTAATGGATATAAAACATCCATATAATATTGCTGAAGCAGTCTCTGAGGTACCATCGGTAAATTTTACTTTACATTTAGCGTTTAGAGTTTTAGCAGGCAGATTTAGTGACTTACAAAATCTATTGTCTACGGAAGACTTATCTGAACCTGAATCAATTAATACTCTAGTATGAGCGTTATTGATAAAGAAATTACCTGTTGTGACATTGTCATCCTGAATAGCCTCTTGAGCATTCATCTTAGAGCTTCCAGCTTTGGTCTTCTTAACTTCCTCAAGTTTTTTTTTTTAGCGTATTTAGGGCAGTTGGTCTTAATGTGCCCTTTTCCATTGCAACCATAGCAGGTTGCGTCTCCCAATCTCTTGCAATCCAAGGTCTTATGCTCCTTGGACTTGCAGATTCCATAGTATAGAGGCTGAGATTCATACCTGCAATTCCCGAGGTGGTATTTCCTACAGGTTTTGCATCTGGTCTTTTCACTGGTCAGCTGTTTGTCCTTCAAATCCTTCCCAGACTTAGTTGCTCCTTCCTTGGCAGCATTAGGGCAATTAGTACTGATGTGGCCCTTTTCGCCGCAGCTGAAACAGTTTGCATTCTTTATGTCCCTACATTCGTGGGACTGGTGACCAGCTCTTTTACAGATGCCACATTGCTTTATCTTTTGATTTGATCGACACTGTCCCCAGTGTCTTCTTTTGCAGGTTTTACATTCGGGTTTCGCCTCCTTTGGTTTGGACTGGTTATAGCTTGAACCGGCCTTACCCTTTTTGTAACTCCTATTTGGGGTTTTATTGCACTTTCGCTTATGAGCCTTCAACACACGGTCCATAGTGTTACTTACGGCTGTATTTATCATAGCCTGAAACTCGGTGCTTGTTAAGTTCAGTCTTGTATCATCATTCTGATCAACTGGATGATGGTGAGCTTCATAGGAGTCAGCCATGGTGAAGCTTTGAAGGCTACTATCCAAGTAGAAACAATTTGTTTAATCATATAGTGAATTGTCGAATTTGATGAATAATTAGCCATGGCGCAATTAAACCATATAGGCCAATTCAAAGTATCTAATTTATTTGATTACGTTTTGCCTAAGTTTTTAAATAAACCATCTTTGGCGTTTAAGCGGAATATAATCCTTCATATTTATTAGACAGGGGACATAAGTCACGACTGCCAATGTCATACTGACATCTTTTATATATAGCATCAGGGCTTGTTCCAAAGGACTTATGATGGCTCAGAGGCCTTGTCACTAGGGAAATTTTAAAACATAATCGATGATTCCTTTGGATCGGAAAATTTCATAGTTCATTGTCTTGACAAGAAGTTATGAAATAAAACTATCTTTTTCATGTATTCATCTTTTACCCGTAGGTATACATCCCTTGGATGTTTTGATGTATTCATCAAGTTCAACGTTTATTAGTCATGATTCCTTTTGATCATTTATGCTAAAATAAGGGGTTTGGAAAAATTTCCTAATATAAAGGTGACAAGTGCGATTCTATCGCATCTCTGTTGCCAGGAGTGTCATCATATTTATAATGTTACAAGGATTTGAATCCTTTGAATAGGTTCTACCATCTTGGCCTCGTCTGGGATGACATATAGGCTAGGTCGTACCTTTAAGATTCTTTTTAATATTTATACTGGCAGGAAAGGAATGGTATTTATTTTATTCAGGATTTTTATCATAATCCTAATTTATAAGTTAATAATAGCACAAATGGCCTAGTCGCGTAGACAAGTTTAATTTATAAGCCATGATTTCAGATAATCGAGGCATTAATGTTTTAATAATAGCACAAATGGCCTAGTCACGTAGACAAGTTTAATTTATAAGCAATGATTTCAGAGAATCGAGGCAATTTAGTAATGGCACAAAAGGCCTAGTCACAAGGACGTTTATAAATTATAAGCTATGATTTCAGAGAATCAAAGCATGAAGGTATATTGGCACAATAGGTCTAGTCACAAGGACGTTTATAAATTATAAGCTATGATTTCAGAGAATCAAAGCATGAAGGTTTGAACCTAGTTCATTACCTTTATCTGACAGGGAGTCATAGCTACAGCTGTCTTTTGGCTCATGTAGAAATGAGCAAGGCCCGTAGGCAACATATTACCAACGTATGGTCAAAATATGATCATCTTAATTGATGACCTAAACCCATGATTCAGAGATCATAAAATTGGGTTAGGAATCTTTTGAAGGATCCAATAATAAGAATGACGTGTGTGATTTTAATGAATTACGTCTGTCAGGAGCGTTAACATGTTTACAGATGTTAACGGGGATTTGAATCTTTTGAACAGGTCTTACCATCTTGGCCCGGTCTTATAGTGACCCGAAGGCTAGGTTTCACTCTAAGATTCCTTTTTAATAATAAACGCAGAACAATCCTAACTCAGGATGTTAATAAGGATCTGAACCTAAATTGAGGAACTGCCATCTTGGCCGCGTCTTAATAATGACACCAGGCTAGGTCTTGTCCCTTTTTAGATTTTGCCATTTTATTATAATGGTAGATCTTATAATATAAGAATGATATTTTAAACATAATCGTTCCTTTAAAATTTAAGCAAGTATATAGTTGCCCTAAATGGGACTTCTAATAAAAATGACTTGCTCATGCAAAGGCTAATCAGAAAAATAATCAAGGAAGTAATTAAAAGACAATGAATCGAATTGGAATTTGTCCTATGTTCTTGTCTAGACTCAAGAATGTGCAACTGTGTAACTGAGATTAAACGCAAAAGGCTAGCGTTTAATTCCCTCAGTGTTGGCTCTGATACCAACCTGTCACACCCCGAATTTCCACGTGTCAACCGGTGGGCCCCGTGTGGGAGTATCGTGACGTAGTTGATATCATCATAGTCAAACTACACAATATTTAAATGCACAGCGGAAGCAAATGATAAATATATTACAATCCGAATATAAAGTAATATCAAAGTATTACAACGGAAAGTAAAGGATCCATAGGCGGATCTTAAAATATAAACATTGTTCAACAGACTTTAGACGCCTAGAACTTGCAAGATTCCTTATTAACGCCCTGAGCTTCCAGCCAATTACGTACAGTACCTGCCACTTAACCTTTTTGGAAAATACGTCAGTTTACACTGGTAAATACAATTTAACTGACTCATTTTGAAAAGAGTTTGAAAATTGATTTGAATGCACGTGGCACAAAATATCTTTTATAATTTGATTAAAATGCACGAGGCAAAATTAATCCTTTATACTTGGGACAATCTTATTAATAAAAATCTTGTATCCGATTTACATGGTTGTCCAACATTTAGGGCCGGTGATTATACAATACAAGCCGGTCAAGATTAATCGACACACCATAAATATAACTCACAAGAAGACATCCTTACGAGTGAGTATATCTTTTACATACGCAACAGGAGGTGTTATGCCTATACCTTGTGCTTAAGTTATGGCCATTCACTTTTTAAATGAGCCAAGGATATCCAGGACACGGTCATTAACCCCTAATGTTATTTGTTATCAATCAATACAGATTAAAACGGGATTATGCAATTTAATCATCTCCGATTAAAAGGTTTCTACACCCGACCAAGCGGTATTTTTATAATACCGTATCCCAAGCCCGTATAAGGGAAAATAAGTTAAAAGTATTTACCTGAGCTAGCTCCTGTCTTAAATAGCAAGAATTATAATAACTCAGCCGTATTCACTTAAGTAAGCGTAGGTACAATTTACCGGAAGGCTCTAGTCTGGAAATGATGGTATAAATAACCAATTAGAATACTAACGGGTCTTTAATTAAGCCTAAACTTAGACCGGTTAGTTTTAAGGAAATATACGGTTCAAACACATGATTAAGCGAAGACCGGAATAGAAGGTGTTTAGATTACCCATATTATACAAGTCTTCAAACTTGTCGGGTCTAAAACATCATTTCCAGACTAGAGCCTTCCGGTAAATTGTACCTACGCTTTACTTAAGTGAAGACGGCTGAGTTATTATAATTCTTGCTATTTAAGACAGGAGCTAGCTCAGGTAAATACTTTTAACTTATTTTCCCTTATACGGGCTTGGGATACGGTATTATAAAAATACCGCTTGGTCGGGTGTAGAAACCTTTTAATCGGAGATGATTAAATTGCATAATCCCGTTTTAATCTGTATTGATTGATAACAAATAACATTAGGGGTTAATGACCGTGTCCTGGATATCCTTGGCTCATTTAAAAAGTGAATGGCCATAACTTAAGCACAAGGTGTAGGCATAACACCTCCTGTTGCGTATGTAAAAGATATACTCACTCGTAAGGATGTCTTCTTGTGAGTTATATTTATGGTGTGTCGATTAATCTTGACCGGCTTGTATTGTATAATCACCGGCCCTAAATGTTGGACAACCATGTAAATCGGATACAATATTTTTATTAATAAGATTGTCCCAAGTATAAAGGATTAATTTTGCCTCGTGCATTTTAATCAAATTATAAAAGATATTTTATGCCACGTGCATTCAAATCAATTTTCAAACTCTTTTCAAAATGAGTCAGTTAAATTGTATTTACCAGTGTAAACTGACGTATTTTCCAAAAAGGTTAAGTGGCAGGTACTGTACGTAATTGGCTGGAAGCTCAGGGCGTTAATAAGGAATCTTGCAAGTTCTAGGCGTCTAAAGTCTGTTGAACAATGTTTATATTTTAAGATCCGCCTGTGGATCCTTTACTTTCCGTTGTAATACTTTGATATTACTTTATATTCGGATTGTAATATATTTATCATTTGCTTCCGCTGTGCATTTAAATATTGTGTTGTTTGACTATGATGATATCAACTACGTCACGATACTCCCACACCGGGCCCACCGGTTGACACGTGGAAATTCGAGGTGTGACAAAAGGGTTGTCCGATCGGATGGCATACCGCCCGGATGACGATCCGGTCGGATGACATCCTGGTCGGATGACACCTGACCTGTGGCGTAGTGGCTATCCGGTCGGATGGCTATCCGGTCGGATGGCACTTGGTTCGATTGTTTGACGCGACGATTTTTGGTGTTTCGATTTCGATTGCGAGCGGCTCGTCACAATAGGGTTTCCTAGTCAAATTACTTTTAGTCCCAACTACTATTTATCATAGTTTGATTTCGATTCGGATTCGGGTTCGATTACGTTTCGAGTTTCGATTGATTTCCACAATATATATATATATATATATATATATATAACACGCACAAGTAACACATAAGGCACACACACACGTATAATAACCAAATTAAGTCGAGTTGCGGTTCGTATCACGATTTGATGTCGAGTAGCATAGCTTGATTATCGATTAGTTAACTTTATCGCATTGTTACTTCCTATAATTCACAGTCGTAAGTCGATTAGATAGCGATTAACACACATCGATTTTAGCAATTAACAACACTTACTCCACATAATGCAATTAAAATAAGGAAATTACTATAAGTCAAATTCGTACAATCGGTCGTTGACTTTGACCTTGACTTTGACTTCCGAAAACACGGGGTGTTACAGCCTCCCCTTGTTTAGGGAATTTCGTCCCGAAATTAAGCTGGAAGCTGTACAACACCGTGAATCACGTTTGAGAACTTTCTGTTCGGACCGGTTTTGACTCTGAAACGATTGCGAACCGAACGTGTGACATGCGGAATCCGTACACGAACGTGGTCGAACACACGAGAATGTAATATAATCGGTGATTCTATTGATTGATACGAAATCGTACAAAGCACCTGAATCACAATGTCACTTTCTCTCTCTAGACTTACTTTTTAAAAAACTGCGGGTACTTCGCCTTCATGTCGCTTTCGAGTTCCCAAGTGAACTCTGCGCCTCGTTTGCCTTCCCATCGGACTTTCACAATAGGAATGCGAGAGCGTCTAAGCTGCTTGGTTTGGCGATCCATGATTTCGACAGGCTTCTCCACGAAGTGTAATGTTTCGTTTACTTGCAGGTCATCGAGAGAGACATCTAAGTCGTGGTCGGCTAGGCACTTTCGGAGGTTTGACACATGGAAAGTCGGGTGGACGTTACTAAGTTCCTCCGGTAGTTCGAGTCTATAGGCGACTTTTCCGATCCTTTCCAGAATCTTAAAAGGTCCAACATATCGAGGCGCTAGTTTCCCTTTCTTGCCGAATCAGACCACACCCTTCCAAGGTGAAAATTTTAGGAGTACGTAGTCGCCAACGTCAAATTCAAGGGGCTTGCGTCGTTTGTTGGCATAACTTTTCTGTCGTTCCCGAGCTTTCACTAGGTTGTCCCGGATTTGGAAAATTTTGTCTGTCGTTTCTTGCAGTAGCTCGGGACCGGTTAGTTGCGAGTGACCGATCTCGTGCCACACAATAGGCGATCGACATCTTCTCCCGTATAAAGCCTCAAATGGTGCCATTTGGATGCTGGAATGATAATTGTTGTTATACGAGAATTCGACTAACGGTAGGTATTTATCCCAATTACCACCGAAGTCTATAACACACGAACGGAGCATGTCTTCAAGAGTACGAATCGTTCTTTCAGTCTGACCGTCGGTTTGAGGGTGGAAAGCGGTACTTAGATTGAGCGTTGTACCAAGAGCTTATTGAAACGTTTCCCACAGTCGCGAGGTAAACCGAGCATCACGATCAGAGATGATGTCACGAGGTGTCCCATGATTACAAATGATCTCGTCGGTGTAGATTCGGGCTAATCGTTCTACCTTGTAGTCTTCTCGTATCGGCAGAAAGTGAGCTGATTTAGTCAAACGGTCAACAACCACCCATATGCTGTCGTGGCCTGATGACGTGTGCGGAAGCTTCGTTATGAAATCCATAGCTATACTTTCCCACTTCCACATAGGAATTGGTGGTTGTTCGAGTAAGCCAGAGGGTCTTTGATGTTCAGCCTTGACTCTTGCACAAGTTAGGCATTTTCCAACGTAGAGGGCAATATCCCTTTTCATGCCGGGCCACGAGTACCTGTAGCGAAGATCCTGGTACATTTTGTCAGCACCGGGGTGAATAGAATAATGGGATTTGTGGGCTTCGTCCATCAGGATCTGTCACAAATTGGTCCGCTTAGGGATCCCGATTCGGTCCAGAAAGTGGAATATCCCATTGGATTTGCTCACAAGCTGGGCTCCATCGTGGTAGATTCATTCCCTCTTCAGCGTGTGTTCCTTAAAACACACATGCTGGGCTTCATGAATAAGGGTTTCGAGGTCGTGTTGGGCTTGAACATTATGAGTGCTAAGCAGATAACTCCGTCTGCTGAGTGCGTCGGCAACAACATTCGCCTTGCCTGGGTGATAACGGATCTCACAGTCGTAATCGTTGAGAAGTTCTACCCATCGGCGTTGACGCATATTAAGTTCCTTCTGATTAAAGATATGTTGTAGGCTCCTATGATCGGTGAAGATCGTACACTTGGTACCATACAGGTAGTGTCGCCAAATCTTTAATGCAAAAACAACCGCGCCTAGCTCGAGATCATGGGTTGTATAGTTCTTCTCGTGGATTTTAAGCTGACGAGACGCGTAAGCTATAACCTTGCTCCGTTGCATGAGGACACAACCGAGACCAAGGTTGGAAGCATCACAGTAGACAATGAAATCGTCGTTTCCGTTGGGCAATGTGAGAACAGGAGCATTGCAAAGCTTAGGCTTGAGGGTTTGAAAGGCAGTCTCTTGTTTGGTTCCCCAGACAAAAGGCTGATCTTTATGCGTGAGAGTGGTAAGCGGCACAACAATCTTCGAGAATCCTTCGATAAATCGTCGGTAATAGCCCGCTAGTCCGAGAAAAGAACGGACTTCATATGGATTCTTTGGTGTAACCCAACTCTTGACGGCTTCAATCTTCGCGTGATCGACATGAATACCTTGACTATTAACGACGTGACCCAGAAACTGAACTTCCTCCAACCAAAATTCGCACTTGGAGAACTTGGCATAGAGTTGATTCCCCTGGAGTAGCTCGAGAACCAAACGTAGATGTTGTGCGTGTTCGGCTTTCGATTGGGAATAGATCAAGACGTCGTCGATGAACACGATGACGAAACGATCGAGATATGGTTTACATACGCGATTCATAAGATCCATGAAGACCGCGGGTGCGTTGGTTAGACCAAAGGGAATAACAACGAATTCGTAGTGACCGTATCGGGTGCGAAACGCGGTTTTGGGTATATCCTCCTCTTGTATGCGTAGTTGATGATAGCCTGATCATAGATCGATCTTCAAGAAACACGTAGCACCTTGTAGCTGATCAAACAAGTCGTCAATACGGGGTAAGGGATAGCGATTCTTGATAGTTAACTTAGTCAATTCCCGATAGTCGATGCACGTCCGGAACGACCCATCCTTCTTTTTGACAAAAAGGACTGGAGCGCCCCATGGAGAGGTGCTCGGGCGAATGAAGCCTTTCTCAAGTAATTCCTGGAGTTGGTTTGAGAGTTCACGCATTTCGGACGACGCGAGTCGATAAGGAGCTTTGGCAACAGGATTAGCTCCAGGAATGAGGTCGATACGAAAGTCGATATCATGGCTTGGTGGCAAACCTGGAAGATCATCAGGAAACACATGAGGAAATTCACGAACCACAGGAACGTCTTTCACTTCCTTCTTCTCTTTCTTTTCCTTCTCCGCTACTACAATGTTTGCCAAGAAAGCTCTGTATTCCTTGCGGAGATACTTGCTAGCTTGGACACATGACATGAGCTTGAGCCCTTTCGAGGCAGTTTCACCGTATACACACAATAAATCACCATTCGCGAGCAAGAATCGAATCATCTTATCGTAACACACAACTTCAGCATGGTTTTCGCGTAGAAAGTCCATGCCTACTATGACGTTGAAACTTCCGAGTTGCATCGGAATGAGGTCGATTGGGAAGATGTGATTGTTGAGCTCAAGAGTACAATCACTGATAACGGAATTGACGGCGACAGTTCTTCCAGTGGCGACTTCTACATCGAACGTCGAAGAGAGTTTGGAGCGTTTATGATTAAGGAGCTTCTCGAATTCGAACGACACAAAGCAATTATCGGCTCCAGTATCAAACAAACATGATGCATAAATACCATTCACAAGGAACGTACCATTAACCACGTTGTTGTCGGCTTGGGCTTGGCGCACGTTGATGTTGAAAGTTCTGGCGCGTGCGACCTGTTGTTGTTGTTGCTGCTGTTGTTGCTGGTGTTGCTGCTGCTGTTGAGGCTGTTGCTGCTGGGGCTCTTGTTTCACAACCCTGTTTGGGCACATGTTGGCGAAATGGTTAGGATCGCCACATGCGAAGCAGGCTCTGGCTTTGATCGCGGGTGCCGGAGGAGCTTGTTGACCCTGTGGGGCGGTGAGTAGAGCTTGATGAGCAGGAGCTTGTCGAATACGGCAGTTGGCAGTAAAATGACCGTACACATTGCAATGAGCACAAAAACGGCAAGCAATGGCAGTCGGGTGATGGTAGGTACAAGTAGGGCAGAGCGGATGTGGCCCAGTGTATGCCCACTTAGCAAGAGGTGCAATGGCCACAGGCGCTGCCACTTGGCGCTGTTGAGCTGGTACGGCTTGAACTGGTGCAACAGTGATCGCACAGTTCTGGGATTGCTGGTTCCAAGTTCATTGGAAGTTGAGTTTCAGCAGGATAAGGGTAAAGATTATTATTGATAGGCCTGACGATATCACAGCTTGCCAATGCACGATCCAATTCTTCCTGAAATGGTAACTCCTCAATTTGTCAAGAGCTTTCCCCAATTTCCATCTTTGTCTGCCTAGAACCTTCTCCAATCTCCATTTCTATCTGCTTAGAACCTTCCCTGACTTCAATCCCCTTTCCTTTATCTAAGTGATTTTCTATTTTGGGAATCTTCCTAGTGGCGGGTTTCCTCCTGCGC
Source organism: Helianthus tuberosus (assembly GCA_030545235.1). NCBI lineage: Eukaryota > Viridiplantae > Streptophyta > Magnoliopsida > Asterales > Asteraceae > Helianthus > Helianthus tuberosus. The sequence goes on from CM060433.1 coordinate 165,392,921, forward strand.
ACACGCCTCCATCCCACAAATCTTCTCCTTTTCTTAGGCTTGGGTTTCTTCGGAGGTGGAGCGTTGAATTCCATAGGTTCTTCTATATCGGGTATATAACCAGTAAAATCTCGGGAAACCTCTATTTTTACCGGATAGAGATTGAGATTTTGAAGGGCTTCAGATAAGTCATTCATGCTGTTTAGCATATATGCAAAATACACAAAATGCTAAGTTAAAATTTTATAACAAAATTTCATAGATAACCTTTAAATATTATTGCATATCGTGTGACTAATTTAATACAAGGACAACTGACAATTAAAACATATTAGGGTTTATTGTAAACTTATTTATTTACTGGGTAAGGTTTCTGGCTTTGCAAGTGATATGGGTGCTAGAACTGAGACAGGGTATTTAAAGATTTGCATTTACTGCTACAGTGGCTAGCATATAGAGATCTGCCCATTTTTCATCTAACTTGTCTTCCCACGATGGGCTACTGCCTAGTTCTTGGGTTTTCTGATTAACTCTCTTTTCTTTTGGTTGGGATTTCTTTATTTTCTCCTGACTTTTCCTAATAATCAAACTTCTTTTATTAGGAGAAAGTGGTTCTTCATATTGTGCCTTTCGAACAAATATTCCTTCTTCAGGAATTGTAGAGTGATTTGAGGATGATGATCCTTTTTCTCTCGGTGTAATATCTAATTTATAATAGATATCCGAAAGTCTTTGCTTACCCATACTGTAAACAAATATTCAAATAATAAAACACATAATCACAAAAATAGCAATAAGAAAAAAATTAAGTATTTTCTAAATACTTAATTGGCTTAAATCAGTGGCTCTGATACCACCTTTTTCTGTCACGGCCCCCGACCCGGTTTGACCCGTTTCAGGAGCCGCCGGACAGAAAATCCCGTGGTATTTATTTAATTAAGTTGACAGCGGAAGACTTTAACAGGATCTTTTTAAAACTGCAATTTCCCGATTATTTCATTTCACAATTCAGGAGAAACCCCGGTATTTTACAATCATATGATTTCACGGAGAAATCTTTATTTTACAAAACATGTTTCTTTATTTTATATTGAGCCACTTCCTTAAGCTTGTAGTGCTTCGCGGCACTTTTCCTGGATCATAACAGATCACCTGAAACATGTTTGAAAAAGGTTTTGTCAGCGGGAAATACTAGTGAATCATTCTTTTTACTAAAATGACGCGTTTGTTATAATTTACTGTATTAAGAGCGATTACAATGTTTCCATATATCAACCAACTACCCACAGTATTTGTCACTCGAACATCCATTGGTAACCTCAGAGTCCAATGGTGTCTGTGACTATGGTCATATCACCCCTTGGCTAACTCGTTGTCCAATGGTGAAGGTTATCAAGTAATGTATACAAAACCCCACATACCGGCTGTAATTTGGTGACTACAAAGACTTAATTCCTGTAATTATAACTTTGAAAATAAACATGCTTTTGAAATTATATTTGATAAAAAGAGAATGACTCACATTGCAGATTTATATGAGCAGAGCTTAGCCTACTGATTTGGCCTTTTAACCTAAATTTAATAATATGCACACGAACTCGGTTAGTAACTAATACAGCATTTACGATAACTCACGAGATTAAAACCTTCACAATGAATGACAAAGTGCGATACTTAAACATTCATCGAATTGACGACGAATGACAAAGCATAAACCCTAATGTGGGCAGCACTAAAACATCCATTGGATAGTTTAATCGATCGGACATTGAATCGTAGCAGCGATCGAGTTAATACCCGGTATCGGAGCAGCGCCTCGCTAATATTGAAAGTAAATTCGACTTCAGAGTGATATGCTTTCGTTTTTGAAAGTTTGTTTCGACACCAGTGGACTGTGCATGCAACAAGCTATTTATAGCTGAAATTGAGGCCTCACGCGGCCCGCGTAAGCCTTCGGCTTACCTTTACGCAGCCCGCGTAGCCGCCTAGTCTATGTTTAGGCTTGATTGGTCACGAATAGGTTCGACAGATGGCTGATACGTGGCTCGGGAATACTTATCCGGTCAAACCCAGGGTTGACGCGGCTCGCGTAAGACATGTCTTATCTTTTACGCGGCCCGCCTGAGACCCGGAATTTTGTTTTTCTTGATTTTTAATATGGTTTAGGGTTTCAGGGGTCCGGGTTGTTACTTACGGGTATTTTTAGGATAATTTTGAGAGTCCTTACAGACAAAGCGAAATGACAATTCAGACAATGGAAGACATGCTTAGAGCTTGTGTAATTGATTTTGGATGTAATTGGGACGATCATTTACCATTGATAGAATTTTCTTATAATAACAGTTATCATACAAGTATCAATGCTGCACCATTCGAAGCGCTTTATAGACGAAAGTGCCGAACGCCAGTCTGTTGGGCAGAAATTGGAGAAAAGCAACTATCTGGACCTGAGATAGTACAAGAAACAACAGACAAAATCATTCAAGTCAAGGAACGACTGAAAGCAGCGCGTGATCGAAAAAAGAGTTATGCTGATAACAGACGAAAACCATTGGAATTTCAAGTAGGAGATAAGGTGTTATTGAAAGTCTCTCCTTGGAAAGGAGTGGTAAGATTCATCAAAAGGGGAAAGCTAAGCCCCAGGTATGTTGGACATTTTGAGATTATTAAAAGAATAGGACCTGTAGCCTATCAGCTACAACTGCCAGAGGAAATGGCCGGAATACATGATGTATTTCATGTATGCAATCTCAAGAAATGCTTAGCTGATGAATCACTTGTAGTACCTCTTAAGGATATAGAGGTAAATGAGCAGTTAAAATTTATAGAGAGGCCTCTACAGATTGAAGACAGGAAAGTCAAGAACCTCAAGCATAAGAGATTAGTTCTGGTCAAAGTGAAGTGGGACTCCAAAAGAGGACCAAAATACACATGGGAGCTTGAATCAGAAATGCAAAGGAAATATCCACACTTGTTCCAGTAGATCTCGAGGACGAGCTCTAAAACAAGGTGGGGAGGATATAACAACCCTCCTAAATTTTTCTGGCACCCTAATATATATTAAAATGTCCCAATATGTCTTAAAATACACCCTGTATGTGAAAACCGAGCCCAAAATACGATATAATATTAAAAATAAAATAAAAAAAAGTTTTATATGTCGCTCGCGGGCCGCGTAAGACCACACCTGGGTCTACGCGGGGCGCGACTGCCCTGCATCGAGGCGCAGCCCTGAGGCGACACGTGTCGGCTCCGTGTCAACCCTAGTTCAGTGAATCAGCAACCTTAGCAGCTACACCCCTACTACGCGGGCCGCGTAAGCCTTAGCTTACTCTTACGCGGACCGCGGGAAACTCGAAATGTGGCCCTATAAATAGAAACCGAAGGCCTTTAGTCCCAACTCGTTCATATTTTATTTTCTCTCTCGATTTCACTATAATAGGCATAATTCTCGGGTATAATACCCCCCTAATTAACGAAGTTCTGCTCCGTTGTAAGTATTATAACCCCGGTTACGTATGAGATACGATGCCCGATTGATCCAGGGTTCCGTAACGGCTGTCGAGGTTCTGCCCGACGTAGTCGTTGGAATGCCGTCTCGGGGAGGGTATTACTAGTGTAAATAATGGGTTATTTTACTAACATATGTGCATTTGTGTAAATTATAGATAATCACCAGGAAACCCTAAAGGATAACCTAAGACAGCAATGTGAGTAATCTCCTTTTTGTAAATCGTTTTTACAAAACCTTAAATGTTTTACAATGTGATTAAGCAGTGATTGAGTCTTTGTAGTTCTTCAATTACTGCCGGTATGTTGGGGTTTTGTATACAAAATGTGGAACACGTTACCATTGGACAACGAATTAGCCAATGTGTAATATGACCCACCAGTCAGGATTGACAGTACTGAATGAGTAATTGTGTAGAAATAAACAATGTGATAGCTCTCAATACTGTTAAAGGACAAAACTCTTCTTGATTAAACTGGGATTCACTCACCAGTATTTCCCACTGACAAAATGTTTTTAAACGCGTTTCAGGTAACAAAATGTAAAAGCCAATTAGAAGAAAGCCAGCTGGAGAACACTGACGGCTTGGAAAAATGTGGCTATAAAAGTTACCTAAAAGACGATGTTTTAAATTCAATAAAATAGGGTTTATCCCTATAAACATGTTGTAATAAGAAACTTGGGTTTTACCCATGCGGTTATTAATATAAAATATGGTGGTTTTACTCTGATAAAACATTTCCTAACTACGGTCCTGATGAAATTTCCGCTGCCAAATTGATAAACAAATGATACCACCAAGACTGGTCTTGCGGCCGCCCGTTCCCGGGACAGATAGGGGCGGGGGTTGCGACAGTGTAACCCTTAAACTCTCTAATAATCTCCTTATATATACACCCAAGAGGAAACCTAATTAGTTAATAAGGGTAATATGGTCCATCAACAATTACCAACTAATTAATAATAGGTTATTAATATATTTTGATCTATATAATATAAATGATTATAATGGCTACAAGATTAAATATTATAATATTAATATATTTAATCTCACATGGCAGTAGTGTGACATTAGTGTTCGCCCCAAACGTAACACAAGGCTACTTAATACTAGTTACAATTAAAAATAACAAGTTGATATTCAGAGACTTAAATCTTGACCAACTACCATGAAAGTTCAAGTGAAGAAATAAAAAAGTCAATTCTCAAAACTCATTCAAGCAAAACATCAAACATTTTCTAAGCAAAATCAAAACAGTCCTAATAAAAAACAACCCATCAAAGTAACCTATACCCACATCAGAAAATAACCCTCATTCCACCAAAAAAAAAAAAAAAAAAATCAACAAAGTCCCCACAAATGAGAAAAAGATGACACCTTTATCCTAACGAGAGGGACCGAGAACGTAAACTGTGATTCATCAAGAACCCCTCGTCTTCAATCACCCACCTCCTCCTCACTCGCGGGAGCACACAGATGGAAACTTCCAACATAACGATGATGCTCACCTTTCAAAATTACAATATTGTCCTCCTCAAACAACCTGCGGGATAAAGATTCCGGCTCCGGTTATCTTGTTAAGGTTCGTTGAACCGTTCTTAATTTTGTTCTATATGGTTTTAAAATTAGGTCTTGTGACTAAAAGCTATAAGCATATGAATTGGTTGCTCATTAGTTCGTTTTTGATTTGGTATTTGTCAGTGTTAGTTAGATGGTTGACAATTAGGGGTAATGTGTGTAGCTAGCTACTATTCTAAATTCAGTGATTTTTTTTTTTTTTTTTTTTTTTTATAATAATTTTTTTTTTCATTCAAATGGCAAAGTAATAAATTACAAACAAGTGGCAGGTAAACGGGCAACAAGCTGCGCCGCAACCCCCTTTTGAATTGCAAAACCAATCCTACTAAATATGAAACGACCCTTAAAGGTTGAGAGATTACTATTCAGTGATTAATTAGAAAAAAAGGGTAAATTGTGATCAATCAGTGGCGAAGCTTGAATTTTTCGGCCGGGGGGCGAAAACGTATATACCAAAAAATTTCTATAGAACCGGGGGGCGGAAACGTATATACCCACAAATTTCTATACGAAAACTACATATATAACACTACTGAGCGAAAAATTCGGGGGGGGGGGGGGGGGGGCGCCCCTCCCCGCCCCTCTTATCCTTCGCTCCTGGTGATCATTGATGTAGACTCTTGGGTAGCTTGAGGCCATATGGATTGGTCTCCCATGTTTGAAACTTTTCATAACCTCTTGACGCCCACTTGCCTAGCACTAGCTGCGATTTACTTGATCCCGTTGGTTAGCAGGTATTGACGGTGTATGAGTTTTCCGGTAACAATGATCCGTTCTCATGGTTACCAAAAAAAATAGCACTGGAATAATAATGTTGGTTTTTCACAGGTATATGAGGATTAAGTATGCCCCGCTTGCGGTGTGCACATGCTCGGGGGGCAAAAGTGAAATGGTACTAACTTTAACGTTATTTTACTAATTTCGTGAAAATAACTTTAAAATCGGCGGATGGTTAATCATGCATCATGTGGTGGCGTTGATAGCTGAAAGACACGGGGGTACATGCACCAGTCGGTGTCTGTCTCAATTGTTTGAGTGTTATGTGCCTTAGCCCTTAGGTCCAAGGCTTGATACAAAACTACAATTGAGGCGGGGGTCTCACTGGAAGCAGCCTCTTTATCCCTACGGGGTAGAGGTAAGGCGGTCTACATCTACCCTCCTCAAACCCTACCTTAGCTTTGCTATTGGTGGGATTTACTGAGTATGATGATGATGAGGAGGAGGAGGAGGAGGAGGAGGATTAAGTGTTGTTAGAGTTGTGCGTGATTATGCGAAATAACCATTTTAGTCTCAACTGTTAACCGGTTGCAGAAGTTTTTCTACGTTGGCTTTATTTGTTTTACTTGGAACTGTAGTAAGATTCTATCTTCTTCAAGTGTTTATTTATCGGTTAGAAACGTTTATGGGCCCATATTGGTATAGGCAAGAAAAAAAGTAATAATTTTGAAAGATTGATGATAGTGAATAACTGAATAAGAAAATGTACTACTCATTCAGGGTATAAGTTCTTGAAATAACAATTATTCTGATCAATGAGAGGGAGATATGAGATAATCTGGTTTCCGTCGAAAGTAGATACTGACAAAGGGGGTTACTCTTAATTTACATGGTATGCTGATATCTGATTAAATAAATCGTGTCCTTCCGTATCCTTTCTAAAGTTCAAAGGTACGTGGATTGGTGGGAGTTGGGACCCCTTATTTTTCAGGCTAATAATATTGAAGTAGGACCCGTTTGAGAGTCATTGTTTCGAAAGCTCTACCGCTCAAGAATGCTATTAATAAACCATGGCTTGGAAAGCAGGGTAATGGCACTCTAGAAGTTCATTTAACTAAACGAATCTTGTCATAGATTTATTTTATTACTTCATGGAAGACGAGATCGTAACCGTTTAAGAACTTGTCATTTGGTAATGAATGTACTTAAATTGATTTTCTTTCTTCCGATAAATGAGTAGCTTGACCTTTAAAGATCATCTTTTTGTTGAAGAGATATTATTATTAAACTACCTAACATTTGGAAGCGTTGATATTCTAAGAGACATCATGTTGTTGTGGGATTTCATGTTGTTTATTCTATCGTGTACATGTACTGAACTAAAGCTTTATGTTTCTGAAATTATTAGCAGTTTAGATGGATATTACATCGAATACATGTACTGAACTAAATCTTTATGTTTCTGAAATTATTAGGAGTGGAAAAGACATGTGTAACACCAGCTGAATTTTCGTGTATTTCACAGTTTTCCTTGAGATCTGAATAGGCTTGCATGGTTTATGATGATTCCGTTATTAAAAGTTCATCTATATGTTGCACAAGTTATTATTTTTACACGTGATGGAAAGGACACATGTGGCGCCAGCTGAAATTTTTTCCGTGTATTGATTTTCCTCATGATATAAGTGGAGTTGTTGGGTTTTGATTTCAGTTTTCATTACTCTTCTAACGGTAACACACTTTAGGGCCTAGGGATTGAATAAAAGCAGCCATAATTATGTAAGATATATGATTTATAAGGACTGTCACTTTATTGTGGAATTGTGGATTTGTGGTTAGATTCCGTTACTTTACCGAACTTTGAATCTTGTAGATAGTCCACGATTTCTAGGCTAAGTCCAGGTCTGATGATTCAAGAATTCTAAAAAAGTTTAAATTGATTTTACATCAGATAATTTAGTAGTTTGACCTTATAAGAACATCTTTTTATGAAGAGTTATTATTATTGTTATTAAAATACGTGGAAAGGATACATGACAGACTAGCTGAATTTCATTTCATTTTTTGAATTCTTCTAGATCGGAATAAGAGTGTTTTGTTTTAGTTTAGTTTCTTTTTCATGTCTAGAGAGTTCTTCCAAGTGTAATTATTTGAGGCACTTCTTGGGTAAACCTATCTTAATTCTGTAAGATTTTAAATTTTCGTTATAACTTCACCTCGTTATGGAATTTCACTTGGATTTGTTTATCGCCTTGCTGAACATTGACTTTTCATCCAATAAGTGACTAGTGTCACATTAAATGCTCACTTTTTTGTTGAAGACTTGTTATAATTACGGTGGCGCCTTTATATGAAACCCCTAAATCCCAATAAATATCATCACTTCAAAGAGCTCAATGGACGTCAAAAGGAAATTAAACTAACGTGCAACTTCAAGTAGAATTAAGAAAAAAAGGACAAACTTTAGTTAGTGTGACACACGTGCCTATTCAAGGTGTTACATAATTTGGGGGGGGGGGGGGGGGGGGGGGGGGGTTATTGGAAAAAAAGTGCTTAATTCCGTAAGTGACTTAGTTTTCCGAATAGCATCACCTTGTTGCGGAATCACACTTGAATCTGTCTGTCACCTTACTGAACTTTGAAACTTTTAAATGCTTTATGACACGTAGGCTAATCACCTGTCTCATGTTTCTGAAATTATAAATAAGTTTAAATTGTTTACCATTCAATAAATGACTAATTTGAAAGTTGAAACGGCCTGTTGTGATGAGAAATTACTATTTTTAGATGTAATTACGTGAGAGGGTAAGAAACATGTGTCACACCAGCTACTAAGTTCGTCCTTTTCTCAATTTTTCTTAAATACAGACTAAACTAAATGTATTTGTTTTAGTTTAATATATTTTTCACATCCATGGGCTCTTGTAAGTGTTATATAATTTGGGGCTTTGGAATTGTTTGCTGAAACTGCAACTTAATTCTATAATATCCTTGATTTCCATGAAAAAACATGTCCTTAGAAACTTCAAAGATGTTGCTTTCAGGGCATGTTAACTCTATGTATGAGGAGGTATTTATTTATGTATGTTTCATTATTTATTTATATATTATTTATACAGAAACTAATAAACTGGAGGAACTGTATGTTTTTTTATTAATTTATATATTATTTAATTTAATTTTGGTTGTTTGCCTGAGATGACTGTTTTGTATACCGTTCAGAGTGATGTAGATGATGTTTTTTATGGATACCATAGTCCAAGAAGCAAATGCAGTGCTGATCAACTTGCTGAAATGATCAAATCGTTTTGTGTTGAAGTGGAGCGAGAAATCTCTGAACTCGAAGGTTACAGTAAACTCCCGAATATTGATTTCGCAATGACTTCTAAGCTTGCTCGAAGCATCAAAGCAAGAAGTATTTTGTAAGCAACTATAAATTATTATCATTGTTATTATTACATAATATCGTATTTTTCGTTGCACGAGGCATTTACTATGTTTTTTCGCTCGTGGGTATTGCAGGATTGGTGCTAAGAATGTAAGAGGTTCGTGTGTGTATGTTATTGAGGCTTGCCTGGTGTCTGATGAGGAAACGTAAGGCTTGCCGTTTATTTTTAATGGAACGCTCCAAATTATTTTAAAAGATTTGTATTTTAGTGTCGGTTATTGTTTCATAATACCGGTAGCTATATAATTCTCATATAGATTATTATCTGTATCTTAAGAACTCAGATAAATATTTGTACTTTAATCATTTAGACTTGTGTACCCTTTCTGGGATCTTGCAGTTTATCGTACGCTGTTTTAGGTCTGCGCAATGGTTTCAAGCGAACTAAAATGCGTTTCGAAACCTACTTGGAGGTACATCACATTTTATGATCTATATTTATTTTCACTGTTCTTGGATCATACTATATCTATGCCTCCAACCTTCTTTATTTTGGAAATTTATATAACATTATTGCTCGTGATTAATAACTAATTATGAAGAATCTGTTTCGGATTAAGTTTGTAGTCTCAGTAATTAGATTTTTTTTATTTCCTTATCCTATTCAAGTACTAATAAACATGATAATAATATGATATCATGGTTATCACCTCTTTAGGATCATGAAGAATAAACTTTTATATGGTATGCTTTAAATATTTTGTTTTTAACAGGTTGAGATAAACCATACACAGTTATATATGCTTCATCTAGAGTCTAAACAAGTTTAAAAAATTAGTTTTGACGTATAGTTATTTTTTCGAAACAATCCTATTTTAATGCATCTCGTTAATGATTTTAACGTTGTTTATTATTTCTTTCAGATGTGGAATAGAATCGCTGAGAAAGAGAAGCAACTGGGAGAAGCAAAGAAATGAGAGACGCGTATATATATATCCTCGTGTCTGGAACTTTCTTTTCTCGTTGGTAGTAAAAGTCATCGGTGCCTTTTATCTTATGTTAAGCTATGAGTTCTGTTGTGTTCAAGATTTTCGTAAACGGTTGTCAAGTTGTTGCTGGAGAATGGTTTTTTTTATGAAGTGTTTGATTTGTGATGGTGATTGTTTAATTTCTTGCTGCTGTTTGTTTCACTTTCACCCAAAGGTGGTATGTGGTTTCTTGATTTCCAGGTGACCAAATGTGGTTGTGTTGTGTACATGATATTTATGTGTTATGTGACGTGTGTTGTGTGTATGATATTCATGTTGTGTGCGGCATGTGTTATGAAAACAAATAACTTTTTTATTAATAATCAAATAACTTTGTATGCCAATCAAATCATAATAAACATTTTGTTAGGAAAATAATTTGTATCGATTAAAGTAATGTAAAAAGCAAATAAAAAGTGTAAAAACAAGTATATTAATGTCTTTACATAAAAACATTAGGCTGCTCGGTGTGGCGACGTCCTCGTCACGTCGAGCGCCGACGCCGTCCTCCCCAAGACGGCGTTGCCGGTCCTCTCTCTTCTTCTTTATACACACACCTATACATACATACACACACATATATATTATATATTAACCTATATATATATATATATATATATGGAGAAGATCATGCGAGAACCACCTCTTATTGCGAGAACCGCGAGAACCAATGTGAACACAACCAAAAATGCCTAAAAATAGCTAAAAATCACACAATTTTTTTTTAATATTTTTTATATAAAAATCGCTACTTTTCGAAGCCAAAAAAAAAAATTAAAAAAAAAAAAATTTTGGCCACTAAAAGTAGCGATTTGAGCATAAAAAATATTTAAAAAAAAATTAGATTTTTTTTATATTTTTTTTATATTTTTTGGGGGTTTAGTTTTTAGCATTTTAGCTTGGGGGGGGTAGGTTTTTGGGGGGTGGGGGAGGGGGGTTTAGGTTTTTTTTTTTTTTTGGGGGGGGGGGGGGGGGGTTAGGTTTTTTTTTTAGGTTTTTTGGGGGTTTTAGTTTTTAGCATTTAACTTGGGGGGGGGGGGGGGGGGTTAGGGTTTTTTTTAGGTTTTTTTAGCTATTTTAGGTTGTGTTCACATTGGTTCTCGCGGTTCTCACAATAAATGGAGTTCTCGCATGAGCCCCTCCCTATATATATATTAGGCTCATCCTTCATTTCCTTAGGTCAATCCCCTTTGCCTCATCCTCACACTCATCGTACGTGGCGGAGCATCCTTTGAGGACTACCCTCCTCCCACACCAAGTAGCCTTACATTTTTTTTTTTTTTTTTGTTATTTTTACCCGATCACTACATTAAATTCAATTTACAATTAATAATAAATGTAGTGTGTAAGTGATTAATGCACAATGTACCCCTCATTAATGAACTATATATAATAAATTAATTACTTTATGCGCTATATTTTTCACGTTTAAGCGATCTTGAGATGTATGCCCCCCTCCAAATGCATTAAGCTCCATTGGAGCCATTAGGAAGGGGCGCCTCCATGTCACAAATGTAACCTCCTAAATGTTTCATTGGAGAAAGTCTAAATATAAAAGGCCTATAAAAGTCATAATAGCATAAATTACAATATTCATAAAAGCATAATCATGTAGTTTTATAACATGTTAAGTTCTTATTGGCTCTTAGAAATTCAAATTATGTCATCCAAAATAGAACTCGTTGACCGATAATAATCCATACTGACAACGAGACCAATGACACTTATGACTTCCATTTATGTTGCTAAGAGCAAAACTCTAACACAAAAGCAACCATGTATGCCTTAAGGAGCAATTAACTTATTTTTGTCTTAATCAAAATGTTGTAAATTGTTTTGAAATAACATAAAGAAAGTTAGAAAGCGACACAATTATTTATTTGTTGGGTGAGATTAACCTTGGCAACAAATGGTATGTACCCGAAACCGACACAGGTGGGTAGGTAGAAAATACCTAGGGGCGCGAGACAACTCTCTCTAAGGAACTCGGCAAAATAGCCCCGTAACTTCGGGAGGAGAGATTTATGCTATGAGCATTGCTTATCTTAGACCCTTTGTGTTTTGTGCCTTTTAACAGCCATGGCCAGAATTCATTATTATCACCCAATAAATAATGATTTAGATTATTTCAATTTAGCTTTTCTTTTTCAAGTAATGTAAAGTTTAAGAAATATTGATAAGATTGTATTTATAAAAAAATTCATTACTTAAATATTCAAAGAAAATGTTTATAAGAGCATTCACATTCTATTCACCAAAATATGTGAGGGGGAGTTTTTATATTATAAAAGGTATAAAAAGTGGTTGTGAGTAGAGGAGAGAGAAAATGTTACTGTTCATCTGTATATTTGGGGGACACTGTTCACCCAGTATAATTTTTTTAATATATATTGAAAGTGGTTGTGAGTGAAGGAGAAAGAAAAATGTGATGATAATATTATTTAATTGAAAAGGAGAGAGAAAAAAGTATTTGTTTTTAGTGGAAATATATTGATATAGAAGTTGTTTTTTAGTGGAATGTATGTATAATTTGATGGTTTGGATGTGAATGCTACAAGATTAAATGTTAGACCAAGTGTTGTTGTAGAATAGTGCTCATGTCACATCACCATTGTCATCTTGCTATTTCCATTGTTAAATCACCCCCTTTGTTATTTAGGGGCTCCAATGACCATATATGATGCCCCTTTGGGTGCATCAATGTCACGACCCCCGACCCCTACTTTGGGAGCGGGAGCCGCGGGCAGTCAAGTGGTACTGGTGGTTATTTTGAAAACATTGCAGCGGAAATTTTCATCAGGACCGTGAGTTAGGAAAATAGCAGAGTTTAGAAACACCGGATTTTATTTATTAAACAGATGGGAATAAACCCATGTTTTGCAAATGTAGCTTTAATATTGGATAAACCCGAATATATAAAACAACTTTTCTTAATTTAATTTAATTGATAAAATAAGTCACATCTTTAAGCCTTCTGGTGTCGTATCACAACTCTTATTCCAATCTACTGTAATCACCTGAAACGCGTTTTAAAAAGGTTTTGGTCAGCAGGAAATACTGGCGAATGCATTCAATTTGTACAAAAGACACATTGTTATAATATACAATATTAAGAGCGATTACGATGTTTATATCGACCAATTACTACAAATCGGTATTTGTCACTCGACCGGATCTGTGACTATGGTCATATCACCCATTGGCTAACCCGTTGTCCAATGGTGAAGATTATCAAGTAGTATATACAAAACCCCACATACCGGCAGTAATTGAAGATTACAAAGACTTAATCACTGTAATTACAACTTTGGAAACAAGTAGGGTTTTGAAAGCAATTTTATAAAAATAGAATGACTCACCTTTGTTAGCATATAGTCTTGTTTAAACAATCCTTCTGATTCTAAGTCTTCTGATAGCTAAGCATTTACTTTTATAGTACTGAATCTTCTGATGATTAGACATCTTGCTTGATAGTAAATTTATGGATCGGAGCTTTCTGATAGTTAAACATTTAGTTTAACAGAGTGGAATACGTTTTAGTGTAAAACCATATCAAACCTAACGATGGTCACGAGATCAGAACCTTAACAAAATTCAACAAAGTATAGTCTTATTTAGACAGCACTTTGGCATTTGTTAGTTGGTTCTTGGATCGATCGGATAGAATATCGTATCGGTGATTATTGGTTAGAACACCAACGTATAGAGAGAAGAATAAAAGAAATGAGCAATGAAGAATGAAGTTCTAGCCTCCTATTTATACGCAAGGCAAATTCCTTTCTTAGCTAGGAAGTTTCCTTAACCATTAAGTTTCCTTAACCATTAAGTTTACTTAACCATTTAGTTTACTTAACAATTAAGTTTACTTAATCGCTAAGTATTCTGGTTTAGCAGCTCCCTGGTTATGAATTCAAATTTCTAGATACAATGGAACTCGTATTAGTGTATTAACCCAATTCAACTTTAACAATAATCACGAGATCGAAACCCTCACGACGAATGACAAAGTATAGCCGAATATCGGAAGCACTTAAACATCCATCGGATCGGTTTTAATCGATCGGATATAGTATCGTAGCAGTGATTGAGTTATTACCTTGATATCGTAGTAGAGTTTCTGTAACACCCCGAAAACGGGTTTGGTAATCAAACCCCATTAATACTAAAAGACGGGTAAAATACCGCTAGTGGTAAAATTAACCCGGTAAATATTAGGATTTAAATAATTAAACCTAATATTAAATAAAAAGAGAATAAAAGTTTTGAGAAAAATAAAGTTCATAAGAGGCCCGAGTTAACGGGACTTAGAGTGAAATGGGTTATAACCCCCGGAACCTACTAAGCTAACTAGGAATAATTAACCTAGTTATTAATGTGTAATTAACTGAATAAATAAAGATCAAGACTTTTAACCCTCTTTATAAAACTTCTAAACATGAGGGACCAAAAGTGGGCAATTTAGGAAATGTTTTAATTAAAAACAATAATAAAAATCAAAACACACACTTGGTGTGTGTGTGTGGGTCGATCGACCAGAGCAGGAGAAAAGGAGCTCAAACCCTAAACTCTACAAAATCATCAAATTGAAGCTTGATTCAAGGCCAAAATCGATGCATGAATACATAGAAACGATCACCTAGTCATGGGGATCATAAGGTATGTCATATAACCTAGATTGGTTAAAGTTGAAAATCTAGACAAGTAGGTTACTCGCAAATAGATGGTTGGGTTATGATCCAAAGTCGAAATTGAATGTCTATGTATGTTTAATTTCGTTAGTTAGGATGATATTATGAAAAACTTGATGTAATATTACTTGAAGATGATTAACAAGTAAACTAGGAAGTAGGTTTTGACTAAATTCGTGTATGTGATGTTTCTAGGGTTTTTTATTGCTAAAAATAGTGTTATAATGTCATAAACATGTTTTAATTGAAAGCTGAATTCAAACAGCTTCTGATCAGAATTTACAGCCGACTTGTATTGGCTATAACGTGGACAAAACCTGACAAAAACATGTGTTTCTTAAGTCTAAAATGTAATTCCAGGAAATATCTTTAAAAACCCCACTGGAATTGCATTTTTTCGACGAAAATTGAATGTTTTATGAATTTTTCGGTATCGAAGGTTCAGGCTGCGTTTTCTGGCAGAATTTGCAGCCCATTACGAATGTCATAACTCAATTTAAAAACTGATTTATGATCTCAAATTTTTACTGTAGGTAGCTTCAGGTAATTCCAAAAACCTCCAATTGGAATTTCGTCAATCGGATAAACGAGGAATTTTAAATGAATTTTGTTATAAGCTGCAGTCAGAAGCGACGAATCTGATTGCAGCTTAGTAAATGAATTTTTACTAATTTTTGGTAAAGAGTTAGATCTTGAAATTTTAACACAAGACCTAACCCTCCGAGAGGTACGTCACATAAAAAAATCATAATTTTTGAAGACTTGTAAACAGGTTAAACAGGTCACCAAAAACAGCCTATTTTTCGGTGATATGAACTTGCCTAATTGATGTTAATCTTGGCTAAATAACAAGTTATAAACTAGTTGTTGAATATATGACATGCTTTGATTGATAAGTGTGTAAAAAAAAGTGTGTCCATAGGGTGATGGCCATTGTATAAAATGACCAATCTAACCATCTTATGGATGTTATGATATAGTTTGACTCCAAACAATCTAGGTGGGGGCTTGGAGAGGAACGGGTCAAACGGATCATGGATGCGAAGAATGTTTGCGCGGACGCGAGGTATGTAAAAGCTTACACCCTTTTTATAAGACATGCATTTATTCATAGATTGTAAATATGACAAAAGCTATATCCGAAATACGTTTCCGATACGAAATAATACGGATTAGAACATATAAAATGATGAAAATCCTTGGTTAATGGAAAAAGGGATCTAATGGTAAAATCCGAAATGAGTCGGATGGGCGAATTGGTAACTAAAAACTATGTTTTTGCTACACATGTAAGGGTTTGGCCATATAGGCCAAATGGGTCAAATGGTGGTGGTAACACCATTTGACAATATCGACTAATGTGGTTGTCGAGTCTTATGTTAACAGGAACGATTAGCAATTCGGATGATTGCGTCGCCATAGAATTTGTGATAATAAAAGCAAGGTATAAATCGAGTCTATTTGTTGACCCGGGCCAGGTACGCATATTTAGAATTATACTTAAAAAACAATATTTGGTCAAATATTAGCGAAAGTCATTCGTCGTAAATGAAGGACTAAATTTGACCAAAAGGCCCTTGATGGGTAAATTAGGCAAATGACCCATATGGGTTATTTAGGAACTTGTATGGCGATTATGGAATATAGGTAGATACTTCAGATATGACATCGCGAAGTGTGACAAGAAATGAGATAGTTTTAGACTAAATTGCTTAAATCCCCTAAACGGGTCAAAACGGATTTATGCGCAAAGCTTGCGTACTAGTTGCATAATTCATAAGAATTATAAACCCGAGCTAGAGATCTTGAGTTAAATACATTGATGTATGTATTTGGTTGTTTAAGAAACAAGTTTGTGGTTTTAAATACAAACGGGTCAAAATGTTGATTTTGAAAAATAAGTCGAATGCTTAAAAAATTGGAATTTTATTAGTTTGAATGTTGAATTATAACTCCATATGATGGAGAATCAAATTACGGTCGCGTGGGAAAAAGAATCACGCGAAACAGACATGTAGAACAAAAGTTATGAAATTTTAAAGTTAGAATTTGGTTAAAACTCGGAGCTGGTCATTTGCAGCTCAAACAAACGAACCTGCTGTGAAAAATAGGCCGTCACGCTACGCGACGGCGATTCAACAAAACGGTCGCGCGACGCGACACTTGTCGCGGGCCACGAAGGATGAGTTTCAAACGGTCGCGGGGCGCGACCGACTTATATCCCAGAAATTTTGTTTTATTCCCATAGTTGGGCCTTAGAACTTGATTATATGTACTTAAACGTTGTCAAAACTAATAGTTTATGTGGTTTTGGCATTAGGTGAATGCTCTCAAGACTTCCGAATGAAGATCAAGCGACTTTTAAGAACCGAACACACCGAACAAG
This sequence comes from Helianthus tuberosus, assembly GCA_030545235.1. Lineage (NCBI taxonomy): Eukaryota > Viridiplantae > Streptophyta > Magnoliopsida > Asterales > Asteraceae > Helianthus > Helianthus tuberosus. The sequence continues at coordinate 165,410,197 of CM060433.1, forward strand.
CTTCCGCATTGATTTATTTTGTTTTAGATAATATGTAAACACTAAGAATTGCATATGAATGTTTAAACTAGTTAGAATGATAACTCGAATACTTCGATCGTGTGTGGATTTTATCCAAACAAAGTTTTAGGAAACTCGCATTTTTGTATAAAATGTGTGCATAAATAATATAAATGCGTTAAATCGAGACGGGTGTTACAGTTTCGATACTTTGATTATAAATTTGAAAGAAACAGAGAAACGATCAACGAAAAGAACGAAATTTTTCGTCGTAATGTGAAATCTGATCAAGTCCCAAACCCCTGGCTTTATAGCCAGTTTTGATCTCTCCTGCGTGTCGCGCATGGCTCAGTCGTCCCTGGCGCGTGTCGCGGGGATAGTCGGCCTGGCTTCGACTGCCACGTGTCCCATGTAGTTTTGACACGTGTCGCCTTCGCGAGACGCGTGTCCTCGACCGCTTTTTCGTCCAATCATGCGTTTTTCTCGATTCTCGTGCTGATACTTATCCCATATGCTCGGGTCTTGATTCCATTTGGTTCGGTTTTTAATTTCGAATCTAATGAAGGTTACTTTTGTGCGGTTTAGTTCATTAATCGTCAGGTTTTCAAGTTTCGTTACGCATACTTCTGGTTTTGATTACAGGTTGTTGTCGAGAATATTTTTGAGGGTTGTTATAATCAATCATATGATTTTCTTTTTTTTTAGTTATTGGGTGTTTAGTTATTGCTTAAATTTCTATGTGGCAATAATTTAGTAATTCCTTGTAACTTTCCATTATTTGGTGCTTAGTTATTACTCAAATTACTCAAATTTCTACATGGTTTAATTATTCAAAATAATTACCAATAGTATGATGGTCCATTATCAAAGACAAAACCTTTAAATACCTAGGTTTGAAAAAGTGATGTCTTATGTTTAAGGCTCACAAGACAAGATAAAAAAAATTATTCGAAATAATTTTACCCCAACAATGTCTAGAAGTTCTTAAAATTGTCTAGACTAGGGATGAGCACGATACCCATTCAGTACCGAAAAACGAGGAAAAGTGGTATCTGTATCAGTATCGGTACTGAATACATCGGTTCGGTACCGAATACACCGGTTCGGTACCGATACTTACCGGTATTTTACCTGTAAATACTGATACCATACCAATACCGGTACCGATACCGAATATACCCGATGCAGTTCGATACCGATACCTGATATCAAATGCTCCCTAGTTAGTCTAGACCCCAAGTTAACGTTATCTTCTCCCTCTAAATTTCGTTCCCTATCCAAACAGAAAAAAATGGCTTCAGCCACTTTAACCCGTACTCTCTACAACCTCGCCAGCCCTAACCACTCCAAACCTCAGGCTCGGAGAACTTTAGATTCTCGCCGTACCGTAACCGGAGCCAGGAGGCGTCAAATCCGGTGTGAGGCGACCGGAGTCGCATCTGAAAACCGTCAACAGCTAGTAACCACCGTTAAAAACGGCAATGATTCCCTCGAGATTTGCAGAGTACTTAACGGAATGTGGCAGACCAGTGGCGGTTGGGGTAGAATTGACCGTGATGATGCCGTTGAGGCTATGCTAAAGTACGCCGATGCTGGTTTAACCACCTTTGACATGGCTGATCACTGTAATATATCTCACTTTATATGAAACCCTAGCTTAATTTTGTTTGCATAGGCTAAAGAATTTAATTGATATTTGAGTAAATTTTGCTGTACAAAGTACACGTGGCAGCATCTGGATCAATGAATTTCGTGAATACAAAAAAGCCAAATGTTTATCTAATTGGTTGAGTCTGTGATGAGAATAATAGAGATAGTGTATATGAGTTGTTTTTTTCATTGCACACCAATTGTTTGATGAAATGACTGAGTTGTTAAACCACTCGTTCACTCACTTCACCTTGAATCCAATTAAATTTAATTCGTTCAGAAGAATTGGAACGAGAAACTATGTGTCTGGAACGGTTAATTGTGTGTTGACAGAAGATAAGAAAGTTTCAGTTGTTAAGAATGGGAAAGATTCGTTAGAAATTTGCGGTGTGATTAACGGGATGTGGCAGACTAGTGGTGGATGGGGCAAGATTGATAGGGATAATGCGGTTGATGCCATGCTTAGCTATGCTGATGCTGGCTTGACCTCGTTTGATATGGCTGATATATGTAATGCCCCAACAAGTTATATAGTTAACAAGTTGTTGTTCATGACTTCATGTTAATTACTTAATTTGATCGTATTCTACTTGTTTTTATAATTACTATCATATTTTACTGGTCATTCGTTTTGGTTTTGCAGATGGACCTGCAGAAGATCTCTATGGTTTATTCATTAATCGTGTCCGCAGAGAACGTCCACCTGAGCTTTTAGAAAAAGTCAAGGGGTTAGTTATATACGTATACCTAATATTGTAACTAGGTTTCATTGTTTGCTCACACTGAAGACACAAATTAAACGCTCGGTTAACTTGTTAGGAACTAGGCACGGCTATGGTGGCAAGTGGTTGTCGGGATTTGTTATCTAAATGTGTGTTCTTGCTCTGAAATGCAGTCTTACCAAGTGGGTCCCACCACCGGTTAAAATGACAAGCAGCTACGTTAGGCAAAACATTGATATTTCACGAAAGAGAATGGATGTTGCTTCTTTGGATATGCTTCAATTTCATTGGTATTGAATTATTGATTGCATTCTATTTTATTTCTTGCGAGAATATTGACAAGCCGCAGTGGTGTATCCTTTTTCTTAAATACTTTAACGTGTTAAAGACAGATTTATTTTTCCTTGCAAACCAGGTGGGATTACGCCAATAAAGGTTATCTTGATGCCCTTAAACACCTTACGGATTTAAAAGAAGAAGGTTTGATCTTTATTACTTTCTTTCTGTTTTAATTAAATTATTGAGAAGATTGATTTACTTCATCTTCTGGTGTGCAGGTAAGATCAAGACAGTAGCTTTGACCAACTTTGATACCGAGAGGTTACAGATTATATTGGAAAATGGTATTCCAATTGTAAGCAATCAGGTAATAAATTAATTTAATAGATTTCATATCTATATCTTGTTAGAAAATCCAAATATAAGCAGTCTTAGGGGCTGTTTGGCAACATCTGAATGGTTAAGTGCTGAACCACTAAGAGGTCTGAACCATGAAGTGCTGAACCAGTAAGAGGTCTGAACCATTAAGAGTCTGTATAATGTTTAACCGTTCAGAGGCAAATGTCACCAATTCAAATTAGAGGTCTTAACCATTCAGACTCTGTATAAATTTTAACCATCTAGAGGCAAATGTCTGAACCATTCAGACATCTGTTCGTGAAACAAACAGTCTGAACCATTAAGTGCTGAATCAGTAAGAGGTCTGAACCATTAAGAGCCTTATTAAGAGGTAAACAAACAGCCCCTTACTATGTGTTTGTTATTGTCATTAGGTTCAACATTCACTTGTAGACATGCGACCTCAACAAAGGATGGCGGAACTCTGCCAACTCACCGGAGTAAAACTTATAACGTAATGTTATCTTTTAACAAGGGAACTTAATATTGTAGAGCATAGATTAATGTTCTGTTTGTGGTGCAGGTATGGAACGGTAATGGGAGGATTATTATCTGAGAAATTCTTAGATACCAATTTGTCAATCCCTTTTGCTGGACCTCCGCTCAATACTCCTTCCCTTCAGAAGTACAAAAGGGTATGTTACACTTTATCACAATAAAAAAAATAGAAAATTTTCAAGAAATAACTTGCACATCAAGAACAAGTTAAATCAAGTGTAAGCAACTCACCTGTAATACATATGCCAGATGGTAGATGCATGGGGTGGATGGAGTCTCTTCCAAGCTCTGCTTAAAACCCTAAATCAGGTAGCGTCAAAACATGGAGTCTCGATTCCAACTGTTGCTGTTAAGTACATACTAGATCAGGTAAACTTACTCATCCCAATTTGTACATATGGAAAAACGGGCGGGTCAGGTGAAGTAATGGGCAAACCCGATAGTTTTGGTATGGGTCATCCCGTTATGTTAACGTATTTATTGGGATTGCAGCCGACTGTGGCAGGGTCAATGGTGGGGGTTAGACTTGGGTTATCAGAGCATATTAAAGACACTAGTGCTATATTCTCACTTACACTTGATGAAGAAGATGTAAAGAGGATTCAAGAAGTGATAAGCAAAGGAAAAGATCTGATGAGAGTGATTGGTGACTGTGGAGATGAATACAGACGTGCATAATTTAGTTTAAAGGGGGAGGATATGGTCACTATTGGGTCATTTTATAGCCCCCCCATAAGGGTGTAAAGAATGCAATAGATACACTCAATACTGTTATATTGTGGTTCGAGATACGGTATGCCCATGGATACAAGAAAATATAAATATGTTGGTTTAATTGTTTTTCTAGGTCATGCTATTTAGCCGCTTTCGTGATATATACATGGAAAACTAATTTTAAGTACATATCTATAAGTAGAGAATGATGAAAACCACAAAGCTATGATACATAAGAGCATATCCAATAGACCGTTAACTAACCATCTGTGGAGGAGAAAGAGATGGGGGAAAGACGTGGGGGATGAACACCCCCGGATGGAGGCTATAAGACTACACGGTGTGGAAGGGCTTGAAGGAAGGGCGTGGAGTGACACGTGGTAACCACGTCAGCATGGTGGCGCGGAGAAAAAAAGCACGGGGTGTGAAACTGGCGTGGAAGAGAATAAAAAAATTTTAAAAAGAAAATAAACATCAACCAATCAAAACAAACCTAAATTACACCCACCAATTAAGATCCTTCATCTCACCCACACATTTACCTTCACGCCGGTGGAATCCTCAAGCCCTAAGCACAACACCGTTCACAACGCGGGGCATGGGGTGGTTTTGCCAACATGGTAGAGAGAGGATGGCGTTAATGAATTCTTATTTGCAGTGTTGTAAGTATATCCTATATGCATTATGGAAACAGTTATACAATTCACTGTTCACATGGTTCATTAAAATTTTGTTTGGTATTAATTGTGTGTATGGGCGTTTATGAAAGCTATGAGGGTAAAATATAATAGTTTAACTTGAACTAGTAGATAATTTCATCAACCAATTCCAAAGAATTTACAACTTACGTGCAAACGAAAAATAATGCAAGCATAGTTTATTTAGTTTTGGTTTCATTTAGAACATATCAAATAACTCTTTTTAATTATGTAATTTTAATTAGTTTTACATGATTACATCAATGTGTATTTTATATGCTATATATAAGATAAATTACAGAAAATAATTGTTTCTAAAAAATGTAAATTCTAGGTAAAGATGATTCTAAATAGTAAGTTGTAAGCTAATTGATTTAGGGTGAAACTGAACGAAAAAGGAGGAACTTGAACTTAAATAACAAAAGTAGGGTTGTGAAACGGTTCAGAACCGGACCGAACTGAACCGAACCGGAACTGAACCAGAACCGTTACTTGCTAAATTTAAGAACCGGAACCGAACCATATTATAACGGTTTCGGTTCGGTTCCGAACCGGTTAAACGGTTCTCGTGTAGACGGTTCTTGCGGGAACCGGTTGACAATTAAATCGTAAAATTAACAATTCAATAAAAACGAATCAAACCATTTAAAACATTAACTAAGCGTTGCAATATTCAAAGTTCAAACCAACCAAAATAAAAGTAGCAAAGCAACAATAACAAATTTCAAGCCATAAAACAAACTCTAAATAAAACTATTACAACCATCGTGTTAACAATTAAAACAAACATCCTCAAACTTCATTCGATCTTCATCCTCTCAATCTTCTCATAAACATCTAAATGAAACCAAGTGTTAGCAATTAAAAAAATAAACGAATAATGCATCTACTGTATTTGGTTCAAGTGAATAGATTGATCAGTAATGCATCTATTGTATTTACCAAGCGATACACTATTTATATACACATTTACAATTTGATCAACATTGATTTGATTATTTTTGTTCAATTTTAATTTTCACATACAGAAAACTATATGTATCAGAAAGCAAACATCTAGAAAGAAAATATATGCAATCATAAAAAAAGGTCATGTAGAATAGCGTACCTGTATTTGCAGGGTGTTGATGGAGATGAACTTGTATGATAGCAATTAGGGTTAGGGTTGAGAGATGGAGAAGAATAAGAAGATGAAAGATGAGATTGTGGAATGAATATAAGAGGAGAGAATAAGAATTAGGATGGTCGTATGATGTTGAAAAGCCTATTAATAAAATAGGGTTTTTAATATTTATAATCCCAACTGGTTCTAGTGGTTCTTTAACCGGAACTGTGGTTTTAACCGGAACCGGACCCTATATACAAAAAAACGGTTTGGATCTAGCGGTCCTGGTTCAGTTCCCCGGTTCTGACGGTTCTGAACCGTATACTGCTCAGCCTTAAACAAAAGTGTGGATATCAGAACAAGACTCGGGCCAACTTCTTTACAAAGTATATGTTAAGAAAACAACACATGTTAGTCTCGTCACAGAGAGGGGTTATCTCTATGACCAAGCTTGGTCTTGTCATTGTTGAATAATTAATGTTTCATGAGAGGATCTTGGGTGTGTTTAATGTGAGGCAGTTGAAAATATATTGAATGCCCTCCTCGATGAGAATTTATACGTTCTTTATCGATTCGACTTAAAGTCATGTAATGTGAATATTCATTGTGCCTACTCTAAAGTGACGCTAGGGGAATAACTGAGTTTGGCCAAGCGCCCTCTACTAAAATCTATTATCTTTCAGCATTTGGCTGAGTTTGCCTTCATACGACAACCATGTAAAGTGTGTCAATTCATTAGGTTGTAACAGATTGTCATGGTCTTGACTCTACCCTAACTTAGTATGCAACTATTTTCGTCAAAATCTAGTAAGCCACCGTCACCCATCACCACCACTATCTGCAATTACCGCGCGAACACCTTCATTCTTTGCATCGGCCATAAAATCGCCATCACTAATGAAATTCATTTTTATTCATTTATAATGTATATACATGTACACACAAAATACAATTATATTTATAATTTTATACATACCACTATAGGGTTTGGCCCAATATATGCAAATATACAACTATATTTATACTTACTAGCTCAATTAACCCAATAAAAAGTTTAACATTAAGTTTAATAGTAAAACCCTAAGTCATGAAGCAAGAGTCTTCAGTTCTTTCTCTCATTAGTCATTAGTCGTCAATCGTCTCTCATTATCACCCTACGCCGCTATACGACAATTATTCTTTGCAGTATGCTCAATAGCTCACTGGCCTAAACCTGAGCCCCATCCTCGGATAGTTGTGTAACACCCCGTGTTTTCGAAAGTCAAAGTCAAGATTGAAGTCAAAGGAAGAAAAGATTGCTAATTGTGATATGTCTCTCCTTGCTCAATTCATGTTTTGACTTCTTTGTCTTGTAGTTAGTCTACTTTATTTTCTCTTTAGTTGTATTATGTGGAGTATATATTAATAATCGCATATTAATCGCTATTTATCGCATGTTTAATCGCTTTATCGCTATCGCAATCGCACTCGCAACTCGAATTACACATTTTGGTTATTGTATACGTGTGTGTGTGCCTTATGTGTTACTTGTGCATGTTTAAATTATGTTATGTGTGGTAATCAATCGAATCGCAATTGAACTCAATCACAAATCGAATCGCAAACGCTAAACGAAGGAAAAATAGGATTATTGTATGTTAGATATAGTAGTTGGGATTAAAAGTAATTTGATAAGCAACTCCATCACATCGCTCGCTCGAACCGCATCGCAACGCGCTACACGCGAATCGAAACGGCAAAACTCGTCACGCCGAGCACTCGAACCAGGAGCCAGCCGGCCGGATTGCCATCCGACCGGGCTGCCACCCGATTGAGGCGTCGTCCAACCGGGCTGCCACCCGGGCGAGATACCATCCGACCGACCAGCCTTTTCCACTTTGGGAATCCTATAAATACCCCTTGTCACTTTCATTCTTTCCACTTTTGGCAAGTGACGTCCGACCAGTGCTCCTACTCGCTTTTTCCTTCGATTTCTCGTAATCCCGGTAAGATTTCGTCCTAAATCTTGTACTTTCTTAATCTACACGCACTCCTACACATTTCGATCTTTTGAATCTTAACTTTTAACCGTGAAATCATCAAGATTCAAGGTGTTCTAGGATGACGTCATCATGTGTTCTTGGAGAACTTCATGTTTTGGCCTCGATCCACCAAGAACAACTTAGATCTAACCGATTTCCACAAAAACAAACTAAGATCTTTCATAGATCTAAACATATTCACGGTAAAAAGGATTGAGAGAAGGTTTTCCAACTTTCTTTAAACTCTTTTACACTCAATACATTCAAAACCGATAGAATCAGAGCTTGTGCCGACTCACTACTCAATCTTGTGGTTGTGTTGGTTCAAGATCCGTATCCTATCCACGAGATTATCGATTCCGGGTTAACCAAGAACTATCGTCCTGAACCGGAGGACTGACCGAATTTGGGTGATTCCTGTTCAGTCGGGCCTCTAGAGTTTAGGATGGACTCTGTTGGTTAGCACGATGTCAACACATCTCGATAACACGACAAATAATCAAAACGACCAAGTGTAAGACGAACGGAACGACCAGGACGGAATGCCGTCCGATCGGACTACTGACCGAACGGACAGCCATCCGAGCGACCGGCTGTCCGAACGACTTGCACCTTGGGTCCCACACCTAACCAATTTTGCCAAGATCTGAAGCCTGAGTGTTGAACGAATTGCTGTCCGATCGGACTACCATCTGACCGAACTGCCATTCGAATCATGAGACATTGGGACTTTAATACTTAAACAATTTTCAACATGTTCAATTCACAAAGGATGCCACCCGAACGAACAACCGTCCGAACGAGTGACAACCTGCTGTGAACTTGTTCTCACTGAAGTGCCAACCTATCGGATTGCCGTCCGGTCGGACGACCGTCCGATTTACCAACCTGAAAGGTAGAGATACTTCAATGTTTTCAAAACGCTACAACGAAAACTTCAAAAGTCAAGCCATCATACACAAACACATCCTTCTCAAAGGAAGAAACAATCCACTCGAACAGTCATCCGACCGGACTACTATCCGAACGGATTGCCACCCGCGCGACCGGCTGTCCGATCGGACTACCATTCGATGGAACCACTGTCCGACTCACTTGTACCTTGCACCGTTTTACGCGTCACTTATCGTTATGCTATCAATCTGTTCAGGCTAACCCTACTCTCTAGCGCTCCCTTCAATCCATCATCGTTGTGAGTATACTCGATCCCTTTTTGCTTTATGCACTTTTGGGTGTTACATACGTTACTTATACTAAATCACATCGAACACACTACGCAATACTTTAAACGCTAACCATTACCGCATGTTATACGTGACTTAATGAATGCTGGTTTGTTATGTTTACACATGGAATGCTGTCTACCTGCCTTAGCAACGAAAGTACTATTAGTTTGGACTCAGCACCCATTCACTCGGGGGTTGTTAAGGACAATTACCTACATGGCTCAGAGTGGTGAGTATGTATCGCGAACTGCCTTGGGTAGTCAACGCGCAGTCATTGGTATCGATAGGTTCATGTCGATAACTAACATGCCTCATTTCACTCTGTGTACGTGCTGGTTATGCGTAACGCTTTCGAACTCTATATGCTATTATCAAACTTGTATGCTCACCTTTACACTATGTGTGTTGACTTTTACTTTAACGTATGTGACAGGTGCTTAGGATGCTTAATTTCCTTTCTTTGCGGTGATGAAATTGAGGCTAGGGCAAGTCTAGAAACCAATAAACAATTGTCTGTAATAATAGAAATCTGAGTTGTCGGAACAGAACAATTTGATTAGATTTGTCTGTAATAATTTGTTTGCCTTTTAAGACATGGTACGGGACATGTTACTTTAAATTAATTGGTAATGATAATTGTTATGGAAACTTCTGGACAATCTGTTTCGCTCAGTGCCATGCCCCGATGTTTCCGCCATCGGTTGGGGTGTGACAGATTGGTATCAGAGCCATAGCTATAGGGAATTAGGCAAGACTCGACCTAGTCCGGGTCGATGTCTTAGAGACCTAGTCTATAGTTAGGAACCAACAGACCGACTTGTGCATATCCGTTAGGGATTATGTATGAGCTTACTGCCATTTCTCGCTATTCTCACCTATGCTACACAATCACTGCACTCGGAATTTCAAATTATGAATGAGCGATTAAGTCGAGATCAGGTGTGAAAACCGAAAACTCTCGACTGAATTGCTTGATCAACCCACATTTTTATCTATAAACACGAGAAATTGCGTTGAAATAGGAGTGAAATCCATACTTCGACGCATAATTCTCTCTTATTTTATCGAAACAGGGACGAAGTTGTAAAGCCAGGGGTGAAACCCTAACCATGACGACTTGTCCACCCTTTTTACAAAACTCTCACCAAATTCTCGACGGACTCCAACGACCTGAAGTCACGATATGACTAACGGGATGCGTGCCAAACGCCCAAGAATCGAGGCAAAAGCACAGTCCTGAAGGTCAAATGTGCACAACAACTCCTTGAGAATAGTAGAATCACTTTGGATAGTCAATGTCTAATAGCCGCAGACGATCATTTCCTGATTTTTATGTGTTTCGATTCTGAGCCCGCAACTGCTGACTCTGATGATTCGTCGATTGTATGTGCTTGTATGTGTTTTTACCTGTTTATGTGTTTAAATTTTGGAGATTTATTCGATTTTTGCTTTCACATCGATCGACACGCACGACTCGCACTGCATTTCTATCTCAAAATGCTGACAAATCGCTAAATTGTGGACGACCTTATGCTATGTTATACGCTTATGCTATACTACTCGATATATTAATCGCGATCACTATTCTCGAACGCTCGTCGAACTTTGAATGATAGGTTTCTGTATTCTGACCGCCTCTGTGTGCATCTAGACAAGCTACATGCCAATGTGTTTCTGAGCTTTGTACCTTACGTGCTTACGTGCTTCTGTGCTTATGTGAATCTGTGATTATGTGCCTATGTGTTTATATGATACGTGTTTTATCGTGTTCCTGAGCTTTAGTAAGTACTAGACGTGTGAGGTAAGATTTGATTATAATGTGTCTGAGACCTATGATGATGTCTGTTGCAGACAATGTCAACTGGACCATCATCTGGACACCGTCACCCACGACTCTCTTGCCAAGAACAGAGGGACAAGCGCCTTGCTGCTATCCTCGCTAAACAAGTGGCCAAGGTTGTGCCTCAGATCGTGACTGAGATTTACAAGAATGTTAGCAAATCATCTGAGGTGTCGAGAACCAAAGCTCCTAAAGTTGCTACCAAGATTGCTTTCAGCTTCATGCAGTTCAAGGCATGCGGTCCAAAGGAATTCACTGGAGAAGATGGCCCGACGGCTATTTTTCAATGATTCGATTCCATCGAAGTCACTCTGCGCCAGAGTGGATGTCCGGAAAATCTCCGCACTCTAAACGCTACCGGCGTCTTCCAGTCCCGCGCATTAGACTGGTGGGCGGCCGAGAGAAACAAACGCGGAAATGATGCAGCTTTTGAGCTGACCTGGGAAGAGTTGAAGGCCATCATGATGGATGAATTCGGCCCTCCCCATGAACGCCAAAAGCTGGAGGATGAATTCTGGAACATTAAGCAGAAGGAAGGTGACAACGGTGCCCTGACTGCTCGCTTTAAGCTGCTTAGTATCATCTGTCCCGATCAAGTGAAGACGTCCGACATGGCGATCAAGAAATACATCCGAGCTCTACCCGACTGTGTTGCGGACTTTGTGCATGCCTCAAAGACAGCAACGATCGAAGAAACTTACTTGCTTGCCGCCTAAATCAACGATAAGCGAGTAAAAGCTGGTTTTTGGGATAAAGCTTCGAAGAATCTGCACCAAGTCGCCGCCACACCAACCACCGAAACCACCGCCGCTCATTCGTCAAAGTCCTCACGCCGCAAGAAGAACAACAACAACAGCAGCTCCAGCAACAAAAACTGTGCTGTCACTACCACTACTGCTCCACTTCAAGACGTACCGGCTCAGCAGCAGTCTCACCACCGTCCAGCACCAGTTACTTATGCACCACCAGCAAAGCGTGCATACACAGGCCCCCCACCCGGCTTGCCCAACATGTTCTTATCATCACCCGGTGGGTCTCGCCTGTCGCTTCTGCGCTCACTACAACATGTACGGCCACTTCACCGCTAATTGCCGTACTGGTCCTCGTCAAGCACCAGCTCAAGCCACTGCTCATCAAGCTCTGCTCCCAGCCCCGCAAGGCTAACAAGTGGCTCAGGCACCCGCGGTCAACGCCCGAGTCTGCTTCGCATGTGGTGATCCCAAACACTTTGCGAACATGTGCCCGAACAGGGTTGTGAAACAAGAGCCCCAGCAGCAGCAGCAGCAACACCAGCACCAGCAGCCTCAGCAACAGCAACAAGCCGCACACGCCAGAACTTTCAACATCAATGTGCGCCAAGCCCAGGCTGACAACAACGTGGTCAATGGTACGTTCCTTGTGAATGGTATTTATGCTTCATGTTTGTTTGATACTGGAGCCGATAACTGCTTTGTGTCGTTTGAATTTGAGAAGCTCCTTAGTCGTAAGCGCTCCCAACTCTCCTCGACGTTCGATGTTGAAGTCGCTACCGGAAGAACTGTCGCCGTTAATTCTGTTCTTTGTGATTGTACTCTTGAGCTCAACAATCACATCTTCCCAATCGACCTTATTCCGATGCAACTCAGAAGTTTTGACGTCATAGTAGGCATGGACTTTCTTCGCGAAAACCATGCTGAAGTTGTGTGCTTCGATAAGATGATTCAATTCTCGCTCGCGAATGGTGATTTGATTGTGTGTTTATGGCGAAACTGCTTGGAAAGGTCTCAAGCTCATGTCGTGTGTCCAAGCTAACAAGTATCTCCGCAAGGAATACAGAGCTTTCTTGGCTAATATTGTAGTAGCGGAGAAGGAAAAGAAAGGAAGACCAGGCATAAACGATGTTCCAGTGGTTCGAGAATTTCCTAACGTTTTTCCTGAGGATCTTCCCGGACTTCCGCCAAGTCGTGATATCGACTTTCGTATCGACCTCATTCCTGGAGCCAATCCCATTGCCAAAGCTCCTTACCGACTCACACCGTCCGAAATGCGTGAACTCTCGAATCAGCTCCAGGAATTACTTGAGAAAGGCTTCATTCGCCCGAGCACCTCTCCTTGGGGCGTGCCAGTCCTTTTCGTTAAAAAGAAGGATGGGTCGTTCAGGATGTCCATCGACTATCGGGAATTGAATAAGTTAACTATCAAGAACCGCTATCCCCTGCCTCGCATTGACGATTTGTTTGATCAGCTACAAGGTGCTACGTGTTTCTCGAAGATCGATCTACGCTCAGGCTATCACCAACTACGCATTCAAGAGGTGGATATACCCAAAACCGCGTTTCGCACTCGTTATGGCCATTATGAATTCGTTGTAATGCCCTTTTGTTTAACCAACGCACCCGTGGTTTTCATGGATCTGATGAATCGCGTGTGTAAACCATATCTCGACCGTTCCGTCATAGTGTTCATCGACGATGTCTTGATCTATTCCAAATCGAAAGCCGAACACGCGCAACATCTACGTTTGGTTCTCGAGCTACTCCAGGGGAATCGACTCTATGCCAAGTTCTCCAAGTGTGAATTTTGGCTGGAGGAGTTTCAGTTTCTGGGTCACATCGTAAATAGTCAGGGTATTCACGTCGATCCGGCAAAGATTGATGCAGTTAAGAGTTGGATTACACCTAAGAACCCTTCTGAAGTCCGTTCTTTTCTCGGACTAGCGGGCTATTATCAACGATTTATCGAGGGATTCTCAAAGATCGTTGTGCCGCTTACCGCTCTCACGCATAAAGACAAGCCTTTTGTTTGGGGAACTGAACAAGAGTCTGCTTTCCAAACCCTCAAGCACATGCTTTGCAATGCTCCTGTTCTCGCATTGCCCGACGGAAACGACGATTTCATTGTCTATTGTGATGCTTCCAACCTTGGTCTTGGTTGTGTTCTTATGCAGCGAGACAAGGTTATAGCTTACGCATCTCGTCAGCTCAAAATCCACGAGAAAAACTATACAACCCATGACCTCGAGCTAGGCGCAGTTGTTTTTGCGTTAAAGATTTGGCGACACTACCTGTATGGTACCAAGTGTACGATCTTCACCGATCATAGGAGCCTACAACATATCTTTGATCAGAAAGAACTTAATATGCGTCAACACCGATGGGTAGAACTTCTCAACGATTATGACTGTGAGATTCGTTATCACCCTGGCAAGGCAAATGTCGTTGCCGACGCTCTCAGCAGACGGAGTTATTTGCTCAGCATTCGTAATGTCCAAGCCCAATACGACCTCGAAGCCCTCATCCGCGAAGCCCAGCATGCTTATTTTAATGAACGCACTCTGAAGAAGGAACGAATCTATCACGATGGAGCCCAGCTCGTGAGTAAACCGAATGGGATATTCCATTATCTGGATCGAATTTGGATCCCTAAACGGACCGATTTGCGAAAGATTTTGATGGACGAAGCCCATAAATCTCGGTATTCTATTCATCCCGGTGCTGACAAAATGTACCAGGATCTTCGCTACAAGTACTGGTGGCCGGACATGAAAAGGGATATTGCTCTCTACGTTGGAAAGTGCCTGGCTTGTGCAAGGGTCAAGGCTGAACACCAAAGACCCTCTGGCTTACTAGAACAACCGCCAATCCCTATGTGGAAGTGGGAGAGTATAACTATGGACTTCATAACAAAGCTTCCGCACACGTTATCAGGTCACGACAGCATCTGGGTTGTCGTTGACCGTTTGACCAAATCCGCTCACTTTTTGCCAATACGGAAAGACTACAAGGTAGAACGATTAGCCCGAATCTACACCAACGAGATCATTTGTAATCATGGGACGCCTCGCGACATCATCTCTGACCGTGATGCTCGGTTTACCTCGCGACTGTGGGAAACGTTTCAAGCGGCTCTCGGTACCACGCTTAACTTAAGTACCGCATTCCACCCTCAAACCGATGGTCAGACTGAAAGAACGATCCGTACTCTTGAAGACATGCTCCGTTCATGTGTCATAGACTTCGGTGGTAATTGGGACACATATCTGCCGTTAGTTGAATTCTCGTATAACAACAGTTATCATTCTAGCATTCAAATAGCACCATTCGAGGCTTTATACGGAAGAAAATGTCGATCGCTTATTGTGTGGCACTAGATCGGTCACTCGTAATTAACCGGTCCTGAGCTATTGCAAGAAACGACTGACAAAGTCCTCCAAATTCGAGACAACTTGTTGAAAGTTCGAAGTCGACAGAAAAGTTACGCTGATAGACGACGCAAGCCCCTTGAATTTGACGTTGGCGACTACGTACTCCTAAAGGTATCACCTTGGAAGGGTGTGGTCAGATTCGACAAGAAAGGGAAACTAGTGCCTCGATATGTTGGACCTTTTAAGATTCTGGAAAGGATCGGAAAAGTCGCCTACAGACTCGAACTACCGGAGGGACTTAGTAATGTCCACCTGACTTTCCATGTGTCAAACCTCCGAAAGTGCCTGGCAGAGCTTGATTTAATTGTACCTCTCGATGATCTCCAAGTAAACGAAACACTACACTTCGTGGAGAAGCCTGTCGAAATCATGGATCACCAAACCAAGCAGCTCAGACGCTCACGCATTCCTATTGTGAAAGTCCGGTGGGAAGGCAAACGAGGCGCAGAGTTCACTTGGGAACTCGAAAGCGACATGAAGGCAAAGTGCCCGCAGTTGTTTGTTACGGCTTCGGCCTAATTTCGGGACGAAATTCCCTCAACTAGGGGAGGCTGTAACACCCCGTGTTTTCGAAAGTCAAAGTCAAGATTGAAGTCAAAGGAAGAAAAGATTGCTAATTGCGATCTGTCTCTCCTTGCTCAATTCCTGTTTTGACTTCTTTGACTTGTAGTTAGTCTACTTTATTTTCGCTTTAGTTGTATTATGTGGAGTATCTATTAATAATCACATATTAATCGCTATTTATTGCATGTTTAATCGCTTTATCGCTATCGCAATCGCAACTCGAATTACGCATTTTGGTTATTGTATACGTGTGTGTGTTCCTTATGTGTTACTTGTGCATGTTTAAATTATGTTATGTGTGGTAATCAATCGAATCGCAATCGAACTCAATCGCAAATCGAATCGCAAACGCTAAACGAAGGAAAAATAGGATTATTGTATGTTAGATATAGTAGTTGGGATTAAAAGTATTTGATAAGCAACTCCATCGCATTGCTCGCTCGAACCGCATCACAACGCGCTACACGCGAATAGAAACGGCAAAACTCGTCGCGCCGAGCACTCAAACCAGGTGCCAGCCGGATTGCCATCCGCCCGGGCTGCCACCCGATTGAGGTGCCGTCCGACCGGGCTGCCACCCGGGCGAGATACTATCCGACCGACCAGCCCTTTTCCACTTTGGGAATCCTATAAATACCCTTTGTCACTTTCATTATTTCCACTTTTGGCAAGTGACGTCCGACCAGTGCTCCTACTCGCTTTTTCCTTCGATTTCTCGTAATCCCGGTAAGATTTTGTCCTAAATCTTGTACTTCCTTAATCTACACGCACTCCTACACCTTTCTATCTTTTGAATCTTAACTTTTAACCGTGAAATCATCAAGATTCAATGTGTTCTAGGATGACGTCATCATGTGTTCTTGGAGAACTTCATGTTTTGGCCTCAATCCACCAAGAACAACTTAGATCTAACCGATTTCCACAAAAACAAACAAAGATCTTTCATAGATCTAAACATATTCACGGTAAAAAGGATTGAGAGAAGGTTTTCCAACGTTCTTTCAACTCTTTTACACTTAATACATTCAAAACCGGTAGAATCAGAGCTTGTGCCGACTCACTACTCAATCTTGTGGTTGTGTTGGTTCAAGATCCGTATCCTATCCACGAGATTATCGATTCCGGGTTAACCAAGAACTATCGTCCTGAACCGGAGGACTGACCGAATTTGGGTGATTCCTGTTCGGTCGGGTCTCTAGAGCTTAGGATGGGACTCTGTTGGTTAGCACGATGTCAACACATCTCGATAACACGACAAACAATCAAAACGTCCAAGTGTAAGACGAACGGAACAGCCAGGACGGAATGTCGTCCGATCGGACTACTGACCGAACGGACATCCATCCGAGTGACTGGCTGTCCGAACGACTTGCACCTTGGGTCCCACACCTAACCAATTTTGCCAAGATCTGAAGCCTGAGTGTTGAACGAATTGCTGTCCGATCGGACTACCATCCGACCGAACTGCCATTCGAATCATGAGACATTGGGACTTTAATACTTAAACAATTTTCAACATGTTCAATTCATAAAGGATGCCACCCGAACGAACAACCATCCGAACGAGTGACAACCTGCTGTGAAATTGTTCTCACAGAAGTGCCAACCTATCGGATTGTCGTCTGGTAGGACGACCGTCCGATCGACCGACCTGAAAGGTAGAGATACTTCAATGTTTTCAAAACGCTACAACGAAAACTTCAAAAGTCAAGCCATCATACACAAACACATCCTTCTTAAAGGAAGAAACAATCCACTCGAACAGTCATCCGACCGGACTACTGTCCCAACGGATTGCCACCCGCACGACTGGCTGTCCGATCGGACTACCATCCGATCGAACCACTGTCCGACTCACTTGTACCTTGCACCGTTTTAAGCGTCACTTATCGTTATGCTATCAATCTGTTCAGGCTAACCCTACTCTCTAGCGCTCCCTTCAATCCATCATCGCTGTGAGTATACTCGATCCCTTTTTGCTTTATGCACTTTTGGTTGTTACATACGTTACTTATACTAAATCACATCGAACACACTACGCAATACTTTAAACGCTAACCGTTACCGCATGTTATACGTGACTTAATGAATGCTTGTTTGTTATGTTTACACATGGAATATTGTCTACCTGTCTTAGCAACGATAGTACTATTAGTTTGGACTCAGCACCCGTTCACTCGGGGGTTGTTAAGGACAATTACCTACATGGCTCACAGTGGTGAGTATGTATCGCGAACTGCCTTGGGCAGTCAACCCGCAGTCATTGGTATCGATAGGTTCATGTCGATAACTAACATGCCTCATTTCACTATGTGTACGTGCTGGTTATGCGTAACGCTTTCGAACTCTATATGCTATTATCAAACTTGTATGCTCACATTTACACTATGTGTATTGACTTTTACTTTAACGTATGTGACAGGTGCTTAGGATGCTTAATTGCCTTTCTTTGCGGTGATGAAATTGAGGCTAGGGCAAGTCTAGAAACCAATAAACAATTGTCTGTAATAATAGAAATCTGAGTTGTCGGAACAAAACAATTTGACTAGATTTGTCTGTAATAATTTGTTTTCCTTTTAAGACATGGTATGGGACATGTTACTTTAAATTAATTGGTAATGATAATTGTTATGGAAACTTCTGGACAATCTGTTTCGCTCAGTGCCATGCCCCGATGTTTTCGCCATCGGTTGGGGTGTGACTAGGGCTGTAAACGAACCGAACGAACACGAACAAGGCCTTGTTCATGTTCGTTCGTTAAGGAAATAAATTTGTTCACGAACGGTTCATGAACACTTACCGAACGAGATTTTATGTTCGTGTTCGTTCATTAAGGAAATGAGTGTGTTCGCGAATGGTTCACGAACACAAACGAACACAAATAAATTTGGCTAACGCGACAAAGGATAAAGATAGATGGGTTAGAGAGTAGCACTCGAACTTGAATTCCTTATTGTGGAACGGAGGTCGATTGTATTCTGGAGGTAAATAGTGAGAAATGAAAGGAAAATGATGCATAAACAAGGTGAAAGTGGGTTTCCTAGTTTAATTGTTAGGGAAATAAAATAAATAAAAGTTTAATAATATAAAAAGTACAAATAAAATACAAGAAAGTACAAAGATCTTCAATTAAAACACAAACATACAAACATAAACGAACGCAAATCAACGAATGTTCACGAACACCTTACCGAACGTTCACGAACACAATCGAACGAACGAGACCTCTGTTCATGTTCGTTCATTTAACTAATCGAACGAAATTTCTTGTTCATGTTTGTTCGTTTATTAAACGAACAAACATAAACGAACTTCCCGCCGAACGGTTCACGAACTGTTCGCTGAACGTTCGGTTCGTTTACAGCCCTAGGTGTGACAGATTGGTATCAGAGCCATAACTATAGGGAATTAGGCAAGACTCGTCCTAGTCCGGGTCGATGTCTTAGAGACCTAGTCTATAGTTAGGAACCAACAGACCGACTTGTGCATATCCGTTAGGGATTATGTATGAGCTTACTGCCATTTCTCGCTATTCTCACCTATGCTACACTATCACTGCACTCGGAATTTCAAATTATGATTGAGCGATTAAGTCAAGATCAGGTGTGAAAACCTAAAACTCTTGACTGAATTGCTTGATCAACCCACATTTTTATCTATAAACATGAGAAATTGCGTTGAAATAGGTGTGAAATCCATACTTCGACGCATAATTCTCTCTTATTTTATCGAAACAGGGACGAAGTTGTTAAGCAGGGGTGAAACCCTAACCTTGACGACTTGTTCCGCCCTTTTTACAAAACTCTCACCAAAGTCTCGACGGACTCCAACGACCTGAAGTCACGATATGACTAACGGGATGCGTGCCAAACGCCCAAGAATCGAGGCAAAAGCACAATCCTGAAGGTCAAATGTGCACAACAAGTCCTTGAGAATAGTCGAATCACTTTGGATAGTCAATGTCTAATAGCCGCAGATGATCTATTTCCCGATTTTTATGTGTTTCGATTCTGAGCCCGCAACTGCTGACTTTGATGATTCGTCGATTTTATGTGCTTGTATGTGTGTTTACCTGTTTTTTTTGTTTAAATTTTGGAGATTTATTCGATTTTTGCTTTCACATCGATCGACACGCACAACTCACACTGCATTTCTATCTCAAAACGCTGACAAATCGCTAAATTGTGGACGACCTTATGCTATGTTATACGCTTATGCTATACTACTCGATATATTAATCGTGATCACTATTCCCGAACGCTCGTCGAACTTTGAATGATAGGTTTTTGTATTCTGACCGCCTTTGTGTGCATCTAGAGAAGCTACATGCCAATGTGTTTCTGAGCTTTGTACCTTACGTGCTTACGTGCTTCTGTGCTTATGTGAATATGTGATTATGTGCCTATGTGTTTATGTGATACGTGTTTTATCGTGTTCCTGAGCTTTAGTAAGTACTAGACGTGTGAGGTGAGATTCGATCATGACGTGTCTGAGACCTATGACGATGTCTGTTGCAGACAATGTCAACTGGACCATCATCTGGACACCGTCACCCATGACTCTCTCGCCAAGAACAGAGGGACAGGCGCCTTGCTGCTATCCTCGCTAAACAAGTGGCCAAGGTTGTGCCTTAGATCATGAGTGGGATTTACGAGAATGTTAGCAAATCGTCTGAGGAGTCGAGAACCGAAGCTCCTAAAGTTGCTAACAAGACTGCTTTCAGCTTCAAACAGTTCAAGGCATGCGGTCCAAAGGAATTCACTGGAGAAGATGGCACGACGGCTATGTTTCAATGGTTCGATTCCATCGAAGTCAATCTACGCCAGAGTGGATGTCCGGAAAATCTCCGCACTCTAAACGCTACCGGCGTCTTCCAGTCCCGAGCATTAGACTGGTGGACGGCCGAGAGAAACAAACGCGGAAATGATGCAGCTTATGAGCTGACCTGGGAAGAGTTGAAGGCCATCATGATGGATGAATTATACCCTCCCCATGAACACCAAAAGCTGGAGGACGAATTCTGGAACATTAAGCAGAAGGAAGATGACAACGCTGCCCTGATTACTCGCTTTAAGCAGCTCAGCATCATCTGTCCCGATCAAGTGAAGACGTCCGACATAGCGATCAAGAAACACGACAAACAATCAAAACGTCCAAGTGTAAGACGAACGGAACGACCAGGACGGAATGCCGTCCGATCAGACTACTGACCGAACGGACAGCCATCCGAGCGACCGACTGTCCGAACGACTTGCACCTTGGGTCCCACACCTAACCAATTTTGCCAAGATCTGAAGCCTGAGTGTTGAACGAATTGCTGTCCGATCAGACTACCATCCGACCGAACTGCCATTCGAATCATGAGACATTGGGACTTTAATACTTAAACAATTTTCAACATGTTCAATTCACAAAGGATGCCACCCGAACGAACAACCGTCCGAACGAGTGACAACCTGCTGTGAACTTGTTCTCACTGAAGTGCCAACCTATCGGATTGCCATCCGATCGGACGACCGTCTGATCGATAGACCTGAAAGGTAGAGATACTTCAATGTTTTCAAAACGCTACAACGAAAACTTCAAAAGTCAAGCCATCATACACAAACACATCCTTCTCAAAGGAAGAAACAATCCACTCGAACAGTCATCCGACCGGACTACTGTCCGAACGGATTGCCACCCGCATGACCGGCTGTCTGATCGGACTACCATCCGATCGAACCACTGTCCGACTCACTTGTACCTTGCACCGTTTTACGCGTCACTTATCGTTATGCTATCAATCTGTTCAGGCTAACCCTACTCTCTAGCGCTCCCTTCAATCCATCATCGCTGTGAGTATACTCGATCCATTTTTTCTTTATGCACTTTTGGGTGTTACATACGTTACTTATACTAAATCACATCGAACACACTACGCAATACTTTAAACGCTAACCGTTACCGCATGTTATACGTGACTTAATGAATGCTTGTTTGTTATGTTTACACATGGAATGCTGTCTACCTGCCTTAGCAACGATAGTACTATTAGTTTGGACTCAGCACCCGTTCACTCGGGGGTTGTTAAGGACAATTACCTACATGGCTCGGAGTGGTGAGTATGTATCGCGAACTGCCTTGGGCAGTCAACCCGCAGTCATTGGTATCGATAGGTTCATGTCGATAACTAACATGCCTCATTTCACTATGTGTACGTGCTGGTTATGCGTAACGCTTTCTTACTCTATATGCTATTATCAAACTTGTATGCTCACCTTTACACTATGTGTATTGACTTTTACTTTAACGTATGTGACAGGTGATTAGGATGCTTAATTGCCTTTCTTTGCGGTGATGAAATTGAGGCTAGGGCAAGTCTAGAAACCAATAAACAATTGTCTGTAATAATAGAAATCTGAGTTGTCAGAACAGAACAATTTGACTAGATTTGTCTGTAATAATTTGTTTGCCTTTTAAGACATGGTATGAGACATGTTACTTTAAATTAATTGGTAATGATAATTGTTATGGAAACTTCTGGACAATCTGTTTCGCTCAGTGCCATGCCCCGATGTTTCCGCCATCGGTTGGGGTGTGACAAGTTGGACTTTAGGCTCAGTGTCTTCCTTGGACAGTCGGACCTTAGTTGTCATTCGACAACAGAAACACCCAAATTTATGGTTGTCAAAATCACTCGCCGCTCTATTGGAAACATGCGCAGTCGAAAAATGCTCGCTCATTTTTCAGCTCAGTTATAAACGAGCTGATCGGCTAGGTTCGGTTTGTAAATAAGCCAAACACGAGCAAATATTAGCTCGGTTCAACTCCACTCGTGAACAACCCAGCACCAAACGCTCCTCCATCCTTCCTAATTACGACACCCATTAAAGGTGCACATAATCAGGTTTTTTGAATACCCGGGTTCAGGTACATACATGGTACGAGTATATAATTGGGTACGCGTATTGTCGAGTATTGGCAATACCTGTGTCGGGTTTAGGTTTAGGTCCGGATCTTGGACGGAAAACCATACCTGGTGCACTTGGGTTTGGGTAGGGTTCGGGTTTTGTAATACCCTATAAGGGTATTGGAAAACCCGGTGCAAGTATAGGAATACCCAATTTCGTAGTTCTGTGTTTTTATGCAACTTTTTTTGTTTTTTTATTGGTTTCCAACTTCTTATTATATAGAAAATTTAAAATTAATAACACAAAACTTCTTATATATTAGAAACTTAAAAATATTACGAGATTACATATCATAAAAGTGCATCATGATCAGGTATAGGAAAACCCGGTGCGGGTATTTGAAAACCTGTTATGGGAATAGGAAAAACCTCAGGTACAGGTATAGGTTTTTAGAACGTTATGCATACCCCGTGTGTACTCTACGGATAGAGTCAAGCACTGATTCAACTTTCAAGTATAAAATACTTGGTTTTTTTTTAAAACCCGGGTTCAGGTTTTTTCCCGGGTTCCCTTTTTATGCACCACTAGTAGGGCTGGCATATCATGTATACCCGTACACGATAAGACACGACACGATAAGACACGATACACGAAATCCCATACACGAACACGACACGATAACTTATCGTGTCCTTTTTTTCAAACACGAACACGACACGATATACACGAAAATTATCTGTTAATACCTGTTAACACAACTGTTATACACGAAAATTACCTGTTAATACCTGTTAACACGAACAAAAACACGAACACGACATGCTATCTGAGAGTTACAGAGGGAGTTTAGAGTTATATTTTTTTAATTAAGTGAGGAATGAAAATAGAAAGGAATTAAGGAACCCACACGCACATGACTAATGAGTTTTATTTAATTTAATTTAATTTCTTATCGTGTACTAACAGGTAATCTCGTGTCTACCTGTTTGGTACACGATACCTGTTAAGACCATACACGATACCTGTTAACTCCGTATAGGTTCGTGTCGTTTATTCATGTATTCGTGTAAAATTGTCAGCCCTAACCACTACCACCCATACCATTTGCCCTTGAGTGGATATATAATTTTTTTATATAAAAATAAATAAATAAAGGATTATTTATTTATATCCAATACCCATATAGACGCTGCCTCTTTCCTGTAAACCCTAAACCCTAATTCATCATCACCCTCCTCCATTGCGGCAGCAACTCTTTACTCTTCAGAGGTATAACTCTTTCTAGGGTTCACTATTTTCCCTTCACTTCACTTCACTTCACTTCATCCTCCTCCACCTCTTCCTTCTTGCAACATTAATCTTCTTGTTATTACCAACAAAGTCAGAAAAAAAAAATCACTAATTTACATGTTTTTTTTCAGGACTAATTGAAAGAAGTCACAAGAATGTTAGTGCTTTTTGAAACCCCAGCGGGTTTTGCCCTTTTCAAAGTACTCGATGAAGGAAAGCTTTCCAAAGTCGATGTAAGTACATACATACATACATATCATACGATTGTTTACATTCATGTTTCTGATTGTACTGATCTTTTGTTTACAGGATTTGTGGAAGGAGTTCTCATCTGCTGACACAGCCAGACAGGTCTTTTTCAACACTATAATATACTTCATTTTTGTTTTTCAATTTCTAGTCTATTTTTTTTTCAAAATATATTTTATTGGTGTGTTTTTGTTGTTTCATTTGAACTTGTAAGTTGTAGTTGTGTTGATGCATGTTAGATTATTGTAATTGTTCTTATTTTCAAGTTCACAATTTGTATCAGCTGAGTAGATTTTTGATTAATAGATTATGTTTTTGTTAAATAAATCTATGATTTGTGAGAAGAATTAAGTAATGATCTTTGATTTTTTTTCATATGTTTCATTTTCACATATGCTTGTTTGTGAACACTGGTTGGTTTTTTAGAGTTTTAACAAAAAACATGTACTTATGAACTCAACTTAAAAACAACAGGTTGTAAAGCTAAAAGCTTTTTCCAAATTTGAGAACACGTCTGAAGCGCTGTCAGCCGCAACCCTGTTGGTTGAAAGCAAGCCCAGCAAAGGTTTGCGTAAGTTCTTGCGTGCTCATTGTGACGGTGAGTCGTTGGCTGTTGCTGACTCCAAGCTTGGAAATGCTATCAAGGAAAAACTGGTACGTTGTACTTGCGGTTTGAATGTTTGTAAGTTCTTTGCAATGTAATTGGATTTTAATTTTAATATCAAAGCGCTATTATTCAGCAAATAGACTGTGTTCACAACCAAACTGTCATGGAGCTTATGAGGGGAGTAAGAAGTCAATTGACAGAACTCATTACCGGTTTAGGTGCGCAAGATCTAGCGCCGATGAGCTTGGGTTTATCTCATAGTTTGTCTAGATATAAGCTTAAGTTCAGCCCAGATAAGGTAACTTATTTCTCATTCGTTAATAATACGTTACTAAGATGAATATGATTTTGAAAGGTTTGTTTACAAATGTGATTGTGACAGGTTGACACAATGATTATTCAAGCTATCGGATTGTTAGATGATCTCGATAAAGAGCTTAACACGTATGCAATGAGGGTTCGTGAATGGTACGGTTGGCATTTTCCCGAGCTTGCTAAGATTGTTCAAGACAACATTCTTTACGCTAAAGCAGTTAAGCTCATGGGTTACCGCACAAACGCTGCAAAACTTGATTTTTCTGAGGTATGCATTTATTTTATTGTTTCTCCACTTTGTGGCTCTTTGCACACAAACATTTTCCTGTTTTTTAAGACCAATGTTTAATCGTTAAAACAGATTCTATCTGAAGAGATTGAGGCAGAACTAAAAGAGGCTGCTGTTGTTTCCATGGGAACTGAAGTTAGCGAACTCGATTTAGTGAATATTAAGGATCTTTGCGACCAAGTGTTGTCGCTTTCTGAGTACAGAGCACAACTGTATGATTATTTAAAAAGCAGGATGAACACAATTGCCCCGAATCTCACTGCAATTGTCGGAGAGCTTGTTGGTGCCCGTCTTATTGCTCATGGTGGTAGCTTGTTGAACCTTGCGAAACAGCCCGGGAGTACCGTTCAGATTCTTGGTGCTGAAAAGGCTCTTTTCAGGGCTTTGAAGACAAAACATGCAACCCCTAAATATGGGCTTATCTATCATGCAAGTTTAATTGGTCAAGCGGCACCGAAACACAAAGGAAAGATTTCTCGTTCTCTTGCTGCTAAAACTGCATTAGCTATTCGATATGATGCTCTTGGAGATAATCAAGATAATTCTATGGGGGTGGAGAACCGGCTCAAGGTATTTTGGATATAGTTTGTATTATGGGAATTTTTGGTTTGCAAAAATGTTGACTTCTTTTTAATAATAAATGTAGCTTGAAGCAAGATTAAGAAATCTTGAAGGGCGGGAACTTGGGCGTTCTGCTGGATCAACTAAAGGCAAACCGAAGATTGAGGCTTACAACAAAGATTTCAAGAAAGATGGAGCAATGATCACCCCTGCAAAGGTGCATTTTTAGTTTCAACATTTCTTCAAGGGTTAATTTCATATATACCCTTACAAACTTAAAATATTATATGATATTGCCCCTCTTTAAAATATTAATGTTGCATACACATCAAACATGACTTTGGTCAAATATGCGAATTTTGGTTCAAACGTTGACTTTATATTGTACTAATCTGATGCTGTATTGTTTTGCAGACTTACAATGCAGCAGCGGACTCTGTTCTTGGACGGATAGAAGCAGAAGTAGAGGCTGAGAAAGACGTAGAGATGGCACCGTCTGATGAGGGAAAGAAAGATAAAAAGAAGAAGAAGAAAACCGTTGCTGATGAAGAAGAAGAACCAGAAGAGGGTAAAAAGAAAGACAAAAAGAAAAAGAAGCACGCAGCTGCTGAAGAAACTGTGGAAGAGCAGCAGAATGAAGAGGAGAATGTTGAGAAGAAGAAAAAGAAGAGAAAGCATGCAGAAGCTGAAGACGAAGATGAAGCCGAAACTGAAAAACCGAAGAAGAAGAAAGACAAGAAAAAGAAGAAAACAGAAGAGTAATCAAAATGTAGGGTTTAGTTTTAAATATAAGAGTTCAAAAATTTTGGGTATGATCACCCCTATTGTGGCAGGGTTAATTTTGGGATTTCTGAAAGGTGCAATTGGGAACAACTGGACACATTTTTCATGTGTTTGTAGGAAGTGAAGCGCCTTTGGTTCTTAAATGTTGATTTCTGTTTTATGTTTTATGGACGTAACTGGATGTTCGATTCGATAATTAAAATTTAAATTATGGTTTTTGGTTCGTTTGATTTTTATTCATTTTTTTTTTCAATTACCATGGTTTTTACTTCTTACTACAGTAAAAGTAAAGTTTTTTCTTACCTTATATGTTCTCATTTATCTTGGTTGGTATTAAATGTGGTAAGACAAATTGAACTCTTAAAAATGGGACATAATTTCTTTAAATGTGATATACAAAGTGACAAGGCAACTCCATGATTCTTTTTCTCTCTAATCACAGTACATATACATATAATTTCTTATATGATTTTCGTGATAGTCTATTTAAAACTGGTTTTGTATTTAACATTTAACACATCTGTTATAACTAAATCATATTTAAAGGGTGGGGTTCGGCTAACTTTATCTCATAACTCTTTTAATAACGCTTACAATGATTGTAAAACTATATCAAACTAAAGGGTGGAGTTCGGCTACAAAGTCTATTTTTCCTACAAAGTGTACAAAGTTATAAAACACCACAATTTCAGCCATAAAACACACTTAGACCCATAAATAAAATATTGAAGATCATTAAAACACAATATCCAAACCCTAAGAGTCTTTAAAAACTCCAAACACACCATCGTAGAACTATCAATATAAAACACAACATGATAATCAACATAAAACACACTAATGTTAGTCATTCGATAATCCAAGCCTAATCATCCAAAACATAACACAAAACCCACAAATATGGTGTTTTACAATCTCCACTATGTCATTTGTTGGTTTTGAGTGTGTTTTATAGTTGACATTATGATTATTTATGACTTTTTACACTTTATAGGAAAAATGGACTTTGTAGCCAACTCCCACCTTATTATAATTATTGATTTGTTTATTGTTTTAATGGTTTGGTTTAATATTTTAAAAAATTAACTATTTGAGTGCCTCTAACTTGGAGAACATTTTACAACTAAAAACCATGGTTGTAAAAATCCCGACTAAACACCGATTAATCTCAATTAATTTCCAATTAATTACAATTAATCCTGAATAATTTTGATTAATCCCTGATTAATCGCTAGTCTTCACCTCACCTGCCGACTAACGATTTTTACTAACGATGTCAAAAAACCATTCCAGATTGCATAAAATTTCCTTACATTCCACATTTCTAGAATTTTGGTGATGCATAAGATTTCCTTATTTTTTTTTCTATTCACTTTAGTGATGCGTAAGATTTCCCTATTTTATATTAAATTTAGGGAAGAGGATTAAATAGAAAGTTTAATTTGGCTAGTAAGCATAGAAATCAATAGAATTATCAATTGCGTTTTAGATAAAAGACAAATTTTTATGTTTTCTGGCCATTGCGTTTTAGAAAAAAAAAAAAAAACACTTGTTTGTGTTTTCTTGTCATTGCGTTTTAGAAAAAAATTCTTTGTGTTTTCTGGCCATTGCGTTTTAGAAATAAGACATTTCTTTGTGCTTTCAAGCTATTGCGTTTTACAAAAAAAAAAAAAAAAACATTTCTTTGTGTTTTTCAGCCATTGCGTTTTATAAAAAACACATTTTATTATGTTTTTTAGTCTATTGCGTTTTAGTTAAACACATTTTATGTGTTTTTACTTTTTAGTCCGTTGCGTTTTAGGTAAAAGACATTTCTTTGTGTTTTTTGGCCATTGCGTTTTAGAAAAAAAAATACATTTCTTTGTGTTTTCTGGCCATTGCGTTTTACAAAAAAAGACATATCTTTGGTTTTTCAGCCACTGCGTTTTAAAAATAACACGTTTTATGTGTTTTTAGTCCATTGCATTTTAAAAACAAGACATTTATTTGTGTTTTTTGTCAATTGCGTTTTAGAAAAAAAAATCATTTTTTATGTTTTTTGTCCATTGCATTTTAAGCATCTGGGTTTTCGATTTTGTTTTCAAAAATATAGCAATAGTATACTCGTTTTAAAGATAAAAAAGCTCGGTTTTTTGGTGCAATTTAAAAAAAAATGTCGTATGAAAAAATTATTAACGTTTAAAAAACCAGGGGGGATAGGAGAAGAGAAACTATTGCTTTGGATTGACAGAATATCCTTACACAAATTCACGCGCATCCTTATCTATCAATTATACCCGTTTAATCCAAGCCCTTGATTAATCAATTGATGGTCAAGATTACTTCCTAGCTTTCTTAGCAAAAAAAACTTCCTAGTATATCCTGACCTTTAAATTTAGAAGCATAGTTATTAAAGGCGCTAGGCGCATTCAAGGAGCCTAGGCCTCGATCGGGGTCTAGACGCAAGGCGCTAAAAAAGAGGGTTTGAGAAAAAAATAGCGCGTAACGAAAAAAATATAAAATATTTTGTATTAGAAAATTAATATTATTCTTCAAATAAAATAAACTAAAGCCATTACATAACATTTCTAAAATCACACCTATAGTCCCCAATTTTTTGAATTTTGTTTCCGAATAGTTCCTGACGTGAATGGGGGTTAGTTTTTGGTGTTAGGTGCGTGTCAAATGACAAAAATACATTTACTGTCAAATTAATAATTAAAAAGTTTAAAAAATATAATTAATATTTTACAATTTATAATTTATGTGGGACCCACCACCCGACCTACCCACCTCATCTTCCCGGCTCCACACCACCACCACCACCACCATCTCCACCTTCAATCACCAGTTCACCACAACCATCTACCCTCACTTCACCGTAACCACCACTGCCACTCAGATCAAATCACCAGGGCCGGTTCTATAGGCTTGGCAACCTAGGCACGGGCCTAGGGCCACCAAAAAATAAGGGCCTCCAAGTTTTTAAAAAAATCTTATGTATACGATATGTATTTATTAGGCCCAAATAAATACGTTTATTTCAAAACTAAACTGATTTTTCATTCAATGAGTCCAAAATAAATATTGTTTAGCAAACAAAGGTCAAGTTTCAAAACCCATTTCGCCTTAATTTCCAACTATTACAACACAACAACCATCGACCTCTTTACCCAAAAAAAAAAACAACCATCGACCTAATCATCAATATTTAGCGGCCTAAAGCCCCTAAATACAGCCGCAATCATCGTTCCCACTTCCCATCGCAACCTGCTTTTAATTTCTAGGCTAGCGGCTATCACGAAACGAAAAAAGTAAGGGCAATCACCCATTGCGTCGGGATTGGAGGAGAGTTTATCGGCGAATTAGGGCCCCTACTTCATAGTTCGCTTAGGGTCTCCAAAAACCTAGGAACGGCCCTGCAAATCACCTAGGTTCAGGGTCCCATCTTCATCCACAAGACTATCAGAAATGACAACGCTCACACCGCCAGTGAATGCTAATGGGCCGGAAGCGGACCAGAAGGACACCACTGGTTCTGAACCTTTGTCTTGTTTAAACTATGTTAATGTAGCTACTGATAGTTACACCTGGAGAAAATATGGTATGAAGCAAGTGCAGAGTCCTGAAGGTGGCTCTAGAAGCTATTATAAGTGCACTTATAGTGCATCTGATGCTAAAAAGATTGAGTCTTGTGATAGATACAAGTTTACTGTAAAGATAGTTTATAAAGGCCAGCACAAACATGATCCACCTAAGAGGGTGGCTTCAAAGGGAGGTGAGCTTCTGAAAAGAAAATTGATATCAACGCCTCCGATTCAAGTTGAGCAGATTGGTGACTTGGAAATAAAGCAGATGTGAGTTATTAATGTCGTCTTTTTAAGCTCGTGTTATATGTTAATAAATACATTAAATTTTGATTGATAACCAGGTTAGGCCGGAGGGTGTGGGCGTCACCCAGGCCACATCACCATCTATAGCACCCCTAGACGTTATACATCCACACCGCGAGATTTAAGAGGGGGCGCTATACAAGGGGCTCCATCATGTTAACGCCAAAAATGAAAGGTTCAGGTGGGGCCCACTAGATTTAATCCAATGAAATCTTTTTTTTTTAATTTTGTTTAATGGGGGGCTCCATCCACACCATGCAAATTAAAGGGGGCTCCATCCACACCATGGATCCTACGTGTCGCTTACGTGACCTGATAAAGCCCCTAGGGGGCTCCAACCACACCCCCCAGCTCAGAGAAGAAAAGCTCAAGCTACGGTGAAGTGGGGGTAGATGGTGGTGGTGGTTGAAGGTGGAGATGGTGGTGGTGGTGTGGAGTGGGGTAGATGAACTGGGTAGGGTAGGTGGTGGTCTCACATAAATTGTAAAATATTAATTATATTTCTTTTAATTTTTTAGTTATTAAATTGTCAGTAAGGGTATTTTTGTTATTTCACACGCACCTAACACCAAAAACTAACCCTCATCTACGCCAAGGACTATCCGGGAATAAAATTCAAAAAACTAGAGACTATAGGTGTAATTTTAGAAAGTTAAAGATTAAAGGTGAAAAATAAGCAACCACATGGACTATCTGTGAACATTTTTCTCAATAGTAGAAGAAGCGCCAAATTGGGTCACTACTCACTAATTTATAAGTGGGCACACAACTATAGCCAATTTAAAAACAAAGAAAGCCCACGAACTATAGCCCATTTAATAACAAACAAAGCCCACGAACGATAAAGCAGAGATCTTGACTGTTATAAATCAGGTTAGGGTTTCATGGCGGCCTCAGAACCCTAACGTACAAACCAGACGAAACGTAGAGCGGCTGCACCACAATCACAGGTATCATCTTTTTCTGATCTTCCATCTATAGATTACATTTCATTTTATTTATCACAGGATTCGAATTACGGTATCACATATTCACATGTACTGAATCGTTTGTGTTTTGTTTATTTTCAATCTTATGTGTGTGTTTTGTGATCTACGTAAATCGGAACTTTTTTTACGGTTGATTTAGAGCCTAAAGGATCTGTTAAATGTAAATTGGTAGAAGCACTCGGTTAGTTTAATCATTTGTATTGTTTGATGTAGCAAAATGAAGGTTGTTGCTGCATATTTGTTGGCTCTATTGGGAGGTAACAACAGCCCTACTGCTGAGGATTTGAAGAAGATTCTTGGTTCAGGTATAACTTTTTAGTTGAAAGCATCATTTTTATCATTGAGAAATGTTGTGTAATAATCAATGATGCATTTTGTAGTCATGTTGCTTGGGTTGTTAGCTTATTTGTATAGGACATGTGAATTATGAGACTTGAAATGTGGTACTGGTACATTGCCACATTGGTTGCTGCTGTAATAAGTAGAACATGATTGAAGGATAAAGTTTCCTTCATTAATGTTATGAACTGTGTTTTTTGAAGGCAAGTGTTCATTTGTGAATTTGATGACTGATAACTTACATGGGCGCGAAACGGTTGTGTTTGTGGATTTGCCAGTTCAACTTGAACTGAACACAACACGAATATTTGTTGGTTGACTGTCGGAACACGACCTGTTTAACCAGATTTTTTTCTTATTTTCTTCAATTATGAATATTTTTAAAACATTTACATCTTAATTATATACAAACTTATGTCAATTTTTCTAAATGTTATAATTATGGCATAAAATACCCAACCAATTTAATTTAAGATGTAAAGCATATTTCGAAAAAAATAAAAAGGTACAGATGTGTTAAGTGGCATGGACTAGGCTTTTCTTTTGGCCAAAGGGGTTCTCAGGTTCAACCTAAAACTGACTCAAACCTGTAAGTTTTTAGTTATGGTTGTTCATGGTGTGTTTTGGGTTGTGGCAGAAATTCACACCCTTACATATGAACTGGCCAATAGTCACGAAGTCATTTGCGTATTCTGGCTTATTGTTTTGTTAGTTTTGTAGTGTCATATGATGGGAACTTATTTTATGTTATGCAGTTGGAGCTGATGCAGAAGATGATAAAATTGAATTGCTTTTGTCTGAGGTTAAGGGTAAGGATATCACCGAATTGATTGCATCTGGAAGGGAGAAGTTGGCTTCAGTTCCCTCAGGTGGCGGTGGTGTTGCAGTTGCTGCCACAGCTGGTGGTGCTGCTGCACCTGCAGCAGCAGCTGCTGAGTCAAAGAAAGAAGAGAAAGTGGAAGAGAAAGAAGAGTCAGACGATGTAAGATTTTTTTTTTAACATGTCTGGAATTCAATTGTGATTTTCATTTGAGTTCATCTATACTTGATATTAATTTTTTTGGTTACATGTTGCTGACTTTTTTTACTAATTTGTTTTACAGGACATGGGTTTCAGTTTGTTTGATTAAGGATCATGAAATCAAAGCATAATCTTGTGTCATTTTTTAATGTTACTTTTTTGGTAGTGTTTTTACAGTGTTATTATGATCAAGTGTTTTGTTTTGTTAGACGATGGAAAAGTTTAATATGACCTTTTGTTGAAGTTTATTTTCTGTCAAGTTCTTTTGCAAATGCTTTTTTTTTATTTTCAGTTTGTTACCAATTTATTTGCAAATGCCGACCTCTCTAACCTGTCGCCACCATTCCATATAATACGTCACACCTGGTAGAAGCTACAATGCTTTTGAGTTTTTAGCAAGGGTTGCAACAATTTGACTAGATACAAGAATTTTGCAGTGTGTGTGTGTGCTGGTGGGGGGTTTAAGAAAGAACATTGTTGAAGAAGCTCGCATAATGTATTAAATGTAGTTGCAAGCGGCAGTAGTTCACGGTCAAGAAACTTCAAAGTTTCGGGCAAAACCTTCAGACACGCAAATCATTTTTAGGTGAAACCTTACAATCGTAACCTGCAACGGGTGAGTTTCATGGGAGAAGACATTGGGAACATGGGATTTTTCACAAGGGGGATACAGCTTGGATTAAATCTAGCTTAGTATTATTTAGTTTTTTACATTTGAAGCTTAACTAGAATTTAGACCCGCGGGCGTTGCCCCGCGAGCTAGTGGATTTTACTGCGTGTGAGTGAGACATTGTTTTCACATGCTTTATTTATAAAACTCATGAATCCTATATTTATAAAACTCATGAATCCAATTTCTTTCACGCTCCGTAACCAAAAGGATTGACCCCAAAATAAATGTATCAATAACCATTAACCAAACAATACTAACTAATCAAAAGTGCACCATCAGCAACATATTAAATTCAGAATACGTATACTAAAGCATTTCCAGCAAGAGTTGGCTATTTCAAATGTGCACCATCAGCAACATATTAATTCAGAATATATATATACCTTTGGTATCCACTATTTGGGTGTGGTGTAGCTTGCAATGGGACACCTTTAAGCTGAAAACATGAACGGTTTCCCTGTCACTTGAAACAATCAAACTTTCAGCCATCGTAGAGCAAGCAGGGTTGTAGATATCTGCTCTATCTGCACCTCTCCTTACCTGAATTCAATGCTAAATCACTAATTTCAAGGACGACAAATAACAAATTTTTATAGCATTTATCAATTAGCAAATGCAACATGTTGACAAAACAACAGATCACTAATATGCATACAAATAAAAGCAAGGATATCACTTTTGGAACAAAACCACAGTTGATATGTATTTTATCTTGAACACATTCTACAGCCAAATTTTGAAGATATTCACTTATACTCTAGGATTTGGAAGCTGTGATGAGGTGGCAGCGGGTGGTTGTGTCGCGGTGGTTAGGGGTGTTCACGATTTGGTTTGAAACTGTGAAACCATCCTAACCGGTTATCGGTTCGGTTTCACAATCGGTTTTTATTTTTGTTTTTTGGTCGGTCAGTTTGAAAATTCTCAAACCGTAGTGAACGGTTTGATTTGCGGTTTACATGGGAAACCGGCCGCATAAAACCGGACTGTACCACAAGATTGTGGTATTAAGATTTTTTAAATATTTTATTTTATACAAGTATAGAGAAACTTTTTTTAGTGAACCTAGGCTTAGTTAACCAATTTCTAATAGCTGTAACTAAAATATGTTAATGAGTAACTTTTCTAACTTAATTGAATACTGGACTTCCATTTCTAGTCTGTCATGTTAGGCTCAATATATAGGCAAGTTATATCTCTTTATTTTTGCAATCCTATGATTCCTACACCACAAAACAGTGCACGGGTAAATATTTTTTTTTGTCTTGGTTGTTAGCTTAGGATTATAAATGCATAATTATGGTGTTCTTTAAGCTATATCTTATTCCCTAAACAAAACCAAAGTTTTATGCCTTCTGCAATAAAACCATTAGCAAATCAACATTAAATTTGGGTAATTAGAAACATCAGAAGCAATTAGAGGCATAGTTAGATTTTAGTTCTTATTTAAAAGTCGGTGTGTTACAAAATCCCAAACCGTGAAACCAAACCGGTAGTAATGGTTCGGTTTTGTTCAGTTTTAATTTTCAACTGTTTGGTTTTGGTTTTCGATGACCATAAACGTTACTAACGGTTTGGCTCACGGTTTGAATTAAAAACCGTCAAAAGAGGACCGCGAACACCCCTAGCGGTGGTGGTGGTGATGTTGGTCGTTATGTCACGAAGCTCGAAGCACTCTTGAACACGCTCTGGGAAGTTGAGCTTCGTCTTTGCCTCTTTGAAGTCAAGTGCAGCTTGATCATAAACTGCAGCTGCAGCCTCGGTTGTTTCAAATGTACACGACCAAACACCGACGCCTTTGCTAGGAGCGCGTATCTCGGATGCCCATTTCCCCCATGGCCTTTGTGTTAAACAATAGTCTCCTATATTGACACTAACATATGTCAAAAACGCAATTAAGGTTTTACTATATGACTATTTTGACACAGGTACGCATGAGACACTACCTCAAGACCCTGAGGTGTTTTCCATATCGTCGTGTGTGCCTCATGCCCCAGGCGTGTTTTTTTAAACAAAGACATTAAATTGATATATATAACTTACTTTCGTAGGCAGTAACATCATAGCGAGTGAAACTGCACTCCCTTCAGGCGATCCTCCCACTTTAAACATAACAATAGGGAACACTTTTAGCTTTAAACGATATCGACAACCATATAGCAGTAAGCTTTCAAACACTACCTCTCCAACGAGCAGAGAATTCAAGAAAGCAAAAGGTGGCTCCTTATTGTCACCGAATTCACTCTTTTCAGTTTTTCGGATAACATATCAAATCAAACCACGACATGTTAATTTACAGAATAACATCATCCATTCATCATTCATTCATTCATTCATTCATTCAATTTATCATATAAACCTTCATACTGCAAAAAATTTTAGGTTTTGGTCGGACACATGGAATGTTACAGAAAATACCTCATCACCGGGATAATCGGTGGACTATTAGTAGTAACAGATTTGAAAACCCTCTCATCTTTTTATTGTAAACCCAATCATCACCGTCTATCTTGACCTCAACCACTTCGGTTTTGGCGATTTCTTTGTGACTGGTGGTCACCAACATAACCCATCTTAACCATCATTCAACAACAGCAGTGATGACGAACGACCAATATACGTGGCGAGATGGCGGATGTCGGTGGGCGAGGAACGGCAGAAACGATCAGCAGCGGTGGTGACCTGACTTGGAGAGAATGCTCGGAGACAGGTGACACATAGGAGATTTTTTATGAAGAAGGGTTTTTGTGTTGAGGAAGATGATGTGTAGACAAGCCAGCAGACCACACATTCCAATTTTTTTTTGAAAAACACTCAAAGCCAAGAGTACTACTATCCTAAGCTGAAACATGTTGCTAAATTAGAATGGATAAATATCTCACGTACTTGGCTTGCGGGGGCGTCTTGTAACAGAACATCTTTATGTAGTAGAGTACGAACTCAACGATGTTGGTATATATAGAGGGTCAGGATATACTAGGAAAGTTTATTTGGGTAGAAATGTTAGAACATAATCTTGATCACCACTTTAATAATTAGACTAGAGGGTATGGGGCACGACAAGGCCCGGCGCCGCCCCGGAACACCGCCCCCCATAGGCTCGGCGCGTCGTCTCCGTCCTCCACAAGCCGGGTTCGACAGACCATTTTCCTCTCTCCTCACACACACACAGCTATACACACACACACACACACACACACACATATATATATATATAGGGGAGGGTTTAAATGAGAACGCTAAATATTGTGAGAACCGTGAGAACAAATGAAAAAACCATGAGAACTTGGTCAAAAACAATTCAAATTCAAATTTTTTTTTCTACAATTATCATTATTATTCGAATACAATGTTAGAAATTTAATTTACACGTTTAAATTTACGTGAATTCGTAAATAAAGAAAATTTACACATGTGTAAGTTTGCCATTTACACATGTGTAAATCTGTTATATTTACACATGTGTAAAAAATCTAAAAACAGTGATTTTGAAAGGAGAAATGAATTATTTGATGTTATAAATTCTTGTTTTGATGTTGTATCTTAATTACAATGAGCTTTGTATTAAAAAAATGGTTTTGATTGGTTTTTTCATTCGTTCTCACGGTTCTCGCAATATTTAGCGTTCTCAAGATAACCCTCCCCTATATATATATAAAGGGGTTCATCCCCCACCCCCTAGGTCCATCCCCTTCAAGCCCCGCTTACGTGGCGGTGACGTGACGGCTCATCCCCTTGGGGATGAGGCTCTCCATACCCTCTAGTCTTAAGGGCTTAGATTAGATGGGTTGAATTGATAAAAGATGGGAGGCGGGTCAGTTTTCATTAAGGGTATCAAGTATTTTCAAGTCAATAGGATTTCTCTCCTCCAATTCCCTCTCGTTTTTTAAATGTTAATAACTCTTTCATGTGACATTGTTTTTTATAAAAATTGCCCCATAAAAACGAGCGTTTTTTATCTTTAAAACGAGTATACTAATGCTACACTTTTGATTTTTTTTCGAAAACTCAAATACGTAAAACACAATGGATAGAACAACACACTATAACACAGGTTTTAAAACGCAATGGGGCTTCACATAGTCGTGTTTATCTTTTAACATGGCCATGCCTCAGTTATAACATGTTCATGTTTCTCTCTTAACATGATCATGTTCTTTGCACTCAAGTTCTAAAACGTACACTTAAGGTCTAAAAAGCAATGGGTCTCACACAGTCATGTATGCCTTTGTTTTAACATGGTCATGCCTATGTTCCAACATGATCATGCTTCTATTTTAGCATGATCTGTTATTTCACTCCACGTTCTAAAACACAATCAGTTTTAACATGGTCATGTCTATGTTCCAACATGATCATGCTTCT
Organism: Helianthus tuberosus; assembly: GCA_030545235.1. NCBI lineage: Eukaryota > Viridiplantae > Streptophyta > Magnoliopsida > Asterales > Asteraceae > Helianthus > Helianthus tuberosus. The sequence goes on from CM060433.1 coordinate 165,448,339, forward strand.
ATTTTAACATGATCATGTTCTTTTACACTCCAGTTCTAAAACACAATGAAACGCAAAATCAAAATTTTGCATTGCATATTCTATAAAGCAATCAAGTTTTAACATGGTCATGTTTTAACATGGTCATGCTTTTGTTCCAACACGACCATGCTTCTATTTTAGCATAATTGTCTTTGCAAAACGTAATAAAACCCAAAACCAATGGGGTGGTGGTCCATTGGCAAAGGCAAAGCCATTAAAACACCTAGGTTTGAAAGGGAAAGGTCTTGGGTTCAAGTCCCACAGACAACAAGGATTAAAGAAATTAGCCGTTCAAAAAAAAAAAAAAAAAATTTTGCACTGCAGGTTCTAAAAGCAATGGAGTTTTAACATGAGCATGCCTTAGTTCCAACATGATCATGCTTCTTTCTTAGCATGATCATGTTCTTTGCACTGCAGTTCTAAAACGCAATGGGTTTTAATGTAGTCATGCCTTTGTTCCAACATGATCATGATTTTATTTTTGCATGATCAAGTTCTTTGCAATCCAGGTTTTAAAACGCAATGGGTTTTAACGTAGTCATGCCTTTGTTCCAACATGATCATGCTTTTATTTTAGCATGATCATGTTCTTTGCAATCCAGGTTTTAAAACGCAATGAAACCCAAAATCAAGAATTTGCACTGCATGTTCTAAAATGCAATGGAGTTTTAACCTGACCATGTTTATGTTTTAATATGGTCATGCCTTTGTTCCAACATGATCATGCTTCTGTCTTAGCATGAACATATTCTTTGCACTTCCAGGTTCTAAAACGTACACTCCATGTCTAAAATGCAACGGGTTTCACAAGGTTATATTTCTATTCTTAACAAAGTCAGGTCTTTGTTTTAACATCTAGAAGAACAAAAATGAAAAGAAGAACTCTAACTAAACATAATGAGGTGAAAACCACCATTGAGGTTTGATAACCTAAAACGCATTGAAAATAAAAAAACACAACTTAGAAAAGAACTCCGATTAACGATGGTGGACGGAGAAATAACTTCGACACACCATGGAGAAACTGGTTGCGGTGGCGGTGGATGGTGGAATGGTGGTTTCACATTTGAAAAACGCAACAGGTGTTTGAAGGTGATGGTGGTTTCAAATCTGGTTTCCAGCAAGATGGTGGCGATCGTAGGTGGAGGTGGTGGTGTTGGTTGTGATGTGGTAGTTTATGGTTTTGAAAATGATAGATTTGGGTATAAGGGAAAGAGAAATGAATTGCGGATGTTGGTTTGTTATTTTTTTTAAGATGGTTGATTTTTGTGTAAAATGTCTTTTCCTATTATTGATTCCTACCCTTCCTACCTAAACCATTCTTCCTATTTGATCATCTCCCAGTATATTAAACCTCCTTATAACCAACTTTATCAACATACACATCACAATTTAGGTATTATTATAGGAGCATGTATAAAGTTACAACATTACATATATTTTTCTAGTGTACTCAATTATATTGCACCGTTGTGGGTTCATCGCGCTATGCGGCGAGAATTAGGTTGGTATCGATTCAATTTGTTATGGAATGACACCGGCACACGTTATAAGAACCGAAAGCTAAAACCAAGAAGAATAAATTCTTGATATGCTAGATGATATCAACTGTGTTTTACATTAATCGAAAAAACATAAAAATAAATACTGGCATCGATGTTGTTTGGTCGCAATCGAGCCATTTTGTTTCGTTACCTCTATGTATTGACAGTTGATATAGTTAACAACACAAAGAAATACATTAATCTAAACACAACTCGTATGCTACAAAAAATTGTTACGACACTTTTATTAAAATCATCATATGAAACCCAAAAAATAAAGTCATGTAACCAAAAAAAAAAAAAGTCGTGAACCAAAAAAAGTAATGTTGTGTTTTACATCGATTGAAAACCATAAAAAAATGAATATTGGTTTCAATAATATTGATATCGGTATCGACATTGTTCGGTCGGTGTTGGTTTTGTTCGTCACGATGTTGTTACAACTTACAACACCAACACTTAATATAGCATACTACACTAAGAAAAGACTTTTTCGAACACAACCGTGTTTTCAACAGAACTTATGCTGGAATGTCGAGAGAATATAAGACCCAACTTCGTAGTTGATTAGAAAATTTATATCGGAACAACAAGAAGAAAGGATGTTAATATTGGTGCACCACTCCTCTCTATCTCTCTCTACACACACACACACACACACACACACACACACATATATATATATATATATGTATATAGGGGAAAGATAAATCGAAAACCCACTCCAGTTGACTAAACCCTGAAAATCTTTGTAAAAAACCCATGTAAACTCAAGATACATTTCTAAAAAAAATAGGAAATGTAATATACATATATTTGAACATTTTTAAAAAAGAAACACAAAAAAACACTGAGTAGTTTTTTTTTAAAAAAATGTTACAAATTTCAGGTTACATAATATGTTTGTCCAAAAAAAATGTAACATAGAAATTTTCAACATTTAAAAAAAAAAAAACTATTAAGCGTTTTTTACATTTTTTTTTTCATAAATAGGTCCGTGTACATTTATATTACATTCCCTATTTTTTTTAGAAAAAAATAAAAATGTTACATAGGGTTTATTTGGGTTTTCTCAACTCAAGTGGGTTTTCTATATAGTCCTCCCCTATATATATATATATATATATATATATATATATATATATAGGATTGGGTTCATTTATGAACCCTTCTTTTTTATGAACAAAAACGAACAAATCCTGGCCATAGATCTTATTAACTATAACTTAAGGGTAGGATTGTCTTTTAACATATATAGATTTAATTATAATTTTTGTTTTTTAAAATTACGTGCAGTTATAAAAAAAAAATAACCACCCACCATGTTCAAATGCAAATTATCTTCCGTAAAAAACAACCACCTGCATATGTTTTTCAGATTCTTCTTCTCATCTTGATTCTTCATACCATTAGCCAGTTCGTTTCATTCTTATTTTGATCTACTACGGATTTACAAATTATGTCAGACCCGAACCCGGACAATTTGCCAGCCAATTCCTTAATTCCTCATAGCCCCGAACGGCCAGGGGAAGATCATGTGTATGTGGCTTCCATGGATCATCAAGGTTTATTTTTTAAACATCAGTGTATATAAGTTTGTTTCCAGTTTAATTCTTATTTTGTTATACTAAGGATTTCTAATTTTTGGCAGACACGAACACGAACAATCAACCTGTTGTTTCAGCCAATTTGTTAAGGCCTCATGGCTCCGAACGACCAGAAGAAGATCATGTGTTTGTAGCTTCCATTGATCGTCAACTGATGAAGAAGACGGCGTATATGAAGAATCCGAAACTGAAGAATATGTCTCTGACGATTTTGGTAGTGAAGAATAGGTTGCGTAAAGCGTAACAACATTTAGATTTTTTTTTCATGTTCTCCTTCAGTTGTTCTATGTTTTTTAAACATGACCGTTGATGTTAGCTCAAACTCGTTTTTAGCGTAATTTCGTTTTCATGCTTTTTCGGTGTTGATATATGTTTTCAGTATAACTTATATTACTGGAGTATATGGGTTTTTAAGTTTTATCCATTATACATGATTGTGTATTGACAATCTTCAAGTGGCCTCTATTGACTCGCGATATGTGATACACGTTACATTTACAAGTAGTCCAATAGGTTATAAGGGTATAACTGGTCGCTGGTCATGTGTATTCGCATTCCAGCGGGTTTAGAATGTTTAGCGCTGCACTTTTGTACTTGTTGTACACTTGTACGTAATCCCAGCAGTTGCTGCATTTGAAAATTCCTTGTCAAAATGGTTTTATAACATGTACAAATTAATAGAGAAGTCAGCAGTCGTATCGTTCTTTGTTGTTATCTAAGGATTTATGAATTTTCACAGGCACGAACAAGAACGAGCAGCATGTTGTTTCACCCAATTTGTCAAGTCCTGATGGTTCTCAACGACCAGGAGAAGATCATGTGTATGTTGTAGCTGCCATTTGTAACAGCCAGACTTATCGGCTGTTCCCGCTTAAACCGTTTATTGCTTTGTTTGTCTTTGTACTCAGAGATTCGATATTAATGGAGAACAATATTTTAAACTATTTTAAAACGCATTTCATCTCGCTAATTATCGCATTTGTGTATGTTGTAGCTGCCATTTGTAACAAGCCCAAACTCAGCCGCACGAATGATCACTCGTACGGGTGATCATTCGCACGGCTACACACTCGCACCAGACTCAGTTTGTCCATCATGTACATATCAGATTGTTCATCAATAATACATTTAAAAAAAAGTTAAGCAAATTATATACACTTATGTACATATCAGACTGTCCATCATGTACATATCAGATTGTTCATCAATAATACACATGTGTATGCTGTCACTTACACATGTGTATTATTACAGATGTTAACCAATGCAGAATGTATTAGAATCGAAGATGTTTCAGCATTAATTATAGGAGAATGTAATAAACATTAGTATGCAAAAAAAAAAAAAAAAATTTTGCGTAACATACATATGTGTACATATCAGATTGTTCATCAATACTACACATGTGTATGACTGTATGCTGTCACTTACACATGTGTATTATTACAAATGTTAACTTGACTATGAATCGAAGGAGATGCGGCGATTTGGGTTTTTTGGATTCTACTAGTTGAAACTCGTTTGTGGAAATCGCAGGTCTGAGAGAAATCGAAGGAGATGCAGCGATTTGGGTTTTTTGAATTATGAGGAAAGAGAATCTTGATGTTCACAGGTGGTTTTTGGTTGAAGCTAGAGATTATGGTAATTACTATTATGCCCTTGTGCAGTTATTATAATTCAGTTTTTGGTTTTTATTAATTAAAAAATCATTTAAATTCAAAGATCTTGATGTCCTCATCCAATGGCCAGGATCTGTTCGTTTTTGTTCACTACATCAACATTGTTCACTCTTGATCCCCACCCTATATATATATATATATATATATAGGGGTAAGATCAAATAAAAATTTTATTTTGCCTAAGTAGGATGAGAAGTAATCTTAACCATTCATTTTTCAAATCAATGGTTAAGATTAAAATGTAAGAAAAAAGAGAAGTGTAAGGGTATCTTGGGAAAATCCTATTTATTGTCTTTCTCTCTCCACATGCAAACCACATACATATTCCACCCTTATTTTTTAAACGTTCATAACTTTTTTACACGACATTATTTTTTGAGTTCTTGTGTTTTAGTGATTTTAACCATTTGAGTTCAAAATTAAAATGTTTAACACCCTGAGTCCTTAGACGCTATTTTTTATAACCATTTGAGTCATTTTGAGTCCAAAGTTTAACCTTTTGAGTCCAATTTTTTTTTTTTTAACAAAACTGGACTCAAGCTGTTATAAAATGAACAAAATTGAACTTAAAACGTTATAAAATAAATGGCTAGAGACTCAGTGCGTTAAATTTTTTGATTTTGGACTCAAGTGGTTAAACTCACTAAAACACATGGACTCAAAATGTAATTTAGGGGTCGTTTGGCAACATCTGAATGGTTAGGTGCTGAACCAGTAAGAGGTCTGAACCATTAAGTGTTGAACCAGTAAGATGTCTGAACCATTAAGAGTCTGTATAATGCTTAATCGTTCAGAGGCAAATGTCTGACCAAATCAGATTAGAGGTATCAACCATTCAGACTCTGTTTAAATCTTAACCATTCAGAGGCAAATGTCTGAACAATTCAGACATCTGCTCGTGAAACAAACATTCTGAACCATTAAGTGCTGAACCAGTACGAGGTCTGAACCATTAAGAGCCTCATTAAGAGGTAAACAAACAGCCCCTTACTCTTAATTTTTTCCCCTTACTCTTAATTTTTTTTCTTTTTAACTAACGAACACCTGCTATCGTTTAAAAACACAATTTGTAAAAGAATAAATATTTTAAAAACGTATGGGGTAAAAAAAGCACTGTTGATAAAGGATGGTTTTAAAGTATTAAAATTTAAAATAAAATATTACTTTTTATAATGTAAAGTTTTAGAATGTATAGTGGGTAAAAAAAGCACTGTTGATAAAGGATGGTTTTAAAGAATTTTATTATATATTATAAACTAGTTTAAAACCCCGTGTATTACACGGGTTGCATAAATATAATTTTATATAATAAATAATAAAAGATATATTTTAAAAAAAATTCGTATATTGCACGTGTTAAATAAAATATAATGTTATATGTTAATACAAACAGTCATCAAGATTTATCTTTTTAAAATGAACATTGATATACTATTTACTTATTATAACATTTTACTTTGTTTTTTATTTTTATTTTGCATAAATGTAATTTTATATGATAAATAATAAAAAAATATATATCTTTAAAAAACTCGTATATTAAACGTGTTTAATAAAATATAATGTCATATTTAACACATACAGTCGCTAAGATTTATCTTTTAAAATAAACTTTAATGTACTATTTACTTATTATAACATTTTACTTTGTTAAATATGTATTCTTAACTAATTTTTTGTTTAGAATTATTATTATTATTATTACTATTATTATTTAATATGATCATAATAAAAATAAACGTTTATATTCTTATCTAATTTTTCGTTTAAAATTATTATTATTATTATTATTATTATTATCTAATATGATCATGATAAAACAAATGTTTATCCTTATCTAAATATTTATTTTTATCTAATATTTTTGTTTAAAATTATTATTATTATTATTATTATTATTTAATATAGGATATAAATAGGAAAATAAGGTAGCACCAGGAAGTGACATGTGTACAAAAAAGATTTTTATTTATTAGTATACTTGAACTTGAATTACCACCCGTCGCAATGCGACGAGGGATTCAATAGTTATATATCATGTTAGATGAAAGGCAAATGTTTCTTACATGACCACGAGCCTGTGTGTAAAACCGAGAAAAAAATAACTAAGTCGATCTCTGACTCGCACGTTGCGACAAACCTATCAAACGGGAAAAATAGACGCGCTGCAACGGACATGTCAAACAAGAAAAAAATAGATGAAAAAAACCTTGAACCCCACACGCACGTTGCGTCGTGTTAAGTCGGAAATTTAAAACGACACGTTAAACAGAGAACTTATGAAAGATGAAAGTATACAAGAGACTAACGTTGAAAGTAAAAATAAAATGTTGAGATTAAATTGCAAAAGATGAAAAGCTTTGATTTGAAAGTAAAAAAAAATTAAAGGGGTTAAATTGCAAAAGATGAAAACTTTTGAAATAGAAGTGAAAAATTATATTAATCAAAGGGGTTAAATTACCAAAGATTGAAGCTTTAGACTTAAATTGCTAAAGATTGAAACTTTAGAGTTAAAAAAGAAATAAATTAAACAAAAGAGATAAACATATTTAGTTAAATTGATGTTTAATATTATTATTATTATTATTTAATAAAAGAGATAAATAAAAAATAAGGGTGAGAAATTACCAGAGAACGACACGTGTGCAAAAGGGATTTTTGTTTATTAGGATAGATTAACAAGTTTTTTGTGCATAACAAGTTGTACATTTTGCTTTGCACATTTTTCAAAATTTTTTTTGACTTTTTACTTTAACCCAAAGGTTTTTACCTTTTGCAATTTTAACCCTATATAATTTGTTTTTTAACTTTAACCCAAAACTTTTCATTATTTGCAATTTAACTTCACAACTTTTGTCACTTATACTTTTCATCTTTCGCAAATTTTCGTTTTACGTATGGTTCTAAATTTTTTGAGTTAATACGACACAACGTGCATGTGTGGTTCAACGTTTTTGCCTCTATTTTTCCATGTTTGACAGGTTCGTCGCAACACGCATATCCTAGGTCGAGACAATGTTGGTGGTCGATGACGGTTGTGTGACATTAGTACCATTTGACACCGTTTTATGCCCGCTGCAACGCGAGGTGTGCTTTGGGGGTTTTTCAAAGAAAAAATGGTTATGCATATGGTTGTCGTAACGTTGGCTTTGGGGGTTTTCCAAAAAAAAAGATTTTTTTTTTACTTTTCACCCAAAAGTATTTCATAAATTACTTTTAACCCAAAACTATTTGTTTTTTTACTTTTAACCCAAAACTTTCTATCTTTTGCAATCTATCATCATAACTTTTTTTACTTTCAACTTTGGTCCTTTATAGTTTTCATTTTCCGCAAATTTTTCGCTTTATGCTTGGTTCTAAATTTTGTGACATAACACATCGCAACGTGTGTCTTTGGCTTAACGTTTCTACGTTTCGTTCTAAATTTTGCGAGTTAACACGATGCAACATACGTGTGAGGGTGAACGTTTTACATCGTCTATTTTTTCCCCGTTTGACAGGTTTAACATAACGTGCGGGTCCTAGATATACTTCGTTATAACTAAAGAATCCCTGCCGTATTGCGGCGGGTCGCAATCCTAGTTATTCTAAGTTAGCAACAAAAATATGCATTGGAACTTGTACATTGTGCTTTGGTTTTTTTTTCAAAAAAAAAAAAAAACTTGATTTTTTATTTTTAACCCAAAGATTTTACCTTTTGTAATTTTAACCCTACATAATTTGTTTTTTTAACTTTAACCAAAAACTTTTCATTACTTTTAACCCAAATGTTTTTACCTTTTGCAATTTTAACCCTACATAATTTGTTTTTTTAACTTTAACCCAAAACTCTTCATTATTTGCAATTTAACTTCACAACTTTTATCACTTATACTTTTCATCTTTGGCAAATTTTCGGTTTACGTATAGTTCTAAATTTCTCGAGTTAATACGACGCAACGTACGAGTGTTGTTCAACTTTTTTATGTTTTGTTTCAAATTTTGCAAGTTAACACGACGCAACGTGCATGTGTGGTTCAACTTTTTTACCTATATTTTTTCATGTTTGACAGGTTCGTCGCAACACGCAGATCCTAGGTCAAGTTAGTGTTGGTGGTCGATAACGGTTGTGTGACATTAGTACTATTTGACACCGTTTACGTCCCGCCGCAACACGGGGTGTGCTTTGGGGGTTTTCCAAAGAAAAAGTAGTTATACATATAGTTGTCGTAACCTTGGCTTTGGGGGTTTTCCAAAAATGATGATTTTTTTTTTTACTTTTCACCTAAAAGTATTTCATAAATTACTTTTAACCCAAAACTATTTGTTTTTTACTTTTAACCAAAAACTTTTTATCTTTTGCAATCTATCCTCACAACCTTTTTACTTTCAACTTTGGTTCTTTATAGTTTTCATTTTCCGCAAATTTTTTGTTTTATGTTTGGTTCTAAATTTTGTGACTTAACACATCGCAACGTGCGCCTTTGGTTTAACGTTTTTACGTTTCGTTCTAAATTTTGCGACTTAACACGACGCAACGTGCGTGTGTGGGTGAACGTTTTTACATTGTCTATTTTTCCCCGTTTGATAGGTTTAACATAACGTGCGGGTCCTAGATCGACTGCGTCTTTGGTTAACGTTTTTACGTTTCATTCTAAATTTTGCGAGTTAATACGACGCAACGTGCGTCTGTGGGTGAACGTTTTTACAGGTTTAACATAACGTGCGGTCCTAGATCGACTTAGTTAGAACTGAAGAATCCCCGCCATTGCGGCGGGTCTTAATCCTAGTTATAATTAAGAGTTAAATGCCTGGTTGGTTCCTATGGTTTGTGAAAATTGCAAACTTGGTCCTAGTGGTTCATTAATTACAGAGTTAGTCCTAATAGTTGTAAATTTTGCACTCGGATGGTCCTTATCACTAACCTTTGTTAAATTTCTCAGTTAAGTTGATGTTAAATGACTAAATTGCCCTCAACATTAAAAAAATAAAAGTAAAAATAAGAAACAAAAGGAGATGGGCCCACCCCATCATCTTCTTCTCCACCCCCCCTCTCTCTCTCTCTGAAACACCAGTAACCACCATTAGCCATCATCTTTGGGCCACCACAACCACCACCCCCGAACACCAACGTTCACCACTGTAAACCACCACTTGAAACCAGCACCGCGAACCAATCCCACCCTTCTTCCCGCTCCACCCTTCTTCTCAAATCAACCTGCAACACCCCACCCAATCCCCTATTTCTATTTCCCGCACACCATATGACCCGACTCAACCTGCTAGCCCCAAGTCCCATACCCATCTTCTTCAAACTAAATCTATTGTCTTCATCTTCATCCTAAACTCCACCATGGCCATCGTCATATATTAGTTTCCGTCACCACCACCGCGTGACAAGCGCCACCGACCAACATCTGCAATTGAACCACCGGTGATATATGGAATAATCCATGGACCGTGTTAATCTCGTTTACCTTCAATCCTAGAATCACAAATATATTTGAAATTAATAGGAGAGTTGGAAATAAATAATCCCACCTAACTCAATTTGGCCGATAATAATCTCAAGTAAGTTATTGGCCGATAATAATCCGAACTGGACAATTTTTTTTTTTTTTGTAAAATAGTATGCCGTTAAAATAGCTTAACGGAGTTAAGTTTTTTTCCGAATTACAAACCGACGTTTTAGGGCTTTTGATCAGAACAAGGATACGAGTCGACTGATGTAAAACTTACCTCGAATAGCCCAGTGGTGTTTAGATAGAGCTTAGGAGAGGTCAAGCGTTCAATCCCCATAGTGTGCAACGTTAGCCATTAAAAAAAAATTATATGGATTTGTTTTTTCTTGAACACGCTGGGCTTTTTATTACCAAAAGAGCCAAACATCGATTTGTTTGTTTGACATATAATATCTCATCAATATGTTTGTTTTTGTTGTTCCTCTGGTAAACATCGATCTACAAACAGAAATGATCAAAAATGGTTTTGGAGATTGAGATTTATGAAAAATGGTTTTGGAGATGTGGGGGTGGAAGATTATAGTAATTAATGATGTGTCTTCAAATCCCAATTTACATGAAAACGGTTTGGGAGTAGGGATGGCAATGGGTCGGGTTCAGGTCGGGTATTGGTAATCCCATACCTGTACCCGGTTATAAATCGCGTCCTATACCCGACCCAATACCCGTCGGGTATATGTCGGTTAATTACCCGCCGGGTATCGGGTATACCCGCGGGTATCAGGTTTACCCATAAGTTTGTTAAAAGACATACGTTGGGATTTCTAAATACATTTTTTTACTATTGTAATTATTATATTATTTTATTTATACAACAACTATTATAAATTAAAAATATACATTACATACATATACTTCACAACATACAAAAATATAAATACTATTATCAAATGCATATACTAAAAGAAAATTTATTTGATTACATTATGAACATACTAAAATAAATCACTAATAGACAAGGGTTAATGGAAAATAAAAGTATAAATTAAAAAAAAATCGGGTATATGATGGGGTATATAGTTCGGGTAAACGGGTATGTGGTTTTGGGTAATCGGGTCGGGTATCACTTAATCCCATACCCGCGAAATTTTTTAAAACTAGCCCAATACCCGTCGGGTATCGGGTATACCCGTCCCATTTTTAAAACTAGTCCCACTGGCGGTTTAACTTAGGTTATTGATAAGGACTACCCGAGTGCAAAAATTACAACTATCAGGACCAACTCTGTAATTAGTGACCCACTAGGACCAAGTCTGCAATTTTCGCAAAACCACAGAGACCAACCAGACATTTAACACTAAAATTTATTTAAATTAAAATATTACGTAAAATATAATGTAAAGTTTTAGAAAAGGGCTTTGCCCGAGACTGGTTTAACCAAAGTCCCAAACTGACTACTGGGCTCAGCCGGGCGTCTGGCCCAATCTTGGTACGAACTTCCAAAGTTTGAATCCGATTTAAATATCGTTTAAATAATGATCCAAAAGCTTTATCCGTGTTTAATTCGTAACTGAAGAGGTATGGTCCCAATTCCTTGCCAACATGGCAAGGACCATACCACTCTCCATCCTACATGGCGAGTGACATCAGCCGTATCATCCAGAAGCTTCCAGAAGCTTCTGGAAAGCAGCCAGGTGACACCAAAGATGCTCCTTCCAACATAAAGGACAACACGTGTCACCAGCCATCAAGCGCCATCTGGACTTACAGCAGGCCAGGGAGCAGCCAGACAACGTCAGTACGATGTTTCCAAATTGGGCAAATGCGGGCGCGCCACGTGTACCACTACACTGACCACAGCAGAGGAGACCAAAGGGATATTCCCCTTGGTCGGACAGCTGGCGCGCGCTTACAGCTGGCATCGCTGCTCCTTCCTTCCTTAACCCTCCGGCTATAAATAGGACCCTTCACCATCCAGGTTGATCATCTGGCTCTCACTCTTCTCACACTTAACACACACCGATTATTCTCTCAGAACAGTACTTATTCTCACGCCGGAGCCTGGTTAAGAGGGAAAACCCCCATCTCCCCCTCTTAACGAGACTGACGGCGTTACTGTTTTGCAGGATCCAGGTCGTTCCGACGAGTAGGAAAGGAGACTGAACCCACAGAAGAAGTAACCCCACTGATTAACCGTAGTGCTAACCAGTGTTTCATCATTGGCGCCATCCGCTTTTAGCTAAACCACTCTCATCTCCTTTTCTTTTCGGAAAACTCGTCAAAATGGCTGAAAACAACCCTTCCCACCAAATCGATGGAGACGTTTCTTCCTTCGAACTCGTTTCGGACAACATACACGTCCAACGAGGTCCAAGGAACGAAGCTATCCAAGAAGGGCCACCAAACATGGAGTTTCCCAGCATCTTCGGGAGTACATCCAGGATTGCCGTTCAAAACGCACCTGGAGCTACTTTCCAAACTCCATCCAGAATCATCACTCAGACCACAGATGGAGCTACGTTTCAGCCTCCATCAGAGGTAGTCCAACCGACACCAGCAGTGCAAACTCAAAGCCATGGAGCTGGCCCCTCAGCTCCATCGGACCAAGCACAACTGAACTTCTCCGCACTGCTAGGGCTACCCGAAGGAAAAACTCTGGCTTCCTGGTATGCTGAACAAGTGGCGTCCATAAACCTTGTTTACAAACAACTCAGTGCGCAGCAAGCCCTGCTTCAGGCACAAGCTCTCCAGTCAGCATTTGTCACTCCACCGCAGAGGCCTCTGAGCGCACCCATGCCTCAACAGGCCAATGCATTCAATCTGCGTCCTGAGTCAGTACCTCCACCACATGTGAGAAGACCAAGCGCGCACGACACGCGCGACACATACGGAGAGACAGAGAGCAACTACGTGCAGTACTCTAACCAAGCGAAGAAGCCAATACAAAGTCGTTTGGGTCCGCGCAACATAAACGACGAATTTGAAAACGATGAGGAGACGCGCACGGTGTTCAGCAGGCTTCCACCAGAACATGAAGCATACAAACCTCGCAAGCGTGCAGGTTACGATCCAAAAGCAGAGCACGATTTCTCCCTAAGCTATCGTCCAGACGACATAGCCGAGAATTCAAAGTTCATCAGAGAGATCGCCACAGCTGCCATTGACAAGACGAAACTGCCACATAACGTGGGCAAATACAACGGGCTGACAGACCCAGACGATCATCTCCAAGTTTTTAACGGTGCGGGAACAACGGGTGGATGGAACCTGCCAACCTGGTGTCATCTCTTTGCTCAAACCTTCGTAGGTGCGGCGCGCATCTGGTTTGACAGCTTACCAGCGGGGAAAATCAAATCATGGATCGATTTCCGAGAGAAGTTCCTAGCACACTTCTCACAACAACGAAGACACACCAGGGACCCAGCCGACTGCTTGAACATATGGCGCAGAGACCACGAAAGCGTAGAAGATTTCATTACTCGATACAACAAGGAATGTTTAGAGATTGGCGACTGCGGCGAGAAGATGATGCGCGCACACTTCATGCGGGCAGTGAAGTGTGATGATTTAATCAAACGTATAAAAGGTAGAGATGGGGGACCCAAAGATTGGGATACCTTCATTGAGGCAGCCAAAACCATCGCGCAGTCGGATAGGCAGCTGACCGGTGACGATCACCGTCAGCGCAGTTACAATCATGCCGACCGGCACAGCAAGAAAGGCAGAAACCAATCTTGGAGACCATCCGGTCAAAGAGAAAGAAGCCCGGCAAGAGAGGACGCGCGCCACACGATCAACCAAATCGCACACCGGAAAGAGGCGAAAAAAGAGAACAGAGAGAAGCAGTGGACACCCCTAACAAAAACCCCTTCAGAAGTCTTGGCAACCGAGAACCACCAGTTCAAGCCACCACTGCAAATGCGCAACAAGAGGGGCCAAGACCCGAATCTCTTCTGTGACTTCCACAAAGACACCGGCCATTTAACCGACGATTGTTTCAGCCTTAAACAAGAGATCGAAAGGGCTCTAAGAGACGGAAAGTTAACTCATCTGGTCAAAGGTGGCAGGCGTGATTACCGTCAAATCCAACGAAGAGAGGAAGGGCCGGACAACAAGAAACTCCGGAAGTTAGAAACCCACATGGTTCAAGGGGGTCCACGAAGGCCAAGGAAAAATTACAACAAGCGCGCGCAGGATGACTCATGGCGCGAGAAACAAGTCGTTTTCCCAGTTGTAAGAGGAGGCCCACGAGAAAGAAGGCCCATAGTCATCTCAGGCGTCATAGGGCATTACCAAACGGATTACATCTTCATCGACCCAGGGAGCACTGCGGATATCATATATGAACAGTGTTTCAATCAGTTCGATCAGGAGGACAAAGCGCGCCTAGAACCAGTTGATTACCCGCTCACTGGATTCTGCAACGAGGCCGTTTTTCCTCTAGGACAAATATCTTTCCCAGTGCTGCTCTCGGACGGAAGAAATTCAAGAACAGAGGAAGTCACATTCATGGTGCTGCCAGCACATTCAAGACACGATATTTTGCTGGGAAGAGAATCCCAAGGTGACTTCAGCATGATTTGCTCTGGCCCACACTCCGCAGTGGGATTTCCAACGGAAACAGGAGTAGCCATCATCTACGCAAGCAAGGAAGTATTAGCGACAGATGAGCTAAGACCTGCAAAGACGAGGAAACCTGAAGCACGCCAAGAAGCAGAAAAATGGGTGCTCAACAGCGCATATCCGGAACAGACGGTAACCTTGGGACCCGCAATGTCCGACCTGACGCGCGCGGCGCTAAAGAAACTGCTGTTCCAGAATATGGATGTCTTTGCCTGGACGCCAGCAGACATGGTGGGTGTTCCACGGCACATAGCTGAACACCGCTTAAACGTATCGGAAGAGGCCAAGCCGGTGGTACATACCAAGCGCCATTTGGGAGATATAAAGCACGACGCCATGAAAGAACAAGTGATAGAGCTGTTAAACGCGGGGATCATCAGAGAGGTCAGGTACCAAACATGGGTGGCAAGCCCAGTGATGGTTCAGAAAAACAATGGTAGCTGGAGGATGTGCGTAGACTACAAGGATCTGAATAAGGCATGTCCGCGCGACTGTTACGCCTTACCAGATATCGACGAGAAGATCGATTCACTTGCCACATTCCGATGGAAATGTTTCCTCGATTGCTACAAAGGGTACCACCAGGTACAAATGGCCGTGCAGGATGAAGATAAAACCGCGTTCCGCACACCAACAGGGCTATACTGCTATACCAAAATGCCCTTTGGTTTAAAAAATGCGGGAGCAACTTATCAGAGGCTCATGAACGAAACCTTCCACGACGCCATCGGCAAGTACATAGAGGTGTATATGGACGATCTGGTTATCATGAGCAAGGAGGAAAGCACAATGTTGCTGAACATCCAAAAGACATTTGACACTCTGCGCGGAGTCAACATCAAGTTAAACCCGGCGAAGTGCTCCTTCGGCATGGAGGAGGGGAAATTCCTGGGTTTCATTGTCACGAAAGATGGTTTCAAGGTGAACCCCGACAAGATACAAGCAATAGAACGCATGCCGTCACCGTCAACGATCAAGGAGATGCAAAAATTGGCAGGACGGTTGGCAGCACTCAACCGCTTCCTAGCCAATCACGCGGCGAAATCTTTCCCGTTTATAAAAACTCTCCGAAATTGCATGAAGAAGAGCCAATTTCAGTGGACTCCGGAAGCTGAAAACGCTTTCCGCGAGATGAAAGACTGCCTCATCAAGCTGCCAACCTTAACCGCACCGGTCAAGGGCGAACCCCTGGTACTATATTTGTCGGCCTCCGACAGGGCAGTGGGAGCAGTGTTGCTTGTCGATCGACAGGGCGTCCAGACGCCGGTCTATTATGTGTCACGAACTCTAACCGATCCAGAAACCCGGTACGCAATCATGGAGAAACTAGCGCTCGCACTAATTCACGCATCAAGACGGCTGCGTAGGTACTTTGCCAATCACGTCATTCACGTGTTAACTAACTACAACATTGGCAACATACTCGCAAGACCGGAGATTTCAGGGAGACTGGCAAAATGGGCGATAGAGCTCGGGGGTCATAACGTTGTGTTCAGACCGAGACCGGCGATCAAGGGCCAAGTGCTCGCAGATTTCATGACAGAGGTACCAGACGACAAAGATCGAGAATGCAAGGCAATGGAAAAGGCCGAGAAACAACAAGTGGAAGAACCGTGGCTGCTATACACAGATGGTGCGTCCAACGAGGATGGCGCAGGTGCTGGCCTCCGGCTGGTGAGCCCCGACAAACACGAGTTCACCTACGCCATACGCCTGGATTTTAAAAGCACAAACAACGAAGCCGAATACGAAGCCTTCCTTGCGGGGCTAAGATTGGCAATCAAAATGGGCGTACGGCACATCGAAGCACACGTAGACTCCATGTTGGTGGCAGGACAAATCAACGGAGAATATGAAGCCAGGGGAGATACAATGGCACTTTACCTGAGCCAGGCAAAGACGCTGCTGCAGACCTTCTATTCTTACAAAGTACATCACATTAATAGAAGCGAGAACAAGCCAGCAGACGCGCTGAGTAAACTCGCCTCTACAAGCTTTCAGCATTTGGCAAAGGATGTACGAATAGAAGTCTTGAGCAATCCATCTGTACCACTTCGAGAAGTAAGCGTCGTCCAACTAGGGACAACGTCTTGGATGACTCCGATAATCACATACCTCCAAACTGGAGTACTCCCGGAGAACAAGGCAGAAGCAAGGAAAGTACAGTACAAATCCGAACATTACCAGATGGCTGATGGGATCTTGTACAGAAAATCCTACCTTGGGCCTTTGTTAAGATGTGTTGACCCCGAAGACGCACGGTATTTGATCAGAGAAGTGCATGAGGGAATCTGTGGTATACACGCCGGTCCAAGAATGGTGGTAGCGAAAGTCATGAATGCGGGATACTATTGGCCCGGAATGCATTTGGACGCGGTCAAAGAGTTGAGGAAATGCGGGGGATGCCAACGACATGCGCCCAAAACAATGCGCCCCAAGAACGAGTTGGTACCGGTCACCACCGCATGGCCTTTTCAACAATGGGGAATAGACATGGTCGGACCATTTCCCGAAGCCCCAGGAGCTGTCAAGTTTATAATAGTCGCAGTCGACTATTTCACTAAATGGGTGGAGGCAAAAGCCCTCGCGTCGACCACAGCCACCGTTGTCAAAAAATTCATTTGGGAGCAAATCATATGTCGTTTTGGGCTGCCCCTCAAGATCGTCACAGACAATGGAACCAACTTTGCCGAAGACAACCTTCAAAAGTGGTTTAAAGAACTACACATCGAGCATACCTTCTCCTCGGTCGCACACCCGCAGGGGAATGGTCAAGTTGAAGCCGTCAACAAAAGTATCGTCGACGGAATCAAGGCAAGGTTAGGAGAAAAGAGAAGAGGGTGGGTGGACGAACTGCCCAGCATTTTGTGGGCACACAGGACGATGCCCAAAACAAGCAACGGAGAAACACCGTTTAGCTTGGTTTACGGGTCAGAGGCAGTAATACCAGCGGAGATAGGACTGCCATCACCTCGAATGCTCTCAATGAACACGATCAACAACGAAGAAGAAAGGAGGATCGACCTCGACCTCCTAGAAGAGAGAAGGGAAATGGCAGCAATTAACGAAGCCAAGTATAAATCGAAGCTGGAAAAATATTACAACTCCAAAGTCCGAGTCTGCGCCTTCAACCCGGGAGATTATGTCCTCAGAGACAATGAAGCCTCAAATGCAGAAAGACCCGGGAAGTTGGCTCCCAAATGGGAGGGTCCGTACGTCATCGACGCCGTGCTCGGAAAGGGGGCCTACAAACTGCGCACCATCGATAACAAAGAGGTTCCTCGCACATGGAACGCTCAACAGCTGAGAAGGTGTTACTTATGAACGAAATCTCTGTAATCGCAATGGCCTAGTTGCCAACACATTTATAATACAACAAGTGTTCGGCTATCTTTTCATTATGCAAATTTCTTTGTCACAACTGCATGTATCACTTTGGGCATACACGAAAACATCAATGGCTCGACCATTAGGAAACGTTGTAGACCTCCAAGGCTTGTCACAAACAAGTGCACAGCCGGGTCAGACACACAACTAAAGCCTAACAAACGCCAATCAAATACTTCGTGCCCACATAAACACGAAAACATCGAACACAGGACAAACAAAACATTGTAAACACCCCCGAGGCTGAGAACAGCCGGGTACACACAATAGCCTGTCACTCGATCACTTCGTATTCATGACCCACCTGCGCACAAATACGACAGAACAAAACGTTGTAATAAACACAACACAACCTGTCAGCGCCATTATTCATTCGTGATACCTGAATCAAAGCAATCACACATGCACATATTATGACGATAACAAATTCGCGTAAAAACAGACAACTGTTAGCACCACACATGTCAAACAAAGCCATATATCTATAACGATAACAAGGAAGTTAAAATTGTTTATCAAACTGTCAAATACAAGACCACATAAGGTCACACGCGGCGCGCAGGCCGGATGGTTTCATTCCGGGTGACTGGGCCCAACACCCCCAGTTGCACCACCTTCATCGCCCAAAGCGCTCTTCAACTTAGCAACACCATCTGGCCTCCGAGCCAGCTTCTTCGCAGCTTTAACCACCGCAAACTCCAAGGACGAAAACTCTTGCCTCTTCGCGGTGTAAGCACCAGTACAATCTTCCTTCCACAGCTCGAAATGGTGTTCTTTCTCCTTATTAAGGGCTGCAGCCCTGCCCTCGTTGTATCCGTCCTTACGACCACTGCTGTAACCAGCTTGCCCCAACTCATACATATAGTGGGCAAGCTCGTGCGACTTAACAATGCGGTCAGCAATCTACAACAAACAACACAAGTAAGGGATAATTCACAACAATCACAAAAACCAACAATACAAGAAATTACCAGAGGCACCGCACGTGAGAGCAACCATTTGCAATCAGCAGACGCCTCCTCAGCAAGGAGTTCAGCGCCTCGGCATTCGGCAGTTTTTTCTTGAAGAAGACGTTCAGAAGTCTCACATTGCCTAGCAAGAACGTCCAGCTTAGCAATGCGTTCAACATACTCCGTCTCCTTCTTCTCAAACATCATGCGCGCCTTATTAGCCTCGTCCGCAATTTCCTTCTTCTCGCCGGACAAACGAGTGATCGTGTCACGTTGAGTTTTGAGCTCGACATTTGTGCGCGCACACGCGCCTTCCCAATCTTTCTGCTTATCAGCATTAGCCTGCTTCTCTTGAGCAAGTTTAGCTTCTGCATCAGCAACCCTCCACTCCAAACCCTTTTTCTCAGCATTGAATCTCTCCTTCTCCTTCGCAAACAGTCTTTTATCATTCTCAAACTCCATTACGTCCTCCCCCAGCTGCTTCCACTCACGGACAATCTCCTGAGTGGTAGAGAAAAAATTAACCCCGGCCTGCACATGATCATCCAACAGTGCAAACCGGCGGCGTTTCCTCTGAAACATCCTCTCAGCAGGGGGGAGAGACATCGAGTAGAATTCATGACAATTTTCAAGGTTGTCCATCCTAGAACCTTGGTTCAAGTTCCAACGAGGGATGTACGGGAGATCGTCACAGGCAGGATTCGTGGTATCGAAGGAATCAGCATGAAATTTTTCAACTTGAGGGCTGCGGACGACACCGGAAGTTGCACCACCACCATCACCTGGGGGGCGTTTGGTGTACACCGTGTGACGAGGAGTAGTATCACTCACCTCTACTTCAACCTCCACATTTTTACCGCGATTACCACCAGCAACACCGCCCGCAGCACCACCTGCATCACCACCACCTTCCGCAACCTGTTCAACATCCGCAGTTTTCCTCTGCCCATCAGGAGTATCATGAGGGGGAGACAACCCGAATGTCCGCGACGGCGGCGACTCAGGAGGGGTAATCTTGGAAATATCGATCTTGTGCCCACTTTGGGCTGTTTTAACACCTGCCCCAAAATGAGCAGTACATTCAGATAATAAGGAATAAAATACACAAACAAGACGAATAAAACTCAAGAGAGATGCTGGAAACTGTAAAAACGAGTACCAGAAGCTTCAAAAATCTTCTCCAGCAAATCAGATGGTTTTTCAGCAAAAATACCCATGTCAATCTCTGACTCAGACGGGGCGGGGGGATTCTCTTTCTGAAGTTTAATCTTCTTCGCGGCAAGCGCAGCAGCAGCCTGCTCGTCAAGTTTTCGTTTCCTATCATCAAACAGTTTTTTCTGCATAATCTCGGTTAAAGTTGCGCGGTCCTCAGGGTCCGACTCAGGCCGTTTCTCTCCAACCCCTAAACCAGGTAACGTGTCAGACACGACAACATAATCAAGAGTACGAGCAGTGTGAAGTCGCTTACGAGGAGACTTAGAGGAAGTTCCTTCAGCCTTTTTCCCTCCTCCCGCAGCCTTGTCAGCTTTCGATTTCCTCTTCGTCTCCAACGGATTCACAACCTCGACCGGAATCTCCACATTTTCCTCCACGGGCTCATTCACCGGCTCATGCACCGGTTCTTGCACAGCCCCTCTCACTGCACCTGCACGCGCGGAAGGAGAAGTTAGATCTTCAGAGGATCCGCCAGACCCATCACTCGAGAGAACGATAACTTCCTCTCGAAATGAATCAAACGCATCATCATCCTCACTATCTTCACCTAAGACAGTGTTCGCATAAGCGACAAAACTCTCGTTGCTCGGATGCAGAAACCGGCCACGAATCTGATCTAACCAAGGCTGTTTGTCAGGTTCTTGTATTGCCTCAACCATCGCACCAGGTGCCTCGCGATCCAAAACGTTCAACAGCGTGAACCCTACTACACAAAACGATGCGGTTAAAGAACAACTCAACAAGGAGTACAACACACACAAAAAAAAAAAAAAAAAAAAAAAAAAAAAAAGAAGAAAAGAAGAAAGAAATGAGAAGGAAAGTAACAAGTACATTTGCCTTCATGACCATAAACCGGGACCCCCAACGGATTCTTTGGGATCCACTTCATGCTCATCCCAGCACCAACCAACGCCATTTCCTCCAGCTGGGTAATCGGGGTGGCCTTCCGAGTCAACCTCTTGTACCAGTTTTGGTCAGCAAAGTTTGCAACCACATCCACCTTCGGGATACCCTCGTCCACAGATCTATAATGCATATCCACAGGCACAACGCCTCGACGAATATAGAAAAACTTCTGCTTCCAATCATGTATACCCTTCAACGGCACAGAACAAACTGGCGACACTCCGGTCCGAGCACTGAAGGAATAGAACCCACTCGTATACGTAACAGTGTAAAAGACGTTGAACATTTCAAACGTCGGATCGAAACGGTTCGCCATACAAATAAACTCGAAGTGAGTAAGCCGAGGGAGTCCGATGGCATTTAGTTGAGAGATGTGAAGACCATAGCCCCTCAAAACGTCGGCAGTAAACCGAGTCATCGGAAGTCTAAAGTTACCCTCCCGGAAGAAAGCAGCGTACAAAGTCATGTACCCAGGAGGAGCATCCATGGCGGTGGAACCAGCAACAGGATATTCAGCACCCCATTCAGGGAGGAAACCCATCTCCCTTACTAGATTCTGAAACTCCTCCTCTTTCCAACCAATAACCGCCTGATCTGGGCCAGGAGGAATCTTACCCTTGTTCCTCTTCTTCTTCAACGAAGGATTCGAAGTAGACATCGTGCAAACGGAGCAAAAACACAGATGAACTCCGGAGATAAAGGAAGAAAACAAAGGAAGATGAGAGAAATCTGGTTTTCAAATTTTGAAAAGTGAAGGATGGAGGAGACCGCCTTGGAATTTATACCCATCGCATTTAATGCGATGGGCAGTGAACCGCCAGAGATACAGGGAAAGATCCAATTAAGGCGGGACACGTCAGAGGAGAGAGAACACGCCATCATCTTTTTTCGGAAAAATGTGCAACAACCGCCTGCAATTATGACGTAGAGTAACTGACGTGACTGAAAAGGCGCCTGTTCAACTGACACCAGGCTGTCACGTCAGTCACTCCTCCCGAAGACAACAAAGCTTCTCCCTGAAGACAACACTCATAAAAGCGCCAAACCCATGTGGCATACGGCATGCGTCCATTTGGCTCACTTCCGCAAGGAGTCAAAACCCATGCGGCATGTAGCCATGCGTCCATTCGGCCCACTTCCGCAAGGAGTCAAAACCCATGCGGCGTACGGCATGCGTCCATTTGGCTCACTTCCGCAAGGAGTCAAAACCCATGTGGCATACGGCATGCGTCCATTTGGCTCACTTCCGCAAGGAGTCAAAACCCATGCGGCATGCGGCCATGCGTCCATTTGGCTCACTTCCGCAAGGAGTCAAAACCCATGCGGCATGCGGCATGCGTCCATTTTGCTCACTTCCGCAAGGAGTCAAAACCCATGCGGCATGCGTCCATTTTGCTCACTTCCGCAAGGAGTCAAAACCCATGCGGCATGCGTCCATTTGGCTCACTACCGCAAAGAGTCAAAACCCATGCGCCATGCGTCATGCGTCCAATTGGCTCATTCCTGCAAGAAGTCAAAAACCTCACATCATGACAAACACTACCTTCATAAGTCCAGAATCCCTCCTAGACGATCAACTCACCTAGAAGGCACACTGGACTGGGGGGACTTGAAGAGGTATGGTCCCAATTCCTTGCCAACATGGCAAGGACCATACCACTCTCCATCCTACATGGCGAGTGACATCAGCCGTATCATCCAGAAGCTTCCAGAAGCTTCTGGAAAGCAGCCAGGTGACACCAAAGATGCTCCTTCCAACATAAAGGACAACACGTGTCACCAGCCATCAAGCGCCATCTGGACTTACAGCAGGCCAGGGAGCAGCCAGACAACGTCAGTACGATGTTTCCAAATTGGGCAAATGCGGGCGCGCCACGTGTACCACTACACTGACCACAGCAGAGGAGACCAAAGGGATATTCCCCTTGGTCGGACAGCTGGCGCGCGCTTACAGCTGGCATCGCTGCTCCTTCCTTCCTTAACCCTCCGGCTATAAATAGGACCCTTCACCATCCAGGTTGATCATCTGGCTCTCACTCTTCTCACACTTAACACACACCGATTATTCTCTCAGAACAGTACTTATTCTCACGCCGGAGCCTGGTTAAGAGGGAAAACCCCCATCTCCCCTCTTAACGAGACTGACGGCGTTACTGTTTTGCAGGATCCAGGTCGTTCCGACGAGTAGGAAAGGAGACTGAACCCACAGAAGAAGTAACCCCACTGATTAACCGTAGTGCTAACCAGTGTTTCATCAGTAACCAAAAGTGTTTGTTCTTATATATAAAACCAAATGTCATTTCCGTTTCTATAATCATAAGAGAGGTGACAAATGGTTTTAACCCCACCATTGCACCACCGTGGGAAACAGATTCACATGGTAGGGACGACGGTAAACCGCCAGTGGTTGGTGATGGCCACCTCTGTCATTAGGTATATGTATCCTCTTTTCAACCACAAACATGCCTTTCTTCTTTGCCCCATGGTCGTTGACATATTCACTTGTTGATATGTTTAATAATCCATTTAGACAAATGGATATAAAACAATATATATTTTGGATTATTCATTCTTCCAACAAAATAGTACAAATGATCGACACAGCTTGGTATTTCATATGACAGACATGTTTTATTGTTGGTTGTCTTGTTTTTGATATATGCTTCAAATATTTTTTTTATATTAAAAACTAAAAAGTAAGCTAACCATTGCACCCCTAAAAAGAAGCAATGAGTTGTCCATATGAGCAACTTGCTACAACTCAAACAAACATGTGTTATACATCTACACAAAATACTTGATTCGTTTCAAATAATATTTAGAGTAAACTGCAATTTTACCCCCTGGGGTTAGGGGTCATTGGCATGTCTACCCCCCTAAGAAAATAATTGTAATTTTACCCCCCACTGTTTGGGGTTATGTCTCAACTTTACCCCCTGACCATTTCAACGTTAGAGAGTAGCGTTTTCTGTTAATGGTCAAAGGGCAAATAGGTAAATTCGCGTTCCTGTTGACCTGCAACCTCATTTAATCCCCCTTTCATCACTTTGAAACCCTGAACTTAACCTACCTCGAAATTCAAGAGCTCCGCACCGGCGATCAGGCATTCTTCAACAATTACAGCTGATTAGTGATCATAGTTGCATAGGGAATAACCTCTGTGGTTATACCTTATGATCACATAGGATTGGTTAGTTATTTGTTAAGTAGCTTGTATGCCCATAGGAAATGACCAAAACACCATTTTGAAGCATAAATCCGTATTTTGCATATGTGAACATATTTTTGACATGTAATCTGATTAAGTAACATGTTTAGGGATAATTGGGCATTTAAGACTTGACAGAGCACGTAGTTAACCATCCGAACATAGTTTTACGCAAACGACGCGTTATAGTGGCTTAAACTACCATAACGGGTCAAAAGCACTTAGGTAGACTTTCCCATCAGAATGTAAGGTCTATTAAATCATGCCATATGAGTGTCAATACTCATTTGATTTATAGAGCCTCATTCTATCCTATCTCCCGATTTAGGATCCGATTATTAACATAGTTACCGATATTAGGTGCCGGTTGATTCGTTATCCTTGAAGCCTTATTTGGTCTTATTCTCAAGACTATTAGGCAATCCCAAGTGAGTACATAGTTCCCCTCTTTTATCGCTTTCAAATATTTTGGGGTGATACACATGTACATACTTGTTACTTTCATGCTTTCATTACTTTTATGACATAAACATGCTAGTTTCATCTAGTACACATATAGTACATGCTTTCAATTATGCTTTGCTATGTATGTTTACTTAGCATGCTAGTACATTGATTTCATAAACATTTTTGCTATGTATGTTTACTTAGCATGCTAGCACATTGATTTCATAAACATTTTTGCTATGTATGTTTACTAAGCATGCTAGCACATTGATTTCATGAACATTTCTACTATGTATGTTTACTTAGCATACTTAGTACATGGTTTTCACATGCTACACTGGTTATGACATTTGGTATGTTTAATCGGGACAATAATACATTCATTAACATTAGCTACGCCGCTCGGTAGTATGTAATGATACCATAGGACTTGACAAATCCCGTTTCCAACTTCCTAGGTTTGTTTGGAAGTTGGGAATGACAGAATCCGATATACATAACTTAGATAAACCTTTAATTTGTTTAAAGGTTTGTCGCCACAGTCGCAAGGCTTGAATGTATGCGAATAAACATTACTGCATAAATGTTTGTAATCATAAAGCATTGTTTTCTACAAAACATAACATTTGATTTAAACTTAGGTTTATTCAAAAACCTTGTTTTGTACATTTTCTACGGGGTTGAGTAATTACTAGTTATTCACCATACATGACATTGAACATGGTTTATACATAAACATTTTTGACATTGAACAAGATATGTTGGTTGATTATTGATAAGTGACTTATGTAACGGGGCTATGTGTTATATGATAAAAGCATGGTGGATACGCCGCTGATACTTCCTATATATAAGTGTTTTTATTGTATTATACATTGTTGCGTTATCTAAACCACTTGGGCAAGACATGAAACATTTTATACAAGAACATGACATTGTTTTACAAATTACATATTTTATACAAATTCACTTTTACATGGTTAGTCATTTAACCATGCATTGTCCTTTCTTTATCATTTGATTTTCATATTGATTTTCACATGATTTCATAAAGGAAAACATTTTACAAGATTCATGACTACATTTTTGTTAAACACTCCTTTTAAACTACAAGTTGTAACACCTAGTAATTTCATGTCCAATAATGTATTGACACGTGTCATAAGCTTTGAACGTGTAAAAGAATACTCTAGAGGAACTAAAGTTGACAAACAAGGAAAGTATGTGAATATAAGGGTTCAAAATGTCAACAATGGATAAATATACTTTACAATAACCCTACATGATGTTTATACCCTTAAACGAATGAATCATGGATCATACGAAACTAATTGTGAAAGAAAGTGAGAGATTTCAAACTACAGGGGTTAAATGTGTCAACCTGTTTAAGATATACCTCTGAGTGACCTTTTAGCAAACCTGAAGCTTTGTAACGATTAATTATGCTCACTAGAATGCATGATAAAAATTTCACCAAGTTTCGTTATCATATGAGAAAATTATGATAAAATTCGTATACGAGGGGTTAAAAGCGTCGACATGTTAATACATACCTCTGAGCGACCTATGTATAAATCCCAACCCTTAACCTGTGTTATAAATGTCTGATAAGCATCCAAATCCAGCTAATGCTAACAATAATGGATTCAAATTGAAAGAATGGGATCCTATGAGGATGTGCACGATAACCTTCGTTTATGCCCCTTTCGATGAAGTCCAAGGCAACTTTAGAACATATCAAGGTGGTGTAAATTGTTCAGGACCCAATCAAGAGGCCCCATACTGATAATAGAGACCCAAATTTGAAATATCTAGTTGCATGTTTGAAGCTTGAAAGGTCAAAAGATTTTTGCCTGCTGTAAAGAGCTTACGGACCGTAAAGGTCAGCCTTACGGTCCGTAAGGCCTCCCCAGCGACCAAAATGTTGACAGCTGCCTGTTTAAACGAGTTAACCGACTTATATTGATATTTTTCACTCCCATGAGCGACCCCTGCTTGCTTTTAGACCTTAGGGACACTTGTGAATGATCCATGATCAGCTATAGCATTGTTTGTCATGATCACAAGCAATCAAACTCACTATATAAAGGAGCACAATGTTGCAACTTTGATCATTCACTCATACCTTCACTTCTGATCATTTCTGGAGCTCAAGGCCTGTCCATAGGGCTGTAAACGAACCGAACGTTCAGCGAACAGTTCGTGAACCGTTCGGCGGGAAGTTCGTTTATGTTCGTTCGTTTAATAAACGAACGAACATGAACAAGAAATTTCGTTCGATTAGTTAAATGAACGAACATGAACAGAGGTCTCGTTCGTTCGATTGTGTTCGTGAACGTTCGGTAAGATGTTCGTGAACGTGTTCGTGAACATTCGTTGATTTGCGTTATTTATGTTCGTATGTTTGTGTTTTAATTGAAGATCTTTGTACTTTCTTATATTTTATTTGTACTTTTTTATATTATTAAACTTTTATTTATTTTATTTCCCTAACAATTAAACTAGGAAACTCACTTTCACCTTGTTTATGCATCATTTCCCTTTCATTTCTCATTATTTACATCCACGAATACGATCGACCTCCGTTCCATAATAAGGGATTCAAGTTCGAGTGCTACTCTCTGGGCCATCTATCTTTATCCTTCGTCGTGTTCGCCAAATTTATTTCTGTTCGTTTGTGTTCGTGAACCGTTCGCGAACACGCTCATTTCCTTAATGAACGAACACGAACATAAAATCTCGTTCGGTAAGTGTTCATTAACCGTTCGTGAACACATTTACTTCCTTAATGAATGAACACGAACAAGGCCTTGTTCGTGTTCGTTCGGTTCGTTTACAGCCCTACCTGTCCCCAAGCATCTCTGGTCGTGCATTAGACTTTGGTAAGTGTCCTTGACCTTCCTTAATTGAGTTTTGCTTAGTTATTAGCTTAAAAGTCAAACCGTCATAATTAAGGTTTGACTTATCGATTAATCACTAATGGTCCAGTGATTAGTCAAATTGAAAGTAGTTATAAGTTGGTAATTATGTGGGCAATAAACCCTTAAAAGGGCACCCTCTGATTCCCGCTCTAACTAGATCAAATGTCGGGTCAAAGTTGTTTATAAAAAGTCAACAGAACCATAATTTTCGAATTAACGCATAATTAGCAATGCAGAAGGCGTGTAACCTATTTTATCACTCATATAACTTGGTAATAAGTATAAGAACTGGTCTAAGCTTGTTTAATCCGACAATTTTCTGTTTAGACCCGGTTCGGAACCGAAAGTCGCAAAACTTTGACTTTTGCTTTGACTTCAGTTCTGACCCGATTTAGATGGGTTTGGATATGCCTTAGAGCTTCCTTAGGACCAGGTTACATGATAGTATAACCCTCTGTGGTTGGTTCATTGATTGTCCAATTCATTTACACGTTTCCGTTAATTGCTTAATGTTGACCATAATGCCCTTTTGACCATAAAACGAGAATTTTGAAAATGTGAAAGGACAATAATCTTTGTTACTGATTTATAAACATGTCCCTAAATTTTCACATCAGTTTGAGGTCTAGATTAGGAGTTATGCTCAATGGCGTAATTATAACGCTTTTTAGTAATTAAACGGCGTCATTAGCATAAAGCCTATCTAAACCCAATTTTTGACACCAAACCTTTTACCCACTGATGTAATATAATATTTTGAGATTTTTGAAGATTTTTAATTATTTTTAAACTGATCATAACCTAAGGTTATCGCCTTAATTCGGTAAATACCGATTATACCCTTTTTACTTGTAAAATGAGTTTTACATAATATTTTGACACCAATCCAATTGTTACTGATTTTATATAATAAATGAAGTATTTTGAACTTTATAATCTGATCAGAAAACTCAGATTT
Organism: Helianthus tuberosus; assembly: GCA_030545235.1. Lineage (NCBI taxonomy): Eukaryota > Viridiplantae > Streptophyta > Magnoliopsida > Asterales > Asteraceae > Helianthus > Helianthus tuberosus. Next base: position 165,477,246 of record CM060433.1, read on the forward strand.
TCTGTATAACCCGGAAATCGCTTAAAACGGCTTTTTATGCTTATTAAACACCTAGTATGGGTTTAAAACCATTTTGTCACATAAGACTTGTCACCAACTGATATAACTTGTTAAATTAAGTTGTTTTACTGATTATTTCAGACCCGAGTCTCATAATTATAATTAATCTCTTTTATAATCATTAAAATGACCAAAATACCCCTACGGGGCTTGAATTGAGATTAAACTCGTTTTGGGCATAATGGAAGGTATCCTACTGATATCACAACATATTTAAGGCATATTAACTTAGGAAACATGTATATGACTCTTATGGTTACCCGTTACGCATGTTTCGCGTTCGGATCAGTATGTAACTAGTTTGCATAAATTAGCCGAAACGGGCCAAACCTTATCATTTTTATCTCAAAATCCAGAATGAGTTTAGATTACCCATATTATACAAGTCTTCAAACTTGTTGGGTCTAAATCACATTCTATTCCGGTCTTCGCTTAATCATGCGTACGAACCGTATCTTCCTTTAAAACTAACTGGTCTAAGTTTAGGCTTAATTAAAGACCCGTTAGGATTCTAAAAGATTATTATAAACCTTCGTTCCAGAATAGGAGATCCGGTAAAAGCTACGTGCACTTGCTTGTTGTGATTATTACTTTGCTCAGGTAAATACTTTTAACTTATTTTCCCTTATACGGGCTTGGGGTACGGTATATACAAATACCGCTTGGTCGGGCATTGAATCTTTAATCGTATGAAGGTTAAATCATTGAAGTGTCCCGTTTAAATTGTTTTGTTTGCTTAAAGCCTTTGGGGGGTTAATGACCATGTCCCGGATATCCTTGGCATCATTTTACGAAATGGCCACGACCTAAGCACGGGGTGTAGGCGTACACCTGATTGATGCATATGTAAAAACTGGTAACTCACTTAAAGGTTTCAACCTTGTGGGCATTTTACCTATGGTGTGTCTATTAATCTTTAACCCGGTCTGCGGATTGGGCTACTGAACGCATAAGGAACATGTAATTCTTTTACAAGTATTATATTCAAATAATTATCCCAAGTTATAAAAAGTTTGTGCCACGTGCATTCAAATCAATTTTATTAAACCTTTTCAAAATGAGTCAGTTAATTGTATTTACCAGTGTAAACTGACGTATTTTCCCAAAAAGGTTAAGTGCAGGTACTACTCGTAATAGGCTGGCCTCTCCTTAGCATCAATAAGAGCCTTGCGAGCTTGGATGCATTTAAATCTGATGAACTATGTTTCCTTTATATATGATCCGCCTGTGGATCTTTTTACATTACGTTTGTAATATTTGGATATTACTTTATATCGGTTTGTAATATATTTATCTTTTGCTTCCGCTGTACATTTAAAATTGTATTGTTTGACTATGATGATATCAACTACGTCAAGATACTCCCCACCGGGCCCACCGGTAATACGTGGAAATATTGGGGTGTGACAGGTTGGTATCAGAGCCAACATTGAGTGAATTAAACACTAGCCTTTTTGTGTTTAATCTCAATGACACAGTAGCACATTCCTTGACCTTCTGAGTCTAGACTTAACATAGGAATACTCTCAACCCTAATCTGAAAACTATTGCTTCCGAATTTATATGTTTTGAATATGTCTCCAATCAAGGAAGCCGAAATGGAAATTCTCCACATCCGGAGCCTTGAATTGCCGAGCTTCGTACTGCGGCTAGAGTACAACGTGCAACAAAGGAGAAAGCATTCAGAAGTAAAGCAAAGAAGAAAACTCCTTTTGCTGAAGTTTGTTTCCTTAGTAGTCCTTATAAGGACTTATTTATCTTTTAGTCCCTTCATGGACAACATCATTCCTTTCAAGTCCCGTTTAGGGCAATTATATACTCCTTTTAAAAATCATTTGAATATTTAATCTAAATTCCATATTTTATCATTCTATATGAATATAACATATGAAGTAAACCAAAATATAATTCCTTTTCGTAATTGATCCGCCAATATATATAATGAAAAGAATCTTAAAGGGCATAACCTAGCTTGTATGTCATTAAGGACCTAGCTATGATGGTAAAAACCTGTTTAAAAGATATTCAAATCCTTGTTAACATCTAAAAACATGTTAACACTCCTGAAAACAGTGAAGCGATAAATCACACTTGTCATCTTTATAATGGGAATTTCCAACCCATTGTCTAGCCTAGTGATGTAGAAATCATGGCTTAAATCATCAAATGAAGATGATCATATCATAGACATCCATAAGTGATGAAATGCCTACGGGCCATACTTATTGTCCTAAGGGACAAAAGACAGTTGAAGTCTTTGACGCTCTGTTAAGAAAAGGTAATGAAATATGTTCAAACCTTAATGCCTCGATTCTCTGAAATCATGGCTTGTAAATTTAAAACTGTCCTTGTGACTAGACCTTTTGCGCCACCTTAACATCCTTAATGTTTTATAACTAGGATAAATTATAATGAAAATACTAATTAAATATAACTAACAAATTAACCAATATGGTTTATATTACCATGGTTGATGAATCGTCAAAAGTGATGAATCCATAATAACCTCTGAATGAATCATTGTCAATATTTATGTAGCAATCAAGCTACATGGCTGGATCGGATGAGGTCAACAGCCACCTGAGGGAAAATAATGATGCTACCAGAGTTAATATAACTGGTGTGGAACTGCAGGCAATAATAGATAATGCCGTTACACGAGCTCTCGACAGACAGTATGATGAATCAAGTGGTACACACTCTAAGACTCTATCTGTGGCTCGTAGTAAGCCCCCTTCTAAATCACATGAGTCAAGGGAAGACGATGTTCGTAACTCGTCAAATCAAAGGAGTGTTCCGTCTAGACAGGTGGTGCTTCATCAAGAGGCACTAGTTAAGACCTGCTCATATAAATATTTTGTCTCCTGCATGCCCAGAGACTTTACAGTAGAAAAAGGGGCCATCGATTGCATGACATGGCTCGATGAGATGGACACCGTTGTTGACATCAGTGGATGTGCAGAGCAAGACATTGTGAAGTTTGTTTCACAATCTTTTAAATGAGAAGCTCTAGCTTGGTGGAGGTCACTGATCCAAGCTACGGGGAAGATCCCTTTGTACAACATGACTTTGGATCAGTTCGTTGCTCTTATCAAAGAAAATTACTGTCCTCAACATGAAGTCGAGAAAATTGAGACTAAATTCTTGACATTAGTCATGGAGAACTTAGATTGTCAAGCATACCTTACGAGTTTCAATACCATGTATCGATTGGTTCCTTACTTGATCACGCCGGAACCAAAGCGAATAACTCGCTTTATTGGGGGTCTAGCCCCAGAAATAAAGGCAAGTGTGAAAGCATCGAGACCTACTACATTCAGGTCAGTGGCAGACCTGTCGTTATCTCTTACACTCGATGTAGTCAGAAACAAGGCTGCCAAAGCCTTTGAAGATGGAAAGCGTAAAAGGGAGGATGAGAATTCTCATCGCTCCGATAGGAAGACAAAGAGGAACTCTGAGGATAAGAAGAGTTCCGGGTTTAAGAAAGACAGCCAGCAGTCGGGTGAGAAGACCAGGTGCAAAACCTGTCGGAAATACCACCTCGGGAAATGCAGATTTGAATCTCAGCCTCTACCTTATGGGATTTGCAAGTCTAAGGAACATAAAACCTTGGATTGCAAGAAGTTGAAAGACGCAACCTGTTATGGTTGCAACGAGAAGGGGCATATCAAGACCAACTGCCCTAGGAATCAGAAGAAGCCCGAAGAGGCCAAGAAAACAAACGCATGAGTCTTCCAGATGAACGCCCAGGAGATGGTGCAAAATGATAACTATATAGCAGGTACCTTTCCTTATCAAGCAGATTATGCAGAAATTTATTTGACGCTGGCATATATGATTCTGTAATGAACGATAAATGTTGAGAACTGTTGTCTCCGCCTGATTAGGACTCCGGTCATTTAATGCGAGGTAGAAATTGGCCGATGATACTATAGAAAATGTTCCAAAAAATCTTAGATTGATATTTTATATCTATTAGGAATCACTCTTTTCTGATATCCTAATGTCAAGCTTTCAAGCTATCCAAAATCATCAATATGATCAAGACAGATGTGACAATTGATCCCCTGTCAAAAAGGTGATGGACTAGGTCCAAACCTTAATTGCCATTAATGGTCTTCTATGGCCTAGGCTAAGTATAATTGATTTATATATATATATATATATACATATCTACAGGACATTCCTAGAGAATGTTCGTACTATATTAGCCTGTATGGTTTAACGATAGCATGGTTAGTATATTAGGTCATCAGGATGATGAATAGCGGTTGTTGGATTGCAACTAATTGTTTTATTTGGTGTTAGGAATCAAATATCGAGTATGACAAACTCGGATAAGACAGCCGTTGATCGTGTTATGGATGATGCGACACGTGTTAATGATACTATAATTGTGAACCTTAAAATTTCCAAAGAGGTTCTTCAGACTATGATAGACGCAGCTGTTGAAAAAGCTGTGAAGAAGGCTGTGAAAAAGTTCAAGGACCCCCATGCTACTCGCTCCAAATTTTATCTAGGACCACATTTCCTCACTCATAAGGAGGATCTCGTTCATGCCTCTAATGTAAAAGGTGGACTAAAAAGGAAAATGAAGGAAGATAACTCTCAGAGCTCTAAAAATAAGAACAAACAAAAGTCTAACCAGAAACCTGTATGCAAGACCTGCAAGAAGCGCCATTATGGGAAATGCAGGTTCGAATCAAAATCCCAATCGCAGCCCAGGGCTTGTGGGATCTGCAAATCTAGTGAGCATAAAACATTGGAATGCCAGAAGATAGGAGATGCGACTTGTTACAACTGTAACGAGAAAGGACATATCAAATCCAATTGCCCAAAGTATGCTAAGAAGCTTGAAGGAGATAAGAAGACCAACGCTAAGGTCTCTCAGATGGATGCAAAAGAGGCCATACAAGATGACAATGTTATAACCGGTACGTCCTTATCCATGATGTATATGCAAGGGTATTGTTTGATTCAGGTACGGATAAGTCGTTGTGGAATAAAATTTGTAAGTTATTAAATCTGCCTGTTAGAACCATAAGCACAAAATACAAAGTAGAATAAATGCCAAGAGTTCTATTTTGAATAGGATGCCAATGTATCCTTCATAGATGGTAAGCATAACAAACTTTTAAAGCCTCCCATTAGAACCCCAGAGATTAGTGTAAGGTAAAAATTACAAATGAAACTTATAGATTCCATTCCTTTTACCCCTGTCAGAAAATCTTCAATCGTAAAATCCTAATGTACCCTCTCTCCAGATAGAGTACATCATCATATGAAATTGATATCTCTTTGATCTCTATTGATTACGAATACCAAATGGTATGACAAAAGCGGCATGTGAGGATTTGTGTATCTTAATATGTTCTATAGATTGCTTCCATGCCTAATCAGTATGGAGGTTTAATGCATGGGACCACAATGATATTCCAATGGTCACACAGTATTAAAGTCAGCTAATGGTATTCAAAGAAGACATCTAGAATGGAATTATCCAAGTAAATATCCCTGGTAAAGGAATCTGTGGACTCATAGCATAACTGTGTCACTCATTTGACACAAGCAAGGATGGATGAACTGGAGCATGGGATTCAAAAAATCTCTATAACCTCCTTGTATCTTGATTATCTTCTCCTAAGACTACCCTGTTTGCCTCCCGAGAGGCAAGTAGAGTTAAGATTTATATCCCATTTAGGGCTGTATCATTATGAAATCTCCGAGACGGCTAGTACCATCATTGGAAGGATCGAAAACCCTGGTTAAGTAAGTTTTAATATATAGATTCATAAAGCTTAACTCAATATTCTGAGAATTCAGTATTGTTAATTAAGAAAGATGGTTCATTTTGCTTATGCATTAATTACCGCAACCCTATTTAGGCAACAATTAAGAATTGCCATCAGCTGCCCAGGATCGTCGATTTATTCGACTAACGACAAGGATTAGCTATTCCTTAAGATTAGTTTCAAACAGTGGTTGGATTAACCATCTCACCTTAAAATAAGCTTTTCAATAATAGTTGTTATATAAGTATCAAGGCTGCTCCCTTGGAGACCTTGCATGGATGGAATGTTAAACATCTATTGTTAGACAGAAGATTAATAAGTCCAATTATCAGGATCTGAAAGTTGCCTTGGAAACAACAAATAAGATCATTCAAATGCATAATCATTTGTAAGATGCCAGTATTCGGCAGAAAATCAAGGATTAATGAGAAAAAAAAAAGCAAACCTCCTAAGTTCTTGTTGAAGAATAAGGTTCAACAAAAGATAACACCCTAGAAGGGTGTGCCAAGTTGTAATTATCAGGTTAGTTAAGCTCTAAATATATAAAGTCATTCGAAGGATTCGAATGTATCAAGATTAAATAGCTTACGAGCTAAGACCTAATTAAGGAGCTTGGTAGAACGCGCAATGTGACCCACACTAATGATTTAAGGACGTGTCACCAATAAGTCGAAAAGCACTATCACATAATGATATGCAGATTTATGATATGATGAGCAACCTGTGTCGATTAAGGATCGACAGGATTAGAAGCTCCAAAAGGATACATGTACCCATTATAAAGGTTAACTTGGGAGCTTGGAAAAGCTCCAGATATACTATAGAGATTAAGCCCAATATAAGACAGAAGGTACTTCCCTTACTTAAGCAAATCTTGAGGTCGATATTTCTTTTAAGGGGGTGAGGATGTACCACCTCGTAATTCCATGTCCAATAATGTATTGACACGTGTCATAAGCTTTGAACGTGTAAAAGAATACTCTAGAGGAACTAAAGTTGACAAACAAGGAAAGTATGTGAATATAAGGGTTCAAAATGTCAACAATGGATAAATATACTTTACAATAACCCTACATGATGTTTATACCCTTAAACGAATGAATCATGGATCATACGAAACTAATTGTGAAAGAAAGTGAGAGATTTCAAACTACAGGGGTTAAATGTGTCAACATGTTTAAGATATACCTCTGAGTGACCTTTTAGCAAACCCGAAGCTTCGTAACGATTAATTATGCTCACTAGAATGCATGATAAAAATTTCACCAAGTTTCGTTATCATATGAGAAAGTTATGATAAAATTCGTATACGAGGGGTTAAAAGCGTCGACATGTTAATACATACCTCTGAGCGACCTATGTATAAATCCCAACCCTTAACCTGTGTTATAAACGTCTGATAAGCATCCAAATCCGGTTAATGCTAACAATAATGGATTCAAATTGAAAGAATGGGATCCTATGATGATGTGCACGATAACCTTCGTTTATGCCCCTTTCGATGAAGTCCAAGGCAACTTTAGAACATATCAAGGTGGTGTAAACATGTGGCATGATCTTGTGAACTTGCAACAAGTATAAATAGCATGCCAAACCTCCTCATTCTTTGCTCATTCCTCTCATTTCTCTTCTCTAATATGAATTGGAGCTTCCACAAGTGTTAGGAACTTCCTCTTTGGTTTTCTTGTCTTCTTTCTTCAAGCATTGGACACTTGTGAGTATTCTTTCATGCTTGTTCTTTATGTTAGTGCAGAAAGTCAAACAGTTTGGCCAACAATTTGACTTTTGGTTTTGACCATCAATTGGTCAAGTCAAAGTTCAATTGAACTTTGCAACGTGATTGTAATCACGATGGTTATAATCCTTAGCGATTATACCTACTGATTACCACGTTGACTAGGTGTAGTGACGAGTCAAAGTTTCGGTCAAAATGCGTTTTAGCACGCATTTTGCAACGGAACTACTTTTAGGTATCAAAACACTTTGTTTTGATACCAAATCAGTTTTATAAGTTAGTTAAAAGTGTTTTGACATGTTTAACTCGTCACTATTAGTTTAGTGCTTGTTTAGGGTCGTAAGTTAAGCGGTCTAGACAACCGCTTAGACTTTCGAACCCGACCCGTTTGGTCGATCATTAGGATCCGACTAAGCTTTATTAGTGATCATAGTTGCATAGGGAATAACCTCTGAGGTTATACCTTATGATCACATAGGATTGGTTAGTTATTTGTTAAGTAGCTTGTATGCCCATAGGAAATGACCAAAACGCCCTTTTGAAGCATAAATCCGTATTTTGCATATGTGAACATATTTTTGACATGTAATATGATTTAGTAACATGTTTAGGGATAATTGGGCATATAAGACTTGACATAGCACATAGTTAACCATCCGAACATAGTTTTACGCAAACGACGCGTTATAGTGGCTTAAACTACCATAACGGGTCGAAACGGGTCAAAAGCACTTAGGTAGACTTTCCAATCAGAATGTAAGGTCTATTAAATCATGCCATATGAGTGTCAATACTCATTTGATTTATAGATCCTCATTCTATCCTATTTCCCGATTTAGGATCCGATTATTAACATAGTTACCTATATTAGGTGCCGGTTGATTCGTTATCCTTGAAGCCTTATTTGGTCTTATTCTCAAGACTATTAGGCAATCCCAAGTGAGTACATAGTTCCCCTCTTTTATCGCTTTCAAATATTTTGGGGTGATACACATGTACATACTTGTTACTTTCATGCTTTCATTGCTTTTATGGTATAAACATGCTAGTTTCACCTAGTACACATATAGTACATGTTTTCAATTATGCTTTGCTATGTATGTTTACTTAGCATGCTAGCACATTGATTTCATAAACATTTTTGCTATGTATGTTTACTTAGCATGCTAGCACATTGATTTCATAAACATTTTTGCTATGCCTGTTTACTTAGCATGCTAGCACATTGATTTCATGAACATTTCTACTATGTATGTTTACTTAGCATACTTAGTACATGGTTTTCACATGCTACATTGGTTATGACATTTGGTATGTTTAATCGGGACAATAATACATTCATGAGTAAACTGCAATTTTACACCCTGAGGTTAGGGGTCATTGGCATGTCTACCCCCCCTAAGGAAATAATTGCAATTTTACCCCCTACTGTTTGATGTTATGTTGCAACCTTACCCCCTGCCGTCAGTCAACAGTTATTTAACTGTTATAGACAGGGGTATTTTGGTAATCTTACCCTATATTTATTATTATTATTTAAAAAATCAAATTATCATCATCTTCTTCTAAGTAACTCACAGATACATCATCATCATCTTCAAATTATCATCATCTTCTTGAAATAACCCCTGCCGCCGCTCCTCCCCCACCGCAACCACCCACCCCCTTCTTCAAATATCATCATCATCTTCAAACACCTGTTGTTGTTGTTGATGAAATCTCAAATCCTGTTCATATAATCGATGAAATCATGGTTTATTAACAAAATCTCAAATCCTGTTGGAAAATAAGGTTAATTACTTTGAATCTTCAAACATCAATCCACAGGACTGAGGTTGAATTAATCGACAGAATCGATGGTCGCGATTGAAGGACAAAATCGGTGGTTTAATAAATAGGGTTTTCTTTGGATTTGTCATTTCTTCATCGGTTATTGTAACCCTGGATCAGATTTCAAGATTGTTTTGTCTGTCTCTCGTTTTACTTGATCTGAGATAGATACAAGTCCTGTATCTATTTGTGTGTATGAAATTGGGCAATTGTGAGTGGTACCAATATCCAAAGAGTTTCTCTCTCTCTCTTCGATACAGGGGATGCAAATCCAGTTAATCAACAAAGAAGGATATGCTCTGATATATTCCGACTACATATTATTCAAACCCAAATCTTATAAACTTGTTAAATTGATCAGTTCAAGCATTGGTGTGTGATTGGATCTGGTAATGATGAGGGTTGTTGTTTTATATTGTTGTTAAGTGGATCATTATGCAGCTACACTTCTCACCTAGCATGAGAAGTGTAACAATATCAAGCACCAATGGGTTTGTTGATTTGATGAAGATCAAAGTTACAGCTTGTCACATTTCTTACAGAACTCTTTTTCATACTATTCTTATTCTTGCTTTCTTGTTACCTTTTGTTTTCATTCTCACTGCTGTTGTTACCCTTGAAGGTGTCAACAAGTGTTCTTCTTTAGGTACATCACTTAAAAATCTTATCTTGATCTAGTTTTTTGTTTTTTGACAGTGATTGTTGCTGATATGTGTGTTGAGATTGCATTATAGATCTTGATGTGGTTTTATTCTTTTTGTTGTTGTTGGTTATAGATGTTATCAATAAGGATGTGAAAATTAGGATTTTGTTTCACATTGTTTGGTGGGTCTAGATCTTGATTTGGCTCATTGGCATTATCAAAACTCTGACTGATTTTGGATTCTTTTGAAGTTAAAAGTTGACTGTGAATCTTATACAATCAATTTGATTGCTTTCTGAATTCTGATATTTCCATTTGTCTAATTGTAATATTGTATTAGTAAAATTTTGAAGCATATATGATTATTAGTAGTTTGTAGTAATTTTCGGGGACGATACAAGTTTTTGTTGGTTACGTCTTGCTTTTGATACATCGAATGGATGCTTGAGGTTTCTGTTTGGATCCCCATCTAGATGGACATATCGGATGATAATTTCCGACTTTTAGTGTGTGATCATTGTCTTATTTCTTCAGTAAACTGCTCCTCTTTTTCAATACATAAAACACTATTTCATCTTTCAGTTAACCTTCAAGTTTCCTCAGCATGTGGATTCCATTTTGTTGCTGAATGTTTGCAGCATGCTTATGATGAATTTTACTGATTTTTGTCTCTTAGATGGTGATTATGAAGTTTATTGCTAAATGTTTGCAGCAGGGTAATGTGTTTTATTGAAGTTATTTATCAAATTTGAGAAAGTAAAATGATGGTGGGTGGTCGAGGCTGATGGTGGTGGAGATGGGTGGTGGCGGCTGATGGTGGTGGGGGGTGGGTGGTGGCGGCTGATGGTGGGGGGTAATTGTGAGACATAACAAGAACGTTGAGGGGTAATATTAAAGGGCAATATAGTCATTTCACATTAAAGTTAACAGATCTGTTAACAAATTTGAGGCCGGGGGGTAAGGTTGCAACATAATAGCAAACAGTGGGGGGTAAAATTGCAATTATTTCCTTAGGGGGGTAGACATGCCAATGACCCCTAACCTCAGGGTGTAAAATTGCAGTTTACTCTACATTCATTAACATTAGCTACGCCGCTCTGTAGTATGTAATGGTACCATAGGACTTGACAAATCCCGTTTTCGACTTCCTAGGTTTGTTTAGAAGTTGGAAATGACAGAATCCGATATACATAACTTAGATAAACCTTTAATTTGTTTAAAGGTTTGTCGCCACAGTCGCAAGGCTTGAATGTATGCGAATAAACATTACTGCATAAATGTTTGTAATCATAAAGCATTGTTTTCTACAAAACATAACATTTGATTTAAACTGAGGTTTATTCAAAAACCTTGTTTTGTATATTTTCTACGGGGTTGAGTAATTACTAGTTATTCACCATACATGACATTGAACATGGTTTATACATAAACATTTTTGACATTGAACAAGATATGTTGGTTGATTATTGATAAGTGACTTATGTAATGGGGCTATGTGTTATATGATAAAAGCATGGTTGATACGCCGCTGGTACTTCCTATATATAAGTGCTTTTATTGTATTATACATTGTTGCGTTATCTAAGCCACTTGGGCAAGACATGAAACATTTTATACAAGAACATGACATTGTTTTACAAATTACACATTTTATACAAATTCACTTTTACATGGTTAGTCATTTAACCATGCATTGTCCTTTCATTATCATTTGATTTTCATATCGATTTTCACATGATTTCATAAAGGAAAACATTTTACAAGATTCATGACTACATTTTTGTTAAACACTCCTTTTAAACTACAAGTCATGAATCCTGCATAAACAAAACCTATGTATCTCATAGGCATTTTTATGCTGACGTACCTATTTTTACATGTGTTTCAGGTGCTAATGCATGATGATGTTTGTGCTTCACTTAGGCGGACTCGGGCCTTAGTGACTTAAAAGACTGTTTATTATGTTATGTTTCTGTTAAACTCAAAGACAATGGAAACCTTAATCAATAATACATAGCTTTAATTACCATGGTTGTTGAAACAATAATTCTGTCGCATCACTCCCCGGCGTTTCCGCCGCGGTTTTGTTGTTTTAACGCGGCCGGGGTGTGACAGTTCACATCTCAAGGAACACAGACAAGGATAAGTGGTGTGTGAAGACGATTCAAAATCAACACAATTGTTTGACAACAAGGGTCGTTTCTTTGTACACAATGAGTTCGATTGCCAGAGAGATCCAACCTATGATTGAAAGCAATCCAGACATGCCAATTCAAGCAATCCAAAGTCAACTGCTTCGGAAGCATCAACTAGAAATATCACTACAGTATGGTCTGCTAAGGTCATACTGTGATGAACTTCTAAAAGCGAACCCAGGTAGTACAATTAAAATTGATGTGGAGCCATGTGGGAACTCAGCTAGTCCTACAAGGCAGTTTCGAAGGGTTTATTTTTGTTTTGCCTCTATGATGAGAGGATTTAAGATGATTGGAAGACCATTGCTGGGTGTGGATGGTTGTTTCATGAAAGGTCCATTTCCTGGACAGATCTTGAGTGCTGTTGGTATTGATGGGAACAATAGCATATATCCAGTTTGTTATGCCCTTGTTGAGGCAGAAACAACACAAACCTGGAAATGGTTTTTGCAACTGTTGAGAGATGACCTAGGGTATACGGCTGACTCTTGTTTCACCTTCATCAGTGACAGACAAAAGGTAATAAGTTCTTAAGTGTTAATTAATACATTGCAAAAACCTTTGGTAGCAAAATATCGTGATTAATTGCATTCTGTATCACAGGGTCTGATTCCTGCTATGCTAGCTGTTTTTCCTAATGGTGAGCACAGATTTTGTTTGAGGCACATCCATGAGAACATGAAATCCAAGTGGCGTGGAGATCTTTACAAGAATTTGCTTTGGTCAGCCGGAAGGAAGACATCTATTCCATACTTTAACAAAGCTATGGAAGAAATTAAGACAACAGAACGAGCTATGTATGACTGGCTGAATAAGATCCCATACACCGCTTGGTCAAGAGCATATTTTTCTGGAAGAGCTAGATGTGATATGTTGTTGAACAACATATGTGAGGTTTTTAACAGACAAATTGTAGGAGCAAGGGACAAGCCGATTATCACATGCCTAGAATTCATTCGGGAGTACATGACTAAGAGGATAGTGAATGTCAAGAAATTGCAAGCAAAGTGTATGGAGCCACTGACACCTCATGCCACTGAGGTCTTCGATGAGATCAAGAACAGGCTGCTGAAATGTCTGTTTTAATGGTTGATTCAGACAAGTATCAAGTAACAGGTCCGAGATCACAGTGTGTTGTGAATGTTAAACATAAAACTTGTGCATGTAGGAAGTGGGATTTGACATGGATGCCTTGCAAACATGCAGTTGCAGCCATATGGGATATGTCAAGCAATAGCATTGATGCTGGCATACCAGAAGAGTGGGTGGATGAAGTGTATTGGCTGTCAAGTGTGGTAAATATGGGAACATGGGTAAAATGACCAAAAAGGGAACTAGCATCAAGTGTGGTAAATGTGGGAACATGGGTCACAATGTCAGGAGCTGCAAAGGATAAGGGGTGAACAATCCACTGCTTCACAGGAATCACACACTGCCACTCAAGGTGCACCAGTTTACAATCTTGATGAGTGATGGATGGTTTGTTAGTTTAGACTATGTTTGTTTGTTTGTTTGTCAAGTTCGTTCAAGACAATGTTTGGTTTGTAACTTTAGACTATGTTTTTTTGTTTGTTTGTTCAAGACAATGTTAGGTTTGTCAACTTTGTTCAAGACAATGTTTGGTTTGTACCTTTATGTTTGGTTTGTCAAGTTTGTACTTTGGTTTACAACTATTTGTTCAAGACAATATGGCTGCTTTAGTATTTTGGTTTACAATCTTTGTTCAAGACAATATGGCTGCTTTAGTACAACACGTTATTTGGTTTGGTTTGTTGTCATGGCTGCTTTATGTTTGTTCAAGACAATATGGCTGCTGGTTTGGTTTGTTGTCATAGCTGCTTTATGTTTGTTCAAGACATTATGGCAGCTGGTTTGGTTTGTTGTCATGGCTGCTTTATGTTTGTTCAAGACAATATGGCTGCTTTAGTAATGTGTTCAAACAGAATTTTGGCGGAAAGTGATTCGATTACATTGCAACATTTAGTACAAATAAGAGGTCCAAAATACAAACTTACAACCAAACAAATCTAGCCTATTTCCAGTGACAATCATCCAAACAAGACCAATCCGAATCAGAACCATGCTCCCCTTCATATGGGTCAAAGTACCAATCATCCTCTTCATCCCAATATGTGTAATCCCATGCATGTTCCAGCACTTCAGGGTCATAATCCTTTGTCGGATCTCCGAATATCTTTTCATAATCACTTTCTTGCATCCTCAAAGTAGACATAACTGTCTGGTTCTTCGGCTGCACCGACGTCTTTATCCTTACCAACATCTTTCTCATTCTCAACTTTATCATTCTCTTTGTCAGCCATACCTACAGAATTACAACCAGGTTAACAAAACATACATATAAGAACTTGAAAAGGACCATTGCATAAAAAGTATAATTACAAGCAGTCAAAATACACAACCAAATCCAATTTCTCCACATTAAACTACTTAACCAAAAAAAGTAGAACAATCAAGACCCAAGTAATCACAAAGTACATCTTCAGTTTGAACACATCTCCATTCTTGTACCGAGCCAACTGTTCTTTGCACTTAGCCAACTCATCCTTATCTTTAATGCTTTGAATTAAACCAGGCATTACCTCTCGACAAACCGGACATCCCTGTTCTTCACCTTTGTCAGCCCATCTGAGGAATCCACATCCTCCAACCTATTATTGAACATCATAAGCAAGAGTTTCAAACAAAGTTGAGTTTCAATAAGCATAAAACATAAGAAACTTACACATCGAAGATACCATCGACCAGGATTAGCTGTCGATTGTGATTGTTTCACCACTGTTTTCGCACCACAAGGACATATGATGTCTGAATCTTGAGTTTTGCCCTTGAATCGAAGCACAGAGGACGAAGATGAAGACATGTTCAGGGCAGTGATTTGAGGGCAGTGATTTGAGGGATGCAAGCTTGAATTGGGGGTCGATTGAAGAAGAATTGAGTTTAGGGCAGGGTTCAAGCTTTTAATGGAGAAGATGAAAGGTACTTTCGACATTTCCATACAGACTAACGGTAACATTAACGTTGAAATGGTCAGGGGGTAAAGTTGCGACATAACCCCAAACAGTGGGGGGTAAAATTGCAATTATTTCCTTAGGAGGGTAGACATGCCAATGACCCCTAACCCCAGGGGGTAAAATTGCAGTTTACTCTAATATTTATTAAGCTTGACAAAAAGGATGGCTCGGGTAACTGGTCAAACCGGTTGAGGTCAAATGGACAGTTTTTAAAAACGCATTAATTTGAGTCGTTTTAGGAAAAGAAAAAATTATCGAACATGATCTACGGGACATTATTTTACGATAAATATAATTATAAAAAAATTAAAAATATTTCAAGGATCAACTTTTAGATGAGAAAGTAGTGAAGAATGTTGCAAATTGCAACCTTATTGGACAATTAGAGAAAACTTCTCATTGGATAGTGCATGAGTGCTTTGCAAGCATGATTCATAAATAGCAACACACTCTCTTTCTTTTCCAGACATCAGATAAAACATCGTTGTCTTCTTAAAAGACTTGAAACCCTAAAACAAAAGGATGCCATCCCACCCAAAAGATATGTTAAAAAAAACCTTAATCCTTCATTTAAAAAGTTCATCTAACTTGAGTGTTGTAGTGGGTTAGATGGTTAATCTTTTGTACACTCTTTAACATGTTTTCTTTCGGACTGAACAAGAGACCCACTCTATCCAACACCTAACTTATTCATCCTTTATATTCATTGTTGAAACATGCATGATCAAAATCCTATATAACTAAAAAAAGGGTTTTCTACAGCTAGAAGACAAGTTAAAAAGTTGAAGTAAATGAAAAAGAACATTGCACTATATGTT
Source organism: Helianthus tuberosus (assembly GCA_030545235.1). Taxonomy (NCBI): domain Eukaryota; kingdom Viridiplantae; phylum Streptophyta; class Magnoliopsida; order Asterales; family Asteraceae; genus Helianthus; species Helianthus tuberosus. The sequence goes on from CM060433.1 coordinate 165,493,351, forward strand.
TATTGAAATTGTATACAAGATAACCAAATAGAAATATTCATATGTGTTACGACTTACGAGACAACTGTTTATCGTGTTTTCGATACCACCATTAACTCGTAAACTCTAGATACCCCAGATTCGCCAATAGACCAGATGAAAACAAATAAACAGTGGTTCACGACCTTTCCCTCCACGACAAGATAATGAATCCAGTTGTACTGACAATTTTTTGATGCAACCGGACCCAAAAAATCTTTAAAAGGATCAAAATTTGGATGCACTCAATCCAGTGGCACTGACATAATTATGGGGTATATGGGTCGGGTAGACGGGTTATATAGTTTCAAATGATCGGGTCGAGTATTACCTAATCTCATACCAGGTATGAGATTGGTAAAAAAGGTACTTCGTAGGTGTGAGATTAGGCGATATCCGGCACGATTACCCTAAAATTTTTAATACTTTTTTCCTTAACCTTTGTTTAGTAATGCTCCATTAATAGCTTCACTACTCGGAAAATAAATCTTCTTTTAAATATATCTTAAAGATATTTATATCATCATGATATCTACATATTTTAGCTACATATATTATAAATATTTATAGTGATAATAATATGTATATAATTAATCATAATATAACTTAATTTAGTTATTAACAATATAAAATTTTATAAATGTTTAAATGGCAAAAAAATTGTATGTGAAAATTCCATTGGGTATTTTTTTAAGAAACTAATGAATATACCCGATACCCGTGAGTATGCCCCATACACTAGGTATCGGCCTGAGTATGAGACATAGTTTTACAACTGGGGTATATAACAGAGATTACCAATACCTGGCCCAAACCCGACCAATTGAACCGGACCGGTGGTTTGATCAAATTTTTAAATTTTATTTACTTTTTAACTTTTATATAAAATCTCATCTATTGACTTGTTTACTTAAGGCTCCATGTTAGACTGCATATTTTGTAAATATTATAAATCCACAACATAGTTCAATATTTTGTTTTACATTAGTTACATGCATGTAATTTTAGTTTTTAAAGTATTTATAAAGTAATATATGTTGTGAACCAATATGACTGGTCGGCTGGTCCGAAAAATTGACTAACAAGACATTCTAGCTATGAAAATTGAAAACATTGCATTTTATCCACCACACACTTAAAAGAAAAATACTAAGACCATCTCCATCGCGAGTTTCATAGACCCCCAATCGGCTATAGATTTCTTCCACCTTACAAGCGATGAAGATGGTCTTATATAAGATGATAAATAAATTAAAGTTAGGTTAGATACACACTTTTTTTCATAACATAAGTGGAAACAAAATTACATTTTAGTATAATTAAGTACTAAACATAATTCCACACGAATGGTGCTAATAGTATTCCACCACATTATCGGAGCAACTATCATCCGACACAGGTTCACGACTGAAGGGTAACGGGATATAAGGAGGCGTTGTACATCTCAACAAAGCCCAATTCACGCCTTCAAAAAACGAATGCTGCTTAATAGCCGAAGCACCCATTGTCGACCCTAATCGCCTCACCGGATCCTTCACCAACAACTGCGATATCAAATCTTTAGCCGTCGAAGGAATCACAGGCTCTTTCGGAAACTCTAGCGCCCGAGCCACAATATTAGCCAAAGTCAGCTCATTATCCATTCCTTTAAAAGGAGTCACACCATAAAAAAGCTCATACATAAATATCCCTAATGTCCACCAATCTACCGCACTCCCATGCCCCTCACCCGACACAATCTCTGGCGCTAGATATTCATGAGTCCCAACAAACGACATTGACCGGACATCCACTGGCTCGGCCACAAACTGTGGGCCTGTGTGTGACCCGGGTTTCTTCTTCCGTTTACGTTTAGATTTGAAGCATGAGACCGAGGGAACTATGCAGTTGGGGAGTATGCATGAAGATGAAGTGACTTTGGGCGGATCAAATGTGTAGTGATCTGTCAATGGTGGTGGGTTCGGGCAGTTGCTATCGGAGAAGACTTGAGCCGGGGTGGCTGCGGTGAGGTCGCATTTTAAGGAGAGATCGAAGTCGGTTAACATGATGTGACCGTCGGATCGGACTAAAACGTTTTCGGGTTTGAGATCACGGTAAACAATGTCCAGCATGTGAAGGTACTCGAGAGCAACAACCACCTCCGATGCGTAAAACCTGGAGATGAATTCATTATAATAATACTAACACAACACATTCCTTGAATCAAGTTAATTAGAGTTAAAGACTTCGATTTCACACCAACCCCACCGCATAATTTGGGATGCATTATATAAATTGATCATGTTTAAATGTAGGTTACTTTTTTTCTAACAAATTATGGTCTCCACAAAAATAGTGTGAGTTTAAATATTTGCAGGTACAATATTAGATGATATTTAGTATAAAAAGATTCTTAGTAAAAAGATCAGACAGGAGAATTAATGTGGTTTTTAATTGATGATTTAATACTTATGATGGGAAATAAAGAAATAGAGTATATAAGCCATAATAATGCATTTGTGCAATTAAGTTGTCGTGATCACTAGGGCCAATGATAAAAAGACAAGGAAATTTAAATGCTAGTAGTTATAGACAACCAACACTAATTTATTGTACGTAAATGAGTTTAAATAATCTTACCCACTAGGCTGTCTCGACTGTTTGGCTACCTAATTTAATTTTTTTTTTTGATAAAAACTTAAATATACATGAAAAGTCGGTGATTTATAAGCAATTAAAATTTATTGAGATTTTAGATAACAATACACACATGCATACACACTATATATACACATATGAAAAAAGATATTTTGAGATCCACCACAACTGTGAGAGTTATCATAAAAAAAAAAATATTTTTTTAATTTTTTTCTGTATTTTCTATTTCTATATATTACTAAGATTCACAAATATATAATATATATAATTGCTTCTACATATATGTTAAGTGTAAACTATCCTACATATGTAACAATTTTTTTTTCTTACATATATGTAATTCCTCTATCTATTTTTTTCTAGTCTTTTTCGTGAATTTTAGTTTTATATAAAAATATGATAAAAATTTATTTATTCGTTAGATAGTTGTTCTTCCAGGTTATTCAACTGAGGATGGTTCTCAAAGTATTTATCATATATATAACTGATTAAAACGCAGGGCCGGCTCTTGGGCCGGCTAACCTGTGCCGTCGCACGAGGCCCAAGTTTTCAAAGGGCCCGAAAAGTTTTATAAGCTTTTATATATATTTATTAAATTATATATTTATTATGTGTATCCATTCATTACGTAAAAAAATGTTGTTAGTGGAGTGGAAAAATCATCTTAAGATGATGTAGAGGTCTCAAGTTCAAGTCTTGGCTCCACCAATAAGTTTTTATTTTTTTAATTCATTTTCCCTAACCACAATTTTGGGTCCAATTCTTTTTGTCGCCCGAGGCCCAAATTTTTTTGTGAGTTCTTGGAGACGGCTCTGTTAAAACGTTCACTTTAAAGAATTTGGGTCTCATGAACTAGTGCTAAGAAAAAAAAAACGTAACATTAAAAAATCAATTAATCACTTTTAATTTGAAAAAAGAAACAAGAATTGAAATATTTTAGACAATTTTTTATTAAACATTAAAAAATGTGCATTTTGAATCAGTGTTTTTCTACCATTTAAAAAGAGAATATTTTATTTCTTACTCTTTTTTAACTGAAATGCCAAACTATGCACGATATATAATAAAAAAGTTATACATTATTCAAACCTTTTGAATCCGGGTTTCCATGGTTTCAATTTTGTTGTCATTTTCATTCAAAATTAAAATTTGGTCAGATTTTTTAGTTAACATCCACTTTGTTTGTCTTTTTTCTCCTTTTTAATGAAGGACAAAATAGTCTTTTAACGTTTTATTATAACAAATTAAAAAAATCTGACCATTTTGCCCTTAGCTGGATATTAACTGAAAAATCTGACCAGATTTTGCTTTTGGATGAAAATGTCATCAAAATTGAAACCGCAAATACACAGATTCAAAAGGTATGAGTTTTAGAATAAAGTGACAAAAATAACCAAATCTCAAGGACCATTTTGGCAATTTTTTTCTATTTTTTATTTTTGTAATTTTATATTCCTTCAACTCATGAAAAAATAATGTATGCTAACGTGTCACGTATTTTAAGATATTACGTCGCTAGAAGAAAGCAAACAAAACCCAAATTTTCGGATAGCATTTTAGTTGAACCTTTATTAACCTGGAGGGAGATAAAATCTTTAGAAAACAATAATATTGACCGTACTTTTACGGTAAAAAAAAGTGAAGCTATTCATTAAAAAATACTTATTTTCGTTAATGAGAATTTTAAATTTTTAGCAAGATCCGTTTACGAAACGCCAAGTCAATCAACCACCCACGTGGCAACAAGCAATACTTTCAAAAGTTGACTTTTAAAATTATGCACACGAACTCACGTGGAGTCGACCATGTGTGTCTAATAAAACCCCATGAGACAAGTCACTCTCCTCTCTACTCGATGTGGTTTATAAATTTTAAGTGAACTTAAATCATCAGGTGTGGACCAGACTATGAAAACATGGTCATCCAGCGCGGGTCCCTGAAACTTCTCCCATTGTGGTCCCAAACCTCACAAGCCATTACAGTGATTACACACCGTTGATTAATTTCAAACAAAATAAATAGATCACACGTTCAACAATACGGCCTACACACAGCGATCGTTGAATTTTGAAACTAAGAAAATAAATTGTTGTACTAAAGGTTTTAAAAACCGGTTAAACTGGACGACGGATGCTTGGCCAGCACAAATCATACCCGTAAAATGAAGAAACGGCAAAGAAGTTGTACCGCCGGTAAATTGAGTTAAATCGGTTTAAACCTTTGTAGCGGTACAGGTTTATACCGGGCCAAAGGTTAAAAATTTGAACTTTTAATTTTTATGGGCCTACAAATGTGACTATTTACGTTCTTAGTAAAAGTGTAAAATCTAGTGTAAAACTTCCTACTCACTCATAGATAGAAAATCAATAGGTTTTTCAAATCAAGTTCTTCAATCGATCATCCAGGTTTACCTTTCGTTCAATCATTCACGTTGTTAATTGTTATAGTGTTTGCTAATTGGTAGTGAATTTCAACTTTTAAGCGATCGTGAAGTTGATGCATTCAGCACTCTAACGGATTAACTTGATGAGGAATAATGTATTTTTGTATTTTTTTTAGTTAAAAATATATTTTATGGATTTACAGGGTTACTTCATTTGTGAGTCTAATCCGGTACGATTTAAAAACCGGGGTTTCTGGCACAAGACAACAGATTCAGAACAGACTCACATCAGTCACATGTAAACTGTAACAGAAGAGTGGTGGAATTGAAATGCAAACCTGACTGCCGATTCAGGAAAGCGTTTACACGGCTGATGTTGACGGAGAACGTGAAGATCTCCACCGGAGCAAAACTCCGTCAGTAAACACGACCATTTCTGCGACTCTAACGACGCGTAAAGCGTCGGTAGAAACGGATGCTCCAACATTTCCAGAATCTTCTTCTCTGTAACCGCTCTGCCTTCTTTGTTCCGGCTTGCAAGCTCCCGTTTATCCATAACTTTCGCGGCAAAAACCGCCGGCGACGAGGAGGAACTAGAACTAGAGCTAGAACTTGAACGTTTAATTTCAGATAGGTAAACGGAACCGATGTCTCCGGTACCGAGGCGTTGGATGAAACGGAGGTCAGAAAAGGATAAATTAGTGCCGGATTCGGATTGACGGATAGCGTCCCAGCAAGGGTCGCCGGAAGGAATGGAGTGTTTGGTGGCGGTGGAATTGTGACGGGAGGAGTAGTTAGCGGTGGTCCAGGTGGTTTCGGAGCTGGAGCTTGTGCTGCGGTTGATGTCGGTGGCGGTAGTGGTGGTGGTGGAGTTGAAGCTGATGCTTTGGAGGTCGTCGGCGAGGTCGTCCGTCCATGGCGGTTCCATTGCCGGAGAGATGTAGAGAGAGAGAGAGTTGTGGTAGAAGTGAAGGAAGAAATTGTTTTTGAAGAGGGTTGGTCTGGGCCCACGTAAGTAATAAGTCATCTGCTATTAGAAGGCCTGGGCCCATTTTCAATAATCATCTTACACTCAAGTTTGATTTCATTACTTATCAAAAGTTTTAAAAGATACTTCATTAGTTTAACATATGTATGCATTGTTTGTAAAATTCGTTAGTTAGGCGCCCCTTAGTTGGATTTAAGAGTATTTAGGAAGTACTCGTCTGCCTTAGACGAAGAGTACTTGGCCTTCGAGACCATGTCTGTATGCACTATACTTATGACATTTAAAGACGATAATGTTCTACAAGGTGTAATTCGTTATGTTAAAATAATATTGAAGTGTAGTTTTGTTAGTGTTTCGACTTCTTAAGTGTTTTAATAAGGTTAAATATAGGGAGGCGGAGAAGAGTATTTTATAAAACCAGTTATAAATGAATGAATTGTGAGAACTGCATAGTATATTTGTATCTAGTCATAAAAGATAATTATAAGTATTGAAGAAAGAAGAAAAATGTTTTCTATATTTGTATTATGTATAATATTCAAAACAATATCTACCAATACATTATACAGTTTTTGTAGTTTTCTAGTTAAAACTGGTTTTATATTTAACTAACTATGTAATACTAATCATAAAAAACTATGTTAATAATGGCTATTTTAAGTTTTCTTTTAGATTTCTCATGGTCGTTGCAAATACAATATTTGTGTTAAAAATGAAAATACTTATGAATGATAAAGAAAGTAGTATGAATTAAGTATTAGTCAACATCATTAGTCCATTCGACGTTAATCTAGTGCCACCTTCATATGCTTCCAAGTCTACTGATTGTAACCGCAATTAAATATCACCGTCACAAAGAAATAACGGAATAAGTAGTTCAACACATGAATATTAAGTATTGTTAAAGGAGTTGCTTCGATATTGATACATATCGGTTTCAATTTTGTTGGTACGTTGTTAGAAAAAAGTAAAGATAACAAGTAAGATAACCTTTTTTTTGTCACACGGGGCTAAAAACGGTCGGCCAAAACAGATTAAAAAGAATGGAGGAACTCATATATCTCTCTTTAAAATTGAAAAAAAAAAAATGCATTTTTTTATAGATTTCACAAGTATAAACTAATGAATACTAGCATGACAAAGTAACAAAAACCTAAGGAATGAAAACAAGTGAGCAAGCATTCAACTACTCTATTTGAATGCTAAAGTCAAAAGAAAAACTAATGGGTGGTGGTCTATGAGCAAAGGCAAAAACATTTAAACGCTTGGGTTTGAAAGTGGCATATTTTGGGTTTAAGTCCAATAAACGTCAGGGATTAAAAGAAATTTACCATTCAAAAAGTAAAAAAGAATGCTAAAGTCGACTCTTGATTGGATGATGAATTAGTTAGGGTTCTTCAAAAAGTTCGTAGTTCGGAACTCGTTCAGATTTAGCTCGGAGAAAGATTGCTCTATATGGCTCAATTTGAAACTGAGTGGAGCCAGACTGGCATGGTTTGACTCACTTGTTAGCTCCGCTCAGTTTTGGCTTGAACTATTTTCCTATATATATATATATATTTTGTTTATATATACATATAATATATTATCAAAAAAGGTTATTATTTTCAAGTATTTAGGAGTGTAGTTGGATATCTATAGCATCTTTGGTGTTTGATTAGAATGCTAATAAACTATTTTTTGTTGAGATTTAAAACTTATTTTTTATTAGGCTGAACTTGAGTTTTGCCTTTTAATATATTAGTTTGAACTTATATTGAATATATATTAAAAAAAATCTAAATTCGAGCCAAGCTAGCTCGGTTAGAAACCACGCCGAGCTTAAGCTTAGATTTTCAGCTCGGTTTCAAATCCTAGCCGGCTCGGTTTATAATCAAGCTGAGCCCAAGTTTGCCCTAGCTCGGGCCATGAACAACCCTAGAATTAGTACCGCTATTTGTTGGTGCTTGATGAGCCCCGAGTAATGGCATTTATATATCTACAATTTCAAATATCAGCACCCTACTAATTCATCTACTCAGGAGGCAGGACTCAACAAAATTGCAACTAAAACGTATTGAATTAGGTGTTCTGAATTTCGGCTGAAGGCTTGAATAGTTAAACATATTAGAACTCGAACAACTGCGTTGATTAAGAAGTTTGTTGGCCAAGGGGATCGCTATTTTATTAGAAGTGGCCTAATGTCCCTAATCTGTTATGTTACAAAACTTTGATTGTAATAATATAATTTTGGGACAAGTGTGAGTGGGGTTCTTTCCATACCAAAAAACACACAAGTTCTTTTTTGTTAAAATTAATACCTGACTCAAGCTACAATATGCTTTCATGTAGTCTTTGCTTGGGTAACTTCGAATTCTGGATTGTCTGGTTGCGTCATTCTTATAGTAGTTATTGAAGAGTTGTCGTACAAAGTGTTTTTTAACATGAAAAGCGTAGGAAACCATTAGGATATGACACTTGTAATTTGACAATGTGTATGCGCGTCCATATAATTATATATCATAATTACACAATGTATGTAGCTGTGTAATAGTGTGTGTTGAATCCCCTAACTCCGACTGGTGGTTGAAGAGACTCGTCAGCGTCCAACGAGATCTTCTAAAGTGTCTACAAAAGAGAACACCGTTAGCCTCGTCACGGAGTACCCCGGAGGGGAGTCCGTGACCAAGCTCCGGCGTGAGAATAAGCAAACTTGCCGGGGAAGAAACGATATTCCGGCACGATGATGTCGCCGGAATGTATGGTGTGAACTCTTAGATTCGAGTATTCAATGCAAATCAGAGAATGTTCTAAGTAATTGTGGTTCTGTTGTTGGTAGGAAGGAGTTATTGAATGCTTACCTTTGATCATGAGCATGGCTTATACAGAGAGGTGGGCTTATCGGACGGTGGGATCTCGTTGAGATCTAACGGTCTTGCAATGTGCCAGAAAGGATCCCTGCCACCGATGGATTCGTGTCTCCCTCGTACCCGGGCGATGATCTTCTCATTTAATGAAGTCAGTGCCTACCTCGTACTATTCCGGCTGACACTTTCTCTCCTGTCGCAGATCATTAAATGCTCCTGGCAGGGACGATGACTTGAGGTAATAGTCCCTCCTGTTCCCGCTCTTTTATTTTGCGTGGTATCTTTGAGAATATGAAATTGACCTTTGTTATTAGTAGCCCTTTGGGAAGCCCAGACGAGGAGCCCAACTTGGGGCCCTTGTCGACAGTGTGCAACTGTATATAATATCACACTGTCATGTATATAATAAGTTAATACAGCACTGTAAAAATTATATAGCAATACTATATTTAAATTGAAAATAATAAAACTCTTAATTTTGTGGTATAATTTATTATAAATATAAGGCAAACGAAATTGATCTAAGTTTAATAAAAATAGCGTAATTAGATTAAACCGAAAAAGTAACGTTGAAGGTGTATTGATTTTTTACTTCTCTCACTATCATCTACAATTTTGTCACTTATACAATCATAACCATTGAAATAATGAGATTAAGGATTTAGCTCACTTTCTACCCTTTATAAGATAAAGTGAATCTTATTTAATACTTATATAGTTATAGTTATATGTATAAATTATTCATTACAAGATAAAAATAACTAAACGTGCATGTCAACATTTGACATGAATTAAGGGATGGGGCGTCTCTACCACGACTACCTGTGACAATGACTTGTTTTTAAAATGCTTACACTTAACTATACTCACCTTAATTTCAGTTAAATGTTTCCCTAAGGGTCTCCTGTTCAGAAACATTATTTTTTCAAGTATCCCAAATATTTAAAATTTCTCATCATAACTTTTAATATTCCTTCAAAATAACACAATCAATCTCCCTCTTCCTTTTTTTCCAGTTCAAGATGATAAAATGTTCGTATTTATAGTGTAATTTAAAGAAAATAATAAAATTAACATCCACAAAGTTATATTTTAGTATAAAGTCAAAATAATTTTTTTTTTACATCGAGATAATTGGTAAACGGGCAACAAGTTGCGCCGCTACCCCTTTTTGAATAGCAAAACTAAGTCTTTTACGTTTCATAGATCTCGGGGTCATAACATTACTATGCATGACCCTTTGAACTCGACTAAGTAGGTCCACAGCCTCTGGCGCCAGAAAACCAAAAGTATCAAAAGCAAATGGGATAAACACGTGCTGGTTGTCAAGGCACGCTTTCTCATGCTTGATCACTTTACCCGAAGCAGCCTTTAAAGCAGCCTGGCCCACTGTGAAAGCACTACTCCCTAAGCCCACAAGCGGGGAAACCCCTGTTAAATCCACACAGGCGTGTTTACCCCCTACCCATCCAAAGACCAGAATGTCGGCTGGTCGAAGGGTAGATCTCCCTTCCAACGGGTCTGTTAAGAAATTAACGGGAGCCTCTTTCTTAGCAGAAATACCAGCGCACCTGAATATGTCAAAAAGGACATCCCTAACCAAATCATGTCGGTATTTGAACCCCGGGAGCTCTCTACAATGAACAGCATGCTCACCAAAAGAATCCTAACACGCCTTATGACAAACTGGGCATACCTCATCAACTGGGAATAAAGGAATCATGAGGCGATACTTAAGGATAGTACGGTACTCCACCGGCGACATATGCTGGCCTAACCCATCTATAGGTATAGCAAGAAGAAAATCTTGTGCATGTGGTGCTCGGAGACACTCGAAAACGGCTTTCTGTCTAACGGTCAAGTCAAACTGCACTTCGATTTCGTGAACAATTTTACTAAAAAGAGCACTCGCCAATGCATGTTGAGCTTTAGGGGGCGGTGTCCTTATTAGTGAAACCGCTGAAGTCAAAGCTTGGAATCGTATCACGAAGACAAGCCAAAGCACAAACATAATCAGAATCCATACCGCATATGCCACTGTCCCTTAAGATGTGGTCCTGTAGCACCCACGATTGGGCCCTCGAGGCCACAAAATCGTAGGATGAAGCCTCTACAGCCGAATACAAACCCAAACCTCCAAACCTAATAGGTAAAGAAGCAAGTCGCCACTGGAGGTCTCCAAAGAAAGGACCTCCACAAACCACCAATTCCTCAATCGCCTCACGCAAACCTTTGTCAAAGAACAACGCTGCATCCTCCATGTGTACAGGTTGGCATGTCCTCAAGCCAAAGAAAAGTTTGGCAATGCCCATACAGGATCGAAGCAAGAGTAGTTCACTCTACGGGTCACCTAATTTCGGTAGAAGACGCATCAAATCTACTGCCTTAGTAGCTCTTTTCATTGCCAACCCACTAATAAAGCTTGCGTCTCTACTAACAGCCCCCCCAAGAAGCTTCACCCCCACTGACGGCCTCCCGATGTCCTTAGGAAATAACCCTTCACGAAACTTGCTACCATCACAAGAAGGCCAAAATAACCCAGTTTTCTTAATATTAAGTTCAAGACCCAATGTTGGACCCGACACCCTGATGATGTCCAACACTCTAGCCACCTCTTCTGAACCTCCAATGACAGTCCCATCATCAAGATACCAAGCATGAAGGAGAAGCTTGCATTTATCTCTAATCTGATGCACAAGGGGGTGCAAAACAAGAGCGAAAAGAAGTGGTCCCAATGGGTCCCCTTGCTGAACTCCCGTGGTAGACCAAATGTGCCCATCTCCAAGATACAATCTTGCTGGCTGCCCATATAGAAATTCCACCCACAAAGAAATAGAAGGGCACCTCATCCTGACCTCACGAAGTAATGCTGATCTATCCACCTGGTTAAAAGCATTAGAAAAATCTACCATAAGCATTGCAAGAGACCCATCAGTGTGACGTTCACTTAGAACTCTATTGACGTTGTGTAAAATGGCCTCAGCGCCACCCGACACGCCGACCCCAAACTGAAAATCATTAAGGTACTTAGTCATTTCTTTACCAACACCCTTCATAGCAACCTTAGAAACCAAACGCCTCCATATAGTACCCACTGCAATAGGTCTAATCCCATTGTCGGGTTTTAAAAGCGGCGTAAGGGGAGCAGACGCGACAAACTCTGCCAAACACGATGGGCATTTCCCCTAGCCATAAGTTGACTACCGCAGTGATAACGCATAAGAGATCAGTGGCAATAGCAGACCCCTCTCCACATAAAGCATCCAAAATGTGTTGTGCCCTCAAGCCATCCCTCCCGCATGAGGTTCCTTTAGGAAACGATTTAATGCAGCAAAGAACACTATCCACCTCTGCGACAAGGGGAGGCTCAGAATATATAGTACCTGGCAAAGATGGAGGTTCTCTGTACGGGTGTTTAGCCTCTAAAGCCTGTACGGTATTATCATTGCACGGAGCAACACCGGATGAACTTAACACCTTCACTGCAGCTATAAAGTGGCCATCAGCAACCTTTCGAAGACACTGCCTAACATTGGAATTACTAACAGTACTCTCTTCAGGATTATCAACACCTCCTTGACCTAGAGACCCCACCGTAGGACTCTCAAATATATTTTTAACTAACATAAAAATACCATCTTCTTTCCCCCATGTGGCTAAAGAATTCAGAATTGATCTTTGTTGCAATGCCTTCCTATTCCCAGACCTTCTTTCTTGCCTATTTTTTGGTCTGACCACTTGCAAAGTGCAGCGAGGAAGAAGGAACAACCTAACCCACGTTTCAATGGATCTAGGTTGGGCAACCACTTTGTAGAGAGCGGTTTTCAACGCCTGAGAGAAAGCCAACCGACAGCTATGAGGGATGCTCTTCACGGTGACAGTGGGTGCTTTAAAGACACGATCTAGTAGAACGGTATCCAACATGAATGACTCATGAACATTGGTCACTTGCGCCTTGGGAGAGGGCCTCGAAATCCCTATAATGTAGCTATCTATGTCATTACCACGATTGGTAAAACGGACAAGCCCATCGGGGTGATGGCATGCACGACTCAATGCATGTATACTCAAACACTTCCCACACATCCATTGGCCAAAAAACTTCAAAGTACCTTCTACGTCCATGAACAACCCATGGTCCGTAGAAATAGCCTCATGCAACGCACTTCTACGTTCATCACTAGAAAGGTGCAACCTCTTGAGATGAGAGATCAACCGAGAAATCCCCTTATTTCCCACTTCACCATCCGGGCAACAATGAAACATACGAAAAGGACATGGCAAGGAGCCACTAAAAGGCGTAGAAGGGGTTGTCATTAAGGCTAAATAAACCACGATTCAAGTTGAGACACGAAATTTGGATGTAAAAACCAAAATTTAAGCAAAGGCATTTCATCAAACACTTGGAGTGCATCCATAAAAAAAACGAATTAATGATTTGTAAAGAGGTTCAAATTTGACAAGATGAAAAAGGTTTCCAAAGCAATGTTGCTGAATGAATGGAAAGTAATTCAGAAGTTGAAAAACAAAATTTGAATGAGTGGAACCTAAATATGAATGAGTGGAACGAAAAAAAGGTTTAACAGTTGAAAAACAAAGTTATAGCCATTTAAAATGAAGTTGGTTCAAAAGTAAAAAATATTTAATTTAAACTCTTAACATTATATTGAATTATCCTTTAATACTTGTTATATGTATTATAAAATGTGATATTAGTTAAAAGAGCTTGATTTTCTAGTTTTCCAGATTCATGTATATCAAATGTATTCTCTCGCTCCTAATTTATAACATAAAAGGTGTAGAAAATATTACGTATGTACGCATACCTATTTTAGTTTATTTTACATTAATATATATCATATATGCATATTAGGGTGTTAGGAGTGGTTAAACACTTGAAAGTGGCAAACTAAAAAATCAACCAATGAGAGTGTGTCATGTCAAAGTGGTAAACTATGCTCAAAAGTGTTGACAATGGTTAAACACTTGGTGAAGTGGTAAATTTTTTTTTAAAAAAGAGGAAAAAAGTGTGATTGGTTGAGAGATGACATGGACCCCACCCACGCACCCCCTCTATCTCTCTCCTTCCTCCCCTCACCGCATCGTCATCCCTTCACCGATGTTTAATGAAACCGAGTGGCAAAGGGGGTTGGCGGCGGTGTTACCGCGTGGCAAACCCCCTTGTCGAACCACTTTACCGCATCACTCCTAACACCCTTATGCTACTCGCCATTTTCCGGCGATAATTAGAACCTCAAATAGTTGTCATACAATTTAAGCGTTTCATCATAGCACATCGTGTTGATCAGTTCTGTTTAAACATAAGGGAAAACATGTAAATAATACCTGATACAGCAAACAGGCCAGCAGAGAATCCAGTCAGAGACGCAGCCACGGAGTTCGACATAGTTGTCAGCTTGATCTGGTTCCCCTTTAGGATGTATCTTCTTGATGGTAGTACCAAGTTCTTTAGGGTTGAAGAACTCGTAGTAATGGAGAGAGAGAGGAGGCGATTTTAATGTTGATGTTGATGTTATGAAAATGTCTAACCCTAATCCCTCTCTAGTAATCTCCTTATATACACCCAAGGGGAAACCCAATTAGTTAATAAGGGTAATCTGGTCCATCAACAATTACCAACTAATTATATCATAGGTTTTATATATTTTGATCTATATTATATAAATGATAATGATGGCTACTAGATTAAATATAAATAAATAAATATTTAATCTTACATTCTCCCACTTAGCCGAATAATCATTTATCATGAGCATTAGATAAGTCTGATCAGAAGTTAATACTCATTTTAGCTTTAAACCAAGAACCATAGCAGAGAAATACAGCCGTTGAATCATTACGCGACTCAGGACCCCCATTAGTCATACTACAGCCTCAATCTAAAACCTAACAGTTATGATCAAAATACAAACAAGCCCTTTAGCGTTTGATTTGTATTTATATTTGTCTATATGTCATTACACCGGCAGAACATATGTTAGAGACATACAAAATCAAACTGATGAGGAAAATTAAAAAGTTAATCATTCATAGTACGATATGCAGTTGTAGATAGTCATCAATAAACCCGTGATTATTATAAGCGCTTACATAATAGTTATGGGTGATAGACTTTTAATTATAGGATCCTTAAGCATATCATGAATGCTGATGTGTGTAAAATGCAACATATAAATTACATCAAATGAGGCTTAAAACTAACCCTTTTTAAGTACTAATATTGGAAAAAGAGTGTTTTTGTCTTCCTTTTGTATTTTCAGGATTAAATGAGCTCAAAAACACAAAAGAAGCAAAAAGACAGCTAAGTCCAACATAAATACAAGAAAAGGAACATAAGTGGACTGCCCGACCCCTCAACGGCATCTTCCCAAGCAAAATAGAGAAGGCAGAAGACTGAACACGCCCCATGCTCAGCCAGCACGGGGCCGTGCCCAAGAAGCAGCAGAAAAGACAAACCTATAGAAGCTTCTATTGCCCACCACGGGGCCGTGCCCAGCGGACACGGGGGCGTGGCGAAATTACAGCAGGCGCTTTAATTTTGATTGCGAATTACAATTAATGAAGAGAGAGAGTGTCAGACAGGCACGGGGCCGTGTCCAGCGGACACGGGGGCGTGCCCAGCCTTCTGTTCAGCCTATAAATAGGAGTGCTTGGTTTCATTTCAACTCATCCCTTGGCACACCACCTCTCTCACACTTCATCCACCACCCACCACCACCATAACACCATCATCCACCACCACCATCCATTGTCCATCGTAGAGTGTGTGAGTCGTCTCGGGATCCAAGATTGATCGTAAGAGTTCTTGACAATCAAGGCCATGTTTGCCTAAGTCTCTTACATCACTTGGTGAAGACAAAGTGTCTAGTATAATACTTTTTATTTCTAATCTTTTGCACTTTTTATTTGGTTTTGTATTAATGACTTTAATAACTAGTTACTTATGTTGAAGGTGATCTTTCCTTATCGTTTGTCCGTGGTGTCTTGGCATTATTTTACTGTCTATATAAAATAAAGGATTTTCACCATTCATATCTCCACGGTCTATATGGAGGTATGTTGGCTACCTGGTCGGGGGTTAAGGGAACGGTTTGGTAAAGGTCTTGCCATTGTTCAGCGTTTAGAGGTCCTGCAATGGACCTGGGTCAAATTTAGTAGGACCTCCTTCAATGCTTCACGGTATTGGATGGCGGGGGTCCAAACTCTTTGATCCCCTCATAAGTTAACTACTATTAATACTTTAACCCGGCTATTTAGGACTGTATCCCTGCTGACTCAGACTACTTAGCCGAGGGTAACGTCACCGCCAAAAGCGGGGCCTACCACAATATTGCATTAATAACTTAATTCATTATCTTCCAATAATCCACCCTTTTAGGATTGTATCCTTGCTGACTCAAACTACTGGGGTGAGGGTAACGTCACCTTCAAAAGAGGGGCCTACTACAATAACTAAGATAATCTCTTAATTATGTGCAAAAGTGCGGAAATAATCAAAGGTTATACTAGATACGAGTCGGAACCAAGTGATTCATCTTGTCTATCTGTTTTTTATTTTATTTTTATTTTCAGCATTTTAGTTAGTTTTTATTTTTCTTAGTTTAAAACATTTTTCTAAACTTTTTATTTTGATTAGACGTTGAGGATAAACCGGTACTAAAAGCTCTTGTGTCCTTGGACGACCTCGGTATCTTACCAACGCTATACTACGCTCACGATGGGTGCACTTGCACATATGTGTGTTTAGTGTTAGTAAAATATCGTGTTTTATAAATTTAAAACTTGGCTAAAATAAGTGTTAAGGGGCTTAAAATATACACCTAATATATATAACACTTTATCGCACATCAAATGCATTCGATACAAAGATTTAGTTTCCTCAATTCGTTCATAAACGAATAATTAATTGCGTATCGAAATTTAATGCAACACCTCTTGAACTGTTACTGTTCAAGGAGACATGGTAGCTGACTTTATCACACTAAGTCTTCAAAACATTAATTATATGGAGTTACTAAACTTATGAGTCCACTGATAAATTTCCAACAACATTTAGTGACTATATTATGTCGTTATAACTTAGGTTGTTAATATCAGTCCATTATGACTCCTCCATGAGATACGTTTTGTCAGCTGACATAAGGATATACCCGAAATTACATTTTTGTCATCTTTGAATATTACAAAGTTAAAGTAATCAACCGGTTTGAGTTCTCACTTCTTCTTTAAATTATAGTCTCTCGTTTCTTTTAAAGATATTGTAATACTCTATTAAATGCTTCACATTAATCTAGACATATCTAGTGTGTTACAATGTGAGCAATATCTAAACGAGTATAGACTTGAACTTACATAAGGCTTCTAATTAATGAAGCGTAAGTAAATAATCTTGTTTATCCTATTATCCTCTAAATGAGAGCATTAATGTTTGACCCATTTAATGTTAAACTTATGGGACGGAACTAATGTCTCATTGGGTATATCTCAGTACGTTATGATATCTATTACATAAGAGATATCTCTGAGATCTGTTATATCAAAGTTTGTGTTAACAATGCTTTGACTTATGTAACATATACTTGTCAAAAGAATATCATCTATATAGACAAGTTTATCTTAGTTGCTCCCACTCATCTTGAGGTAGGTACATTAATCCACATGGTTGTTGATGAAAATAATTACGTTGAGATTTCATCACATTATGATGTTTGCATTAACCCATATATGGATTTTATTGGCTTATAGACAAACTGTTCTTTAACCTTAAGTTTAGAACTTTCAGGTTGTTTTATGAACATTTAAATATGTCAGCCAGTTGTTAGGGAAAGTTGTTTTAATGTTCATCTAATGTAGCTCAAAACTATTATAAGCTACTAGAACAGTGATGATCCTCAAAGAAATCTTTGATAATTTATCTCTTCCTAAGTATAACCTTTGACAATCAACCATGCTTCTTAGTGTCTTAACGTTTATATATTAGGATTTGGTTTAGTTATGAACACTCTTAAGTAATTCAATCAAATCCCAAACGTTATATGAACACATAAAATCAGTTTTACTAGAAAGCTGTTTTATTCCATTTAGAAGATTGATTGACGCTAGTGGCTTAATTAGAAGAGATAGGATCGGTAAACTTTTCCAAAATCCATTTCAACTCCAATTAGGGAGGTTATGTAATCATCAAAGTTAGTAGGTTTTTAAACCTAGATGACCTCCTGAGTTGATTATTGGGTTTGTTAGAAGTTTCAGTTTTATGGATTAGCTCTTGGTTAGGTTGCTATCATTTTCAGGATTCTAAGTTTGTAAGAGTTGATGCAGTATGGTGTACAAGAGGTGTAATCGGAGTTAAATTCAAAGTAAAATTTAATGACACTCTTCCCCCCGCCTCTTGTATTCCTTGCAAGTCATGATAAGGACTTTAACTGCTCCCACTGACCTTAGAAATCTTTAGGAACTCAGCATGCTTAGGGTCAATATTTAACGACTAAACAAATTCTAATAGAGAAAACATATTAATGACGTTAGTCATTGTAGTTTCTCTTGTTGAGGATTATGTTAGTTTAGGTCAGAAATCTAAGTGTGCCCACAATTAAGCAACAATGAAACATTTGTAAGAGTAGCATTAGATTTTAAGGAGACAAGTTATGATAGAACAGTGTTAAGATGGGGCAGTGTCTTGTACAAGAGGTGTAAATTTAGGTAATGTAAAATTTTTACCCCCCCCCCCACCTCTTGCAACTATTGCAAGTTGTTATTAAGACAATTAATGCTCCCACTGATCTTTAATATCTCTAGAATGCTACAAGAGAAGTTTCAATGAGCTACGTGACGTGGGAACCTATCATATATACGTTAGACTTTATTGGATTTCCTTAACGTCCAAATGTCATAAGAAACTTAGGGACATATTTAATAGAAATCTTATTAAGTGTATATATGAATAAATTTCTTTTTAAGACCGCGGGCCATATGAGACAAATTTAGATACAAGTAGATAATCTTTAATTGATAAATGAATTATGTCTAAATATTCCATTTGAATAAGTTCCACGAATGTCAATGAATAACTTATGGTGGACCCATATTTAAGCCAAGTAATAATTTAGGGCTTTTAACGTCATGATTTAAAATCACTTAGAATGAGATTGGATGAAAAAATCATCTTCATTAACCATGTCATGATTTCTCATGAATTTTGGTTATAATGGATGAAATTTATAGGTCTCATTTTCCTTTTGTCAAATTCTCATTTGCATGTTGACAAAAGTTATGAAAGTTTAAGGTATCATCTAGTTTTATCTTAGTAATGTTTCAATCCAGATATTTAGAACAAATAAGATGAGAGTTTAAGGTAAGTGTGACTTTATGTTGACTATGCAAACCTCACAACCTTCATAACATTGCTTAATTGTGATACTATATTCTGATTAATCTTCAGAATATATAAGGTATCGAAAGGCGTTGTTAGAAGACGGCTTATTATGGTTCTTACAGCCTTAACATTTAATTTTGTCACTAACTCGCATGTTAGTTATTTGTTGACTTCTGGTAAGGAAACGTTTAGAACTAGAGTCAACTAATCATGTGTTAATAGGAATATTAAAATTATCAGACTTAAATATCATTAGTAAGTGACTACCTAATTAACTTATCCAACCGCTCCTTTGAATAATGGATAGTCTCGTTGCTTATGCCTAGTCTAATGGCATAATCATGTAGTGAGATTTTCCCTTGAAGAACCTTAGAGTTGGAATTTTGTACTTGTATTTTGACTATGGACCTTAGAACAATCCTCTTTTAAGGTTTTAGTGGTTGTAAGGCGAATAACATCTTATTTTCCAATTTCAAACATTTATTTCTTTGTACATATGTTGCTTATCAACACACTCATTAGACTTTGGTACTTTTGAGTGTTATAGTCGATTTATAAGGCATCAAATTGTACAAGTGAAAATCTTAGTATGTAATGTACTGAAAATTGTACTTATTTCCATGTGTAAGCCCTTAACTTTATGGGTCATGGTATTGTACATTATTATGTATTCACATATACCACTAAGCTTTATAGTTTAGAATTTTAAATAAAGGCATGCATCTTAGGAGTTCTTATGATTATTCCACAATTATAGATTAGTCTTAGGAAAGACTAAATCTGGAATAATCTTTTAGTGACAGCACTTATGTTAGAGAGTTCTCGATTATCATAAGAGACATCATGTTCGATTTATCCTAATCATCATGCTCTACTTCTCTACTATAGTGCTTTATCAGAAGAGAGCAATAGGATTATCGTGTCTTAAGATATAATCAAGGATTTAATTTAAGAGCTAATTCTTATAGAAACTTTTAGTAAAGCAAAAACATATTAGGTTTAGAAATTAGAGTGGATGAGATATTGATTTATAGAAGTGAGTAAAATTATGGGTACTAAAAATAAGGCAGACGAAATGATCATAAAATTAATGAAAGATCATTGATATAAGGATCATTATGTGAAGAGGTTGTGATATGTCTATTACTAACATCAAAATAATAGACTTAGTTAAAGTTCTACTTAAACGAAGACAAATCAGCTTTGGCCAGAAGTGTAATCATTTAAGCATGTGTGCAAAGTAATCGTGACAAATCAGCTTTGGCCAGAAATGAGACAATCACTTTAGTTATGCACTTGTTAAGTATGCTAGACATAAATGAATTAAATCAGCTTTGGCCAGAAGTAAGACATTCACGTTTGTAATGCATAATTAACATAGCTTCTATAATACTTGAACAATAAATAGATGCATCAAATCAGCGTTGGCCAGAAGTGATACATCAGAAGCTCATTCAAGTTAAGCCATTTTGGTTTTATAAAACATTATTTGATCCTTATTAATTAACTAAGTATTTACAAAACCAATTATTTAATAGCAAACCACCTGTTAGCGCGAATCGAACTCCGCGGTGAGTTCACTGGGGTTTGCAGGGGAACAACGTGCCCCCTGCACGGGGTTCGGGACGGAGCCCCGAGCTAAATTTTAGTTCACATTAAACAGCCTAAAATAATGAGGTTTCAAGTGGGATCTCTACTCGGTTATGAGGTCTCGAGTGAGATCTTGAGTCAAGTCTCGACTTATCTGTAACATTATGAGGTCTCGACTCATTAAGGTCTCGAGTCGCAACCTCGTTGTTCCGAGTCGGAACCATGGTCTCGACTATTTTATGAGATCTCGACTCATAATGAGGTCTCGAGTCGCAACCACGGTCTCGAGTTGTGAAGATTGAAGACTTTATTCGAAAACTTAGTGGTCTCGAGTCGAGACTGTAGTCTCGAGTTGTAAAGTTTTGAGCCCTTATGATTTCGAGTCGAGACCTTGTAGTCTCGAGTCGAGACCTGATGGTCTAGAGTCGTAATCTGATGGTCTCGAGTTGTAAAGATTTGAGGACCTTATGATTTCGAGTCGAGACCTTGTAGTCTCGAGTGATATCTAATGGTCTCGAGTCCACTGTTAATAGCTGTTATTGTGATAATAACTGAAAACTCGATACTTTAGGGATTGTGGGATAATGTTTCCTGTTTTATGGTCGATCTAAACTTATCAAAGATTTCGAAATTATAATCTGATTATCTTTTAACAGTTTTCGAAAATTTTAAGTGATATAATTCAGATCAAAACCAGTGAAAAAACACCCACTAATCCAAATTATATTCCAAAACTTAAGGAATTTTCGAGTTTTCCTAAGAACAAGTAATGAACCCTAAAAAATAAATATAATTCTGGAACCCGAAATCTGGGATTTTAATGATTTCGGAACAGTAACTTAACACATTTGATTTCGGAACAATGATCTAAACATCAAAACATAAGATCCGAAAACAATTTTTAGGAATGACTCGAAACAGAGTTTCGAATTTTATTAGGTTTTCAAGATTATGTTTTCCAGATTTTAATTCCAGAATAATGGATAGGAAAACAGAACTGATTAATCAACATATGCTCTGATACCACATGTTGATCAGTTATGTTTAAACATAAGGGAAAACATGTAAATAATACCTGATACAGCAAACAGGCCAGCAGAGAATCCAGTCAGAGACGCAGCCACGGAGTTTGACATAGTTGTCAGCTTGATCTGGTTCCCCTTTAGGATGTATCTTCTTGATGGTAGTACCAAGTTCTTTAGGGTTGAAGAACTCGTAGTAATGGAGAGAGAGAGAGGAGGCGATTTTAATGTTGATGTTGATGTTATGAAAATGTCTAACCCTAATCCCTCTCTAGTAATCTCCTTATATACACCCAAGGGGAAACCCAATTAGTTAATAAGGGTAATCTGGCCCATCAACAATTACCAACTAATTATATCATAGGTTTTATATATTTTGATCTATTTTATATAAATGATAATGATGGCTACTAGATTAAATATAAATAAATAAATATTTAATCTTACACATCGACGTTACACCAATCATCAAACAATTGAATTCACAACATAAGAAACAATAATCATCATTGTTCTTTAATATTATTAGAAGCACGAATCATATGCGTGGGATAGGGTTACTTCTCCGATTAAGATGGGAGGTCTAGGTCTTCATAAACTTAAAGATATAAATACAGCTTTATTGGCTAAATAGGGATAGAGATTCAAAACGGAGAAGAACAATTTATGGGCGGGAGTGATAAATGCCTTACACTCGGGAGGGTACGATTGTGATTTGCTTCCGTTAAAGAAGACTCTAGGTGGTGTTTGGAGAAATATTGTGACGACTCTCAATCGGCTTTTGTTAGAAGGATTCTCTATTTGTAATCTTTTTAAAGGCATGGTTGGAAAATGTGACAACATTCTGTTTTGGAGGGATCCTTGGCTATATGAAGTCCCATTAAAAACCAAGTTCCCTACTCTTTATCAGCTTGAGATGGTTAAGTCGTGCAGTGTCCGTGACAGAATAGAAGGAGATGGGTTATGGCTTTGGAAACACGACCCTACAACCGCGTCTGAAAGGCTTGAATGGACTCTCTCATCTCGGCCCTCAGGGTGGTGAATTTGTCTCATGGGTCTGATAAGTGGGTTTGGGTTGGTAGCGGTTCAGAGTCTTTCTCAGTCGCGACAGTGTGAGATCCATCGATTCAAAGAGAGATTATAGCAATCAGTTTGTGCTGGAATGGTGTCAGTGGGTTCCGCTCAAATGTAACATTTTGGTTTGGCGTGCGGAATTGGATAGGATCCCGATTGTGGAAGCTTTCTCCAGGAGAGGG
Source organism: Helianthus tuberosus (assembly GCA_030545235.1). Lineage (NCBI taxonomy): Eukaryota > Viridiplantae > Streptophyta > Magnoliopsida > Asterales > Asteraceae > Helianthus > Helianthus tuberosus. Next base: position 165,516,484 of record CM060433.1, read on the forward strand.
GTGTTGGTTGCGGACGAGGTGTGCAGTTTTTGTGGTTCCCCGCCCGGATTCGGTTGCTCATATTTTTACGGCTTGCCCGCTGGCTTTGGGATTGTGGGAAAAGATTACCCTATGGTGTCGGGTCAGGAATTTTTTTGTTTTCTCGGTCCGTGATTTATTAGAAATTCATGAGCAAGGTGCTAAAGGGGTGTCGGAGAAAGAGGCGCTGAAGGGCATCATTGTTGCTTCTTGTAGGTTCTTGTGGAAGGCCAGGAATGATCTCCAGATTTAATGGTAAGAGAAGCGGAGTTGAAGAGGCCTTTAGTGAAGTTAGATCGTCTAGTTTCTTTTGGTATAAACATAGGGCTAAGAAGGGTTCGTTTGCTTGGGAGAATTTGTGTAAATTTGTTAATATGTAAGTTGTGTTGTTTGTTTTTTGCCGGCCCGGTCTTCGGGTTCGGTTTGTGTTAATGAAGTTCTCTTAAAAAAAACAAATAAAAGAAATCAATCGATCAATTTGTTTTCAATGCCAACCGTATGTTTGTCATTTTATAGATATCTAATAGAACTTTTAACGTCCATTAAACATGTTACTGTGAATGTGATATAGACATACCACAACTAAAAGCAATTCTTTCTAAAATTAACTATGAAATATGAAATGTGGCCATTGAATCATTTCTATTAAACGACCCCCACGATTTATTTTACCTCCATCAAATGGGTCCTTCGTAGCAATCATTTTCCATTAAAGCTTTTATGTATATATAGTCAATAATTTGAGAGTCACAACTCTTCGATCACCATGATTAGAATTTATTTCGTCTCTCTCAAATTTTCCAATTCCGAGGTTAGGATCGATAGGATTATTAGTGAGGTGAAAGCACTTGGTTTTTTGTGGTTTTCTAATAGGTCGAAGTTCAAAGAGGTAGGTTGGAAAGAGTGGGTTTTGTTTGTAAATATGTAGTTTTGTATTGTTTTGTTTGGTCGGCTCGGTTTGGGCTGGCTCTCTGTTAATGAAGTTTACATTTCAAAAAAAAAAAGCTAAGATGGAGGGTTACTTCACAAATCAATAGGTGTGTATGGTCCTTTTAGGGATGACCATGGTACTGGTTTGGGATAGTTTTAGGTAATACTAACCGCAAACTTGATTAGATAAGCTTATTCCAAACCCGTGTCAATGTTTGTCGAGTTTCTATCAAGTAATTACTCGTCGGCTATCGAGTATGCCCACGGATTTCGGGTAAACCTCTTAATTTAAATAATTACTCGTTGGATATATCAGACCGAAACCCGTTGAATATATATCGGGTAACTACAAATCAATATTTCGCATTATCGTTGTAGAAGTATATCAAATAACTATAGTGTATAGAGTAAATTACAAAAATCGTTCTTTATATATATCACTTATTGCAAACTGTTTCCTTTGTCTTCAATAGTTACAGAAAACATACTCGATGTTTGCAAACCCTTGCAAGTTATGTCCTTTAGCCCTAACTCAGTTAATTTAATGTAGGTCACTTATGTTTTCTCACACTTCTCACGAAAAATGTCTTTTCTACAAGATCCTAAGACTATATATACATATTTTAGAAAATTAAACAAATTATATTAGGTAAATGCATAGACGCATATTATACCCTTGAATAAAGACATGTCTCGTAAAGAAAATGCGAGATATGCGTCAAGTACCTTTGTTAAATACCAACCATTTTCCTCTTTTATTATTTGTCATTTCTTATATTACAACTGTCACAGTATTATAATTTGTTTTTTTTATAGAAAATTAAACAAATTATATTAGGTAAATGCATAGACGCATATTATACCCTTGAATAAAGACATGTCTCGTAAAGAAAATGCGAGATATGCGTCAAGTACCTTTGTTAAATACCAACCATTTTCCTCTTTTATTATTTGTCATTTCTTATATTACAACTGTCACAGTATTATAATTTTTTTTTTTTATTAATTTACTGTAAAAAGAAAATTTGAGTATAGTTTGTTACCGTGGAATCACAAAAAGAAATATCATTTTATTTTTCATTTATTCTAAACAAATAGATTCCGTAGAAATGGAATGGCCACGTGATACGTCCACCATTGAAAGTCAAAATTACCATTTATTGGTCATCTTCAATGGCCCAATTAATGCTGGACTTTATTGTTGGTTAATTGCGATTTTTTTGGGCTGACCCAAATTGATACCTTTTCTAACCATATAACCTGATGTAAATTAAATTTTAAAGATTTTCTAACCATATAACCTGATGTAAATTAAATTTTAAAGATACCGCCTGTAATTGTTAACTAAAATAGATATTTTTTTTAACGGCAAATTTCTTTTTATTCCTGTCGTCTATGGGACTCGAACCCAAGATCTCCTCATCCCAAGGTGTTTAAAGACTTTGCCTTTACCAATGGACCACCACCCCATTGACAACTAAAATAGATATTTACTATTGTAAAAAGACGATGAAACACGATGCGTACCTTCCTTAAACCCATTAAAACTAACTTTGGTTGAGGCATAAAGAAATTATCAACTGTTCTTATCAGAGATTATAAGTTTGAATCTAGTTTTAACCGATATCAATATTATTAACCTCTTGAAGGCCACATATCCAGCACAAGTTACGTTTAAGCTGATTTTGTTGAATAGAGCTATTGAGAAGGTCGCATTAGTGTTTTGATAAAGTTTGTAATGTACTAACATGTTTCAACAGTTAATGTTTTCTTAAAGAGTAAATTGCCATTTTAGTCCCTGAGGTTTGACCAAAATTGACACTTTAGTTCAAATAGATTTTTTCTTGTCATTTTAGTCCAAATTGTTTTGTTTTCTGTCATTTTCATCCCTGACTTTTGTTATTTTTTGCCATTTTCATCCAGCCCACTAATTCCATTAAAAAATTTTAGTTAACTTAGGTGAATTTTGGCTAAACCACATTTTTTTTGCAGGTGCGATGGTATGGGGATGGTGTTGTGCCGGTTTACAGTGAATATGATGGCGGTGGTTATTGGTTTTACGATGATGGCGGCGGTGTTGGTTGATGATGTGGGTGGCGGAAAAGTGGCTGGTGGTGGTGGAAATGGTGGGTGATGATGGTGGTGGGGTGGGTAGTTGGGTGACGATGGTATTGGAATGGTGTTGTGCCGGTTCACAAGTGTCTTTGTTAGGTGTTACGCTACCTCTGTGCAAAATTTGGTTGAAAAACTCACAAGGAAAGTAGGAGCTATCGTGGTTCTTACAACTCAAAGGGTTCTCAATTGAACCTAATCCTAGAGATATATTGTTTAAAATTTGTTATTATTTTGTAAACTAAAGGTTATAAAGCCGTTGTCCGTTGGTGTAACACCTCGCAAAATCATGTCCAGTATAGTAACGACACGTGTCATGGACTTTAAACGTTTATCGGATTTATTATGAAGGACTAAAGTTGACAACGAAGAAAGTATGTGTGTAAGAGGATCCAAAGTGTCAACATATGGAAATTTTTCCTTTCAACGACCCTACACGATGTTTATACCCTTAAACGAATAAATCATGAATCGTATTAAACCGTTTGAGGAAGAAAGTGAAAGTTTACAAGACGCGAGGGTTAAATGTGTCAACATGTTTAAATTATACCTCTGAGTGACCTTTGAACGAACCCGAAGCTTTGAAACGATTAATTATGCTCCCGAGAATAAGTAATAAAAATTACACAAGGTTTCGATATCGTATGAGGAAAATACGTTAACTTTCGTAATTAAGGGGTTAAAAGCGTCAACAAGGCAAAACTTATGTTTTCGGTTATCATTTAACGAATCGGACCTAACAGTGTTTGGTTATATCTCATGGATCACAAGAATAAAAGTTAAATGGGTTAAAAGTGCTTAAAATGAAAGAATTTACGTTTTAGAAGGTCCAGGGGTGAAAATGTCAACATTGAAAACTTGCTGATCAGGTGACCCACATGGTGGCGTCACGCCACCACCAACATCCTCTGCCGTCGCGCGACGTGACGGCCTGATCTGGGCAGGTTCCCTGCACAGCTGCGAGTCCAGCCAGCTCCACCGCCTTAGAGAGCTGGTTTTCGAATTCAGGGGCTGCACCAAAGTTATTTCATGCATAGGGGACACCTGGGATGATCAGGGATCACTTGTAGGCTTGTGTGTAAAGATCTTGTGAAGTTATTTGGCTATATAAGAACTCTTGTTTGCTAGTTCACTTGCACTTCACCAAAAATCATTCTAAACTCACTCTCTGGAGCTCTCTGGACTTCAAGCAAGTTTTCTCAAGTTCCTAATTCGTGTTAAGGACCATTGTAAGTGTTCTTAACCTCCTAAGTTCAAGTTTTATTAGTCTATTGACCAAAAGTTAAAGCCGTCGTAAATAAGCTTTGACTTAGTGATTAATCACTAATGGTTCAGTCATTTTTCGAATTGAAAGTGGCTATGGGTTGGTAATTATGTGGGTAATAAACCCTTAAAAGGGCACCCTCTGATTTCCACTCTAACTAGGTCAATTGTCGGGTCAAACTTAATATTAAAAAGTCAATAGAAAGCTATTTTGCAAATAAACTCATAACCAACAATGTAGAAGTTATGAAACCTGTTTTAACACTTATATAACTTGGTAATTAATGTAAGAACATGTCTAAGCATGTTCAACCCGACAATTTTGAGTTTAGGCTCGGTTCGGAACCGAAAGTCGCAAAAGTAGACTTTTACTTTGACTTTCAGTTCTGACCCGATTTAGCTTAGTTTAGATATGCCTTAGAGTTCCATTAGGACCAGGTTATAGGTTAGTATAACCCTCTGAGATTATACAACTTGGTTCCTAATTAATCCGATTCATTTGCATGTTTCTGTTAATTGCTTAAATGTTGACCATTATGCCCTTTTGACCTTAAAACGAGATTTTTGAAAATGTGAGAGGAAAAAAACCTTTATTACTAATGTATAAACATGTCCTAAAAATTTGACATCAGTTTGAGGTCTAAATTAGGAGTTATGCTCAATATCGTAATTTGAAAGCTTTTTATTAATTAAACGGCATTTTTAGCATAAAGCCTATCTAAACCCAAATTTTGACACCAAAATTTTTACCCACTGATGTAATATAATATTTTGGAATTTTTGAAGATTTTTATTAATTTTTAAACTGATCATAACATGGGGTTCTTGCTTTGATTCGGTAATGGACGGTTATACCATTTTTACTAAAATGAGTTTTACATAACATTTTGATACCAAAGTTTTTGCTACTGATTTTATATGGTAAATAAAATATTTTGAACTTTATAAACTGATCAAAAACTCATATTGCCTTATATAACCTGAAAATCGCTTAAAACCGACTTTTTACGCGTTTTAAACGCATAGTATGGGTTAAAACTGTTTTTGGCATATAAGACTTAATACCAACTGATGTTTTAAGTAAATTTTTATAATTTAACAGTAAGAAAAATTTTTGAACTCAGATTTCCAATTTTGACTTTTAAAGCTTATATGAAATGACCAAAATGCCCCTACGGTGCATAGTTTGGTTATAAATGATAAATTTCACATATATGCAATACCTTACTGATATGACTTGCAAAAATAAATATTTTTACTGATCATTTAAGTCCAGAACCTCAGGTTAATATTTAACCTCTTTTATAATCCTTAAAATGACCAAAATACCCCTACGGGGCTTAAATTGATTTTAAATCCTTTTTTGGGCATAATTGAAGGTATCCTACTGATATCACAAAATATTTAAGGCATATTAACTTAGGAAACCTGCTCATGACTCATTTGGTTACCCGTTATGCATTTATCACGTTCGGTACGGTTTATGTAACTAGTTTGCATAAATTAACCGAAACGGGTCAAACCTTATCATTTTCACTTCAAAATCCAGAATGTGTTTAGTTTACCCATATTATACAAGTCTTCATTCTTGTCGGGTCTAAACCACATTCTGATTCGGTCTTCGCTTAATCTTGCGTTTTGAACCGTATACATTTCTTTAAAACTAACCGGTCTAAGTTTAAACTTAAGAAAGACCCGTTAGGAATCTAATAGGTTATTAAAACCTTCATTCCAAGTTTAGGGGACCAGTAAAAGCTACCTGTACTTGCTCGACTGATTTACGGCTGGGATAAATTTGTATATTTTGCTCAGGTAAATACTTTTAACTTATTTTCCCTTATACGGGCTTGGGGTACGGTATATAAAATACCGCTTGGTCGGGTATTGAATTTTTAATCGTATGAAGGTTAAATCATTGAGATAACCCGTTTAATTTGTTTTGTTTATTTTAAGCCTTTGGGGGGTTAATGACCATGTCCTGGATATCCTCGGCTCATTCATTGAAATGGCCACGACTTAAGCACGGGGTGCAGGCATACACCTGCCGGTGCGTGTGTAAAATAATGTACCCACCTGTTCGAGAATAACTCGCTGTGGGATATATTATGTGGTGTGTCAATTAATCTTTAACCCGGTTTTCAACCCGGGCTACTGAACGTATAATAAACATATAATTCTTTAACAAGATTATTTTTAAATAATTATCCCAAGTTATAAAAGATTATTTGTGCCTTGTGCATTTAAATCAATTTTCTTAAATATTTTCAAAATGAGTCGGTTAATTGTATTTACCAGTGAAAACTGACGTGTTTTCCAAAAAAGGTTAAGTGCATGTACTAAGCGAAATGGGCTGGCTACTCCTAGCATCAATAAAGAGTCTTGCAAGCTTAGATGTTTAAAAATCTGTTGAACAATGTTTCTTTTATCTCCACCTGTGGATCCCCTTTACAGTCGTTTTGTAATAATTTATATTACTTTCAATCGGTTTGTAATGTTATTATCTTTAGACTTTCGCTGTGCATTAAACTGTAATAAATTGACTATGATGATATCAACTACGTCACGATACTCCCCACCGAGCCCACCGGTAATACGTGGAAATATCGGGGTGTGACAGGTTGGTATCAGAGCCAACATTGAGTGGATTAAACACTAGCCTTTTTGTGTTTAATCTCAATGATACAGTTGCACATTCCTCGACTTCCGAGTCTAGGCAAAGAACTTCGGACTAATCCTAATTTATTTTATTTTGTCCTTTATTGTTTTCCTTTGTTGTTTCTTTTGTTGTCTTGACAGGATCAACAAAAATGCCGCCAAGTATAACAACCCTCCTAAATTTTTTCTGATACCCTAATATATTTTAAAATACCCCTATATGTCTTAAAATACACCCCGTATGTGAAAACCGAGCCCAAAATATAAAATATCATTAAAAATAATTAAAAAACAAGAAAATTGGAGTTTACGCGGGGCGCGTAAGCTTTCTCTTGAGCTTACGCGGGCCGCTACAGCTTAAAGGTCCCTGTGATGACACGTGTCATAACGCGTGTTGAACCTAGTTCGTGACCCGGATCAGCTACAGCCTAACCCCCCTAGTACGCGGGCCGCGTAGGCCTTGGCCTAAACCTTACGCGGGCCGCGAGGACTTCAATTTTAAGCCCTATATAAGAAGGCCTCGGGATTTCATTTTCCGTCGCTCAATTCCTTTATTTCTAAACGAATTCTCTCATAATAGGCATAATTTCCAAGTATAATACCCCCTAATTAGCGAGGTTTTGCTCCGTTGTAAGTATTATAACCCTAGTTACGTATTAGATACGCTGCCCGATTGATCCTGGGTTCCGTAACAACTGTCATGGTTCTGCCCGACGTAGTTGTTGGAATACCGTCTCGGGGAGGGTATCATTAATATAAATAAAGGGTTATTATACTAACATATATACATTTGTGTAAATTATAGATTAACACCAGGAAACCCTAGAAGAAGTCTAAAACAGCAATGTGAGTTTATCCGCTTTTTGTAAACCTTTTTGTGAACTGTTTTACAAAACCTTAAATGCTTTACAATATGATTAAGCAGTGATTGAGTCTTTGTAGTTCTTCAATTACTGCCGGTATGTTGGGGTTTTGTATACAAAATATGGAACACGTTACCATTGGACGACGAGTTAGCCAATGTGTAATATGACCCACCAGTCAGGATTGACAGTACTGAATGAGTAATTGTGTAGAAATAAACAATGTGATCGCTATCAATATTGTGTTAATTGATAAAACTCTTCTTGATTAAACTGGGATTCACTCACCAGTATTTCCACTGACAAATGTTTTTAAAACGCGTTTCAGGTAACACAATGTGACAACTAATTAGGAAAAAGCCAGCTGGAGAACACTGACAGCTTGGAAAAATGTGGATATAAAAGTTATCTAAAAGACGATGTTTTAAATTCAATAAAATAGGGTTTATCCCTATGTTGTAATAAGAAACTTGGGTTTACCCATGTGTTTATTAATATAAAATATGGTGGTTTTACTCTGATAAACATTTCCTAACTACGGTCCTGATGTAATTTCCGCTGCCAAATTAATAACTGATACCACCACAAACGAATGTTCGCGGCCGCCCGTTCCCGGGACAGATAAGGGGGCGGGGGTTGCGACAGAAGGTGGTATCAGAGCTTAGCCACTGATTCAGCCACATGAGTGTTATGCTGACATCAATATATTATCTAAATTGTTAGGAAATAAATTTTGAAAATACGTGAATATCTGTATTTTATTGTTATGTGTTATTTGACTATTTGTTAGTTTACAGTATGAGTGATCAAGGACCCTTAGACGTGTATCGTCAGTTGTCCGATTCACCTAGGAGTGAAGGTACCTCTTCCCAGCCTACCCTCTCTGGGTATTCAGCTGATCAGGAAGAAGGAATGTTTGCCTTTAAAGCTCAGTCTGAAGAGCCATTCCCTCAGAAAAAGAGAGGATGGTTCAGTAAGGGAGCCTTCAAGCGTAGAAAATGAATGCGAAAGTTGCAACAGCAAAGAGTCCTAGCAGCCGCTAAGCGAGAGTCAGATGCCCATACACAGGATATGCTTAATAGAAGCTTAGCGAATTTCCATATCCTAGCCACAACTGCTGCAGACCCAAGTCTGGAACAACTATTAGCCCCACAACCCTTACCTTTAATTCCCACTCAGCCGATGGAGGTAGAAATGCTCATATTTCAACCCTGAGGAGATACCTAGGATACCAGCCCCTAATCCCTTAGACCCAAATTATGATCCATGGTTTGATGATCTTAGGGATTATGTGCCACGCTACCATCTAAACAACGAAACCTTGCCAAACATAGTAGCGTATCCAGGTCTGGACCCTCTAGATCCCTATTATGACAACGATGAATACATTAGGGAGATTTTAGAGAATCCGTACCCTCAAGAGAATCCCCTGCCACAGTACCCAGATCCAGTACCAGCACCTGCACCCCCAATGAGTGCAGAGAATTTACAAGAACTCCGAACTTTCGGAGAAGAAATCTTAGAGAGTAGTGAGAGGATGAGGTATGTAGGAGAACAACTCGTCTGGAAATATGACGAGCGTCAGATGGATTTCGGGAGAAAACCATATCCATGAAGATAATAGTGGAGTTGGTAATAATAATAATATAATAAATATATAATATGTTTGTATGAATATATATATATATATATATATATAATATTGTAGTATAGACCACTTTGTGGTTAGTGATGCATAATAGTATTGTAATTTTTATTCCTGTTTTAGTGTGTATTTGACGCATACTATATAAAAAGAGTAAAGTCGCAATGCTCGACGTTTTTGACCAATATGTGTATTATGTGGTTGTTACTTAAACTATTAATTATTCTGTGATATTAATAATTGGCAAATGTTTAAATTCAGATGGCCGACGAAGTGAATCAGGAAAATCTGAATAACGATAACCAGAGTAACAATAACCCGGGTAACGAAAATCCAAATAACAATAATGGAAACCAAGTGGATAACAGTGCCATTCAACACATAGTAGCACAAGGAATAATAGATGCAATGCCATATATTCTTCAAACAGTTAGAGAAGCAGAAAATAAAAGTAAACATGATAGCAAGCGACCCTCTGAACCTGAAAACAGCGTGAACAATGGACCCGTACTTCAAATACCCATCCCCAAACGAAGAAGAACCGTGTCTTACGGTTGTTCTTACAAAGAATTCTGGTCTTGTAAACCAATGGAATTCTCGGGCAACGAAGGGGCCATTGCAACTCTACATTGGATAGAAAAGACTGAGGCAGTCTTAAGAATAAGCAAGTGCGCAGAAGAAGATAAGATAATGTTTGCTTCCAATTTGTTTAAGAATTCAACACTAGAATGGTGGAACACTATTCTCCAGACTAAAGGAAGTGATAGAACTTACAATATGGAATGGGAGGAGTTTAAAAACATGGTAGAAAGGAAATTCTGCCCTCCTAATGAAAAAGAACAGATAGCAAACAAATTCTTAAACCTTAGAAAAATGATGTCAGCAGCTCTTCAAACGTGATAAGAGGTTAATTATGTTTGAAAATCGCGATTTCCGTTTGAAAAAACAGGTGATCACGTTTGAAATTGGCATTTCTGTTTGAAAGGGTTCCGTTTGAAAGGGGATCTAGTTTGAACTTGGTATTCCGTTTGAACTGAACCTATTCCGTTTGAAGGTTGCATTTTTATTTGAATAGTTTCAGGTCTCGTAAATTGAAAGTTCATATTAATCAAACTCTCGGTCCAATAGTTTCATATTAAGAATTGAACTTGTCAGTTTAGTGGAGTCTAAATTGAATGTGATATCTTTGGAATTTAATTTGTCGGCCACTAACTGATTGTTTGCATGTGACTATTAAGTGAATTGTCGGCTACATGTGATCTGGTAAATAACAAAATATTGAAAATTGCATGTGTTGGATTTATAAATAATTGCATGTTGTTTTGGGTCATGTAGTGAATTGTCGAAAACATGTGAATTTGTATAATTGCTGCCCAATCAATTGTTCACAGTTTCGAATGGCCCAATTAAGTGTTGTGTGATTAAAGTTCTCGGCCCAATCAGATTTAAGTGTTTGAACAGATTGTTTTGGACAAGATGTTTGATGAGAATGAAAATTATTATTTTGAAAGATTTAACAATTGGAATCGAGGGTTTATAGATGATAGTTATAGAGATGTGAGAAAGGATGGTTGGGTCAAAAGGTTTAAATATTTTGTGTGTTTGAAAAATGAAACCTTGGATGATCTAGTAAACCGATATAATGTTTTACTTGGTTATCTAAAAGATCATGAGATATTCTTGACAGATGCTGAAAAAATAGCAAAGTTTGCAGATGCATTACCTATTGAATGGAGTGAATGTTTGAAAATTTTAAGAAAGGATTCAAATTTTTCAAAATTACATCTAAAAGGATTCATCAGCAAACTTAAAACTCATGATTATGAAAGTGAAAAGAAAAGGAAAGAATTGATAAAAGTCTTGGAAACACATTTGGTGGATATGAGTTTAGATGTGATTGACGAAATAAACAAAAGGATTGTTGAATGTGTTAGGGCAAAATATGTTATGAAATACGATAACAAGAGGGGTTGTTATATTGATGAGAATGCGAATCCTCTTAATTTCGTTAAAATTTTCTGTGTAGGATCATTCAAGACAAGAACAAAGGAAGTTCCAAAAAATGAAGAATTTGTGAAGAATGAATCTTCAAGTTCTGCATCAGTGTGTTCTAAATGTGATAAACTTGAAGCTGGCAATGGCAAACTCTTGAAAGATGCGGAAAGTTTGACATTGGAAGTCAAAAAGTTGAAGGATGAGATGCAAGCTGATGTTTAACAGATTCTTATTTTGCAGGAAATTTGTGAGAAGCAAAAATCTGAAATTGTTAAACTGTTAAATGACTTGAACAGTTTGACATCAGAAAACAAGAAGTTGAAAGAAAATGGAAAAATTTTTTAAGATAAAATTAAAAGTTTTGGAAATGAAAAATCAAAAATTGAAAAAGAATTTCAAAGTCAAATAAAAATTCTTGAAGATGGGAGATCTGTTTTTAGCAAGAATAACATTGAAAAGCAAAAAATGATAAATTCTCATCTTCAGACGATTATTCGACTTGAAAAAGAAGCTGAATGTGCTCGAAAGAAAATCAAAGAGTTAGAAGGTAAAATCAGAGAATGGGAAGAAAAGTTGAAGGTTTTTGTGAATACTTCAGCTATTCCCTGTCCTAAACCGGTTAATTTAGTTCCAATAAGTGACGATGTCACAAACTATGATAAAGTCATAGTTGAAGATTGCGATGAAAAATCTGATGATGAAAACGAAAAAATTAAAAAAAAGAATTTGTTTTTGAAATTAAAAGAAAATTTTCAAGAAACTGTTCCGCAATCAACTGAAAAGGGAGAATACTCTAAGCAAAAACCTTTGAAGAAGAAAGTGGAACAAAAACAAAAAGAGAAAAATTTGAAAAATGTACAAAAGGAGAATGAAAGTTCATCAGATCAATCATCCAATCACAATAAAAAATTACAAAAATTAAAAAATGAAAACTCAAAAATTGTTGGCAATAAGTGGTGCAGGTCGGACCACAGTGCTCAAAAGCCAAATCCAGCAAACAAGAGAAGAAAGGATTATCACCAAGCCAAACAGTGCTTTGATCTAAATGTTTGGACTAAAAATGGTGATTGGTACGATAACAGAGTGTGTTACAGATGCGGTTATCAAGGACACATTGCGGTTAACTGCCAGAGTTGGAGGTTTGAGTCAAGGAGATGCTTTAACTGCAACATCATTGGCCATATTGCTAAAGATTGCTCAAAGAGATCAATGAGAAGATCGAGGGCTGAATCTCAGAAGCAGGTGAAGAAACCAGTCAATGTCAAGCCCAAAGAACAGAAGGTTCAAGAACCTAAAGTTCAAGAAAAGAAAGTGAAGCTTTCTCAGGGGCAAAAAGACAGACTGAGGAAGAAGAGGAAGAAGGCTAGAGAGTATCTGGAGAAGATTTTGTCCTCGGATACAACTGATAAAACAGATAAAAGTTCTGATAAATCGTCTTGCTCGCCAAAGAATGACAAATCAAGCAAAACGAATTCATCAGATACAAATCTGAGGACAGAGGAGAGAGTAAAAAAAGAGAAAGTTGGTGGTGATGAATTTGTTTCTTTGGAAATAAAGGAGCCACATGTTGGCAATGAATCTGATTCATCAAAGTCAGACAAGCCAAGTTCAGGCAATGAATCTGGTGTGGTAAAGCCAGAAGAGCCGTGTGTTGAGGTAAAAGTTGAGAATTATAGTCTAACAATGGATGATGTAAATTTTCCACCATTGTTGAACAAGAATTCAAAATCACCCAAGGACAGTCAGGCTTGGGTGAATCTGTTTAAATGAAAAACCTGACTTGCCGGAGCTCCCAGGTTGGTAAGAGTGGAGCAGGAATCGGCATCTTTCTTGAGAAATTCACTTCGGTGATATTTCGACTTAAAAGTGGTAAATCAGGGACATTAAGTTGTACTTGATTTTCTACAACTGATTGGGTTTAAAAAATCTGGAAATGTAAAATCATACAAGTGATAAAAAAGAACAAGGTGATGAGATCCCCATGTTTGAGAAATGACTCACAAAACTAATTTTCCAGAAAAACCATTTTGATTAAAATAAACTTAAGTGTTTTGAAATCACTATGGGAAAATGTTTTGTTGTCAGGGGGAGTTCTGATTGTTTATGCCAAGTGAATGGAGAATTGAAGTAATTCTCATCATGTTGTCACTTTACTTTGTACAGTTTGTTTCAAATTTTCCCAGAAAATCAAAATTGAGATATATTTTGATTTTAGGGGGAGTAAAAATTTATAAAAAAATTAGAAATTTTGAAAATGCCAAAAACATTGAAAAATGCAAAAATGAGTTTTATTGTAAAAAGAGGAAATGATAGTAGATCAGTTGGACTGTCACAGCATGCTAAAGAAATGGAGAGATAAAATGTGATAAACGATCTTACTAAAGATGTGACGGTAGGCTCAGCTAGACTAGTAGATTTGCGATAACGATACAAACCTAAATGAAAAAGCCTAGTTCTAGTGGGAAACATGGTCAAAAGCATAGTACTTAGTTTTGTCCTTCTTGATTGTGTGCCTACTCAGTAATCGCTGATTGTCGAAAGACATAAAACTGGTTAAGTCTGTGAACTTTCACAACTTTGCTGAAAAGTCGCTGTGATTGTGCATTTCATTTTGCCAAGATTTAAACTTGTTTTATTTCTTTATTTTGTTTAAGCATTGGACATCCTCTGCGTATACGTGAGTATCGACCTGGATGTTATTGCCTAAACGTTCTGCTTTATTTTCTTTGGTGTTTCGTTTAAGCTTTGGATCACCTCTGCGCATACGGAAGTATCGACCTGGTGGTTAAAGCCTAAACAACTTCAACTTGTTTTATTTTTCTTATTTTGTTTAAACATTGGACTTTCTCTGCGTATACGGAAGTATCGACCTGATTGTTAATGTTTAAACATTCTGCTTTGTTTTCGCACAAATCACAGTTGATAAAAGTTTAAAGGCATTACTTGAGTCAGTGTATTGCATGATGAGGGGATATGCTGAGATCGTGGGGTCCATAAGAACTTAGTGCAAAATTCATATACCTTAACGTATCGGTAAGCATTTCGAAAGTTTTTTGATTGAGTTTAAGTGGACAACAATATCGTCAATCTACATGAATCGTTTAAAACTGAAAATGTTTAAAGCTTAACGGTGCTAGTGATTGGTCACATAAACTGATATGATCCTCTTACACAAACTCACAAAAATATTGTCTGTAAATATTTCTTTATTGCATTCCCTTGTTATATAAAAAATTCAAAAAGATTTTAGTGTGTTTTAGCATAAAATTTTGATAAATACAAAAATATTTTAGACAACTGATGTTGGAGAACTGATATTCAAAATTCCAAGTGTTGAACATGATGAACAGGTTTGGGAGTGTGTGTGCTAAATTGTAAAATTTTGAATTAAGAAGAAGTTAAGATTAGTTAATCAGGATCATTAATTTGAACTTGATATAACTATTTCCAGTAAGTTTTTCTTATTGATTTAAGTAAAAACTTATGTGGTGGTGAGAAAATTTGTGCAGGAGATGAACTGAACAGAACTAAAGCCAGGGTTTGATCTCAAGGTGATAACTAATTCCAGATGGCGATCTCAGCATGATGAAAGGGGGAGTCTGACGAGGTTAGAGCCAAAGAGAAGATCCTGGTACATGCTAAGAAAGAAAGGAGATCGATCAAGATTGAAGAGTCGTTATGATGAAGACTCTCACTGAAGATTCCGTCAACATTCAAGGGGGAGTCTGTTGGTGCAGTTGTCTGTCGACTTCATCTTAGTTCGAGTCTCAGATTGTGAAAGAGCCCAAAGACTGATAAAGACTGACTCGATACTTCAGACTCGTCAACATCCGAGGGGGAGTCTGTTAGTGCATGCGTCTGTCGACTTCGTCTTGTATCGAGTCTTATACTAGAATTGATAGATCAGGGCACGTTATACGAGAAATAGGGTAGGTTTTAGATGTGATTGAGCTAATTCCGTTTGAGGAGTGCCATTCCGTTTGAAGCATGTCTTGCCACTTTCAAACGGAATAGCAACCCCTATAAATACCCTTGATGCGATTTCATTTGTAACTTTCTTGATTCCGACGCCGAGGTGCTGTCGAAGTGTCTATGTGCTGTAAATTGTTTCAAGATCAATAAACAAGACAATTAATAGTGAATACAAGCTAAACGAAGGCCGAATCAATGAATTCCGCCTCTGATTCTGTCTGAGCACTCTTCTGATCGACTCGTTAGGTCGTTCCACGATCCTACAATCTTTATGGGAACCACCACATATTTGACACCACGTACCATAAGAGTGTCGAAAGTAAAAAATATCAGTATCACTCATGTTTGTGTCAGAAATTACTAACCGTCGGGATCTTACAGTTCTGTTTTCAGTAACTGAAACTTGGGCACGGGGCGTGTTGAGTGGGCACGGCCCCGTGTTCAGCTTACTGTCTGACTTAAAACAGGATTGCCAGTTCCAATGATTGGGCACGGGGCGTGTTCAGCGGGCACGGCCCGTGCTGAGTTCTGCATAAGCTGAAAAATTAAGAAAAATCCTAAAAAAACATAAAATAAGAAAAAACGATTAGGCCGTTGATTCCTAACTTTCTTAAAATCCTTGCGTCCCCGGCAACGACGCCAAAAACTTGATGTGTGCGAGTGTGTATATAAGTTTAAGTATATTTTAACCCCTTTTTCCACGTTAGTCAAGTTTTAAATTTATAAAACACGATATTTTACTAACACCAAACACACATATGGGCAAGTGCACCTATCGTGAGCGTAGTATAGTGTTGGAAAGATACCGAGGTCGTCCAAGGACACAAGAGCTTTTAGTACCGGTTTATCCTCAATGTCTAATCAAATCAAAAGTTTAGAAAAAGGTTTTAAACTAGAAAAAATAAAAACTAACTAAAATGCTGAAAAATAAAATAAAAATAAAAACAGATAGACAAGATGAATCACTTGGCTCCGACTCGTGTTTAGTGTAACCTTTGATTATTTCCGCACTTTTACACTTTTTAAGAGATTATCTTAGTTATTGTAGTAGGCCCCTCTTTTGAAGGTGACGTTACCCTCAACCCAGTAGTTTGAGTCAGCAAGGATACAATCCTAAAAGGTCGGATTATTGAAAGATAATTAATTAAGTTATTAATGCATATTATGGTAGGCCCCTCTTTTGAAGGTGACGTTACCCTCGGCTAAGTAGTCTGAGTCAGCAGGGATACAGTCCTAAGTAGCCGGGTTAAAGTATTAATAGTAGCTTACATATGAGGGGATCAAAGAGTTTGGACCCCCTCCATCCAATACCGGTAAGTATTGAAGGAGTTCCTACTAAATTTGACCCAGGTCCTTGCAGGATCTATACACTGAACAAGGAAAGACTCTTACCAAACCGTTCCCTTAACCCCCGACCAGGTAGCCAACATATCTCCATATAGACCGTGGAGATATGAATTATGAAAATCTTTTATTTTATATAGACAGTAAAATAATGCCAAGACACCACGGACAAACGATAAGGAAGAATCACCTTCAACAAAAGAAACTAGTTATTAAAGTCATTAATACATAACCAAGTAAAAAGTGCGAAAAGATTAAAAATAAAAAGTATTACACTAGACACTTGTCTTCACCAAGTGATGTAAGAGACTTAGGCAAACATGGCCTTTGATTGTCAAGAACTCTTACGATCAATCTTGGATCCCGAGATGACTCACACACTCTATGATGGACAATGGATGATGGTAGTGGATGATGGTGTTGTGATGGTGGTGGGTGGTGGGTGAAGTGTGAGAGAGGTGGTGTGCCAAGGGATGGTTTGCAATTGAGCCAAGCACCCCTATTAATAGGCTGAACAGAAGCTAGGGCACGACCCCGTGTCCATCATCCTTCTCTGTCTTCATTAATTGCTCTTGTCTGCATTAGTTGACCACGGCCCCGTGTCCGCTGGGCATGACCCCGTGTGCAGAAGCGTATATGTACTATCAAGATTTGCCTAGATTCTGCGAATCTTATAGTTGACCACGGCCCCGTGTCCGCTGGGCACGGCCCCGTGGTGGGCGATAGAAGCTTCTACAGCTTTGTCTTTTATGCTGACACTTGGGCACGCCCCCGTGTTCATTGAGCACGGGGCGTGTTCAGCCTTCTGTTCTCTTGTTTTGCTTGGGAAGATGCTGTTGAGGAGGTCGGGCATGCCACGTTTGTTCCTTTTCTTATATTTATGTTAGATTTAGCTGCCTTTTTGCTTCTTTTGTTAATTTGAGCTCATTTAATCCTGAAAATACAAAAGGAAGACAAAAACACACTTTTTCCAACATTAGTACTAAAAAGGGTTAGTTTTATGCCACAATTGATGTAATTTATATGTTGCATTTTGTGCACATCAGCCCCGTGTCCATTGGGCACGGCCCCGTGTCCACCTTCTTCTCTGTCTTCATTAATTGCAGTTTGTCTGCATTAGTTGACCGCGCCCCCGTGTCCGCTGGGCACGCCCCCGTGTGCAGAATCGTATCTGTACTATCAAGATTTCCCCAGATTTTGCGAATCTTAGAGTTGACCACGGCCCCGTGTCCGCTGAGCACGACCCCGTGGTGGTTGATAGAAGCTTCTACAACTTTGTCTTTTCTGCAGACACCTGAACACGCCCCCGTGTCCGCTGGGCACGGGGCCGTGTCTGCTGGGCAAGCCCCGTGTCTGCTGGGCACAGCCCCATGCTCAGCTTTCTTCTTGTTTTTTGCTTTGGGAGATGCTGGCGAGGGGTCGGGCATGCCACGTTTCTTCCCTTTTCTTATATTATTGTTAGATTTAGCTGCATTTTTGCTTCTTTTGTTCATTTAAGCTCTTTTAATCCTGAAAATACAAAAGGAAGACAAAAACACACTTTTTCCAACATTAGTACTAAAAAGGGTTAGTTTTATGCCACATTTGATGTAATTTATATGTTGCATTTTGCGCACATCAAATACCCCCACACTTGAATCTTTGCTTGTCCTCAATCAAAACTCTTTATATGTGGCTTTACACTCCCAAATGGAATGGGTAGAAGAGAAGATTTTTGGGCTTGTCATAGAGTGTCGGGATTTCCAAGATTCTTTATTAAGTTTTATTTTTATTTATTTACAATCCTATTCGTTATGATTTATTTAAAACATTACATAAGATAAATTACTTATTAGGGCATAACATGCCTTTTTTAAAATTCCATTTATATACAAGTTTACATACCTCACGGGGGATCACTCAACACTCGGCCGAAGATGTATTTTAGTGAATCACTCGAGAGCGGCATTGAACTTACTTCTACCATAGGCTTGCCAAGCAATCAATCCTCCTCCTTTTTAACTATATACCTTTGTAAATATCAAGAGGACTTTTGGGTGAAGGGTTAGGCTTGGGTTAAAGGTAGGTGGTTGGGTTAATAGTTAGTAAAAGGGCGAAAGGCGTAAAAAGCGTCGGTTTTCGTAAGACTTTTTATTTTTGTAATTTTTATTTTGATGAAGCCATTATTCAAACAAAGTTATTTTGGATGAACTTGTTTGTTTATTTCTCTTTTGCTTCATCATCATCATTTTTTTATCATACGAAAAACCGAGCTTGTTACTAAAACAAAGGGTTAAAAATAAAAAGGGTTTTGGTGGGTAAAAAAGGTGTTTGTTTTTGGGTTAAGAAATGAAAAGGTTAGGCTCAAAGGGGTTAACTAGGGGGATTTTGGGTAGGTGGTAAAAAAAAGAAAAATAATGTTGTAGAAATAAAAAGGGGTTAGTTGTCACACCCCGACTTTCCACGATTGACCGGTGGGCCCGGTAGGGGAATATCGTGACGTAGTTGATATCATCATAGTCAAACAACACAATATTTAAATGCACAGCGGAAGCAAATGAAAGATAAAATATATTACAATCCGATTCAAAGTAATATCAAATATTACAACGGAACGTAAGATGGATCCACAGGCGGATCTTTAACAGAAAGATAGTATCGTTCAACAGACTTTAACATCTAAAGCTTGCGAGACTTGATTATTGATGTCTGGAGTAGCCAGCCTATTACGTATAGTACCTGCATTTAGCCTTTTTGGAAAATACGTCAGTTTACACTGGTAAATACAATTAACTGACTCATTTTGAAAATGGTTTAAGAAAATTGATTTGGATGCACGTGGCACAAAAATATCTTTTATAATTTGATTAAAATGCACACAGGCAAAATTAATCTTTTATACTTGGGACAATTATTTAAATATATAATCTTGTAAAAGAATTACATGTTCCTTATGCGTTCAGTAGCCCGGATCGTGTCCGGGTTAAAGATCAATAGACACACCTCATTATTCTTTTGTGCACTGACGGGTGTACGCCTACACCCCGCGCTTAAGTCGTGGCCATTTCGTAAAATGATGCCAAGGATATCCGGGACATGGTCATTAACCCCCCAAAGGCTTTAAGCAAACAAAACATATTTAAACGGGCCGATCAAATTATTCAATTAACCACCCAACGATGGAAGATTTGATGCCCGACCAAGAGGTATTTTATATACCGTAACCCAAGCCCGTATAGGGAAAATAAGTTAAAAGTATTTACCTGAGCTAAATATAAATTCAATCCCAGCCGTATATCAAATCAGCAAGTACAGATAGCTTTTACTGGGCTCCTAATCTGGAACGAAGGTTTTTAATAACCTATTAGATTTTTAACGGGTCTTTAATTAAGCTTAAGCTTAGACCGGTTAGTTTTAAAAAGGAAGACACGGTTCAAACGCATGAAGAAGCGAAGACCGGTTTAGAATGTGGTTTTGACCCGACAAGCTTGCATGCTTATCTAATATGGGTAGCTTAAACACACTCTGGATTTTGAGATAAAACGATATGGTTTGACCCGTTTCGGCTAATATATGTAAACTAGTTACATAAGACGATCCGAATGCGAAAGTGTGTAACGAGTAACCAAATGAATCATATACAGGTTTCCTAAGTTAATATGCCTTAAATATGTTGTGATATCAGTATGATATCTTCCATTATGCCAAAAACGAGTTTAATCTCAAAATAAGCCCCGTAGGGGTATTTTGGTCATTTAAAAGATTATAAAAGAGGTTATTTGAAATTTTGAGATTCAGGTCCGAATTCATCAGTAAAATAACTTATTTTATTAGGTCATATCAGTTGGTAATAGGTCTTATATGACAAAATGGTTTTAAACCCAAACTATGCGTTTAATACGCGTAAAAAGCCATTTTAAGCGATTTCCGGGTTATACCAGAAATCTGAGTTTTCTGATCAGTTTATAAAGTTCAAAATACTTTATTTATTATATAAAATCAGTAGCAATTGGATTTGTGTCAAAATATCATGTAGAACTCATTTTATGAACGAAAAGGGTAAAATCGGTATTTACCGAATCAAGGCCATAACCGTAGGTTATGAGCAGGTTAAAAATAATTAAAAATCTTCAAAAATTCCAAAATACTATATTACGTCAGTGGATAAAAGATTTGGTGTCAAAAATTGGGTTTAGATAGGCTTTATGCTAATTGTGCCGTTTAATTAACAAGAAGCTTCTTAATCGCGCTTTTTAGCATAACTCCTGTTATAGACCTCCAACTGATGTGAAACTTTAGGGACATGTTTATAATTCAGTAAAAAAGATTTTTGTCCTTCAATATATCCAAAATTCTCGTTTTATGGGTAAAAGGGCATATTGGTCAACATTAGGCATTTAACGGAAACGAGTAAACGAATCGGACAATCAACGATCCAACCACAGAGGGTTATACTAACATGTAGCCTGGTCCCATGGAAGCCCTAAGGCATTTCTAAACCTATCTAATTCGGGTCAGAACTGAAGTCAAAGCAAAAGTCAAAGTTTTGCGACTTTCGGTTCCGAACCGGGTCTAAACAGAAAATTGTCGGATCAAACAAGCTTAGATCAGTTCTTATACTTACTACCAAGTTATATGAGTGATAAAATAAGTTACATGCCTTATACATTGCTAATTACATGTTAATTTGCAAATTAAGCTTCTGTTGACTTTTTCTAAACAACTTTGACCCGACATTTGATCTAGTTAGAGTGAGAATCAGTGGGTGCCCTTTTAAGGGTTTAATGCCCACATAATTACCAACTTATAACTACCTTCAATTCGACTAATCACTGGACCATTAATGATTAATCGCTAAGTCAATCGTTAATTACGACGGTTTGACTTTTAAGCTAAAACTAAATAAAAACTCAACTAAGAAAGGTTAAGCATACTTACACAAGCCTAATGCACGATTAGGGATGACTAGAGATTGATCATAAGCTCCAGAGAGTCCCACAAATGCAGGTGGACTGAGTGATCAAATGGTTGCAACCATGAAGGCCTTTTATAGTGATTTTGATCCCTTAAGATCATGACAAATCATGCTATACATGATCATGGATCAGTAACAAGTGTCCCTAAGGTCTAAAAATCAGTTTAGGCGGCCTTTGGAAGTGTTAAAGGGCTATAGTTGTCGTTTACATGGGCTGAAGAAACAAAAAAACGAGTTTTTGCATCTGAGAGATGCTTGCGCACCGCAAGGTAAAAGTGTTACGGTGCGCAAGGACCTGGGCAGCCACCAGAAACTTTCAAAAGTTGACATGTTTGGCCCCTGAACTTCCAAATGTCATTTCCGACACCTCTAAGGCCCGTTAAACCATTTTTAAGGCTTTATAATGATTCCTAAGCATAGAGAACATGAAACATTCTCAAAAATATGCCGGATGTCAGTTTGTTTGGTCGTACGGTCACGTTGTTCGGCTAATTACGACGAAACACGGACGGACGCGAAAACAATCCAAACGACGCGACGAATGGAATTTTATCAAGCCAAACACTAAAATAAAATATTTTAGTGCTTACATAAATTTTTGGGTGTCCGGGAATATTCAGAATGTAAGATATGCATGTAAACGCAAAATTGTGCGCTTTTTGACACTTTTAGTCCCTGCATGACTTAAAAGTTTATTTTTGCGCACTAAACACCTCAAAGCCTATATCTAAGCTATGAGAAGGATAATTAAGGTATGTATAACTCATGGTCATATTCCGGAAGGTCCGATAACATACGAATCGGCATACTTTAGCAGTTTGACGCTTTAGGTCCCCCTAATGCGCAAACTTGCGTAAATCATCATTTAATAGCATTGAAGCCTCATCTAGTCCATATTAGGTATTCTTGAAAATATTATTAAACATCATAATGCTTCGGGATCGATAAAAGGTCATTCAGAGGTATAATTAAATATATTGACACTTTTAGTCCCTTATACTTGCAAAGTTGCGCGTAACTTCACTTTTAGGCATAAAAGCCTTGTATGGCCAATGATTGGAATCCCCAAGAGTACATCATATATCATGAGGTTCTCGGTTTGTTAAAAGGTCACTCAGAGGTGAGAATTAACATGTTGACGCTTTTAACCCTTTATTGCGCAAACTTTCAATTAATTACACACACGGCTACACTTGATTAACAAGTGACTCATTTGTGAATATAAAACCGTAAAAGGTTATTTAGAAACTTATTTTAGGTATGCTAACACCTCCAGTCATTTCATAAACAAATTTTTTGATTTTTCAAAAAATTTAGTCCCTTAAATTCAACATTTGTCTTCATTAAGGTTTATTACACCTGTCAATACTTCATTGTACGTGATTTTACGGGGTGTTACATTAGTCCTAATGCCTCCATCATTTACTTACTCGGGTTTAAGTTGGTAAGGACCGGGAATGTATCGTCGTGGCAAGTTCTAGATTCGTAAGAACCAAGCGGCTATTCACACAAGAAACGAAAAATGAGCATTTAGTTTAAAGATATGTATTTGTATGCTCAATAAAGGCTCAAAACTCACTTTTTGTGAGAATGGGTTTATAAGTGATCAAGTATATTTAATCAAATTTTAACTAGATTTGTCATGCCGTTTCATAATTTTCTTATGTTGGTTCTTTTTATCATGACGCGGTCGGTTGTAAATTTGTAAAAATATAACCTTTTTAGAACTTGTTATTCTCAAATTAAACCAAGACAAGTAAAAAAATTGAAATTTTTTGAAAAAAATTGGGGTGATTAGCGGTTCCAATAGAGTTTTGTGTAAGGCTTGTTTTTAGGACTTGCAAGATTCAAGGTTTTAGCATCCCCCCACACTTAAATTACACATTGTCCTCAATGTGTCCCAAAAATAAGTTTTTAGGTTGATTAAAATGTGTAAAAGTGGGTTAAAAACAAGATTTTATGTTACTGGATAGTTGAACACGGGGGCGTGTTCAGTGAGCATGGCCCCGTGTCCAGTTACCTGAACTGGGCATTTTCTGCAGAACCTCGGGCACGGGGCGTGTTGGGATGAGCACGACCCCGTGCTGAACTTGCTGTAATGAAGAAAAAGTGTCGGAAGGCTCTGTTTTTGTGCATGGGGTGTGGGTTCAAGTTTCCCTTAGTAACCTCCACCATTTCGAGTGTGCTTTATTCCTGAAAATTAAAACTAAACTAGAAAACATAAAAGTTAAACTAATCTAAAACTAAGGATAGTTCCGCGGAATGCCTCCGTGGTGCGCCACGTTTATAAGGGTCCTTGGCTAGACCCTCCTTATCGGGTGGTTCTGGCTCATCTTCAATTAGGGGGTCATCATTGCCGAATGGATATTTCATTGAACGCTCAAGATCGACACTCTTTTTAAATGCCCCTAATTGAATAGGTAGATTGTTGCGCTTCCGGTTTTTCAAAGCTTCGTGGGTTTTTATAAAGGGTCGTCCCAACACTAGAGGAGCGTCATCAAGGATGACAAAGTCGGTTGGGATTACCATTTGATTTGTTTGAACCAAGACATCCTCAACTACACCGATTGAGTTTATTACTTTCCGATTGGATAGAAAAATGGGTATTTGAAGTGGAGAAAAATCACCAATACTTAATTTTTCGAAAATGTAGTTTGGCATTTTGTTAACACAAAGATCCTTATCAATTGTGATATTACTAATAAATGAATTTTGAAAAAAACATGGAACCGGTGTAATGTTAATTTCAAAGGGATCTTCTTTTATTAGCGAAGTTTGATCATTAGTTAACTTAACGCTTACCGTTTCGTCAATTTTAGTGTTAGTGTTTAACTCTTTTAAAAACTTAGCATGAGTGGGAACTAAACAATGATTTTCGAAAGAAGGTGACAAGAGATTAATTTCTTCAAAATTAGACTCTTCTTGAATTTTAACGTTAACGGACTCACCTTTTTCGTTGTTTAACTCATGTGTCGGTTCTTTACTTATTTGTTCTTCCATTTTTACACTTTCAACTATCTCTTCTTTATTTAATTCTTCTCTTGCGCGGGACTCCTTTTCCCTTGCGCGAGATTCTTTTATGTAGCGCTCGATAGTTTTAAGGTGTTCTAATATCCTATCGGTCACTTCGGTGATAGAGTAAGGATCGGGATTTTCAAAGCTTGAATCCGGTTGTTCGATCCTTTGTTCCTCATAATACTCATAGGAAGTCGATGGTTCATACCATTGTTCTTCATTGTAAGTATATGATGGATAAGGGTCGTAATTTTGTTCTTCATAATACTCATATGAGGTGGGTTGTTCGCGCCATGGTTCCTCATAGTAAGTATACGAAGGTGGTGGCTCATATCTTGGTTCCTCAAAGTATGAGTAAGAAGGCTCATACCTTGGTTCATCAAAATATGAGTATGAGCGAGGAGGTTCATACCTTTGGTCCTCCTCATAGGTGTAGTTGTAATCTCCTGAGTATTGATCCATAAGAATCACTCAGCAGACCACAACCAAGTCTCGAGATCAGAAAAAAAAAAAAAACGGAAACAGAGGCTGGACACGGCCCCGTGTTCAGTGGGCACGGCCCCGTGTACAGAATCTGTATCTGGGCGTTTTAATTAAAGTTACTGATTTCGTTGAGCACGGGGGCGTGTTCAGCGAGCACGACCCCGTGTTCAAGCTCTGTTACTGGGTGTTTTTATGAAAAATATGCAGCACGACCCGTGTTCAGTGAGCACGGCCCGTGTTCAACCTACTGTAAATGCAAAACTAGACAAAAATGCAGAAAAATATGCCCGCGTTTTGAAAAGGTTTTGAAAAACCGATTAGGCCGTCGATTTTAAGCTTTCTTAAAATCCTTGTGTCCCTGGCAACAACGCCAAAAACTTGATGTGCGTGCGGTGTGATATATATTTAAGTATATTTTAAGCCCTTTTTACACGTTAGTCAAGTATTAAATTTATAAAACACGATATTTTACTAACACCAAACACACATATGGGTAAGTGCACCCATCGTGAGCGTAGTATAGTGTTGGCAAGATACCGAGGTCGTCCAAGGACACAAGAGCTTTTAGTACCGGTTTATCCTCAACGTCTAATCAAATAAAAAATTAGAAAAAGGTTTTAAACTAGAAAAATAAAAACTAACTAAAATGCTGAAAAATAAAATAAAAGTAAAAACAGATAGACAAGATGAATCACTTGGCTCCGACTCGTGTTTAGTGTAACCTTTGATTATTTCCGCACTTTTGCACTTTTGCACTTTTTAAGAGATTATCTTAGTTATTGTAGTAGGCCCCTCATTTGAAGGTGACGTTACCCTCAACCCAGTAGTTTGAGTCAGCAAGGATACAATCCTAAAAGGTCAGATTATTGAAAGATAATTAATTAAGTTATTAATGCATATTATGGTAGGCCCCTCTTTTGAAGGTGACGTTACCCTCGGCTAAGTAGTCTGAGTCAGCAGGGATACAGTCCTAAGTAGCCGGATTAAAGTATTAATAGTAGCTTACATATGAGGGGATCAAAGAGTTTGGACCCCCGCCATCCAATACCGGTGGGTATTGAAGGAGGTCCTACAAAATTTGACCCAGGTCCTTGCAGGATCTATACACTGAACAAGGCAAGACTCTTGCCAAACCATTCCCTTAACCCCCGACCAGGTAGCCAACATACCTCCATATAGACCGTGGAGATATGAATGGTGAAAATCTTTTATTTTATATAGACAAGAAAATAATGCCAAGACACCACGGACAAACGATAAGGAAGAATCACCTTCAACATAAGAAACTAGTTATTAAAGTCATTAATACATAACCAAGTAAAAAGTGCGAAAAGATTAAAAATAAAAAGTCTTACACTAGACACTTGTCTTCACCAAGTGATGTAAGAGACTTAGGCAAACAAGGTCTTTGATTGTCAAGAACTCTTACGATCAATCTTGGATCCTGAGATGACTCACACACTCTATGATGGACAATGGATGATGGTGGTGGATGATGGTGTAGTGATGGTGGTGGGTGGTGGGAGAAGTGTGAGAGAGGTGGTGTGCCAAGGGATGGTTTGCAAATGCGGCAAGCACCCATATTTATAGCCTGAACAGCAGCTCGGGCACGGCCACGTGTCCATTGGGCACGGCCCCGTGTCCACCTTTTTCTCTGTCTTCATTAATTGCAGTTTATCTGCATTAGTTGACCACGCCCCCGTGTCCGCTGGGCACGCCCCCGTGTGTAGAAGCTTATCTGTATCATCAAGATTTACCCAGATTATGCGAATCTTAGAGTTGACCACGGCCCCGTGTCCGCTGAGCACGACCCCGTGGTGGTTGATAGAAAAACTTCTACAACTTTGTCTTTTCTGCGGACACCTGAACACAACCCCGTGTCCGCTGGGCACAGCCCCATGCTCAGCTTTCTTCTTGTTTTTTTGCTTTGGGAGATGCTGTCGAGGGGTCGGGCATGCCACGTTTCTTCCCTTTTCTTATATTATTGTTAGATTTAGCTGCATTTTTGCTTCTTTTGTTCATTTAAGCTCTTTTAATCCTGAAAATACAAAAGGAAGACAAAAACACAATTTTTCCAACATTAGTACTAAAAAATGGTTAGTTTTATGCCACATTTGATGTAATTTATATGTTGCATTTTGCGCACATCATCTGGGCAGATTCCCTGCACAGCTGCGAGTCCATCCAGCTTCACCGCCTTAGAGAGCTGGTTTTCGAATTCAGGGGCTGCACTAATGGTATTTCATGCATAGGGGACACCTGGGATGATCAGGGATCACTTGTAGGCTTGTGTGTAAAGATCTTGTGAAGTTATTTGGCTATATAAGAACTCTTGTTTGCTAGTTCACTTGCACTTCACCAAAAATCATTCTAAACTCACTCTCTGGAGCTCTCTGGACTTCAAGCAAGTTTTCTCAGGTTCCTAATTCGTGTTAAGGACCATTGTAAGTGTTCTTAACCTCCTAAGTTCAAGTTTTATTAGTCCAATGACCAAAAGTCAAAGCCGTCGTAATTAAGCTTTGACTTAGTGATTAATCACTAATGGTCCAGTCATTTTTCGAATTGAAAGTGGCTACGGGTTGTAAATTATGTGGGTAATAAACCCTTAAAAGGGCACTCTCTGATTTCCACTCTAACTAGGTCAATTGTCGGGTCAAACTTAATATTAAAAAGTCAACAGAAAGCTATTTTGCAAATAAACTCATAACTAACAATGTAGAAGTTATGAAACCTGTTTTAACACTTATATAATTTGGTAATTAATGTAAGAACATGTCTAAGCATGTTCAACCCGACAATTTTGAGTTTAGGCTCGGTTCGGAACCGAAAGTCGCAAAAGTAGACTTTTGCTTTGACTTTCAGTTCTGACCCGATTTAGCTTAGTTTAGATATACCTTAGAGTTCCATTAGGACCAGGTTATAGGTTAGTATAACCCTCTGAGGTTATACAACTTGGTTCCTAATTAATCCGATTCATTTGCATGTTTCCGTTAATTGCTTAAATGTTGACCATTATGCCCTTTTGACCTTAAAACGAGATTTTTGAAAATCTGAGAGGATAAAAACCTTTATTACTGATGTATAAACATGTCCTAAAAATTTGACATCAGTTTGAGGTCTAAATTAGGAGTTATGCTCAATATCGTAATTTGAAAGCTTTTTATTAATTAAACGACATTTTTAGCATAAAGCCTATCTAAACCCAAATTTTGACACCAAACTTTTTACCCACTGATGTAATATAATATTTTGTAATTTTTGAAGATTTTTATTAATTTTTAAACTGATCGTAACATGGGGTTCTTGCTTTGATTCAGTAATGGACGGTTATACCCTTTTTATTAAAATGAGTTTTACATAATATTTTGATACCAAACTTTTTGCTACTGATTTTATATGGTAAATAAAATATTTTGAACTTTATAAACTGATCAAAAACTTAGATTTCCTTATATAACCTGAAAATCGCTTAAAACCGACTTTTTACGCGTTTTAAACGCATAGTATGGGTTAAAACTATTTTTGGCATATAAGACTTAATACCTACTGATTTTTTAAGTAAATTTTTATAATTTAACAGTAAGAAAAATTTTTGAACTCAGATTTCCAATTTTGACTTTTAAAGCTTATATGAAATGACCAAAATGCCCCTACGGTGCATAGTTTGGTTATAAATGATAAATTTCACATATATGCAATACCTTACTGATATGACTTGTAAAAATAAATATTTTTACTGATCATCTACGACCAGAACCTCAGGTTAATATTTAACCTCTTTTATAATCCTTAAAATGACCAAAATACCCCTACGGGGCTTAAATTGATTTTAAATCCGTTTAGGGCATAATGGAAGGTATCCTGCTGATATCACAACATATTTAAGGCATATTAACTTAGGAAACCTGCTCATGACTAATTTGGTTACCCGTTATGCATTTATCGCGTTCGGTACGGTTTATGTAACTAGTTTGCATAAATTAACCGAAACGGGTCAAACCTTATCATTTTCACTTCAAAATCCAGAATGTGTTTAGTTTACTCATATTATACAAGTCTTCATTCTTGTCGGGTCTAAACCACATTCTGATCCGGTCTTCGCTTAATCTTGCGTTTTGAACCGTATATCTTTCTTTAAAACTAACCGGTCTAAGTTTAAACTTAAGAAAGACCCGTTAGGAATCTAATAGGTTATTAAAACCTTCATTCCAGATTTAGGGGACCAGTAAAAGCTACCTGTACTTGCTCGACTGATTTACGGCTGGGATAAATTTGTATATTTTGCTCAGGTAAATACTTTTAACTTATTTTCCATTATACGGGCTTGGGGTACGGTATATAAAATACCGCTTGGTTGGGTATTGAATTTTTAATCGTATGAAGGTTAAATCATGGAGATAACCCTTTTAATCTGTTTTGTTTATTTTAAGCCTTTGGGGGGTTAATGGCCATGTCCTGGATATCCTCGGCTCATTCATTGAAATGACCAGGACTTAAGCACGGGGTGTAGGCATACACCTGACGGTGCGTATGTAAAATAATGTACCCACCTGTTCGATAATAACTCACCGTGGGATATATTATGTGGTGTGTCAATTAATCTTTAACCCGGTTTTCAACCCGGGCTACTGAACGTATAATAAACATATAATTCTTTAACAAGATTATTTTTAAATAATTATCCCAAGTTATAAAAGATTATTTGTGCCTTGTGCATTTAAATGAATTTTCTTAAACATTTTCAAAAAGGTTAAGTGTTGGTACTATGCGAAATGGGCTGGCTACTCCTAGCATCAATAAAGAGTCTTGCAAGCTTAGATGTTTAAAGATCTGTTGAACAATGTTTCTTTTATCTTTGATCCGCCTGTGGATCCCCTTTATAACCGTTTTGTAATAATTGATATTACTTTCAATCGGTTTGTAATGTTATTATCTTTAGACTTCCGCTGTGCATTAAACTGCAATAAATTGACTATGATGATATCAACTATGTCACGATACTCCCCACCGAGCCCACCGGTAATACGTGGAAATATCGGGGTGTGACAGTTGGTTACAAAGACACACCCACACTCGAGTAGTGTTACTCAGAATCGTTACCCCGCCAAGGTACTCGGGGGTTGAGGCAATGTACACTACTTGATGATGCTCAAAACTACCCAGGTGATTCCGGTTTTCCACCTCCACCACCCTAAGACTACACGGTGTGGTAAGTGTTTGAAAGGCGTGAAAGTCTCCACAAAGCTAGCACACCATCCCGTGCCATGGTTTGGTGATAGGGGCGGCAAAAACCTCACCGGCATGGATGACTTGAGCTAGGTGACGTGGCGGGTTTTTATTGGATGTTGGAAGTAGCCGTTAAACAACTAGATTTTTAAGTATACAACGCTAGATGGTGCAGAGTACAAATACAATTATTATCTAACGGGTGGTAGTTACCCGAAATATGCAGTGTTTGTAAAATCTTTTACAAATTGTACAACATTAGACGAAAAGAGAACGGAGTTTAATGGTGCTCAAATGGCGACACGGAAATATATCGAACGAGCCTTTAGTGTTTTGCAGAAAAGATGACGCATTTTGAGCATGCCGTGTAGGATTATAGAATAATATAGAATTAGAAATGTGGTGTGCGCTTGCGTTATTTTACATAATATGATTTTTACAGATGAATGACGCACAATTTGCGAGTACTATGAGGAAGAGAATTGTCACACCCCGATATTTTCACGTATTACCGGTGGGCCTGGTGGGGAGTATCGTGACGTAGTTGATATCGTCAAAGTCAAACAACACAATTTTAAATGCACAGCGGAAGCAAAAGATGAATCACATTACAAACCGAATATAAAGTAATATCAAAGTATCACAAAACGGACTGTAATGGATCCACAGGCGGATCAAATAAAAAGGAAAACATAGTTCATCAGATTTAAAATGCATCCAAGCTTGCAAGACTCTTATTGACGCTAAGGAGAAGCCAGCCTATTTCGATTAGTACCTGCACTTTGCCTTTTTTGGGAAAATACGTCAGTTTACACTGGTAAATACAATTAACTGACTCATTTTGAAAAGTTTTAGAAAAATTGATTTGAATGCACAAGGCACAAAACATTTTATAACTTGGGATAATTATTTATATATAAACTTGTAAAAGAATTACATGTTCGTTATACGTTCAGTAGCCCGGGTTGAATACTGGGTTAAAGATTAATAGACACACCACATGGTATAGTCCCGCGGCGAGTTATTCTCGTAACCGGCGGTTATACCTTATTATTTATATGTGCACTGACTGGTGTACGCCTACACCCCGTGCTAAGGTCGTGGCCATTTCATGAATGATGACAAGGATATCCGGGACATGGTCATTAACCCCCCAAAGGTTTTAAGCAAACAAAACAATTCAAATGGGTCATTTCAATAAAGTAACCTTCATACGATTAAAAATTCAATGCCCAACCAAGCGGTATTTTATATACCGTACCCCAAGCCCGTATAAGGGAAAATGAGTTAAAAGTATTTACCTGAGCAAGTATAATTCACAAACAGCAAGTGCACGTAGCTTTTACCGGGTCTCCTAATCTGGAACGAAGGTTTTTAATAACCTATTAGATTCCTAACGGGTCTTTAATTAAGCCTAAACTTAGACCGGTTAGTTTTAAATGAAGATACGGTTCAAACGCATGATTAAGCGAAGACCGGAATAGAATGTGATTTAGAACCGACAAGTTTGTATACTTGTTTAATATGGGTAAACTAAACACATTCTGGATTTTGAGGTAAAAATGATAAGGTTTGACCCGTTTCGGCTAATTTATGCAAACTAGTTACATAAACCGATCCGAACGCGAAAAGTGCGTAACGGGTAACCAAATGAGTCATGAATATGTTTCCTAAGTTAATATGCCTTAAATATGTTGTGATATCAGTAGGATGCCTTCCATTATGCCCAAAACGAATTAAAACTCAAACTATGCCCCGTAGGGGCATTTTGGTCAGTTTAAAGGTTATAAAAGAGTTTAAATATTAATCTGAGGTTTAGGTATGATATAATCAGTAAAAATACTTAATTTAATAAGTTATATCAGTAGGGTATTGCCTATGTGTGGAGTTTATCACTTTTAACCCAACTATGCACCGAAGGGGCATTTTGGTAATTTCACATAGGCTTTAAAAGTCAAAATTAGAATTCTGAGTTTAAAAACTTTGGCCTACTGTTTATTTATGAAAATTTACTTAAAACATCAGTAGGGATCAAATCTTATATATTTAAAATAGTTTTAATACATACTATGCGTTTAAAACGAGTAAAAATACGGTTTTAAGTGATTTCCTGGTTTTATAAGAAAAGCTGATATTTTTATTATTCCAGAAGGCTTAAAGTATTCTATTTATTATATAATATCATTAGAAAAAGTTTTGGTATCAAAATGATTTGTAAAACTCATTTTATAGGCCAAAAGGGCAAAACCGACAATAACCGAATCAAAGCTAGAACCCTATGTTATGCTCAGCCTAAAAATAAATAAAAATCTTCAAAAATCCCAAAATATTATATTATATCAGTGGGTATAAAGTTTGGTATAAAAAATTGGGTTTAGATAGGCTTTATGCTAATTACGCCGTTTAATTAATAAAAAGCTTTTCATTTACGATAATGAGCATAACTCCTAACCTAGACCTCAAACTGGTGTCAAATTTTTAGGGCAAGTTTATAAATCAGTAATAAAGGTTTCTATCCTCTCACATTTTCAAAAATCTCGTTTTAAGGTCAAAAGGGCATAATAGTCAACATTTAGGCATATAACGGAAACATGCATATGGATCGGATAACTAAGGAACCAAGTTGTATAACCTCAGAGGGTTACACTAATCTATAACCTGGTCCTAATAGAGTTCTAAGGCATGTTTAACTAAGTTAAATCGGGTCAGAACTGAAAGTCAAAGCAAAAGTTTACTTTTGCGACTTTCGGTTCCGAACCGAGCCTATACTCAAATCGTCGGGTTGAACATGCTTAAACATGTTCTTATATCAATTGCCAATTTATTTAAGTGTTAAAACATGTTCCATAACTTCAGTATTATTAGTTATAAATTTATTTGTAGAAACTGACTCGGTTGACTTTTTATTAGGAAGTTTGACCCGACAATTGACTAAGTAAACGTGGTAATTAGGAGATGCCCTTTTGAGGGTTTAACACCTACCTAATTGCGGTCGCGTAGCCATGTTCGTTGCGAACAATGACTCAACCGTTTAAAAGTCAAAGCGTTTATCGCAACGCTTGACTTTTCGGCTATAAATGCTAAATAATGAACTAAGCACGAAGGAACACTTACAAAGGGTCCAAGCAAGGAGGTTTTGATCCTAAATTCTCAGGTATGAAGAGCAAGGTCTCCAACTTAGAGAATTCAGAAATCAAGTGTGAATGAGAGCAAGATCAAGTGGGGTATTTATAGGTTTTTGAGAACCGTTAAGATCGTTCCTCAATAAACGAGCCTTGAGCTAGACTGTACACTTCATACCCACTGTTTTCTAATACTATGGGTGCCCAAAATGGCCCATAGTATTGATTAAAACCATGTGCCAACAAAGAAACCCAGCTGCTGAATGTTTGAAGCGGTTTTGCAGCTCCGGTGGACTCACATGGCCTGCGTAGACTCCTAGGGAGTCTTACGCGTCCCGCCTAGCTCCCATATCAGCATCAGAACTTTGAAATAGTTACAGAAATGGTCCCTGTTAGCTTTTAAGGTCACGTTTGGCACGTTTAAGGCCCGTTAAGCTATTTACAAGGCTCCACAATGAAGCCTAAACATAGGGGACATGAAACATGCTTGAAAACATGTCGGATGTCGGTTCGTTTGGTCGTACGGTCACGTTGTTCGTCTAATTACGACTAAACACGAATGGACGCGAAAAACGATCCAAATTACGCGACGAGTGGAATTTTATCAATCCAAACACTAAAATAAAATATTCTAGTGCTTACATAAATTTTTGGGCGTCCGGAGATATTCAGAATGTGAGATATGCGCGAAAATGCAAACTTGCGCACTTTTTGACACTTTTAGTCCCTGCTTGACTTAAAAGTTTATTTTTGGACACCAAACACCTCTAAGCCTATATCTAAGCTATATGAAGGATAAATAGGGTATTTTTAACTCATGGTCATATTCCGGAAGGTCCGTTACCATACGAATCGACATACTTTTGCAGTTTGACGCAATTAGTCCTTTAATCGCACAAAGTTGCGCGAAATGTCGTTTAATGATATCCAAGCCTTCCATGGCCCATAATGGTCATTCCCAAGCATAATTTTAACTGTTGCTACGTTCTTGATCGCTTAAATGGTCACCGAAAGGCGTAGATTCAAAAGTTGACGCTTTAGGTCCCTCTATTGCGCAAACTTGCACATCTCATCATTTAATAGCATTGGAGCCTCATCTAATCCATATTAGGCATTCTTGAAAGTATTATTAAACATCACGATGCTTCGGTTTCGCTAAAAGGTCATTCATAGGTATAATTAATCATATTGACACTTTTAGTCCCTCTGACTTGCAAAGTTGCGCGTAACCTTACTTATAGGCATAAA
Organism: Helianthus tuberosus; assembly: GCA_030545235.1. Classification (NCBI taxonomy): domain Eukaryota; kingdom Viridiplantae; phylum Streptophyta; class Magnoliopsida; order Asterales; family Asteraceae; genus Helianthus; species Helianthus tuberosus. The sequence continues at coordinate 165,551,329 of CM060433.1, forward strand.
ACCTTAGCCGGCCAATAATTGGAATTCCCGAGAGTATAATCGAATATCATAAAGCTCCCGGTTTATTAAAAGGTCACTCAGAGGTAAGAATTAACATGTTGACGCTCTTAACCCTTCATTGCGCAAACTTTCAATTAATTCCGCAAACGGCTACACTCGATCGTCAAGTGGCTCATTTGTGAATATAAATATCGTGAGAGGTTATTTAGAAACTTATTTTAGGTATGCTAACACTTCCAGTCCTTTCATAATCAAAGTTTTCGATTTTTCGAAAAATTAGTCCCTTAAATTCAACATTTGACTTCATTAGGGTTTATTACACGTGTCAATACATCATTGGACGTGATTTTACGAAGTGTTACATCCTCACCCCCTTAAAAGAAATCTCGACCTCTAGATATGCTAAAATGCTGGAAGTACTCTTTGTCGCATAATGGACTTAACTTCTATAGCATATCTGGAGCCTCTCCAAGCTCCCAAACTGACCTCTATAATATGTACATGTATTCTTTTTGGAGCTTCTTAACCTGTCGATCCTCAATCGATACAGGTTTCTCATCATATCATCCATCTGCATATCATTATGTGATAATGCTTCTCGACTTATTGATGAAACACATCCTTAAATCATTAGTGTGTAATGCATTGCGAGCTCCGCCAAGCTCCTTAAATAGGTTTTAGCTTATAAGCTATTTGATCTTGATACATTAGATTCCCTCGAATGATTCTATATATTCAGATCTTAACTAGCCTGATAATTAACTGTTAGGATCTGGGCTTTCATGATTATGTTTGTTTGTATGTTTTGAGCAATTAGTGAATATGAAAACATGTAAAGTGCAGCGGAAATAGATACAAACTTTGTAAACACAATCAAAGGAGAAAATAGTTTGATAAACATTTGCTTCTCATAGAGTCAAAAGATTACAAATCAAAGCAAAAGATTACAGACTTGCTTACAAACTAAGCTCCCCCTCAGCCTGATACCCCAAGGTTGGATTGCACAAGATGAAAGGATTAGACATGAGGAGAAGAATCCACTCAGTCAATCAAATGTAACAGTATAGAGTACTGTTACATTTATAGGCAAACCAAACCACTGAGGTATCTCAGCTGACGTCACCATGAAAGCGACGTCTAACAGCCTAACAACCTGTATCTACTGTCTTTACACAAACACTGCTAACCTAACCACTGACTATACATAAAACAAATAATTCACTAAACAGCTGCTCTCCCTTTATGTCAGTGCTTTACTCAAGGTTGATCAGTCCTTGACTTGGCAGTGCTTTATCATCAGTAGATAGGACCAGCAGTGTTGGATACTTCAGGGTTTTGACCAGCAGTTGAAAGGGCAGCAGTAGTTGTAATTGATCAGCGGATAAAGACCATCAGTTGTTATAAATCACTTTCAAGGGGAAAGTTTAATGTAAACATCTGCTTATTGTGAATCCACTGTTGTGACCTGGTTTTGGCTTTACATTATCTGTTCCTCTGGTAGGGTTCAATCCCAACAATCTCCCCCTGGAACAGATAATGCCAAAACTCTTCATTATTGTGGAAATCTTTATTGCCTCATCAACAGTTCCCTTATCTGGCCTTTAAATTGTAATTCAAAGTCTAGGGCATCTGTATCTTCATCATCCCTGCACAGTGAAAGTTCAAGGAGATCCTGCAAATCTTGAACACTAAGGCCTAGTGCTTCTTTCCTTGATATGTACTTCACATTTGCATTGGATCTGACAATAGTCAATACATGGGTCTTTTGGTCAGACATCCACTTTAGTACTTTCGAACCCAATGGATTTCTTGGGAGAGATTTATTTGAAGATGAGTTGGGAGATGTTGGCCTTGTGAAAACTTGCAGACTTTCAGACATTCTTTTGAAAGCCATTTCAATGACATCGTTTGCTGCAGCTATATCTTCTGCAGTTTCTCTTTCAATCAGCTCCTGCCTTTCAATGTCTGTCATGTCTGTTGAAGTGTCTGATGATGCAGGTTTGGTTAACATCCCTTTTAAAAGGTTTTGAAGTTTTTCTGAGCTCTCTTCTTTTAGACCCATTTTCATGATGGATTCTTTGAAGTACTCAACTTCTTTTTCTTTTACCTCTTCACTGGTCAGCTGTTCTCCTTCTTCTTGGTTTGTCACAAAAGTATACCGGAACAGTGTTTTGAGGTTTTCTATCTGCTGTTCAAGCTTCATTCTTTGTTCATGCTTCTTTGAGGTGCTTGAAACAGTTATCTTTCTTTTCTTTAGCCTTTCATAGGCTTCATCAGTCTGCTGTTTTGACCATTTTGATATGGCTTCAGCAGTATCCATTTTTGCATCCACCAGCTCCTTTTTCTTTCTCTTATACTCAGCAGTTAGGTCAGCAATGAGCTTTTTGTATTTTCTCCAGTTTGGAGCATTCTTCTTCTTTGTAGGATCATTCTTAATTTTCTCAATTCTTTCTGCCTCACGCTTAAGAGCGACTACTGGCCATTCTTTGAACTGTTGTTCTTCAGCAGGATAGAATTTCTCTTTCATGATGTAGGCTAGATATTGTTTTCTTAACTCTTTCTTTTGATCAGCCTTTTCTTTGTTTAGATCTTGAGCAAACTCTTCTATCTGCTTTACTTTTGTGAAGTAGAACTCCAGTCTTTTAGTAATGCCATCTTCGCTTAACCTTTCTTTTTCACTCTCAACTTTAGCTCTTAGTCTTGCTTGCCTTGCCTTGAGTTTGAGGTAATCATCCATATCATCTGGTGGCATGTAGCCTATGAGTGAGGAGAATCTTCTTTTTGAAGGATCTTCTTCTGTATAGAATTGCCTCATCTCATTTTTTATAGCTTCAAGTTCCAGTGGATGTTGTGCAGCATTAGGATCATGTATACCCTCTTCGGCAGGGATTGGCTTTCTTTTTCTGTTGAAGAGCTTTGGTTGTGATGTAGGAGAGGTGAGAGCAGTGGTGGATGACTGACTAACAGCTGTTGAAACAACTGGTGTCTCAACATCTGTTGTCATTACAACTGCTGATATGTCAGCAGTTGTCTTCTGCTTTTGAGCAGGGGATGGAAGTGGTGAAGTAGTTTTTGATGGTGGTGATGGTGGTGGTGAATCATCATCTGATATGAGATTCCTTCTCCTTTTTAATGAAGAAGGAGCAGATGATGTTTTGGGTGGATCAGTGGTGGTAGATTGGATAGTAGTGGTTTGTGATTGTGAGTGACTGACAGTGGTTGAAACAACTGGTGTTTCAATCACCGTTGTCATTACAGCAGATGTTGTAACATCTGCTGTCTTCTGCTTTATGGCAGGAGGCAGTGGTGGTGATATGATTGTAGATGAGGATGGTGGTGGAACAGTGGTTGTAATGGTGTGTGATAGAGTGGTGTGTGTTGAAAGTGTGTGTGTTGATGAAATGGCAACTGTTTGGCTACTGACAGCAGTTTTTGTAACTTCTGTTGTATCAGTTGTATGACATTTCGTGGGAGGTGGTTTAACACACAGGCCATGTTCTATTCCCTTCTTCTTCTTCATTTGCTTCATTATCTCCCCCTTTTTGGCATTATCTGCAAGGGGGTCATCAAAGAACAACAAAGTTGAAGGAGCTTTGCCAGTGGTAGTTTGGATGCTGGCCTTAATAGCCTTGATATCTGCTTGAGTATCCTTGAACCTTGATTCCACCATATTGGTCAGCATTTGTATATGCATTTCATGCTGCTGATCAGCCACTTGTTGTCTTTCAAGCATAGGTTGAAAAAGATTCCAGAGCTCATTTGCAGCAAGTGCTTGTTGTGGTGCAAGTGCTTGAGGTGGAACAACAGTGGATTGTGCTTTCTGAGCTTTTAAAATCTCTTGCACCATCTCCTTTATTTCAGAAACTGATTCTTCAAGTTTTTCAACTCTGCCCGTCAATTCCTGATATCTTGAATCATCGCCCATTTTACTGGGATCATCTGATTCCCCACCAGCAGTGGTTATATCAATGTGTGTCTTGGGGACAGAGTCCCAAAAATCACCCATTGATGCCCCTTGTTCTTGGTACTGGGGACTTCTTTCTTCAGCACTCGATAAACCTTTGATGGTACCAGTGGTTAGATCCAACTCACTGGTGGTTACCGAAGTTGCCATGGAAGAAATTGCCTTCAAGGGAGTCTTACTTATGAAACAACTGTCCAACTGAGGATCTGTTGATCCACCAGTTGTAGTTGCTGCTCCACTTGAACTACCACCGAGAGTTACTTGTAACTCAGGGGGTGTAACCTCCTCAATTGTTGCTGGGATAGCAGGAGTAGTAGCATCAGACCCAGTCACCTGTGGGGGTATACTCTCAGTGACAGGTGATAGAGAGGAACTGGTTTGTGTCTGAGCTATAGCAGCTGCATGCAACAAAGGTAGCATGGATTGTGGCATTATTATTGGTGAGGGGATGGGAGTTGAAAGAGACATGTCCTTGGGATCAGGACTGTGGAAGATAGAGCCAAGTGGATCTAGAGCTTCATAATTTGGTGTCCCTGTGAATACAACCTGATCCTTTTATGAGGATGCAGGAGGAGTTTTAGGCATGGGTTGAGATCTTTCTTCCAACTGCTGTGAGGAAGTAGCAGCAGTGATTTGTGGTGACTTTTGTGTTGTCACAAGCATTTCCTCTGGGATCTCATCTTCCAGAGTTGCCTTTGTTTTGGGTTTGGTGGGTTTTCTGGATGTTTTTCTTTTGGTCTTTTTGGTGATATCAGGTGTGGGTTTCAAAGCAGTGGTTGTGTTGCTTTGATCACCTGGAGCAGTGGGCTCAGCAGCAGATACCTGAGGAGCAGTTGTAACTGCTAAAATCTGCTCAGGTACCCCTGCTTTTGTTTTTATTGGTGCCAACATTCTAGTGAATGTTTCAGGTGTCAAGCTTTTTATTTGAAAATAGACACCTTGTTTAAGTAAATTTTCATTTTTCTTATCAAATTTTTGTAAAAAATAATAACTCAAAAATCTTGGAAACAACAAAAATGCTTTACTTTCAACGTTTTTCACCATGTCTTTGAAAATCTCCTGGGAGTAGTTGTAGTCCTTACTATTCAAAATAGCGTAACCCAGGCATTGAATTTTCAATGGTATTTCGTTAAAAGATGTTGTTTTATTCGAGACACACATCAGAAGTGTGTGAAATAAAAATCTGGGTGCAGATGGAAAATAACCCTTTTGTAGGGTATCTACCTTTGACTGTTCTGCATAGCCCCTTTTCAGAAAATCAGCTTTTAACTCGTTTTTGTCAAAGGAAGCTTTACCTTTCTGATCATCGAGTTTGAAGATTTCTGATAGTGATTGCGGAGTGATTTGAATCGCCGTACCCTGTATCGAGGAGTTAATGGCTACTACTTTATCATCTTGTTTTTCAAGCGTAGCATTTTTCCAGAACTCTCTCTGGGTTTGCAGATATATGGGAGCGTCTACTGTCAACAAAGTTTTGTACTTTGATGTAGATATGGTGTCGAGAATGGAATCGAAGGTATGGTTGTTTGTGGGTTTTGTGAGTAAACCCAAATAGTTGTGAGATTGTTTGTATGGTATCTCGATGGGTTCTTCGGTCGTTTGAGCGACCTCTTTGGAAGGTGATGGTGATTTAGGTTTTGATTTTGATTTTGATTTTGACTTTGATTTTGTCATTTTTGCGGAGAAGAACGAAGAAGGATTTTGGAGATTTTGAGAAGAAGGGTTGGAAACTGCTATGAGAAGAGAATTTTGGAATTCAATTCGACAGTGTAAAACCCTGTTTGGGGTTTAGGGCAGGGTTTTATTTAGAAAAAAAATGATCGATGATGTGGCAGCGGTTATTACGATCTGAGGGCTAAAAACTGACCACGTGTCAAACACTGATGAAATGGATGAAGTATGGAGAACAGTTGTTTTAAGGGCCACTGACATATCAAGCATCAGTGATTACAACGGTAAAAAAATGTGGACAGTGGATGATTTATTACTATCAGTGGATGGTATATCAGTGGATAAGATACTGATTTTGATCATCAGTGCTTTTCAAGGAAATGAGGGATCGGTGGTAAACTTTCGGCAGTGGACAGTGTTTTAGAGATCAGATGTTGGAACAAAACAGTGGTTAGGGTAAATGGTACAGATCTGAAGGACAAACATTCCAGCAACAGTTCTGAGAATTTCCATTCAAGGTTTTGCCACATGTCAATTTTGAAGGACAGTGTTTTAGTACTCCAGATGATGAGAACTTTTTGCTAAAGCAACTCATTTTCGTTTAATATTCAATTAAGACATGAGTACCCTAGTGATTCAAGCACAGTTTGCAATCAACCTTTGATTAAAAAATTATGGGGCAAAACTAAGTATGACATGATCTTGGCATATGTACCATTTCCTTTTGACCTATTTATGAGGACAATAATACCAACAAAAATAAGGTATTACATCCTGACAGGAGATGAAACTATTGCCAACAAAAACAAGCAAAAGTTCCAAATATATTATTCCAAAAAAAAAATGAACAATATATCCTGGTTATTCGAGAAAATCCTTTGAACAAGAAAAAATGGTTAAAGGATTTTATGAGAAACAGCATCAAAAAGGGTCTGGTTAAATTTTAATAAATTACATAATCATATCATTCTCAAGTTTATGATAAATGCTCAGTGGTTTGACAGCAGTGGGTAGAACATTCTGAATACATTTTGACCACTGGTTTAGTACCATTTTCTTTGTCAGTTGATTGCAACCATGAGGATTCATGGATAAATTTTTGAACATTTATCTCATCCTCTTTGGAGTTCATTCATGGGAAACAAAACCTTTTCCTGAACAGATGAATGCACATATTGCTTAAAAACCATTATTACCCTAAACTTTAACTCATAAGTGTTTTATGTTTATACTCTTTTCTTTTGACTTCAAAAGTTTTGAGATAGACACACTTCTGAGTTTTTGTGAATTTTCTTAATGTATTTTAACATAGTTGATTTTGTCCTCTTGAGGAACTCAACCTGTTTTCAACACATAAGATTTGAATGACTAAAGTTTTAATTTCCCTCTTTTTATGTTAACAAAAACACTAATGTTTTATGAACATAGGTTTTTGTTAATATGAGGTTCACACTTTAGCATTTTAATAAGGTGACATCACAATTTTCATAACAGCAATTGAAATCAATTTAAAAAACATGAAATAATCCCATAGATTAACAGATATGTTTTCAGATCTGAAAACTATGAGTGACTTGTGCATGAATTCACTTGTTGTGTGAAATTTGTGTGTCATATGACATCCTGGTTGATTTACAGAGTTTTTGACTAACCATTTTGAACATGATTTACTCGATACTCTGTTTTTCAACTAAATACAACCGACCTTAGTATCAATGAATTTTGAGCCGAACTGTTATGTCAATTTGATTGTTAAATCGAAATTGACTGTCCAGGCTCTGATACCAATTGTTAGGATCTGGGCTTTCATGATTATGTTTGTTTGTATGTTTTGAGCAATTAGTGAATATGAAAACATGTAAAGTGCAGGGGAAATAGATACAAACTTTGTAAACACAATCAAAGGAGAAAATAGTATGATAAACATTTGCTTCTCATAGAGTCAAAAGATTACAAATCAAAGCAAAAGATTACAGACTTGCTTACAAACTAAGCTCCCCCTCAGCCTGATACCCCAAGGTTGGATTGCACAAGATGAAAGGATTAGACATGAGGAGAAGAATCCGCTCAGTCAATCAAATGTAACAGTATAGAGTACTGTTACATTTATAGGCAAACCAAACCACTGAGGTATCTCAGCTGACGTCACCATGAAAGCGACGTCTAACAGCCTAACAACCTGTATCTACTGTCTTTACACAAACACTGCTAACCTAACCACTGACTATACATAAAACAAATAATTCACTAAACAGCTGCTCTCCCTTTATGTCGGTGCTTTACTCAAGGTTGATCAGTCCTTGACTTGGCAGTGCTTTATCATCAGTAGATAGGACCAGCAGTGTTGGATACTTCAGGGTTTTGATCAGCAGTTGAAAGGGCAGCAGTAGTTGTAATTGATCAGCGGATAAAGACCATCAGTTGTTATAAATCACTTTCAAGGGGAAAGTTTAATGTAAACATCTGCTTATTGTGAATCCACTGTTGTGACCTGGTTTTGGCTTTACATTATCTGTTCCTCTGGTAGGGTTCAATCCCAACATTAACAAATTGGCACACCCTTCCAGGGTGATATCTTTTGTTGAACCTTATTTCTTAACAAGAACTTATGAGGGTTGCTACTTTCATTAATCCTTGATTTTCTGCCGAATACTGGCAACTTACAGATGATTATGGATTTGTTTGATCTTATTCGTTGTTTCCAAGGCAACTTTCAGATCCTGATAATTGGACTTACTAATCTTCTGTCTAACAATAGATGTTTAACATTCCATCTATACAAGGTCTCCAAAGGAGCAGCCTTGATACTTATATGACAACTATTATAGAGAAGCTTATTTTAAGGTGAGATGGTTATTCAACCACTGCTTAAAACTAATTTTAAGGAATAGCTAATCCTTACAGTTAGTCGAACAAATTGTCGATCCTGGGCAGCTGATGGCGATTCTTAATTGTTGCCTAAATAGGGTTGCGGTAAACAATGCATAAGCAAGATGAACCGTCTTTCTTAATTGACTATACCGAATTCTCAAAATATTGAGTTAGGCTATATGAATTCTCTATTTTTAAAATTTACTTAATCAGGGTTTCGATTCTTCCAATGATGGTACTAGCCGTCTTGGAGATTTCATAATAATACAGCCCTAAATGGGATATAAATCTTAACTCTACTTGCCTTTCAGGAGGTAAACGGGGTAGTCCTAGGAGAAGAAAATCAAGATACAAGGAGATTACAGAGATTTTCCAAGTCTCAGACTCCAATTCATCTATCATAGTCTGTGTCAGATAAGTGACACATTTATGTTACGATTCCACGAATTCCTTAATCGGAGACATTTACTTGGACAATTCCATTCTGGATATCTTCTTTGAATACCATTAGTTGACTTTAGTACCATATGACCATCAGAATATCTTTGTGGTCCCATGCATTAAACCTCCATACTGATCAGGCATGGAAGCAATCTATGGAACATATTAAGATACACCAATCTTCATATGGCGCTTTTTATCATACCGTCTAGTATTCGCAATCGACAGAGATCAAAGAGATATCAACTATTTATGCTGACGCACTACACCTAGAGAGAGGATGCTTCTAGAATTCTACGACTGAAGGTTTTTGACAGGAACAGAAGAAATGGTTCTTATGATTTTACCTGTAAGTCTTACCTTACTCTTAATATCTGGGGTTCTTACGGGAAAATTTCTAAAAGTTTGCTAAACTTATGGTTTGATGAGAGACTTAGCAGCAACTGAAATCAAACGTAACTCCTAGCAATAAAATCACAATAAGGGATTTATTTGGTGTCAATATTAATGTGAACTGCCTCTAATCATACCTCAGGAGGGTTAAGCGCCTCCATTCTTAATCCTTTTAAACTTAGCTGCAAAATCTTTGACAAATTTTAGGGCAGTCTCAGCTTTGACTGGTTATTTCTTAATCTATACAACGTGAGTAACTGAGGTAGATCCAAAATGGATTTATAATGAGCAGGCTTTGAAACCTTAATGTGCCCTCTTATTGCCGATGCTAACCATCAATAATTGTTTGCATTAAGCTTAGATTTTTTGGTAGACTGAATAGGGCACTATCTCAGCCAATGCATTGAAATTTGTAACATACTGTCTACAGTCTAGAACTTTTTATGGTGAGAGTCAGAAAATTCTTATTCCATCTTTTTCCATTTCGTGATGCGGATAATAGGTTTTTTCTAATAAGGTCCTTAAAACTTGGTCCATCCTATATTGTATAAGAGGATCTTTCTTGTGGACTTCATTAATGTCCTCACTAATTAAGGGTATTGCCATCGAATGACTGTGGTGCATACCTCACCATGTCCTTTCCAGCGTAACCGCTGATATACCTAATGGTTTCTACTTCATCCAACAATTTCCTGCAATCGATGGCCCCTTTTTACTATTGAAGTCTCTTGACTTCCAAGAGACGAAGTATTTTTAAGTACATCCTAAAAAAAATGGGGTTCCTTGCCATATATGATTTTGTTTGGTTTATTCTTCATATTTGAAGTATGAATAAAGCTCTTCTCATGAGCCTCGACATGTGTTTTAGAGCAAACATCATTCGGCTTCTTGAACCTTTTCATGACTTTTCTCATAGCCTTTCCAACATCTGCGTTAATTACAGTTTTGGAGATTAACTCCATTAACATTGAGGTTCACATTTGATGCACCATTAACATTTGTCGCCTCTCTAGCATTGCGACTGTTGTTTGTCTTTTCTGAGTTTTCCATACTCGAAGCTTTGGTATTAAATACCAAATTCAACAAGTGCTTAGGTAATCCGTACCATGTGTCTCCTTGAATTGTTAAAGGCTCACCATAAGGAGTCTTGATAACTACTTGCTTCTTATCACACACAATATGGGCTTGGTTTTAAGACGACCAATCCATTCCTATCACTATATCGAGTCCCTCTATTTTAACGGAAACAAGGACAGCGGAAAAGAATAATTCCTAATGGATATAAAACACCCATCTAATATTGCTAAAGCAGTCTCTGAGGTACCATCGGCCAATTCTACTTCATACTTAACGCTTAGAGTTTTAGCAGGCAGATTTAATAATTTATAAAATCTATTGTCTACGAAAGACTTATCTGCACTTAAATCAAGTACTACTCTAGCATATACGTCATTGATAAGGAAAGTACATGTTGTGACATTGTCATCCTGAACGGCCTCTTGAGCATTCATTTGAGAGCCCCCAGCTTTGGTCTTCTTAGCCTCCCCAGGCTTCTTGGTTTTATTTGGGCAATTAGTTTTGATGTGCCCTTTTTTATTGCAACCATAGCAGGTTGCGTCCTTTATGTCTTGGCACTCCAAAGTCTTGTGCCCTTCCTTATTACAAATTCCACAAGGCTTAGCTTGTGAATCTAAAGTGCCTTTCCCTTTAGTCGTCTTCTTTGGGCAGCGGTTCTCTATGTGCCCCTTCTTGCCACAACCATAGCATGTGGCGTCCTTCAAGTCCCTGCATTCATGGGTCTTGTGATCCATCTCTTTACAGATGACACATCCCCTGGTCTGTTCATAGAAACATTTTCCGAAGTGCTTCTTCCCGCAGATTTTACATTTGGGTTTTGCCTCCTTTGGCTTGGACTGGTTATAGTTTGAACCGGTCTTACCCTTTTTGTAACCATTATTTGGGGAATTATCGCACTTTCGCTTATGATCCTTTAATGCTCAGTCCACGGCTTTGCTTACGGCTGTATCTAACATAGCTTGTAACTCGGTGCCCGTTAAGTTCAGTCTTGCATCATTATTCTGATCAACTGGATGATTGTGAGCTTCAGATGAGTCAGCCATGGTGAAGCTTTGAGGGCTACAAACCAAGTAGTAATAATTTATTTAATTATATAGTGAATTGTCGAACTTGATAATTAAATAGCCATGGTGCAAATAAACCATATAGGCCAATAGATAGTATTAATTTATTTGATTATGTTTTGCCAAGGTTTTTAAATAATCCATCTTTGGCGTTTAAACGGAATATAATCCTTCATATTTATTAGACAGGGGACATAAGTTACGACTGTCCATGTCGTACCGACATTTTTATATAGCACAAGGCTTGTTTCAAAGGACTTTTGATGGCGCAGAGGCCTTGCCACTAGGGAAATTTTTAAAACATAATCAATGATCCTTTGGGTCGGAAAATTTCACAGTTCGTTGTCTTGACAAGAAGTTATGAAATAAAACTATCTTTTTCATGTACACATCTTTGCCTGTAGGTATACATCCCAAATGGATGTTTTGATGTGTACATCATGTTCGATATTTATTAGCCATGATTCCTATTGATCATTTATGCTAAATAAGGGGTTTGAACTAATATAAAGATGACAAGTGTGATTTTATCGCATCACCTGTTGTCAGGAGTGTTAACATGTTTTCAGATGTTAACAAGGATTGGAATCTTTTGAATAGGTTTTACCATCTTGGCCATGTCTGAAATGACATCTAGGCTAGGTTTTTCTTTTAAGATTCTTTATAATATTTAACGTAGAACAATCCTAAAGTGATATGTTAATAAGGATCTGAATCTCTTTTAAATAGGTTTTACCATCGTAGCCAGGTCTTTAATGACATTCAAGCTAGGTTATACCCTTTAAGATTCTTTTTAATATATAATTACTGGCAGATCATTTACAAAAAGGAATGATATTCCAATTTATTTCATATATTATATTCATATATAATGATATAAATGAAATTTAGATAAAATATCCCAATGATTTCAAAAGAGGTACAGAATTGCCCTAAAAGGGGCTAGAAAGAAATAATGTTGTCCACGAAGGGACTGAAAGATAAGAATGCCCTTATAAGGACTTACTAAGGAAACGAACTTCAGCAAAAGGAGTTTCTTCTTCATTTTATTTCTGAATGTTTTCTCCTTGGTTGCACGTTTATCCTAGTCACGGTACGAAGCTCGGCCTTTCCTAGGCTTCGAATGGGGAGAATTTCCATTACTGCTTCTTTGCTTGGCGACAAATTAAAATATATAGAATTGAAAGCAATAATTATCCGAATAGAGATGGGAGTATTCCTATGTTAAGTCTAGACTCAGAAGGTCAAAGAATGTGCTACTGTGTCATTGAGATCAAACACAAAAGGCTAGTGTTTAATTCACTCAATGTTGGCTCTGATACCAACCTGTCACACCCCGATATTTCCACGTATTACCGGTGGGCCTGGTGTGGAGTATCGTGACGTAGTTGATATCGTCATAGTCAAACAACACAATTTTAAATGCACAGCGGAAGCAAAAGATGAATCACATTACAAACCGAATATAAAGTAATATCAAAGTATCACAAAACGGACTGTAATGGATCCACAGGCGGATCAAATAAAAGGAAAACATAGTTCATCAGATTTAAAATGCATCCAAGCTTGCAAGACTCTTATTGATGCTAAGGAGAGGCCAGCCTATTTCGATTAGTACCTGCACTTAGCCTTTTTTGGGAAAATACGTCAGTTTACACTGGTAAATAAAATTAACTGACGCATTTTGAAAAGGTTTATAAAAATTTATTTGAATGCACAAGGCACAAAACATTTTATAACTTGGGATAATTATTTATATATAAACTTGTAAAAGAATTACATGTTCGTTATACGTTCAGTAGCCCGGGTTGAATACCGGGTTAAAGATTAATAGACACACCACATGGTATAGTCCCGCGGCGAGTTATTCTCGTAACCGGCGGTTATACCTTATTATTTATATATGCACTGGCGGGTGTACGCCTACACCCCGTGCTAAGGTCGTGGCCATTTCATGAATGATGACAAGGATATCCGGGACATGGTCATTAACCCCCCCCCCCAAAGGTTTTAAGCAAACAAAACAATTCAAACGGGTCATTTCAATAAAGTAACCTTCATACGATTAAAAATTCAATGCCCGACCAAGCGGTATTTTATATACCGTACCCCAAGCCCGTATAAGGGAAAATGAGTTAAAAGTATTTACGTGAGCAAGTATAATTCACAAACAGCAAGTGCACATAGCTTTTACTGGGTCTCCTAATCTGGAACGAAGGTTTTTAATAACCTATTAGATTCCTAACGGGTCTTTAATTAAGCCTAAACTTAGACCGGTTAGTTTTAAATGAAGATACGGTTCAAACGCACGATTAAGCGAAGACCGGAATAGAATGTGATTTAGACCCGACAAGTTTGTATACTTGTTTAATATGGGTAAACTAAACACATTCTGGATTTTGAGGTAAAAATGATAAGGTTTGACCCGTTTCGGCTAATTTATGCAAACTAGTTACATAAACCGATCCGAACGCGAAAAGTGCGTAACGAGTAACCAAATGAGTCATGAACATGTTTCCTAAGTTAATATGCCTTAAATATGTTGTGATATCAGTAGGATGCCTTCCATTATGCCCAAAACGAATTAAAACTCAAACTATGCCCCGTAGGGGCATTTTGGTCAGTTTAAAGGTTATAAAAGAGTTTAAATATTAATATGAGGTTTAGGTCTGATATAATCAGTAAAAATACTTAATTTAATAAGTTATATCAGTAGGGTATTGCCTATGTGTGGAATTTATCACTTTTAACCCAACTATGCACCGAAGGGGCATTTTGGTAATTTCACATAGGCTTTAAAAGTCAAAATTAGAATTCTGAGTTTAAAAACTTTGGCCTACTATTTATTTATGAAAAATTACTTAAAACATCAGTAGGGATCAAGTCTGATATATTTAAAATAGTTTTAATACATACTATGCGTTTAAAACGCGTAAAAAGACGGTTTTAAGTGATTTCCGGGTTTTATAAGAAAAGCTGATATTTTTATCATTCCAGGAGGCTTAAAGTATTCTATTTATCATATAATATCACTAGAAAAAGGTTTGGTATCAAAATGATTTGTAAAACTCATTTTATAGGCCAAAAGGGCAAAACCGACAATAACCGAATCAAAGCTAGAACCCTATGTTATGCTCAGCCTAAAAATAAATAAAAATCTTCAAAAATCCCAAAATATTATATCAGTGGGTATAAAATTTGGTATCAAAAATTGGGTTTAGATAGGCTTTATGTTAATTACGCCGTTTAATTAATAAAAAGCTTTTCATTTACGATAATGAGCATAACTCCTAACCTAGACCTCAAACTGGTGTCAAATTTTTAGGGCAAGTTTATAAATCAGTAATAAAGGTTTCTATCCTCTCACATTTTCAAAAATCTCGTTTTAAGGTCAAAAGGGCATAATAGTCAACATTTAGGCATATAACGGAAACATGCATATGGATCGGATAACTAAGGAACCAAGTTGTATAACCTCAGAGCGTTACACTAATCTATAACCTGGTCCTAATAGAGTTCTAAGGCATGTCTAAACTAAGTTAAATCGGGTCAGAACTGAAAGTCGAAGTAAAAGTCTACTTTTGCGACTTTCGGTTCCGAACCGAGCCTATACTCAAATCGTCGGGTTGAACATGCTTAAACATGTTCTTATATTAATTACCAATTTATTTAAGTGTTAAAACATGTTCCATAACTTCAGTATTATTAGTTATGAATTTATTTGTAGAAACTGACTCGGTTGACTTTTTATTAGGAAGTTTGACCCGACAATTGACTAAGTAAACGTGGTAATTAGGAGATGCCCTTTTGAGGGTTTAACACCTA
Organism: Helianthus tuberosus; assembly: GCA_030545235.1. NCBI lineage: Eukaryota > Viridiplantae > Streptophyta > Magnoliopsida > Asterales > Asteraceae > Helianthus > Helianthus tuberosus. The sequence continues at coordinate 165,566,635 of CM060433.1, forward strand.
CCTAATTACGGTCACGTAGCCATGTTCGTTGCGAACAATGACTCAACCGTTTAAAACTCAAAGCGTTTATCGCAACGCTTGACTTTTCGGCTATAAATGCTAAATAATGAACTAAGCACGAAGGAACACTTACAAAGGGTGCAAGCAAGGAGGTTTTGATCCTAAATTCCCAGGTATGAAGAGCAAGGTCTCCAACTTAGAGAATTCAGAAATCAAGTGTGAATGAGAGCAAGATCAAGTGGGGTATTTATAGGTTTTTGAGAACCGTTAAGATCGTTCCATGATAAACGAGCCTTGATCTGGACCGTACACTTCATACCCATTGTTTTCTAATACTATGGGTGCCCAAAATGGCCCTTAGCATTGATAAAAACCATGTGCCAACAAAGAAACCCAGCTGTTGAATGTTTGAAGCTGTTTTGCAGCTCTGGTGGACTCACACGGCCCGCGTAGACTCCTAGGGAGTCTTACGCGGCCCGCCTAACTCCCATATCAGCATCAGAACTTTGAAATAGTTACAGAAATGGTCCCTGTTAGCTTTTAAGGTCACGTTTGGCACGTTTAAGGCCCGTTAAGCTATTTACAAGGCTCCACAATGAAGCCTGAACATAGGGGACATGAAACATGCTAGAAAACATGTCGGATGTTGGTTCGTTTGGTCGTACGGTCACGTTGTTCGTCTAATTACGACGAAACACGAACGGACGCGAAAAACGATCCAAATTACGCGACGAGTGGAATTTTACCAAGCCAAACACTATAATAAAATATTATAGTGCTTACATAAAATTTTGGGCGTCCGTAGATATTCAGAATGTGAGATATGCGCGAAAATGCAAACTTGCGCACTTTTTGACACTTTTAGTCCCTGCTTGACTTAAAAGTTTATTTTTGCGCACCAAACACCTCTAAGTCTATATCTAAGCTATATGAAGGATAATTAGGGTATGTTTAACTCATGGTCATATTCCGAAAGGTCCGTTACCATACGAATCGACATACTTTTGCAGTTTGACGCAATTAGTCCTTTAATCGCACAAAGTTGCGCGAAATGTCGTTTAATGATATCCAAGCCTTCCGTGGCCCATAATGGTCATTCCCAAGCATAAGTTTAACTGTTTCTACGCTCTCGATCGCTTAAATGGTCACCGAAAGGTGTAGATTCAAAAGTTGACGCTTTAGGTCCCTCCATTGCGCAAACTTGCGCATCTCATCATTTAATAGCATTGGAGCCTCATCTAATCCATATTAGCATTCTTGAAAGTATTATTAAACATCACGATGCTTTGGTTTCGCTAAAAGGTCATTCAGAGGTATAATTAATCATATTGACACTTTTAGTCCCTCTGACTTGCAAAGTTGCGCGTAACCTTACTTATAGGCATAAAACCTTAGTCGGCCAATAATTAGCATTCCCGAGAGTATAATCGAATGTCATAAAGCACCCGGTTTGTTAAAAGGTCACTCAGATGTAAGAATTAACATGTTGACGCTTTTAACCATTCATTGCGCAAACTTTCAATTAATTCCGCAAACGGCTACACTCGATCGTCAAGTGGCTCATTTGTGAATATAAATATCATGAGAGGTTATTTAGAAACTTATTTTAGGTATGCTAACACTTCCAGTCCTTTCATAATCAAAGTTTTTGATTTTTCGAAAAATTAGACCCTTAAATTCAACATTTGACTTCATTAGGGTTTATTACACGTGTCAATACATCATTGGACGTGATTTTACGAGGTGTTACAAGAATCAACCAAATACAGAAGAAATCAGTGATGAAGCGAGGGAAGCGAACGCACGGGAAATTTATGACAATATATACATCACAACCTTCGAGCGGATTTGGTTGAACACATTTGAAGTGTTCCATGAAACAACGATGAAGAAGATGATAAATACAAATTTGAATTTTTTTTATCAATGTTTCCTTTTAATTTACGTAATGCTTTTTTTTTAAGTTTATGTAATATTTTTATTCATTAATTTTATTTCTCTATTTAATATTAATGTGTTTTAATTTAACATATTTGTTTTATTTTTTAAACATAAATTAAATAAAAGTGTACGTCACGTTTCGCTCCACACCACCCTTCCACGACGCATTTCAACCTGCGCTTTTTGGGCCTTGAAAATGAAATCAAACAACGCTGATGTGGCTGACATGTGACGGTTCATGCCCCTCCGATAAAGTGTAAGTGTAATCAAAATAGATACAAATTATGTATGAGACAAATGAGTAAATATGATAAATAATGATGACATAACTCATGAATATGACGGATGATGAAATAAGTTGGAATCATGTTATAAAAAAAAAAGAAAAAAAAAAACGTAACTAGCCTTTTGACCAAAATTATTTTCTAAAATAGTCATCAAAGACCACTCCACGAGCCCTCATGTTGATACCGAGGTGCCCGTGGCCTCTTTAGACTAAAGGGTATGGGGGCCGGCTAGGCCCGGCTAGGACCGGCGCCGGTCCCCCACACCGCCCCCTGAGGGTCGGCTCGGCCCAATCGACTCCCCAGCGCCGAATAAGACGGGGCCCCATTCATGTTTCTAGCCGTTGCAAACGGCTCTTTTATTTTAAAAAAAAAAAAATTCATTTTTCAATTTAAATACCCTATATCTCATCCATTTTTATACAATTCTATCCTATTCTTCTCCAATTCTCTTCCTTTTTTATAAAAAACACTCCATATTTTTTATACCATTTTCTCTAATCATGAATCCTTTCAACCCAAACAACCCCAACCCAAACAACCCCAACCCGAATAATCACAACCCGAACCAACCTAACTTTTTTTCGACTCCCGCTTACACTCCGAGTATGGATCATTCGTGGGGTGCTCCGCAATTTCCTTTTTCGGGTTTCCAACAAACACCCAACGCATTCTCACAAATGTCTCAAGTTCAACAACTCCAACAATACCAAGCACTACAACAAATCATGCAACGCAACTCGTTTGAACAACTCCAATCGCAACCGCCAACTTCCCAACCGGTTCAACTTGATGATGATGATGATGATGATGAAGAAGTCGTCCCCGAATCGCCACCGCAAGAGCTCAACCGAAAAAAAAACAAGGGGAAGGGGAAGAAGGTTGAAAACGTACCCGAAACCGCGCCAAAAAGCGGTTCGAGAAAACCGGGGAGACCTTGGACGAAAGTAGAGGAGGAGGCGCTAGCAATGGCGTTTACTAAGTCCTCTACTAACCCGATAGTCGGTATGAACCAAAGTTTAAATTTTTAATTTAAATTTTAAAAGTTTTAAATTTTTTATTTTTACTAATGCATTATTTTTTAAAATTTAGGAAACAATCAAACGGGTGATAGTTTTTGGAAGAAGGCAACGGCTAAATTTCATGAGATTATGGAGCATAGCTCGGATCGTGATGTAGAAGCCGTCTCGGGCAAGTGGCGTAAAATGAGCAAGATCATCAATAACTTTAACGCAATTTATAACCAAATTTACACTTGTCCTCCTAGCGGGAGTAACGAGACGGACATTCTTAACCTTGCTATCGCTAAGTAGGACTCTCAAAATGCAAAGCCTTTCCCGCACTTCCGAGCATGGAACGTAGTAAGGAAAGAACAAAAATGGACGCCGGTTCCAAATGAGGTAGCAACCACCAAACGGACTAAAACTTCCGAGTCCGGAAGTTATAGTGCGGGAGGCTCCACCGGTCGTTGTCAAATCGACATAAACGACGACCCGGAAGATGACGAGGACGTGTTGCCCATTCACGAGGCGGAACGTCCCACCGGGAGGGATAAAGCAAAAAAAGAGGCGGCCGGAAAGCGCAAAGGGACCGGCTCGAGTGGAGGGACCGGCTCGGGTGGAGGGGGCGGCCCGAAGGCATCGGCGAAAATGGACGAGTTGATAAACGAATTCCGTTCGTTCAAAGAGTTCGCGGCCGAAAAATACACTCACAAGAAAACCGTGTCGGCCGACTATGCTCGAGCGGAGGATTTTAGGATCATGAGGTTGGATCTCTACTCGGTTCCGGAGGATGAACGCGAGGTTTATCGGAGGATGAAAGAAGTGGTGAAGAAAAAATGGACGTCGTAGGTTGTTTTTTTATTTTTAGGAAATGTAATTTTTTTTTTCGGAAATGTTTTTTTTTTTTTAGGAAATGTAATTTTTTTTTATGTTATGAAGTGACTTTATTTATGTTGTTTTATGTTGTATTTTTTAACTTTTATAAATTTTTTATTAAGTTAATAAATTAAAAGTTAGAAAATTATAAAATAATAAGGTGGGGTAGCCTCATCCTCCATCCCCCTCAAATATGAAGGAGGCCCATCCCACACGAGCCGGTGACGTGGTGCTGACGTGGCGGCTCATCCCCTCCAAGCCCATCCTCTCCATACCCTTTAGTCTTAGAAAATTAGAAGTCGTGTTAGAGTACACGAATCAGAAGGTGGCATGTGCAAAAGAAATAGAAGCGACTCTAAGCCGTTTCGTCTATCTTTAGAGAGGCTTCAATATTTTCTTTTTTTTTCCATAATGATTTTTAAACGAGCATAAATTTTTCATATGATAATTTAAAAAAAAATAAAACAAATTAAAGACAATAAGATTAAAGATAATAAAATTATCTTCAATTTGATGTTCTTTTCTTTTAATATTGTCGCATAGCATCTCTAGAGAGGCTTCAGCCTTTTCTTTTCTTTTTTTTTTCCACCACGATTTTGAACAGGTGTAACTTTTTTCATACGATAATATTTAAAAAAAATACACTAAATTAAAGATAATTTTATCATCTTTAATTTGGTGTATTTAAAAAAGATAGTAATGTATTAAAAAGTTATACCCGTGTACAAATCATGGTGGAAAAAAAAGGAAATTGTTGAAGGCTCTATAGAGACAACTAAAACGACTTAGAGCCGCTTCGACAGGGGCGGATCCATGTGCAAGGTTCCGGGTTCATCCGAATACACTTGGTTTTGAATTTTTAGTAGAGTGGCTATATAAAATTATGGAGTGAACCCATAAATGAAATATGGGATGAACCCATAACAAAATGATGAAGCAGACCACTGGTTAAGGCTTTGGTTTGTAAATATATGGCGCCAAGTTCGATCCTCAGTACAACTGTATTTTTTTAAAAACAAGATTTGTGAGTTACTTCTATTTGGTGTCCCTTGATGCCCCTTTTTCTGCCACACCCAAACAAACCCCATTATGAGTTGAGTATCATATTATCTCTGTTTTATTTTTATTTTTTAACCAAAAACAGCTAATTTACAAGTTTAGCATCATATTATCTTTGTTTTATTTTTTGTTTTTTTAACCAACAACAGCCAAAATCATTCTACACCCAAAAAGCAAAGCTTAGCCAAAGACTAAGCCAAGCCAAAACAAGATCACACCCAAAGAGACGTTCACCTACATAAACAATCTATTTTTTATTTGATTTAAAGATTGACAATAGCTTTTAGGGTCTTTTTTTTGGATAAAATTGGTAAAGTATTAAAGGAATGGAATGGTTTTATTCCATTGTTATGTTTACTTGATAATGAATGAAAGTTTTTTTTATTATGTATAAAGACCATCCATGTATATAGAGGGGTTTCATTAATATGTTTGATTGGTCTGTAAGACCGTAGGAGTCTAATGTTCATGTTTTTTTTAATTATTACACCGTATATTTATTATGTGATGAACTTTACCCGACCCGAACTGTCAAACTGACCTGAAAATTTCAAAAGTCCGGTCCTATGAAATGGATCATCTAGAAGTAGTGATCCTACTAGAAAAAATTTCTAGATCCGCCACTGCACTTTGTGTCAGAACTCTAAGATCAAAGCAAAAAACAACTTTATACCGAAAGGTTTACAACGAGAACAGTTACAAAACTGATCAATCATCAAAGATTGACTGATATACTTAGACGAACAAGATCATCACACGAAGATCTTTTACAGAAAGATGAAACCCTAACTCACGAATCAGACTTGTGAGAGAGAACAATGATGTTTTAAAGTAAAAGGATGATAATGAAAATTCTGGAATGCGCCCCTATATAACAGTCAACAGCAGCGATCCCTAAATGCAGCAACAGGCCCATAGCAGCCACCAAAAAGCCCAACTACCAGTTATCCAAAATAAGCCCAGCACAGCCATGTTGATCAGTTCTGTTTAGACATAATGGAAAACATGAAAACATACATTTGATTGCATCAGTACAGGCCAACAGAGAATCCAGACGGAGACGCAACAACAGTGTTTGACATGATTGTCAGCTTGATCTGGTTCCTGTTATGGGCCATTTTCTGAGTATGCATGCTGACTAATATACTGCTTTTCATTGTTTATCTGTGATCAGGATACTGGACGAGGACATTGCTAATATCCTGGGTGATATCCTGGGGTATATCGAATTAATCACGTGCAGGTTAAAGACTGGGACTTGCTAACGGTCAAGTGGACTTCATTTCCTCAAGACTCGGGCGTATTTGTTAAAGGAGAGACGTTGAGCCCGAAAGACTAGGTCTCCAACGTTCAACTAAGGAATATTCGTTGGATCCCGGTTATGTAGGATAGTTAGTTACATTTGTTTTACTATAAATAGATGGGGGCGGATCAGATTAAGTCACGCAATTTTACACACTTTCAAACACTTTCTCTCTAGTTCATCGCAAACACTACACACAACACTTGTACTCAAATTACATTGTAACACATAGTCGATCCGCACCACATCCTGCACTGTATCCTGATATTTGAAGCAATAGAAGAACAAGGCAGCTGCGATTGTCAGCTCCCGAGGTTTTATGCCGGCGATCTAGATTGATCAAGGGCTTTCCTCGTACATCACGTGTCCACCTTTACATTTTCGCTCATTGTTTGATCATAGATACAGCTTTATATCCTGAGCCGTATCCTGGAACTGTTTTCATATCTAATTTTGTTAACACATTTTTCATGCGTATTTCTAGCACACTACCTCACTTAACTAATCTGATCACTTAATTGCTTAGGTAATTTTTGACCAAAACAATTTGGCGCCCACCGTGGGGCAAGTGGTGCTACTTTTACTAAAAATCTTTGCAAAATCATTAATCAGTTTTCTATTTTCAAAACTTTTTGCCACATTGTTTTCAATGGCCTCAAGATCAAACATGAGCTCTTCCACTATGTCTGCTACAACCTCTGCTACTACTGGTTCGGTGCTTCCACCACCTCCTCCAAGGATGTCGTTTTCTTCACAATCTCAAGATGTTATCCCCACTCCGAGTGTCCAGGGATCTGCTCCCGTTTTAGCCTCTAACGATGAAATTTTGACTTTATTTGGAAGTGTGCAGGAACAAATGAGGCAGCAACAGGAGACTAACCAAATGCTGTTAAGAGAAATACAACTCTTAAAAGCTAGCTCGAGTAGACCCGCTGAAGAAACTGTCACTCCTATACAGCCCAGGGCTTTGAACTTCAGTTCCGCAGTTTACACTGAGGATAATAGGGGGAATATCGTCCCAAGCCATTCTCAGAATATCGTCCCAAGCCATGCTACTAACAATAATGGCTCTTTGCGTGATGCAGGTATGACGTCAACATTTACCAGGGAGCTCCAGAAATTGAAGGACATGATATCCAGTGTACCTGGAGTGGTCCAGCCAATTCCGGAAGTATCCTAGGACAGCCACAGGATATCCCGCTAATCCCAAAAAGATTTCAGACTCCCAACATGAAGCTGTATGGTGGGACTACGGATCCTGAAGAGCATATTGCCCAGTATAGGGAAAGAATGGAGATTAACCCTATCCCTCCGGAGCTTAAGGAAGCATGCTTATGCAAGGGATTTGGTTCTACTCTGACAGGATCAGCCTTAAAATGGCTGTTAAACGTTCCTCCTCACTCAATTACTTCGTTTGCTCATTTGGTTAATTTATTTAACAGTCAATTTTCTTGTAGTCGGAGTTTTGAGAAACTAACCAGTGACCTTTACAGGATAACTCAAGGGCCTCAGGAATCCTTGAGGGATTATGTGAACAAATTAAGTCGAGAATCCTTGGATATCCCACATCTTGATGTTGCAACAGCTGTGCAAGCTTTTAAGATGGGATTACAAAAGGATTCTCAGTTTTATCAGGATCTTGTAATGAATCCCTGCAGGAATCTCGACGAAGCTCGTAACAGGGCTTTGAGATATATCCGTCTGGAAGATGACAAGAAGATGCAGGAGAGGATGAATTCTACCTCAACCTATGAATCAACTAACAGGAAATCAGGAACCTCATATAAGCCATATCGCTCTAGGCCATATGGCAGAAATGATAACAAGAAAGTGAACGCTGTTGAAGACGAGGATCCTGAAGAATATCCTGATTTATCTGAATACTGCTTTTCTGTTAATATACCTGAATTAATGTATGCTATGCAGGGCTTAGGGGACAAAGCTAGGTGGCCTCGAAAGAACCAGCAGAAAGCTGATTGGAAGGATAAATCCAAATGGTGTGCCTTCCACGAAGACTTCGGACATATGACCGAGGATTGCATTGCTTTAAGGAAAGAAATAAGTTACCTGTTAAGCAAGGGGTATCTGAAGGACTTGCTGGGAAAAAAGAAGAATAAAGGGCAGGATCCCGAGAAGGATCCTGAACGAGCAGCATCACCCCCAGCGGATGCCAAGATAATTAACTTCATTTCAGGAGGATCCGACATTTGTGGGACTTCGTATTCGGCGGCCAAGAGACATGCAAAGGAAGCTAAGAGCGAGAGGGGAGACAGACCAGTCAGAATGACTACCCTCACAACTGATAAAGTGATCACCTTCGATAGTGATGACATGGATACTGTTCAGGATCCTCACCATGATGCTTTAGTAATAACATTATATGTGGCTAACCATTTTGTACGCAGGATACTGGTAGACAACGGTAGTTCTATCAATATAATTCAGCTGGAAACATTGAAGAGGATTAATGTATCTCCGATGGATATCACTTCGAAGTCCACTGTGCTCGTTGGTTTCAGTGGAGAAGCTAGGAATACCGTAGGGGAGATAAAGTTACCAGTATATGTTGAAGGGGTCAACTCAATACAACGCTTCTGTGTGATGGACTCCTTATCCTGCTATAACATCATACTGGGAAGACCATGGATTCACGATATGAAGGCTGTGCCATCAACATATCACCAATGCATCAAGATCCCTACCCCATGGGGGGTTGTCAAGGTGGAAAGTGATCAACAGGAAGCGAAAGAATGCTACTCATCCTCGATGAAATCCTCAACTAAGCCTAGTACAGCATAGCAATTAAAGATGCGGGCCCAGGATATCGTGGAGGATTCGGAGCAGGATGTGAAGAAAATTATCCTGGATCAGGATAATCCTGATATCTCGGTGCTCGTAGGAACCAATATCCCTCAGGATATTGAAGAACAGTTAACTAACTTTTTGAAATGCAGGATGTCAACATTTGCATGGAAGCATGAGGATATGACAGGCATATCCAAAGACATTATCACTCACAAGCTTGGAATTGACAAATCATTCAAGCCTGTTCAGCAAAAAAGAAGAAAATTCGCTCCTGAGCGGAATACGATTATCCAAGAGGAAGTTGAAAGATTGTTGAAGTCCAGGATGATCAGAGAAGTCAAGTTTCCAAGATGGCTAGCAAACGTAGTTGTGGTACAGAAGAAAAACGGGAAATGGAGAGTCTGTGTAGATTACACGGACTTGAACAAGGCTTGTCCTAAAGATCCATTTCCTCTCCCTCATATCGATGCAATGGTAGATGCTACTGCTGGACAGGAAATGTTAACATTCATGGACGCATCCTCAGGATTTCAGCAGATTCAAATGGAGCCTTCGGATCAGGAGGATACTGCTTTCATGACACCAACAGGTATATATTGCTATACTGCTATGCCTTTTGGTTTAAAAAATGCAGGTGCAACATACCAGAGATTGGTAAACATGATGTTCAAAGATAAGCTGGGGGGCACCATGGAGGTATATATTGACGATATGGTGGTAAAATCTAAAAGAGCTGAGGATCACCTCCAGGATATCAAGGGAGCATTTGATATCCTGGATCAATACAACATGAAGCTGAATCCTGCTAAGTGCCATTTCGGAGTGGGGGCAGGAAAGTTTCTTGGATATATGGTGACAAAAAGGGGGATAGAAGCAAGCCCAGAGCAGATCAAAGCTATCCTGGATATAAAATCACCCTCAAATATGAAGGACGTACAAAGGTTGACAGGCCGAGTAGCAGCTTTGAATAGATTTATTTCAAGATCCTCAGAAAAATGCAAGGAACTCTATGATATCCTCAAGAAGAATAAGAAATTTGAATGGGGAGCAAAGCATGAAGCAGCCTTGCAGGATTTGAAGCGATATCTCTCAACCGCACCTCTATTGATGAAGCCTGAAAATGGTGAACCACTATCCCTATACCTCGCTGTATCAGGGAATGCTGTAAGTGCCGTTCTTATAAAAGACCATGAAGGTCAGCAATATCCTGTATATTATGTTAGTAAAAGTTTGTTAGATGCTGAAACTAGGTATTCTCATTTAGAAAAATTGATATTAGTTCTAGTCATGGCATCGACAAAGCTTAGACATTATTTTGAGACACATAGGATCCATGTTAAAACAAATTATCCTGTCAAAAATGTGCTTAGGAAACCAGAGATGTCAGGCAGGATGGCCAAGTGGTCAGTGAAGTTAAGTGCTTATGATTTAGTATATGAACCTAGAAATGCCATAAAGTCTCAGGCTTTAGCTGACTTTGTGGCTGATTTCAGTAGTGATATTCAGGATGAGGTAGACCTAGAAGTTCAACAGTTAGGAGAATCTTCAGGATCCTGGACATTATATACTGATGGTGCATCCAATATAAGAGGTGTAGGTCTAGGTATACTACTAAAATCGCCACAGGGGGACATATTACCCCAGGCCATTAGGTGTGAATTTCCTGCTACTAATAATGAGGCAGAATATGAAGCTTTAATTGCAGGATTAGAATTGGCTAAGAGTATGAGTATCAAGAATTTGCGAGTATATGTTGACTACTTGTTAATTACTAACCATTTTAATGGATCCTATGGAGTTAAGGGTGAGAAATTAATCGAATACCTCGATATTCTCAAAAAGTTAGCAGAGTATTTCGATGTTTTTACACTTGAACAGGTACCAAGAGAGGATAACGCCGAAGCATATGCCTTAGCAAATCTGGGATCATCGATCAGAATATCAGAAGGAACCCAAATACCAATAATACATGTCTTGTATCCTGCAACGAATCCTCGGGGTAAAGAAGTAGCGGCTATTCAGGATCCTGGAGCAAAGTATCCTGAAGAGGATCCTAAATCTTGGACGGCTCCAATAATGAGATATCTCAAGGAAGGACACATCCCCGAAAATGAAAATCCTAAGGCATTTAGGATGAAGGTATCACGATTCACTATTATAAATAATGTTTTATACAAGAAATCTCTTGCAGGACCGTATTTGAGGTGCTTGGAGGATCCTGAAGCCAAAGAAGTACTTCAGGATATACATGAAGGGGATTGTGGTAACCATACTGGGGGCAGGTCATTATTCTCAAAAGTATTAAGGACAAGATATTATTGGCCAACAATGAGAAAAGATGCCGCAGAATATGCTCGAAGATGTGGCGCATGTCAAAGACATAGTAACATATTACATCAGCCTGCTGAACCGCTGTATCCTATTGTTTCCCCTTGGCCGTTTATAAAGTGGGGTATGGATATAGTGGGAAAGCTTCCAAAAGCTCCAGGAGGAAAGGTTTTCATGTTGGCAATGACGGATTATTTCTCCAAGTGGGTTGAAGCAGAAGCATTTGTTCAAGTTAGAGATCAAGAAGTAGTATCCTTCATAAAGAGAAATATCCTGACCAGATTCGGAGTACCAGCTGAGATAATCTGTGACAGTGGTTCTCAGTTTATAAGCAAGAGAACTACTGACTTTTGCAAGAGTTGGGGAATCAAAATGATCCACATCTACTCCGGTACATCCTCAAGCGAATGGACAAGCAGAATCCTCAAACAAGATAATTGTCAATAACTTAAAGAAGAGACTTGGAGCCAAAAAAGGAAGATGGGCAGAAGAATTACTCTTTGTTTTATGGGCTGATAGGACAACGGTAAAGAATGCAACAGGCCAAACCCCATTTTCCTTGGTATTTGGAGCAGAAGCAATGATTCCAACGGAAATGGCAATACCTACTGCAAGATCTATCCTACGGGATCCTGAACAGAATCCTGAAGCCTTGTGTCAGGATTTGGATACTATAGATGAAAAGAGGGATGCAGCAAGGCTAAGGATGGCAGCATATCAACAAAGAATATCCAGAGCATATAACAAGAATATTAGGACCAGAAGATTTAAGGTTGGAGATTGGGTGTTAAGAAAGGCTTTTCAGAATACCACTAATCCTGCCGATGGCAAGCTAGCTCCAAAATGGGAAGGACCATATGAAGTTGAATCAGAAGCAGGGAAAGGAGCATATAGACTCAAGAATATGAAAGGGGATATGCTACCGAGATCTTGGAATGCTATACACCTTAAGCTTTATTTCAAGTGAGTTTAGAATTTAATTTCTAACTCGGGATGGTATGAATTCTATCTTTTCTAAATATGTTTGGTTTAATTTATTCTTTGAAACCCAATACTAACTTAAGCATCGGAGGGGTGTTAGCCAAGCTAACACCCACCTTAGTTTAAGAATGTTTTGCAGTATATGCTCCAGGATATAGCTCCAGGATGCTCACTCAAGATACTTCGGAAGATTAGAGGATTGGCCCCCTTTCTCACGTATAAGGGATCCTGATCCCTTCACAGGTTTAAAGGTATTCACCTTTCTTCCGAATTGGGTTTAAACACTCCACCTGGAGCGCAAGTTATTCAGGGATAGTTCAAGGTGGCGGGACCAGTTCATGTAAAAGTGGCTGACAATTTCGTTACTGTTGGCTATATCCTGAATCCTAAAGTTATATGAGGATTGATCACCTTCTCTCACGAAAGGGTATTTTCATACTCTCTAACGTTTAAAGGTTTTCACCTTTCTAAGTCTTGGAGTTTATACACTCCCGCCTGTAGCGCACGAAAATTTGGGATTTTCCCCAGAATACAAGGAATTTATCTCCAAGACAGTTTTGGGTTTTACCCCCGTGGCATGAAAAATTGCCTATACAATGGAAACTGATATTCAGAAGATTTCTAAGAAGACATTGTACACAGGGGACATTCCTATCAAGGCAATGGTGTAAAGCTAAAAGGATAAGGCTCGGAACTAATGCACTAAGTGTCTCAGACAGGGGACATCTTCATTGGAAGAGTTGCAAAGGGATTGAAGTTTGGTAATAGGTTTATACCCTATTCCTGGTATGATCTTTCCTTTGTAAACATCGTTTAAGTTTTTAATAATACTATGTTTGGTAAAAGGTTAAATATTCTGATATATTCTCAAAATATATTTTCAAAATACTTCTCAGAATATTTGATTAAAATATTTGAAGTTAATACTAGTTTGAAACGTTGATCATTTAGGTATTATTAGAACAGGTTTTGGTAAGATAGATTGTTTTTCACTCTTTAAAGAACTTTCTACAAAGTTGAACGAATGTTCGGAAGTCCTATCTAATAACAGTTTTTATAATATATTGCTGAGCATATTGATCAGGATATTTTCATAAGCTAACAATACAAAATTTTTACAAAGCTAAGAGTTGCATTAAGTAGTGCAAGGCAATAACAAATAAGTCAGAAGATAGTTATATTATTAACAAGTCGAAAGTTGTGCTTTTGGATTCACCTCAAACCGAGGCCCATCCACCAAAAGCACAATTAGTTTCTACCATACTTGTGTAACGGTTGGAGGATCTATCTCACAACAGAACCTGTCCACCTACAACTGTTACCACATTCAAAACAGGTTATACTAATCGATGACCAAGGGCTTCATCCTAAAACCTAGGACACATCCACCTTTGGTCATCATATTGTTCTAATGCAGGAAATATAAAATTGTTCGAAGACAGGAAAAGTAAATTGTTTACACAACCACAACCACGAAATTTAAAAGTGGGCTCCGGCCTTGGCACGTATATCCATCATCGCCCACTTCGCCGCTTAAGAAGCGGCACCCTCTTGATCAACAACCTCCTTCCCAGCATCTGCACCAGCATCGGTCTCAGGATTCTTCTCGGCATCACCATCATCAGCATTGGCCACATCCTCTGCCACTTTAGAAGGCTCTTCACCAGCATGCTTTGCAGGATGAGCAACGGGATGACCTCCGAGATCCTTTAGTCTCGCTTCCCAAGTCTTTATGTCCCAGGAGGGGCATTCGAAACCCAAATCCCTGGCCTCATAAGCCATCCTTATCCTAGCTTGGAGAAGAGAGACGACCACGGATGCTTTGAGGCTATCCCGATATGAACTCATATTCTGCTGGTATTGGAGAAGGGCGGCATCTAGTTTGGCTTGGGCATCCTCGTTGGCTTTATGGAGGGTAGCTTGGTGTTCCTGGATCATTGCCTTGTATTTGTCTTCGTAATGCTGGGATTTGACAGCCGCAATGGTTCCTTGATCAGCTATGGTGGCTTCAGCTTTCTCCAGCTTGATCCCCAACATCTTGTTAAGCCCGCAGGCGTCTTCATACAAGTGCATAAGACGATCCAAGCCCTATCGAAAAGGACACAGGTATCGATGTAAAAATAAACAGGATAAGGACTAACATACTTGTGCAGGATATCGAGAGGAAAATTTTACCTGTTTGAGGAATGAGGTGGCTTCGTTAAACCCATGATTCTCGAGAGAGAATGTCTCAGAAACAGCTGGAGAGTCCGTCTCCTTTCTCTTCCGAGAGCTAGATGCCCGGGTCCTGGATGCCGGGGGCGCTTTGGAAGCAGAAACAGTCCGTGAAGAGGTAGGCTTTGACGACTTTGGCTTGGATTCTTGTTTGATGGGTGCAAGGCTGGAGTAGCAATCCAACTCGTCAAGCTGGAAACCTTCAAGGTTGACAACTGGTACTGCACAAGGGAAGATATTCTTAAACTCATCATACTTTTGAAAAATAATTGATTTAAAATATATGCTGAGAATGTGCTTACCAGACATTTCTGAGCTTGATTTCTGGCTTGAATCTGTGAGAGACAGAGAGAAAGTTCTTTCACTGGCAGGAAGTCGGTAGATTTCCTTGATCTTGGATTCGGATTCTGCACTGGGAGGCACTAAATCTCTGAAGTTCGCTGCATAAAAACATCAGGATATAAGTCTGGGATATAGTTTGAGGATATAATTGGGGATATTCCTAAAACCCTAAATCCTACCCTTGGTTAACCATTTAACCGGCAGATCAAAACCCTTATCAATAGAGTCTCTTTTTACAAAAAAGAATTTTCGTCGCCATCGATCCTCGTTCTTGGTGGCCTTAAGAACCAAAGGGTTCTTGGAGGTAGAAAACAGAAGAAAACGGTGATCGCCGTGGGATCTCAACCGGTATGCTATAGGGAGGTCTTCAATAAACAGGTCAGGAAAATGACGAGACTTGATTTGATCCAGCACTATCAAAACTCGCCAGACCATTGGCATAGTCTGGGCATAGCTAAGGCCGGTGAGTTCAAAAAAGCGAGAGATGAAGGGTGGAAATGGGTACCGGAGTCCAAGAGAGAAAGGGTAGGCGAAGAAACAAACCCACTCGTCAGATGACGCGTCTGATCGGGCTTCCCGATCAAAAGGGCGAAAGACTGTTCCGGTGGGGAAGGCGCCGGAATCTTTAAGAGCAGCGATGTCGGCGTTGTTGAAGCAGCAGATTTCCTTTGCTGGATCACGGATGAAATTTTGACTTACGAGGGTTGAGGCCGGTCCGTCCGATCGAGATCTTGTTCGTGATGCCATGAAGGGTGTTGGGCAAACTAAAAAAAACTCAAGAAAGAAGGATAGAGGATGGAGAGAAAAGTGATTACCTGAAAATCGCTTGAAGAATGATGATAATAAGCAGAAATGATTTGGCTAAATATAGGCTGAATATAGGGGGGTAAAGAGTAAATATTGCATTGAAAATGGCACAATGTCATTTCAACCATCGTTTCATTTTAATTGCCTCGATCGACGAGATAAGGTTTTAAAATATATCCGTTGGATTGGTATACCAACCGATATATTTGGGGACAATTGTTATGGGCCATTTTCTGAGTATGCATGCTGACTAATATCCTGCTTTTCATTGTTTATCTGTGATCAGGATACTGGACGAGGACATTGCTAATATCCTGGGTGATATCCTGGGGTATATCGAATTAATCACGTGCATGTTAAAGACTGGGACTTGCTAACGGTCAAGTGGACTTCATTTCCTCAAGACTCGGGCGTATTTGTTAAAGGAGAGACGTTGAGCCCGAAAGACTAGGTCTCCAACGTTCAACTAAGGAATATTCGTTGGATCCCGGTTATGTAGGATAGTTAGTTACATTTGTTTTACTATAAATAGATGGGGGCGGATCAGATTAAGTCACGCAATTTTACACACTTTCAAACACTTTCTCTCTAGTTCATCGCAAACACTACACACAACACTTGTACTCAAATTACATTGTAACACATAGTCGATCCGCACCACATCCTGCACTGTATCCTGATATTTGAAGCAATAGAAGAACAAGGCAGCTGCGATTGTCAGCTCCCGAGGTTTTATGCCGGCGATCTAGATTGATCAAGGGCTTTCCTCGTACATCACGTGTCCACCTTTACATTTTCGCTCATTGTTTGATCATAGATACAGCTCTATATCCTGAGCCGTATCCTGGAACTGTTTTCATATCTAATTTTGTTAACACATTTTTCATACGTATTTCTAGCACACTACCTCACTTAACTAATTTGATCACTTAATTGCTTAGGTAATTTTTGACCAAAACAGTTCCTCCTTAGGGTGCAATCTAATGATGGTGATGATGAAACCGAATAGGGTGTTCGGTTGGGAGAGAGAGGTCGATTGATGTTGTGAACTAATAAGGTTGTCTCAATTGTCTAATCTCTGTAACCTCTACATTGGTCTCCTTATATATGCACCCAAGAGGAAACCCTAATTAGTTAATAAGGGTAATTAGGCCCATCAACAATTACCAACTAATTATTTAATAGGTTGTTATATATTTTGATCCATATAATGTAAATGATTATAATGGCTACTAGATTAAATATAAAATAAAATATATTTAATCTTACATTCTCCCACTTAGCCGAGTAATCATTTACTATGAGTATTAGATAAGCCTGATCAGGAGTTAACATTCATTTTAGCCTTAAACAAGTACTATAGCAGAGAAATACAGCCGTTGAATCATTATGCGACTCAGGACCCTCATTAGTCATACTATAGCCTTAATTTAAAACCTAATCATCATGATCAAAATACGCATAAGCCCTTTGTTTGATTTGTAACTTTATTTGTCTATATGCCATTATGTCGACTTGACATATTCTTAGAGACATACAAAATCAAACTGATGAGGAAAATTAACTAATACTTAGTTATTCATAGTACGATATGCAATTGTGCACGGCCATTAATTAATACCCGTCTATGAGCTCTCTTAATAAGACTTATGGGTAATAGCCCTTCAGTTATAGGATCCTTAAGCATATCATGAATGTATTCGATACAAAACTTAATTTCCTCAATTCGTTCAAAACGAATAATTAATTGCGTATCGAAATTTAATGCAGCACCTCTCGAACTGTTACTGTTCAAGGAGTCATGGTAGCTGACTTTATCACACTAAGTCTTCAAAAACATTAATTATATGGAGTTAATAAACTTATGAGTCCACTAATAAATTTCCAACAACATTTAGTGACTATATTATGTCGTCATAACTTAGGTTGTTGATATCAGTGCATTATGACTCCTCCATGAGATAGGTTTTGTCTGCTGACATAAGGATATACCCGAAATTACATTTTATCATCTTTGAATATCACAAAGTTAGAGTAAATAAACCGGTTTTAATTCTCACTTCTTCTTTAAATTGTAGTCTCTCGTTTCTTTTAAAGATATTGTAATACTCAATTAGACGCTTCACATTAATCTAGATATATCTAGTGTGTTGCAATGTGAGTAATATCTAAACGAGTATAGACTTGAACTTACATAAGGCTTCTAATTAATGAAGCGTAAGAAATAATCTCATTTATCCTATTATCCTCTAAAGGAGAGCAGTATTTTATTACATATGTAAGGACCCATTTAATGTTAAACTTATGGAACGAAACTAATGTCCCATTGGGTCTACCTCGGTATGTTATGATATCTATCACTTAAGAGATATCTCTGAGATCTGTTATATCAAAGTTTGTGTTAACAATGCTTTTACTTATGTAACATATACTTGTCAAAAGAATATCATCTATATAGACAAGTTTATTTTAGTTGCTCCCACTCATCTTGAGGTAGGTACATTAATCCACTTGATTGCTGATGAAAATAATTACGTTAAGATTTCATCACATTATGATGTTTGCATTAACCCATACATGGATTTTATTGGCTTATAGACAAACTGTTCTTTAACCTTCAATATAGAACTTTAGATTGTTATCTAATGAACATGTAAATATGGCAGCCATTTATTTGGGAAAATTGTTTTTAATGTTCATCTAATGTAGCTTTAAATTGTTATAAGCTACTAGAACACTGATGATACTCAAAGAAATCTTTAATAATTTATCTCTTCCTAAGTATAACCTTTGACAATCAATCATGTCTCTTCGTGTCTTAACGCTTATATCAGGATTTGGTTTAGTTATGAACACTCTTAGGTAATTCAATCAAATCCCAAATGTTATATGAACACATAAAATCAGTTTTGCTAGAAAACAGTTTTATTCCATTCAGAGGATTGATTGACACTAATGGCTTAATTTGAAGAGATAGGATCATTAAACATTTCCAAAATCCATTTCAACTTCATTAGGGAGGTTATGTAATCATCAAAGTTAGTAGGCTTTTAAACCTAGATGACCTCCTGAGTTGATTATTGGGTTTTATTAGAAGTTTCAGTTTTATGGATTAGCTCTTTGTTAGGTTGCTATCATTTTCAGGATTCTAAGTCTATAAGAGTTGGTGCAGTATGGTGTACAAGAGGTGTAATTGGAGTTAAATTCGGGGTGAAATTTAATGACACTCTTCCTCCCGCCTCTTGTATTCCTTGCAAGTCATGATAAGGACTTTGACTGCTCCCACTGACCTTAGAAATCTTTAGGAACTCAGCATGCTTAGGGTCAATATTTAACGACCAAAAAATTCTAATAGAGAAACAAGTTAATGACGTTAGTCGTGATTTCTCTTGTTGAGGATTATGTTAGTTTAGGTAAGAAAACTAAGTGTGCCCACAATTAAGCAACAATGAGACTTTTGTAAGAGTAGCATTAGATTTTAACGAGACAAGTTTTGATGGAACAGTGTCGTGATGGAGCAGTGTCTTGTACAAGAGGTGTAAATTTAGGTAATGTAAAATTTTCACTCCCCCACCTCTTGCAACTATTGCAAGTTATTATTAAGACACTTAATGCTCCCACTGATCTTTAATATCTCTAGAATGCTACAAGAGAAGTTTCAATGAGGTACGTGACGTGGGAACCTATCATATATATGTTAGACTTTATTTGATTTCTTTAATGTCTAGATATCTTAGGAAACTTAGAGACATTTAATAGAAATCTTATTAAGTATATATATGAAATAGATTT
Organism: Helianthus tuberosus; assembly: GCA_030545235.1. Taxonomy (NCBI): domain Eukaryota; kingdom Viridiplantae; phylum Streptophyta; class Magnoliopsida; order Asterales; family Asteraceae; genus Helianthus; species Helianthus tuberosus. Next base: position 165,586,368 of record CM060433.1, read on the forward strand.
CTTTTAATATTGTGGGCCATATGCGACGAAATGTAGATACAAGTAGATAGTCTTTAATTGATAAATGAATTATGTCTGAATATTCCATTTGGAATAAGTTCCACGAGTGTCAATGAATGACTTATGATGGACCCATACTTATTCCTTAAGCCAAGTAATATTTAGGGCTTTAACGGCATCATTTAAAATCACTTAGAATGAGATTAGATAAAAAATCATCCTCATTAACCATGTCATGATTTCTCATGAATTTTAGTTATAATGGATGAAATTTATAGGTCTCATTTTCCTTTTGTCAAATTCTCATTTACATGATGACAAAAGTTGTGAAAGTGTAAGGTATCATCTAGTTTTATCTTGATAATGTTTCAATCCAGATATTTAGAACAAATAAGATGAGAGTTTAAGGTAAGTGTGACTTTATGTTGACTATGCAAACCTCACAACATTCATAACATTGCTTAATTATGATACTATATTCTGATTAATCTTCAGAATATATAAGGTATCGAAAGGCGTTGTTAGAAGACTGCTTATTATGGTTTTTATAGCCTTAACATTTAATTTTGTCACTAACTCTTATGTTAGTTATTTGTTGACTTCTGGTAAGGAAACGTTTAAAACTAGAGTCAACTAATCATGTGTTAATAGGAATATTAAAATTATCAGACTTAGATATCATTAATAAGTGACTATCTAATTAATTTATCCAACTGTTCTTTAGAATAATGGATAGTCTCGTTGCTTATGTCTAGTCTAATGGCATAATTATGCAGTGAGATTTTCCCTTGAAGAACCTTAGAGGTGGAATTAGAACTTGTAATTTGTCTATGGACCTTTAAACAATCCTCTTTTAAAGTTTTAAGTGGTTGTAAGGTGAGTAACAACTTATTTTCCAGCTTCAAACTTTTATTTCATATGTTGCTTATCAACACACTCATTATACTTTGGTACTTTTGAGTGTTATAGTTGATTTATAAGGCATCAAATTGTACAAGTGAAAATCTTAGTATGTAATGTACTGGAAAAATGTACTTATTTCCATGCGTAAGCCCTTGACTTTATGGGTCATGGTATTGTACATTATTATGTATTCACATATACCACTTAACTTTATAGGTTAGAATTTTAAATGAAGGCATGCATCTTAGGAGTTCTTGTGATTATACCACAATAATAGATTAGTCTTAGGAAAGACTTAATCTGGAATAACTTTAGTGATAGCAATTATGTTAGAAAGTTCTTGATTATCATAAGAGACATCGTCTTCGATTTGTCCTATTAATCGTGCTCTACTTTTCTTCTGTAGTACCTTTATCAGAAGAGAGCAATAGGATTATCGTGTCTTAAGAGATAATCAAGGATTTAATTTAAGAGCTAATTCTTATAGAAACTTTAAATAAAACAAAACATTTTAGGTTTAAGAATTAGAGTGGATGAGATATTGATTTATATAAGAAAATTACAGTGAGTAAAATTATGGGTACTAAAAAAAAAAGGCAGATGAAAATGATCATAAAAAAAATAATAATAATAATGAAGGATCATTAATATAAGGATCATTATGTGAAGAGGTTGTGATATGTCTATTACTAACATCAAAATAATAGACTTATTTAAAGTTCTACTTAAACGAAGACAAATCAGCTTTGGCCAGAAGTGTAATCATTTAAGCATGTGTGCAAAGTAATCGTGACAAATCAGCTTTGGCCAGAAATGAGACAATCACTTTAGTTATGCACTTGTTAAGAATGCTATACATGAATGAATTAAATCAGCTTTGGCCAGAAATTAAGACATTCACGTTTGTAATGCATACTTAACATAGCTTTTCGTAATACTTGAACGATAAGTAGATGTATCAAATCAGCTTTGGCCAGAAATGATACATCAGAAGCTCATTCAAGTAAAGCCATTTCGGATTTGTAAAACATTATTTGATCCTTATTAATTAACTAAGTATTTACAAAACCAATCATTTAATTATCACATTAAACAGCCTAAAGTAATGAGGTTGAGATTTCGAGTTAGTCTTAGGTCTCGAGTGAGGTCTCGACTCAGTTATGAGATCTTGACTCAGTTATGAGATCTCGACTTAGTTATGAGGTCTCGAGTGAGATCTCGAGTCCAGTCTCGACTCATCTTGTAACATTATGAGGTCTCGACTCATTAAGGTCTCGAGTCGCAACCTCAGTGTCTCGAGTCGTAATCATGGTCTCGACTACTGTGTTTTATGAGATCTCGAATCCATAATGAGGTCTCGAGTCGCAACCATGGTCTCGAGTTGTGAAGATTGAAACCCTTAGTCGAAACCTTAGTGGTCTCGAGTCGAAACCTTATGGTCTCGAGTCGAAATCGTTGTCTCGAGTCGTAAGGATTTGAGAACACTTATGATTTCGAGTCGAGACCTTGTGGTCTCGAGTCGAGATCTTGGTCTCGGGTCGTTAAAAGTGATCTCGAAAACCCTGTTACAGCTGTTGTTGTGAAAACATAACTGAAAATTCGAATTCTTAGGGATTTTGAGATATGGTTTCCTGTTTTAGTGATGATCTAATTTATCAAAATATTTCAAAAATTTTATCTGATTACCAATTAAGAATTTTCGAATAAACTTAGATGATAAAACTGGATCAAAACAGGAAAAACACTCAATAATCCTAATTACATTCCAAAACATAAAGGAATTTTCGAATTTTCCTAAGAGCACATGATGAACCCTAAAAAATAAAATAATAATTCTGGAACCCGAAACCTGAAAATTAAGGCTTCTAAAACAGATTTCGGATTTGTTGATTTTAACTATTATGATTTCTAGTCACCATTCTTTTTCTGAAAACAATGATTTCGGTCAAGACTCGAAATCGGCTGATTGTGATTATGAAGTTGTTCAGAATTCCTGTTATTATGAATTCCGAAACACTGACTCGAAACAGTAACTCGAGAACATAGTTTCGAATTTTATTAAACTTTGAAAATTTATGTTTTCCAGATTTCTATCCCAGAATAATGGATACGAAAACAGAACTGATTAATCAACATATGCTCTGATACCACATGTTGATCAGTTCTGTTTAGACATAATGGAAAACATGAAAACATACCTTTGATTGCATTAGTACAGGCCAGCAGAGAATCTAGATGGAGACGCAGCAACAATGTTTGACATGATTGTCAGCTTGATCTGGTTCCTCCTTAGGGTGCAATCTAATGATGGTGATGATGAAACCGAATAGGGTGTTCGGTTGGGAGAGAGAGGTCGATTGATGTTGTGAACTAATAAGGTTGTCTCAATTGTCTAACCTCTGTAACCTCTACATTGGTCTCCTTATATATGCACCCAAGAGGAAACCCTAATTAGTTAATAAGGGTAATTAGGCCCATCAACAATTACCAACTAATTATTTAATAGGTTCTTATATATTTTGATCCATATAATGTAAATGATTATAATGGCTACTAGATTAATTATAAAATAAAATATATTTAATCTTACAAGCCAAAGCAATAAGCCCAAATCTCGCATAAAATAAAACGCAGATTGTGAGAAGATAAGAAAATAAAAACAAAACATTTAAACTGAAAAAGTAACAAATATAACTTGTTATTTTTAACACCCCCCTCGGTTTAAATGTTTAAACAAGTTTGTAATTCCTAAAGACTTACACATTTCATCATGACTTCTTGGTAATAAGCCTTTGGTAAACAAGTCTGCAAGCTGGGATTCAGATTTAATTCCAACCATTTTAATAACACCGGATGCTATTTTCTCTCGCAAGAAAAACAAATCAACCTCGAAATGTTTTGTTTTATCATGGAACACATGATTCACAGCTATAGAAATAGCTGCACTATTATCACATTTTAGAGTAATAGGAAGCTCTATCTTTACGTCCAACTCTCTTAAGATATTTACCAACCACAACACTTCACAAGAAGCACTGCACATAGACCGGTGCTCTGCCTCAGCAGATGATCGCGAAACTACACTTTGTTTCTTGCTTTTCTAAGAAACTAATGAGTTTCCAAGGAAAACACAAAAACCTGTGACAGACCTCCTACTATCAACGCACTTTGCCCAGTCAGAATCAGCATATGCTGTTAACCGGAAGGAATCATTTCATTTAAACATGATACCAGGTCCAGGAGCACCTTTTAAATACCTCAGTAACCTAAAAGCTATCTGTGTATGAGCCTCAGTTGGCTTATGCATATACTGAGACAAATAATGAACTGAGTACGCAATATCTGGTCGGGTATGAGATAGGTAAATAAGTTTACCGACCAATTTTTGATATTCAGTAACACTAACACTCTTTAAATCTTCATTTTTACTTAAACATGTTAATACATAATTCTGCTCTATAGGGCAGCTGACAGGTTTAGAACCACTCATACCATACACGTTTAACAAATCCATACAATATTTCCTTTGTGAAAGACAAACCCCATCATCGGTTTTAATGACTTCAATACCAAGAAAATATTTCAAAAAACCAAGATCTTTGATCAAAAATTCCTTTTTTAGTAGAGACTTTACTTTATCAATTTCAACAGAGCTATTTCCAGTCAACACTATGTCATCCACATAAACTAACAATACCACAAACACAGATTCAACAGGCTTAACAAACATAGAAGGATCACATTTTGATTGAACAAAACCAATCTTAACAAGAACATGTACGAGTTTCTCATTCCACATACGAGGAGCTTGTTTTAAACCATGTAAAGACCTTTTTAGTTTACACACTTTATTTTCATCATCTACATTCAAACCATCAGGCAAATTCATATATACTTCCTCTCTAATATTACCATAGAGGAAAGCATTATTTACATCAAGCTGATAAATAGGCCAGTTATTCTGCACAGACAAACTAATAAAACACCTTACATTGACCATCTTAACAACCGGAGAAAACGTTTCCTCAAAGTCTATACCCTCAACTTGATTAAAACCTTTGGCAACAAGTCTAGCTTTAAACCTATCTACTTCACCACTTGATTTATACTTTACTTTGTATACCCGTTTACATCCTATCGGTTTCTTCACTGGAGGAAGATCAACTATGTCCCATGTGTCATTTCTATATAAGGCACATAATTCATCATTCATAGCATCTAACCATCGTTTATCTTTACAAGCCTCTTTATAATAAACTGGTTCAACTATTTTATTAAGATTAACAGCAAAGCACATATTCTCACTAGACAAATTAGCATAACTAACGACTTTATCATAACTATATTTAACATTACTAACAACGAAATCATTGAACCTTTTAGGAACCGAAACAGGCCTAGTAGATTTTCTAACATTTTGAATACCCTCAGACAGGTGTGATTCATCATTTCCACTACTAGTTTCAGCCTCCACAGGACCAGTATCTAAATCATCCAACTGTTGGTTACTAGCCATATCACTTGAATCAAGTGATTGCTAAGTATCATTAACAGTTGCTGATTCAGCTGTGTCACTGTGCTGCTGAAACACAGTGGTGTTATCGTTTTCTACATTCTCTTCATCATCGGGATTTACATCATTTGAGAAGTCAAAGGTGTTGAAAAAATTTAAATGATCCAAAAACTGAGAAGGTGCTAAATAAGAAGAAGTGTGAGCATTAGACTTAAAAGGAAAAACATTTTCATGAAAACTAACATCTCTTGAAAACACAAACTTCTTCTGATCTAAACTCCAGACTTTATAGCCCTTTTTAAAATTGGAATAGCCCATAAAAACACACATTTCAGCCTTTTCTTCCAGTTTATCAAAATTATTTTAAAATTGTAAAATAACACAAACACCCAAAAACTCTCAAATGATTAAGAGAAGGTTTAAAACCAAAAAGCATTTCATATGGAGAACAACCACGAAGAACAGATGAATGGATCCTGTTAATTAAGTATGAAGCAGTAAGCACACATTCGGACCAAAAACTTAAAGGAGCCTTTGATTGAAACAATAAAGCTCTTGCAACATTTAGTAAATGTTTGTGTTTTCTTTCAACAATACCATTTTGTTGGGGTGTATAAGTGCATGAGGTTTGATGAATTATACCATTTGTTTTAACAAAACTAGACATTTGAGAATTAATAAACTCCGACCCATTATCACTTCTGAAAGTCTTAACATTCACCTCAAACTGAGTTTTAAGAAGATTATAAAAACTAAGAATATTGTTAAAGACTTCAGACTTGGACTTCATCAAATATACCCAAACAGACCTAGTGTAGTCATCAACTATAGTTAAAAAAAACTTGTAACCTTCGAGACTAGAAACCCTATAGGGTCCCCACACATCAAGATGTACAAGGTCACCAACCTTAGTGGACTTATGTTCACTAAGTGGGAAAGGAACCCTATGTTGTTTAGCCTTATGACAAATATCACAAGGTTCGGTCTTATTTGTTTCAGCATTTATATTTAAAACACTTAACACTTGGTTTGCAAGATGTCCAAGTCTGGAGTGCCAGAGCTTTATACTTTCAGTTTTGTTAAAACATGCAACAACTGACCTAATAGAATTACCACAAAAATATAGACCATCAGTTTGACTACCAATCACCAGGGTTTTCCTTAAGCATAAATCCTGAGTATAACAATTTTCCTCATAAAAAATAACTCTAAGTTTACTATCCTTTGCTAACTTATGAACAGATATAAGATTAACACAATATTCAGGAACAACAAAAACATCTTTAAGAACTACAGAATTAGACAACTTATAACACCCAATTTTAGTTACTTTAGCATTTGTACCGTTAGGGTGTTTTACGGTGATGTTATATTCAGAAACATCAACAAGATTAAACATGTTTTCACTTGTCATTACCATGTGCTGGTTTGCACCAGAGTCAACAATCCAGCTCATACCATACTTAGATAGCACACTAGTATTAAAACAATACATATTTTTATACCACCATAACGAAGAAAATGCACTAAAACATTTACCTCCAACATTGGAACTAGAGGGATCATTCACCTTATTCTCACCCAGCAAACCTAACAACTTGGCAAACTGATCAGAAGTCAAAGAATTCAATGAAGTACTAGCAGGTTTGTCACTCACAGAATTATTCACAGAATTATTAGATTTAGACCACTGATTATTGGTTTGACTAGGTTTAGACCTCTAATTTGGTGGATATCCATGAAGCTCAAAACACTTATCAATAACATGACCAACCTTGTTACAATGAGTGCACTTCAAGTTGGGATTAGGACCTTTGTTAAACTTTTTCTTGTTATCACTAAACTGATTTGCTTTAGCAACAAAACCAACATTAGGTACTTTCGAACCACTGTTTGAACCCCTATGTGACTCGTCCCTAGATAATCGAAAAGGCAGTTTTGAAAGAAGGAAGAGGATCCCTAGTTAATAGATTAGTTCTAACAGGTTGGTATACATCATCTAATCCCATCAAGAATTGCATAAGTTTTATTAACTGACTAAACTCATTGAACTTGGTAGAAGCATTACAAGTGCAGGATGGTAGCTGTAACATAGCATCGAATTGTTTCCACATAGTATTAATCCTATGATAATATTCAGACACACTAGAACCATTTTGACTAACAGAATTAATATTCTGATATAACCCAAATACCACAGAGCCATCAACCTTATCATATGTCTCCTTTAAATCATTCCAAACTTCAGAAGCAAGTTTGGAATAAACTTGACCAACATACAACTCATCAGAAACAGAATTCAGAATCCAGGTTAAAACAATAGAATTGCATCTTTCCCATTGACTTGCCAAGACATCATTAGACTCAGACTTAACACATGTTCCATCAACAAATCCTAATTTGTTCTTAGCCATCAAAGCAAGTTTCATAGCATTTGACCAAACCACATAATTTTCAGTGCCTTTTAACTTGATATTAACAATAGAAAGATTACTAGAATCACTAGCATGCAAATACAAAGGATCACTAGCATCTAATTTACTTATTAAAGTAATAGAGGACTCAGTTTTGTCAGTCATGATCAAACAGAATCAAACAAATATGGAACAGTAACGAAAGAAAAAAAAAGGAATTAACAGACAACAACCAAACACACAAAACCACTTAACAGTAACCAGAGAACAACTCTAAGATCACTTAACAGGAGATCAACAAACAAAAAACCAAACAGGAATCACAGATTAAAAAAAACAGCAAATAATGAATGAAACTCACGGCGAAACTACACCAGTGTTCCAGATCGTTGGTTCATCACTTAAGGTGCCAACACAGGTCTTAGTATAGAAGCCACCTAAATCTATTGACACAAAAAAGAACAATCTCACCGAGAGGGGTTCCCAAGTTAGGGTTCGCCGAAAAAAGAATCACAATATATAACCTTCACTTAGGGTTATATGACTGTGAGCAAAGAAAAAAAACCAAAAACAACACCCCTGATGAACACGACCAGTTCTTAAGCACGAGCTGAATCAAGAACCACAAGAGCCTCCGTCGAAGTCACCGGTTCGAAGATACAAAACCCTAGATCCGGCTGCCAAACCCTAGATCTGAACCAGATCTCGCAGATTAACGAAGCCTGTTAACCACGACTCCTGTAATGCACAGCGGAAGATAATCGGAACACCAAATCAACCTTGGAGCTCTGATACCATGTCAGAACTCTAAGATCAAAGCAAAAAAACAACTTTATACCGAAAGATTTACAACGAGAACATTTACAAAACTGATCAATCATCAAAGATTGACTGATATACTTAGACGGACAAGATCATCACACGAAGATCTTTTACAGAAAGATGAAACCCTAACTCACGAATCAGACTTGTGAGAGAGAACAATGATGTTTTAAAGTAAAAGGATGATAATGAAAATTATGGAATGCAGCAACATGCCCATAGCAGCCACCAAAATGCCCAACTACCAGTTATCCAAAATAAGCCCAGCACAGCCAAAGCAATAAGCCCAAATCTCGCATAAAATAAAACGCAGATTGTGAGAAGATAAGAAAATAAAAGCAAAACATTTAAACTGAAAAAGTAACAAATATAACTTGTTATTTTTAACACTTTGACACCTTTTCTTTACACGTGTCGCCTTCCTTCTGATTCGTGTACTCTAAGAGGACTTCTAAAGAGGCCACAACCACCTTGGTATCAATGTGGTGGCTCGTGGAGAGGTCTTGGATGGCTAATTTAGAAAATGATCTTGATCAAAGGCTAGTTTTGTGGTTTAAAAAAAAAATATACTATGCATTACCTTACCGACTAAACGTGTCTACCCTTTTGAGTTTTAACTTTTAACCCACTCATTCATGTTTAAAGTTGTGCTATTTGGTTTCCATGTGTTTTGACTTTGCAATACTATTAGGAATAATACATTTGGATTTCATTTAAACTAGGATTTTGACCGTGCCGCGCGTTGAGGCGGCAACATCTCGTTTGTTATTTCGTTATACGTGTGACGATGACGATATTAACGTGTGCTCGCACATGACGTTACGCGTTTTTTTTACTTTGTTACTGACTTTACGTTCGTGACATTAACGCCTTACACCATTCTTTATGGGTATTATAGGGGTATGAAGAGGGAGGGACATTTCTAGAATAATGCTCAATAAAGAAGAAAAACAAGGAAACTAATAAATGAAAGGACATTATGAAGTATTAACCATTACATGGAGCATTATGATGTTGATGTGGGAAAAAATGCCCCTCAGGGGGCATTAACCATCAGTCATGGTCTTAATTTTGAAAGGCTTAAAAAGGTTGATTGTAATATTTCGGTTTGTTTAAAAGCACATATTTTTCTTGATGCCACTTTATTCGTTTAGCAACGTCGAAGGGAGAAGAATGTTTATTAATAACTTTTACACCATTTTCTTCTCTAAATAATAAATAATGTCGGTTTACATTTTTTGTTATTTTATTCGTCAATGTGAAATGAAAACTTGTAGATTACTTATAACAAAATTGATTTAAAAGTAGGTTGAGACGTATGTATATGTCTACTAATGTGATAACAAAGAAGTACGTAAAATTGTACCTAGCTTCAACTAACCTTCTACTTAGGTGGTAGCCACAAAGAAGTTAAAACTGTACATTAGTTTACTCGGTACGGTTTTAGTAGTGGCGCGTGTTTACGAGATCACTTGAAGTGGCAAGCCCCTAAACAAATGATTGTTAAGTTAGCGAAGATTTGACGACCGTCATCATTATAAACTCTCTAGTTACAAGTGTGACACCGTACATTCATGTGTTCTTTCTTTTATGCAAGTTCGTATTGTTTCTCACATGTGATGAGTGATCTCGTATCAAACACATATGGATTTTAAATGCTAGTTTTAAAGTCGATGGGCTTCACATTAATCCTCAATAGTCAATCACCATACTCTTGGTGTTTTCTACTTCAATCCTCTCTAAAATTGGTTTCAATTTTCTTCCATCTTGATTTATGTACATTAATACATTTACTTTAGTTTTTCCACTAATTGCAGGCTATCAAGTCATATAAGTGATTTTGATGGTAGTGACGGATCCATGAATTATTTTTTAGGGTTATGAACGAGGGGTAAATATTCAAGCAGTGCGATTGAGATTTAACCCTCTACCTGGGTCCTTCCCTCTTTGATGGAGAACAATAAGTAATGATTTGAAGAGAGAATCTATTCTTTTTAGAATCGACGAATTAGACAAATATGGCAACCACTCAAAATTGGAGTAACATGTGTACTTTTTAATGCAGGTGAATATATATCAAAATCCTAAATCATAATCATAAAGTATTAATAAACAATAATAAATTTACCTTTTTCCCGATAAAGCAATTTTGGTGTTCTCCTTTTTTCGGCAAACTAACTGAATTTTCAAACTTCATGTCAACTTTTTGTTTTTCCGATTCAAAATTGAAGGTGTTGATTAGGAAATAAGATATAAGTAGGGGTGTTCAGAAAAAACCGTAACCAAATAAAAACCGTAAACCGAACCATAACCGTAACCAAATAAACCGATCCGAATAACGAATTCGGTTTTTGGTTTGGTTTCTAACCGAAACCGAATTGTGAATATGGTTTTTGGTTCGGTTTATGGATCCACATTTTATTTTATTTGGTTTATTCGGTTTATTTGGATAACTGAATAAACCATTTAAGTTAATTAATTATTAAATAAAAATAATAATATTTTATAAATCATATACAATTTATTAGCCCAAAATAGTTATTTTTTATGCAGTCCAAAGTAACAATGTAAATCTAAAAGCCCAACTCAAAACCATTCATTTCTAAAATAATAAAACTTCTTCAGACCTTCAGTATAGAAACTAGGGTTACTACATGTTTGGAGATTATTTATATTTTGTGTCATTAGACTTGTTAACTATTTATAATTTCTATGATCTATGTTTTGAAAATTAAGTTTGTGGTTGTGTCTACCACTACTTTATGGATGTGTTTATTTTATTTCGCATTGAAACTTTCTTCTATTCATATGTTGTTAGGTATAAATTAGTTGCGATGTTTGGAAGTTGGAACACAGACATAAATATAAATTAGGAAAAAAAGTACTTAGGTATAATTTGGTTAGATTTGGTTTATTCGGTTTATTTGGTTTCTAACCGAAACCAAACCGAATTGAATTTGGTTTGGTTTGGATCGGTTTGCGTATTCCTTATTTGGTTTGAATTGGTTTTTGGTTTGGGGTAAAAAAAATTGAAAACCAAATAAACCGAACCGAATAAACCAAATAAACCATAAACCGAACCGATGAACACCCCTAGATATAAGGCTATTAAAAATGGCGTATTATTGAAATTATCTAGTCATGGTTGACCATATAAATTTTTTATAGGTATTGATACAGAATTAATATAATTTGATTTTTTATGTAAAGCACTTTTGTAGTTTTGTTACTTAACAAAATATTGTCAGTCAACTAAATTCTCAAATCATAGTCGACCATCAATGTGCCCCTGGTATTATGACAATTTCCACAAGACCCTCCGTGTTTTGGGCAATTCTATAGACAACCTTAATTATATGTGTAGACCTTTAATTTTATGTACACTTTCTATAGATTAAAAAGAAATATATTAAAATGAAAAGTTAAATACACTTTTTTTTACAAAGCTAAACCTTTGTCTTTCTCTTCAAGACCTTTGATCTCTTACATCTACTTTGTTAGGATAATTTGGATACAAGACTTTCTTGTATTACCATATAAACATTCTCGCTCATATTCGCAATATATACAACTACGAAAATAAGTATTCTGATCGAATTAAGCATGAGAAAGAGAATGTGTCATCATAGTCTTTAAAACTTGCGTACATTTATATGTATCATGGACAATCTTACGGTTAGAGAGGCAAATCAAGTAAGTGTCACACAAGATTATCATACATTAAATGTATCTCGGGGTTCATCGGACTATGCCACTTGTTAAAGCAACCTCTTAGTAGACAACAAGATCACCTTGATTCAACAATGAAGCTGTCATAATTTGTAAGAAATCCACATCCACAAGTCCATGACGAACTCAACCAATTATGTGAACGCTTTTTCGTTTAAAATGTACCCCGACAACCGCTTTCGCATGTTTAACAACCATGTGTTGATTATTAGCACCAGTTTTAGGTGATGTGTCTGGTGGCTCTCAAATTTATTTGAGTTCTACATTGCTTCCACTTGTTCCTTTTGATAAAACTTCTTTTCTAGAAAAGTAGTAAGCAATACACACTTACTTCTTGGTGAGATTGTAGAAATAATAACCCATTAAATTTGTTGGTTATCCGCAAAATGGACTTGGTTGCTACATGTTCAAGTTTTCTTACAACTTCACTCTGTACGTGGATTTCGCAAACCCAAACTCTTCAATAAGATAAGTTAATTTGTAGCCTTTGCAGGCCATAGTTTGTACGATGTCTTATTTATTTCTTCGGTTGGAACCACGCCGAGTATTTAGAAAAATAGCATGTACAAGATGGTATCTACCTACTATTATAGAGACGCTAAAAAGACAAATTATCGGTTGAAGATCGAGTAGTGGGCATCAGGTAAAGTTGCTAGCATTTACCGAACTAGCATACATCATGTGCTAATCTTTATCTAACTTTCATTTACTTACACATCTAGTAGATTTTTTAAAAGTTTTCTATAAAATTCAAGTGAAAGAAAAATATAAGCTATTTTCCTTCATAGCCCAGTGGTTGGGGGCCGGTTTGTCCTCCTAGAGGTCACCGGTTCGACTCCCGCTTGTGGCGAAAGGGGGTAGGACACCCGTGCGCAATGATGGTGAAAAACCTACCGAGGAGGGTTTGATCCTGAGCGTCACTCCGGTTTTCATCCGGCTGTTACTCTAGCGAGGCAACTCGTGTAGAGGCAGTACGGTTTCCGGGGGAAAGCCTTCGACCCAAGACTGGTTAACCCAGCGCTGGCCTTGCTAACTGGGCCCACGTTCTTGGCGAGGGTCCGCGATTTGCGGATGTGACAATGGTCACCATTATGAAGTTCACCTTTCAAAAAAAACATAAAGAGTGTATTTTGCATGGTTGAATTAATTACTTACTATATAGGAGTCTGGTGATGTTGTTTTGTCTTAGCAACCAATCTGTTGAGTTTTAGTATATTATGGTCGTTAAAAAAAGAGCAAACATGATTGATGAAAAGCGAGGGCTTTGTAAAGATGGGTTGGAAAACAAATATGGAACATGTAGAAAATAAAAGGTGAAATGAGTTATGGTGTTTAGGGGGGGGGGGGGGGGGGGGGGGGGTTAGTTTATAGTCTAAATATAAACTTAAGGATCTTTGGTATGATAGGTAACACACTAACACCCCTCTTAGATGATCCAACAAGTATAAAGCATAATATAGGTATAATACAAGACCGAACAATACTGAATAACATACAACAAAGGTAAAGTAACACCAAATTTTGGCATGTACAATTGTCATGCGTCATTAGATGACTAAGTCAAGAAAAGTGTCACACTAAAAACAACTGTTGACAATTCACTACTGTTGACAGAAAGATGGATTGGAAGCAACTTTGAGACATTTATACCATTTTAATGTGTTCGCTGTTGCAGAATGATTACAGAAGCAATGGATCATGTTTATTTTGCAACGATGGATTTTATGTATTTGTTTTTTTAACATCTGATGTTAAATTTGCTGCATTAGAAAGATGGATGATTGTTTAAACATTTATTTTAAGTTTTTATTTTAGAATTATGGATATCCGGTTCACTATCCGAATCCGTATCCGAAATTTCGAATTCGGATATCCGAATTTTCGGATAGTAAAATTAGTTATCCGAAATTTTTGGATATCCGAATTTCGGTGCACCCTTGCCATACAAGACTGAGTCACGCTAGCATTAGACAGCCGTATCACCCAAACGTTAGAGCAACCCAACCAAAACCAAATTAAGTCGGGCAGATCATGGGGCGACAAATGGCATAAGCATGGGCTCTATGCAAGACAAAGTTGGAAGACATGTTAATCCAAAAGCCAAACGGTAGTTGAGTCTAATTTTATAATTGAAATATTTTCTAAGAAACGGTATAGAATATCTCAATAGTAAAAATATCTGGTAAGTCAATCATGCTAAATGAACCTATGGAAAACACATTACCCTCGTGTAAAGTAGCGAACCTACGGACGAAGAATGCTGGTTTTGACCCTTAGCCGAGACATGGGGTGTCAACAACAAGTAACCCATGAGATACTCATTTATCGAGACTCTGAGAGGATGCTATACGTTAATTCACTCAACTACACTCCATCTCCAAAGCTACTCATGTAAATACTTATCTTCATGGCGAAGTCAGGTCACAAAAAGAACCGTCGATCTCTCATTGTGACGAGGCTAACGATTATTACCTATGTAGGTCTGACTATACTCAGTGAACCTAATCAGTCTAGTATCCAGATTTCAACAATGTTATCAAGACTCCTCGTTTTTGATAGCAACATGAGTTGCAATAAGACCTAATCTTCATAGAAATTTAATAACATACAATTGTTGGTATTTGAATAAGGATTACTAAAAGTCAGTCTTTTTCGTTTATTTAGTTATTTACATAGTACCTTTTGCGATGGTGTGAAATTATTGATGCATAGTAAAACTACATATTTTATTTACATAGTAAAACTACATATTTTAAAGCTTAAAAACATGAATATATTTTTGATATTTTTTTATGGGAAAATAGCCAAAACGGCCAAGTTTTGGTCAACATTTCCAAACTAGCCAAGTCAAACGTCTTGTAGAGACCTCACAAACAAGTTCAAACGTCTTGGCGGCTTACCAACCAAAACCTGCCACGTGTCCGACACAGCTGAGACGTCTTAACGTCTTGGCTGAGACGTTTCAGATGGCTGCTTGAGACGTTTTAAAAGTCGAGCCGATAAGCTGCTACTTTTGCATGGCTTGAGACGTTTGAAGCCGGCTTTGAGACGCCTCAACACGGCTTGAGACGTCTGAAATTATCACGTTTTTAAAAAAAATTTAAGACGTTTCACGGTCTCCAAAGTTGTTTTTAAGTCGTTTCATAAAGTTTTTGAATTTAGATGTTTTAATTAATATAGTTTAATATAAGGTAACGAGTATATAAATACAATATAAGTTCAAGTTATATCAGCTCCGAGACAGAGGATAAACTGGTTAAGACGTTTGGGTTATACACGAGTGGCGCGGGTTCGAATCTCACTAAGGGCCGGTTTTAACAAGAAGACCCCCTTTTTGATATTTTTAAGTTTTTGAATTTGTTTGTTTTAAATAATATAGTTTAATATAACGAGTGTATAAATACAATACAAGTTCAAGTTACATCAGCTCCGGACGGAGGATAAACTGGTTAAGACGTTTGGGTTATACACGAGTGGCGCGAGTTCGAATCTTACTAAGAGCCGGTTCTTTAAAGAATACCCCCTTTTTTCATATTTTTAAGTTTTTGAATTTAGATGTTTTGTATAATGTAGTTTAATATAACGAGTATATAAATACAATATAACTTCAAGTTATATCAGCTCCGGACGGAGGATAAACTGGTTAAGATGTTTGGGTTATACTCGAGTGGCGCGGGTTCGAATCTCACTAAGGGCCGGTTCTTTAAAGAAGACCCCCTTTTTCATATTTTTAAGTTTTTTGAATGTAATGTTTTTTTTTCTTTTTATATTTTGTTTTTTTTAATGTAATGTTTAGTATGTATTTTATTTTTTTAATATAATAATGTTTTACTTTATATTTTCTTTAAGGTCCCTTTTTTTAACTGTTTACGGGTTTAATTATCACGTTTTTAAAATAAAATTAAGACGTTTCATTGAGACGTTTGAGACGTTTCACGGTCTCCAAAGTTCTTTTTAAGTCGTTTCAATCAAACCTTGAGACGTTTGAGACGTTTCCCGTTTTCCAAAGCTCTTGTTAAGACGTTTGCCGATTTTCAAAGTTATTTTTAAGACGTTTGAGACGTTTGAATAATCTTTTTAAGTCGTTCACAATTTTCGACCCTGTTATACACAAAGTTTTCTTCTTCACCATATCTTCTACCCCATTGGTGTTCACAGCTTCAAAAAATGGGCAGACCCCCTGATTCAACAAACGGTTCAAAGAAGTCATCTACAACGGGTCTAAGAAGTCATCTACAACGGACACAGATCTTCTCCCTTTTAATGGGATGAGATCGGATATCCCCTTCCACGTGCTTTGCGGGGTCGATCGGGTTCAAGAACTCATCTACAACGGACACGTGAAGGGTTAAACGGGTTGTTAGGGTCATAACGGTTCTGCCCGTTTAGGGTGGTTGATGAGAGATGGTCTAACACAATGGGCTCTCACCAATGTGTTTGCCAGGTCCTCTAACATCACCGAAGCCGCAGAACCGCAGAACCAAATGTGAACAACCCGTTACATATCACCTAGGCCAAAATAAATGTGGGTTGATGGAACTTACCAGTTCACGACCCATATTTATTCCTAGGTGTTTCGATGCAAATTCCGGAATCAAAATCCGGATCTCCTACCCCATTTTAAATTTATGGAAGTAGCGGTTTGGTGTATTCTAGTTCAAATGATTATATTTGTATGTTTTTGTGTTATATTTTTTATGTACTTTGTATTCAATGATAATAAAGTTATAAATTTTACTAATTTACGTTTGAATTCTTGTTCAATTCAGTATAATTCAATGTTTAAAGACGTTTCAACAGCCTAGTAAATGTTAAGACGTTTCAACAGGCAATTAAATGTTAAGACGTTTGAATCTTATGTTAAAACGTTAGAATTTTTAAAGTTATATTAAATTAAATATTCATTTAACCAACCCCACTATATATACCCCTAATCCTAAACACACAGAAACACACACGCCGTTCTTCTTCTTCTACTTTCTTTGTTCAACTTTCTTCTACACCCAGAAAACACACAAGCAGACATGGCTTCTTCCTCGTGGACCGAAATTGAGGACATTGCATTGGTGGAGGCTTGGGAGGAGGTGTATACCAATCCTCCTCGTCGAGGGCAGGGGAGTCTATGGGTCCGGGTGCAACAATATTTTGCACAACTCCGTGGTCCGGACCACGACCGCACCGTTGACGCCTTATCTTCAAGGTTTCGGGTTATACGCTTGGAGTGTAAGAAGTTCGAGGGTTACTACAAGTCCGTGGAGGATTCATCCCAGGGCCTTAGCGAGGAGGACATCAAGGCGGTTGCCCTCATCAACTTCCGCCACGATGAACGACATGATGAACGACATGGGTAAAACACCTCTCGAAAAAGAATGGTGGGGCGGATTACTTGGATTTTGTGGAAACGGATTTATTCAGGAAACGGTACCTTCGAAATACCTTTCCTGTTAATGATAGTGTTTTTTTTAGTCAAAGTTTAACCATATTTTCCTCAGCATATCAATGCATGGTGTAACAAGCTAATGTATCAACGGGAGCTTCACAGACGGTTAAGGGCGATGTCGTCAAAGGATTATCGATGGACAGTAGTCCCCCCTACTTTTTTTTTAACATGATAAGAGAACAAAATAGAGAGGCCTACGGATATGGAGACGGTTCAAAAGAAAATTTTCCTCCCTTTTGGGACGTTGATACGGTACGTTGTGAAATATGCTTATTCGGAATGTACGCTTTTTATAAATTTGCAGACCTTTATTTTAATAAATTTAAAAATAAACTTTCTGTTTAAAGAAATTAGCAATTTTTATATTTTATGTTATATAAAAAATATTGATTTTTTAAATAATTTGTAGCTTGAAAAATAATACCTTTTCCGGGGCTTATTTACGTTTCATTTTTTTGCAGATTTACATGCCCGTAGCGCAAAACGAAAACCACTGGTTACTTCTAAAAATAAATATGCGTTCGCTTAAAATATATGCTTATTTTCCCGATAACTGTAACTTAAGTAATTGCGGAGAAGGATTTTGCATACACAGGAAAATACATCAAATTCTTTTTGAATTTGAATCTCCATTCGTATGGTTTCTAGGCCGTATATCGTACTGGCAACACTCGGGGATAGAGAGTGTAGAAGCCTTAGAGTATTGCGGGGATGTTGTGTGGCCTGACCACGGAGCTCATATTGGCCGAAACTCAGGTGTTATCATATGTATGCTATTGGAAAATCTGGTTTGCAACCGTTCATTAACATGGAACGAAGTAAACATGCAGGATGTTTTGTCAGATATAGACGCTACATGGCTGATGAACTCTACGTCGGGCGCTACACACCTACTAATTTTTGAAGGTTGGACGTACGCATTGTAAAATTTAATTCTTACATAAATTAAAAGTACTAATTACTATTGCGGTTACGAGAATTTGTTACATGATTTTCCAAATTAAAAGATAAAAAAAAACTAAGCTATTATTAAAATTATGCTAAATTATAAGATGGACAAATGTCATCCGTTGGACTCTGGGTTTCTGTCTCTTTCCCTTTTCCTTTTCCTTTTCCTTTGCCTGATGATTTACGTGAACGAATCTGTGATGGCACTGGATCTAAACAAACGTCACGACCATGGCCGTATGTTCGACACCACGAACAATATACCTAAACGGGCTCTTCCCACGAGACAAGATTCGGGTGTTTTCTTTTAGACGGCCAGATTGACGTTTTGTAATATGCGGCGGTAATACACTGCCAATGCCTTGTGGTATCACCCATTCAGACCTATGAGGCAGAGGATTAATCGATTCTTCATACGTTTTTTTGTATACATCGTTTGAATAACACGAAAATGCATAATGACTGCAGTCAGGTTCACCTAAAAATCTTGAAACAGCAATCACATGCCCACAAGGTAGACCAGAAACTTGCCAGACACGGCAGCTGCACGAACGATTCAAAAAATCAACTAAACCCTTTTTCCCACCGTCTTCAACAAGAAAACTGTTTGCCCCGATACCTGCAACAGTCCAGGTTCTAGACCCTTCAATTTTCTTTAAAATTTTCTTCTGTGCCCACTGAGTCAGTGAGTGGCTCTCCTGCATGCCCTGCAGTCGACGATCATAAAACCATTTTTGTACGGACTCGCGGAAGAATTCGATAAGTTGCGTTATCGGCATCTTACACGAGAATCTAGACAAAGAGTTAATAGACTCCGCACTATTAGATGTCATATAGTGGTATCGATTGCCGGGACAATGAGCTCTTTCCCATCTACCAAACCCAATATTTGTTAAAACCCGACGTATTCTAGGAACGGCAACACACAAAGCATTGAATGACTCGTTAAAGTCAGACATCCGATAAGATTTACATGTCTTCCACCATAGTGCCTCGTATTCTTTTTTTTAGACGACGGCAAACGTAAATTCATCATTAAATGACGACAACACAACCCATGGTAAACACGTGGAAACACGTTTCTAACACCTACATGTATAGAATTCGCCCTATCCGAAATGATCGCCATATATGCTATTTCACCAACACAATCTCTAAGCTTTGAGAGAAACCATGTCCAAGATTCACCATCTTCTGATTTTCCTATGCCATAAGCAATTGGTAAAATCTGATTATTTCCATCCATGGCCACTGCTAAAAACAACGTCCCTTTAAATTCACCCTTTAGGTGTGCCGCATCAATGATAACGACCAGTCTTAGATTAAACATAAAGCTACGAATCTGAAAAATTAATGATAACAAAATAAGATCAAACCCATGTTATTCTAAAAAAATAAGAACAAGTACAAACGAAAAGGTGTAACTTACCGCAGCACATAACGCAACAAAAACCATTTCAAAACGACTCTGCTCATCAACCAAGATGTGAGTAATGCTTCCAGGATTTGCAAGCTTCAAATTGTAACATTATATTGGTAGTTCGGCAAAAGAGACTCGGGTTGTTCCTTGTAGAAGTTCAAGTGCATGGCTTTTACCACGCCAAGCTTGAAGGTTTGTTATCTCAACCTCGAACCTTTGTCTAAAATCTTTGACAATCTCTTTCGCTCGATATATCCTACCACTGTCTTTTAGTTGTTCCTTTAAAAAGTGACCCAAAACCTTTGGGTTAGCCTGATGGAAATGTGGGTGTGCTTGCGTCTTTGAACAGGTGTGTCTATCATTCATATGTTTAACAAAAAATAAACTACCACCAGGAATAACATATGCCTTAAATCGCCATTCACAACCATCACCCATGCATGACACTTCATACCGTGTCTTAGATGATCTATCAACTTTAAACTCGAAATGCTCTAACAAACATTTCTTTCCCAATTCAAGTTTCATCTCTTCTTTGTTATTGAATATATGACCGGCCTCAAACACTATAGATGAAGAAGCTGATTCGTTTTTAGACGTGGATGATTTTTCAAAATTATTTTCTAAAATAGGGCAGTCATCGTTTAAACATCAACACTTTCTTTTACTGAAATATTTAGATCTGGAGTTTTGAAGTTGTTTAAAAAAGAAAAACCAGAGGAACCAACACTAGACTCTTGAATAACATATAATTTATATAATTCAAAAGGATTCTGCATCGCCAAATAAAAAAAAATCTAAGATCTCGATCATTAATTATATCGATCGGATCAGTAAACGTAGACATCCGGTATGATAACCGTGTAATGTTTGGAGTATCACACATCTTAGAAACATAGTTTAAAAAACTATTATATGAATGATCAGTTTCAATTTCTAAACCACGTCTCCTTGAATCGCCATCAGTAACATACTCAATGTTTCCGTTAATGACATCCCACTTCCCCCCAGTATAAACAACAAACTTGACCCTCATGTTGTGAGATAATTACTAAAAAACAAACTTTTTGAATCTTAGATTTAAACTTTAAATACGATTTTCCATAATGTATAGTATTTATAAATAAGGGATCGCTATAAATAAATGGAAAACGTCTTAAATTCCTAAAAAACGTCTTGAAATCGTACAAAAACGTCTTGAAATCGTACTACAAACGTCTTAAAATAACAAATCCGGCTAGAGCTGATGTAGCCGGCTAAAGAAAGAGAAACGGCTCAAGCCGGGCGGAAACGTCTCAAGCCGTCTGGAAAAATGGGCAGCCATAACGAAACGTCTCAAGCCGTCTGAAACGTCTCAGCCAAGACGTCAAGACGCCTGACTTTTCTGTCGGACACGTGGCAGGTTTTGGTTGGTCAGCCGCCAAGACGTTTGAACATGTATGTGACGTCTCCACAAGACGTTTGACTTGGCTAGTTTGGAAATGTTGACTCAAACTTGGCCATTTTGGCTATTTTCCCATTTAATTTTATTACACCCTTAGTCCTTTTTTACGTGGAAATGATAGTATGTAGCGTATTTGATTCTGTCAATCCATAACCAAACCAACACATCTTTCATATGATTTAAACAAACAAATGGGTTATTGGATTTGAATAATCCTAAGTTTCACCAGTTGGCCGATAATAATTCCAACTTTAAAAATTCCCTCCAATAATCCCAACTTGTAAAAGTTTGGCCGCCATTGATCCTTTTCAAACATATAAGAATTTGGTCTACTCAATAGATTCAATTACACCTAGAGACTCCTTAATTGATTTAAGTGCACCTATGTTAGAAAAGGATCAATGTCGGCCAAACTTTTACAAGTTGGGATTATTGGAGAGAATTTTTAAAGTTGGGATTATTATCGGCCAACTGGTGAAACTTAGGATTATTAAAATCCAATAACCCTAAACAAATATATGTTACCCGGCTAAAAACACAGCACTTAAATAATCAACAACCATTATTACAAATAAATTCATGTTTTAATTCGTTATAAAAGATTAATAACTAACACTTAAGCCCTTAAAACCCGCCACTTAGAGAATCAACGACAATTATCGCAACATAATTCATGTTCTAATACGTTATAAAACATTAATAAGTAACACTTAAGCCCTTAAAACATGTCACTTAAAGAATCAACAACAGTTATACAACAAAATTCGTGTTCTAATACGTTATAAAACATTAATAAGTATCACTTTACACTTAGGCCCTTAAAACACGCCACTTAAAGAATCAACAACAAAATTCAAATTCTAACATGTTATAAAACATTAATAAGTATCACTTAAGCCTTTAAAACACGCCACTTAAATAATCAACAACAATTAGGCTGGAGGGTGTGGGGCACCACCCTTGCCACATCACCATCTATAGCGCCCCGGGGCGCTATACAACCACACCGCCATCTTTAAAGGGGGGGGGGTGCCATGGTGGTGTCGCCATCATGTTAACGAGAGAGAGAGGGGCGCTGTCAGGTGGGGACCATGATCTAAACCAATGATTTTTTTTTTAATTTTGTTTATTAGGGGGCTCCATCCACACCCTGCAATTTAAAGGGGGCTCCATGGCTGAGTTGGATCTTAGGTGGCGCTGACGTGAAGCTTAGGTGGACTTGATAAAGCCCATGGGGCTCCAACCACACCCTATAGCCTTATCACAACATAATTCGTGTTCTAATACGTTATAAAATAATATTAATAACAAACTCTTAAGCCCTAACTGTTACGAACCACGTTCATTGTCAGCCCTGCCTTGGTATCTTTAAATAGGAATGGTTCAAGTGTTCAACTAACTTTAAATTTGGGTACACCCATATTGACCAAAAATTAATTCAAATGCCATACAATTATTATTTTTCCTCAAAACTATTATTGACTGGGAGTTAGGTTTTATTGTTAGGGAATTTAAAGACCCTGCAATTAAAGAGATATAAAATATATTTATATGTAATTCTTTATATAATGAAATCATTCTTACGTACAAATAACTGAATAATATGTAATTCTTTTTATAATGAAATCAGTCTTAGGTACAAATAACTAAGTACTTGAATATCTTTGTTTAGGTGGTTCCATTAAAACAATGTCAACGATAGTAATTAGAAACACCAAAATCTGCCAAGTATGCCATTATTTTCTGAATTCCAAGGTTTTTATGGACTTTTAAGTCAGAATTGAGTTAAGAGGACCTAGGTAGAGAGGTCGGGATAGACGGACGCACCTCTTTAAAAAAAAATTAGTACATATTTAAACAGGACTTATGATTATTCATCTCAAACACAATAATTAGGTATGAGCTCGGTACCAACTGGTGTACCAGTTCTGAAAATACATAGTACAGTTTGGTACCGGTATTTGAAGGAAAAAAACGGTAAATACCGATACCGAAAATGCTAAATGTCGGTGTCGAATATATTTCGGTTTGTGAAATTCGGTACCGGTATTGGTTCAGTACCGATACACGGTACTATTTGCTCATCTGTAACAATAGCCGTAACTTGCACATACTTGCATCTAAACTACTAAAAATGTTAGGTGAGTCAACTCTGCTAAACAAGTTGGAAAATTGTAATAAATTTGTTGATCGAATCGTAAAACAGATTGACGAGTTGACCTATTTGATTTAATGAGTTTACAAGTTGATATGTTTTGTTAAATCGGTTAAACACTCAAACCATACACATCTCATATAATTAAAAAGTTTAAAAACGTTAAACATATTAACTCAAAACACAATCCACGTCGTACTTTTGGATTCGGTATAGATCTAGTTTGGAAGGAATAGATTGGAATGTTTGGTGTAATTATCCGTTGGATTTGATGTAAGGTCGTTTTCTACCCGGGGGTCCTTGTTTTGAGGGCCGTTTGTGGCGTTTTGATGTATGAAATTTATTTTTCAAAAAAAAAAAAAAACTCAAAACACAATCCACTTGATTAACCAAGCTAAATAGATAAACTCTTGTACAATTCTTTTAAGGAAACAACCAATTTATTAAAGAACCTAACGACTAATGTGTCATGTACCTATGTAGTTATGTTAATACAATATATACATTTTTTTTTTTTTTAACGGTAGATCAACTGGATTTCCAGCTGACTCTAAAGGGCCAGCATATGCTATTTAAACCCCTCACCCCAAGTTCGAATCCCTCCCAGAGGTGTTCTCCCATATTTACATAATTTTGCACTTAGTAGGAATCGAACTTGAGACCTCCCCAGGAGGAAACCACTTAGTGGAAAACCCCCTGACGAACTGGGCTATACCATATTGGCTAATACAATATATACATATGGTGTTGATTTTATTAATATTGACAATAAAAAACAAAAAAAGAAACCCTCGTTATCCGTCATAAAAGAAAGCAAAACACAAAAAATTCAGTAAACCCATTTATGTCATCCGCCAATTTGGCAGGAGCAAACCAACAGTGATATTTCTCGTGATTTTTTCATCCGTTTTCTCCATTTAATTCTCATTTCTACTGTTACACTTACCCCCCTCTCTCTCTCTCCCTCATAAACCCTAGCTTTTCTTCTCCCCCCAATTCACTGTTCGTTTCAGGTAATTCATCTCCCTTTTTTCCTTCATTTCTTCACACTTCATCACCGTTTCATCCATAATTCCATATGCATATATGTAATTTACTCACAGAGCTATGTAATTCGTTTGTTGATTTGTTAATTTTTTTTAGGTTACATGGGGGATGAACATGAACCTGTAACTGTCCGTACAAGTTTAATTTTGTTGTTTTATTATAATTTATTATGTTAGTTATAGGTGCTGCTGTATCTGATTTGTGATTATTATAATTTATTATGTTAGTTATAGGTGCTGCTGATATTTATACAATATTATCTGATTTTTTTCTTTTCCGATTTGGTACTTTAATTAGAGTTTAAGTTGATTTATGAAGTCATCTGAAGTTATGTGCTGGAATTTGGTTTGTTAGGCTAGACGGTACGGGCGCCGTCCCCTGCCCGTCGTCCTCCGGCGCCGCACCACCTCCCCCCCCCCCCCCCCCACACACACACACATATATATTTAGGCCCATCCTTCACACCCTAGGTCCATCCACTATAGGCTCAGTTCGTCCTCACACCCGCTTACGTGGACACCTACGTGGCGGAGCATCCTTTGAGGACTACCCTCCTCCACACCGAGGATAGGTGGAATTCTAGCCTTAAGTGATATTAAATGAATTTAAAACTCAACCACTTGTTAGTTATGAGTTCATGTTCATCCTGTTCATGGTCCTAATTTTCATCTGTTCTAGTATTAAGTAAATAGGACCCACATGTTTTAATTTTCCGACACCATGTAAGTAGATCGAATGAAATGACGATATTAAAATTAATGAAAATTAATAAACCTTAGTGTTTCTTGAGACGGGTTTTAGTATACAACACAACGTTGTTGAATGTCGGTGCCTGAAATGTGTTTGATGGGCCATTTTTTTTCTTATGTTTTCTTAAGAACACATTTTTTTAATGTATACAGCCAATTGACCCTTTCGATATGACTGCAGATTTTGGAGGTTTATGATATTTTATATACAATTATAGTATTATTCTTTAGGGTTGTATCTTGCAATAATAGAAGCAACATTTGTAAAAGTTTACATTGTTTTTCACTTTTTCTTATGAGTTCTGAATCTTTTGACAGAATGCATATAACTTTCAAATTTCAGTGGCACAAGGATGACCAATGATATATCTGATACCGATACATGTTAATAACATTCAGTCAAAAGGCCTATTAAAACATGAATACGAACATGGGGGCTTTTTATAACACTGGCGAAATCGTTGAACTAGAAGAAAGTTCGGATTTTCAATCGAATAAATCTCAAAAAAGATTCTACGTGGAGGATGACATTAATAGTCTTTTTGAGTCGGTTAGGATATCAGCCAAGACGATGGGTTTACCACAAGCTCTTAAAGACAAACAAAAGAAATCCATGAAGCGGCCCATGAGAGTTAGCCCGTATCAGTCACCACAGATCGGAATTTCGGAGCCCGTTAATTTAAAGCAGGCGTTAAGAGGATTAACCATCTCTCAAGCATCAGAAATGGCAGCCATGAAGAGGTTATCAAAAGGTTTTCAAGGTGGACCGGTCAAACGGTCACAGATAGCTGCAGGAGTTGAGGTTAATGATAAAGTAAATAATCATAATACGGTTGAAGTATCCGTTGTTCCGGAAAGATCATCGACAACTTCAGCGATGGAATCGGTGCAGAGCAGAAACTTAAAGCTGAAACTTTCTTCTTTATCCACTCGCATTAGAAGAAAACTCCCTGTGGTTGATGAAATTAAACCTGAGTTGGTTGAAGTTAAAAAGAAACCTGATAATAAACCCGACGGAAAATTAAGAACACGAGAAAAAGGCGAGATCTCACAGAGTTCGAAGAGCAGCGTTGGTGAATGCAGTAGTAGTACAAGTTTTAGTTGCGACAGCAACGTAAGTAGTGTTAGTAGGCCCCACATGTCGAAAGATTTGAGATGGGAAGCTGTTTATAAGGCTAAGAAGCAATACGGAAGCCTAAATATAAGAAACTTTAAGTTAATCAAGAAAATTGGCGGTGGGGATATCGGAACCGTTTACCTTGCTGAACTTATCGACTCGAATTGCTTTTTTGCTTTGAAAATTCTGGATAATGAGTTATTGGGCCTCAAGAAAAAAGCTACACGGGCTCAAACCGAAAGAGAGATTTTGCAATTGCTTGATCACCCTTTTCTTCCTACTTTATTTTCGCATTTTACGACAGATAAATACTCGTGTTTGGTTATTGAGTATTGTCCCGGTGGTGATTTACACGTGCTCCGACAAAAACAGCCGAACAAATGTTTCTCTGAACAAGCAGCCAGGTAACAACTTAAGGTTTTCTTTGTTTGGACTTTCGATTGTTTCGTTATATGATAATTTTTGTTTTGGGTTCTGAATGTAGGTTTTATGTTGCTGAAATCCTTCTTGCATTAGAATACTTGCATATGCTTGGTGTCGTATATCGTGACTTGAAACCAGAAAACATATTGGTACGAGAAGACGGTCATATAATGTTAACGGATTTTGATTTGTCACTTAGATGTGATCCAAACCCAATGCTGGTCAAACCACTGTCACCATCCGTTGACCGGCCTAAAGACACAGAGTCAAGCTGCATTGACCCGTTTTGTCTCCAGCCGTCATGGCAAGTCCCGTGTTTCACTCCAAAATTGCTCAAACCAAAGGTGAAATCGGATGTCGTTGTTCACACCAGCCCTCTGCCACAGCTAGTAGTGGAGCCCAGTGGGGCCCGATCCAACTCGTTTGTTGGGACCCACGAGTACTTGGCTCCCGAGATTATAAAAGGTGACGGACATGGGAGTTCGGTGGACTGGTGGACGTTTGGGATATTATTATACGAGCTTTTATACGGTAGGACGCCCTTTAAAGGTACAGGGGACGATGATACGTTAGCAAATGTGGTATCTCAAGGTCTCGAGTTTCCAAACTGTCCGATTGTTAGTTTTCATGCTAGAGATTTAATTAAAAGTTTGTTACAAAAACAGCCGGAAAGTAGGTTGGGTTCGTCGAAAGGGGCTGCAGAGATTAAACAGCACGCGTTCTTCGAGGGGTTGAATTGGGCTTTGATACGGTGTGCAGTACCGCCCGAGATGCCTAAACCATGTGATGTGCGGAGTGCAGGTCGAAGTGAGAATTTGGTGTTTGACTTGTTTTAGCAAAGGGGGAAATGTTTTTTACAGGTGGAATTTGAGTAATGTTGTAACACATGAATAAATATAGTACATTAGATGTATAGTGTACATGATGTCATGATGGACGTAATACAAGAAGTTGGGCAGCCATATATATATATTGTAGTTATGTACTATTAACGGCTTAGGTTTTCATCTCCTGTTTGTTTGTTTTTTTTTTTTTTTTTTTTTTTTTTTTTTGCATAGAAAGTAGAAACAATCTATAAGTAGAATATATTGATGTGTTATTTTGGGCCTCACAAACAGGTATAGGCCAGGTTGTCCAAAGGGTAAGGCTTGCTATCTCTTTGTGTAAGTGGGCCTTGTAGTTAGGGCTGTTCATTTTATCCGAAACCCGAAACCCGACCCGAAGTTGAAGCTACCCGAACCCGAAGTAAAGAATACCCGAAAAACCCGAACTCGAATAACCCGAACCCGAATAACCCGACCCGAACTAGCCCGAACCCGAATAACCCGACCCCGATCAACCCGAACTTTAAATGGTTTGGTTATCGGGTCACTTTTTCCTAGCAAAAAACCCGAACAACCCGACCCGAAAAACCCGAAACCCGAGAAAAAAACCCGAAGAACACCACTACTTGTAGTTAGTAGAGGTGCACAAAACCGAATTTTTTTTTTTTTTTTGGTTTAAATTTGGTTCCAATCAGCGAGTTGATGATTCGGTATTGGTGGAACAGTTCTGGTATGAAACTGGTTGTTGGAGGCGGAAGTAATCGGTTCAGTTTCGGTTCCCCTTCTTTTCCGAGGTTTGACCTGTTCGGGATGGGTATAAACGGGCTGGAATTAGTTTCAAATCATAGGGAATGGTACCGGTTCCTAGCAATACCGGTTCCAGGTCTTTATTGGTTTTGGTTCTGAAACTGGTTCTCTGTGTACCTCTAGTTAATAGCAAGTTTTTAGATCACAATATGAAAAACGCCTCAACTTTATGAAAACTAGGATTACGACCCGCCGCAATGTGGCGGGGATTCTTTATTTATAACTAAGTCGATCTACGACCCACACGTTATGTTAAACCTGCAAACGAGGTAAAAATAGAAGATGTAAAAACGTTCACCCACACACGCACGTTGCGTCGTGTTAACTCGCAAAATTTAGAACGAAACGTAAAAACGTTAAGCCAAAGACACAGCTGTGATGTGTTAAGTCACAAAATTTAGAACCAAGCATAGAGCGAAAAATGGAAACTATAAATGACCAAAGTTGAAGTAAAAAAAGTTATGAGGATAAATTGCAAAAGATAAAAAGTTTTGGGTTAAAAGTAAAAAACAAATAGTTTTGGGTTAAAAGTAATTTATGAAATACTTTTGGGTGAAAAGTAAAAAAAAAACATTTTTTTTAAACCCCCCAAAGCCAACGTTACGACAACAATATGCATAACAATTTTTTCTTTGAAAACCCTCAAAGCACACCCCGCGTTACGGCGGGGCGTAAAACGGTGTCAAATAGTACTAATGTCACACAACCGTCATCGACAACCAACACTGACTTGACCTATAATATGCGTATTGCGACGAACCTGTCAAACATGGAAAAATAGAGGTAAAAACGTTGAACCACACATGCACGTTGCGTCGTATTAACTCGAAAAATTTAGAACTATACATAAAACGAAAATTTGCGAAAGATGAAAAGTATAAGTGACAAAAGTTGTGAAGTTAAATTGCAAATAATGAAAAGTTTTGGGTTAAAGTTAAAAAAACAAATTATGTAGGGTTAAAATTGAAAAAGGTACAAACCTTTGGGTTAAAACTAAAAAATCAAGTTTTTTTTTTTTAAAAAACTCATAAAGCACAACTTACAACTAATAATGCACAAAAAGTTTGCAAACTTATATAGGTTTTAATACTTTGAAATCACCTGCCTTGTCTGATATTTCCAACTGAAGTCAGATACAATTGTTAAAAGAGAAGTTGAGCAACTGTGGGGCTAACCTACTTGATAGAGGCACATGCCTCTTAGAGGCGATGTCTT
This sequence comes from Helianthus tuberosus, assembly GCA_030545235.1. Lineage (NCBI taxonomy): Eukaryota > Viridiplantae > Streptophyta > Magnoliopsida > Asterales > Asteraceae > Helianthus > Helianthus tuberosus. The sequence continues at coordinate 165,616,338 of CM060433.1, forward strand.
AGGTTCAAACGTTAGCAAGAGAGAGCATTTTAGGATTATTAGCGTAAGGTAGAGTAGAGGTAATAAATTTGTCATTGCAAAAAGAGAGAGAGGGGTTGAAAATAAGCAATCCCCATATTCCAGCAGATTTCTGAAATGAATCGTGATGTTATCTAAAGGGGTTGAATAATTATTATATTTTTGGAACCTAGGCCTTTTAAATTATGAAAAGTACATGGCAGCCCATTTAACAAAATGGGCTACGTGTAGTTGTTCATTTTAGTGTTAGTTTTAGCACCGATGATATTGTATACCTATATTAATTCAAAACATAACGGGATGAATAGTGGAATTAACGGTAACGACCGTTAACATATTGTGATTGATAAGTAAGAAACAGGGAAATATCTGGAAAGAGAGAGACGCAAGACAGAGTGATGGAAGGGTAGCTGGCCTCCTCACCCCGATAACTTCGCCTTGTGTCGTCGGCATATATCAGTAGACGGCGGTGTACTTCGGTAACCCACCGGATGCTCCGCTGTGACAACGACGAGGGCTGTGTACTCCGGTAGCCCAAACGACGAAAACAGAGGATGGTGGTGGTGTTTGCAACAGTAGACAGCCAATGTTTCGGTGGCGGGTGAAGTCAATCAACGGTGATGGTTGTAGCCTTGAGATCCGACGAAGGAAAGACGTCCGACGTGACTACATGTCCAGATCACAACCAGATCCGTCGGATGGATTGGCCGATTTAAGCGACAAAAGTAGGCATTCAATGTCGAGATCGGTGGTGATAAGTGGAGTTGAGAGAGACTGTGGCAGTGGGTAGAGAACTTGGATTCCGTCGAAGATTTTGACCAAATTCCCGGCGACCATCGGTTTTTCCGGTATCTATTTCTTTATATTTCATAATAGATGAATAATGTCAAATAGAGTTGAAGGAAGAGGCTGCAGATGTACATTATGCAAGTGGTAATATATTTTAGCAGTTTCACTCAGGATATATCATCATCATCATACTCAGTATATCCCACCAATAGCAAAGCTAAGGTAGGGTCTGAGGAGGGTGAGATGTAGACAGCCTTACCTCTACCCCGTAGGAATAGAGAGGCTGCTTCCAATGAGACCCCCGGCTCGATTGTGGTTTTGCATCAAGCCTTGGACATAAGGCACATAACACTCAGCAATTGAGACAAACGCCGATTAGTGCATGCACCCCCTTGTCTTTTGGCTATCAACGCCACCACATGATGCATGATTAACCGTCCCCCTCTTTTAACGTTATTTTCACGAAATTAGTAAAATAACGTTAAAATTAGTGCACTTTCACTTTTGCCCCCCGAGCGCCCACGCATATATACATTATATGAGCATACCGCAAGCGGGGCGTATCACTCAGGATATATCAAGTATCATAATAATTTTTTTTCATTGGTTTGAGGGTTGCGCCGGCTAGCTTTGCTAGAATGATATATAGTTCATGTAGATGTTCATTGTTGAGGGGTGAAGTAACTCGGTAAGTGCTTGAAAATAAACAACGAAATTTAGGAAAACATAAGCAAATGAAAGCGTACAAACCAAGTGCTATTTCTACATACTTAAAGTTCATTATGTTATTTAAAATCTAGGCAATCATTTACTGTTTATGATGCTGCAATTATAGCCAAATGAATGAGTATGAATGATAACGACATTTAATGTAGTATACAAACATCTTAATACAGAGTCTAGGCTTCCTGCTAATATCAAGAATGTGACATGTACCGTTACGATCTTCCTAAAGTAAGCATAGAGCAAAATGAAAGATTATCACAAAATTATATATTCACATAAATTCTCATGCTGGATATAACAAAATTATATGACAAAAATAGGTAATGTTTTTACATCCCAATGGGTGGTCAGCCAATCTATGTTCTAAGAAAGCGAGTAATGCACTAGGTTAATTTGCTGGTCATTTATGCTAAGGTCAGCTAATCTATGTGGAGACATGTGGACTCGTATGCCTATGTTTTTTCGTAGCAACGCGGTTAGACTAAAACTCCAGTGCTTAGTAACAACTTAAACCCGATAACCTGATTAGTTAATTTATTTACACAATAATAAATATTACCTGCATATCATGTGTGGGACCAATCGAGCTTAAACGAACCGAATCTTAACAATACAAGCCACCTATTACTAAAAATTGGGTTGCCTCACCGCGGAGCGTGAGCATAACCCACTAGTTATTATAAATTTAAAAGTAGGTTTTGTGAGTTGTTCGAAGAAAATTATAAGATGGGGAACGTTTTATAATATAGAGATAAAATCACTGTAAACTATAATGTTTGTGTGAAACTAGGATGCATATTTATATTTACACAAACAGTCAATGAACCATAAAAATAAACATTCTATAATTAGTTATCGTATTGACGTATTAGCATCCATAAAACATTTATTGATGATTATACTAAAGCATACAACATATTATTAGACACCGACACCTCTATGGTTTTAAATACTAAAGCATACAATACAACATGCTCTAATAATATGATTTTGGGCCAACCATAGAGGCGTCACCTCCATATTAAATAATAGTATCAACTTTTTTAAATATGATAATCTACGGATACTCAATTATGAAAACGCTAAAGGTATTGCAATTTTCATTTGATAATCCTTGTGCTTTGATAAGCGTTTGAATGCCTCTAGCAAATACCTATTATTCGAAGACTCTAGCTGACATGAGTTGTCATAACTGTTAGTTGTTATCTAGTTGATATATATATATATATAGATGTATGTTGTAGGATCCCATTAACACACTAAAATAATGAAATCGTTGATTACCTGGATTAGCCTGATTTCCTTTAGAATCAAACTTTCACTTATAAACCTTCACTTATTACATAGTAAGTATGATCTATGATACATTAGTAGAAGCGTAACACACAAGTAAATCACACTAAGCTTTCACAAAACTAGAAACTTGATAAGATAGATGCAACACAAGGAGATGGAGATCGTAACCGTATACACGCACTTATTCTTTCTTTCCGATCCCATGGGACATGTTATAGATACCGCGCCCCTGTAAAAGTATAGGAATGATTTACAAACCGCTTTAATTATATGTAAATGTGTTGAAGTTGCTATCTAATATAAGACATAGAGTGGACTCACAATGAGATATATGGAAGATCCTGCCAACGCAATAGGAATAGCAATAGAAGTAATTTTGTCCATGGGACCTTTCAGATAGGTGGGTTTATGGATGCTTTGAAACATTTTTTGCTTCTCGATCAGCTTCTCTCTTGGCCTAAACGGCGGTTCCTCTACCATCCTACCAAGGAAAGAAATCGATCTATCATGCATGATCTCATTTATGTAATTAAACTGCAAATCCAAAGGGAAATTACACCGAAATAGAAGGCAAACGGGCAACAAACAACGCCACTAACTAATTGTTTTAAAAACTACTTTCAGTTTGATTTCATAAGAACTCACTCGATATCATTTACAGTTTGCAGTTAAGATCTAAATGAAGAAGAATTTCAACATTGAAAGGTGAATAAACAACTTAAGTGAGTAATTTACAATTTTAACTACAAGTCTGTAAGACCAATAAGCAGTATTAATGAATTTGAGAATATATGAGAAGAAGTCTTACGTTACGAGTGTATGGAAAACGATAAGATGTTCACGAAGGAGCAGATTTGGAGAATCAAAAACCACAGTGGAGGAGACTGGACACGATGATTCGAGAATGGTGGAGAAACAATATATGAATAATTGAAATCATCTGGTGGGCTTTATGGACTTCATTTTGGGCCATTATGTTTTTTTTTTTTTTAATGACTAACGTTGCACAATATGGGGATTGAACCCCTTACCTTTTCTATCCTAAGCTCTATCTATACCACTGGGCTATTCGCAAGTGATTTTTTTGAGCCATTATGTACTTCTAGAATAATCAAAAAGTTGTAGTCAGGTGAAAAGTAAAGAGCAATTTTTCATTTTTAAAAGTTTATATTATAATTTACTAATTGTAATAGTATCCGGTTCCCACGCATCAAGGGGCATGGTCTCATGACAGTCGAGGAGTCGACCTTGGACATAGCCCTGAGCAGGGTGGGTTTACATGTGAGATTCTTTGTTGTTAAAATAAACAAATTTATCATTAAAAACAACTTAAAAGGATGGATTGATCATATTTGTCTTCTCTGATCCACTCCGAATGGCAGCAAAATAACATGGACACCTAAAACGGGTTAGAGACCGAAGTCTCCAAACCATCCTCCAACGCTCAAGTCAGTATAGACAGTATTCATATTAATCGAAACGTATAAAAATATGAGAGTATGAGATTAAACTGGAAAGAAGTTATAGAGCAGGTTTCTTAATGAATGAAATCACAAATGGAAAAGATCCTTTAATTTTTTATTTTATTTTTGAAAGGCAAATTACTAATGGGTATTGAACTCCATGTATACGCAAAGACAGTTACGTTAAAGCCCTTGTGGATCCATATGAGTTGGCCCACACATGTTGGATCGGCCCAATTAGGGGTTATCTTTTCAAATAAAAAGTACAAATGACTGAAATACAACAAATATTGTTGATAGCTTTCTATGATAGAATACTAAAAAAGATATATAGAAGCATTAGTAGGCACTATTTTGTTACTTTTATTTTACATGTCATCGTTAAATTACAATTTGAATTTTACTTTTGTATAAACGTGAGTTGAAATTACAAAATCTAAATGTTGGTATGTAAATAAAGATATTTAATACAACTTAAGTATACAACTCTCATATCACGTCGCCAAAGTTGGTTGAGGAATAAGATTTTATTTTAGACATCATAAATATTTGATTGAAAAACATAATGTGCACTAATTCTATATTAAAACGCGTTAAGGAGCAAAAAAAAAATAAAAAATAAAAAATGCATTGTCTAGAAGGAAATCAATTCATTATCATCTCATATAAGTATGACTACCACGTGTTGAGATTCTTTACAGTAAATTAATTATCATGGTATTGATATATTATTTCGATAATGTATGAATGACATATTTATATTACTATCCGTTATTTAATAACCACACGTTTATTTTTAAAATAAATTCTCATAAGCAAGTTGCATTATTTTTACCTTTTAGCAATGTCAACCATCGTTATGGAACTTGTAGGGGTGTTTCGGCATGACTGCCAAATTTACACTTACACACATGGGAAATTAATGTGTAAATCCTATATAGATCTATTTCAATTTAATATCAGTGGCGGACCCAGAAATTTTTCCATTTGGGTGCGGAACATTTTTAAAAATTTTAGACCCCAAGGTATATAAATAAAAAATTGGTTCGTATCGGGTCCGTTCGGATCGAGTCGGGTCATGTAAAACAAAAGAACTAAATTTATATAATCATCAAAAACACGTCAAACCTTGTTACAAACATAATTAAAATGTCGTCCTACGGGTTTTCATTTTTTGAAATCTATCCAAAACACGTCAAACCTTGTTATAAACATCATCTAAACCTACTTTCTTAAGCAACTCTTTCTCTATATAACATATACAAGTATACAACCTTCACTTAAATTCTCATCGCCAATCCGGTTACGCAAGTATCCACATCAACGAATCCGGAAGACGTATCAACTTTCCCCTTGAGAAATCGCGCCATAATGTCCCTGCTCATTGTTCCTATCGGCTATCACTCCATAACATATTAATTATTACATAATGTATCAACTATTCAAGCCCTAGATATCATAATGTAAATCACCCTAAAAATCATATAAACAACATATACACCATAAAAAAAAAGCCAACCGTTCTTCACTAAAAAAAAGCCAAACATACTGTGGTATGCGGCTATAAAAACAGACAAAATATCATCACTAACAAGATATAACCCACCATAACACAATGAAAACAAAACGAAGCACATGTCTACTATGGTTAGTATACGGCTATAATAGGCTACTGGAGGTGGATAATATCAACAAAAAATCATCAAAAATAACAAAGAAACTTACCCGTGCTTGATCAGCGGTGGTATGGTGGCTGATTACGGTGGTATGCAGCTGCTGACTGTTCACTGTTGTCGCTCTTGATGTTCTGGTCGCTGGCGTGCAGGACGATAAAGACAGCAGGACAGAATATGTAAGGGTTTTGGGATTGTTTATTTTATTTTAGTTTGAAATATTGTTGATTTGTTGGGTTTGTTTATTGGGCTAAGACTTAGTAGTGAGCTAGTTAAATGTATTGGTATTTGGGTTTAGTTATTTAGGTATTAAAAGTAATATAATTTAGGTAGTATTTTTTATAAAATAAGAGTTTACTAAAGAATATTTTTAAAATATTAATTGATAACACTTTTTACCTAAGGGGTGCGGACGAAAAATTTCAAGGGGTGCGAACGAGATTTTCGACAGAACTTAGCACTAATTTTTTTTTCCCGGGGGTGCGCCCGCCCACCTTGGAATGGGCTTAGGTCCGCCCCTGTTTAATATGCAATTCGGTTAAAGAAAAATGTTTTTTTAAAGTAACGATGACATAATAAACATAAAAAGGAATAAGAAGATGACAATTTGGTAAAAAAAAAAAAAATTTAAAGCATTAAAAAACATCTTTGCAATTTCAGTTTATTTTCACAATGACGATGTTAAGTGATGAAAAAGTGAAGTGACGTCTCTAAGAATTTATGAACCCTGTTCAAGTTTGAAAAAAATGTATCCTTATGCTTGTGCAATGAAATTAATATTTAAACCATAAAAAATGGCTCATTAAACCTAATGCTAATGGACTCACTTCTAAACAATAAAACTAATTTGTAAATGGGCCTATATCAGATTTAAAAAATAACATGTACCCCTCAAAATCACAGGCCATGTGCAATGGTCTTTCACGTACACCATAAAGGCCGCCCATAAAATAGGGTAGGGGTTTCTTACTGGTACGAGTACGAGAATAAGAGGTGCCAAAGCTATTGGAGATGGCGAAGACAACATCAGAACTGCTAAAACCAAAATTGGTTTGTACCTCGTCATCTTTGAAGAAACCGCGTAACAAATACCAATTAGTAACCGCAGAATACATAAAAAATTGAGGGCCATTGGTTAGTTCAATTAGTATATGCTTATGTAATATTATACAGATGAGAAAATAAAAACTAGAGTAAACTGCCATTTTGGTCCTTGTGGTTTGGGCACTTTTGCCATTTTAGTCCAAATCTCAAACTTTTTAAATATGGGTCCCTGTGATTTCACTTTTATTGTCATTTTGGTCCAAATCTCAAATCAGGTCAGATTTCTAAAAAAAACATGGTTTTTGTCCTTTTTCCTCAGGGGTAATTTGGTCATTTCCTTTATTATTTTAATATATATAAATAAAACCCCTCTGAACCTGCTCTCTCTCTCTAACACCACCACCGCCATGAACTCCACCTCCACCTCCACCACCACTACCTTCTCACCATAGGTGCCACCACCACCTCATCTTTTTCCCTTCTCTCTGTTTCTCAAATCCAACTCTCTCTGTTTCTCAAATTCAAACCAGGTGCTGTAATAATTCACAGGTGTAAGATATCTCAGTTTAAACTTTCAGTTGTTCTACAAAACAAATAAAGTCAAATCATTGTGCTATACAATTTCAAATTTGAAATTACCCTGTGAAACAACAATAAGTCACGATCACCAATAAATCTTATCAAGAACACATCTTCTAGAGCTCAATAACCCCAATTATTACAAAGCATGGAATTAAATCAAAAACCCACAGAGATTTCAAATGATTTTACAATATCCCTAGAAACCTCATAAAAACTAAAAAAAAAACAATTAAAGTTTTAATCCACTCTGCAAAACCCATATGGCCACAAACAATATAAAAGCCCAAAATTATTGTGCTTCCACAGAGATTAAAAAAATCAAAGAACACCGATAAACCTAATAAAGAACCCATCTTCTAAAGCTCAAGAACCCTAACTAAAGATTCAAACCCACTCAACAAAACTCCTAACTTCAACATCAAAACAGAATCAAATCATAGTTTGAATCTTTCTCACCTTGAATGCCCGAATGAAAGATACCAAACCCAAACCAGATGCTGTAAGAATTCACAGCAGTAAGATCATACACATTCAAGAAAACTTGTGTATCCATATTGCTATAATCTCTTTCTGAGCTTCTTGACTCTGATGAAAAACTCTCGCTGTGGTGAGGAGGTAGTGGTGGCGGCAGCTGTAACATCTTCTCCAAAACCCCATCTCCTTGGGCTGAGCCGGTGGTTATGGAAATGTGATGGTGTTTGGTGGTTAGAGAGAGAAAGAGAGGGTAAAAGCTAGGGTTTTAGAGAGAGAGGGGGGAAAGAACGGGGATGGTTGTGCTCTAAAGAGGTGGTGTTTGTGGGGTGGGTGTTGATGGTGGCGGTGGTGAGAAGGGGGAGGAGGTGGCGGTAGAGAGTCAGGTGTGTGTGTATAGAGAGAGAGAGAGAGGTGTAGAGCTTCTTTCTGAATCAATTCATCACGAGGAGAAAGAAGAAAACAAGGGTGGGGTGGGTAGTTGGGTAGGCAAAATGACCAAAATGCCCCTTCAGAAAAGGACAAAAAACCAGGTTGCAACAGTGAAAAATTGGGGTTTTTGAATTTTGGACTAAAATGGCAATAAAAGTGAAACCACAGGGACCCAGATGTAAAAAGTTTAAGATTTGGACTAAAGTGACAAAACTGTCCAAACCACAGGGACCAAAATGGCAGTTTACTTTAAAAACTAATAGGGAACTCAAAATATTATGAACGTATATTTGGGTATATGACTGGTATGGGATTCAGTTAAAACATGTTTTAGACAAGTGTTGTATTAGGTGATAAATGTCTGATTCTGAAAATCCGTTGAATTGCTAAAAACTTCTACATAATAAAATTACAGAATTCTTAGAAGCGTAGTTGAGTATTTTTCATATTTAAAGTTGGCTTTCAAGGTGAGACCGAGTATATGAGGATTTTTTTTTTACCATGTAAGACTATAAACGAGTATATCGGGTACTTGAGAGTTAAGAACCCAATTAATGGATAACAAGTAGTTTGTACTCCGACGAGTATGAGACCAGGTATGGTACATGGTTTAATAAGCATGTATGAGATTGAGATTACCATTATCTAACATATTGCGATTTCTATATCTTTGATACTTGAGTGGCATTTCGAAAGTTTTAAAGTGAGATTGTGTTTACTGTTTAGCAAGCTTTTATTTATTTCTTTATTTACAATTATTGTTGTTTTACTTGTATAATATGAAGATAAAAAAGGACAAATGCGAGTGAGGAACTGAGGATCTCAAATCTCTAGAGTCTAGACTCTTAGAGGATCCAAGGTGGAAGGAATGGTCAAATTTAAGAAAGAAGGTTGCTTCATTCTTGGTCAATAAAGAACGAAAGTCACTGTGACAAAATTGCCAAAGAAGGGGAGACATTATAATAAAGTATCTAGTTACGTTACTCTTACAATAAAAACATAAATAGAAGGGGACCTAAACGGGTTAATTCGGATTGGAGCCTAGTGAAGAATATTAGAAAGTTGTTGTTGAAGATTATATATGATGCGTGTTGGAAGATCTGGTTGCGGCGTAATGATAAAACGTTCAATGGCAGAATGACATCGACTTTAATGGTAGTGCAGGGTATTAAAGATGAAGCGTTTTTTGGGTCACTTGTTGGAAATCAGACCCTTGATCGAATAAACAAACACGATACTTGAACGAACTGTTCGACTCTTTTTTTATTATCAATGAGAGCACACCAATTACAATAACCTTAACCCTCTGTTTATACTAATACTCATTATAGTCCTAACCCGACTCGAACTCTATTTAATTATAAACTAACCAATTACAATAACCTTAATCCTCTGTTTATACTAATACTCACCAAGAATTATCTATAACTCTTTTTTATTTTTATCTCCTAATTCAAGATTAATTTCTTCATCACCAACCGTGTGAAAGTGCCCAGAGAGGCCTGGATTAACCGGTTGAATTTCCCCTTGTCTGATGTATTATTTTTGTTTTCCTCTGTTTGTTCTGTTTGTTTGGTTTTGGGGGCTGCACAGCTTCTTGCTGTGTGGTTTTTTCCGTTCCTTTGGTGGTATGAAAGCTTTAATGTTCAAAAAAAAAAAAAAAAACATGCAAACTAACTACAAAATAATTAGCCAACTAACAACAAAGTTAAATTAAATGAAAAAAGTTTTAGAATAACTAAAAGTTAAATTAAATAAAAAAAAGTTTTAGAAAAGGAAAATTGGTTGAGACTATCATGGGCCCACTTATTTCTCTTTAGCGCTGGTTAACACGATGGTGAGCCAACACGTCCCTCATTGTCGAGACAGGACGGCGTTAACACGATGACGTTAACCGAGTACACATAACCCATTTACAAATAACTATAAATATACATTAATAATATAATCAGTCACGTCATCAAACATGACTCTTTCACTCATGACTCTTTCACTAATATGCGTGCCCCACGTTTCAAATCGATCGTATCACACATTTTCTTTCGCTTGTTCTAAAATAAATGGATCTTCTTATACGGATATTAAAAACATACATATTTTTTGTATAACACATCGAATTTAATTCATAAGATTTTTTATTAAGAGATCATCTAAATATCTTATTACTAATCAGATCATATCATCAAATGTTAGAAACACAACGAAAGGATAAAGATTATTTTTTAAAGAAAATGGAACCAACGTATCTCAACTTATAACTCTCGTTCATTTGACTTGGTTTTCGAATTCTTTCAACAAAACGTACTTTAATGTCATATTCCCAACATAAGGTGTGACTTGTGGCATTGTTACTTTGTTGTCGACAAGGTAGGTACAATTGGTCATAATCAAATAATGTATGAAAAATCCAAACACCCATATATCTTTGGCCACGGGATATTGTCCTATTAGAAGACACAAATGAACCATTCATGTGCCAACTATAGGAAAGCTACTCTCCCTCTCTCATCCCAAATTGACCAAGTTGTTGAAATTCGTTACTTTAATCTATCTTCGAACAAGTCAAGTTACAAAAATTTGTTAAAAATACGTGAAAAAATGCGACGGTGACAAGCGTATCTTTCATACTTCGTCCTCTTGTATATTAGTAAAAAATCCGCTCTCTCTCACTTGACTCCACCTTACGATTGCCATCCACCATTAATCACCACCATTCACTTGTAAGTTTTCTATGTTTGATTCTTTTCTTTTTAATGGCAAATTTGGATCGCTGACGGGTCATTGGAGTATTATCTTGCCATTATCGGAATCAACCGATCATATCCATCTCCATTAGGCAATAATGCCTATACACCGATCAGTAGGAAACTCAATAAATTTGTAAGAATCCAACCCAAGACCTAATGGTCGATCTCTAAGTCTTATCTCACCCTAAGATGCCACTAGTCTATAATGACATAGGCTGTATGCAGCATAATAGAAATTAGACAATTTAATTTCACCATTACCAAAACTGGTAAAACCACATTGTTAAGGAAAGATTACAATAAGATAAAGAAGAATGTTTTAAAAAAACTTTTGCGTGGTTGCATAATATTTTATGATTTTCTTTTTAGAATTTTCTATATAGCTTTTCAAACATTTAAAATAAAGAATAGCAAATCACGTGTTTATAAAAAAAATTACACACGAAAATTTGGATGAAATAATTGAATGAGTGGATGCATATACTTCTAGTTATGCATCTTTTTTTAATACAATCATGTAAAAATTTATATTGGATAAACGCAATCTTTATATAACTGATGTATCAAATTCATAATTGTCGGAATAATACTTAGAAAGTAACATTTACCAATATAGAACCAACGGAGTTAAGTTCACGTACAAAGAGACTTATCGTACAAAAAATACGAAAGACATAAAAGGTAAAAAAACGCGGTGTCATTTTCGTAATTTTTTACTCGTAGGGTAATTATCAAAATTACACTACAAGTGTATCAAAATTAGTCTATAAGTTTATCAAACAAGTAAACAACATACAATTCAAAATTACACTACAAAATCAAAAGAGTAAACTGCAATTTTACCCCCTGAGGTTAGGGGTCATTGGCACCCTTACCCCCCTAAGGATATAATTGCAATTTTACCCCCCACTGTTAACTGTTATGTCGCAATTCTACCCCCCGGCTTCAATTTTCTTGACCGGTCAACATAAACATGGGAGGGTCAAAGGGTATAAAAGTAATTTCACCAAAAATTGTACTTTATATATTAAAATAACCCCTAAACTCAACCTTACATCACAACCTTACCCCCTAAGTTCCCCCCCCCCACTCTTCATCTCTTCCGGCGAACTCCTTCTCTCCGGCTTCTTCACCGGCGACCTCCACTCCATTCTCCTTCCCTCCGGCGACCTCCACTCCATCTTCTTCACCACTCCATCTTCTTCACCGCACGAGCACATGATGACTGAACAGAATGCCATTATGCATCCAGCTCCACCGGCTGAGCCAGGGCCGGCGACCACACCACCGGCCACCATCGATCCAGCTGTGGTCCAGAGATCCTCCCTTTTCTCGCAGTTTTCAGGTATAATCAAACAACTATTTTGATTGTGGGGTAAAATCAAACAACTAGTAATGGATGTTTGTGTATTTGCAGTGGACATGAGGATTCATGTTTCACTACGATCGATTGTGGTCTCATTGGTGCTCAAGATGCGAGGCCGCCCGTTCCTGCATTTCCAGTTCCCGCCTCAGCAGGAAATGGTTGTGTAGGATACTTAAACTCTAATCTTCTAGGTTCTTTTGGGTTAATATGTAGTGTAGGATACTTAAACTCTAATCTTCTAGGATCTTTTGGGTTAATGTGTAGGATCTTATGTTTGATCATAGAACACATTGACTGATTGGTTATATTACTCAGCTGTTAAGTTGATGGTATATTTGACTGTTAAGTTTGATCAAATTAGTGGTGTTTGGTTTGATCATAGAACAGTGGTGTTTGGTTTGATCAAATTGGTTATATTACTCTGCTGTTAATTTGAGTTTATGTGTAGGATCTTATGTTTGATCATAGAACACATGTGTAGTAATAATGGTGTTTGGTTTGATCATAGAACCGAACAGAGGTTCTGGTGTTTGGTGTTTGGTTTGATCATAGAACACAATGTTGGTTATATTTGACCATTGTTAAGTTGCTGCTGTGGGTTAATGTTGCTGCTGATCATAGAACAGAATGCTACTGATTTAATGTTGCTGCTGAAGGGGTATGGTCCCAGATCTCGCGTCAGCATGACCGCGAATGACCATTACCCTTATAAAAAACCCCCACCAGCAATAACTTACATGTATCCGCGCGGGCACGCGCGAACACAACGGTCCAATCTGTCTAGTGATAAGAAGACTTACCTTAAGTACGGAAACTAATGTTACACATAGCGATGCGGCCTGGCACCGCATCCTATGAACATTTTCGTCACGACAAGGGATCTGGACAACAGTAATAGCACGAAGCGGCAATGCGGCATGGCACCGCATCCCGCATGCATCTTGGATAGAACAAAGAACGCGGGAACAACGTCAGTGACCGCAAGTAACGATGCGGCCTGGCACCGCATCCAGCCTACAAGGCAAGTGGGTCTGACACCACAGTGCAAGTGGCACTGGGAACAGTCGCCCACCAGCCCACATGTGTACAACAGTCTGACACCACAGCAGGACGTGGCATTACCACTGTAACCGACAGGTCTGACACACCTGCAAGCAGCTGTGCGATGTCAGACTAGCTACTCAACTACCCTCCTTCACTCCTCGGCTATAAATACCCATCCCGAACCAGGTTTGAGGTATCACTTCTCAACTCTCTCACTACTACTACTGTCACACTTTGCTTCCGAAGCAAACTACTGATTCTCACGCCGGAGAGTGGTAACAAGGAGCACCCCCCACCCCATCCTCCTTGTTACGAGTCACGACTTGTTTCCTTGTGCAGGGAAGCAACCAGCGGACGATCCAGCCAGCGATCCTCGGAAAGAAGGGATTAACCCTACTTGACGAGACCAGTGAGTTAACCCCATCCGGTTAACCATTGTTTCATCATTGGCGCCCACCGCTACTCTTAGCACTTTTTTTCCAACCATCCATTTCTCTCCAAAGATTATGTCTGATCGTCTAAACAACACTACCGGGGATAACCTAAACCCCGTAAACACAGGGTCTACGGGGACTATTCCCATAGCCCCAAATGTTGAACATATTGGCACATCAACGCAAGGGGGCGCATCCCTTACGTTCGGCCACGATTTATCACAGTACGCTTCTGTGATACCTCCAGGCATGAACCTTCATACCTGGTTCGACCAGCAACAAGCTCTGCTGGCCGCAACATACAACAGAGCTTGCGCAGAAGCGCAAATATCTGCGGGGCCTACCCCAACACCGCATACCCCTGCGGGTCGTATTTTACAATACGACGGCAGGGCCCCAACACACCCAGCCTCCAGAAGCAGGCAGGAAGACCGCGGTTCCTCTTACTGCGACATTCGCACACTTGAGGAGGACGATTCTTCGTATGGGTCCCGCCGCAGGGGCCATATACATAGCCGCCTAGGCCCGCATGGCGAAACTAGGCGACAATCTACAGCCCACCACGGCCCCGGCATCCATAGCCGGCTGGGACCCCAGTCCCACCATGAAGGCCAGGGCCGTACCGATCCAGACGATGGTACATATTGCGGGGTTCACATGCTACTAGCAGTAGACCGGGAGGACGAAACTATGTTCCTCCCACTCAACCCCGCACAACATATCTCCGCGCCGTAAAGCGCCACCAGAGCCAACCCTACCGGCCAAAATCTGCGGCCGAAAACTCCAAGTTTGTCCCAGAGATCGCCAACGCCGATGTCAACACCACCAAATTCCCATTAAACATTGGGAAATTCAACGGTTCGGCCGATCCAGACGACCACATGAACATCTTCACCGGCGCCGGGTGCAACGGCAGGTGGGATGAGCCCACGTGGTGTCAATTTTTCCCGCAGACCCTAACAGGTCTGGCAAGAGCATGGTTCGACTCTCTACCACCAGGGTCACTGACCTCATCCGAGGACTTGCAAGCAAAGTTCCTCGCGCATTTTTGCCAGCAACTACGTCATGAACGCGATTCTATGGACGTCATGAACATCTGGCGCAGAGACAACGAATCGATTGAGGCATTCCTTGTCCGTTACAATAAAGAATGCCTGGAAATAGGCGACGTGGCAGACCAAATGGCACGCAACCATTTCATTGTTGCCGTAAAGGACGAACAAATGATTATGACTATCTCCGGCAAGGACGGCTTGCCTAAAAAATGGGAAGATGTCATGGTTGCGGTCAAGACGTACGCCCAGACCCAGCGGTCCCTCAAACCGCACGTATCAAAGGCACAGCCCCAAACGGAAGGCCAGTCCTCCCACCAAGAACACAAGCGCAACAACAAGCGCAACCGGTACACATGGAATCGCGGCAGCGATTCCAGACCATATGTCCCGCGAAACAACCAGCCCGACGCAAGAGCTACAATCAACGCCCAGCGTGAAAACCGGGCGTCAAAGAAGGAGTCTCGGGACCGTAGCTGGACCGAGATCAACCAGTCGCCAAGCGACGTCCTTCTCACGGACGCGCAATTCCTCCGACCGGCCCAACCAATGAAGTCCAAGAAGAACCAAGATCCCGCACTCTATTGCGAGTATCACAAGGACTCGGGCCACACAACAAAAAATTGCATCAGTCTCCGACTGGAGATTGAGCGAGCCCTAAAAGAGGGGAAACTGCAACACCTGTTGGAAGGTGCGCAAAAACCTATAAAGCGCATCACCCCCCACAACGAGGGCACCTCCACAGGTAAGAGGACCATGTACGTGGCCTCAACCCACATGATCAACGGAGGACGAGGAAGGCCGCGCAAGGCGGCAAGAAGACCGGACAATGATTGGAAAGACGAGCAAGTTGTCTTTCCAAAAGTCCGAGGCGGACCGCGCGACAGGCGCGCCGTGGTTATCACAGGCCACCTGGCTCACTACTGCACCGAGCGATTATTCATCGACCCCGGCAGTACATCCGATATTATATACGAGCAATGCTTCAACCAATTCGATCAAGAAGACAAAGATCGGTTGCAGCCAGTGGACTACCCGTTACCCGGGTTTGCGGGGGAAACCGTATTCCCCTTGGGCCAGATTACTTTCCCTGTGCGCCTCACCAACGGAAGGCACACAAGAACGGAGGAGGTAAACTTCATGGTTTTACCGCACACCTCGAAGTACGACGTACTTCTCGGGAGAGAATCCCAGGGCGACTTCAACATGATCACATCCGTCCCCCACTCTGCCATCGGTTTCCCAACCGAGAAGGGGGTCGCGATAATATACGCCCGAAGAGAAGTTATGTCTACGGACGAACTACGTCCGGCCAAGGTAGCAAGGCCTACCCCCAACACTCAACCAGAAAAATGGGTTCTTAACGTAAGACACCCAGAATAAATAGTTACGTTGGGCCACGCCTTGTCCCCTACTATCAAAGCGCACCTAAAGCAGCTCCTCTTCAAGAACCAAGATATTTTCGCGTGGACACCCGCAGACATGACAGGGGTACCATGTGAAATCGCGCAGCACTTCTTGAATACCATGCCAGGTATCAAGCCGGTGATCCAAGGCCAACGCCACCTTGGATCAGCAAAGAACCAGGCGATGCATGAGCAGGTCCAAGAGCTGCTCTCCGCAGGCATCCTGCGAGAAGTCAAATACCAGACTTGGCTGTCAAACCCAGTCATGGTAGAAAAACCATCCGGGGGCTGGCGCATGTGCGTCGATTATAAAGATCTCAACAAAGCCAGCCCCAAAGATTGTTACGCACTTCCAGAGATCGACGAAAAGGTCGACAACCTCGCACCATATCGATGGAAGTGTTTCCTCGATTGTTACAAAGGCTACCTCCAGGTGCAGATGGCAATCGAGGACGAAGATAAAATGGCATTCCGCACTCCTACCGGGAACTACTGCTACACAAAAATGCCGTTCGGGTTGCGCAACGCATGCGCAACCTATCAAAAGTTGATGAACGACACTTTTCGCGGTCAAATCAGCAAAATTGTCAAAATCTATATGGACGACCTGGTCGTCATGAGCATGGAGGAAGACACCATGCTCAATGATATCGAAAGAACATTCCAAACTCTGCGAAGCGTCAACATGAAGCTCAACCCAGGGAAATGCTCGTTTGGAATGGAAGAAGGCAAATTCCTTGGATTCATCGTAACCAAAGATGGATTCAAGGTGAACCCGGAAAAAGTTCAGGCGATCGAGCGCATGCCATCGCCTTTTACGATGAAAGATATGCAACGACTAGCCGGCAGGCTAGCCGCACTGAATAGATTCTTAGCCAACCATGCAGCTAAGTCTTACCCTTTCATCAAGACCCTGCGGAGCTGCTTAAAAAAGGAACAATTCCAATGGACCGCAGAGGCCGAAAAAGCTTTCCGAGAGATGAAAGAGTGTTTGATTCAACTCCCAACTCTAACCGCACCACGAAAAGATGAGCCACTTATCATGTACTTGTCTGCCGCAGACAACGCGGTAGGCGCGGTACTCATAGTGGAGCGGGAAGGAGTTCAAACACCCATCTACTACATCAGCAAAATGCTCAACGACCCAGAGACAAGGTACTCCATCATGGAGAAGTTGGTATTAGCACTGGTACACGCGTCAAGAAGGTTGCGACGTTACTTCGCAAACCATGCCATTACCGTGCTAACCAACTACAGGATCGGCCCGATCCTATCAAAACCTGACATCTCTGGTCGATTAGCAAAATGGGCAATTGAGCTGGGCGCACTTTCACTAAACTATAAGCCGCGCCCCGCAATCAAAGGCCAAGTCTTGGCTGATTTCGTTGCTGAAGTACCAGAAATCGCATTCAAGAATGCGAAGAAGAGCAAAACCCTGCATCGCCACCATCCTCCGCAGAAACTTGGGCACTATATACAGATGGTGCATCCAACGAAGATGGTGCAGGTGCAGGTCTGCGACTCGTCAGCCCTGATGGCCAAGAGCTTACCTATGCAATCCGCCTCGATTTCAAAAGCACAAATAACGAGGCAGAGTATGAGGCTCTACTGGCAGGGCGGCGTCTGGCAGTAAAACTCGACGTCCAACATTTGGAGGCACACGTCGACTCACTATTGGTTGCAGGGCAGATACGCGGCGACTATACCTGTAACAACTCATATCAAAAGTCCTAATTATTTTATTAGTTTATCAAAAAGGAAACCCTAATTGAGACACCCAAGTGATTCTGCATAAACCCTAAAATTTTCAGAACAATCAGAATCAGGATCAGGGCCCCTAAAACTCAGGGGGGGGGGGGTAAACCCTAGTTACGATTATCTAAATAACTTGTTGTCAAAAACGAATTTTATGATTTCGTCAACTCAGCTAGGCTAGTCAAAGATGTGGCTACCCTATAGTAAATAGGTGTCCCTTACGGACCGTAAGGGATGAGGCTTACGGTCCGTAAGCCAGGGTAAATTTTGTGTATAAATAGTGGGCATTGGGACTTGATTTCTGGCACTGAAACGACGATGATTATGATTATGTGTTTTCTTATTTGAATATTTGTGTACAGTATGGGTAAACAAAAGCTGTCAAACATCTATCTTAAATTAGATAGGTCATCCAACGAGAAGGGAAGTTCATCCCAATCAAAATCCTCAAATCACTCTGTAATTCCTGAAGAAGGAATATTTGTCCGAAAGGCACACTATGAGGAACCACTTTCTCCTAGTAAAAGAAGTCTGATTATTAGGAAAAGTAAAGAGAAAATAAAGAAATCCCGAGAAAAGAAAGTTAAACAGGAAACTCGGGAATTAATCAATAAATCACCATGGGAAGACAAGTTAGATAAAAAATGGGCGGATCTTTATATGCTAGCCACTGTAGCAGTTAATGCAAATCTTTAAATAATCTGACTCAAGTCTTAGCACCTTTATCACCTACAGTCCAGAAACCTTATTCAGTAAATAAATAAATTTACAATAAAAATGTAACAACCCTCGGTAAAACCAACACCCTCATAATATTTCTAACACTCTATTATATTTTAAATTTGTCCCAATATGTCTTATATTATAACCCATATGTTAAAACCGAGCCCAAAATATGTTATAGTTTATAAAATAAATTAAAAATCTGAAAATGTAAGTTGAGGCGGGCCGCGTAGGACCTCACCTCAAGCTTACGCGGGCCGCGACAGATCATGAAACGCGGAATCATCCGGTGCTGACACGTGTCAACATCGTGGCGAGTCTAGTAGCTGACCCAGCTAAGCTATATGTTGACCGGGTGTTGACGCGGGCCGCTTAAGGCTTAGCCTTACCTTACGCGGGCCGCCTGGAAGTCAGATTACACGACTATATAAGAAGGCCATCAGACTTCGTTTTTCGTCGCTCACAATCTCAATTCTCAATCTAAATTCTGTAGTAGTGTTATAATACTCGGGTATTATACCCCTAATTACCGAGGTTCTGCTCCGTTGTAAGTATTATAACCCCAGTTTCATAATAGTTACGCTGCCCGATTGATTTAGGGTTCCGTAACAACTGTCGTGGTTCTGCCCGACGTAGTTGTTGGAATGCCGTCTCGGGGAGGGTATTATTAATAATTTCAAAGGGTTATGATACTAACCAATGTACATTTGTATAAATTATAGATTATATCCAGGAAACCCTTACGAGAAACCTAAGATAGCAATGTGAGTTATCCTCTTTTTATATAAACTCCTTTTGTGAGTTTATCCTCTTTTTGTTAATATTTTTGGAATATTTTACAAAACCTTAATTGTTTTACAAAGTGATTAAGCAGTGATTGAGTCTTTGTAGTTCTTCAATTACTGCCGGTATTATGGGGTTTTGTATACAAAATTTATTACTACGAGTAGTAGTAAGTCGGGAACGACAGTACATTACCATTGGACGACGAGTTAGCCAATGGGTAATTTGACCATAGCCATAGATCCGGTCGAGTGGCAAATACTGAATGAGTAATTGTGTAGAAATAAACAATGTGATCGCTCTCAATACTGTTTTAATTGATAAATTGTTTCTTGATTAAACTGGGATTCACTCACCAGTATTTCCGACTGACAAATGTTTTTAAAACGCGTTACAGGTAACACAATGTGAACAGCCAATTAGTGAAAAGCCAGCTAGAGAGCACTGAAGGCTTGGAAAAAATGTGGCTATAAAAGTTACCTAATAAACGATGTTTTAAATTCAATAAAATAGGGTTTGTCCCTATAAATGTATTGTAATAAGAAACTTGGGTTTTGCCCATGTTATTATTAATATAAAAGAATGTGGTTTTACTCTGATAAACATTTCCTAACTACGGTCCTGATGAGAAAATTCCGCTGCGAGATTAAATAACCTGATACCACTACAACTAAGATCGCGTCCGCCCGTTCCCGGGAATAAGGGATCGGGGGTTGCGACAGAAGGTGGTATCAGAGCCTAGCCACTGGTCTGAGCCAAAGAAGTGTTCTGCTGACACTTAAATTTTAAATTTTGTGTTAGGAAATAAATTACGGAAATACATGCATAACTGTAATTATGTGTTATGTGTTATTTGACTATTTGTTAGTTTTCAGTATGAGTAATCAAGGACCATCAGACGTGAATCGTCAGTTAGCTGATTCACCTAGGAGTGAAGGTACATCATCACAGCCTGCCCTTTCAGGGTATTCTGCTAATCAGGAAGACGGAATATTTGCTTTTAGAGCTAAATCTGAAGAGCCATTTCCTAATAAGAAACGAGGATGGTTCAGTAAAGAAGCTTTTGCTCGTAGGAAGAGAATGCGAAAATTGCAACAGCAAAGGGCTTTAGCAGCTATTAAGCGAGAGACAGATGCCCATACTCAAGATATGCTAAATAGAAGCTTAGCTAATTTCCATATCTTAGCTACGACTGCTGCTGACCCAAGTCTGGAACAACTAGTAGCCCCACATCCACAAAACCCTGAACAACCCATGGGGATAGAAAATCAGGAAAACCAAGTGGAGATGTACGATTTTAATCCAGAAGAAATTCCTAGAGTGCCTGCACCAAACCCTCTAGACCCGAATTATGACCCCTGGTGGGACGACAATAGGGATTTTGTGCAACGTTATCCTATCCAGGATTATCCACCCATACAGAATATAGAAGCCTACCCAGGTATGGACCCTTTAGATCCCTATTATCAAGATGATTATATTAGGGAGATTTTAGAGGATCCTTACCATCTTCGAACTCATACCCCTCCATATCAGGAACCAGCGCCACAGATTCCAAACCTAGTCCGAGAACCTGCACCACCAATGAGTGCAGAAAACATGCAAGAACTTAGGACTTTCGGGGAGGAAATTTTAGAAAGCAGTGAGAGGATGCGTCAGGTGGGAGTGCGTCTCGTATGGAAATACGATGAGCGCAATATGGATTTTTGGATGAATCCATATCCGTGAATGTTAGAATGGAAGAAGCGGTAGTAATAAAATAAAAATAAAAATAAAATAAAAATATGTGTGTACGGATGCATATTACTATTTTATTTCTGTTGGTATTGTAATCTTTATTTCTGTACTAGTGTGTAATAGACGCATAGTATATGAAAAAGAGTATAGTCGCAATGATCGACGGTTTTGGTTAAATTGAGTGTCATATAATTAACTATATTACCTATTATTTGTGATATTAATATGGGGTAAATGTTTAAAATTCAGATGGCCGACGAAGGAAATCAAGGAAATCTGAATAACGATAACCAGAGTAACATTAACGTGGTTAATGATAATCCAAGCATCAATAACAATAACAATCAAGTGGACAATAGTGCTATCCAACACATAGTAGCACAGGGAATTATAGATGCAATACCATTTATTCTTCAAACTGTTAAAGATGCTGATAATAAAAGTAAGCATAGCAGTAAGCAACCAAGTGAACCAGAAAACAGCGTGAACAATGGACCTGTACTTCAAATTTCCATTCCCAAAAGAAGAAGAACTGTGCCTTACGGTTGTTCTTATAAGAAATTCTGGTCTTGTAAACCACTGGAATTCTCGGGCAATGAAGGGGCCATTGCAATCTTACGCTGGATAGAAAAGACTGAGGCAGTCTTAAGGATAAGTAACTGTGCTGAAGAAGATAAGATAATGTTTGTTTCTAATCTATTTAAGAATGCAGCACTAGAATGGTGGAACACTATCCTCCAAACAAAAGGAAATGATAGAACCTATAATATGGAATGGGAAGAATTTAAGAATAAGGTAGAAAGGAAATTCTGCCCACCTAATGAGAAGGAACAGATAGCAAACAAATTCTTAAACCTTAGGATGACTGGTGTGGATAGTAAGGGATACACTAAAATATTCTTTGAATATGCCAGAATAGTGCCAACTCTTGCTTCACCAGAACCAGTGTTAATTTCCCGTTATATTTGGGGATTAATTGGGGAGAACAAGGTCATATCAAGCTAAATTGTCCAAAATTAGCCCCAGCTGCAAACAACAAGAATACTAAAAATGCTAGAGCATTTGTTTTGACTGCAGATGAAGCTAAGATGATTCCAGATGTCATAGCTGGTACGTTTTTAGTTAATGATCTCTTTGCTAAAGTATTATTTGACTCTGGTGCAAACCAAAGTTTTATTAATACATCATTTTGCAAATTTCTAAATCAGTCATTAACTAAACTACCACTAGAATGCTTAATAGAAACAGCTAATGGGGAAACCGTTAGAATTTCTGAAATCTTGCAGGGAGCAAGAATAGAAATTTCAAATCAATTATTTATTGCAAATCTTTATCCCATGAATCTGGTAGGATTTGATGTTGTTTTAGGAATGGATTGATTAATAGCTAATAAAGCCAGTATATTATGTGATCAAAAGTTAATTCGAGTAAATTCACCAAAACGTAAAACGATCACAATTAAAGGAGATAAGCCCTCTAGGACCACAAAATTCATCTCTGTGATGAAAACTGCAAGTTGTATAAGAAAAGGTTCTATAGTGTATTTGATTTCCATAATCACTAACACTAAAGGAAAAGATTTAAAAGACATTACAGTAGTATCTCAGTTTTCAGATGTCTTTCCAGAAGAATTGCCTGGGCAACCTCCAGACAGAGAAGTTGAGTTCAGAATTCACCTGCTACCAGGAACATCACCAATTGCCAAAGCACCTTACCGATTGGCACTTGCAGAAATGCAAGAATTAAAGAAACAATTTGACGAATTGTTGGAAAAAGGATTCATACAACCAAGTTCGTCGCCATGGGAGCGCCGATATTGTTTGTTAAAAAGAAAGACGGATCAATGCGTATGTGCATTGACTACCGTGAATTAAACAAAGTCACGATTAAGAATCGGTATCCATTACCGAGAATCGATGATCTGTTTGATCAGCTGCAAGGAGCTCGATTTTTCTCTAAGATCGATTTAAGGTCAGGATATCATCAATTAAAGGTACAGGAAGAGGATATTCCTAAGACCGCTTTTAGAACAAGGTATGGACATTATGAATTTACTGTCATGCCATTTGGTTTAACCAATGCCCCAGCTGCATTTATGGACATGATGAACCGAGTATGTAAGCCATATTTGGATAAATTCATAATTGTTTTCATAGATGATATTTTAATTTACTCTAAGAATAAAGAGGATCACGCAAAACATCTGCACGCACTTTAAAGTTTGTTAAGAAAGGAAAAACTTTATGCTAAATTTAATAAGTGCGAATTTTGGTTAGAACAGGTACAATTCCTTGGACACCTAGTCAACCATGAAGGAATTCATGTAGATCCAACAAAGATTGAAGCAATTACGAAATGGAAAACCCCTGAGTCACCAACTGAGGTTAGAAGTTTCTTAGGATTGGCCGGTTATTATAGAAGGTTTATTCAAGATTTTTCTAGAATAGCCATTCCCTTAACTAAGCTAACCTGTAAATTTGTTAAGTTTGAATGGGGATTTAAGCAAGAAGAAGCCTTTAGAATTCTTAAACAAAGATTAACCCATACACCCATACTAGCATTACCAGAAGGAACTGAAGATTTTGTAGTCTATTGTGATGCTTCTAAACTAGGTTATGGATGTGTGTTGATGCAACGACAAAAGGTTATAGCTTACGCATCTAGACAACTTAAGAGTCATGAAGAAAATTATTCAACCCATGATTTAGAATTAGGAGCTATAATTTTTGCTCTTAAGATTTGGAGACATTACCTTTATGGTAGTAAGTTTACCATATTTACTGATCACAAAAGTTTAAGGTATGTTTTCGGGCAGAAAGAGTTGAATATGAGGCTAAGACGCTGGATGGAATTTCTTAGTGATTATGATTGTGATATCCAGTATCATGAAGGAAAAGCCAATATAGTGGCAGATGCTTTAAGCCGAAAGTATCATGAAAAGTCAAAAAGGGTACGTTCTCTTAAATTAAATCTGCAAGTAGATTTAAATGATCAAATAAGAGAAGCACAAGAATCAGCAATCAAGGATGATTCTGAAAAATTAAAAGGTATGTTAAAAGAATTAAAACAAGGAACAGATGGAATTTGGAGATTCCATGAAAAGAGAATGTGGGTACCTAAATTAGGAAATCTACGCCATCGTATATTAGAAGAAGCTCATAAGTCCAAGTATACGATGCATCCAGGAAATGATAAAATGTACCAGGATTTAAGAAAAATTTTCTGGTGGATAGGAATGAAGAAAGACATAGCAACCTATGTTTCTAAATGTTTAACTTGCTCACAAGTTAAAGCTGAACATCAGAAACCCTCAGGTTTGTTACAGCAATTAGAAATGCCAGTTTGGAAATGGGAATTTATAACCATGGATTTTGTTACTAAATTACCCAAAACTAGGAAAGGAAATGATACAATCTGGGTGATTGTAGATAGACTAACTAAGTCAGCTCATTTCTTACCAATGAAGGAAACAATTAGTATGGAACAATTATCTAAATTGTATGTAAATGAAATTGTTTCTTTACATGGCATTCCTTTATCAATTGTTTCTGATAGAGATAGTCGCTTTACATCTCATTTTTGGTCAAGTTTCCAAAAGGCAATGGGAACCAAGTTAAAGCTAAGCACAGCTTATCATCCACAAACAGATGGACAAAGTGAAAGGACAATTAAAACAATGGAGGACATGCTTAGAGCTTGTGTAATTGATTTTGGAGGTAATTGGGACGATCACTTACCTTTAATAGAATTTTCTTATAATAATAGTTATCACACAAGTATCAATGCTGCACCATTTGAAGCACTTTATGGAAGAAAATGTCGAACCCCAGTCTGTTGGGCAGAAATTGGGGAAAAGCAATTATCTGGACCTGAGATAGTGCAAGAAACAACTGATAAAATTATTCAAGTCAAGGAACGACTGAAAGCAACACGTGATAGACAGAAAAGTTATGCTAATAACAGGCGAAAACCATTGGAGTTTCAAGTAGGAGATAGAGTATTGTTGAAAGTCTCTCCTTGGAAAGGAGTGGTAAGATTCATCAAACGGGGAAAGCTAAGTCCCAGATATGTTGGACCTTTCAAGATTATTAGAAAAATAGGACCTGTAGCCTATCAGCTACAACTGCCAGAGGAAATGACTGGAATACATGATGTGTTTCATGTATCTAATCTTAAAAAGTGTTTAGCTGATGAATCATTGATAGTACCTCTTAAGGATATAGAGGTAAATGAACAACTTAAGTTTGTAGAAAGACCTCTACAAATTGAAGACAGGAAAGTCAAGAATCTCATGCATAAGAGACTAGTTCTAGTCAAAGTGAAGTGGGACTCCAAAAGAGGACCGGAATACACATGGGAACTTGAGTCAGAAATGCAAAGGAAATACCCACACTTGTTTCAATAGATCTCGAGGACGAGCTCTAAAACAAGGTGGGGAGAATGTAACAACCCTCGGTAAAACCAACACCCTCATAATATTTCTAACACTCTATTATATTTTTAATTTGTCCCAATATGTCTTATATTATACCCCATATGTTAAAACCGAGCCCAAAATATGTTATAGTTTATAAAATAAATTAAAAATCTGAAAATGTAAGTTGAGGCGGGCCGCGTAGGACCTCACCTCAAGCTTACGCGGGCCGCGATAGATCATGAAACGCGGAATCATCCGGTGCTGACACGTGTCAACATCGTGGCGAGTCTAGTAGCTGACCCAGCTAAGCTATATGTTGACCGCGTGTTGACGCGGGCCGCGTAAGGCTTAGCCTTACCTTACGCGGGCCGCCTGGAAGTCAGATTACACGACTATATAAGAAGGCCATCAGACTTCGTTTTCCGTCGCTCACAATCTCAATTCTCAATCTAAATTCTATAGTAGTGTTATAATACTCGGGTATTATACCCCTAATTAGCGAGGTTCTGCTCCGTTGTAAGTATTATAACCCCAGTTTCATAATAGTTACGCTGCCCGATTGATTTAGGGTTCCGTAACAACTGTCGTGGTTCTGCCCGACGTAGTTGTTGGAATGCCGTCTCGGGGAGGGTATTATTAATAATTTCAAAGGGTTATGATACTAACCAATGTACATTTGTATAAATTATAGATTATATCCAGGAAACCCTTACGAGAAACCTAAGATAGCAATGTGAGTTATCCTCTTTTTATATAAACTCCTTTTGTGAGTTTATCCTCTTTTTGTTAATATTTTTGGAATATTTTACAAAACCTTAATTGTTTTACAAAGTGATTAAGCGGTGATTGAGTATTTGTAGTTCTTCAATTACTGCCGGTATTATGGGGTTTTGTATACAAAATTTATTACTACGAGTAGTAGTAAGTCGGGAACGACAATACATTACCATTGGACGACGAGTTAGCCAATGGGTAATTTGACCATAGCCATAGATCCGGTCGAGTGGCAAATACTGAATGAGTAATTGTGTAGAAATAAACAATGTGATCGCTCTCAATACTGTTTTAATTGATAAATTGTTTCTTGATTAAACTGGGATTCACTCACCAGTATTTCCGAATGACAAATGTTTTTAAAACGCGTTACAGGTAACACAATGTGAACAACCAATTAGTGAAAAGCCAGCTGGAGAGCACTGAAGGCTTGGGAAAAATGTGGCTATAAAAGTTACCTAATAAACGATGTTTTAAATTCAATAAAATAGGGTTTGTCCCTATAAATGTGTTGTAATAAGAAACTTGGGTTTTGCCCATGTTATTATTAATATAAAAGAAGGTGGTTTTACTCTGATAAACATTTCCTAACTACGGTCCTGATGAGAAAATTCCGCTGCGAGATTAAATAACCTGATACCACCACAACTGAGATCGCGTCCGCCCGTTCCCGGGAATAAGGGATCGGGGGTTGCGACAAAAAACCTCGTGTGTTTTAGTTTCAATTGTTTTGTAGTTACCCAGTCTGAAATAATATTTAAAGGTTTTATATGAAATTTTGTTGTAATTTTTAAATTAGTAATTGTGTGTATTTTGTATAACAGCATGAGTGACTTGTCTGAAGCCCTTCAGAACCTAAATCTCTATAATAGAGGTTTCCAGAGATTTCAATAGGTATATACCAGATATAGAAGAACCTATTGAATTTAATGCTCCACCTCCTGAGAAACCCAAGCCCAAGAAAAAGAGAAGATTTGTGGGATGGAGGCGTGTGCGTAGGAGGAAACCTGTCCCTAGAAAGATTCCCAAAATAGAAAATCCTTTAGATAAAGGGAAGGGAATTGAAGTCGGGGAAGAGTCTATGCAGATGGGAATACAGTTTGATGAATATTCTAAGCAAATAGAAATGGAGATTGGAGGAGGTTCTAAACAAACCCAGATAGAAATTGGAGAAAGCTCTAAACAAAACCAGGAAATGACATTACAGGAGGAGTTAGATTTTATATTGGCAAACTGTGATACTATTAAGCCTGTTAATGAAAATGTTTTTACTCGTCCTATTGAAACTCAACTCCCTATAAACTTAGAACCAACAATCCCAGAACCTATAATCCACACCCAACCTCTAGGAATGGATGAGTGGTGGACAAATGATTGGCAGTTCCAAAACCTACTCAACAGTCCTTATTCCTTTCTCCCACAGTTTGACCCAGAACCTATACCTAATCTACCTATGAGCAATGAGAATTTAGCTGAACTCCGCCACTTTGGCGAGGAGTTGGTGGATGCCGGAAATAGGATCAGGGAAGTAGGAGAACAGATCTCCTGGAAGAATGATGAGAGGGAGCGCCGTTATTAAAATATTAGCTGACGAGGGATAAGGGGTTTATGAGACTGTGGTTGTATAATAGCAATAATAATTATATAGCTTATGAAATAACCTAAAATAAAATTTGTGTAAGATAATGGTGTGTATTGAAGCATACTATTAAATATAAATGGAAATCAAGAAATCAATAGTTTTGGCTATATGTGTATGGTGAAATTAGTATGATTATTTTGTGTATAATTGTTATTTATTTGATACTAATAAAATTAAATATATTATCAGATGGAAAACGCTAATAATGAACCAGTTAACGAGGTTAATCAATCTGAGCAACACCCGGAGGATCAATTTCTAAATATACAAGATATAGAAAATATTGTTGCTCAGGGAATAGCCAATGCTATTCCAGCAATAGTTGCTGCTGTTAGAAATCCAATTGAACCTCAACAAATCATTCCTAGCAAACGTATTTCTGAATATAACTTCAGCAATAGTGTAAATGGAGGCGGTAATCATACTAATCATGATAATAATCCACGGCAGGCTCCGCTCCCTAAGAAAATGAAAGCTGCAACGCCTGGTTGCACTTACAAAGAATTTCTTGCTTGTAAACCATCTGAGTTTGCAGGCAATGAAGGAGCGACTGCGGCACTTCGTTGGTTAGAAAAGACCGAGGCAGTGATTACAATAAGTAAATGTGCTCAGGATGATCAGGTCATGTACGCGTCAAATCTTTTTAAAGAAGGGGCGCTAGAATGGTGAACACGGTGTTACAAGCAAAAGGAAGGATGATAGCTTATGCCATGAACTGGGAAGAATTTAAGAGTCTTGTAGAAAGAAAATTCTGTCCCGAATATGAAAAAGATCAAATGGCAAATAAGTTCTTAAACCATAGAATGATGGGTGTAGATTGTCGCGGTTATACTTCGACATTCTTTGAATATGCTAGAGTGGTACCAACACTGGCTTCGCCAGCACCGGTACTCATTTCTCGCTATATTTGAGGACTGATTAGCGAAATTCGCAATATCGTTAAAGCTACGAGACCTCGTACTATTGACGATGCGGTAGAATTAGCTAATACTTTAACCGATGAACTGGTTCGCACAAGAGATGAAAATAAGAAAAAGGAATTGGCTCAGAAAATTACCCAAGGCTTTCGTATGGGTAATAATAGCTTCAAAAGAAGAGGAACAGGGCAATCTTCAACTTCGCCATTCTGCAAGAATTGCAAAAAGAAACATTATGGAAAATGTAATGTAACCTGCAATTTTTGCAAAGTGGTAGGACATCGGGAAGAAAACTGCAGAAGGAAAACCATAGTCTGCTTTAACTGTGGTGAAGCAGGACATTTTAAAACAGAATGTCCTAAATTGGTCAAACCAGCAGACAACAAAGCCAAGACAGCCGACGGAGCTACTAAGAAGAATGTTCGAGCCTTTCAGTTAACTACTCAGGAAGCCGAGATGATTCCAGATGTGATAGCTGGTACGTTCCTAGTTCACAACGTGTATGCAAAAGTATTATTTGACTCTGGTGCAAACCAAAGTTTTATAAATACTTCAGTTTGCCAAGCTCTTAACTTACCCTTAACCAAACTTAGGCAGATTTTTACAGTCGAAACGGCAGACGGAAATTCTGTTAGCATAGATAAAGTTTTGCAAAAGGAAAATATAGAACTCTCAGGTCATAAATTCTTTGCAAACCTATTACCTATGAAATTAGCCGAATTTGATGTTGTGTTAGGAATGGATTGGTTAGTAGCCAACCATGCTCGAATCCTTTGTGATAAGAATTCCATACAAATTCGTGCACCTACCGGAGAAGTAATTATGATTACAGGAGATAAACCACGTAAGCCCATGAAGTTCATATCAGTAATGAAAGTTGCTAGTTATGAATGAAAGCAAGGAATAGTATATTTGATTTCAGTAATCATTAGTACTAAGGGTAAAGAACTTAAGGAGATTCCTGTTGTCTCGGAATACCCAGATGTATTCCCAGAAGAATTACCAGGATTACCACCAGATAGAGAGGTAGAATTTAGGATTCATCTAATTCCCGGAACTATACCGATAGCTAAGGCACCTTATCGGTTAGCAACCACAGAAATGTTAGAACTGAAAAAGCAATTAGATGAATTATTAAGTAAAGGATTCATACAACCTAGTTCATCCCCTTGGGGAGCACCAATGTTGTTTGTTAAGAAAAAGGATGGTTCGATGAGAATGTGTATTGATTATAGAGAATTGAATAAGGTTACAATTAAGAATCGATACCCATTACCTAGGATTGATGATCTTTTCGATCAACTTCAAGGAGCTAGATATTTTCTAAGATTGACTTACGCTCCGGATATCATCAGTTGAAAGTACAAGAAGAAGACATACCTAAGACTGCTTTCAGAACTAGGTATGGTCATTACGAGTTTACAGTCACGCCCTTCAGATTAACGAATGCACCTGCAGCATTCATGGACATGATGAATAGAATCTGTAAACCATATTAGGATAAATTTGTTATTGTTTTTATTGACGATATACTTATTTATTTCAAAAGTCAGGACGAACATTGTCAGCACTTGCATGCACTCTTAACTTTGTTAAGAAAAGAAAAATTATACGCCAAATTCTCAAAGTGTGAATTTTGGTTGCAAGAAGTACAATTCTTAGGACATATGGTGAATCACGAAGGTATTCATGTAGATCCTGCTAAGATAGAGGCAATTACCAAATGGAAGGTTCCACAATCCGCAATGGAAATTAGAAGTTTTATAGGTTTAGCTGGATACTATAGACGGTTTATTAAGGATTTTTCCAAGATAGCTGTACCATTAACTAAGCTAACCTGTAAAGCAGTTAAGTTTGAATGGGGACCTAAACAAGAAGAAGCCTTTAGGATTTTGAAACAGAAATTAACCAATACACCAATCTTAGCCTTACCAGAAGGAACTGAAGATTTTGAAATATATTGTGATGCTTCAAAACTAGGATTTGGATGTGTGCTGATGCAACACAAGAAGGTAATTGCGTATGCTTCAAGACAATTGTAAAAGCACGAAGAAAACTATACGACTCATGACTTAGAATTAGGAGCCGTAATTTTTGCCCTGAAAATCTGGAGACACTATCTGTATGGAAGTAAGTTTACTGTCTATACAGATCATAAAAGTTTAAGATATAAATTCGGGCAAAAAGAGTTAAACATGAGGCAAAGGAGATGGATGGAAATCCTAAGTGACTACGACTGTGATATTCAGTATCATGAAGGAAAGGCAAATGTAGTTGCAGACGCCTTAAGTCGTAAGTACCATGAGAAACAACGACGAGTTCGTGCTCTTAGGTTAAATCTACAATTAGATTTAATGGAACAATTGAAAAATGTTCAAGCTACAGCAATCAAGGATGATGCTGAAGGAATGAAAGGAAGATTAAAAGAATTAGAACAAGGGAATGATGGAATTTGGAGATTCCACAAAAGCAGAATTTGGGTACCTAAGCAAGGAGAATTAAGAAATAAGATTTTAGAAGAAGCTCATAAATCTAGGTATACCATGCACCCAGGAAACAATAAGATGTACCAAGATTTAAGAAATAATTTTTGGTGGATTGGAATGAAGAAGGATATAGCTCGATATATTTCTAAGTGTCTTACTTGTTCACAAGTAAAGGCCGAACATCAGAAACCTTCAGGTCTACTACAACAACTGGAAATGCCTGTATGGAAATGGGAACTCATAACAATGGATTTTGTTACTAAGTTACCCAAAACCAGAAAAGGTAATGACGCGATTTGGGTAATTGTGGATCGATTACCCAAATCTGCTCACTTTCTACCAATAAAAGAAACCTTTAGCATGGAAAGGTTAGCAAAGTTGTATGTAGATGAAGTCGTATCCCTACATGGAGTTCCACTCTCCATTGTATCAGATAGGGATAGTCGTTTCACTTCGCATTTTTGGACTAGTTTCCAAGAAGCAATGGGAACTCGACTAAACCTAAGTACTGCATATCATCCTCAAACAGACGGACAAAGTGAAAGAACAATCCAAACTTTAGAAGACATGCTCCGAGCATGTGTAATAGATTTTGGCGGAAATTGGGACGACCATTTACCATTAATTGAATTCTCCTATAACAATAGTTATCATTCAAGTATTGAAACTGCCCCATTCGAAGCACTGTATGGAAGAAAGTGCAGAACTCCAGTTTGTTGGGCAGAAATAGGAGAAAGTCAATTATCAGGTCCGGAGATAGTGCAAGAAACGACCGACAAGATTACACAAATCAAGGAAAGGCTGAAGACGGCCAGAGATCGCCAGAAGAGTTATGCAGATAATAGACGAAAGCCATTGGAGTTTCAAGTCGGAGATAAAGTACTTTTGAAAGTTTCTCCTTGGAAAGGAGTTGTTAGATTCGGTAAGAAAGGAAAGCTAAGTCCCAGATACGTAGGACCATTTCCAGTGATCCAACGTATAGGACCAGTTGCTTATCGTTTACAACTACCAGAGGAGTTAGCTGGAGTACATGATGTATTTCATGTATCCAATCTCAAGAAATGTCTATCAGACGAATCTTTGGTAGTACCTCTCCAAGATATAGAGGTAAACGAAAAATTAAAATTTATAGAGAAACCTCTTCAGATAGAAGACAGAAACGTGAAGTTTCTCAAGCACAAAAGACTAGTGCTAGTTAAAGTAAAGTGGGATTCAAAGAGAGGACCCGAATACACTTGGGAACTGGAATCAGAAATGAAGCGAAAGTATCCTCAATTATTCCAGTAAATCTCGAGGACGAGATTTTTATTAAGGTGGGGAGGATGTAACAACTCATATCAAAAGTCCTAATTATTTTATTAGTTTATCAAAAAGGAAACCCTAATTGAGACACCCAAGTGATTCTGTACAAACCCTAAAATTTTCAGAACAATCAGAATCAGGATCAGGGCCCCTAAAACTCAGGGGGGGTAAACCCTAGTTACGATTATCTAAATAACTTGTTGTCAAAAACGAATTTTACGATTTCGTCAACTCAGCTAGGCTATTCAAAGACGTGGCTACCCTATAGTAAATAGGTGTCCCTTACGGACCGTAAGGGATGAGGCTTACGGTGCGTAAGCCAGGGTAAATTTTGTGTATAAATAGTGGGCATTGGGACTTGATTTTTGGCACTGAAACGACGAAGAAATTCGTTACGTAGACTGAGTTATAGCAGAAACACTTCTAAAACACACACGATTCACGAAGTGCTGCCGCAATACAGGGTAATAACTCGATCGCTGATACGATTCAATGTCCGATCGATTAAACTATCCAATGGATGTTTAAGTGCTGCCCACATTAGGGTTTATGCTTTGTCATTCGTTGTTAATACAATGGATGTTTAAGTATCGCACTTTGTCATTCAATGTGAAGGTTTGATCTCGTGAGTTATCGTAAATGCTGTATTAAGTTACTAACCGAATTGTGTGCCTGTTATTAAACTTAGGTTAAAAAGTCTAATCAGTAGGCTAGGCTCTGCTCAATTAAATCTGCAATGTGAGTCATTCTCTTTTTATCAAAATGTTTTATAAATTCTTAAATATTTTCAAAGTTATAATTGCAGTGATTAAGTTTATGTAATCACCAAGTTACAGCCGGTATGTGGGGTATTGTGCACATTACTACTGTTTTTATCACTTTAGGTGGGCGAACCTATTTAGTGATACTCTTCACTATTGGGTGACAAGACTCAATAGTGATATGACCACAGTCACCGAAACGAGTCGATGACAAATACTGTGGGTAGTTGGTTGATATCTGAAACATTGTAATCTCTCTTAATACTGTAAATTATAACAAACGTGTCATTTTATTAAAAAGAATGATTCACTCAGTATTTCCCGCTGACAAAACCTTTTTCGAACATGTTTCAGGTGATCTGTTGTGATCAAGGAAAAGTGCCGAGAAGCACTACAAGCTTAAGGAAGTGGCTCAATATAAAATAAAGAAACATGTTTTGTAAGAATAAAAGATTTCTCCGTGAAATCTTATGATTGTAAATTATCGGGATTTTATTCCGAGTTGTGAAATAAAATAATCGGGAAATTGCAGTTTTTAAAAGATCCTGAAGAAAACTTCCGCTGTTAAATAAATACCACGGGATTTTCTGTCTCGCGGCTCCTGAAACGGGTCAAACCGGGTCGGGGGCCGTGACAATACCGCAAAAGGGGATATCATGATCCTCTACCTCGAACAAGCCTTGCAACTGAAATCAAAGTTCACCTCCTTCAATATTCGCCATATCAACAGGAGTGATAATAAACCCGCGGATGCACTATCAAAACTCGCATCCACCAGTTTCCAACACCTGGCAAAAGAGGTACGCATCGAAATTCTGCAAAATCCCTCGGTACCCCTGCGCCAAGTCAACGTCATCCAGTATGGTACAACATCCTGGATGACACCGATCATTGCATACTAGCAATCAGGTGTTACTCCCGAAAGCAAGGCAGAGGCACGTAAGTTGCAATACAAAGCGTGTCATTACCAAATGGGAGACGGTATCTTATACCGAAAATCATACCTGGGGCCACTACTACGATGCGTCAACCCCCAAGATGCCACATACCTTATCAGAGAAATTCATGAAGGAATATGTGGCATACACGCAGGCCCACGCATGGTGGTGGCCAAAATCATGAACGCCGGGTACTACTGGCCCGTCGTGCACCTAGATGCGGTCAAAATCTTGCGCAAGTGTTTCAATTGTCAGCGGCACGCTCCTAAAACCTTGCGCCCCAAGAACAACCTGATCCCCGTCACCACCGCATGGCCATTCCAGAAATGGGCAATCGATGTGGTAGGACCATTTCCAGACGCACCAGGTGCAGTGAAATTTATCATAGTGGCTGTTGATTACTTTACAAAATGGGTAGAGGCAAAACCGCTCGCCTCAACCACCGCTATGATAACAAGGAAATTCGTCTGGGAACATATCATCTGTTGTTTCGGTCTACCAATGTGCATTGTCACCGACAACGGTACCAACTTCGCTGCCGATGACTTTCAAAAATGGCTAAAGGAGCTAAATATTGAACACATATTCTCCTCAGTGGTGCATCCGCAAGGGAATGGCCAGGTCGAGAGTACCAATAAAAGCTTAGTCGAAGGCATCAAAGCACGGTTGGGAACAGCCAGAGGCGGCTGGGTTGATGAACTCCCAAGTATCTTATAGGCACACAGGACAAGCCCAAAGACAAGAAACGGTGAGACACCCTTCAGCCTGGTCTATGGCACTGAAGCGATGATCCCCGCAGAAGTAGGCCTCCCTTCACCTAGGATGTTGGCTATCAACAAGATAGACAACAATAAGGAGCGCAGGGTTGACCTAGACCTCCTGGAAGAAAGGCGTGAAAACGCTGCCATCAATGAGGCCAAGTATAAAACCAAACTCGAAAAGTACTACAATGCACGCGTCCGCATTTGTACCTTCAATCCGGGAGATTACGTCCTTCGTGATAATGAAGCATCTAACGCGGAACGCCCAGGAAAACTCGCCCCCAAGTGGGAAGGACCCTACCTCATCCAAGAGGTCTTGGGCAAAGGCGCATATAAACTGCAAACATTAGAAGGGGAAACTATCGCACGCACATGGAATGCACAACAGCTTCGACGCTGTTATATGTAAGCCATGTTTTTTACATTTACCATGTAACCTATCGGGCCGCAGACCATTTGCAAATAAATAAATAAACGATTCAATGCAACATTGTTTATTTACCCCTATTACAAATGTGTGTTCCACTCTGCGGTATCTACAAAAACAGATTGGCAAAATCTTCATTTGCGATACCCACACAGAGTGGCGACCACACGCAACTATTGTAATAGGCCAGCAATGAAACATCAACTACCTATCCGGCTGGATATGGAGATACGGTTTCCATAAAACATACACAATTCATACTCGCATATCACCAAGATATGCAAAAGGCAATTACAGACTTAGTGTTATTCACAATAACATTAAACTCATAAAAGTTCACACTTGCAAGTAGTAAAAACACTTGTACAAATTGAACAAAACGGTTCTTTATATTCAAAAAGTTTCTACACCTACGCGGTGTCTAAGAAATTTACATAAAGTTCCAAACATTTACATTAAGGAAACAAAAAAGGCACGCAGGCCAGCCTAGTCTTTCTTTGTACCCCTGGAACCCGCACCATCCTTGACATCACCAGCAGGCTTTTCCTCATCTTCCTCATCCGCATATAACACTCGCAAGCGGTCCACATAGTCCTCCGCCTCTAGGCATTCCTCAAGATCCTCAAGAGCGGCAATGGACGTCTCGTTATACGCCGCAAGAGCGGCAGCAAGAAGCGCTTCAGTGTCCACACCGTGGAACCCGGATCGTTCATCAATATATTTGCCCTGGGCCGCAATATTCATATGAGCAATGCAACGATTGTAGCCAGCTTTAAAACCAGCATCCCGCGCGCGCTCCCTGATCTCATTGACACCTGCCACATTCTCAGGTGCGTCAAGGATGGACGTAACAATCTGCAAAACAAAAAGGGTACAGTTAGCAAAGGCAAAATCTAAAAAAGAAGCAAGGCAACGGATACTTACATGCCCGATACCGTGCATACGCATCCATTCACGATCGTCCTTGAGCAGGTTAAGTGAGGAAGTAAGGCTATCTCTAGCCTCTGCAACCTCCCTAGCCCGCGCTTCAGCATCAGCAGCACGGGCGCGGCTACCCGGCTTCGCACTTCAGCCTTTTAACAAAGAAAACACAAGTGCACAAGTTACTTGACATACTTGTGAGAGATATATGCAAATTCAAAAACAAAAAGAGACTTATACATGAAGGCCCAGGATAGTTTTGGTTAAGTTGGTGCGGTCAACATTTGCCCCTTCAAGAGCCCTTGCAGCGCGGGCCTCCGTGTAGGTCCACCCGGAGGATCGAGTAACCTCTATTCCCTGTTTTCCGACAAACCCGAAAGTGCGGAATCCAAACGGGTAAGTTAAACCAAGTTACGAACACGCAAGAGACAAAGATTCAATGATTAACACTCAATGTATTAATACTCTGAAACGGTTACAATGCAATGTTTACAAGATAAACCTATAAACTCTCTGTTGTGTGTGTGTTCTTCTCCGAAATCTATTCAGACTTCTTAGTGTTTCCGTTCTGTGTCTGGGTATTTATACTATCAGACCAATGAAAACAAAGAGACCCACGAAAACACTTCATTATGGACGAAATCCCTTGTGATTTCCTCTTATTTGGTTTTCATCCAAAAGTGTTTTCATCCAAAAGTGTTTTCATCACATGTGATTTCGTCACATATGTTGGGCCTGGACATGGGCTTCATCAATGGGCTTCAACAATGAACAGACAACACTAGACTTATCAATATGCATACTGCACACACGCAGTAGCATTTACAACGAATGTTACAAAGTAAATCGCATACCGAGTCAAGACAGGAGGTTGTCTTGACTACGGCCTTCACTTCGTAGCCGAGTCGAACCGAGCCGAGCCGTATCCACAAAATATGTATCAACAAACTCCCCCTTGGATGCTGCTCGCGAGGTTCGTAATCTCATTCTCCATCCCTTGATGGTGCATTCATTCTCGGAAAGGATCTTCAAAGTCTTCACGTGAAACAATCAGGGAGTGTATCAACAAACTCCCCCTTGAACGATACTCGTGAATCTTTTGAACTTCAAAACTTTAGATCCTTGAGGTGTTGATGAGTGATCAACTTCAACTCGATCATCTTGATCTTCTGATTGCATCAACGTCGTGTCTTTACTTTACGGCT
The DNA here is from genome assembly GCA_030545235.1 of Helianthus tuberosus. Taxonomy (NCBI): domain Eukaryota; kingdom Viridiplantae; phylum Streptophyta; class Magnoliopsida; order Asterales; family Asteraceae; genus Helianthus; species Helianthus tuberosus. The sequence goes on from CM060433.1 coordinate 165,654,430, forward strand.
TGTCATCTGACACGTTCTCTTCGTCATTAGCTGATTCTGATGTCGCATCTGCACATACAAGAAAGCTAAACACGTAATGAGAACAACCGCTTGGAATTTAGACAAATTAAACAAATGACACATACTAGATCAAATCTCAATCAGACACCGACCGACAACAGTTTGAAAGTTTAAAAATGATCAATTTTAATCCCTTACTTTCAAAACTTGTTAACTTCGACAGTTTATGAAGGTGCAATTGTTTTCCGGCTTACAATCAGGATTTTGGGTAGGATAGACTCGAGTTCCAACATCAATAAATCAAAAATAAACTAGAAGCAAAATCTTTTTGGCTTTTATAAAGTTTAGATTAAAACACACCTAAAATCTTTTTGGAGTTTTTCATTTTTCAAATGTAAAGACGGAAAGCAATAAATAAATATATACAAAGATGCAGAAACGAAAGCAGTAAACAAATATTTACAGACATTCTTTTTGCAAGTTTCGAGGGTAAGAGAATCATATCAGTGTACGGTCATGCCAAAACGCTCTTTTTTTTCAATTAGTTAACATTTAGATAAACATCCTATAGCAATTATCGGTATTGTTGTCCACATAAGCTCAACTTATCAAATGTAATCATGGCGAGGGGATACGTTAAGGTATGATTTATACTTACCGACCGGTGTTCATCCACACACGACACATTCCCGTATCAAGGTATGCACGAGAGTTCATCTTACCGGTGAGTATACCGCTTATCATCCGTTTGACCGTATAAAAGAAAAATGTGAGAAACTCACTTATTTTGATTGAAAACAAGCCCTATGTGATAGAATCACTTATTGATGAGGAACTTGATTTTCATAAGCATGAGGGCACAGGAGCAAGTCCGTGAACAGGTCAGTACTTTCGTACAGCAAAGAGACGAACTTGACTCCCGGATAAATGTGATATATTATCACTTATTTTGTTTAGACATGTGATTGTTGATCACTTATTGAGGTCGAATGCAATGTGTACACGTATGTATAGTATCATGGAAGATCTTAGACTTCCTCTCCATTATTTTCGGTAAAAGAAACAACCATGATACCCAGATGATAAGACAACATAAAGACCGAATATCTCAGAACCTCGGCAATCTCTCAAACGAAATTTCGGTACTAAGACCATATGCCAATGTGTGGTTCCCACCTGGTCTTCAGTCGATTTAGGTTTATATCGCCCTGCAAACTTTAAAATGATTGTGAGCCTACCGATACATCTTATATAGAGCTGCTTATCAATTTTTCATTTTGCATTACAGTTTAAAGAGGTTTCGACAGACCACTGATCTACTATCATTTTCTCTTTTGCTCGCCAGGAAACTCATTTTTGTTTTACCATGTTTTTGGGTTTGGAATTTTTTTTTTGATGTTTTTGAATTTTCAAATTTGGATTTACTCCCCCTAAAATCAACAAACTATGATAAACTTTAAAAACACAAAGGTATTTACAAAAACGATTTCCCGATGTTGGTTAACTCATGTTTTACCTCAATGCCGTTTACCAAAATTAATTTTAATCAGAAATGATTTATCGAATTTTGGGAAAATCAGTTGGCACATCGGTAAGCGGTGCGGACCATGACAACATTGACGAGTTTCATAGTGAAACAATCACGTGTGAGGTGATATTCGAGATCAACGTGTCTGGCCAAAGAGTGCTACGAGAGGATAACAATTTATAAAGCAGCTTAAATATCGACAAGTATAGGAGAGATATGAAATTTAAAACCGTATCCTGCAACTGCTTCATGCATTGGCAGGAATCTGAGTGCTCTCCCAAACTGGATATCCACCCGATGTGGATTTCAAGGTCGATTTTGCAGCTACTGAGAAATCTCTTCACAGCAACAAGATCATAAACCTTTGGGTCCGGCTGGTCTTCCATATTGCACCAGCGAAGGTCTTTATCTTTCTCTTGAGAAGTAGTGTGCGGTTGTTCAATCCACGCCAAGGCATCCGCACACCTGGTTGGTTTGTTCAACAAACACATTTGTCTTCGATTACACCGCGAAGAAATGTACACTGCACGTTCATCTTGTTGACTTTTGAACTTCAGACGTGCTGCAGGTGCGTACATTTTGATTTGAATCTATCCTGGGGACCCGATCAAAGCCTTTAACAAACAAACTTTGGAATGATTTTCAATTTGTCGAAGCTTTTCAATTTCTTTCGACAGACAATTCTGTCTTCTTTTCTTTTTCTCTCCATCAACGGCAACAACTTCTTTTGTCGCCGATCTTGTGCATGAACATTCCACTATCAATAATCCTATGATTATCGAAAGTTCCTCCTGGAACATCCTGCACACTTACTCAGAGATTAGTTGGAGAGGGGGACCCAAGCCTTAATAGACTTGGGTCGTCCTTCATCATCGAGGATTGTGACTTCGATTTCCTGATGATTCGGAATGGATTGAGCTTCCCCTGAAACAGTTACCGATTTTGGTTTCCAAACCTGTTTTCGTTTTTCATTTTTAATTTCTAACTTAACAGACCATGTTTGGACAACCTCCGGTTTTAACGCCTTTTCAACTTCTTTGACGTCGTTGTTTTGTTTCTTGTTCTCTAACAGTTCTTTTATCATGTTTTGGTGAAACAGGACGACGTTATGGGTGAACCTTTTCAGAGGGGGCTCTTTCAACAAAATTTGGTTTGGGCGAATTTGTGCAGTCTTTAATGATGTGCCCAAACTTCCCACATTTGAAACAAGTTCTCCTTTCAACAAACTTAGGAGAACCTGTTCGACTAACAGATGTCGAACCAGTAGAAACTGAGGTACTTGCTCTTTCATCACACCCATTTGTATGTTGAGTGTAATTGTTTTGACTGTTACGTTTTAAAATCTTGACTTGTTGGATAAAATCGGTGTTGGATTTGTTTTCAAAAGTCTCAATTTTATCAGTACCTTTTGATGCTATAAATTTAACATCATTGCTTTTCTTCTGATAATGAGCTCTTTTTGTTTCATATTTTGATTTAGAAACGTTAGGCCTTTGAGCTCGTTGAACTGGTTGTTTGCCCTTAGAAGCAATAGGTTGTTGCTTTGTTGGTGATTTTTGATTTCCAAATTGTTTCCTGATTTTATCTTTTGGAATTGGGTCACATTGAGTTACAGTGACTCCTGGAATTGTCTTTCCCAAAAACTTGTTTGTATTATCTTCAAAAACTTTATCAATCGAAGATGGATTGACATTTTTAATTGGAAAATCGTGATCTGAATAGATTTTAGAATCACCAACCAAAGTGTACAACACGTTATTACTTTTAATGGTAGACACATATTTCTTGTCGTTCTTGACAGGATCTATCACTTGCTTGGCAACAGGTTGCACGACAGGAGTAGTAGGATCACAAAGAATATGATTCTCAATTGGAATTTCTACTCCTTTCGTCTCATCAAGTGATTCATCCTGGTCATTCACATCTGAAGAATCATCTGAAGAATCATAGTCCTCAACGGTTGGAGGACTTTGATTTGAAGCACATGATGACTTTTCTTTCCGATCAGATGAGCCCTCCGATGAATTGTCCGGTTTGAACCCTAGGCCAGTAGTAACCTCCTCATAATCAAGAGGCACACTGGGTTCATACCGAGGCATATCCTCTTCATCGGGCGACTTGGTATAGTCGTGTCTCAAAGGGGGTGGACACTTCCTATAACCAACGCCTTTAACGTTTCCCTTTAGTTTCTGAACGTCAATGATGTGATCAAGCACATATCGGGAGTTAGAATAACTCTCCAATTTGAGCTTGATCACTTCATATTCACACTTGGTCGAGGCTAGCTCTTTCTTGGTTTCCTCAATGATATTAATGTAGTTATTAATACCAATTTGTTTGTTGAAAACAGTTTTTGTTAATTCGGAAAAACTTTTCTTTTGGGTTTCAATAACTGTTTTAAATTCCTTTTCATTGCGAGCTAAGGCCATGTTTGCCTCTTTGCACTTTGACAGTTCAACAACTAAACTCTGATTGTGACTATGAATCGTATCACATTCAAGTTTCACTCTATCACATTCATGTTTCATATTAGCACAATCACTACATATGCTAGGAGTTTCAGAATTTACCTGACTCGAAGAGGCTGTGACATTAGCCATGAAGGCAGTCTGAGAAGAGAAAGATCCATCTTCAGAATTATAATCTCCTGCATTCGAGCTTTCTTCATCTGAACTCCCGCTATAACCCGAGCTGTCCTCACTTTCAGAAAATTCTTCCTTGTGAACGTGCTTGATGTGATTGATGATCTTCGCATAACATGCACTTCCTCCTCCTAACTGTACGGACCAATCACATCCTTCATCAGCTTGAACAGTCAATGCTTGATTGGTGTTTGAAGGTCCAGACTGGTTCTGGTTCTGACTGTTGTTCACTACTACTATCCTTCTTTCATGATTGTCTTGATTTACATTAGAAGTACTCGTCTGATTTCTGAACGGATTTTGATTGCCTTGTTTGCTTGGTAGGGTGCACTCACGTTTGAAGTGACCCTTTTCGCCACAATTGTAACATGTAACCGCATCTTTATTGAATCCGTACTTCGTATCATTTTTGCCTTCCAACGAAGTTCTTCCAGTTCGAGTCATGAAATCCTTTGCCCTTCTAACAGCACTTGCAAACGCCCACTTGATATCCATTAACTCCATTTCATCACGGTCTATCTGCTGATAATCTTCATTGGTCATATTGATGTTTCCAATTTGACCTGCTACCAATCCGCAGTATGCACTGACCATTGTATTAATGAGTTCCATATGCTCCTTTGCTACTTCAATGCTAACTTTTGAGAGGTTCGAAGTATCAACTCTAACAGTGTTGGTGTTTTGAGGTGGAGGATTGTTGGTATAATTTGCTTGTTGTTGCTGTGGTAGAGCTTGAGGTTTGGGTATGGACTGTGAAAGATAAGCACTTTGATCCCACTGTGGTTGCTGTGGAAACGGAGAAGAGTTTGTATTGGATACAAACGCCGTTTGAAGCTTCGGTTGCTGAACTGAACCAGAACTCGCTGAAGGACCAAAACCAGGTAAATACATTTCTGTGTTTTGTGGAGGTGCAGATGCAATCCTTTTAGCTTTCCGAATTTCCTCGTCGTTCTTTTGCTCCAACTTCTGAATGAATTCATAAAGACTGACATTGGCTGCATCCAGAGCGCCCGTATGCTTTAGAAGTTCAATGAATGGACTCCACTTAGGAGGTAGAGCATCAGCAAATCGTGCAACCATTTCCGGATGAGTTGCAGCAACACTATAAGAAGTCATTTCACTAATCAAATGATAAAAACGAGAAGTCATATCATTTAGAGTTTCATTCTCCAAAAACTGAAATGATTCAAACTCTTTCTTTAATAAATCATGGCGTATCTTTCTAGTAGCTGCATTTCCTTCTCCTATCGCTACCAATGCATCCTATAAACCTTTCGTGGTTTTACAATATGAGAATTGATGAAAGATGTCTCTGTGAAGTGCTTGAGTGAGAATAGCATACGCCTTCTTCTCCAGATCATATGCCTTTTTGTCGGCTTCTTGCATATTATTGAAAGTTGTCGCATTTGATCCTGCTTCTTGAAGAGCTTCACTAAATTCAGAGATGAAACACGTCCATAATTCTGTGTTTTGCCCTTGAACGTAGTTATGGAAACGCCCTTCCATGATGGATAGTCGTTCATGTAATTTAACTTTGGCGGGCGATTGTTGCTACCCGTCTCATTCTCACTAAGCCAAATATTTTGAATGCTCTGATTTTGATTCGACACCATTGCCCATTGACTTGCACTTAATGACTGTTGTTGTTGAGGTATGGTCCTCCTCATATATTCGGCCATCGACATCTGTTTTAGATCTGGTTGTAGATCCGTACTCCAATCCCAAGGGCTCGTACAACTCATGTTTGATGTATGTAAGTGAAAACCTGGTCACACACTCAATAACAAACTGTTAAATCACTTTTAGAAGTCCCCTGTTAAAAATCACAGGTATAATAATGTTTGACGAAATCCAATGGTGATTTCGTTGAGTGGATGTTGGATTTCGTTGAGGGTGATGTGGGAGTGATTTCGGCTGGAAAAGAGGACTTGAAGTGATTTCGTTGAGCTGGTGTTGGATATCAGTGTGAAAGAGATTTCGTTGAAGGTGATATGGGATTTCGTTGAATGGATGAAAGGTGATTTCGGCTAGTGAGGAGGTGATTTCGGCTAGTGAGGAGGTGATTTCGTTGACAATACACAAGTGATTTCGGCTGGAGACTGATTTCGACCAGGGAGTGATATTGTTGAGTGAGATTTCGTCCAAATCACTATATGTTAGTGATTTCGTCCAGTAGCCAAAAGATGTTGGTGATTTCGTGGAAGATGTTTAGCTTGATATAAGGTGATTTCGTGGAGGGTGTTTAGCTTGATATAAGGTGATTTCGTGGAGGGTTATTTCTTCCAGAAGCTTGAGATTATTGACTACCAGGATTTTGTTGAAGATAGTGATATGATATCAGGTGATTTCGCCAAGCACAAGTATAACCAGACAATACAAATGAGATATTTTCAAATCCTTATCTCTTATCTGACACAATCCTTCTTTTTCAAACAAGTCACAGCACCACCTTATCTTATCAGCTTTCTCATCGAATACTCATGATGGCTAGTGTACCCAAATGACAACTTAAATTATTTTAATCAAAAACACTTTAATAGTTCAACAATATAGAATCAAAATCAGATATTATCAAGAACAAAACCAAGAACAACTTGAATATATTATGAACTTGATGAGTTTTCAGGTGACCGATAAATTGTCGAACACAAATTTTGCGAGAAACTTCAATAAAAAACCTTAATACAACATGTATGACAAAGATTTAACAAGGTTTTGTATGAACTAACGGAAAAATACAAGATTTTCAAGACGTTAACACTAGATTTTCCAGAAAAGTTGATATTCAAAGCTCAAATCTTAAAGAACAATTTCTGAAAATGCATGAAAATCTTTCAAAACAAAAGATAAACAAACTTGGTTTTAACAAGGAATCGAGCCAAAGCTCTGATACCAATTGTAGGTCCACCCGGAGGATCGAGTAACCTCTATTCCCTGTTTTCCGACAAACCCGAAAGTGCGGAATCCAAACGGGTAAGTTAAACCAAGTTACGAACACGCAAGACACAAAGATTCAATGATTAACACTCAATGTATTAATACTCTGAAACGGTTACAATGCAATGTTTACAAGATAAACCTATAAACTCTCTGTTGTGTGTGTGTTCTTCTCCGAAATCTATTCAGACTTCTTAGTGTTTCTGTTCTGTGTCTGGGTATTTATACTATCAGACCAACGAAAACAAAGAGACCCACGAAAATACTTCATTATGGACGAAATCCCTTGTGATTTCGTCCTATTTGGTTTTCATCCAAAAGTGTTTTCATCCAAAAGTGTTTTCATCACATGTGATTTCGTCACATATGTTGGGCCTGGACATGGGCTTCATCAATGGGCTTCAACAATGAACAGACAACACTAGACTTATCAATATGCATACTGCACACACACAGTAGCATTTACAACGAATGTTACAAAGTAAATCGCATACCGAGTCAAGACAGGAGGTTGTCTTGACTACGGCCTTCACTTCGTAGCCGAGTCGAACCGAGCCGAGCCGTATCCACAAAATATGTATCAACACTCCGCCTCCTTGGCCTCTTCAAGAGCCTTGGCAAGGCGAGCTTCTGCTTCCTTGGCCTCTTGGGCAGCCGCAACAGCTGCGGCTTTCTCTTTAGCCAACGCAGCGTTCGCTGCCTTGGCATTGGTAAGCTCCTGACGAACATGAAAGAGAATTTCATTCTGCTTGACCCAAGATTCTTTCCAAGTCTTGCGCTCATCAGATAGCGTCTTGCGCTCATTAGAAAGAGTTTCTTTCCAACTCTTGCGCTCATCATAAAGCAGTTTTGCAAGGGAACGAACCTGTTTAAGCTCAGCAGTTGCAGCCCACTCCTCGGTCTTATCATAGAACAGAATGCTACTGATTTAATATTGATGCTGTTAAGTTGCTGCTGATCATAGAACATAATTCTACTGATTTAATGTTGCTGCTGTTAAGTTGCTGACTGTTAAATCAGAACTATTGCTGTGTGTAATGCAAATGCATTACAGAAGGTTTTACATGCCAGCTGTGGCTGATGCAATTGAGGCCTTTATCAATGCTTTTAGCAATGGTTTTAAGCTGTGGCTGAAAGTAATGGCTCTGATATAGCAAAGGTTCTGATGCATTTGCATTTGCAGAGGTTCTGATGCATTTGCATTCCAAAATTGCAATCGAATATTGAAATGAAAGTAAGACCTTGCATATTAAATTGTTACAACCTTGCATTCAATCATGAATTCAATATTTACATTCCTAATGCTTTGGTTGGTTAAAAGTAAGAATTCAGTCAACATATTTGATGCCAGGGGGTTTATATGGGTGGTTGAATCGAATATGGATGGTGGCGGGAAAGGTTTTGGAAGGTGCAGGGGGTAATTTTGCTTCTAAACACAAATTATAGGGGGTTTATAAGAAAGGGTATTTTAGTAATTTACCCCAAGTCAACAGATCAGGCAACATATTTGATTCCAGGGGGTAAACATGCGACATAACAGCAAACGTTGGGGGGTAAAACAAAAGGGTAAAATAGTCTTTTCACCCCCAAGTCAACAGACCGGTTAAGAAAATTGAAGCCGGGGGGTAGAATTGCGACATAACAGTTAACAGTGGGGGGTAAAATTGCAATTATTTCCTTAGGGGGGGTAAGGGTGCCAATGACCCCTAACCTCAGGGGGTAAAATTGCAGTTTACTCAAATCAAAATTACTCTACAAGGTCATTTGTAGAGTAATAACCATACTCTACAAAATTAGCTTAAGAGATAAAAATTACCTTATAAGATCAAAATTAGGGATGGTAATCGTACCCGAACCCGATGGTTAAACCCGAAACCTGACACATCTGGGATGGATTTTTTTTTTTTGGATAAGTGAGCATAGCCCGGCAAATATATTCCAAAAGAAACGTGTTACAGGTTTTAAGGGGGCATACCCCCCGAGACTCCTAAAAGAGGACACCCCAAAACAAGCTTTGGGAACCTCACTAACGAGAAAAATATATAAATTCCGACTAGGCTATCTATAAAAGAAGCGGCCTAGTAGGAAAATATATAGATCTACCTCTAAAAAACAGAACTAAACTAAACATACACTGGGCCCAAAAAATAATACAACCACTCAAAACAAACATCACCCAAAATAAAATGGGCCTTCACCGTACCAACCCAACTGAGAACCGTTGAGCCTTCAAGAGGGGGCAGCAATGTGATTAATAATCAGCGACCAAATTAAGAGGCCCCAACCCAAGCTACTGAAACCGATCCAAAAATACAGCCCCTCACACTTAAGAGTCCAAGTATACTTGTCATCCCAAAAAGATTGATCATCACAGCAGCTCCCTAAGCTGGTCGGTTTTTCACAAGTGAATATATTAAGGCCCAGCTTCGAAACACATAGCCAGCACCAAATAAACCGATTTACGAAGCCACAATCAAACCGTAACTTCTTGTGAGCAAAAAACCCATACCCCAAACTATGTACTATAGACCCGAAAAACACCGAAGCTATAAGGATGATCCACCACCAACCGAAAACGAAAAAAATAACACGAGAAAACCAACCAGAGCCCGGAAAAATAATAGGATAAAACTCCATAAATTACTTACGGGAAGGAGGCTTTGCGACAACCGGGTCTTTTGTAAGGCCTGAAAAGAACCGAGCAGTCCCACTAGTATCTTCGCCAACATCTTCTATGCAAAAATCCGGGTTCAAACCGAGCTCTATACAGAGGTCCTCAAAGTAATCTCTTTCACCCGGTTCCCAGTTATTCGCTACCTTAGCCAAAACAGTTTGGGATTTTGAAGTGAGACGTTTACGGATAGCATCTTTTTGAGCTTGCGTGATACCATAGTCGTATCCATTATCATCATCTTCGTCATCCCACTCGTCAACCTCCCCATCCAGATTAGACATAGATGTCGACGAGACCGTGTTCCACTTAGGCAACACCCGGCCTGAAGAAGGAGTACCACCCGTAGAAGGATCATTCTGACCATTAATACCTTGGTTAAATGGGTCAGTAGGGTATAATTCAGACTCATCTTCGACAAGAAATCCACACTTAGCACTTGCTTCAACATCAAGGATCGAAAACCGATTTAACGTAGATACCAGGGGGGTATCAATTTCCATGGGGCTCTTGTTTCTCTGAGAAGACACGGGACTGTTCTGGGACTTCTGTGGTTTACCGCTCTGTGGTGTCTTGTCGCCATTCACTGCACGAGTAAAATCAAAACCCGACTTGGTGCCCATACTCATGTTAGCGTTTTTTGCTGCAGCTCGAGTGGTAGGACCTTTAGGCTGGACCGAAGCACCATGAGGGCCCTTCTGATTCATATCTTTACGAGATGGATTACTGTTTGGCGCAGAATCACTGGTTTTATTGGCATTCTTCATTTTCACACTACTGGGTGTGGTAGTCGATTGGTTATTTTTAACCACAGGTCCCTGATTTTTTGGTTTCTCTTGACCCTTCCCCTTAGTCTTACTAGGTTTTTTAGACACCATGGTAAACTCTTCAGTAGCATTATTGCAAACAGCCTCAATATTTGCTGCATTTTTAGGCAGGGGGTTATGGTTTCCAACATTCTGAGTTTGAGGCTGGCTCATATCCGGACCCTCCTCCATACTAATATCCTTAGGCTTCACTTTACACATCTTTAACGAGTGGCCAAAGACTTTGCAATGGGAACACTGGGCAGGGTGCCATTGATATCCAATACGAAGGTTAACAACCCTAGCTTGATGATGATTAACTTGGGGGAAGACCACTTCTACTTCCTTAGGGATCTCACCCTCAGCCGGAATATCAACGAGAACCCTAGCATAACCAATTTTTCCAACCTTGCTAGCACATCTTTGCCGAGTAGTTTTATCCATGAGCCGAGGATAACCAATACCACTCAGAATTTTGCTCAACCCCTTACCTGTCCATAGTTCCAAAGGAACTTGGTGCACTGTGACCCACAACGGAATAATATTCGGCTCTACTTTTTCAAGACACAGCCCTGGCTCCCAACGGTCAATAAAAATAGGGACATTGTTGACCATCCAAGGGCCATTTTCAAGCACGTCATTCATGCCCTTCTCACTCTTGAACTTGAAGAAAAAGTAGCCTGCTGTACTCTTTGAGATTTCAGCAATATCAAAGGCCCTCCATAGGCGTTTTAGGCAGTTATTAACCACATTAAAATCCATAGAGGTGCCTAGAAAGTATCCATATAAGTGCAAAGCGAAGGAATGCGCTGAATACCTGAGGTCGTCTTGAGAGATGATAACTTGTTTTTTCCCATCCGCAGACACTGTTGGCGGTATATACTCTAACCGAGTATCCTCAGTTTCGTTATTTAAACGAATTTGCTCAGCAAAAGTCAAACCCCCTGGTTTGTTAGACTTCCACACCGAATTATTAACGTTGAAAATTTGTTGCCTGTTATCAGTCCCAGCTGTATGGTCAAATACAGGGGATACCGGCTGATGGTTATCTGGGCCTAACTCCGCTGAAGGACCAGGCCGAGTCTCATTAGCAAAATTCGTTGTTCCCAGCCCCATCTCCACATCAGTACTATCAGGGCTAGGGTCAACCTGAGTCGAGCCACTATGGGTACCACCCTTCTCCGATTGAGCATAAACAAGGGGATTATCAACAGACTTCAAGAGTATATCAGAATTCACAGCAGATTCAGTAGCAATAGAAATACCATTACCTGCATTCGACACAAAGAGGCTCTCAGTATTCTTGTTTGAATCCGACATACGCTTCGCCCAATCCCCCAAAGCAGATACAAAGCCTGAGCTAGCTTGTTCATGGGCTGAATGATGCAAATCATTAGGGATCGATATTCCATCTTTCACAAAATCATCTAGGTTGAGATTAACCACAACCCTATTCCCCGAATTAGGGTGGGAGCAGCAAATCACACTAGTCGCAGCTTTTTCTAGAGGAGAGTGAAGGTGATTCGCAGGGGGGGTGAGCACGTGGTTCCCAAATTCAGGCGACTGAAGAGGAGGGGATGCGGCATTAGGGGTTTTGAGACCGCTGCTGGTAGAATTAGGGTTCAAAGGAGGGAAATCGGCTGGAGAGACACGATTGGGAGTATCAGGAGGGCGATTAGGGGAGAAATTATGAGATTTCATCTCACAATTTGATGGCTTCATGAACGATTTAGGGAGGAATCGGCTGAGAAAAGATGGACGGCTAGAGAGAAAAATCTAGAGAGAGAAAGAAGAGAGAGAAACATCTGGGATGGATTTGGGGTCGGTTAATCGGGTTTGGGACTAGTTTTTATTTTTTTCGCGGGTTTGGGATGGGTTTGGGATTTGGTTATATACCCGTTTACTCGACCTAATTACCCCGATAAAGTAAACCCGTTTACCCGATTCTATACCCGATATAATTTCTTTTATATTTTTAAATATGTAAATATATAACACATCCTTTTTTTCTATACACATAGGTATTTTATCCCGTAAACATTATAGTTATTTGATATATTTCTTTAGTTATAATACTAAATGTAACTGATTAGTAGTTACCCGATGGGTTTTGGGTCGGGCATGCCCAACGGGTAAACTTTTTAAAATTAATGGGTTACCCGAAACCCGCGGGTATACCCGATACCTGATGGGTATTTACCCGCTAGAAACCCGACGGGTTTGGACAAGCATATCTAATCGGGTTTGGGGTTGGGATTATCTAAACCCGTCCCAAACCCGACCCATTGCCATCCCTAATCAAAATTACCTTACAAGATGATTTGTAGAGTAATTATAATACTCTGCAAGATCAAAATTACTCTACAAGATCATTTGTAGAGTAATTTTGATAATTACTCTACGAGTGAATAATTACGAAAATGTCACAACGTTTTTTTTACCTTTTCATCCTATTCGTACGTTTTGTATGATAAGAGTATTTGTATTTGATCTTTTGTCTTTCGTGCATTTTGTATGATAAGGGTATTTGTATTTGATCTTTTGTCAATAAATATGATGCACTATTTTAGTATTGTAATTTGTTCCCAACATACACCGTTAGGTTAGGCTAAAGGGTGTGGGGTGATAGTTGGGACATCATTCGTCACCTAGGAACATGAATAGAAGGTTACATCACCCTCTTGCTTGATCCATCATGGTTTGCATAGATTAAACAATCGCAACCATTGTCCTCATTTCCATTTTTCAAAAAATCATTTCCTCTTTCTTTAGATAAAGATAAATTAAAATAAATAAGGGGCTAGTGGTTTGGGACATGACCACACCCTTAAGGTAATGGTTTTGGATGGTGGACTAGAGGTGGGTTACATGACACTGATGTGGAGGGTCATGGTGGTCACAAGGTCATGACCACACTCTATAGCCTTATAAATAATAAACCTAGTGTCTCATAATTATACAAAATGTGTATCATAGTTAAACGAAATATTTATAATAGTTATGGAATAGTAAATATTTGTATTAATTACTGGGGTTGGTTGAGTTGAAGTCTCATACGGAAGATAAAAGTTCGCTGTTGAAAAAGGATATAAAATGCAACTATTTCATTCTACATCTTCGGTGCAATCTTATGAACCAGTAATTTGATTAAAGAATTTAGAGGTAAACCTTAAAAATAGATCAAGAAGGTCATCATGATTGATAGCAATTCAAATCTAACTCCACCAATCTACACAAAACTTTTTTTTTTTTTACTTCTGATTTATTTCTTTTTCTTTGATCGGTGTAGACAATATCGTGTAGACTTGAGACTAGAATTTAATCACATTTGCTACTCAGAATCATAAACTAAAAAAAACTACGACTAGAATTTGATTCTCTAATATACTTTTGTATTTATTGTATAACAGCTTCCTAGTTATTAATCATTAAAATTTGATTATGTGTTTATAATCCAATTAGATGATCGATGCAAAACGGATTATTAGTTTTGCAACACATCGCATACCCTGTAAATATGTTTCCAACTGTTTTATGGTTGAAGGTGTATTATTGTATCATAACATACGTATTGAAATAGGTATAAAAAGGTACACAAGCTCAAGTTACTTTAAAATGTAACGAGTCTGTCCCATAAAGACTACATGATCATAATAGTGTTTGGGATAGGGTTTTCATGGACACATGTTAGTTAACCTTTGTATGGAATTTTGTGTGGCATCTAACTCTTTATCATATGAAGGTGATGGACTCGACATGTCTTCTTCATCCAATTACTTTGAGATTTAGATGTAAACATTTCTTGATTATTGCCTTATCGGCGATCTATGAACTATATATGTTTTATGTCGCGTAATTGTATATGGAAAACACATGTTTCATCTTTAACAATATAATGATATTAAGTTAAGTGTAGTCTTACATCCAAGATCCAATCAATGTAAATAGACATTAAGCTTTAGTCTCATCCAAAAAAGACCAAACCACCATGCTTGGGACCACCTTGCGTTTTCAATCGTTTTACCTCTAACGTGTATGTGTGCATTTGTATTTAATAAGTGATGTGTTTTTTCTTTCACTTTTATGAAACACATTTAAAATTAGTTCTGATTTATGTATAATATTTGTTTTCACGATTATGGAACGTGGTGATATCGTTTGCCCGGTGTATGAATGATATCCCGAAATGGCGGAACATTTACTCGTCTTATGTCCGGTTGTTAATACACTGTGGTCAATTATTAGTTAATGGTGCAAAATCCCTTTCATATACACCTTCTCACTTTGAGACTTGTTGGATTATCATAAAGAGAATACAAGGCTTACAAGGGGATGATAACGTGTTGGTGCCATTGGAAAATAATAAACGAATAGATTTTTTTAACAACTCTCCTTCTATCAATAAATTATCAAGGATGTCAAGACTCTTGGTCTTATTTGGGTGAAACATAGATCAAGAATGGATAGTCTAGAGCAGTCCTAATGGTGTTTTTTTTTGTACGGCCAAATCACTTTATATAAATAAAGAGCCCAACAAGAAACTGGGAAGAAAATACAGTCTGTAAGATTAAATATATTATGTAACAATATTTAATCTATAGCCATTATAATCATTTACATAATATAGATCAAAATATATAATAACCTATTAAATAATTAGTTGGTAATTGTTGATGGACCATATTACCCTTATTAACTAATTAGGTTTTCTCCTGGGTGCTTATATAAGGAGAATTATGTGGAGGTTAAAGGGTTACTCAGTTACACAATTAGACACAACCCATTAGCCATAACATCAATAATTCGACCTCCTCTCCTAATCGAATCCCCTATTCGATTTCTAAGTCACCATCATCAGTCTGCACCCTAAGGAGGAACCAGATTACGATGACAAGCATGTCGAACTCCATTACTGGATTCTCCACTGCATTATCTGCTGTAACAGGTATGTTTTATTGTTTTCCCTCATGTATAAACAGAACTGAACCAACATGTATCAGAGCATATGTTGATTAGTCGGTTCTGTTTTCTATCCGTAAATCTGGATTAAAACTGGAAAACAAGTTTTAAAAACGATAATTAAAATTCGTTTTCATCATCCGAAATCATTACTATTCGATTTCTGTCATCCGGAATGGCATCTCGGATGACATGGGCTCATTCTTATGTTACTGTTCCGAAATCTGCATGTTCAAAATATGTTTAAATGTGTAAAATAATTCCAGATTTCGGATGAAGTTTGAATAATTTCGTTGTTCTTAGTCAAAATTCGAATTTTCCTTTATGATTTGGAATGTGATTTGAATTGTGGAGTGTTTTCTTAATTTTGATCTAATTCTATCTAATAAGTTTTCGAAATCTGTTAATAGAATAAACAGATTATGATTTTCGAAATTTACTGATAAAATTAGATTAATGATAAAATAGGAAACTCTATCACAATCCCAAATTTTTCGAATTTTAGTTATGATTTCGCATTTAACAGCTTGCAGAACACATTTCGGATGATCATTATGGATGATCATTCCGGATGAACTTTGTTCACCCATTACGGATCAACGACTAAGCATTACGGATGATCAAAATAGACTGACCATTTCGGATGAATTTCGGACTAAGCATTATCATCCGAAATGCATCACGGATCATCAAGAAGTGACTATTTCGGATAAATTTCGGACTAAGCATCATCATCCGAAATCATCCGAAATGACTACACTTACACATCTGTCATCCGAAATCATGAGTGTTCAAGAAGTGACTATTTCGCGCTAACGGGTGGTTTGCTATTAACTAATTGGTTTTGTAATTACTTAGTTAATTAATCAGAATCAGATAATGTTTTACAAAACCAAAATAGCTTAACTTGAATGAGTTTTTGATATATCATTTCTAGCCAAAGCTGACTTGATACATCTACTTATCGTTCAAGTATTACGAAAGCTATGTTGTGTGTGCATCATAAGCATGAATGTCTTAATTTCTGGCCAAAGCTGATTTAATTCATTCATAGATGGCATACTCAACAAGTGCATAACTAAAGTGATTGTTTCAATTTCTGGCCAAAGCTGATTTGTTACAACCACTTTGCACATATGCTTAAATGATTACACTTCTGGCCAAAGCTGTTTTGTCTACGTTTAAGTAGAATTTTTAGCTAAGTCTATTATTTTGGTGTTAGTAATAGACAATATCACAGCTTCATAATGTAAAATGGTCATTTTTTATGCCTGCCTTAGTTTAACGTGCCCTTAGATCACATTAGGATTTCTTCCTTTGTATCATAACTTGCTCATCTTATTTCCACTATCAGCACCCAACTGTGGGATTCCACCTTTGACTGGTGATAACTTTGCTGCATGGAAGGATGCTCTCATGCTTACTCTTGGGCTGCTGGACTTTGATTATGCTCTCAGAGAGAATAAGCCAGCGGACCTTACCACTCAAAGTACTGCTGCTGAGCAGTTAACTCATGATAAGTGGACTAGGTGTAACCGCATGTCTCTCATGTTTATGAAGCAGTCCATAAGCAATGCAATCAGGGGAGCCATTCCTGATTCTGAAGATGCTAAAACCTACTTGGAACATGTGGAGGCGCAGTTCAAAGGGACGTCTAAAGCACACGCTAGTACTCTTATTCTCAAGCTGGTGACAACTAAGTATGATGGGAGGAGCGGCATTCGCGAGCACATCATGATGATGAATGACATGGCCAATAAGCTGAAGGGGCTGGAAATGGAAATCAGTGATGGTTTCCTTGTTCATTTCATCATTACTTCGCTTCCTTCGTCCTTTGAAGCATTCAAGATCAATTACAACACTCAGAAGGACAAATGGACGATGAGTGAGCTGGTCGCCATGTGCGTACAGGAGGAAGAGCGTATGAGGATGGATCGCCATACTGATGTTGCAAACTTCACTACCTCCAACTCTAAGAAGAGGAAGAACAATTATCAGAGGAAGGATGCTTCAAAAGTCCAAAGGCCTAATCCTAATCCTAATCCTAATACAAGTGCACCTTCCAGCTCTAAGAACTCCTTAGGCAGTATCCGCTGTAAGTTCTGTAAAAAGACAGGACACATGCAGAAGGAGTGCCCTGATTTTAAGGAGTGGCTGGCTAAGAAAGGTAACGATTATTTTATGATACTTGAGTCCTATAATTTAAGTGTTCCTGCTAATTCTTGGTGGTTTGATTCTGGTTCTATGGTTCATGTTACCAATTCAACTCAGGGATTCCTTTCAATCCGGAAGCTGGAAAGAAACCAAAGAACGCTTAAGGTTGGGGATGATCGAGAATTAGAAGTGAAGGCCATTGGAACATTACAATTAGTTATGAAAACTGGTTTATGTATTAAACTTTATGATACCTTATATGTTCCTGAGGTAACTCGGAACCTTGTATCAGGACCAAAGTTAGACATGGACGGTTTTATTGTTTCCCATGGTCATCGCAAACTCTCTATCCTCTATGATTATGTTCTTTATGGTACTGGTATTCTGGATGGTGGTCTCTATAGATTAGAACTAGAAGATAACTTTTCCAAATCTTTGTTGTCATATAACATTAATGAATCACTCACAAAGATGGAAGAGAAACGAGACTTAGAAACTTCATCCATGTTGTGGCATCAGCGTTTAGGCCACATTTCAAAAGAACGATTAAATCGTCTTGCAAAGGATGAAGTCTTACCTCCTCTTGATTTCTCTGATTTTGGAACATGTGTCAAATGTCTTAAAGGTAAAATGACATTAGCGAATAAGAAAGGTGCCACTAGGAGCTCTAATTTATTAGAACTCATTCACACTGACATTAGTGGTCCCTACCAAATCGCTGGCATAACAGGACATACTTCATTTATCACTTTTATTGATGATTATTCTCGTTACATGTACTTGTATCTTATTAAGAAGAAATCTGAATCTCTAACAACTTTTAAAGATTATAAGGCTGAAGTTGAAAAGCAATTAGATCGTCAGATTAAAGTTGTGAGATCAGATAGAGGTGGTGAATATTATGGAAGACATACTGATGTGGGTCAAGCTCCTGGTCCATTTTATGAGTTTTGTAAGGGCCAGGGGATTGTGAACCAATACACCATGCCTGGTACACCTCAGCAGAACGGTGTGGCTGAAAGAAGAAACCGTACCCTTATGAACATGGTGCGCAGTATGTTAGCCAACACTAAATTACCATTATTCCTCTGGACTGAAGCGTTAAAAGCAGCTGTTCATATACTCAATAGAGTTCCTTCTAAGTCTGTCCCTAAAACTCCTTATGAACTTTGGACAGGAAGGAAACCGAGTCTTAAATATACGAAAGTATGGGGCTGCATTGCTGAAGCAAAACTTTACAATCCTTTCCTAAGGAAACTTGACCCTAAAACAGTTACCTGTTTCTTTATCGGGTATCCTGAGAACTCAAAGGGTTATCGTTTCTATTGTCCTTCCCATGTCACCCGTATTGTTGAAACCAAGCGTGCTGCGTTCCTGGAGGATTTCAAGGTCAGTGGGAGCAGTACCAACCCTTACGAAGAATTGCAAGAAGTACAAGACGCGGGGGGGGGGGGGGAGAGACTCGTCGCTTACCATTACTCCGATTACTCCTCTTGTACCCAATGCAACTACTGTACCTGAAGCTACTGCACCAACTGCAAATTCACCTCTACAATCAGAACCCATTATACCTCATGACGAAGGCACATCAAACGCTCAACACCAAGACAACGCTGAACCCGATAATCCACTCAGGAGGTCATCTAGGCAAAGAAGGCCTACTAATTGGGATGATTATGTTACCTACCTGACTGAAATGGATCCCGGAAAGCTAAATGATCCTATCTCTTACAATGAAGCCATTAGCAGTGATCAGTCTTCTGAATGGAATAAAGCAATGATTGAAGAGCTTGAATCCATGAAGAATAATGACGTTTGGGATTTGGTAGAATTACCCAACGGAGCCAAACCCGTAGGATGTAAATGGGTATTCAAAACAAAACTGGATCCGAATGGGAACGTTGAACGCTACAAAGCGAGATTGGTTGCAAAGGGCTACACTCAGAAAGAGGGAATTGATTATCAAGAGACGTTTTCACCTGTCTCTCGTAAAGATTCATTAAGGATCGTCATGGCCTTAGTAGCTCATTTTGATTTGGAGTTACATCAGATGGACGTTAAAACCGCTTTCCTTAACGGAGATTTGGACGAAGATGTTTACATGAAACAACCTGAAGGCTTTAAACCTGAAGGTCAGGAGCATCTAGTCTGTAAGCTGAAGAAATCCATTTACGGGTTAAAATAAGCATCACGTCAGTGGTACCTCAAGTTTGATGAAGTCATGAAGAAACAAGGTTTTATGAAGAATCAAGTGGATCAATGCACCTACCTCAAGATGAGTGGGATCAACTTTACTATTCTTGTCCTTTACGTAGATGATATTCTATTGGCAAGTAATAGTTTAGACATGTTGCATGAGTCGAAGCGGTTACTCTCGCATAACTTCGACATGAAGGATCTTGGAGATGCTTCTTACGTCATTGGCATCGAAATTCACCGATATAGACACAAAGGGATCTTAGGATTGTCCCAGAAGGCTTACATAGATCGTGTCCTTACACGATATAACATGCAACAGTGCAACCCCTCTGTCGCTCCAGTAGTTAAGGGAGATGTTTTCGGTTCATTCCAGTGTCCGACAACAGAGGTTGAGAAGGAGCAAATGAGCCAGATACCTTACGCGTCAGTAGTCGGGAGCTTGATGTATGCTCAAGTCTGTACTCACCCAGATATCGCTTATATTGCTGGAATGCTAGGCCGTTATCAGACTAATCCTGGCCTAGATCACTGGAAAGCAGCTAAGAAGGTACTTCGATATCTGCAAGGGACGAAAGACTATAAACTGACTTATAGAAGAAGTGATCATTTAGAAGTGGTGGGCTATTCTGATTCTGACTTTGCAAAATGCAAAGATGACAAGAAATCCACTTCGGGCTATATCTTTATGTTAGCAGGCGGCCCTATCTCATGGAAGAGTCATAAACAACAGTTGACCACAACTTCCACAATGATGGCAGAGTACATTGCTGTTTATAACGCAACCTGTCATGGAATGTTGCTTAGAAATCTGATCACTGGACTCAAAATCGTTAATTCCATTTCTAGACCATTGAAGCTTTACTGTGATAATTCAGCTGCCGTTAGTTTCTCGAACAGTAACAGTTCGACTAGAGCTGGTTTATATCTCGATACGAAATATATGTTCGTACGTGAACGAGTTGAGGAAAATAATCTTTGTATCGAGTATATTAGTACTAAGGATATGCTTGCGGATCCGATGACTAAAGGTCTCCCTCCTAAGGTTTATGAAGAACATGTTCGTAATATGGGATTTTGTAAAGACCTTATTTGAGCATATTGTACTAGCTTATGTTTTATGATTAATGAAATTTCCTCAGTTTGATTTTGTATGTCTCTTAGAATATGTTCAACCGGTATAATGGCATATTGACAAATAAAGTTACAAATCAAACAAAGGGCTTATGCGTATTTTGATCATAACGGTTAGGTTTTAAATTAAGGCTATAGTATGATTAATGGGGGTCTTGAGTCGCATAATGATTCAACGGCTGTATTTCTCTGCTATAGTACTTGTTTAAGGCTAAAATGAGTGTTAACTCCTGATCAGGCTTATCTAATACTCATAGTAAATGATTACTCGGCTAAGTGGGAGAATGTAAGATTAAATATATTATGTAACAATATTTAATCTATAGCCATTATAATCATTTACATAATATAGATCAAAATATATAATAACCTATTAAATAATTAGTTGGTAATTGTTGATGGACCATATTACCCTTATTAACTAATTAGGTTTCCTCCTGGGTGCTTATATAAGGATAATTATGTGAAGGTTAAAGGGTTACTCAGTTACACAATTAGACACAACCCATTAGCCATAACATCAATAATTCGACCTCCTCTCCTAATCGAATCCCCTATTCGATTTCTAAGTCACCATCATCAGTCTGCACCCTAAGGAGGAACCAGATCACGATGACAAGCATGTCGAACTCCATTACTGGATTCTCCACTGCATTATCTGCTGTAACAGATATGTTTTATTGTTTTCCCTCGTGTATAAACAGAACTGAACCAACACAGTCACCAAAAAGAACACAGAAAATGGATTACAACAAGTCGATTAAATCGAAGTCTAGCCATTTCTCCCACTTTGCGGTTGGCAATTTTGACCGAATGCTAATCCATAAGAAAGCATCTTCTTTTATAATCTCTATCGCCTTCCTAGTTGGGATGAAATTGCCTTCGGAAACGTTTGAGTTCCTTGCTAGCCAAATTCTCCAAACTGTCGCCATGGCCACCGTGGGATGTGTAATGTGTCGATGCCTCCAATTAGAGTGAACTGATTAAGACACCCCATCAAGTCTCCAATTACACAAATGGTGTAATTCTTGTCTTAACTATTCATGTTGTATGTTTATACTTGGGACGTGTCATTTGATGGCTCCTTGCTAGAGGCCTGTTAGTCAATTACTTTTATTTGTTGAATGAAATTTCTGTCTTTATTAATTGATATACCGATGAATGGTTAATTTTTTTTAACTTTTTTTGCACAATTTATAAAGGGTGCTACTTTCTACACCCCTCTCCTCTCACATACTTACAGGTGGGGCCCGCATGGGACCGACAGTTTTCCTCTCACAAGGAGGGGTATAATCCGGAGGAGGGGGTGTGTATAGAATCAGCCTTTGAAATGCTATGCATTAAAATGAACAAAAAAGTATAACCGAATCGGCTCATATCCCCATACTCAAAAGTCAAAACCATACGCCTGTAGTTTCCATCAATGCAAAACGTGAAGAGGCTCACAAGTCACAACATCAACATGTTTCATTAATATTAGTGAGTGGGCAGAATGAAGTCTCAAGTAAACTAGGGACCAAACTGCAAAAAAGACAATCACTGAATAAGCTTCTTATTGAAGCCAAATATTCATCGTGAAACGAAATTCTCCCACCCCCCTCTCTACTTTCTTGTTCTCACTTTAACCACCAAATAACAGTCTTTTCTTAAAAATGGCAGAGGAAATCTCAAAAGTAAAAGAAATCAATCCACTTTTAATACTCGAAAAAATCCACCCAAAATTATTCAAATATGTTATGGAAAACCTTTATCCATTGATGCAAATTTTCATATTTTACATTTCAAGCTATGTTGAAACATGGGGTGTAAAACGAATTAACAATAAATCGTTGGATTGTTACGGATAGTTTTAATTGTTTTTCATCAAAAATGTATTTTTCTAGTGATTTTCATGAATGTAATACACATACACAAGAACATTTCCTTAATTGAAAAAAGATAAATAATAAATAGTAAAAGGGCTGGTTTCAAGTTCCAAATGGTAAACCGAACTTTAAAACTATAAACCTGTTAAAATCGAACTGTAAACATTTCAAACTACTCAACTTCGATTATGATTAGGACAATGCAATACTTAAGTATGTTTCAATTGTTTATAAACACCCTTGTTGACTGTCTCATTCAATACATCTTTTTTATGAAATGTGTTCACGTCGCATCTATTGTAAGATTCTTACATCGAAGATGAAAAAAATATAAGAGTGGTTAGAAGTTACCAAACGACCACGACCATAAATAGACACAGCCTCACAGGACACAAATAGACTTAAATAATTAAAAATTAAAATAATAAACTTAGTGTCAAGTTAATGGAAATATTAAATTTTCTTGACCCTTTCCCATTACTTATTCAATTGATCAAACAATAAATAAAAAAACATAAAAAAAAAAGGTCTTCAAGATTGAGTAAAACATATCAAAATCAAACCCAGAAAAACTATAAACCAAACTCAATCAATATTCAATAACAATAACAATGTACAACTTCCACTACCAATCAATTCATCTAAACAAAAAAAAAAAAAAAGATTTATATTTTAACAAAAAAAATCACAATAAAATGTAACCAAAATATAAAAATGTAAAATTAATCAGCTTTTGGTAGCATAAACTAACAATGAAAAACCTTTTTTATCATCATCATCATCATCATTTTCACTCTTCACAATCTTCTCTTCCAACCACAACCTGCTATCCAACCCACTTCTTGTTCTAAACATAAACACTGCATGACCCGACCCGGATCCAGACCCAGACCCGGTATCCAAACCGAAAAACCACCCATAAACATCCCACATCAAATCCACCAACAACCCATCCAAAAAAATCGTCTGATTCCCTCTAAAATTCCAATGCAACCTCTTGACCCGAATCACGACCCGTTTGTCAATGGATACTTGTAGAACCGGATACTTCAACCCCTCGTTTTCTCCGGTACACCGGATCACAATATCATGCCAGTTTCCGGCATCGGAAAACCGCGCCTTCGTTGCATACAACGTGTTGCCGGAAAAGTATTCTTTCCGGGAAACCAAACAGAATTTCCCGATCTGATTACTCATTTTAAGCTTCTTCACGGTGGGTTCCTCCGTCATGTCTCCGATCAACAACCCGAGTTCGGAGTCAATCATGATTACAACATAGTACCCTTGTTCCGGCTCGGCTCCGGAGCCGTACTGAGCCGATGAGAGATCGTAGTAAATATCGAATTTAGTATTATTGATATGGAATGATTTGGCGCCTTTTTTCTTACGGAAGAGGCCGGAATGGGTGTTTAAACGGAAAGGTGGGGTGGGGTCGTCGCCGGAGGTGATCTGGAGGCCTTGGGTGGTGGGGGTGCGGTGCCATGTGACGGTGATGAAGTGGTGGTGGTGGTTGGTGGTGGAGAGGGTGGTTTTGTAGAGGCAAGTGACGGTGGTTTGGGTGGAAGGGGTTAGATTTGGGAGGATGCAGGAAGATGAAGGGGTGTAAGAAGAACATGATGAAGATGAAGAGACTTGAACGGCGTATTGGCTGGAACATGAGATTAAATCCATCATGGTGTTTTGGTGGGTGAAGTTGTGTTGTGTGGGGGTTTTGTTTTATGATGACGGGGGGGGGGGGGGGGGGGGGGGGGTATGAATATGATTCTCTGTCATACTCGGTTTAATATACCTTTTTGTTAATGAGGATTATGTGATAAACTAGAAGAAGAAATGTCCTTTTCTTTGGATTGATTGATTTTTTCAATTTGTGGGTTATCTGAGATTCTGTTAATATAATGCAAATGGGTTTTTTTTTTTTTTTTTTTCTTTGGATTAAAATAGTTATGGATATAAAAAGATGAATAATACGGATGGAAAGCTAGAAAGAAATGAGTTATTTGAGTTTGACTCGTTGAAGGCTTACTTGAGTTTGATTCGTTGAAAACTTGAAACGAACCGAAACTTAAATGAAATAAAGTTGGAACTCGCGCTTGAATGTGTATTAATTCAATAAACGAGTTAGAGTTTCATATATTCAAGTTGGACTAAGTTGTATAGCACGTTTTTTAACAGCAAATTTCTTTTATATCCTATTGTATGTGGGACTTAAATCCAAGACCTACTCCTCCCAAACCAATAGACCATCACTCCATTGGTTTTATAGGATAAATGAATCTATCATCTACATGAATGTAGTAACGTTTTTTAATATATTAAATATTACTATATGTTGTGAAACAACGACCTACTAGCCTAATAATAAACAATAAGAGAAAGAGATGTAGGGAGAAAAAGACTGATATTTCATTAATAGATCTGATTACAATAGTGGTATATATAGATGTACAAAACTTGGAGAGAAAGCTAATCTATTTTTGGTGTTGATAACCACATTAATAATAAATATATTCATAACACTCCCCCTTGGTTATCAACATAATACGCTTGATGCTACCTCGTTAAAAACCTTGCTAGGAAAACCCGGTGGGACAAAATCATAGTTAAGGGAAAAAGAGTGCAGCGTGTAATGCGCATTAGTTCCCCCTGATACTTCTAGATCAGGTATGTTGCCTCATTAAAAACCTTACTAAGAAAACCCATTGGGACAAAACTTAGTCAAGGGAAAAAGAGTGCAACTTGAATAAATCTCCCCCTCATTATAATATGTATCCTGTAAGTAAAGTGTGTCCATCATCCTCGAAAGTTGTTCAAAACTTTTGTAGAATGATTTGTCATTTGATGCCTTGAAGTGCAATCCTTTATATTGAGTAATGTTGTAAAATCTTCTTGTCAGACTTCTAGTGCTTCCTCTTGCGAACAAATACCATAAGATCCAAGACTATTGGTGTTACATTCTTTATATCTACAAGACTAACAGAGCTAGCTTTCATGGGTTAGTAAAATATAGACACATATCATTCTTACCTTTAGGGTATCGACATATCTGCTTTACCATTCAAATGTCTCCTCGTTGGACATGTGCTATATCATGTTGATAAATTCAAATAAAAATATATAATATCATGCATAGCTAGAAAGTTAAGTTAATACACAATTGCATTTTAGCCATGGTACTTCTGAAATGATAATCTCTACTTTGGTAGGAGATGATAATAACCATTTCTTATAAAAAGTGTATGAACAACCTTTAACATACTATAAGGTTGAGCTCTCTACATACTAAAATGTCCACCAATATCTTCTAGATGTAGTTTGATAGATGAATAAAAGTATGATTACAAATATACTCGAACTGCAAGTCGAGTAATAATTAGACTGTGCTAGGGTCATTAAAAAATTCCCCTTCTAAAAGCTCGCCAGTTTCTCTTGATGATGATCAGACGTCATCACTGTAAATTGCGATTATAGTGAACTTTTACGAAAGAACATTTGATAAAGATGGATAATATTATCAAACTTATATTGCTCTTTATCAGAATATATCTTGAGTTGTACAACACTCAACTTGACTATTTTAGCTCATACTATCTTTAACTTTATAAAGATACATTCTTGAGGACTTGAAATCAATGCTTCAGGCATTTGCAATCATATACATACTTCTTTCAACTTTGAAAAACAATGTATGTTCATTCACTCTTTAGGAGTTCTATTACATACACATCCTCATTGATTTCTATATCATATGCAAGGATGTCTTGAATATTTAATCCATATTGTACCATGCTTATACATTGTACATTAAGATGTCATAATAACCAGGCACAAGTTTTCTATGTATAGTTATTGGTGCACAAGAATTACATCCTTAAGATGTTTCAACTAACCTTATAAGCACTTAAATGCTTTACGATACTCATTAGGAGTTTCAATTATATTCAACGTATTCAAATATGAATTTGTATACAACGATCATATCGTTCTCGAGAACTCATTTTACATGATTTTTGATAATTCAAATCCTTGAGGGATTTTCATGTAAACTTTTAGTATCAAGTGATACATAACATTCATAAGACGCATATCAATTCTCTCTTTATATTACCAGACTAATAAAATATTGGAAAGTCATTACATCCACCACTAGAGAATGTGTCTCATTATAATCAATCATGAGTTTTTGCGAAAATCCTTGTGCACCATATTTGCCTTATCTCATTTAATTTGATTTTCACATGATTCTCATAAAAGCCCCATTAATATCCAACATACTTTACAACTTCAATTGTATGGACTATTGGTCTGAAAACTTTCCATTTCATTAGAGAATTTAAGATCTGCATATGAGAAATGATTGGCCAAAATGGAAAGACGTGATGAGTTTCAATATACAACCAAAATCTTTGATGAGACATCTTTGGTTCCTGACCAAAAAACCAACTGTATGGGGAAGAACTATAACTTATTGGCTTGATGTGAATTAATGGTACTATATGTAAAATTACATGTACCTAAATGAACTTTTGCTCCTCTCATGATCATTGGCTTTGTAATCAATAGTAGACGTTTAGTGATCATCTCAACAATAACACTTATTCCAATGATTGTTAATAACTTGGGAATCAAATTCATTATTACCAAATAAATATACTAACATGGATTAATATGCTTGCTATCACATTAGCTAAGCAACAATCACACAAACTTCAGGTTGTGGATTTGATAACCATTTAGACGATGCATCGATTTAAACCACTAAATGGTATCATATTTGGATATACGTGTCCTTTCTTTATTCCATAATATTTAGGGATTCACACCCTATCTTGGTTGGTAAATAATTAATTTCTTCTTGAGAGCAAAGACATCTTTAATTGTCAGGAAGAATCTTCCAGTTCTTCATTATGTTTCACATCATCATTGACTCGGTGTGGTCTAACCGGTCATGCCAACTAAATAAATAATCATGATACATAAACTTCTAGTTTACGATCTTATGTGTATTAGTTGCATTATGCGAGAGAACAACGCATTATCATTGCAAACTATCAGGTTATATAACTTTTATCCTTTACACATTTTGTTCTCATGTAATCACTCCTTTAATTTGCTACTTCTAGTGGTCTATCTCATTATGACCATTATTACAATTCTAATAGTCGGTCTCATTATTTACTTGGCTATCATAACATTCTGATGGTCAATCTCATTATCAACTTGGTTATCATAGCACTTCTGATGTTCGATTTCATTATTAACATGACCATCATTACAAAATTTCTTAACTATATCCATGATCACGACATTTTCAATGATCGTTATATAATATCATTCACTTTAGGGAATGGAATAACAAGAACAAGAACAAGCTTCATAGCTTTTCATTATTTATTTTCTTAGCCATACGAATATAAAGTCACTTCAAACCTTTCATACCCTTTTAGTAATATTGCTACTTCAAGAGCATATTTGAGGTGTGACAACCGAAAATATTTATCCGAGTTTCCCTTGTAATAATCTTCTCTTTGCAATTCTCATAACACCAATAGAGAAGTAATTAGATAGCCGAGTCATATAAGATTTATGAGTATGACACTTCGAGTGTAATGCCTAAGCATATCTATACTCTTTCATGAGATTTATACTAAACCACAACTTTGATTTAAATGTTCTATTAAATACTATCTTTTAATAAACTATAACATATAGGATACAAGATGTACATAGAGTAAAATCAAATAATACTTTTACATTAACATGTCACCATATATAACAAGTTATAATAAAACTTTATGGGATAAGACTTTTTACCATTACTTATAAACAAACATATACATAATTTATGTATCAACATACCACAATGTAACTAATCTCATATACATATTATATACAAATATTATTACTTTAATTAAAAGCATAAACTAATATCCCTATCAAGCTCCATAGTACTTTCATAATACACAATTCAATAAAAGTACACATATTACAAAATAATATTGGGATCATGAACCAACGATTTAAATAATGCACTTTAAGTGACTTACTAATAAAAGATGATATCAACTTGTGTCATAAAGTAGAAACAAAAAAAACATATATATTAAAATCAATTTTCATGCGCTAGCCAATTTTTTCATAAGGCAGCAGAACCAATTTTCATACAACAACCAGTCTTATTTAATTTATTTAACTAGTTGTAAATCTGAATAACAATAAATATTTAAATTGAATAACCCAGACGCACAATTTTACAATTAAGAAAAAAAATGTTCAACCAAAGTAACCAAAAATTTGTATTCACTTATCTTGTTAACCCATCTTATATAACTAATCGGAGAAAATATTGTAGTTCAACCATTATATTGTAATTATTTTATTTGAGATTTCTACGTGATTCAAATCATAGCAGTTAATCCAGTATCATCACATAATCACTTAGTACGTACAGCCCACTACATTCCAAGTCCAATCCAACATATGTTTTAAACAAAGTAGTCCATTATTACTTAAAATGAATTGGCCCTATGATA
Organism: Helianthus tuberosus; assembly: GCA_030545235.1. Lineage (NCBI taxonomy): Eukaryota > Viridiplantae > Streptophyta > Magnoliopsida > Asterales > Asteraceae > Helianthus > Helianthus tuberosus. The sequence goes on from CM060433.1 coordinate 165,683,852, forward strand.
ACAACTTAACCTGTGAACCTGATGACCTTTGTAACCCACTTATTGTGTTTAACCAAACATACCAACCGGACCACAGCATTAAACCAAAATCCAAACCATTCCCTCGGCCCAGAACCTTAAATTCAAAGACCACCCCCTGTTCCGAATGCAACCTTTTGCGGCCCAATTCAGATGTGCACAAGATATATATATATATATATATATATATATATATATATATATATATATATATATATATATATGGGTCACGAGTTCTTAATAGGCCCAATTAAGTATCTAATCAAGGAAACAACCCAAATTCCATACACAATTATTAACATGAACATACTGAAACTAATATTAACTAAACTCATGACCACCATCATGTGCAACCCCACCAATCATGCATTATTATATTAGAATCGGTCCAATCATGAGCAATTGTCATTTGATATCACATGCCATTTACTGTTTCAATCACATGAATATCTGAAAGTACATGAATGATTATCATCGAAACAAACAATATTGATTGCATATTCCAATGAATTCCTCAACACTATATAAATATTGATATAACCGAATGCTTTCTTGAGCCACTAACCACTTTTCATTATATGTTGTTAATTCTAATTGGACCGTAAATCTGATTGGACCAAATCTTCTTATGCACAATATAATTATTGTCAATCGATCACATGAACATATCGATACACATAATAATACATCGGCAATCATGAACATTACACAAATAATCAATCAAAGATAATCATAAATAGTTAGCTAACGTACCGATTGAATGCAAAGATACAATAAGTGATACTTCGATAATAATAGGCTTCGATGAATAGTTACTGCCGTTGATAAACCAGAGGGGTTTAGGGTTTTGGTGAGAGTACATCCGTGCTGATAACGTGTTGTGAAACAACGACCTACTAGCCTAATAATAAACAATAAGAGAAAGAGATGTAGGGAGAAAAAGACTGATATTTCATTAATAGATCTGATTACAATAGTGGTATATATAGATGTACAAAACTTGGAGAGAAAGCTAATCTATTTTTGGTGTTGATAACCACATTAATAATAAATATATTCATAACACTATATGCTTTAATTATGTTTATGATAATTACCAATAATATTTAACTAATTATATTATATTATATTATATTATATTATAACCATAATCGTGCATACTACTAAAGTAATTAAATGTCCATAAAGAATATGGTATGGGAGTAAGGTGTCTTATCTTTATCTAAGATCATACGGTGTAGGCGTCGAAACCTGACGTTGTTGCCAGTCCACGCCCACTTTTTCACCCCGTGCCCAGCGTTGTTAACAACGTTGTCCTGTGGGTGACGGGATTTCCACCAACGTTGTGCTAAACTTCGCGTCGATGTGGCACGTGTTGATTCGACGTGGAGACGAGTTGTTAACCTAACAGTTACTTTTTAAAAATAAAAAATATGAACTTTCTAAAATTCACTTTTTACCTCTATAAAAATACCATACACCTCTTTCTTTTTTACACATCTCCACATCACACCCTAACTTTTTATAAAACCTTACACTTCCACACCAAAAAACCGACACGATGGCAGTTATCCTGTAACAGTCCTTTGTTAAATGAGGATTATGTGATAAACTAGAAGAAGAAATGTCCTTTTCTTTGGATTGATTGATTGATTTTTTCAATTTGTGGGTTATCTGAGATTCTGTTAATATAATGCAAATGGGTTTTTTTTTCTTTGGATTAAAATAATTATGAATATATTTTCTTTGGATTAAAATAGTTATGGATATAAAAAGATGAAAAATAGGGATGGAAAGTTGGAAACAACCACATAAGTTATGGGTTACTTGAGTTTGACTCGTTGAAGGCTTAGTTGAGTTTGATTCGTTGAAAACTTGAAACGAATCGAAACTTAAAAGAGATAAATTTGAACTCGCGCTTGAATGTGTGTTAATTCAATAAACGAGTTAGAGTTTCATATATCGAGTTGGACTAAGTTTTATAGCACATTTTTTAACAGCAAATTTCTTTTATATCCCGCTGTTTGTGTGACTTAAATCCAAGACCTTCTCCTCCCAAACTAATAGACCACCACTCCATTGGTTTTATAGCATAAATGAATCTATCATCTATATAAATGTAGTAACGTTTTTTAATATATTAAATATTACTATATACTATATGCTTTAATTATGTTTATGATAATTACCAATAATATTTAACTAAATTGTATTGTATTGTATTGTATTGTAACCGTGTATACTAGTAAAGTAATTAAATGTCCTTAAAGAATATGGTATGGGAGTAAGGTGTCTCACCTTTATCTAAGACCATACAGTGTAGGAGTCAAAATCTGACATTGTTGCCAGTCCACGCCCACTTTTCCACCTCGTGCCAAGCGTTGTTAACGGCGTTGTCCTGTGGGCGACGGGATTTCCACCGGCGTTGTGCTAAACTTCGCATTGACGTGGCACGTGTTGATTCGACGTGGAAACGAGCCGTTTAACCCCAATGGTTACTTTTTAAAAATAAAAAATATGAACTTTCTAAAATGTAATTTTTACCTCTATAAAATACTACACACCTCTTTCTTTTTTACACATCTCCACACCACACCCTTACTTTTTATAAAACCCTACACTTCCACACCAGAAAAGCGACACGATGGCAACCATCCTAGCCCAGCGTAACCGCACCATGATATTGTCCGCTATGGCCGGGATGAACCACCATCGCCTCACGGATTTAAAACGCGTCATGATGGTGAAGGTATCAAGCCCCTTATAAGGAAGCCTTCGTTCCCCTTCACAACCAATGTGGGATGTTACAATCCACCCTCCACCAGTCCAGTCCGGTCCCTAGCTCTGATACCATCTGTAACAGCCCAGTCCGATATAACCAGGACGAACCACCATCGCCTCACGGATTTAAAATGCATCATGATGGTGAAGGTACAAGCCCCTTATAAGGAAGCCTTCGTTCCTTTCACAAACAATGTGGGATGTTACACATCCCGTGGACACAAGAAGAAGACATCGCACTTTGCGAGTCGTGGGCTGAAGCTTTAAGCTACTACACGCCAAGCAGCCGGTCAAGCGGCCCGTTTTGGGGGGAAATTCTACTACACTTCTCGGTCCATAGGGGTGATTACACTCGAACCTTCGACGCCCTATCTTCTCATTTTCGGACAATCCGTATGGATTGTCGTATGGATTGTGAAAGGTTCGAGCAAATCCACACCGCGGTGGAGCACCAAGAGGGTGACCTCGGGGAGGACGGCACCATACAAGTCGTGTCGCAACCCCCGATCCCTAATCCCCGAGAACGGGCGGCCGCGAGCCAGTTTCGGTGGTATCTGATATTGTCTAATTTGGCAGCGGAATTTTCATCAGGACCGTAGTTAGGAAATATTTGATCAGAGTAAAATACCACATTTTCATAACATTAAACACATGGGATAAAACCCAAGTTTGCAGTACACACATTTTCATAGGAATAAATCATATTGTATTTAATAAAAACATATATTTTATTTTAGGTAACTTTATTACCACTTTTCCAAGCCTTCAGTGCTGTCCAGCTGGCTTCTAATTGGCTTTCACATTTTGTTACCTGAAACGCGTTTAAAAACATTTGTCAGTGGGAAATACTGGTGAGTGAATCCCAGTTTAATCAAGTTTAAATAAAAACCATTGTACAGTATTGAGGGCGATCTCGCAATTACATTTGTTTCCAAGTTATATAAATTAACATCCATGGTACTGTCAGACCCGACTTGTGGAAATGTTACTCCTTGAACAGGTGGTAACAAATTTTGTATACAAAACCCCAACATACTCATGATAATTGTATTCTTACAAATACTCAATAACTGCTTAATATGCATTTAATTGTATGAGGTTTTGTAAAAACAGTAAATAAAAAGGTTTACAAAAAGCGGATCAACTCACACTGTTGTCTTAGATTATCCTTTAGGGTTTCCTGGTGACAATCTATAATTTACACAAATGCACACGTGTTAGTATAATAACCCATTTTAACATTAGTAATACCCTCCCTGAGACGGCATTCCAACGACTACGTCGGGCAGAACCACGACAGCCGTTACGGAACCCTAGATCAATCGGGCAGCGTATCTAATACGTATCCAGGGTTATAATACTTACAACGGAGCAGAACTTCGCTATTTAGGGGGGTATACTACCCGATTATAATGCCTATTATTCAGAATTGAGAGAGAGATTTCGAATTTGAACGAGCAGATTGAAGATCCGGTGGCCTATACTTATAGGGCCGGTTTTCGACTTTTACGCGGCCCGCGTCAAACCCGGTCAACCGCGTAGCTGATCCGGGTCAGCGACTAGACCTGCCACGATGATGACACGTGTCATCACCGGGCTACGCCACATTCTTGATCTCCAGCGGCCCGCGTAAGACCCTTAAGAGGTTTACGCGGCCCGCGACAAACCCAAAATATTAATTTTTAATTATTTTTAATACTATTTAAGGTATTCGGGGTCCGTTTTCACGTATGGGGTGTATTTTTGGACATAATGGGATATTTTAAAATATATTAGGGTGTCGGAAAATATTCGGGAGAGTGTCGGTTCAGAGCTGTTATATCCTCCCCACCTTGTTTTAGAGCTCGTCCTCGAGATCTATTGGAACAAGTGTGGATATTTGTCACACCCCGATCTCCACGTGTCACCGGTGGGCCCGGTGGGGGATTATCGTGATGTGGTTTGCAACATAATAGTCAAACAACACAATATTTAATATGCACAGCGGAAGCAATTTAAAAGATATAATACAACCGAATTTAATATTGTAATATCAAATGTCACAATATTCGGAAGTTTATCCACAGATGGATCGATAACAAAATGAAACAATAGTTCAACAGACTTCAGGCATCTTAAGCTTGCGAGACTTCTAATGATGCTAAGGAGAAATCCCAGCCAATTACGCATAGTACCTGCATTTAATCTTTTTGGGAAAATACGTCAGTTTACACTGGTAAATACAATCAACTGACTCATTTTGGAAAATGATTGAAAATTGGTTTGGATGCACATGGCATAAACATTTTATTTAACTTGGGAGAATTATTTAAATATATAATCTTGTGAACGAATTACATGTTCCTTGTGCGTTCAGTAGCCCGGATCTTGTCCGGGTTAAAGATCAATAGACACACCACAATATTCTTTTATGCACTGACGGGTGTACGCCTACACCCCGCGCTTAAGTCGTGGCCATTTCGTAAAATGATGCCAATGATATCCGGGACACAGTCATTAACCCCCCAAAGGCTTTAAGTAACAAGACTGTTTAAACGAGCCGATCAAATTATTCAATTACCCACTCAACGGTGGAGAATTTGATGCCCGATCAAGCGGTATGCTATATACCGTAACCCAAGCCCGTATAGGGAAAATAAGTTAAAAGTATTTACCTGAGCAAAGTATATATCACAATAAGCAAATTGCAAGTAGCTTTTACTGGTCCTCCTAATCTGGAACGAAGGTTTATCATAACCTATTAGAATCCTAACGGGTCTTTAATTAAGCTTAAGCTTAGACCGGCTAGTTTCAAAGATACGGTTCATACGCACGATTAAGCGAAGACCGGATAGAATGTGATTTAGACCCGACAAGTTCAGAGACTTGTTTAATATGGGAATTTCAAACACATTCTGGATTTTGAGATAAAACCGATAAGGTTTGACCCGTTTAGGCTAGTTTATGTAAACTAGTTACATAAACCGAACCGAACGCGTAATAAGCGTAACGGGTATTCATGAGAGCTATTTACAGGTTTCCTAACTTAATATGCTTCATATATGTTGTGACATCAGTAAGATATCATTTATTATGCCCGAAACGAGTTTAAACACAAACTATGCCCCGTAGGGGTAGTTTGGTCATTTACAAGGTTATAAAAGAGTCTAAGTGTTTAACTGAGTTACAGGTCTGATTTAATCAGCAAACATACTCAAATTAATGAGTTATAACAGTATGTTAAGGTATATATGTGAAATTTATCAATTATAACCAAACTATGCCCCATAGGGGTATTTTGGTAATTTCACATAAGCCGAAAAGCTCAAAACTGAAGTCTGAGTTTAACCACTTTTGCTTACTGTTAAAATATTATAATTTGCCTCAAATATCAGTAGGTATTACCCTTGTATGTTTAAAAATACTCTTAGTGCATACTATGCGCTAAAACGCTTAATAAGGCGATTAAAAGCCATTTTCGGGTTTGATACATAAATCTGATATTTTTATATTTCCAGAAGGCTTAAAATAATTTATTTATCATATGTGATCAGTAGCAAAAGGTTTGGAGTCGTTTAGATATGTAAAACTCATTTTATAGCCCGTAAGGGCAAAACCGACAATTACCGGATTAAGCCTACGACTATAAGTTATGCTCAGCCTAAAATTAATTAAAAATCCCAAAATAATATATTACATCAGTGGGTAAAGAGTTTGATATCAAAAAAGTATGTTTAAGTAGGCTATATGCTAAATACGCCGTTTAATTAACATAAAGCTTTCATTTTACGCTAACGAGCATAACTCTTTATCTACACCTTAAACTGATGTCAAATTTTGCATACAAGTTTATATATCATTAATTAAAGTTTCTACTCTTTTACATTTTCAAAAATCACGTTTTAAGGTGAAAAGGGCATAACGGTCAACATATGAGCAATTAACGGAATCATGCATATTAATTGGATAACTAATTATCCGAGGTGTATAATCACAGAGGGTTATACTAGCATGTAACCTGGTCCAAATAAAGCTCTTAGGTATTTCTAAAACATACCATAACGGGTCAGAACTGAAAGTCAAAGTATAAGTCAAACTATGCGACTTTTGGTTCCGAAGCGGGTCTAAACAGGAAATTGTCGGGTTGAACATGTTTGGACATGTCCTTACACTAATTACCAAGTTATATTAATGATCAAACAGGTTATATGTGTTCTACATTGCTAATCATGCATAAATTGTAATTTAAACTTTCTGTTGAGTTTTTAATTACACGTTTGACCCGACATTAGACCTAGTTAGAGTGGGAATCAGGGGAAACCCTTTTGAGGTTTTATTACCCACATAATTACCAACTTATAACTACTTTTGATTCGACTAATCACTGGACCATTAGTGATTAATCTTAAAGTCAACCGTTAATTACGACGGTTTGACTTCTAAGCTAAAACTAAGCTAAAACTTAATTAAGAAGGGTTAGGCATAATTACTGAAGTCCTATGCACGAAATGGAAAGCTTAGAGGAAGATCCTTAGCTCCAGAAATGCTCCAAATGTGCAGATGAAGGTGTGAGGAACAATGTTGCAACTTTGGTCCTTTATATAGTGTTTAATCCACCACAAAATGTTGACAACTCAAGCTACAACTGCCCACAATTCATCAACACATGTCCCTAGATGTTTAGGGGGTGCCTAGGGGTCGCACATGAAGTGAAACATCCGATTTTGGTCGATTCTGCACGAATGTAGTCTGCTGCCTAAACTTTCTGTTACTGTAAGTCTGACGCGGCCCGCATGAGTTTTAACCGAACTTTACGCGGGCTGCATGGGCCTTAAAAATCAGATTTTTCATTTTTTTGTTTTTGCAACTTGTCCCTTGGTTTCACGAAAGGTCAACTAAGTTTAATTCTTGCATTTTGACCCCTTATTATTTACCTACAAGGCTTTAGGACTTATACCCACTTTGCCAAGTCCCTGGACACTTCCGGTTAACCCGAAAAGTCATAACTTTCAACGTTAACACTTTAACCCCTCGCACACGAATTTGATCATAACTTTCTCATACGATTACGAAACTTTATGAAATTTATATCGTGCATTCTAGTGATCATAATTAACAGTAACAAAGCTTCGGGTTTGTCAAAAGGTCACTCAGAGGTATAACTTAAACATGTTGACACATTTAACCCCTGTCGTTTGTAATCTCTCACTTTTAGCTTCGTATGATCCATGATTTATTCATTTGATGATATGAACATCATGTAGGGTTATTATGAAGTATATTTATTCATTGTTGACATTTAGAACCCGTATAATCACATACTTTCCATGTTTGTCAACTTTAGTCCTTCTATAATATTCTTTCACACGTTTTAAACATATGACACGTGTCAACACATTATAAGACGTGAATTTTCGAGGTGTTACATCCTCACCCCTTTAAAATAAATCTCGACCCGAGATTTACTGAAATAAATAAAAGTACTTTTCCTTCATCGTGGATTCAACCTCCCACGTGTATTCGGGTCCTCTACGGGCATCCCATTTGACCTTTACAATAGGTACATGCTTCCTTCGAAGCTTCTTTACCTGTCGATCTTCAATCGACAAAGGTTTTTCCACAAACTTCAAGCTCTCATCTATATGCACATCTGTATGCGGTATAACCAATGATTCATCAGCGAAACACTTTTTCAGATTGCAGATGTGGAACACATTGTGAATTCCACTGAGCTCTTCCGGTAAGTTTAACTTATAGGCAACTGACCCGACACGTTCGATAACCTCGAAAGGTCCTATGTATCTCGGGCTTAGCTTGCCTTTCTTACCAAATCGCATCACTCCCTTCCAGGGTGACACTTTAAGCAACACTTTATCACCTACTTCGAAGTGAAAAGCTTTACGCTTCGGATCTACGTAGCTCTTCTGCCTATCACGGGCAGCTTTGAGACGGTCACGAATCTGGACAATCTTGTCCGTCGTCTCGAACACTATCTCTGGTCCTGATAATTGGACATCTCTAACTTCCGCCCAACAAACGGGCGATCTACACTTTCTACCGTATAATGCCTCGAAGGGCGCAGCCTTAATGCTGGTATGGTAGATATTGTTGTAGGAGAATTCGATTAATGGTAGGTTCTTATCCCCAACTACCACCCAAATCGATCGCACATGCACGTAGCATGTCTTCCAACGTTTGGATAGTACGCTCACTCTGACCGTCAGTCTGAGGATGATAAGCCGTACTAAAGTTCAAACGTGTGCCCAAAGATTGTTGGAAGCTTTTCCAAAAATGGGACGTGTATCTAGTATCCCTGTCAGAGATAATAGCCACAGGTATGCCATGTAAAGCTACAATCTTATCAACGTATAACTGGGCTAACATATCGGAGCTATAAGTCTCCTTGATGGGTAAGAAATATGCTGACTTAGTCAGTCTGTCAACTATAACCCATATCGTATCATTTCCTTTCCTTGTCTTAGGTAACTTGGTAATAAAATCCATAGTTACCATTTCCCACTTCCACGTAGGAAGTTCAGGCTGTTGTAGCAAACCTGACGGTTTCTGATGCTCGGCTTTGACTTGCGCACATGTCAAGCATTTAGCTACATAGGTGGCTACAGACTTTTTCAAGCCTATCCACCAATAGTTTGCCTTTAGATCCTGGTACATCTTATCAGCTCCAGGATGAACGGAGTATTTGGAACTGTGGGCTTCCTAGAGGATAACATCACGAAGTCCTCCATAAATTGGAACCCATATTCGTCCATTTAATCTTAGAATTCCGTCTTTGCTAAGAGTTAACTGCTCCTCAGTTACTCCTAACTTTTCTTTAGGATAGTTAGCTTCTAACACAGCTTCCTTCTGTGCAGCTAACAATCTTTCAATCAAGTTATTCTTAATCTCCATGCGTTTGGCATTGATTCGGATGGGTTTCATCCTTTCCTTTCGACTCAAGGCATCAGTGACTACATTCGCTTTGCCGGGATGGTACTTGATTTCACAATCATAATCATTCAAAGTCTCCATCCAACGGCGTTGCCTCATGTTTAACTCTTTTTTATTAAACAGGTGCTGGAGGCTCTTGTGATCGGAATAGATCACACACTTGATTCCATAAAGATAATGCCTCCACAGTTTTAGTGCGAATACAACGGCACCCAACTCCAAGTCGTGGGTGGTGTAATTCTTTTCATGCACCTTTAACTGGCGTGATGCATAGGCAATGACTTTGCCTTTCTGCATAAGCACACACCCCATCCCGGTGTGTGATGCATCACAATAAACTACAAATTCTTCAGTGCCTTCAGGTAATGTCAGCACAGGAGCGTTGCTCAACTTCTGTTTCAAAGTATCAAAGGACTCTTGCTGCTTAGGGCCCCAAATAAACTTTACTTTCTTCTTAGTCAAGGAAGTTAGGGGCGCAGCAATCCTTGAAATTTTTTTGATGAAACGCCTGTAATATCCTGCCAATCCCAGGAAGCTACGAATCTCCGTAGGCGTCCTTGGCTCTTGCCAATTCATAACAGCTTCAACTTTAGCGGGATCCACCTGGATACCACGCTCACTGACCACATGTCCAAGAAATTGGACTTCTCCTAGCCAAAATTCACACTTAGAGAATTTGGCATAGAGTTTCTCGTGATGTAAAAGTTTGAGAATACATCGAAGATGTTTCTCATGATCAGCTTGGCTCTTAGAGTAAATGAGAATGTCGTCAATGAAGACGATGACGAATTTATCTAAGTAAGGCTTGCAAACGCGATTCATGAGATCCATGAACGCGGCCGGTGCATTGGTGAGCCCAAAACGCATCACTAGGAACTCGTAATGACCATAACGAGTCCTAAATGCTGTTTTATGCATGTCTTCATCTCTAACCTTCAGCTGATGGTAGCCTGACCTCAAATCAACCTTCGAAAAATAACTTGCCTCCTGTATCTGATCGAACAAATCGTCGATCCTGGGCAAAGGATATCTATTCTTGATCGTGACCTTATTAAGCTCATGATAGTCGATGCACAGACGCATCGATCCATCCTTCTTCTTTACAAACAGGACTGGCGCTCCCCAAGGGGACGAACTAGGTTTAATGAAACCCTTGGCTAGTAATTCGTCTAGCTGCGTCCTCAATTCTTTCATCTCTGTGGGCGCCAACCTATAAGGTGCTCTAGCAACTGGTGCTGCTCCGGGGATGATATCAATCCTGAATTCCACTTGCCTATCTGGTGGCAAACCAGGTAGTTCTTCCGGAAAAACTTCTGGGAATTCAGAGATGACAGGGATGTCTTCTATCTTCGGTTTGGGCTCATCAATAATCACTTGTGCCATGTAGATGACACAACCCCTCTTTAAACATTTTGAAGCCTTGAGCATAGTCACTTGCTCAGGCAGCCCATACTGGGTATCTCCCCGAAGGGTAAGTGGTTCACCAGACGGAGTCTTTATTACCACTTGCTTCTTGTTACAGACGATTTGGGCCTGGTTACGAGATAACCAGTCCATACCCAGAACTATGTCAAAACCAGCTAACTTAAATGGGAGTAGAGACAGAGGAAAAGAATGGTTCTTAATGGATATAACACACCCATCTAACACAGTAGAGACGGTTTCTAGGGTGCCATCTGCTAACTCCACCTCATAATTCACATTTAAGGTTTTGACAGGTAATTTCAGCAATTCACAAAACTTATGATCTACAAACGACTTATCAGCGCCTGAATCAAATAGTACTCTAGCATAGACGTCATTTACAAGGAAAGTACCTGTAATAACGTTGTCGTCTAGAACCGCTTCCTTTGCGTCCATTCTGAAGACTCTAGCATTAGTCTTCTTGGCCTCTTCAGGCTTCTTGTTGTATTTAGGGCAGTTGGTTTTAATGTGGCCCTTTTCATTGCAACGGTAGCACGTTGCGTCTTTCATCTTCTTGCAATCCAAGGTTTTGTGATCCGTGGACTTGCATATTCCACATGCATAGGCTTTTGACTGAGTCTGTGAGTTCGACTCAAGTCTGCACTTTCCAAAGTGCTGCTTCTTGCAAATTTTGCATTTGGGCTTCTCACCGGAATTATGCCCATCTTTCCTTGACTCCGATCCTTTCTTGTTGTCACCGTTCCCACGGTGCTTCTTGTTAGATCTATGTGAACTATCATCCTCACGTTTTCTCTTCTCAGCCTCCTTATTCCTCAGCGATCTCTGCCTGACCGCATCCAATGTAAGGGATAAAGATATGTCAACTACAGACCTAAAAGTAGCTGGCCGAGAAGCTTTCAATCTTGCCTTGATTTCCTGGGCTAAACCACCGATAAAATGAGCTATTCTTTTTGGTTCCAGGGTTACCAGATAAGGAACCAACCGGGACATCGTGTTGAAGCTCGTTAGGTAAGCTTGACAGTCAAGGTTTGTCATCACTAATGATAGAAAATCAGACTCTATCTTCTCCACCTCATGCTGAGGGCAGTAATTTTCCCTGATAAGGGCAACAAATTGATCCCACGACATGTTGTACAATGGGATTTTTCCGGTGGCTTGAATCAGAGATCTCCACCATGCTAAAGCTTCACCCTTAAAAGACTGCGACACAAGCTTGACCACGTCTCTCTCAGCGCATCCGCTGATATCCACAACCGTATCCATCTCATCCAGCCACGTCATACAGTCAATGGCTCCCTTCTCCCCAGTGAAATCCCGGGGTTTGCAGGAAACGAAATATTTATAAGAGCAACCCTTGTCACGGGGTCCCTGGTTTACTATAACCTGCTGAGATGGAGCACTGTGGTTCGAGGAGCGTCGATCATCATCTTTCTTCGAGTCGTCCTTCTTGGACGATGGCTTTGAAGGCTGTGTAGATAGGGTCCTACTACGGGTCCCACTATACTCTTCGTACTGCCTTTCCAAGGCCTGTGTAACTGCGCCGTCTATTATTGCTTTCAATTCAGCACCCGTTAAATTAATTCGGGCGTTCTCGTTATTCTCCACTGGATGACTATTACCCTCGTCTGAGTTAGCCATTTTAATTGAACTGTTGCAGAAAACAAGGACAATAGTTTATTTGGGAGTTTATTATGGAATTGCCCCTTAGGGAAATTCATTAACCATGGTAAACAGAGACCATATTTGGTTAATTTACTAATCATATTTATTTAGGATTTCTATAATAATTTATCCTAATTATAAAACAATAACAGTTTTATTTGTGGCACAAAAGGCCTAGTCACATGGACAATTTAATTTATAAGTTATGATTTCAGAGAATCAAAACATGAAGGTATATTGGCACAATAGGCCTAGTCACAAGGATAATTATAAATTATATGCTAGGATTTCAGAGAATCAAAGCATTTGATGTTTGAACCTAGTTCATTACCTTTATCTGACAGGGAGTCGTAGCTACCATTGTCTTTTGGCTCATGTGGAAATGAGCAGGGCCCGTAGGCACTATATTACCACGTATGGTAAAAATATGATCATCTTAATTGATGATTTAACCCATGATTCAGAGATCATTTAATTGGGTTTGGAATCTTTGAAAGATCCTTATGTAATAACGTGTGTGATTTCAAACGAATCACATCTGCCAGGAGTGTTAACATGTTTTCAGATGTTAACAGGGATTTGAATCTTTTTAATAGGTCTTACCATCTTGGCCCGGCCTTATACTGACCCGAAAGCTAGGTTTCACTCTTTAAGATTCTTATTTAAAAATTACATAGGCAGATTCTTATTAAAAGGAATGATTTTAATTTATTTATTTCATATATAAATTATTTATGCACATATGGCAAACATGAAATTTATAAACAAACATTCCATTAATTTATTACAATATTACACGCTGCCCTAAACGGGTCTTTTCAAATAACAAACTTACCCACGCAGGGGTTTAAACAAACATTTACCCACGCAGGGGCTTAATAGCAAACATAATCGTCCACGCAGGGACTTACACAAATAACATACCCTCGTAGGGGTTTACAGAAAGATAGACCCACGCAGGGGTCAGAATAAACAACATACATACCCACGTATGGGCTTAACAACAAATGGAAAGATTCAATGATCCTTCTTGTTCTTCCCTTTGATCAAGCTTGCCAATCCTTGGAAGAAGCTCTGTCTCTCCCTACGGTCACGGTGGAAGCCTCGCTCTACTTCATCCAACCTTTGTAGGATTTCCTCCCTTTCTGGGGGAGAAAACCGTGGCGGCTGCGATTGCGTCCGGATAATAGGTCTAGGAGGTATCTGGTACCCCTGAGTCGGGTAACCTACTCCCCATGGAGCTCCGTATGGTCCCTCCGGGTGAAGAGCGTTATAATTTGCCGCTACCATGTAAGGATCGGCCTCCGCGTAACCATAGTTGTGGTGAGTCGGTGGTTCAAACGGGTTGTATGCCATGGAACCCGTGTATGCTGGAATTGGGTTGTCAAAACCCATCGGTGGTGGCTGTTGTACAGCAGGGTTAGAAGGTCCACCCATTTGTGGGTCCTCCTGGTGTGGCGGATAGTGACTGCCACTGGATTGACGTGGGGAACTGAAATGGAAATCCCCTACTCGTGACGACATGCGCGCACCGGTTCTCCTTCGCCTTGGCGGTTGCGGAGGTGCCGGCTGCACTGGCGGTGGTGGAGGCGGTGGCGTGACTGCCACGAATCTGGAATCCTCAGAGGGATCCTGTTGTTGCTGCGACTGCTGCTGCTGAGGCGACGATCGGTGAGGAGGTGTATAGTACCATTCGTGCCGGGTGAACATGGCTTGGAAGCTATCTGGACCAACATAGGGTGATCTGTGGAACGAAGATCCATCCGAAATCTCGATCGGATGGTTCGGTGTACCACTGGCGGGTTCGACGGGGTCCGTATCCTCGTCCATGTAGTCCGCATGATCGCCAGAGAAGTGGTCCTCCGGTCCCAATGGGTTAAAACCCACTGGTTCTTGTATATAATTGGCCGGGTTAAACCGGCCCCGAAACACTGGTGTAGGGTCACCAAAGGAGTTGTGCGATAGAGATCGCTGCAATGGTATGTATGAAGGTTGAGGGTTGTTGGGCTCATTTTCCGAGTATGGCCCATATGAGTTATGCACTGGGGGCGTTGAGCTGTGTGAGACCGACCGTCTGGCTGGTTTAAACAAGTTCCTCCTGTTCTGCCGAGGGTCGTCACTCTCGGTAGTAGACGGAGCTCGCACATGTGATGGTCCTGCCTCGTTGTCATTGGGGGCGGTAATCGGCCCCTTGCCTCGTCCTCTCCTTCGGAAGAATCTTGGCAGCATTTTCAAATCCTGTCATTATAATATGAGATAACAACAAAATATATAAATAAAGTAAAGGACAAAAACAAAACCAAGTGGAATTTGTCCTATGTTATATGTCTAGACTCGAAAGTTTAGAAATGTGCACTTGTGTTATTGAGATTAAACACAAAAGGCTAGTGTTTAATTCACTCAATGTTGGCTCTGATACCAACCTGTCACACCCCGATCTCCACGTGTCACCGGTGGGCCCGGTGGGGGATTATCGTGACGTGGTTGGCAACATAATAGTCAAACAACACAATATTTAATATGCACAGCGGAAGCAATTTAAAAGATATAATACAACCGAATTTAATATTGTAATATCAAATGTCACAATATTCGGAAGTTTATCCACAGATGGATCGATAACAAAATGAAACAATAGTTCAACAGACTTCAGGCATCTTAAGCTTGCGAGACTTCTAATGATGCTAAGGAGAAATCCCAGCCAATTACGCATAGTACCTGCATTTAATCTTTTTGGGAAAATACGTCAGTTTACACTCGTAAATACAATCAACTGACTCATTTTGGAAAATGATTGAAAATTGGTTTGGATGCACATGGCATAAACATTTAATTTAACTTGGGAGAATTATTTAAATATATAATCTTGTGAACGAATTACATGTTCCTTGTGCGTTCAGTAGCCCGGATCTTGTCCGGGTTAAAGATCAATAGACACACCACAATATTCTTTTATGCACTGACGGGTGTACGCCTACACCCCGCGCTTAAGTCGTGGCCATTTCGTAAAATGATGCCAAGGATATCCGGGACACGGTCATTAACCCCCCAAAGGCTTTAAGTAACAAGAATGTTTAAACGAGCCGATCAAATTATTCAATTACCCACTCAACGGTGGAGAATTTGATGCCCGATCAAGCGGTATGCTATACACCGTAACCCAAGCCCGTATAGGGAAAATAAGTTAAAAGTATTTACCTGAGCAAAGTATATATCACAATAAGCAAATTGCAAGTAGCTTTTACTGGTCCTCCTAATCTGGAACGAAGGTTTATCATAACCTATTAGAATCCTAACGGGTCTTTAATTAAGCTTAAGCTTAGACCGGCTAGTTTCAAAGATACGGTTCATACGCACGATTAAGCGAAGACCGGATAGAATGTGATTTAGACCCAACAAGTTCAGTGACTTGTTTAATATGGGAATTTCATACACATTCTGGATTTTGAGATAAAACCGATAAGGTTTGACCCGTTTAGGCTACTTTATGTAAACTAGTTACATAAACCGAACCGAACGCGTAATAAGCGTAACGGGTATTCATGAGAGCTATTTACAGGTTTCCTAACTTAAAATGCTTCATATATGTTGTGACATCAGTAAGATATCATTTATTATGCCCGAAACGAGTTTAAACACAAACTATGCCCCGTAGGGGTAGTTTGGTCATTTACAAGGTTATAAAAGAGTCTAAGTGTTTAACTGAGTTACAGGTCTGATGTAATCAGCAAACATACTCAAATTAATGAGTTATAATAGTAGGTTAAGGTATATATGTGAAATTTATCAATTATAACCAAACTATGCCCCATAGGGGTATTTTGGTAATTTCACATAAGCCGAAAAGCTCAAAACTGAAGTCTGAGTTTAACCACTTTTGCTTACTGTTAAAATATTATAATTTGCCTCAAATATCAGTAGATATTACCCTTGTATGTTTAAAAATACTCTTAGTGCATACTATGCGCTAAAACGCTTAATAAGGCGATTAAAAGCCATTTTCGGGTTTGATACATAAATCTGATATTTTATATTTCCAGAAGGCTTAAAATAATTTATTTATCATATGTGATCGGTAGCAAAAGGTTTGGAGTCGTTTAGATATGTAAAACTCATTTTATAGCCCGTAAGGGCAAAACCGACAATTACCGGATTAAGCCTACGACTATAAGTTATGCTCAGCCTAAAATTAATTAAAAATATTTAAAAATCCCAAAATAATATATTACATCAGTGGGTAAAGAGTTTGATATCAAAAAGTATGTTTAAGTAAGCTATACGCTAAATACGCCGTTTAATTAACATAAAGCTTTCATTTTACGCTAACGAGCATAACTCTTTATCTACACCTCAAACTGATGTCAAATTTTGCATACAAGTTTATATATCAGTAATTAAAGTTTCTACTCTTTTACATTTTCAAAAATCACGTTTTAAGGTGAAAAGGGCATAACGGTCAACATATGAGCAATTAACGGAATCATGCATATTAATTGGATAACTAATGACCCGATGTGTATAATCACAGAGGGTTAGACTAGCATGTAACCTGGTCCAAGTAAAGCTCTTAGGTATTTCTAAAACATACCATAACGGGTCAGAACTGAAAGTCAAAGTATAAGTCAAACTATGCGACTTTCGGTTCCGAAGCGGGTCTAAACAGGAAATTGTCGGGTTGAACATGTTTGGACATGTCCTTACACTAATTACCAAGTTATATTAATGATCAAACAGGTTATATGTGTTCTAAATTGCTAATCATGCATAAATTGTAATTTAAACTTTCTGTTGACTTTTTAATTACACGTTTGACCCGACATTAGACCTAGTTAGAGTGGGAATAAGGGGAAACCCTTTTGAGGTTTTATTACCCACATAATTACCAACTTATAACTACTTTTGATTCGACTAATCACTGGACCATTAGTGATTAATCTTAAAGTCAACCGTTAATTACGATGGTTTGACGTCTAAGCTAAAACTAAGCTAAAACTTAATTAAGAAGGGTTAGGCATACTTACTGAAGTCCTATGCACGAAATGGAAAGCTTAGAGGAAGATCCTTAGCTCCAGAAATGCTCCAAATGTGCAGATGAAGGTGTGAGGAACAATGTTGCAACTTTGGTCCTTTATATAGTGTTTAATCCACCACAAAATGTTGACAACTCAAGCTACAACTGCCCACAATTCATCAACACATGTCCCTAGATGTTTAGGGGGTGCCTAGGGGTCGCACATGAAGTGAAACATCCGATTTTGGTCGATTCTGCGCGAATGTAGGCTGTTGCCTAAACTTTCTGTTACTGTAAGTCTGACGCGGCCCGCATGAGTTTTAACCGAACTTTACGCGGGCCGCATGGGCCTTAAAAATCAGATTTTTCATTTTTTTTGTTTTTGCAACTTGTCCCTTGGTTTCACGAAAGGTCAACTAAGTTTAATTCTTGCATTTTGACCCCTTATTATTTACCTACAAGGCTTTAGGACTTATACCCACTTTGCCAAGTCCCTGGACACTTCCGGTTAACCCGAAAAGTCATAACTTTCAACGTTAACACTTTAACCCCTCGCACACGAATTTGATCATAACTTTCTCATACGATTACGAAACTTTATGAAATTTATATCGTGCATTCTAGTGATCATAATTAATAGTTACAAAGCTTCGGGTTTGTCAAAAGGTCACTCAGAGGTATAACTTAAACATGTTGACACATTTAACCCCTGTAGTTTGTAATCTCTCACTTTTAGCTTCGTATGATCCATGATTTATTTGTTTGATGATATGAACATCATGTAGGGTTATTATGAAGTATATTTATTCACTGTTGACATTTAGAACCCGTATAATCACATACTTTCCATGTTTGTCAACTTTAGTACTTCTATAATATTCTTTCACACGTTTTAAACATATAACACGTGTCAACACATTATAGGACGTAAATTTTCGAGGTGTTACAATATTTTCTTTGCATTTCTGATTCAAGCCCCCATGTGTATTCAGGCCCTCTTACGGAGTCCCGCTTCACTTTGACCAGAACTAATCTCTTGTGCTTGAGATTTTTGACTCTCATGTCTTCAATTTGTAGAGGTCTTTCTACAAACTTGAGTTGTTCATTTACCTCTATATCCTTAAGAGGTACCATCAGTGATTCATCGGCTAAGCATTTCTTGAGATTTGATACATGAAATACATCATGTATTCCTGCCATTTCCTCTGGAAGTTGTAGCTGATAGGCTACAGGTCCTATTCTTCTAATAATTTCAAAAGGTCCAATATATCTGGGACTTAGCTTCCCTCTTTTGATGAATCTTACTATTCCTTTCCAAGGAGAGACTTTTAACAATACTTTATCTCCTACTTAAAATTCCAAGGGTTTTCGTCTGTTGTCAGCATAGCTCTTTTGTCGATCTCGTGCTGCTTTCAGTCGTTCCTTGACTTGAATGATCTTGTCAGTTGTCTCCTGTACTATCTCAGGTCCAGATAGTTGCTTTTCCCCAATTTCTGCCCAACAGACTGGGGTTCGGCACTTTCGTCCATAAAGTGCTTCGAATGGTGCAGCGTTGATACTTGTGTGATAACTATTATTATAATAAAATTCTATTAAAGGTAAGTGATCGTCCCAATTACCTCCGAAATCAATTACACAAGCTCTAAGCATGTCTTCCATTGTCTGAATTGTTCTTTTGCTTTGTCCGTCCGTTTAAGGATGATAAGTTGTGCTCAGATTTAACTTGGTTCCCATTGCCTTTTGGAAACTTGACAAAAAATGAGAGGTAAAGCGGCTATCCCTATTAGAAACAATTGATAAAGGAATTCCATGTAATGAAACTATTTCATTTACATACAATTTAGCTAGCTGTTCCATACTGAAAGTTTCCTTCATTGGTAGGAAGTGAGCTGACTTAGTTAGCCTATCTACAATTACCTAGATTGTATCATTTCCTTTCTTTGTTTTAGGTAATTTGGTAACAAAATCCGTTGTTATCAATTCCCATTTCCACACTGGCATTTCTAGTTGTTGTAACAAGCCTGAGGGTTTCTGGTGTTCAGCTTTAACTTATGAACAAGTTAAACATTTAGAAACATAGGTTGCTATGTCCTTTTTCATCCCTATCCACCAGAAATTCTTTCTTAAATCCTGGTACATTTTATCACTTCCTGGATGCATCGTGTATTTAGACTTATGGGCTTCTTCTAATATATGATGACGCAGGTTTCCTAATTTAGGTATCCATATTCTCTTCTTATGGAATCTCCAAATTCCATATGTCCCTTGTTCTAATTCCTTAATCATACCTTTTAGTTTTTCAGTATCATCCTTGATTACTGATTCTTGTGCTTTTCTAATTTAATCATTTAAATCTACTCGTAGATTTAATTTAAGATAACATACCATTTTTGGCTTTTCATGATACTTTCGGCTTTAAGCATCAGCCACTACATTTGCCTTTCCTTCATGATACTGGATATCACAATAATAATCACTAAGCATCTCCATCCAGCGTCTTTTTCTTATATTCAACTCCTTTTGTCCGAAAACATATCTTAAATTTTTATGATCGGTGAATATGGTAAACTTACTACCATAAAGATAATGTCTCCAAAGTTTCAAAACAAAAATTATTGCTCCTAATTCTAGAGCATGAGTTGAATAATTTTCTTCATGATTCTTAAGTTGTCTAGAGGCGTAAGCTATAACCTTTTGACGTTGCATTAATACACATCCATAATCTAACTTAGAGGCGTCACAATAGACTACAAAGTCTTCAGTTCCTTCTGGTAACGCTAGTATGGGTGTATAGGTTAATCTTTGCTTAAGAATTCTAAATTATTCTTCTTGTTTTGGTCCCCATTCAAACTTAATGGATTTACAAGTTAACTTAGTTAAAGGAATGACTATTCTAGATAAATCTCGAATAAACCTTCTATAATAACCGGCCAATCCTAAGAAACTTCTAACCTCGGTTGGTGATTCAGGGGTTTTCCATTTGGTAATCGCCTCGATCTTTGTTGGATCCACATGAATTCCTTCATGGTTCACTAAATGTCCAAGAAACTGTACTTGTTTTAACCAAAACTCGCACTTTGAAAATTTAGCATAAAGCTTTTCCTTTCTTAATAGACTTAGAAGTGCGTGCAAATGCTTTGCATGATGTAACACCTCGTAAAATCACGTCCAATGATGTATTGACACGTGTAATAAACCCTAATGAAGTCAAACATTGAATTTAAGGGACTAATTTTTCTGAAAAATCGAAAACTTTGATTATGAAAGGACTGGAAGTGTTAGCATACCTAAAATAAGTTTCTAAATAACCTCTTACGATATTTATATTCACAAATGAGCCACTTGTCGATCGAGTGTAGCCGTTTGCGTAATTAATTGAAAGTTTGCGCAATGAAGGGTTAAAAGCGTCAACATGTTAATTCTTACCTCTGAGTGACCTTTTAACAAACCGGGAGCTTCATGATATTTGATTATACTCTCGGTAATTCCAATTATTGGCCGTCTAAGGTTTTTATGCCTATAAGTAAAGTTACGCGCAACCTTGCAAGTTAGAGGGACTAAAAGTGTCAATATGTTAAATTATACCTCTGAATGACCTTTTAGCGAACCAGAAGCATTGTGATGTTTAATAATACTCTCAAGAATTCCTAATATGGATTAGATGAGGCTTCGATACTATTAAGCGATGATATACGCAAGTTTGCGCATTAGAGGGACCTAAAGCGTCAACTTTTGAATCTACGCCTTTTGGTGACCATTTAAGAGATCAAGAGCGTAGTAATAATTAAACTCATGTTTGGGAATGCCCATTATGATCTATGGAAGGCTTGGATATCATTAAACGACATTTCGCGCAACTTTGTGCGATTAAAGGACTATTTGCGTCAAACTGCAAAAGTATACCTATCCGTAGGGTATCGAACCTTCTGGAATATGATCATAAGTTAAACATACCCTAAATATCCCTTACCTAGCTTAGAAATAGGCTTGGGGGTGTTTCGTGCGCAAAAAAAAAATTAAATAAACTTGTAAGTCATGCAGGGACTAAAAGTGTCAAAAAGTGCACAAGTTTGCATTTTCGCGCATATCTTACATTATGGATATATTCGGACATCCAAAAATTTACTTAATCACTAAAATATTTTTATTTAGTGATTGGCATAATAAAATTCCATTCGTCGCGTAATTTGGATCGTTTTTCGCGTCCGTTCGTGTTTCGTCGTAATTAGCGACGCGACCGTACGACCAAACGAGTTTTACAAATCATTTTGATACCAAACCTTTTTCTACTGATTTTATATGATAAATAAAATATTTTTAGGCTTCTGGAATAATAAAAATATCAACTTTTCTTATAAAACCCGGAAATCGCTTAAAACCGCCTTTTACGCATTTTAAGCGCATAGTATGTATTAAAACTATTTTAAATATATAAGACTTGATACCTACTGATATTTTAAGTAAATTATTATACTTTAGCAGTAAGCAAAAGTTTTAAACTCAGATTTCCATATTTGACCTTTAAACCTTATGTGAAATTACCAAAGTGTCCCTTCGGTGCATAGTTTGGTTATAAATGATAAATTTCACATATATGTAATACCCTACTGTTATAAATTATTAGGTTAAGTATTTTTACTGATTATATCAGACCTGAAACTCAGATTTATATATAAACTCTTTTATAACCTTTTAAATGACCAAAATACCCCTACGGGGCATAACTTGAGTTTAAATTCGTTTTGGGCATAATAGAAGATATCCTACTGATGTCACAACATATTTAAGGCATATTAACTTAGGAAACCTATATATGACTCAGATGGTTACCCGTTACGCATTTTTCACGTTCGGTTCGTTTTATGTAACTAGTTTGCATAAATTGACCAAAACGGGTCAAACCTTATCATTTTTGTCTGAAAATTCAGAATGTGTTTAGTTTACCCATATTACACAAGTCTCCAAACTTTTCGGGTCTAAATCACATTCTATTCCGGTCTTCGCTTAATCGTGTGTTTGAACCGTTTATCCTTCTTTAAAACTAACCGGTCTAAGTTTAGGCTTAATTAAGACCCGTTAGGAATCTAATAGGTTATTAAAAACCTTCGTTCCAGATTTAGGAGCCCAGTAAAAGCTATCTGCATTTGCTGATTGAATACGGTTGAGATAAATTGAATAATTTGCTCAGGTAAATACTTTTAACTTATTTTCCCTATACGGGCTTGGGATACGGTATTATAATAATACCTTTTTGTCGGGTGTGTAGTCATTTAAATCGGATTGTGATTAATGTATTTACATAACTCGTTTTAATCTGTATTATTTGGTGTATGGCCTTTGGGGGTTAAATGACCATGTCCCGGATATCCTTTGCATCATTCAAAGAAATGGCCACGACCTAAGCACGGGGTGTAGGCATACACCTGACAGTTGCATTATGTAAAAACTGGTAATCCACTTAAAGGAATCAACCTTGTGGGCATTATACCTGTGGCGTGTCAGTTAATCATGTCCGGCTCTTCTAACCGGCCCTGACGGACGACAAATAAGTAAAACTGTATACAATATTATTTTTAATAATTGTCCCAAGTTATAAAATATATTTTTGTGCCTCGTGCATTCAAATCAATTTTCTAAAACATTTTCAAAATGGGTCAGTTAATTGTATTTACCAGTGTAAACTGACGTTTTTTCCAAAAAGGCTAAGTGCAGGTACTAGACGAAATAGGCTGGCTACTCATGGCATCATTAATCAAGTCTTGCAAGTTTTAGATGTTAAAGTCTGTTGAACAGTGATCTTTTTTATATTTTTTATCCGCCTGTGGATCCTTTACAGTCCGTTTGTAATACTTTGATATTACTTTTTATTCGGTTTGTAATGTGATTCATCTTTTGCTTCCGCTGTGCATTTAAATTGTGATGTTTGACTATGATGATATCAACTACGTCACGATACTCTCCACCGGGCCCACCGGTAATACGTGGAAATATCGGGGTGTGACAGGTTGGTATCAGAGCCAACATTGAGTGAATTAAACACTAGCCTTTATGTGTTTAATCTCAATGACACAATAGCACATTCCTTGACCTTCTGAGTCTAGACTTAATAGGAATACTCTCATCTCTATTCGGAGAATTATTGCTTTCAATCCTATATATTTTTAATATGTCGCCAAGCAAAGAAGCCGTAATGGGAATTCTCCCCATCCGAAGCCTAGGAATGCTGAGCTTTGTACTGCGACTAGGATAAACATGCAACCAGGGAGAAAACATTCAGAAATAAAATGAAGAAGAAACTCCTTTTGCTGAAGTTCGTTTCCTTAGTAAGTCCTTATAAGGGCATACTTATCTTTCAGTCCCTTCGTGGACAACATTATTTCTTTCAAGTCTCGTTTAGGGCAATTTTGTACCTCTTTTAAAAATCATTGGAATGTTTTATCTAAGTTTCATTTATATCATTGTATATGAATATAATATATGAAATAAATTAAAATAACAATCCTTTTATAAGATCTACCATTATAATAAAATGGCAAAATATAAAAAGGACAAGACCTAGCCCATATGTCATTTTAAGACAGGGCCAAGATGATAGTTCCTCAATTAGATTCAGATCCTTATTAACATCTCAATCTAGGCTTATTCTGCGTTAAATATTAAAAAGAATCTTAAAGGTAAAACCTAGCAACATGTCATTTTAGACATGGCCAAGATGGTAAAACCTATTCAAAAGATTCAAATCCTTGTTAACATTCCTGACAACAGTGATGCGATAAAATCACACTTGTCATCTTTATATTAGGAATTTTCTTTCAAACCTTTTTTTAGCATAAATGATCAATAGGAATCATGGCTAATAAACGTCGAACATGATACATACATCAAAACATTCATTTGGAATGTATGCCTACGGGCAAAGATATGTACATGAAAAAGTTAGTTTTATTTCATAACTTCTTGTCAAGACAATGAATTATGAAATTTCTGATCCAAAGGATCATTGATTATATTTTAAATTTCCCTAGTAACAAGGCATCTATGCCATCAAAAAGTCTTTTGGAATAAGCCCTTGTGCTATATAAAATGTCGGTACGACATTGACAGTCGTGACTTATGTCCCCTGTCTAATAAATATGAAGGATTATATTCCGTTTAAACGCCAAAGATGGTTTATTTAAAAACCTAGGCAAAACATAATCAAATAAATTTAATACAATCTATTGGCCTATATGGTTTATTTGCACCATGGCTATTTAAACATCAAACTCGACGATGCGTTATATAATTAAACAAATTATTACTACTTGGTCTGTAGCCTTCAAAGTTTCACCATGGCTGACTCATCTGAAGCTCACAATCATCCAGTTGATCAGAGTGATAATGCAAGACTGAACTTAACGGGCACCGAGTTACAGGCTATGTTAGATACAGCCGTAAACAAAGCCGTGGACAGAGTATTAAAGAATCATAAGCGAAAGTGCGATAATACCCTAAATAAGGGTTACAAAAAGGGTAAGGCCGGTTCAAACCAGTCCAAGCCAAATGAGGCGAAACCCAAATGTAAAATCTGCGGGAAGCAGCCCTTCGGAAAATGTTTCCGTGAACAGACCAGGGGATGTGGCATCTGTAAGGAAATGGATCACAAGACTCATGAATGCAAGGACTTGAAGGACAACCAGCAGTCATGTGAAAAGACCAGATGCAAAACCTGTAGGAAATACCACCTTAGGAAATGCAGATTTGAATCTCAGCCTCTACCCTGTGGAATCTGCAAGTCCAAGGAGCATAAGACCTTGGATTGCAAGAAGTTGAAAGATGCGACCTGTTATGATTGCAACGAGAAGGGGCATATCAAGACTAATTGCCCAAATAAAACCAAGAAGCCTAGAGAGGCTAAGAAGACCAAAGATGGAGACTCTCAAATGAATGCTCAAGAGGCCGTTCAGGATGGCAATGTCACAACAGGTACTTTCCTGATCAATGACGTTTATGCTAGAGTATTATTTGATTCAGGTGCAGATAAGTCTTTCGTAGACAATAGATTTTGTAAATTATCAAATCTGCCTGTTAAAACTCTAAGCGTTAAATATGAAGTAGAATTGGCCGATGGTACCTCAGAGACTGCTTCAGCAATATTAGATGGATGTTTATATCCATTAGGAATCATTCTTTTCCGTTGTCCTTGTTTCCGTTAAAATAAGAGGGACTCGATATAGTGATAGGAATGGATTGGTCGTCTTGTAACCAAGCCCATATTGTGTGTGAAAAGAAGCAATTAGTTATCAAGACCCCTTATGGTGAGCCTTTGACAATTCAAGGAGACACATAGTACGGATTGCCTAAGCACTTGTTAAATTTGGTATTTAATACCAAAGATTCGAGTATGGAAAACTCAGAAGAGAAACAACAGTCGCGATGCTAGAGATGCGACAAATATTAATGGTGCATCAATTGTGAACCTCCATGTTAATGGAGTTAATCTCCAAAACTGTAATTAACGCAGCTGTTAGAAAGGCTATGAGAAAAGTCATGAAACGGTTCAGGAAGCCGAATGCTGCTTGCTCTAAAACACATGTCGCTGCTCATGAGAAGAGCTTTATTCGTACTTCAAAATGCGAAGAATAAACCAAATAAAATCAAATATGGCAAGGAGTCCATTCCTTTTTAGGATGTACTTAAAAGTACTTCGCCTCTTGGAAGTCAAGAGACTTCAATAGTAAAAAGGGGGCCATCGATTGCAGGAAATTGTTGGATGAAGTAGAAACCATTAGGTGTATCAGCGGTTATGCTGGAAAGGACACGATGAGGTATGTATCACAGTCATTCGATGGCAATACCCTTAATTAGTGAGGACATTAATGAAGTCCACAAGAAAGATCCTCTTATACATTATGGGACGGTCCCAGTTCTAAGGACCTTATTAGAAAAACCTATTATCCGCTTCATGAAATGGAAAAAGATGGAATAAAAATTTTCTAACTCTTACCATAAAAGTTCTAGACTGTCAGTAGTATGTTACAAACATTGACTCATTAATTGAAATAGTGCCCTATTCAATTTACCCAAAATCTAAAGCTTAATGCAAATAATTATTGGTGGTTAGCATCGGCAATAAGAGGATACATTAAGGTCTCAAAGACTGCTTATTATAAATCCATTATGGATCTACCTCAGCTACTCACGTTTTATAGATTAAGAAATAACCAGTCAAAGCTGAGACTGCCCTAAAATCTGTCAAAGATTTTGCAGCTAAGTTTAAAAGGATTAAGAATGGAGGCGCTTAACCCTCCTGATGAGTGATTAGAGGCGGTTCACATTAATAATGACACTAGATAAATCCTTTATTGTGATTTTATTGCTAAGAGTTACGTTTGGTTTCAGGTGCTGCTAAGTCTCTCATAAGACCATAAGCTTAGCAAACTTTTAGAAATTTTCCCGTAAGAACCCTAGATATTAAGTGTAAGGTAAAACTTACAGGCGAAATCGTAGGAACCATTTCTTCTGTTCCTGTCAGAAACCTCCAATTGCAGAATTCTAGAAGTATCCTCTCTCTAGAAGAAGTGCGTCAGCATATATAGTTGATATCTCTTTGATCACTATCGATTGTGAATACCAGACGGTGTGATAAAAAGCGCCATATGAGGATTGGTGTATCTTAATATGTTCCATAGATTGCTTCCATGCCTGATCAGTATGGAAGTTTAATGCATGGGACCACACAGATATTCCGATGGTCATATGGTACTAAAGTCAGCTAATGGTATTCAAAGAAGATATCCAGAATGGAAGTTTCCAAGTAAATGTCTCCG
Organism: Helianthus tuberosus; assembly: GCA_030545235.1. Lineage (NCBI taxonomy): Eukaryota > Viridiplantae > Streptophyta > Magnoliopsida > Asterales > Asteraceae > Helianthus > Helianthus tuberosus. The sequence goes on from CM060433.1 coordinate 165,711,485, forward strand.
ATTAAGGAATCTGTGGACTCGTAACATAAATGTGTCACTTATCTGACACAGACTATGGTAAATGAACTAGAGCCTGAGATTTGGAAAATCTCTGTAACCTCCTTGTACCTTGGTTATCTTCTCCAAAGATTACCCTGTTTACCTCCTGAGAGGCAAGTAGAGTTAAGATTTACATCCCACTTAGGGCTGCAGTATTGTAAAAACTCCATGTTGATTATGGAATAATTGAAACCCTGATTAAGTAAGTTTTAAGATACAGGTTCATAAAGCCTAACTCAATATTCTGAGAATTCGGTATAGTTAATTAAGAAAGACGGGTCATCTTGCTTATGCGTTGATTACCGCAACCCTATTTAGACAACAAATAAGAATCGCTATCAGCTGCCCAGGATCGTCGACTTGTTCGACTAACTGTAAGGATTTGCTATTCCTTAAGGTTGGTTTTAAGCAGTAGCTGGAATAACCACCTTACCTTAAATAAGTTTTTCTAAAATAGTCAATATATAAGTATCAAGGTTGCTCCTTTGGAGACCTCGTATAGGTGAAATATCAAAACGTCCGTTTGATGAACGACACTTTGGGAAGTCCAATTACCAGGATCTGAAAGTTGCCTTGGAAACAACGAATAAGATCATACAATCCATAATCATCCGTAAGTTGCCAGTATTCGGCAACAAATCAAGGATTAATGAAAGTAGCAACCCTCCTAAGTTCTTGTTAAGGAATGAGGTTCAACAAAAGATATCACCCTGGAAGGGTGTGCCAAATTGTTAATTATCAGGCTAGTTAAGCTCTGAATATATAGAATCATTCGAGGGAATCGAATGTATCAAGACCATATAGCTTATAAGCTAAAACCTATTTAAGGAGCTTGGCGGAGCTCGCAATGCATTACACACTAATGATTTAAGGATGTGTTTCACCAATAAGTCGAGAAGCATTATCACATAATGATATGCAGATTTATGATATGATGAGAAACCTGTATCGATTGAGGATCAACAGGTTAAGAAGCTCCAAAAAGGATACATGTACATATTATAGAGGTCAACTTGGGGAGGCTCCAGATATGCTATAGAAGTTAAGTCCATTATGCGACAAAAAGTACTTCCAGCATTTTAGCAAATCTCGAGGTCGATATTTCTTTTAAGGGGGTGAGGATGTAACACCTCGTAAAATCACGTCCAATGATGTATTGACACGTGTAATAAACCCTAATGAAGTCAAACATTGAATTTAAGGGACTAATTTTTCTGAAAAATTGAAAACTTTGATTATGAAAGGACTGGAAGTGTTAGCATACCTAAAATAAGTTTCTAAATAACCTCATATGATATTTATATTCACAAATGAGCCACTTGTCGATCGAGTGTAGCCGTTTGCGTAATTAATTGAAAGTTTGCGCAATGAATGGTTAAAAGCGTCAACATGTTAATTCTTACCTCTGAGTGACCTTTTAACAAACTGGGAGCTTCATGATATTTGATTATACTCTCGGGAATGCCAATTATTTGCCGTCTAAGGTTTTTATGCCTATAAGTAAAGTTACGCGCAACCTTGCAAGTTAGAGGGACTAAAAGTGTCAATATGTTTAATTATACCTCTGAATGACCTTTTAGCAAACCAGAAGCATTGTGATGTTTAATAATACTCTCAAGAATTCCTAATATGGATTAGATGAGGCTTCGATGCTATTAAGCGATGATATACGCAAGTTTGCGCATTAGAGAGACCTAAAGCGTCAACTTTTGAATCTACGCCTTTTTGTGACCATTTAAGCGATCGAGAGCATAGTAATAATTAAAATCATGTTTGGGAATGCCCATTATGATCCATGGAAGGCTTGGATATCATTAAACGACATTTCGCGCTACTTTGTGCGATTAAAGGAGTATTTGCGTCAAACTGCAAAAGTATACCTATCCGTAGGGTATCGAACCTTCCAGAATATGATTGTAACTTAAACATACCATATATATCCCTTAACTATCTTAGAAATAGGCTTGGGGTGTTTCGTGCGCAAAAAAAATAAACTTTTAAGTCATGCAGGGACTAAAAGTGTCAAAAAGTGCACAAGTTTGCATTTTCGCGCATATCTTACATTCTGGATATATCCGGACATCCAAAAATTTACGTAACCACTAAAATATTTTATTTTAGTGATTGGCATAATAAAATTCCATTCGTCGCGTAATTTGGATCGTTTTTCGCGTCCGTTCGTGTTTCATCGTAATTAGCCGAACGATGCGACCGTACGACCAAACGAATCGACATCCGGCATGTTTTTGAGCTTGTTTCATGTTCCCTATGTTTAGGCATCATTGTAGAGCCTTAAAAATGGTTTAACGGGTGTTAGAAGTGCCAAAAACTCAACTATGCAAGTGCAGGGGCCAAATGTGTCAACAATTGAAACTTTGCTCAGCTGACAGGGTCCTTACGGACTGTATACCAAGGACCATACGGTCCGTATTCAGGTGCCAGATATGAATTTTTCTTGGTCTCCACTCTATTCCATTCTCATCCAATCAAAACCGAATCCTTGGGCTTCAAGACAATTATACAGCTGTCCTAACAAGTGTAGTGATCTGGTTAACCCCTTCAAACACTTGTCATCATCCTATGATCCTTCAAAAACTATAAATAGAAGGTGGGTTTCATTGTTTACACTCACCATTTCATTCCCATCTTTCTATCTTCTCATTTCTGGAGGATCCTGAGCATTTGAAACTTCATTGGAGTTCTTTTCAGTACTAAGGACCATTTGTAAGTGTCCTTAACCTCCTAATTTCTGTTTTGATTAGTTTAATGGCCAAAAGTCAAACTTATCGTAGTTAAGTTTTGACTTAGTGATTAAACACTAATGATCCAATCATTAGTCAAATTAGAAGTAGCTATAAGTTGATAATTATGTAGGTAATAAACCCCTAAGAGGGCACCTACTGATTATCACCCTAACTTGGTCAAATGTCGGGTCAAACATAATTATAAAAAGTCAACAGAAGACTATTTTTCAAATAAATTCATAATTAACAAAGTAGAAGCCATGAAACCTGTTTTAACACTTGTATAACTTGGTAATAAATGTAAGAACATATCTAAACATGTTCAACCCGACAATTCTAAGTATAGGCTCGGTTCACAATCGAAAGTCGCAAAGTTTGACCTTTGCTTTGACTTTCAGTTCTGACCCGAATTAGCTTAGTTTGATTATGCCTTAGGGTTCCTTTGTGACCATATTATATGTTAGTATAACCCTCTGAGGTTATACAACTTGGTTCCTTAGTTATCCGATTCGTATGCATGTTTCCGTTATATGCCTAAATGTTGACTATTATGCCCTTTTAACCTTAAAACAAAATTTTTGAAAATGTGAGAGGATAGAAACCTTCATTTCTGATTTATAAACTTGTCCCTAAAATTTGACATCAGTTTGAGGTCTAGATTAGGAGTTATGCTCATTAGCGTAAATGAAAAGCTTTTTATTAATTAAACGGCATAATTAGCATAAAGCCTATCAAAACCCAATTTTGATACCAAACTTTTTACCCACTGATGTAAAATAATATTTTGGGATTTTTGAAGATTTTTATTTATTTTTAGGCTGAGCATAACATAGGGTTATAGCTTTGATTTGGTAATTGTCGGTTTTGCCCTTTTGGCCTATAAAATGAGTTTTACAAATCATTTTGATACCAAACCTTTTTCTACTGATTTTATATGATAAATAAAATATTTTTAGCCTTCTGGAATAATAAAAATATCAACTTTTCTTATAAAACACGGAAATCGCTTAAAACCGCCTTTTTACGCGTTTTAAGCGCATAGTATGTATTAAAACTATTTTAAATATATAAGACTTGATACCTACTGATATTTTAAGTAAATTAGTATACTTTAGCAGTAAGAGAAAGTTTTAAACTCAGATTTCCAGATTTGACCTTTAAACCTTATGTGAAATTACCAAACTGCCCCTTCGGTGCATAGTTTGGTTATAAATGATAAATTTCACATATATGTAATACCCTACTGTTATAAATTATTAGGTTAAGTATTTTTACTGATTATATCAGACCTGAAACTCAGATTTATATATAAACTCTTTTATAACCTTTTAAATGACCAAAATACCCCTACGGGGCATAACTTGAGTTTAAATTCGTTTTGGGCATAATAGAAGATATCCTACTGATGTCACAACATATTTAAGGCATATTAACTTAGGAAACCTGTATATGACTCATATGGTTACCCGTTACGCATTTTTCGCGTTCGGTTCGGTTTATGTAACTAGTTTGCATAAATTGACCGAAACGGGTCAAACCTTATCATTTTTGTCTCAAAATTCAGAATGTGTTTAGTTTACCCATATTACACGAGTCTCCAAACTTGTCAGGTCTAAATCACATTCTATTCCGGTCTTCGCTTAATCGTGCGTTTGAACCGTATATCCTTCTTTAAAACTAATCGGTATAAGTTTAGGCTTAATTAAGACCCGTTAGGAATCTAATAGGTTATTAAAAACCTTCGTTCCAGATTTAGGAGCCCAGTAAAAGCTATCTGCATTTGCTGATTGAATACGGTTGAGATAAATTGAATAATTTGCTCAGGTAAATACTTTTAACTTATTTTCCCTATACGGGCTTGGGATACGGTATTATAATAATACCGCTTGGTCGAGTGTGTAGTCATTTAAATCGGATTGTGATTAATGTATTTACATAACTCGTTTTAATCTGTATTATTTAGTGTATGGCCTTTGGGGGTTAAATGACCATGTCCCGGATATCCTTGGCATCATTCAAAGAAATGGCCACGACCTAAGCACGGGGTGTAGGCATACACCTGACAGTTGCATTATGTAAAAAATGGTAATCCACTTAAAGGAGTCAACCTTGTGGGCATTATACATGTGGCGTGTCAGTTAATCATGTCCGACTCTTCTAACCAGCCCTGACAGACGACAAATAAGTAAAACTGTATACAAGATTATTTTTAATAATTGTCCAAGGTCATAAAATATATTTTTGTGCCTCGTGCATTCAAATCAATTTTCTAAAACATTTTCAAAATGAGTCAGTTAATTGTATTTACAAGTGTAAACTGACGTATTTTAAAAAAAGGCTAAGTGCAGGTACTAGACGAAATAGGCTGGCTACTCCTGGCATCATTAATCAAGTCTTGCATGCTTTAGATGTTAAAGTCTGTTGAACAATGATCTTTTTATATTTTTGATCCGCCTGTTGATCCTTTACAGTCCGTTTGTAATACTTTCATATTACTTTTTATTCGGTTTGTAATGTGATTCATCTTTTGCTTCCGCTGTGCATTTAAATTGTGATGTTTGACTATGATGATATCAACTACGTCACGATACTCCCCACAGGGCCCACCGGTAATACGTGGAAATATCGGGGTGTGACAGGTTGGTATCAGAGCCAACATTGAGTGAATTAAACACTAGCCTTTATGTGTTTAATCTCAATGACACAATAGCACATTCCTTGACCTTCTGAGTCTAGACTTAACACAGGAATACTCTCATCTCTATTCGGAGAATTATTGCTTTAGATCCTATATATTTTTAATATGACGCCAAGCAAAGAAGCCGTAATGGGAATTCTCCCCATCCGAAGCCTAGGAATGCTGAGCTTTGTACTGCGACTAGGATAAACATGCAACCAGGGAGAAAACATTCAGAAATAAAATGAAGAAGAAATTCCTTTTGCTGAAGTTCGCTTCCTTAGTAAGTCCTTATAAGGGCATACTTATCTTTCAGTCCCTTCGTGGACAACATTATTTCTTTCAAGTCCCGTTTAGGGCAATTCTGTACATCTTTTAAAAATCATTGGAATGTTTTATCTAAGTTTCATTTATATCATTGTATATGAATATAATATATGAAATAAATTAAAATAACATTCCTTTTATAAGATCTACCATTATAATAAAATGGCAAAATCTAAAAAGGACAAGACCTAGCCCATGTGTCATTTTAAGACAGGGCCAAGATGATAGTTCCTCAATTAGATTAAGATCCTTATTAACACCTCAATCTAGGATTGTTCTGCGTTAAATATTAAAAAGAATCTTAAAGGTAAAACCTAGCCACATGTCATTTTAGAAATGTCCAAGATGGTAAAACCTATTCAAAAGATTCAAATCCTTGTTAACATTCCTGACAACAGTGATGCAATAAAATCACACTTGTCATCTTTATATTAGGAATTTTCTTTCAAACCTTTTTTTAGCATAAATGATCTATAGGAATCATGGCTAATAAACGTCGAACATGATACATACATCAAAACATTCATTTGGAATGTATGCCTACGGGCAAAGATATGTACATGAAAAAGATAGTTTTATTTCATAACTTCTTGTCAAGACAATGAATTATGAAATTTCCGATCCAAAGGATCATTGATTATGTTTTAAATTTCCCTAGTAACAAGGCATCTGTGCCATCAAAAAGTCCTTTGGAATAAGCCCTTGTGCTATATAAAATGTCGGTACGACATTGACAGTCGTGACTTATGTCCCCTGTCTAATAAATATGATGGATTATATTTCGTTTAAACGCCAAAGATGGTTTATTTAAAAACCTAGGCAAAACATAATCAAATAAATTTAATACTATCTATTGGCCTATATGGTTTATTTGTACCATGGCTATTTAAACATCAAACTCGACGATGCGTTATATAATTAAACAAATTATTACCACTTGGTCTGTAGCCTTCAAAGCTTCACCATGGCTGACTCATCTGAAGCTCACAATCATCCAGTTGATCAGAGTGATAATGCAAGACCGAACTTAACGGGCACCGAGTTACAGGCTATGTTAGATACAGCCGTAAACAAAGCCGTGGACAGAGTATTAAAAAATCATAAGCGAAAGTGCGATAATACCCCAAATAAGGGTTACAAAAAGGGTAAGGCCTATTCAAACCAGTCCAAGCCAAATGAGGCGAAACCCAAATGTAAAACCTGCGGGAAGCAGCACTTCGGAAAATGTTTCCGTGAACAGACCAGGGGATGTGGCATCTGTAAGGAAATGGATCACAAGACTCATGAATGCAAGGACTTGAAGGATAACCAACAGTCATGTGAAAAGACCAGATGCAAAACCTGTAGGAAATACCACCTCGGGAAATGCAGATTTGAATCTCAGCCTCTACCCTGTGGAATCTGCAAGTCCAAGGAGCATAAGACCTTGGATTGCAAGAAGTTGAAAGATGCGACCTGTTATGATTTCAACGAGAAGGGGCATATCAAGACTAATTGCCCAAATAAAACCAAGAAGCCTGGAGAGGCTAAGAAGACCAAAGCTGGAGACTCTCAAAGGTCTTTTGATATTACTTTTGTAATACTTTGATATTACTTTTTATTCGGTTTGTAATGTGATTCATCTTTTGCTTCCGTTGTGCATTTAAATTGTGATGTTTGACTATGATGATATCAACTACGTCACGATACTCCCCACCAGGCCCACCAGTAATACGTGGAAATATCGGGGTGTGACACATGATCCTCTTTATTTTTAGAATAAATGAGAATATCATCAATAAAAACAATTATGAATTTATCCAAATATGGCTTACATATTCGGTTCATCATGTCCATAAATGCGGCTGGGGCATTGGTTAAACCAAATGGCATGACAGTAAATTCATAATGGCCATACCTTGTTCTGAAAGCGGTTTTAGGAATATCCTCTTCTTGTACCTTTAATTGATGATATCCTGACCTTAAATCGATTTTAGAGAAAAATCCAGCTCCTTGCAGTTGATCGAACAGATCATCGATTCTTGGTAATGGATACCGATTCTTAATCGTGACTTTGTTCAATTCACGGTAGTCAATGCACATACGCATTGATCCGTCCTTCTTTTTAACGAATAATATTGGCGCTCCCCATGGCGATGAGCTTAGCTGTATGAATCCCTTCTCTAATAATTCATCTAACTGTTTCTTTAGTTCCTGCATTTCTACGGGTGCCAAACGGTAAGGTGCTTTGGCAATCGGTGCCGTTCCTGGTAGCAGGTGAATTCTGAATTCGACTTCTCTGTCTGGTGGTAGTCCTGGTAATTCTTCTGGAAATACATCTGAAAACTGAGACACTACTGGAATGTCTTTTAGTTCTTTTCCTTTAGTGTTAGTGATTATAGAAATCAAATACACTATAGACCCTTTTCTTATATAACTTGCAGTTTTCATCACAGAGATGAATTTTGTGGATCTAGATGGTTTATCTCCTTTAATTATGATATTTTCACCTTTTGGTGAATTTACTTGAATTGACTTTTGATCACATAAAATACTGGCTTTATTGGCTATTAACCAATCCATTCCTAAAACAACATCAAATCCTGCCAGATTCATTGGGTAAAGGTTTGCCATATACTTTTGGTTTAAAAATTCTATTCTTGCTCCCTGCAAGATTTCAGAAATCCTAACAGTTTCTCCATTAGCTGTCTCTACTAGACATTCTTGTGGTAGTTTAGTTAATGACTGATTTAGAAGTTTGCAAAATGAAGTATTAATAAAACTTTGGTTTGCACCAGAGTCAAATAATACTTTAGCAAAAACATCATTAACTAAAAACATACCAGCTATCACATCTGGAATCATCTTGGCTTCATCTGCAGTCAGAACGAATGCTCTAGCATTTTTAGTGTTCCTGTTGTTTACTAGACATTCTTGTGGTAGTTTAGTTAATGACTGATTTAGAAGTTTGCAAAATGAAGTATTAATAAAACTTTGGTTTGCACCAGAGTCAAATAATACTTTAGCAAAAACATCATTAACTAAAAACATACCAGCTATCACATCTGGAATCATCTTGGCTTCATCTGCAGTCAGAACGAATGCTCTAGCATTTTTAGTGTTCCTGTTGTTTACAGCTGGAGCCAATTTCGGACAATTCGGCTTAATGTGACCTTTTTCTCCACAGTTGAAGCACATTCCATTACTGGATTTTCTCCTGCAATCTTCTTCCTTGTGTTCGGGTGCTTTGCAGAAATTGCAAAGAGTGGAGCATTTTCCCGAATGCTTTTTCTTAAAGATCTTGCAGAATGGTGCAGAGGTAGAACCCACATTCCTGCGGTTGAAATTCCCAGAACGGAATTCTTGTGTAAGTCTTTGGGTTAGGTTTCTCCTCTGGTCTTCTTCTCTAGTACGGATTAACTCATCTGTCAAGGTGTTTGCTAGTTCTACAGCTTCTTCTATAGTTTGAGGTCTAGCTGCCTTGACTACATGCCTAATCTCCCCGATTAATCCCCAGATATAACAGGAGATTAATACCGGTTCAGGTGATGCAAGGGTTGGTACTATTCTAGCATATTCAAAGAATGTGGTAGTATAACCCTTACTATCTACCCCGGTCATCCTAAGATTCAGAAACTTATTTTCTATCTGTTCCTTTTCATTGGGAGGGCAAAATTTCCTTTCTACCATATTTTTAAATTCCTCCCATTCCATATTGTATACCTTATCACTTCCTCTTGATTGGAGGATAGTGTTCCACCATTCTAAGGCTGAGTTCTTAAATAGATTAGAAGCAAACATTATCTTGTCTTCTTCAGCACACTTGCTTATTTTTAAAGCAACCTCAGTCTTCTCTATCCAGCGTAGGGCTGCAATGGGTCCTTCATTGCCCGAGAATTCTATTGGTTTGCAGGACCAAAATTCTTTGTAAGAACAACCATAAGGCATGGTTCTTCTTCTTTTGGGAATGGGCGCTTGAAGTACGGGTCCATTGTTTACGCTGTGTTCTGGTTCAATTGGTCGCTTACTGCTATGTTTACTTTTATTATTTGCTTCTTGAACCGTTTGAATAATAAATGGCATTGCATCTATGATTCCTTGTGCCACTATGTGTTGAATAGCACTATTGTCCACTTGGTTTCCATTGTTATTGATGCTTGGATTCTCATTAACCAAGTTAATGTTACTCTGGTTATCATTATTCAGATTTTCTTGATTTCCTTCGTCGGCCATCTGAATTTTAAACAGTTACCCCGTATTAATATCACAAAATAATATTTAATATAGTCAATCACATGACACGCATTTTGGTCAAAAGTGTCGATCATTGCGACTTTACTCTATTCATATACTATGCATCTGTTACACACCAGTACTGAAATTAAAATTACAATACCAACTGAAATAAAATTACACTAATAATAGTAGGCATCCGTACACACATATTTTATTTTATTATTTTATTATTACTATTACCATCTTTACCATCACATTCATGGATATAGATTCATCCAGAAATCCATATTGCGCTCGCCATACTTCCAGACGAGTCGCTCTCCTACCTGTCTCATTCGTTCACTACTCTCTAAAATTTCCTCACCAAATGTCCTAAGTTCTTGTACGTTTTCTGCACTCATTGGGGGTGCAGGTTCTAGGACTGGGTTCGGAATCTGGGGTGCGGGTTCCTGATATGGGGGTGTAGGGGCCTGGAATTGGTAAGGATTCTCTAAAATCTCCCTAATGTATTCATCATGGTAATAGGGATCTAAAGGATCCAAACCTGGGTAGGCTCCTATGTTTGGCATGGGCATGTCTTCATGTATCGGGTAACGTTGCACAAAGTCCCTATTGTCGTCCCACCAGGGGTCGTAATTTGGGTCTAGGGGATTTGGTGCTGGTACCCTAGGTATTTCTTCCGGATTGAAGCCATGCATTTCTACTTGATTTTCAGGGTTTTCTATTTCCATCGGTTGGTCAGGAATTGGTAGTTGTGGTTGGGGTGCTATCATTTGTTCCAGGTTAGGGTCAGCTGCAGTGGTTGCTAGTATGTGGATGTTGGCTATACCCCTATTAATCATATCCTGGGCATAGGCATCGGTTTCTCTTTTGGCCGCTGCTAGTACTCTCTGTTCTTGTAACTTTTTCATACGCTTTCTACGCTCGTGTGCCCCTCGACTGAACCATCCCCTCTTTTTCTGAGGAAATGGCTCTTCTGACTGAGCCTTAAACACGAATATTCCTTCTTCCGTATCAGCAGAGTACCCTGAGAGGGCAAGCTGAGAAGAGGAGGTGCCTTCGCTTCTAGGCGAACCAGACAATTGACGATAAGCGTCAGATGGTCCTTGGTCGCTCATACTGTAAACTAACAAATAGTCAAATAACACATAACAATAAATACAGTTATGCACGTATTTCTGTAATTTATTTCCTAACAATTTGAATTTTGATGTCAGCAGAACACTTCTGTGGCTGAATTAGTGGCTTAGCTCTGATACCACCTTCTGTCGCAACCCCCGATCCCTAATCTCCAGGAACGGGCGGCCGCGAGCCAGTTTTGGTGGTATCTGATATTGTCTAATTTGGCAGCGGAATTTTCATCAGGACCGTAGTTAGAAAATATTTGATCAGAGTAAAATACCACATTTTCATAACATTAAACACATGGGATAAAACCCAAGTTTGCAGTACACACATTTTCATAGGAATAAATCCTATTTTATTTAATAAAAACATCTATTTTATTTTAATTAACTTTATTGCCACTTTTCCAAGCCTTCAGTGCTGTCCAGCTGGTTTCTAATTGGCTTTCACATTTTGTTACCTGAAACGCGTTTAAAAACATTTGTCAGTGGGAAATACCGGTGAGTGAATCCCAGTTTAATCAAGTTTAAATAAAAACCATTGTACAGTATTGAGGGCGATCTCGCAATTACATTTGTTTCCAAGTTATATCAATTAACATCCATGGTACTGTCAGACCTGACTTGTGGAAATGTTACTCGTTGACCAGGTGGTAACAAATTTTGTATACAAAACCCCAACATACTCATGATAATTGTATTCTTACAAATACTCAATAACTGCTTAATATGCATTTAATTGTATGAGGTTTTGTAAAAAACAGTAAATAAAAAGGTTTACAAAAAGCGGATCAACTCACACTGCTGTCTTAGATTATATTTAGGGTTTCCTGGTGACAATCTATAATTTACACAAATGCACACGTGTTAGTATAATAACCCATTTTAACATTAGTAATACCCTCCCCGAGACCGCATTCCAACGACTACGTCGGGCAGAACCACGACAGCCGTTACGGAACCCTAGATCAATCGGGCAGCGTATCTAATACGTATCCAGGGGTTATAATACTTACAACGGAGCAGAACTTCGCTGTTTAGGGGGGTATAATACCCGATTATAATGCCTATTATTCAGAATTGAGAGAGAGATTTCGAATTTGAACGAGCAGATTGAAGATCCGTTGGCCTCTACTTATAGGGCTGGTTTTCGACTTTTACGCGGCCCGCGTAAATGTTAACAAGGGGCTACGTGGCCCGCGTCAAACCCGGTCAATCGCGTAGCTGATCCGGGTCAGGGACTAGACCTGCCACGATGATGACACGTGTCATCACCGGGCTACGCCACATTCTTGATCTCTAGCGGCTCGCGTAAGACCCTTAAGAGGTTTACGCGGTCCGCGACAAACCCAAAATATTAATTTTTAATTATTTTTAATACTATTTAAGGTATTCGGGGTCCGTTTTCGCGTATGGGGTGTATTTTTGTACATATTGGGATATTTTAAAATATATTAGGGTGTCGGAAAATATTCGGGAGAGTGTCGGTTCAGAGTTGTTATAAGTCGCTCTCATTAACTATCGGCACGAGGTTGGACGTGAATTCAAACATGTTTCGGAGTTGTAAATCATTAGGTTTTTTTATATAAATTAAGTGTTTTTTTTATATTATGTAATGTTTATTTTGTGTGTTTTTTAGTTTCTATTTTATGTAATATTTTTTAATTTTAATGTCATGTAATGTTTATATCAGTGTTCCAAAAATCGTGACTAGTCGAGTAGATTGAATGATCTTGTTTAAAGTTGTTTAATTGAATGATCTTTTATATTAAGTAAGGTTAGTGAATATAAATGTTTAAAGTTTAAGTATATTGAATTTGAACCTATTGTTGAATTTAATGTTTATTTTAAACTCTTTAGGTACATAAAAAAAAAAGAAATAGACTAGAGTCGAGTAAATTGAATGATGTTGTTTTTGTTCAGTATAATGCAAATTTGTTGGTGAAAAACAAGACTAGGATGTACAGAAATCGTGAGGTACTTAAAGCGGAAGATGCTAATGAGGCTAAAGAGTGGATTGAGGATAATGAAGAGGAAGAGGAAGTTGAGTCGGGGGGTAATGAAGCTGCGGGTGTTGATGAAGTATCGTCTAACCGAACAAGTGCTAGGAAACCTACTAAGGCGAGACAACTTTATGACGAAGAATTTGAGTCGGAGAAAGAGGATGAAGTAGACGAGGAGATCGAATACGAGTCGGATGGTGTCAAAATCATTGAACACTACAGGGATGATGATTACATTTGAACTATTTGTTAATGTTTGAATTTTTAAGTACTTGGACTTGTTATGTTATGACTTATATGCAAGTTTAGTTTGAATTTTGAACTACTTTTACCTTTTTAAGTATTATTTTGATATGGATGTGTGAGTATATGTATGTATGTATGTATGTGTATATATATATATATATATAGAGGCCGGTTAACGTACAATACCTCTTATCCTACATTATGTACGTGATGCCCTCAGCCGTACGATCTTCAATCGATCAAACACGGGCGAAACTAATTTAAATGATTAAATTAATCATTTTAATATATCTAAATCATACCAGGAAGGTTAAACGTCATTGCGAGATCATAAATCTCTGTAATTGACCGATGATAGTTCAAAATCAAATTCAAAAACCTGAAAATCTTCTTCCCCAACCTCCCTTCGTTCCTTTTAGTGCGATATCGATAATAAGAACTACTAATTTGGGAGTTGTAAGGGTCAAACGGAAGAGGACTGACAATGATCGACCAACAATCGAAGAAGATGAACAGTAACACACACAGATTTTTCACATGCGATATTCAATTTTCCACATGCGATTCTACACACCCCATGCCATTTTTCACATTACCCAATGCTAGCCATTTTTTCACATGCGATATTCAATTTTCCACATGCGATTCTACACATCCCATGCCATTTTTCACATTACCCCATGCCATTTTTTCACATGCGATATTCAATTTTCCACATGCGATTCTACACACCCCATGCCATTTTTCACATTACCCCATGCCATTTTTTCACATGCGATATTCAATTTTCCACATGCGATTCTACACACCCCATGCTATTTTTCACATTACCCCATGCTAGCCATTTTTTCACATGCGATATTCAATCTTCCACATGCGATTCTACACACCCCATGCCATTTTTCACATTACCCCATGCCATTTTTTCACATGCGATATTCAAATCTTCCACATGCGATTTTGTCCATCTACACACCCCATGCCATTTTTCACACTACCCCATGCTAACCATTTTTTCACATGCGATATGTATTGAATTCGCACCAGATCTGCACCTGATCGAACGGCTGGGATGATCGCGTACGTATCGTACGATAAGCGCATTTGTATTTTACTCTTTACCTATATATATATAAGTAGCCAAGTACCCACCTCACCGGCCAACTAACGAGTTTTCCAACCTTGGTTTATATATATGTTATCATTACCCCAAGCAATTATAAAGAACCAAAAATTAAACCACACACCTCGACACAAATGACATATTTTACATTTAGGTTAACAAATTTTATGACAAACGTATATCATTAAAAAGAGTGTTCAATAGTTTAATTGTGTACTTTTATATAGTTTACTTTTCTTGCGTTGAGATGAATTTTTTGCTTTCATAAAACTGGAAAAAGTTTATGAGGTGTTTTATGAAAGTGAGAGTTGGTCCCCAATGCAAATTAAAACCGAACTGCTGACCCACCAACTCCACACATATGATTAAAAGCAGAGGAATAATGTGACCTTCATACACTTTTTTTACACTCTTTGTTTATTTTATAACTCCTTTACCCATCAAAACTAGTTTAAATGCCTGATGTTTATTAAAAAAAATTATATAAGTGTATATTTGCAGGATGGATAGATTTGTAAGACTAAGTGTTGTTAATTGCCACCCCATGCCACCTCAGCCGGCTGGGGCGGTAAACACCATGCCGGGTCGCTAACTGGGGAGCCATCCAAGCCATCGTCATTCCAATAACAAGCGACATCTAAAATGGTTAAGTACTTAAGTCTTCCCGCTCGTGAAGCCCAATTATTCTACAAGCAATCATATTTTTTGTTTTCTTTTCTTTAATTTATTATTTAGTTATTCTACTACATCTATTGATGGTTGAGATGATGACCTTCTACCTACGTGACGTTAAGGTAGCAACCCTTTTTACTACTAACTGAGTGAGATTATTTTTCCACAACACATGGTCTAAACGTGAAATGTGAAAATTTGTACATTAATAAAAAAGAATATTGTAATTCTATATAGTTTTAAACTACATATGTATTGTTTTTAATAATGAGTATATTTATTTATATAAAGATAAAAAGTGAATGGACCCCTGGATGGTCTGGTTCTTAGGGCATGTTCCTCCATTATGTTGTGACCAACTACTTGATTGTATTATAATCAATATAATAAATTTGTAATTGGACAGGGGTGATCAGATCCGCTTCCTTTGGGGTCCAACCCACGGTTGGCAATTGGGGTTATCATGGCTCCATTTGGTTGAACATGGTTTGACCATTTTAGTTCACCCTTAGAGACCATATGTATTTATTATGGAAGTTGATGCAACCACTTAATGAAATTTGCTTCTTTTGGTGATATTTTTAGTAGCTTTTAGAAGCTTCTAGCTTTAAGGTTTTAAGAAAAAACTACTATTCAATAAAAAGTCTTGTTTGGTTGTAGGAGCTTGAAGCTTTTAGGTTAGGAGCTTGAAGTTTTTGGTTGAACGCTCATACTAGTAGCGTTTAGAAGGAGCTACAAGCTTTTAGGGGGGAAATGACTTTTTTAACCTCTAAAGATAATGAACTTTTTAATGAAAAAACTTTTTTAATTTTTAGTTATGTCCATTTTAGTCATTTTATACATTTTATTAAAAGTTCAAGCTACTCTGCCAAACACTAAATATATCTAAAAAACTACAGCTACTAGCTATCAGCTACAACTACCAGCTAACAGCTACCAGCTTCCAGCCACCAGCCAACAGCTACTTTTGCCAAACATACAGTATATGTAAAGTAAAGCAAACTTACTAAATTTGCTAATACGACAAGCGAACTAGAAGTTTAATTCCTTTTTCATTTATCTTTTTGAATATTTCGTTGAACTAATTTGATTTTTTTAGTAATTTGTGCTCGTTAATATAAAAAACTCTAAATGTACATTTTGTTTATTTATTTAATTGTTTTAGTAGATATTCTAATATAACTTCTATTGAACATGAGTTGTGGTCAAAATAAATATTTTTTTGTCTCATAAATATTAAAAAATACTTCTTTTTAATACAACTCGGTTTTTAGTAAAAATTATATCAAAATGTAAAAAAAAGTAAATTTGTATAATTGGATTTTTTTTCTTAAATATTAAAGAGCACAAGTTATTTATTATAGCAAAATCAAATTATATATTGAATGAAATGTTGAAAAACAAAAGGTATACAAATTTCAACTTGTAGTTTGGTACCCCTATTAGCAAACTTGGTGAGGTCGCTACCCACTCCTATCAAACTCCCTAGTTTAGATGTAGTTCTAGAAATCACTTAGAAGTATTGACGGTTTCTAAATCACCTGCTCTTGCCAAAAAAGAAAAAGTAAAAAAAAAAAAACTAATTAACTCTCATTTTGTTTTTATTCTCAAGAAACGATCGATATATGTATATAACTAGTAAATTTTTCTGCGCGTTGCAGCGATGTCGAGACGTAAAGTAACTCAAACTTATACCGTCTAATAAAATCGTACTATATTTGACCTGACTCGTTTCCGAACAAAAGTTATGTCAAAACGTATATAAAAATAAACACGAAAACGTATTATATTTGACCCTACTTATTTGCGAAAGAAATTTACGTCGAAACGTTAACCAACTTGAATTTATATCTCCACGTACATCAAAATCAAAATAAGCACGTAAGAAAATTATGTTTTTTAGTTAAAGAATGGATTGTCATTTTCCAAATATATATATACACACAGGTTGTGACATAAGCAATATGCAAGTCAACTGTAGATGGATTGTCATTTTCCAAATTCTAACTCAGTTTTCAATTGCAAGTGCTTAGACTATGGGGCGTGGGTAGGGGGAAAACGCCCAAGCCACCACCCCGGGTGGGCATGGGTTTCGGCGTGGCCCTTGGGGCATGGGTTTCAAGCCGGGCGTGGGGCGGTTTGGCCATCCTAGTTGGCTGAAGATCATTGGCTCACCCGCCACGTCATAGCGGGCCATCCCAAAAGTTTTGAATTTTTAAATTCAAACCGTTGGCTTGGCCAAGCGGTCACCCCAACCGGTCACCCAAACCCCAACATCCCCTGTAAATACCCCCAAACCCCAACCGGGTGGTCCATCCCAACCCCCACCGTGGTCCCAAACATTCGATATCCCCACCCGCTGCCCCAGTCGGTCACCACAAACCCAACATCACACGAACCCGCTATGGCATCCTGGACCCACGACGAAGAACTTGCCCTAGTCACAAGCGTCGTTGACGCTATGAAGGGGCGGCCACCGGGCCAAACCAAATATTGGACGGAAGCTTTCGCGGCCTACCGACTAAACGTCGGTAACGACCGCCACAACATGAACGCGTGCCAACATAAATGGCGCGAGCTACGTCCCAAGCTCGAGCGTTTCAAGGCTTACTACGAAGCCGTTCCCGGGGGCGAGTTAAGCTACGAGGACCGGGTGGCGGTGGCGAACATAGAGTTTCGCGGCAAGGAAAAAAAGGCGTTCGACAAGATCGACCTTTTTGAAATTTATTTAACGCTTTAGGTTTCTTATTTTGTAATTTTTAGGTTTATGTAATTTTATAAATATTAATGAAGTTGTATTTTTTTTTTATAAATGTTTGTGTGATTTTTTTAAATTTTGTATATTTTTTTTTAAACTACCCTGCCACGCGGTGCACCCAACCCACGCCCCACCATACCCCGCGGACACGTACCAGGCAGTGTGGGGGGGGGGGGGGGGGGGCTCCCATTCCACGTGTCAGCACCCGCCCCAACCCACACGCCCAACCCAAGCCCCACCATACCCCGCAGTCTTAGTGGCCTAATCAACTTCCGACCCTCTAGGCTCTTTTGACCAGGTAATGTTTCATCACGTACTTGGGTCGATCAAACCCAAATAAAGAAATATATCTTGATGTAACATTGTAACATCGAGTTTAATAGGCATCATAAACTTAGACCATACGCGTGATAATGAATAAACAGTTGTATTACATGTCGATATATATCCACTAATACGACGAGTATTGTTCGTTAACAGCGGATACAAAAAAATCAAGAGAAAAACGTCATACTACAAGTAAAAAAAGCTTATTTGTAACACTTCTTAACCTTTGTGTGTTAAGGAGGCGTTTGGGATTGCTTATTAAAACAGTTTATCTGATTATATTGCATTTGGATACAGCAAAAACTGTTATGAAGGTGTATGTGAATTACTTATTTGTTTGTCAAATTGTTCATTTCAGAAGGCAATAAATGGATAAACAATTTTAAAGCAACAATATCAGACACCCCCTTACTTAATCATCAAGATACACTAATTCAAATTGTAATCCACACAAAATGAAAATACACCCCTTAAGAGGATTATAAAGTCATGTTGAAAATACAAAAG
Organism: Helianthus tuberosus; assembly: GCA_030545235.1. Classification (NCBI taxonomy): domain Eukaryota; kingdom Viridiplantae; phylum Streptophyta; class Magnoliopsida; order Asterales; family Asteraceae; genus Helianthus; species Helianthus tuberosus. Next base: position 165,730,247 of record CM060433.1, read on the forward strand.
ATCCCTAATGGTTAAATAATCAAGTTTAGCTTTAGTCAAAGATATTATAAACTAACATATGCATGAATGTTGTTGCTTCCAGGAAGATATTAGCAGACAATTTCTGATTAATATATGAAAATATATCCATATGAAGGATAAAAGTAAGCTCAGAAAGAGACTTTTAAATTCTCTATTGCAGGCTGGAACCATTATTATTTAGATCTTAGGCTTTTTTCTATTCTTTTATCACATCATTATGCAATACTTTATAAGAGACAAGTATATCTTAAATAAATAATGAGCCAAAAAGTAAACTGGGATTTTGGACAAACTCATGTACTACATAAAAGTAGTTGGTACAAAACTACAAACAGTATACCCATTTTTAAAAAAATGCATCAGGTGTTTTACCAATTTTTTATGTAGCTAGAAAACGCTTTTCTTCGTCATCGAGCCTTTTTAACCATCTAAATCCAAGATTATTTCCTAATTTTGCAGCATTTTCAAATTGTTCTCTTGCCAATTGGATCGGGTTACATTTGGGTTCACCCTTTAACTTCCTGCTCGATCGTCTGTTTTCTAAATTGAATTTTGTTACCGATGTGTGAAGTTCATAGCCTGATAGAAAAAAAAAATACCATGTCATTTAGCAAAAGGGGCAGAAAGAATCCAAGATATGGGACCCACTATTATATCATAATGTCTGGATTTAAAAAATAGGACCCAAAAACATAATAATGTTAAATGACCATAACAAACTAAGCCTGGATTACAACAACAGAATATCGACATGATTTTTGGACTAGAGTAAAGATTTGATAGAACAAGGATAATAATAGATTAAATTAAAGTCTTTTGTTTTTCTGGGACACTATAAGATTAGTGTATTTAGTTTGTCCAATTTAATCATTACTGGGACACTATATTTGATTATTTGTACAATTTAATCATTACTGGCTTGATATGAAAATTTAAACAAACATATATTTTATTTTTTAGCTTAAATTGTACAAATAATCAAATATCATACCTCTAATAAGAAGAGATCCACATGCTATTGCTGCCCCAGCATGACCCTACTCATAGAAAATACAAGTTTCATGTTCTTTGATCTTTAGCTACATGGTATCTGCCTATTTTCAGCAACTTTTTGAAACTTAAAATAACTCGCTCACTAAAAAAAATAAATCTTTTTGACTTTTGAGGAATAAAGGATACGTCTTTAATGATGCGACCTTTTCAAATATGGATATAACTTTGGAGCATTACTAAAACTTTTTTAGCATACAGCTGGTGCTGAGATTGTACAAAACAGGCGTATACTTAATTAATTATTAATATGAATAATTATAAAACTATGAATTGTTATACCTTCTCTGAAGCTCGATGAAAACACCACAATGCTGAGGCGATATCTTTCTTAACACAATCGCCAGTCAAATATACGGCTCCGAGAAGGTAGAGAGCATCGGGTTGCAACTAAAACATATAAAATGTTAATCCCGGATATTTTTTAAAACAAATTCTGAGAAAAAACATGAAACGTATCACTGGTAATTATGTCTTTAGTAAGATACCTGGTCGGCTGCTTTTTCCAAATAACAAAAAGCTGTTTGATCGGTGTGAACGCCCTCATTCTGAAAATAATAATATTAGTTCATGGAAATGTTAACTATTTGTCACATGAAATTCACAAATTAGTTAGTTAAAAGGGGAGTCGTATATAAAGACCTCGATTCTTAAATTACGACCCAATTCATACTGAGCATCTGCATCACCCATATCTGCAGCTTCCACCAATAAAGCAGCTCCTCTGTTGCAAAATTAAGAAAAATGAAAATGCATTTTAAGAACGTAGTTTAACACAGAGTAAAATGCCATTGTCGTCCCTGATGTTTGGTCAGTTTTGCGACTTTCGTCCAAAGGTTTGTTTTTTCCGCATCTGGATCCAAAAGGTTTTGAATCTTGTCATTTTCATCCAGCTTGTTAACTCCATCCTTTTTTCTACGTTAAGTCGGGGGTATTTTCGTCCTTTTTGTTAAATTAAAAGGCAATTCGGTCTAACGGATTCGGTCAGGGGTATTTTAAATGCTTGTACATAAAGTGAAAAAAACCGAATTCCCCCTTTAAATTAACAAAAGAGACGAAAATACCCCTGACTTAACGGTGAAAAATGGATGGAGCTAACGAGCTGGATGAAAATGGCAAAATTTCAAACCTTTTGGATCCAGATACGGAAAAACAAACCTTTGGAGGAAAGTCGCAAAACTGGCCAAACCTCAGAGACGAAAATGGCATTTTACCCTTTGAGATATATTTAAACTCTTACATAGCTTTACATTGCCCAGGCACGTGGTATTTCAGGTGCAGTCGGGATAACCAATATCTGGCATGTGTGTTTGAATTATCAACTTCTAGTGCCATTTCAAAATTATCCTTTGCAGTCTAAGGTGGATAAAATAACCCAATAAGGGTAGAGTAAATTGCCAAAATCGTCCCTGAGGTTTGGACATGTTTGCCAATTTCATCTAAAACAACTTTTTTGTACCATGTTGCCCTTCACTTTTGGGATTTTTTGTCATTTTCATCCAAACGTCTAACGTTTTTGCCAAAATCGTCCCTGAGATTTGAGATTTTTTGCCATTTTCATCCAAATATTTGACAGAAAAAATAAAGCAAATTAAAGTTTTGGATGAAAATGGCAAAAAAATTCAAAAAGTGAAGGACTATTTAGTACAAAAAAGTTGTTTTGGATGAAACTGGCAAACATACACAAACCTCAGGGACAATTTTGGCAATTTACTCTAATTAAGAATTCAAGTAAGAACATCCAGATAAATACACGGTAATCATATATATATGTATTCTTTTACCTTAAAGGAAAGTAGCTCCAGAACAGTGGTAACAAGTCTGCTTATGACTAGTTACCCACCTATGGACCGCATAGAATAAACAATGGTGGGCACAACCCAGCCTATGACCATGTTTACCTGCCCATAGTTCAGATTCACATTGTTCGACCAAACACGACCAACAATGGCGCAACTACCCCACGTTCCTCAAACAAACATGGCCAACAAGGTACGGCAATGAGGTAACCGCAAAGGACGTGCGGTTACTAGAGAGCTAAGCCTCAGAGGACGTGCGGTTACTTGAGAGATAAACCGCAGAGGACGCGCGCTTATTAGAAAGCTCAACTGGAGAACACGAATACCCCACAAAACAGGGATCATCATTGCATGTCCAGTTGCTAAACATAGAGCTTGAGCAAAGTACTTACAACTTTGCACTAGCTGACGCAGAGGTTACAACTAGACTGACGAAGACGTACATCTTCAGTCACGATCTCAAAGGTTGGTTCGAACCCTGCTAACACCTTCAGTCACCGTCTCAAAGGTTGGTTCGAAACACCAACAGGTGGCTGATGACATCAAGAAAAGGTAGACTAAGAGTCAGGTCCTTGGCTGAGAATTCCGCATCAGACGGAACTTGCTCACCAGACACCCTTCTCGAAGGAAGGAACAATCTACTCAAAAGGCCTACTACTTACTAAAAGAAGGAGCCATCTGCATGGCCCATACTTAACCTTCTAGACAACATAGTCCAGTATCCCTCCCACATGCAACTTGCATACGGAAGGAACACTAGACTGGGGGGACTTGAAGGGGTATGGTCCCAGATCTCGCGTCAGCATGACCGCGAAGGACCATTACCCTCATCAAAAACCTCCAACAGCAATAAACTCACATGTGTCCGCGTGGGCACATGCGAACACAGCGGTCCAATCTGTCCAGTGATGAGAAGACTTACCTTAAGGACGGAAACTAATGTAACGCATAGCGATGCGGCCCCGCACCGCATCCTATGAACATTTTCGTCACGACAAGGGATCTGGACAACAGTAACAGTCACTCAGCAGGCAATGCGGCATAACACCGCATCCCGCGTAAATCATGGATGGAACAACCAACGCGGGAATAACATCAAGGACCGCAAGCAGCGATGCGGCTTGGCACCGCATCCTGCCTACAAGGCAAGTGGGTCTGACACCACAGTGCAAGTGGCACTGGGAATAGTCGCCTACCGGCCCACGTGTATACAACAGTCTGACACCACGGCAGGACGTGGCATCACCACAGTATCCGACAGGTCTGACACACCTGCAAATAGCTGTGCGATGTCAGGCTAGCCACTCAACTACCCTCCTCCACTCCTCGGCTATAAATACTGACCCCAAATCAGGTTTGAGGTATCACTTCTCAACTCTCTCAATACTACTACTATCACACTTTGCTTCCCATGCAAACTACTGATTCTCACGCCGGAGAGTGGTAACAAGGAGCACCCCCCCACTTCATCCTCCTTGTTGCGAGTCACGGTTTGTTTCCTTGTGCAGGAAACCCACCACCAGACGATCCAGCCGACGATCCTCGGAAAGAAGGGATTAACCCTCTTGACGAGACCAGTGAGTTAACCTACCTGGTTAACCATTGTTTCATCACTTAAGGTGAGGAATGAGGCGTTTATCTCTAGGTTCACAATAATTAATCACCCTATCAACTTCCTTCAACGCATTCCACCCTTTTGCGATATATTCCATTGCCATTTTATTTCTACTGTGCAATCCTCGCTGCAGTAAAAGCAAACTAATAAACAAAGAAATTACAAAGAAAAGGATGAAACACTTGTTATATTTATTGTTGCCCCGCTTGCGGTGTGCACATATAATGTATATATGTGTGGCCGCTCGGGGGGCAAAAGTGAAATGGTACTAACTTTAACGTTATTTTACTAATTTCGTGAAAATAACGTTAAAAGTGGTGGATGGTTAATCATGCATCATGTGGTAGCGTTGATAGCTGAAAGACACGAGGGTACATGCACCAATTGGTCTCTGTCCCGATTGTTATGTGCCTTAGGTCCAAGGCTTGATACAAAACTACAATCGAGCCGGGGGTCTCACTGGAAGCAGCCTCTCTATTCCTACGGGGTAGAGGTAAGGCTGTCTAGATCTACCCTCCTCAGACCCTACCTTAGCTTTGCTATTGGTGGGATTTACTGAGTATGATGATGATGATGACTTGTTATATTTATTGTTTGTAAAGTCAAATGTTGTGTCTTTTGGGTCAAATGTGTATGTAATGGTACCTGTTGATTGAATTGAGCAACACTGAAATTTTTCTGAGTAGAACTAGCTTTCAAAATCAATGACTTCAACATCTTCACAGAGCCTGTCACGAGAATCGCATAAGCACTTGTACGCAGTGCATGCAAGATAATTGCATGTAATACGAGAGAGAAGAAGGGGCAAAAACTGTTTTAGATATCACATTTAAACTTTAAAGCGATAGGTATAAGTGTTTATGCAGTTCTTGAGTTCTTTTCTTAGTATATTAATACATGTATATATATATAGGGCAATTCATTTCAGAACCAATAGTATGTTGAGAACTACAATAACTACTTTAACCTTGGTACAGACTACCCACCGTAAGACCGCTGACCCGTTATCACCAGTCAAACTCCATGTTCTAAGTCAACTTCACGGAGAATTACCCACGTATTATGCATGATAGTAATGTAGCTTCTCATGTTCTCCATTTCTGCATGATTCCTTTAAGTTGCCGTATGCATCTGCATGTTTCCTTTTCAAGTTTGTAAGCGTATATAAGGCTACCTAGCCCACCTTGTTTGTTATATGTTTAAGAAGAAATTGAAACAAACTCTTATATTACATTACTGCAATTCTTTTGATTGGAGATTTGCCGATCTTGAATCCGGCACACATCAATTGGTGCTCTCACACGAATCCGCAATGCCTCCCTGCAAAGAAACCTCCAGTATCGATGAGTCCATTCGGGCACTGACTGACCGATTTGATCAGTTTCTCACACACAACACTACAACAAACTCTTCCAACCTTTGATGGGTCCAATCCACTCGATTGAATTTTTCAAGTGGACAATTACTTCACTTACTACAATGTTCCGGTAAACCAACGGCTTGCCTTGACTGTGTTCTATTTCACCAGAGAGGCTTTAAGTTGGTACAAACAATTTTCCAACAATAACCTACTTGGAAGTACATGGGTGGATTTCATCCGTGTTCTAGAATTACACTTCGGTCCGTCTACCTATGAAAACCATCAGCAACCCTCTTCAAACTACACCAAACTTCCACTGTTTCAGCCTACCAAACTGTATTCGAAAGAATCAGTAACCGAGTGGTAGGATCATCCCCTAAAGCTCTTTTAAATTGCCATATCTCTGAGATACAAACCTAGTTAGCCGTCCTTAAACCCACCTCCCTGAAACATGTCACTGGCCTTGCAAAGCTTCTCGAAGACAATCTCGCTGCCGAAGAAATTCCTCACATTGTGACACCGACCCCCGCTCCAATCCCTGCGCAGCCGGCTTCCCTTCCCCTCAAACGCCAAACTCAAGCCGAAATGCAAGCCAATAAGCCGCCAGTATATGCTTCCATTGTGACGAAAAATTTCAGCTGGGACACCATTGCAAAACACCCTAATTCTTGTTGTTTAAACCGCCATAGGCCACTTTGACTACACTAGTTGTGGACTTGTGGGTAATCAGGACACGACCCTTTTTAAAGGGGCGGGTATTGATACAGTAAGACCGTTAACCCATTATCACCCGTCAAGCTCCATGTTTTGAGTCATTTGCACGTTTAATTACCCATGTAGTATGCATGATAGTAATGTAGCTTCCCATGTACTCCATGTTTCCTTCAAGTTATCGTATATGTCTGTATGTTTCCCTTTCAAGTTTGTAAGCCTATATTAGGGCACCTTGTTTGTTTTATGTTGATACGGACTAACCGACCCGCTATCATCCCACCCATGTTCCAAGTTTGCACGTTTACTTAATCACGTAGAATGACAATATAATAGCATTCCATATTCCCATGTATTCCACTTTGCCATGTTTCCTTATTATTATTCTCGCATGCATCTCCACGTTTATTTTGCAAGTATGTAAGCCTATATAAGGCAATCTTTGTTATGGAATGTTTAAGAAGAAAAATTGCAGAAAAAATTTACGTTTAACTATTTATATTAAGTTTATTTCGTGGGAGACCGCCGATCTCAAATCCGGTATCTATCAAATGTTTAAGAAGAAACTGAAACAAACTCTTATTTTACGTTACTGCAAATCTTTTGATTTGGGGATTTGCCGATCTCAAATCCGCCACACATCAAACCCTTGTACTATTTATTATATAATTTGACTAGAATGTTGGATTACCATGTACATGTTCTTATGTGGTTCTCAATATATATAGACTGTTTTACTAACAAAACATTGTAACATTAATCAGTTTTTTTTACAGTTAGTACTTACTACTAGTACTGTAAAAGACATCCCCTATCTGTTTAAATAGGAAGCTAGTTTCAGTAATTGGCTTTAAGAGTTTAAGGTGATAACAGGGTTTCATAGTTCAGCATTTGGGTTCCAGTGACAGATTAGTTTGTCCAAATACTTCCGTTGAATAGCTGTATCGGAATACCCCTAAAAGATTATAAAAGCCCACTTGGTAAATTTGTTTTCTCCCTCGTAAACCAATCTTTTCAGCTTCAAAAATCTAAAATGTGTATAGCAATCCCACTTGATATTACAAACAAATTATATGAGAGCAAGTATCAGAAGTGAAACTTTCGGTCAGATGAAGAGCAACATTTAGAAGAGGGACAAACAAATTGCTAAGAGGCATATTTACAAACACATGGTGTGCACCATGTAATGCACGTGAATAGTGAGTACAAATCCATAAAATCAACTGAAACGCCAACTCAAAGAATAAAAAACTACATACAAATAAATGTGTTGGGTAGTTTTCTTTTGGATTTCATAACCAACTATTGAATCAAATATAGCTATACAAACAATCCTTATTGCCTATAAAAGTTGTAGATTAAACTATGACTGGATAATAACAATGCTTCTGTTTAAAGCTTGCATATTAATAGATTAGAACGATTTTATGTATATTTAGAATAGATCCCTATCTTGTGCATTAAGTTATCTTGTACATTAAGTTAAGGTTATCTCCTACCAAAATTAGTGGAGAGCCTTTTGTATTTAGAGGGTCTTTTATCATTGAAGAGATCATCGAATATTCTAAACCTTTATGGTATCAGAGCGTGTCTGATCCTCTGACCATAATTTTTCTTCTTCTTCTCGACCCCTAGCTTCATCCGATCTCCCACTTTTCTTTTCTATGGCTTCACAACTTCACCCTGCAGTCACCGTCTCTAACATCCGTACCCTCATTCCTGTCACTCTGGATATTGAAACCGGTCATTACACCACGTGGTCGGAACTGTTCAAAATCCAGTGCAAATCTTTTCAAGTCTATGATCACCTCCAGCCTCGTGTCTCTTCTGCTACCTCTTCATTGGACAAAGACAAAGACAAAGAGCAAGCGCCGGCCGAAACCTGGGAACGTTTGGACTCGATTGTTCTGCAATGGATTTATGGTACGATCTCGTCTGACCTGCTACATAGTATTCTGAAACCCAACACAACGACTTATGATGCCTGGACCGCGCTTGCAAATTTGTTTCAAGACAATAAAGCTTCTCGCACAATCGATTTAAACAACCGCTTTGCCAGCACTCGTCTTGATCAGTTCCCATCCATGTCCGCCTACTGTCAAGCCATGAAAGTTATCTACGATCAGCTTACAAATATTGGTTCTCCGATTACCGATGAACAACTTGTGCTTCAAATCCTAACCGGACTCACGGAACAGTATGAAAGCGTCGCCCTTATCATTCAACAAACCAAGCCTCTGCCAAATTTCTATGAAACCAGATCCCAACTGTGTATGGCAGAGACAAGAAAGATCAATCAAGCCAAGCAAGCCGCTAACCTCGCCGGCACTGCCCTAACTGCCACTTCTGATCACAGCTCCTCCTTCAGGAATCCAGATGCTCGTAACTCGGAAAACAGGACCGATTCGGAACGCGGCCGTGGTAGCGGCCGTGGTAGAGGTCGCGGAAGGGGAAGAAATTCTTATCGAGGCCGTGGTGGATGGAACCCTTCTGGTAACTCAGCTGGACGCGGCGGCTGGAACAATAGCGGCTGGAATAGTTCGAACAACAATATGACACCTCCTCAGTTTTCTTGGACCTCTTCTATTCCTTCAACTTGGGCCGGCCCACACCAACAACAGTGGCCTCCTTGGATGGTTCCCCCATGCCCATACCCAACTGCCTCTAAACCAAATAACGCCGGCCTAGGTGTTTTGGGCCCTCGGCCAGCCCAAAATTATGCCGCTAGTCAAGTCTCCTCTATAGATGGCTACACACCAACGGACCTAACCCAAGCTCTTTATCACATGGCACTTAATCAGCACGATCCAAATTGGACCATGGACACAGGTGCGTCAGATCATATGACCTCTACTAATTTTTCGTCTTTATTTAATAATTGCATGTCTCGTACTCTTGTCGTCGGTAATGGCAAAACCATACCCGTTATTGGACAAGGAAACCAAACCTTACCACCACCCTTCCCACCCTTCAAATTAAATAATGTCCTTTATGCCCCATCTTTAATTAAAAACCTTCTTTCGGTCCGCGTTTTACTAAAGATAATCATGTGTCTATAGAATTTGACCCCTTTGGTTTTATTGTGAAGGATCTCAAGACCAGGACTCCTATCCTACGATGCAATAGTTCTAGTGACCTGTACACATTGGATCCCACTCAAGTGTCCAAGTTCACCTCACCATCTACCTTTACCGCTGTGTCTCAAGATCTTTGGCATCAATGCCTTGGCCACCCTGGCTCAACTTTATTGCATTCTCTTAAAAATTCCAGTTTTATTGATTGTAATAAGGCAAAAACCAAATTATGTCAATCGTGTGTTTTTGGTAAACATGTTCGTCTTCCGTTTATTGATTCTGTCAATTTCACTTCTTTACCTTTTGATATCATACATAGTGATTTATGGACCTCACCAATACTTAGTAGTGGTGGGCACCGTTATTACATTCTATTTTTAGATGACTTTACCATTTTTTTATGGACTTTTCCCCTTTGTCAGAAATCACAAACCTTCTCCACTTTTCAAAACTTTGCTAACTACATTACCACCCAATTTGGGCGTAACATTAAACAATTTCAATGCGATAATGGAAAAGAATATGCAAACGCTCAATTTAACCAATTTTGTCATTCTGATGGCATGAAATTCCGATTTTCTTGCCAGCATACATCGTCACAAAATGGTAAAGCTGAACGAAAAATTCGCACAATTAATAACATTATTCGAACTCTTCTAGCTCAATCCTCTATGCCTAACATCTATTGGCATCATGCTCTCGAAGTTGCCACTTATCTTCTTAATATCCTTCCTAACAAACTTTTAAACTACTGGTCCCCTACCCAATCCCTCTACCTCACCCAACCCACATATACTCATCTTCGTGTTTTTGGTTGCCTATGTTATCCTCTAATTCCTCACACCACTATTAACAAACTTGAACACAGGTTCATGCCTTGTGTTTTTCTTGGATACCCCCTAATCATCGAGGCTATAAATGTCTCGATCTTGCCACCAACAAAATTCTCATAAATCGTCATGTTATTTTTGATGAAACCACTTTTCCCTTCTCCATTTATCCACCAAAGTCCCTCTTGTGACAACTGTCAAATTTACATGTTTCCGTACAATTATTAGATAATGATTTGTGCTTAATGACTGTGTTGAATTACAATTAATGACTTGAACTGCTTTCTGATTATTGCATCATACATACATGTGCATCACATTTCATAATGTCACATCATTTACATACAAACCTTATTGACATACTTGATGCACAAAGCACAGTTAGCACAATTAACGGATAAGACAGGAATATGCTGACGGGGTTCAGTACATAGACAGACAGTGTTTTGAGACCCAGTATGAGCCAGAAACAAAGTATCACACTAGTGTAGTGTGTAGGGAAGTAAGGATCACAAAACTGCGTCACTAGGTGATAGTTTAAGGGCCGGGAAGTGCCTAAAACTCACCCAAAGTGCAGAATTCTGCACATTTCAGCAAAATTCAGCATTTAACATACTAGTATTGTGCAGAAAAATATTGCAAAATGGTCCTATATGCTTTCCTAAGTGTCGGGAATTAAAAGTGTCACAAAAAGTTACATAAAAGACATTATACGGTATAACTTAGCACTTTAACGGAACGATATCTAACCTGTCACGGCCCCCGACCCGGTTTAACCCGTTTCAGGAGCCGCGGGACAGAAAATCCCGTGGTATTTATTTAATTAAGTTAACAGCGGAAGATTTTAACAGGATCTTTTAAAAACTGAAATTTACTGATTATTTCATTTCACAATTTGGGATAAAACCCTGTTAATTTACAATCATATGATTTCACGAAGAAATCTTTAGTTTACAAAACATGTTTGTTTATTTTATATTGAACCACTTCCTTAAGCTTGTAGTGCTTCTCGGCACTTTTCCTGGATCACAACAGATCACCTGAAACATGTTTGAAAAAAAATTTGTCAGCGGGAAATACTGGTGAATCATTCTATTTACTAAAATGACACGTTGGTTATAATTTACAGTATTAAGAGCGATTACAATGTTTCCTGATATCAACCAACTACCCACGGTATTTGTCACTCGACTCGTTTCTGTGACTATGGTCATATCACTATTGGGTCCTGTCACCCACTAGTGACGTATATCACTAATTAGGCTCGCCCACCTAAAGTGATAAAAACAGCAGTAATGTGCACAATACCCCACATACCGGTTGTAATTTGGTGATTACAAAGACTTAATCCCTGTAATTATAACTTTGAAAATAAACATGATTTTGAAAGTAATTTGGAAAAAAAGAGAATGACTCACATTGCAGATTTAACACGAGCAGAGTCTAGTTTATGGATTAGCCTTGTTAACCTAGTTTAAATAACAATGCACACAAAACTAGGTTAGTAACTTAATACATCATTTACGATAACTCACGAGATCAAACCCTCACAACGAATGACAAAGTGCAATACTTAAACATCCATCGAATTCACGACGAATGACAAAGCATCACCCTAATGTGGGCAGCACTTAAACATCCATTGGATAGTTTAATCGATCGGACATTGAATCGTAGCAGCGATCGAGTTATTACCCTGTATTGCGGCAGCACTTCGTGATCTGTGTGTGTTTTTGTAGTATTCAGACAATATCTCAACGTACAATTTGAGTTTGAACGTCGAACTAACGCACAATTGCAACTAACAGACTCCACTATTTATACATGAAAAACGGCTCCCTCGCGTGGCGCACGGGGCCTTCGCGTGGCGCGACGGGTACTCCCCTACCATAGGGTAGCCCCGTGTCCCAGTAGCTTGTCTGAGTTAGTCTCGCGTTAAAATTCAACTTACACGTAAAACTGTTTGGATATTACCGACTAGGTTTTACCCCCCCCTGAGTTTTAGGGGCCCTGATCCTGATTCCGATTATTCTGAAAATTTTAGGGTTTATGCATAATTACTTGGGTTTCTTAATTTGGGTTTCTTATTGGAAAATTAAAGTAATAAATAGGACTTTTTAGGAGAGTTGTTACATAACCGAACAACCGGACGTTACCCGGAACACCAAAATATTGCTAGAAGCATTGTTTTACTTTTTCTGAGCTAGTTATGGTTCCCGATCACACTAACATATTATGTAATGCAAGAAACACATTAAACACTAGATATTACAATTAACCCCTAACTAATTAACATACTTACCATTTCAAGTTACAATTTACCCCCCCCCCTTTCCTTGTCTACGGCCCAAGAGGACCCCACCACTCAAGATTTACATAATCTCCCTTGATTTCCCCTAAATCTCTTTGGATCTTGATTGGATTTGATAAGATCATGCATGTACTTCATGAGACACTTTAACCTTTGGACAATGGGATTTGTGGTTATAAGTAAACTTAAGAGCTTCATCTTCACAACATCACCACAACTCACTCCCTTTCCCTTGCTCTCTTGCTCTCGGCCAAACATAGAGCCACCACCACCACCATTGTTCCATCCATTTCAAGGCTATCTCAAGGTGTAACAAGGTGATATAGGAAGTTGGTGCTCACGGAACTTGAAGGACCTCACTCGTTTGCTTTTTATCCACTCCATCTTCACACTTGTTTCTTCCCTAGCTTCAAGCTAGTAGTAAGATCATCTTAACCCTTGTTTACTTCTATTTTGCTTGGTTAAAAGATGTAACATGATGTAAACCACTAAAACATTAAAAGACATAAGTTGGAATCATGAACATAAAGCCTTCATATGATGAAATATGAATAGAATGATGTTGTTTAGCATATGAATGATGTTTGCTTATTGATTACTAGAGATATTGATGTTGATCATTACATGGAACTTGCTAGATTATGATTAAAAACATGATTTGGCAAGTTAGGGGATGATTAGGTGTTTACACAAGATGATCATCCTCTTGTTAAGACATGAACTTGATAAATGGAATGATTTCTTAAAAAATATTAAACAAAGAAAGCTAGTAACCTTGTGAATCTAAGATTCATGAGTGGTTTTCTAAAAGAACCGAGTTTAAAATGTGATTTTTAGAAGATCATGATTTTTACATAAACCTATATTATTTTAGTGGAAAAATAAGTATATAAACACTAGAGAAACAAGAAGATCTCACAAGGAAACGTTTTTGTAAAATATATTTACAAGTTGTAAACATCTAAAACTTTCAAAAATGAAGTTTAGCAAGAAGTAAATATATTTTGGAGGGTAACTAAACCCACTAAACACTTTACCAAGTTACTGCAAATTTTTGTGAAAAGATCAAGTTCATGGTGTTATGTAAATTGAATAGTTTATGCACTTGGTAAGTGTGATATTGTTTAGGGTTTGATTATTGATTGTTGTGATGATTTTTGAAAAGAAAATGATATGCTTAAAAGCATGGACACCTCCATTTTTAGGGGAAACTATGGCGAAATTTTCTAAAAATACAAACACTTAGAAAAATACTTTCTAAACAAACTTTTACAAGTGTGTTTTAACTTTGGTTTCAAAATAAACTTCGCCATAGATGTTGTACAAAATTACAAGTATCGGAGGTTGGTATTTTTATAAATAAAAATGGATAAACATATATTTAGAATATATATTTATATTAGAGACACTTGTGTGAATATTTGCATACTTTGTGGAATAGTTATATTATTTTAGGGTAAAATAATATAACTTAACATAATACCAAGAACTTACAATCCCAAAGTAATACCCAAAAATCACAAGGAATAAATATATAAGTTACACACTTGATATTGTGAAACCGAACGATAAAAACGTAACTTACAAAATATTCCGGAAAATACTCTTATAAGTATGTTTTTGGTGAATATTATTTTGGATACGAAAGAATGATTTTATTACAAAGTATATCATATTTTCGATAAAGAGAAAATATATTATTTTTGGGAAGTTAAAATATATTTCCTAGAATATTTAGAAGATATATGATTTTTGGGAAAAATGTATATTTTCTGGAAATACATTATTTTTGGACAAAACAAGTATTTATATATTTTCTAAGTGAGACTTAAAAATATATTATTTTGGGACTACGAGCATACGAAAATACATGTATAAGATACCCCCATCATTGGGAAGGAAATACATATACGAATACTTGAGAAGTATTGTTACAAAATACTGATTAAACAACTATTTCAAAAATTAAATATAATCTAAAGTTAAAATAATTATTATTTTAACAAGAAGTTATAACTTGGAATAACATTGAAGAAACGTAACTCAAAACATTAATACAAAGGCAAGGCAAGGCAAGGCACGACCCGTTCGTCTAATAGACATTAGTACGTTGTAGGGTGTCGTGTCGCTGACAGAGTTTGAGTTACGAGCTGAGGACGCAATACAGTGAGTTCATGTCCCCCTTTTCTTTTAACTGTTTTCAGTTTTATTGATGTGTGCAAAATGCAACATATAAATTACATCAATTGTGGCATAAAACTAACCCTTTTTAGTACTAATGTTGGAAAAAGTGTGTTTTTGTCTTCCTTTTGTATTTTCAGGATTAAATGATCTCAAATTAACAAAAGAAGCAAAAAGGCAGCTAAATCTAACATAAATACAAGAAAAGGAACAAACGTGGCATGCCCGACCTCCCCGAAAGCATCTTCCCAAGCAAAACAAGAGAACAGAAGGCTGAACACGCCCCGTGTTCAGTGAACACGGGGGCGTGTCCAAGTGTCAGCATAAAAGACAAAGTTGTAGAAGCTTCCATCGCCCACCACGGGGCCGTGGTCAACTATAAGATTCGCAGAATCCAGGCAAATCTTGATAGTACAGATATGCTTCTGCACACGGGGTCGTGCCCAGCGGACACGGGGCCGTGGTTAACTAATGCAGACAAGAGCAATTAATGAAGACAGAGAAGAGGATGGACACGGGGCCGTGCCCAGTGGACACGGGGCCATGCCCGAGCTTCTGTTCAGCCTATAAATAGGAGTGCTTGGCTCAAGCTCAAACCATCCCTTGGCACACCACCTCTCTCACACTTCACCCACCACCCACCACCACCATAACACCATCATCCACCACCATCATCCATTGTCCATCATAGAGTGTGTGAGTCATCTCGGGATCCAAGATTGATCGTAAGAGTTCTTGACAATCAAGGCCATGTTTGCCTAAGTCTCTTACATCACTTGGTGAAGACAAAGTGTCTAGTGTAATACTTTTTATTTGTAATCTTTTCGCACTTTTTAATTGGTTATGTATTAATGACTTTAATAACTAGTTTCTTATGTTGAAGGTGATTCTTCCTTATCGTTTGTCCGTGGTGTCTTGGCATTATTTTACTGTCTATATAAAATAAAATATTTTCACCATTCATATCTCCACGGTCTATATGGAGGTATGTTGGCTACCTGGTCGGGGGTTAAGGGAACGGTTTGGTAAGAGTCTTGCCATTGTTTAGTGTATAGATCCTGCAAAGGACCTGGGTCAAATTTAGTAGGACCACCTTCAATACTTAACGGTATTGGATGGCGGGGGTCCAAACTCTTTGACCCCCTCATAAGTTAAACTACTATTAATACTTTAACCCGGCTACTTAGGATTGTATCCTTGCTGACTCAGACTACTTAGCCGAGGGTAACGTCGCCTTCAAAAGAGGGGCCTACCACAATATGCATTAATAACTTAATTAATTATCTTTCAGTAATCCAGCCCTTTAGGATTGTATCCCTGCTGACTCAAACTAATGGGTTGAGGGTAACGTCACCTCCAAAAGAGGGGCCTACTACAATAACTAAGATAATCCCTTAAATAAGTGCAAAAGTGCGGAAATAATCAATGGTTACACTAAACACGAGTCGGAGCCAAGTGATTCATCTTGTCTATCTGTTTTTCTTTTTATTTTTATTTTTCAGCATTTTAGTTAGTTTTTATTTTCTTAGTTTAAAACCTTTTTCTAAACTTTTGATTTGATTAGACGTTTAGGATAAACCGGTACTAAAAGCTCTTGTGTCCTTGGACGACCTCGGTATCTTACCAACACTATACTACGCTCACGATGGGTGCACTTGCCCATATGTGTGTTTAGTGTTAGTAAATATCGTGTTTTATAAATTTAAAACTTGACTAAAAGAGTGTTAAAGGGCTTAAAATATACACCTAATATATATAACACTCAACACCCATCAAGTTTTTGGCGCCGTTGCCGGGGACACAAGGATTTTAAGAAAGCTTAAAATCGACGGCCTAATCAGTTTTTCAAAACGCGCGCACACTTTTCTGCATTTTAGTTTAGTTTTGCATTTACAGTAGGTTGTACACGGGGCCGTGCTCACTGAACACGGGGCCGTGCTGCATATTTTTCATAAAACACCCAGTAACAGTAGCTTGAACACGGGGTCGTGCTCACTGAACATGTCACGGCCCCCGACCCGGTTTGACCCGTTTCAGGAGCCGCGGGACAGAAAACCCGTGGTATTTATTTAATTGAGTTTAACAGCGAAAGATTTCATCAGGATCTTTTTAAAACTGCAATTTCCCGTTTATTTTATTTCACAACTCGGGATAAAACCCCGGTAATTTACAATCATAAGATTTCACGGAGAAATCTTTATTTTTACAAAACATGTTTCTTTATTTTATATTGAGCCACTTCCTTAAGCTTGTAGTGCTACGCGGCACTTTTCCTGGATCACAACAGATCACCTGAAACATGTTTGAAAAAGGTTTTGTCAGCGGGAAATACTGGTGAATCATTCTTTTTACTAAAACGACTCGTTTGTTATAATTTACAGTATTAAGAGAGATTACAATGTTTCAGATATCAACCAACTACCCACGATATTTTGTCACTCGACCCATTGGCCCTCCTATTGTCCAATGGTGTCTGTGACTATGGTCATATCACCCATTGGCTGCCCCAATGGTGAAGATTATCAAGTAATGTATACAAAACCCCACATACCGGCTGTAACTTGGTGATTACATATACTTAATCACTATAATATTAACCTTTGAAATTAAACATGATTTTGAAAGTAATTTGATAAAAAGATAATGACTCACATTGCAGATTTGATTTGAGCAGAGCCTAGCCTACTGATTAGCCTTTTAAGCTAAAATTAATGATAAGCACACAAAATAGGTTAGTAACTAATATAGCATTTATGATAACTCACAAGATTGAAACCTTCACAACGAATGACAAAGTGCGATACTTAAACATCCATCGATTTAACGACGAATGACAAAGCATAAACCCTAATGTGGGCAGCACTTAAACATCCATTGGATAGTTTAATCGATCGGACATTGAATCGTAGTAGCGATCGAGTTATTACCCTGTTTTGCGGTAGCACTTTGTGATCTGTGTG
The DNA here is from genome assembly GCA_030545235.1 of Helianthus tuberosus. Lineage (NCBI taxonomy): Eukaryota > Viridiplantae > Streptophyta > Magnoliopsida > Asterales > Asteraceae > Helianthus > Helianthus tuberosus. The sequence continues at coordinate 165,748,159 of CM060433.1, forward strand.
TGTTTTTGTGGTATTCAGATAATATCTCAACGTAAATTTTGAGTTTGAACGTCGAACTAACGCACAATTGCATGAAACAGACTCACCTATTTATACCTGAAAAACGTCCCCCTCGCGCCACGCGAAAGGTCCCCTTGTGCGCGTCGCGTGGCGCGAGAGACCCTAGTCTACCATAGGTTTGCTTCGTGTCCAGGTAGTTCAGCTGAGTTGGTTTCGTATGCAATTTCACTTCACACGTAAAACTGTGTGGAAAATACTAACGGGAATTTACCCCCCTTGAGTTTTAGGGGCCCTGATCCTGATTCCGATAGTTCTGAAAATTTTAGGGTTTATGCAGAATCACTTGGGTTTCTTAATTAGGGTTTCCTATTGGATAATTAAAGTAATAAATAGGACTTTTGATGAGAGTTGTTACATTCTCCCCACCTAAAAAAAAATCTCGTCCTCGAGATTTACTGGAATAAGTGAGGATATTTTCGCTTCATTTCTGATTCCAGCTCCCAAGTGTATTCAGCTCCTCTCTTTGAATCCCACTTGAATTTTACTAGCACTAGTCGTTTGTGCTTGAGAAATTTGATCTTTCGGTCCTCTATCTGAAGAGGTTTTTCCACAAATTTTAACTTTTCGTTTACCTCTATATCTTGGAGAGGTACTACCAGGGATTCATCAGACAAACATTTCTTGAGATTGGATACATGAAATACGTCATGTACTCCTGCCAGTTCTTCTGGTAGTTGTAACCGATAAGAAACTGGTCCTATACGTTGGATCACAGAAAATGGTCCTACGTATCTTGGACTTAACTTTCCTTTCTTACCGAATCGTACTATTCCTTTCCAAGGAGAAACTTTCAATAGTTCTTTGTCTCCAACTTGGAACTCCAATGGCTTCCTTCTATTGTCTGCATAACTTTTCTGATGATCCCGAGCCATCTTTAGTCTTTCCTTGATTTGATTAACCTTGTCAGTGGTTTCTTGTACTATCTCTGGTCCTGATAATTGACTTTCTCCTATTTCTGCCCAACAAACTGGAGTTCTACATTTACGTCCGTATAGTGCTTCGAATGGGGCAGTTTCGATGCTTGAATGATAACTATTGTTATAGGAGAATTCAATTAACGGTAAGTAATCGTCCCAATTTCCACCAAAATCTATTACACATGCTCGGAGCATATCTTATAGAGTTTGGATCGTCCTTTCACTTTGTCCGTCTGTCTGAGGATGATATGCCGTACTTAAATTTAGTCGGGTTCCCATAGCTTCTTGGAAACTTTTCCAGAAGTGGGAAGTGAAACGACTATCTCTATCTGATACAATGGAGAGTGGAACTCCATGTAGGGATACAACTTCATCTACATATAACTTTGCCAACCTTTCCATGCTAAAGGTTTCTTTCATAGGTAGAAAATGAGCTGATTTGGTTAATCGATCCACAATTACCCAAATCGCATCATTACCTTTTCTGGTTCTGGGTAACTTAGTAACAAAATCCATTGTTATGAGTTCCCATTTCCATAATGGCATTTCTAATTGTTGTAGTAAACCTGAAGGTTTCTGGTGTTCTGCCTTAACTTGTGAACAAGTAAGACAATTAGAAACATATCTAGCTATATCCTTTTTCATTCCTATCCACCAGAAGTTATTTATTAAATCTTGGTACATTTTATTGTTTCCAGGGTGTATAGTATACCTAGATTTATGGGCTTCTTCTAAAATTTTATCTCTTAATTCTCCCTGCTTAGGTACCCAAATTCTTCTTTGGTGGAATCTCCAAATTCCATCAGATCCTTGTTCTAATTCTTTTATTCTTCCTTTCATTCCTTCAGCAGCATCCTTAATTGCTGTAGCTTGAACATTCTTCAATTGTTCTATTAAATCTAATTGTAGATTTAATCTGAGAGCACGAACTCGTTTTTGCTTTTCATGATACTTACGACTTAAGGCATCTGCAACTACATTTTCCTTTCCTTCGTGATACTGAATATCACTGTCGTAATCACTTAGAATTTCCATCCATCTTCTTTGTCTCATGTTTAACTCTTTTTGCCCAAATATATATCTTAAACTTTTATGATCTGTATAGACAGTAAACTTACTTCCGTACAGATAATGTCTCCAAATTTTAAGGGCAAAAATTATGGCGCCTAATTCTAAGTCATGAGTTGTATAATTTTCTTCGTGCTTTTTCAATTGCCTTGAAGCATACGCAATTACCTTCTTGCGTTGCATTAGCACACATCCAAATCCTAATTTTGAAGCATCACAGTAAACTTCAAAATCTTCAGTTCCTTCTGGTAAAGCTAGGATTGGAGCATTTGTTAACTTATGTTTTAGAATCTTAAAAGCTTCTTCTTGTTTAGGTCCCCATTCAAACTTAATTGCTTTACAGGTTAGCTTAGTTAATGGTACAGCTATCTTGGAAAAATCCTTAATAAACCATCTATAGTATCCAGCTAAACCTATAAAACTTCTAATTTCCATTGCAGATTGCGGAACCTTCCATTTGGTAATCGCTTCTATTTTAGTAGGATCTACATGAATGACGTCGTGATTCACCATGTGACCTAAAAATTGCACCTCTTGCAACCAAAATTCACACTTCGAGAATTTGGCGTACAGCTTTTCTTTTCTTAACAAAGTTAAGAGTGCATGCAAGTGCTGACAATGTTCTTCCTGATTTTTGGAATAAATAAGTATATCGTCTATAAAAACAATTACAAATTTATCCAAGTATGGTTTACAGATTCTGTTCATCATGTCCATGAATGCGGCAGGTGCATTCGTTAATCCAAAGGGCATGACTGTAAACTCATAATGACCATACCTAGTTCTGAAAGCAGTTTTAGGTATGTCTTCTTCTTCTACCTTTAATTGATGATATCCGGAGCGTAAGTCGATCTTAGAAAAATATCTAGCTCCTTGAAGTTGATCGAAAAGATCATCAATCCTAGGTAATGGGTATCGATTCTTAATTGTAACCTTATTCAATTCTCTATAATCAATACACATTCTCATCGAACCATCCTTCTTCTTTACAAACAACACTGGTGCTCCCCACGGGGATGTACTAGGTTGTATGAATCCTTTACTTAGTAATTCATCTAATTGCTTTTTCAATTCTAACATTTCTGTGGGTGCTAACCGATAAGGTGCCTTAGCTATCGGTGTAGTTCCTGGAATTAGATGAATCCTAAATTCTACTTCCCTATCAGGTGGTAATCCTGGTAATTCTTCTGGGAATACATCTGGGTATTCTGAGACTACAGGAATTTCCTTAATTTCTTTACCCTTAGTACTAATGATTACCGAAATCATATATACTATTCCTTGTTTTCGTTCATAACTAGCAACTTTCATTACTGATATGAACTTCATGGGTTTTCGTGGTTTATCTCCTGTAATCATGATTACTTCTCCGGTAGGTGCCTGAATTTCTATAGAGTTCTTATCACAAAGGATTCGAGCATGGTTGGCTACTAACCAATCCATTCCTAACACCACATCGAATTCAGCTAATTTCATAGGTAACAGGTTTACAGAGAATTTATGACCTGAAAGTCTTATTTCTACATTTTGCAAAACCCTATCTATTTTAACTGAATTCCCATCTGCCGTTTCGACTGTAAAAATCTGCCTAACGTTGGTTAAGGGTAAATTAAGAGCTTGGCAGAATGAAGTATTGATAAAACTTTGGTTTGCACCAGAGTCAAATAATACTTTTGAGTATATGTTGTGAACTAAGAACGTACCAGTTATTACGTCAGGAATAAGCTCGGCTTCCTAAGTAGTTAACTGGAAGGCTCGAACATTCTTCTTGGTAGCTCCGTCCACTGGCTTGACTTTGTTGTCTGCTGGTTTGACCAATTTAGGACATTCCGTTTTGAAATGCCCATTTTCTCCACAGTTAAAGCAGACTATGGTTTTCTTTCTGCAGTTTTCTTCACGATGTCCTACCATTTTAACAAAATTGCAGGTTACATTGCATCTTCCAAAATGTTTCCTTTTGCAATTCCTGCAGAATGGCGGAGTTGAAGATTGCCCTGTTCCTCTTCTCCTGAAGCTGCTATTATTACCCGTACAAAATCCTTGGGTAATTTTCTGAGCCAGTTCCTTTTTCCGGTTATCATCTCTTGTGCGTACCAATTCGTCAGTTAGGGTGTTAGCAAATTCCACTGCATCGTCAATAGTGCGAGGTCTCGCAGCTTTAACGATATTGCGGATTTCACCAATCAATCCCCAAATATAGCGAGAAATGAGTACCGGTTATGGCGAAGCCAGCGTTGGTACTACTCTAGCATATTCAAAGAATGTCGAAGTATATCCTCGACAGTCTACACCCATCATCCGATGGTTTAGGAATTTATTTGACATTTGATCTTTTTCATATTCTGGACAGAATTTTCTTTCTACAAGACTCTTAAATTCTTCCCAGTTCATGGCATACGCCATCATCCTTCCTTTGGCTTGTAGTACCGTGTTCCACCATTCTAGCACCCCTTCTTTAAAAAGATTCGACGCATACATAACTTTATCGTTTTCGGCACATTTACTGATTATAATCACTGCCTCGGTTTTCTCGAACCAACGCAGTGCTGCAGTCGCTCCTTCATTGCCTGCAAATTCCGTGGGTTTACAAGCAAGAAATTCTTTGTAAGTGCAACCAGGTGTTGCAGCTTTCATTTTCTTAGGGAGTGGAGCTTGCAGTGGTTCATTATCATGATTAGTATGATTACCGCCTCCGTTTATGCTATTACTGGAGTTATCTTCAGAAATACGTTTGCTAGGAACGATTTGTTGAGGTTCAACGGGTTTCTGGGCAGCAGCAAGTATTGCTGGAATAGCATTGGCTATCCCTTGAGTAACGATATTTTCTATATCTTGCCTAGTCATAAATTGATCCCCATGTTGTTGCTCAGATTGGTTAACCTCGTTTACTGGTTCATTATTAGTGTTTTCCATCTGATAATTAATATATATAATTTATTAGTATTGAATAAATAACAATTATAAAAAAAATCATACCAATTTCATAATGCACATATAGTCAAAACTTATCGATTTCTCGATTCCATTTTTATAATATATGCGTCAATACACACCATAATCTTACAAAGTTTTATTTTAGGTTATCTCACAAGCTACATTCTACTTATTTATTTTACAACCACAGTTTCACATTCTTATATTACACTATCCTTCTTCAGTTGTTATTTCAGTAACGGCGTTCCCTCTCATCATACTTCCAGGAGATCTGTTCTCCTACTTCTCTGATTCTATTTCCTGCATCCACCAACTCCTCACCAAAGTGGCGGAGTTCAGCTAAATTCTCATTGCTCATTGGTGGGTTTGGCATAGGTTCTTGGTCGAACTGAGGGAGAAAGGAATAAGGACTATTGAGCAAGTTTTGGAATTGCCAATCATTAGTCCACCATTCATCCATTCCTAAAGGTTGAGTGTGGATTACTGGTTCTGGGATTGCTGGTTCTAAATTTATTGGAAGTTGAGTAAAAACATTTTCATTGACAGGCTTAATAGTATCACAACTTGCCAATATAAAATCTAGCTCCTCCTGTATTGTCATTTCTTGGGTTTGTTTAGAGCTTTCTCCAATTTCTATCTTGGTTTGTTTAGAACTTTCCCCATACTCCAATTCCATCTGCCTAGAATATTCCCCAAACTGTATTTCCATCTGCCTATAACCTTCCCCGTCTTCAATCCCCTTCCCTTTGTCTAAGGGATTTTCTATTTTGGGAGTCTTCCCAGTGGCGGGTTTCCTCCTGCGCACACGCCTCCATCCCACGAATTTTCTCTTTTTCTTAGGCTTGGGTTTTTCTGGAGGTGGAGCGTTGAATTCCATAGGTTCTTCTATATCAGGGATATACCTATTGAAATCTCTGGAAACCTCTATTTTTACCGGATAGAGATTTAGATTTTGAAGGGCTTCAGACAAGTCACTCATGCTGTTTAGCATATATGCAAAATACACAAAAACTGCTAGGTTAAAATTTTATAACAACAATTTCATAAATTATTTCATAGAATGTAACTAATTTAACACAAAGACAACTGACAATTAAAACATATTAAGTTTTATTGTAACTTATTTATTTACTGGGTAAAGCTTCTAGCTTGTAGGTGATAAGGGTGCTAAATCTTGAGTCAAAGTATTTAAAGATTTGCATTTACTGCTACAGTGGCTAGCATATAGAGATTTGCCCATTTTTCATCTAACTTGTCTTCCTAAGGTGTTTTACTGGTTAATTCCTGAGTTTCCTGGTTAACTCTCTTTTCTCGGGATTTCTTTATTTTCTCCTGACTTTTCCTAATAATCAAACTTCTTTTATTAGGAGAAAGTGGTTCCTCATATTGTGCCTTTTGAACAAATATTCCTTCTTCAGGATTTACATAGGGTTTTGAAGAATTTGTTTGGGATGAACTTCCCTTCTCGTTTGATGACCTATCTAATTTAAGATAGATGTTTGAAAGCTTTTTCTTACCCATACTGTAACTAACAAATAATCAGTTAATAAACACATAATCAGATAATGATAATCAGAAAAAATTAAGTATTTCTAAATACTTAATTGGCTTAACTCAGTGGCTCTGATACCACCTTTTTCTGTCACGGCCCCCGACCCGGTTTGACCCGGTTCAGGAGCCGCGGGACAGAAAACCCGTGGTATTTATTTAATTGAGTTTAACAGCGGAAGATTTCATCAGGATCTTTTTAAAACTGCAATTTCCCGTTTATTTTATTTCACAACTCGGGATAAAACCCCGGTAATTTACAATCATAAGATTTCACGGAGAAATCTTTATTTTTACAAAACATGTTTCTTTATTTTATATTGAGCCACTTCCTTAAGCTTGTAGTGCTACGTGGCACTTTTCCTGGATCACAACAGATCACCTGAAACATGTTTGAAAAAGGTTTTGTCAGCGGGAAATACTGGTGAATCATTCTTTTTACTAAAACGACTCGTTTGTTATAATTTACAGTATTAAGAGAGATTACAATGTTTCAGATATCAACCAACTACCCACGATATTTTTTCACTCGACCCATTGGCCCTCCTGTTGTCCAATGGTGTCTGTAACTATGGTCATATCACCCATTGGCAGCCCCAATGGTGAAGATTATCAAGTAATGTATACAAAACCCCATGTACCGGCTGTAACTTGGTGATTACATATACTTAATCACTGTAATTATAACCTTTGAAATTAAACATGATTTTGAAAGTAATTTGATAAAAAGAGAATGACTCACATTGCAGATTTAATTTGAGCAGAGCCTAGCCTCCTGATTAGCCTTTTAACCTAAAATTAATGATAAGCACACAAACTAGGTTAGTAACTAATACAGCATTTACGATAACTCACGAGATTGAAACCTTCACAACGAATGACAAAGTGCGATACTTAAACATCCATCGATTTAACGACGAATGACAAAGCATAAACCCTAATGTGGGCAGCACTTAAACATCCATTGGATAGTTTAATCGATCGGACATTGAATCGTAGCAGCGATCGAGTTATTACCCTATTTTGCGGCAGCACTTTGTGATCTGTGTGTGTTTTTGTGGTATTCGGATAATATCTCAACGTAAATTTTGAGTTTGAACGTCGAACTAACGCACAATTGCATGAAACAGACTCACCTATTTATACCTGAAAAACGTCCCCCTCGTGCCACGCGAAAGGTCCCCTTGTGCGCGTCGCGTGGCGCGAGAGACCCTAGTCTACCATAGGTTTGCTTCGTGTCCAGGTAGTTCAGCTGAGTTGGTTTCATATGCAATTTCACTTCACACGTAAAACTGTGTGGATAATACTAACGGGAATTTACCCCCCCCCCCCCCCTGAGTTTTAGGGGCCCTGATCCTGATTCCGATTGTTCTGAAAATTTTAGGGTTTATGCAGAATCACTTGGGTTTCTTAATTAGGGTTTCCTATTGGATAATTAAAGTATTAAATAGGACTTTTGATGAGATTTGTTACAGAACACGCCCCCGTGCTCAACGAAATCAGTAACTTTAATTAAAACGCCCAGATACATATTCTGTACACGGGGCCGTGTCCACTGAACACGGGGTCGTGTCCAGCCTCTGTTTCCGTTTTTATTTTTGTTTTCTAATCTCGAGACTTGGTTGTGGTCTGCTGAGTGATTCTTATGGATCAATACTCAGGAGGTTACAACTACACCTATGAGGAGGATGATTATAGGAATAATTATTGCACTAATTGTGGTAACCCTCACTCGGTTCAATATTGTAACTTATATCAACCGTCCACTTCATACACCTACTATGAGGAGCCCAGGTACGAGCCATCAACTTCATACACATCCTATGAAGACCAAAGGTATGAACCTCCTCCCTCATACTCATATTTTGATGAACCAAGGTATGAGCCTTCTTACTCATACTTTGAGGAACCAAGATATGAGCCACCACCTTCATATGCTTACTATGAGGAACCATGGCGTGAACAACCCACCTCATATGAGTACTATGAAGAACAAAATTACGATCCTTATCCATCATATGCTTACAATGAAGAACAATGGTGTGAACCATCTACTTCAAATGGGTATTATGAGGAACAAAGGATCGAACAACCGGATTCAAGCTTTGAAAATCCCGATCCTTTTTCTATAACCGAAGTGACCGAAAGGATATTAGAGCACCTTAGAGTTATCGATCGCTATATAAAAGAATCTCGCGCAAGGGAAAAGGAGTCCCTTGCAAGAGAAGAATTAAATAAAGATGAGATAACTAAAAGTGTAAAAATGGAAGAACAAACAAGTGAAAAACCGACACATGAGTTAAACAACGAAAAAGGTGAGTCCGTCAACGTTAAAATTCAAGAAGAGTCTAATTTTGAAGAAATTAATCTCTTGTCACCTTCTTTTGAAAATCATTGTTTAGTTCCAACTCATGCTAAGTTTTTAAAAGAATTAAACACTAACACTAAAATTGACGAAATGGTAAGCGTTAAGTTAACTAATGATCAAACATCGCTAATAAAAGAAGACCCAATTGAAATTAACATTACACCGGTTCCATGTTTTTTTCAAAATTCATTTATTAGTAATGTCACGATTGATAAAGATCTCTGTGTTAACATAATGCCTAACTACATTTTCGAAAAATTAAGTATTAGTGATTTTTCTCCACTTCCAATACCCATTTTTCTATCTGATCGGAAAATAATAAAATCAATCGGTGCAGTTGAGGATGTCTTGGTTCAAACAAATCAAATGGTAATCCCAACCGACTTTGTCATCCTCGATGACGCTCCTCTAGTGTTGGGACGACCCTTTGTAAAAACTCATGAAGCTTTGAAAAACCGGAAGTTCAACAATCTACCTCTTCAATTAGGGGCATTTAAAAAGAGTGTCGATCTCGAGCGGTCAATGAAATATCCATTCGGCAATAATGACCCCCTAATTGAAGATGAAGCTGAACCACCCGATACAAGTGAAAAGTTTGACCACTTTGTTGAAGAAGAGGTCGCCATAGAACAAACTTTTAAAGTTCTTAGTGAGCAACCAAATAAGGAGTCTCCTAAAGACCCACCTCTTGAGCTCAAAGAACTTCCTAAGGGTTTGGAATATGCTTTTCTAGACAAAGATGGTAAGTTACCTGTAATTATTTCATCTAAATTAGATAGTTTAGAAAAAGAAAAATTAATTAACCTTTTGAAAAAACACAAAAATGTGATCGCTTGGAAGCTTGTAGATATTAAGGGAATAAGTCCTTCCATGTGCACGCACAAAATTTTAATGAATGATGACTACAAATCGGTAATACAACCACAACATCGAGTAAATCCCAATGTTCAAGAAGTGTTTAAAAACGAAGTCATCAAATTACTTGACGCCGGACTTATTTATCCTATCTCCGATAGTCCTTGGGTAAGTCCCGTCCAAGTTGTTCCAAAGAAAGGAGGTATGACGGTAATAACTAATGAAAAGAATGAATTAATACCAACAAGAACCGTCACAGGATGGAGAGTGTGTATAGATTATAGACGATTAAATGAAGCAACAAGGAAAGATCACTTTCCTTTGCCCTTCATTGATCAAATGTTAGAAAGATTATCCAGACATAAATTTTACTGTTTCTTGGATGGTTTTTCAGGTTACTTTCAAATCCCGATAGCACCCGAAGACCAAGAAAAGACAACCTTCACATGTCCCTATGGAACTTTTGCTTATCGACGCATGCCATTTGGTCTATGTAATGCCCCCGCAACATTCCAACGTTGCATGGTAGCCATCTTCCATGACATGATAGAAAAGACAATGGAAGTCTTCATGGACGACTTTTCTATCTTTGGGGATTCATACGACCAATGCCTCGATAACCTTGAACGAATGCTATCCCGATGTCAGGAAACTAACCTCGCCCTTAATTGGGAAAAATGCCATTTCATGGTAACTGAGGGAATAGTACTCGGTCATAAAATCTCAAGCGAAGGAATGGAAGTTGATCGAGCTAAAATAGACACTATTTCTCGATTACCACCTCCATCCTCCGTTAGAGCTATCAGAAGTTTCCTAGGGCATGCCGGATTTTATAGGCGGTTTATCAAAGACTTTTCAAAAATTTCAAGGCCTCTAACAAAATTACTTGAAAAAGATGCTCCTTTCATTTTTGACAAGGATTGCAATCAAGCATTTCTAACCTTAAAGGAAATGCTAGTCAATGCACCTATCATGATAGCGCCTGATTGGAAATTTCATTTCGAAATCATGTGTGATGCTAGTGACTTTGCAGTTGGAGCTGTCTTGGCACAAAGAAAAGAAAAGCATTTCCACCCAATTTATTATGCTAGTAAAACACTTAACGATGCACAAGAAAATTATACAACAACTGAAAAAGAATTACTAGCTGTGGTATTTGCTTTTGATAAATTTCGTTCCTATCTTGTTCTATCTAAAACTATAGTCTATATAGATCATGCAGCCATTCGATATCTCTTAAAAAAGCAGGACGCAAAACCACGTTTGATTCGGTGGATTCTACTCCTCCAAGAATTTGATATTGAAATCAAAGACAAAAGAGGAGCAGAAAATACCGCAGCAGATCATCTTTCACGCTTAGAAGACCCAGCTTTGGAGGCAACCAAGGATGAGCAAATCAACGAAAAATTTCCAACAGAGTCCTTAGAAATGGTGGAATACAAAGAAGAACCATGGTATGCCGACTATGCTAACTACTTAGCTGGCGGTATAGTCGCTAAGGGTTGGCCACATCATCAAAGAAAAAAATTCTTTGCAATGTGAAACATTATTTTTGGGAAGATCCATTTCTTTTCAAAATATGTGCCGACCAACTCATACTACGATGCGTACATGGTAGCGAAGCACGAAGAATTCTCCGCCATTGTCATGAAGGTCCATACGGAGGACATCATGGTGCCGCTAGTACCGCACGAAAGGTATTTGATTCAGGATTTTATTGGCCAACCATCTATGAAGACGCCCAAAGTCTTGTCAAGACATGTGATGCTTGCCAAAGAACAGGTAATATTTCTTCCAAAAACGAAATGCCACAAAATGGCATTCTTGTTTGTGAAATCTTTGATGTGTGGGGACTCGACTTTATGGGACCTTTCCCACCGTCAAAATGAAACAAATATATACTTGTGGCAGTAGATTACTTGTCTAAATGGGCCGAGGCCGAGGCACTTCCAACAAATGATGGAAGAGTTGTGGTAAAATTTCTGAAGAAATTATTCTCTCGTTTTGGAACGCCCAAAGCATTAATAAGTGATAGAGGTACCCATTTTTAACCATCAACTTGAAATTTTTTTAACAAGATATGGGGTATATCACCGGGTCTCAACAGCGTATCACCCTCAAACAAACGGACAAGCCGAAGTGACTAATAGAGGTTTAAAACGAATACTCGAAAAAACCGTAGGGTTAAATAGAAAAGAATGGGCAGATAAATTAGATGACGCTTTATGGGCTTTTCGAACTGCTTATAAAACAACAATAGGTACAACCCCATATAAGCTTGTCTATAGAAAAAGTTGTCACTTGCCAGTAGAAATTGCACACAAAGCCTACTGGGCAATTAAAAATGTAAACCTAGATTTAGAATTTGCTGGTAAAAATCGATTTTGTCAATTAAATGAATTAGACGAACTTAGGAATTATGCATACTCGAACTCCGAAATTTATAAGGAGAGAATGAAAAATTTACATGACAAACATATTAAACCTAATGAATTGCGAGTAGGGGATCAAGTTCTTTTGTTTAATTCACGGCTTCGATCATTCCCTGGTAAATTAAAATCTAGGTGGTCAGGACCTTTTTCCATCACCCATATTTTCCCACACGGTGCAGTAGAAATTAAATCTCGGAATGGACCTCCATTCAAAGTCAATGGCCAACGGCTGAAACTCTATCAAGGATTTATTGAGGATGAAGAGGAAGAAGTCTTGCTTCAAACGGTCGATGAGTAAAGGCAACAACATCATACCTGGTAAGTTACGAACCAACGGGATGACATCATAATCGGTAAGTCTTCTAACCAAGTTTTTGGGAAACAAAGGGCACTCACACGAGCACTTAAAAAAAAAACTTGCTCAGCACGAGGCCGTGTCCACTGGACACGGGGCCGTGTCCGCGCGACTGTCGGGATAAAAACCCTTTTTCATAACAGTTACTTCATTCCATACGCCCTGTTTCCCCGAAAACGCTCTGGTTCCAGGCGATTTTCCACAGATTTTCGACGTCTCCTATCATTCTAACAACATCAAGGTATGATTCTATCACTATTATTAGTTAGATTAAGCATTTGCATGTAGTTAAAACTTCAAAAATTTAGGGAAAAATCTAGGGTTCTTGAACTACACCCGGATCGAACCTCAAATTTTTGCTTTAATTTGTTAGCATTTAGTTAGATTAGTGTTATAGGAAGTAAATCCACTTGTATTGTTCAAAGATTCGCCCGATTTCTCACAAAAACCTCAAACCCTTGTTTTTGAACTGAAAAAGATAAAATTGAATGGGTAAACGGTTTGTTATGGGAAAAATGGCACTTGGGGTTTCATTTTCGGGGGAAACCGCACCTATTGGACCAAAAATTTTCAAGTTTTCGAAGCCGGGTTGAAAAATGAAGTTTTTGAGTAACAGACCCCTGGACACGGGGTCGTGTCCGCTGAACACGGGGCCGTGTCCAGCTCACTGTTTACAGTTTTTTCCGAAAACTCCACTGTTTTATGCTAACTTTTGGTGTATTCTTTCAGATGGCAAAGAAATTCACAAGGTTCAACGCAAGCGAGCTCGATGCTAGGGCTAGATATGAAGTACTTCAAACAAGGCCGGAGGAATACCCAAGACAAGCATGCATGGATTTGTTAACATTGGTGAACCAACTTGACCGTTTCAACAACCTGGTCACAGGACCACTGAGAGTCACCTTGACCACTCGACTTCGCACGGTCCACGAGTGCACTATGGAATTCTATAGCACCTTCACGTTCAATTCAAGGTGTGACCCGTTTGACAATGACGGGGTAGCATTCCGATGTGGTGGAACTAGGTACTCGATTTCAATGGCACGATTTGGGTCGATTATTGGGTTGTATGCGGAAGAAGACGCGGGTAATGAAGAGAACACCGGAGGGGTACGAGAGTTGGATGAAAACGAACGCCAAGCCGCATGGGCTCAGATTGGTGAAGGGCACTACAACCCGAGCAGCACTAAGAGCACTAAGCTGAGGGACCCGCTTTACCGCTACATTCATAGAGTCCTCGCTTACTCTCTTAGCCAAAGGCATGATAGCAGTGGTGTTGTTGGGTTGAGAGATTTGGTGGTTCTTCATTGCATTCATACCCGCCGGCACCTAGATGTTCCGTACCTCCTGCTCTGTAACATGCATCTGAACCGACTTGCTACCTCACCAACCCCTATCTTCTTCGGGGGGTGGATATACCGTCTCTTCAAGCACTTCATGAACATACCGAGATCCTTCGAAAGAAGTCCATGGTCGGGAAGAGTGGATGTACACATCTGCCGCTCCATGAACTTAATTTATAAGGCTGAACACGGGTCGGTTAGCTTTCAAAGGATGCAGGGACATGCATGGAACCCGCAAGAGGCACTTGTCCTTCACGCTCCACATCATCATCAGTACCAGTATCAGCCCCATGGCGATCCGAGCCAGTCCTCCTCGCAAGGAGGTGGTTTTCCTAATTTCCAAAGTTTACATGATTGTTGCAGGAAAACCTCATGTGCACCAGGAACGCCTATAACATGGCGAGCAACACGTACAACCGGATTGGAGCAATCGAGAGAAACATATCCGATATCCAAGATGATATTGGAAATATCTGGGAGTACATTGCGGGGCATGGTGGAGATGATGATGATGAGGACGAGGACATGGACTAGGCGGGAGGAGCGGAGGCGGAAGCGGTTGGTTGGTGATCCCACAGGTTAACCCCCCTTTTATCTTGAACAATTTCCGGCCTGCGTGTCGAGTGTTGAACAATTTACTTTCTTTTAACTTCTTTTTATTTTCTGCATTTTTTTTACTTTGTGACATGGATGATTGAACTTGGTAATTTAGGATGTTTGCTATGGTTTGGTGTAGTGTTTATTGCTAAAACAGGTACATACAAGGCTTAGAACACTAAACCTTAGTGCTACTAAAGCCGGGACAGGAAACTGGAGCCAGAAACCTGTTTTTCAACCCTGCAGACTGTCTACACGGGGTAGTGTCCAGCCGACATGCCCCCGTGCCCACCTCCCTAAACCTGCTGTTTGTCTAAATCTGCAGACTTTTGCCAGACACGGGGTCGTGTCCAGCCGACACGCCCCCGTGTCCACCTTCTGTAAGTTTTCGTCACTGGCACCTGAACACGGGGTCGTGTCCATCGAACATGGGGCCGTGTCCAGGCGCCCAGTGACACAAATTTTTGCTTTTTCACACCTTTTACACATTCAATCAACCTAAAAAATTATTTTTGGGACACATTGAGGACAATGTGTAATTTAAGTGTGGGGGGGATGCTAAAACCTTGAATCTTGGCAGTCCTAATAACAAGCCTTACACAAAACTCTATTGGAACCGCTAATCACCCCAAATTTTTTCAAAAAATTTTCATTTTTTTTACTTGTCTAGGTTTAACTTGGGAATTTCAAATTCTAAAAAGGTTATATTTTTACAAATTTACAACCGATAGCGTCGTGATAAAAAGAACCAACATAAGAAAATTATGAAAAGGTAGTTAAAATTTAATTATATATACTTGATCACATAAAAACCCATTCCCACAAAAGTGAGTTTTGAGCCTTTATTGAGCATACAAATACATATCTTTAAACTAAATGCTCATTTTTCGTTTCTTGTGTGAATAGCCGCTTGGTTCTTACAACTCTAGAACTTGCCACGACGATACATTCCCGGTCCTTACCAACTTAAACCCGAGTAAGTAAATGATGGAGGCATTAGGACTAACCCTTTTTATTTCTACACCATTATTTTTCTTTTTTTTACCACCTACCCAAAATCCCCCTAGTTAACCCCTTTGAGCCTAAACCTTTTCATTTCTTAACCCAAACCAAACACCCTTTCACCCACCAAAACCTTTTTATTTTTAACCATTTGTTTTAGTAACAAGCTCAGTTTTTCGTATGACTTTCAAAAAAAAATTATTTTGATGATGAAGCAAAAGAAATAAACAAGCAAGTTCATCAAAAATAACTTTATTTGAATAATGGCTTCATAAAAAAATAATAAAATAAAATTGCAAAAATAAAAAGTCTTACGAAAAAAACCGATGCTTGTTACGCTTTTCGCCCTTTTCTACTAACCACTAACCCAACCACCTACCTTTAACCCAAGCCTAACCCTTCACCCAAAAGTCCTCTTGATATTTACAAAGGTATAAAGTTAAAAAGGAGGAGGATTGATTGCTTGGCAAGCCTATGGTAGGAGTAAGTTCCATGCCGCTCTCGAGTGATTCACTAAAATACATCTTCGGCCGAGTGTTGAGTGATCCCCCGTGAGGTATGTGAACTTGTATATAAATAGAATTTTAAAGAGGCATGTTATGCCCTAATAAGTAATTTATCTTATGAAAAGTAATCATGACGAATAGGATTGTAAATAAATAAAGATAAAACGTAATAAAGAATCTTGGAAATCCCGACACTCTATGACAAGCCCAAAAACCTTCTCTTCTACCCATTCCATTTGGGAGTGTAAAGCCACATTATAAAGAGTTTTGCTTGAGGACAAGCAAAGATTCAAGTGTGGGGGTATTTGATGTGTGCAAAATGCAACATATAAATTACATCAATTGTGGCATTAAACTAACCCTTTTTTAGTACTAATGTTGGAAAAAGTGTGTTTTTGTCTTCCTTTTGTATTTTCAGGATTAAATGAGCTCAAATTAACAAAAGAAGCAAAAAGGCAGCTAAATCTAACATAAATACAAGAAAAGGAACAAACGTGGCATGCCTGACCTCCCCGAAAGCATCTTCCCAAGCAAAACAAGATAACAGAAGGCTGAACACGCCCCGTGTTCAGTGAACACGGGGGCGTGTCCAAGTGTCAGCATAAAAGACAAAGTTGTAGAAGCTTCCATCGCCCACCACGGGGTCGTGCTCAGCGGACACGGGGCCGTGGTCAACTATAAGATTCGCATAATCCAGGCAAATCTTGATAGTACAGATATGCTTCTGCACACGGGGTCGTGCCCAGCGGACACGGGGCCGTGGTCAACTAATGCAGACAAGAGCAATTAATGAAGACAGAGAAGAGGATGGACACGGGGCCGTGCCCGAGCTTCTGTTCAGCCTATAAATAGGAGTGCTTGGCTCAAGCTCAAACCATCCCTTGGCACACCACCTCTCTCACACTTCACCCACCACCCACCACTACCATAACACCATCATCCATCACCATCATCCATCATAGAGTGTGTGAGTCGTCTCGGGATCCAAGATTGATCGTAAGAGTTCTTGACAATCATGGCCATGTTTGCCTAAGTCTCTTACATCACTTGGTGAAGACAAAGTGTCTAGTGTAATACTTTTTATTTTTAATCTTTTCGCACTTTTTAATTGGTTATGTATTAATGACTTTAATAACTAGTTTCTTATGTTGAAGGTGATTCTTCCTTATCGTTTGTCCGTGGTGTCTTGGCATTATTTTACTGTCTATATAAAATAAAAGATTTTCACCATTCATATCTCCACGGTCTATATGGAGGTATGTTGGCTACCTGGTCGGGGGTTAAGGGAACGGTTTGGTAAGAGTCTTGCCATTGTTCAGTGTATAGATCCTGCAAAGGACCTGGGTCAAATTTAGTAGGACCTCCTTCAATACTTAACGGTATTGGATGGCGGGGGTCCAAACTCTTTAACCCCCTCATAAGTTAAACTACTATTAATACTTTAACCCGGCTACTTAGGACTGTATCCCTGTGGACTCAGACTACTTAGCCGAGGGTAACGTCGCCTTCAAAAGAGGGGCCTACCACAATATGCATTAATAACTTAATTAATTATCTTTCAATAATCCAACCCTTTAGGATTGTATCCCTGCTGACTCAAACTACTGGGTTGAGGGTAACGTCACCTCCAAAAGAGGGGCCTACTACAATAACTAAGATAATCCCTTAAATAAGTGCAAAAGTGCGGAAATAATCAAAGGTTACACTAAACACGAGTCGGAGCCAAGTGATTCATCTTGTCTATCTGTTTTTCTTTTTATTTTTATTTTTCAGCATTTTAGTTAGTTTTTATTTTCTTAGTTTAAAACCTTTTTCTAAACTTTTAATTTGATTAGACGTTTAGGATAAACCGGTACTAAAAGCTCTTGTGTCCTTGGACGACCTCGGTATCTTACCAACACTATACTACGCTCACGATGGGTGCACTTGCCCATATGTGTGTTTAGTGTTAGTAAATATCGTGTTTTATAAATTTAAAACTTGACTAAAAAAGTGTTAAAGGGCTTAAAATATACACCTAATATATATAACACTCAACACCCATCATTTATACTTCGGGGGTGAAATACATGTTACAATTATTACAAACATTTTTATACATGATATGGTTAGCTTAAGGAGGTTTTACCACTTAGATCATGTGAAAGGTAGGTATAACACTTAAGGCCATTAATCCTCGTCGTAGGACCGAGGGACATGAGTGATAGATCTATTTGGGTGTAGCGAGCCCACACCCATGAGGACCAGGGTGGCCCATGTGGTGACTATGTCCACAAACTGAAGCCGTGGCAAAATCCGCTAGGTTTGAGTACTTCCTGCACCATTTCACACATACCATTGGCTTTACAACCCATTGGTGATCTCTTTTTCCTTATTGCTACATACCAGGGACATTCATACGTACAAGACATATTTTAAAGGCTTATTCATACACTTACATATGAACTCACTCAGCTTTTGTTGATTTTTCAAACTACATGTATTTCAGGAAATTAGAAAATGGATCTGGCGGGCAATGGAGTTTCTAAGCTGCGTATTAAATAAAAGATGTTATCCGGGGTTGTGGAAGGTGTAACCCTTTCCTGGACGGGTCACATGTTTCTGAACCCAGTTTTATTTAAGGTCTTTTGGTTGAGTCTTGTAGACTCATTTAAACATGACGTGTTTTGTAACTTAAACTTGATGTCGACGTTCTAAACAATGATGTTGTGTATTTTCTAAACTTAATTAATGGATGAACATCTTATGGTTTTATTCATATAGCGTTGTTATGATTGAATGCTATGGTATTAAGAAGTCACACCAATAACCCACGCTTCCGCAAAAGTCAGGGTGTGACACCTCTCCGCATAAGATTTTCTCTCCACTCCTATACATCCTTCCTTCTGGACACATGTTAATTCCTCCTCTACTTCTCCCAACTCGGCCCAAACCTCACCAGTTTCCCTTACATCTCATTCATACTCAACGCCCCCCAATTCACCTCCACGGCCCAATAGCCCTCCCTCTAAACTACCTATAAACCAAACCTATTCTCGCCGGCCCAAGACTCATACAAACCCGATACCTCCCACCCCCTCCTATCATGCCTACCCAACCTACGACTGGCCGTACCATATGCACTCGGTCTATGGACGGCATCTCAAAACCCAAACAACCCTTTAATCTTCATGCCTCTCTTGTCACTCCCTTACCTAAAACCCCCACCGAAGCCTTGTCCAAACCGGATTGGTACGATGCCATGACGACTGAGTTCAATGCACTTATTAAAAATAAGACGTGGGAATTAGTCCCTCGCACCGCTGATATGAACGTAATACATAGCATGTGGTTGTTTCGACATAAATATCGATCAGATGGCACGCTGGAACGTTATAAAGCTCGGTTAGTTTGTGATGGCAGTACTCAACAGGTGGGCATTGATTGTGGGGAGACATTTAGTCCGGTTGTCAAGCCGACCACTATTCGGACTGTCTTGACCCTAGCTTTATCACAGTCTTGGCCCATACATCAGTTGGATGTCACCAATGCCTTCTTACATGGAAATATTAGCGAAACAGTTTATATGTATCAACCAATGGTGTTTCGTCATCGCCAGTATCCGGACCACGTTTGTTTATTAAAGAGATCATTATACGGATTAAAACAGGCACCCCGGGCATGGTACCAGCAGTTTACGGATTTTGTCTTTTCCCTTGGTTTTCAGCAGAGTAAGTGTGACAACTCCTTATTTATATATCATCAGGGTTCTGACATGGCTTATTTACTTATTTATGTTGATGATATTATTCTTACAACGTCCAATGATACTCTACGAGCTACACTTATACATCAATTGGCCGCCGAATTTGACATGAAAGATCTTGGACCATTGAGTCATTTTTTGGGGATTATTGTCACACGACAGCACGATACTATGTTCTTGTCACAGCAATCATATGCATTAGATATTATTGATCGGGCCGGTATGTCATCCTGCAAGTCGGTTTCTACTCCCGTGGACACAAAATATAAACTTAGTGCCTCTTCAAGGGACCCATTCGAAGACCCTACGTTATATCGTAGTCTAGCTGTCACACCCCGGTTTCCACGTGTCACCGGTGGACCCGGTGGGGAGTATCGTGACGTGGTTGGCAACATAATAGTCAAACAACACAATATTTAATATGCACAGCGGAAGCAAATGAAAGATATAATTCAACCGAATATAATATTGTAATATCGTGTATCACAACAGTCGATTGTTTATCCACAGACGGATCGAAAATAAATAGTAGTTCAACAGACTTTAGGCATCTTAAGCTTGCGAGACTTCTATTGATGCTAAGGAGAAATCCCAGCCAATTACGCTTAGTGCCTGCATTTAATCTTTTTGGGAAAATACGTCAGTTTACACTGGTAAATACAATCAACTGACTCATTTTAAAAAAAATGATTAAAAATTGATTTGGATGCACGTGGCATAAACATTTTATAACTTGGGATAATTATTTAAATATATAATCTTGTGAACGAATTACATGTTCCTTATGCGTTCAGTAGCCCGGATCGTGTCCGGGTTAAAGATCAACAGACACACCACATTATTCTTTTGTGCACTGACGGGTGTACGCCTACACCCCGCGCTTAAGTCGTGGCCATTTCGTAAAATGATGCCAAGGATATCCGGGGCATGGTCATTAACCCCCCAAAGGCTTTTAAGTAAACAAAACTGTTTAAACGGGCCGATCAAATTATTCAATTAACCACCAAACGATGGAAGATTTGATGCCCGACCAAGCGGTATTTTATATACCGTAACCCAAGCCCGTATAGGGAAAATAAGTTAAAAGTATTTACCTGAGCAAAGTAATAATCACAATAAGCAAATTGCAAGTAGCTTTTACTGGTCCTCCTAATCTGGAACGAAGGTTTATAATAACCTATTAGAATCCTAACGGGTCTTTAGTTAAGCTTAAGCTTAGACCGGTTAGTTTCAAAGATACGGTTCGTACGCACGATTAAGCGAAGACCGGATAGAATGTGATTTAGACCCGACAAGTTTGAAGACTTGCTTAATATGGGTATTTCATACACATTCTGGATTTTGAGATAAAACCGATAAGGTTTGACCCGTTTCGGCTAATTTATGTAAACTGGTTACATAAACCGAACCGAATGCGTATAAGCGTAACGGGTATCCGTAAGAGCCATATACAGGTTTCCTAAGTTAATATGCTTCAAATATGTTGTGACATCAGTAAGATGTCTTTTATTATGCCTGAAACGAATTTAAACACAAACTATGCCTCGTAGGGGTAGTTTGGTCATTTAAAAGATTATAAAAGAGTTTAAGTATTTACCTGAGTTACAGGTCTGATATAATCAGCAAAAATACTTAGTTTGATAAGTTATATCAGTAGGGTAAAGTAGATATGTTAAATTTATCAAATATAACCAAACTATGCGCCGTAGGGGCATTTTGGTAATTTCACATAAGCCGTAAAGCTCAAAACTGAAGTCTGAGTTAAACAACCTTTGCTTACTGTTAAAATTTTATAAATTACCTAAAATATCAGTAGGTATCAACCCTGGTATGTTTAATATAGTTATAGCACATACTATGCGTTAAAAACGCTTAAAAAGCGATTAGAAGCCATTTCCGGGTTCTATACATAAAGCTGATATTTTTATTATTCCAGAAGGCTTAAAATAATTTATTTATCATATGTAATCAGTAGCAAAAGGTTTGGAGTCAATTAGATATGTAAAACTCATTTTATAGCCCGTAAGGGCAAAACCGACAATTACCGGATTAAGCCTACGACTATAAGTTATGCTCAGCCTAAAATTAATTAAAAATCTTCAAAAATCCCAAAATAATATATTACATCAATGGGTAATAATTTTGATATCAAAAAGTAGGCTTTGATAGGCCATACGCTAATTACGCCGTTTAATTGCTAAAGAAGCTTCTAATTACGCTAATGAGCATAACTCTCAATCTACACCTCAAACTGATGTCAAATTTTGGGTTCAAGTTTATATATCAGTAATTAAAGTTTCTACTCTTTTACATTTTCAAAAATCACGTTTTAAGGTGAAAAGGGCATAATGGTCAACATATGAGCAATTAACGGAATCATGCATATTAATTGGATAACTAATGAACCAAGGTGTATAATCACAGAGGGTTATACTAGCATGTAACCTAGTCCAATTAAAGCTCTAAGGCATTTCTAAAACATGCCTAAACGGGTCAGAACTGAAGTCAAAGCAAAAGTCAAAGCTTTGCGACTTTCGGTTCCGAACCGGGTCTAAACATAAAATTGTCGGGTTGAACATGCTTAGACATGTTCTTACACTAATTACCAAGTTATATTAATGATCAAACCGGTTGTATGTGTTCTACATTGCTAATTCTGTATTAACTTGAAATTTAGCATCTTGTTGACTTTTTAATAACAAGTTTGACCCGACATTTGACCTAGTTAGAGTGGAAATCAGGGGGAACCCTTTTAAGGGTTTATTACCCACATAATTACCAACTTATAACTACTTTCAATTAGACTAATCACTGAACCATCAATGATTAATCGCTAAGTCAACCGTTAATTACGACGGTTTGACTTTTAAGCTAAAACTAAGCAAAAACTTAACTAAGAAAGGTTAAGCAAACTTACAAGAGTCCTATGCACGATTTGTGAAGCTTAGAGAGAAGTCTTTAGCTCCAGAAATGCTCCAAAGTGCAGATGGAAGGTGTGAAGAACTTGTTGCAACCTTGGCCCTTTATATAGTGCTCAAAAGCACTTTGATCTTTGACAACAAGGGCTACAACTGATAATGGATCATCAACAAATGTCCCTAAGGTACTAGGAGGCACTTAGGGGTCGCCCACATAGTGAAAATATCTGTTAAAGGTCGGTTAAGCGCGAATACAGGCTGCTGTTTGAAGTTTCTGTATCTGGGCCTTTAACGCGGCCCGCGTAAGATGTTGTTGGGTCTTACGCGGCCCGCTTGGGCCTTGTGTTCAGATTTTTCATTTTCCATTTGTTGCATATTTGTCTCTTGGCCCTTCCGAAAGGTCAACTAACTTATATTTTGCACTTTGAGCCCTCCAAATTGACATACAAGGGCTTCAAGACTTATACCCATTTTATTAAGTCCTTGGCCACTTGGTTATTACCCGAAAAGTCATAACTTTCGTTGTTAACGCTTTAACCCCTCGCATACGAATTTGATCATAACTTTCTCATACGATAACGAAACTTTATGAAATTTATATCGTGCATTCTAGTGAGCATAATTAACCGTTACAAAGCTTCGGGTTTGTTAAAAGGTCACTCAGAGGTATAACTTAAACATGTTGACACATTTAACCCCTGTAGTTTGTAACCTCTTACTTTCTTTTATATTTAGCTTCGTATGATCCATGATTTATTCGTTTGAAGGTATGAGCATCATGTAGAGTTTATGTATAATATATTTATTCACTGTTGACTTTTAGAACTCGTATTTTCATATACTTTTCATGTTTGTCAACTTTAGTCCTTTCAGAACATTCTTTCACACGTTCAAACATATGACACGTGTCAACACATTATAGGACGTGAATTTTCGAGGTGTTACATCCTCACCCCCTTAAAAGAAATCTCGACCTCGAGATTTATTGAAATAAATAAGGGTACTTTTCTTTCATTGTGGACTCAACCTCCCACGTATACTCGGGACCTCTACGGGCATCCCATTTTACCTTTACAATAGGCACATGCTTCCTTCGAAGCTTCTTAACCTGTCGATCTTCAATCGACAATGGTTTTTCCACAAATTTTAAGCTCTCATCTATATGCACATCTGTATGTGGTATGACCAGTGATTCGTCAGCGAAACACTTCTTCAGATTGCAGATGTGGAATACATTATGAATACCACTGAACTCTTCAGGTAAGTTTAACTTATAGGCAACTGATCCGACACGTTCGATAACCTCGAAAGGTCCTATGTATCTCGGGCTTAGCTTGCCTTTCTTACCAAATCGCATCACCCCCTTCCAGGGTGATACTTTAAGCAACACCTTGTCACCTACTTCGAAGTGAAAAGATTTACGCTTTGGATCTGCGTAGCTCTTCTGCCTATCTCGGGCAGCTTTGAGACGGTCACGAATCTGGACAATCTTGTCCGTCGTTTCAAAGAATATCTCTGGTCCTGATAATTGGACATCTCCAACTTCCGCCCAACAAACGGGCGTTCTACACTTTCTACCGTATAAGGCCTCGAAAGGCGCAGCCTTTATGCTGGTGTGGTAGCTATTGTTGTAGGAGAACTCGATTAGTGGTAGGTGGTTATCCCAACTACCACCCAAATCAATCACGCATGCTCGAAGCATGTCTTCCAAAGTTTGAATAGTACGCTCACTCTGACCGTCCGTCTGAGGATGGTAAGCCGTACTAAAATTCAAACGCGTGCCCAAAGATTGTTGGAAACTTTTCCAAAAATGTGACGTGTATCTAGTATCCCTGTCGGAGATAATAGACACAGGTATGCCATGTAAAGCTACAATCTTATCAACGTACAACTGGGCTAACATGTCGGAGCTATAAGTCTCCTTAATGGGTAGGAAATGTGCTGACTTAGTCAGTCTGTCTACGATCACCCAAATGGAATCATTTCCTTTCCTTGTCTTAGGTAACTTGGTGATAAAATCCATAGTTACCATTTCCCACTTCCACGTAAGAAGTTCAGGCTGTTGTAGCAAACCTGACGGTTTCTGATGTTCTGCTTTGACTTGCGCACAAGTCAAGCATTTAGCTACATAGGCAGCTACAGACTTTTTCAAGCCTATCCACCAATAGTTTGCCCTTAGATCCTGGTACATCTTATCAGCTCCAGGATGAACATAATATTTGGAACTATGGGCTTCCTGGAGGATAACATCCCAAAGTCCTCCATAAATTGGAACCCATATTCGTCCATTCAATCTAAGAATTCCATCCTTGCCAAGGGATAACTGCTCTTCAGTTACTCCTAGCTTTTCGTTAGGATAGTTAGCTTCCAACACAGCTTCCTTTTATGCAGCTAACAACCTTTCATTCAAACTGTTCTTTATTTCAATGCTCTTGGCATTGATTCGGATGGGTTTCACCCTTTCCTTTCGACTCAAGGCATCAGCGACTACATTCGCCTTGCCGGGATGATATCTGATTTCACAATCATAATCATTCAAAGTCTCCATCCATCGGCGTTGCCTCATGTTTAAATCCTTCTAATTAAACAGGTGCTGAAGGCTCTTGTGATCAGAATAGATCACACACTTGATACCATACAAATAATGCCTCCATAGTTTCAGTGCAAATACAACGGCACCCAACTCCAAGTCATGGGTGGTGTAGTTCTTTTCATGCACTTTTAACTGGCGTGAAGCATAGGCAATAACTTTGCCTTTCTGCATGAGCACACATCCCATGCCTGTGTGGGATGCGTCGCAGTAAACCACAAATTCTTCGGTACCTTCAGGCAATGTCAGTACAGGAGCGTTGCTCAACTTCTGCTTAAGGATATCAAAGGATTCTTGCTGCTTAGGGCCCCAAACAAACTTAACCTTCTTCCTAGTCAAGGAAGTTAGGGGCGCAGCAATCCTTGAAAAATTTTCAATGAAGCGCCTGTAATATCCTGCCAATCCCAGGAAGCTACGAATCTCTGTAGGCGTCTTCGGCTCTTGCCAGTTCATAACAGCTTCAACTTTAGCGGGATCCACTTGGATACCACGCTCACTCACCACGTGTCTAAGGAATTAGACTTCTCGAAGCCAGAATTCACACTTAGAGAATTTGGCATAGAGCTTCTCATGATGTAGCAGTTTGAGAATACAGCGAAGGTGTTTCTCATGGTCAGCTTGGTTCTTAGAGTAAATGAGAATGTCTTCGATGAAAACGATGACGAATTTATCTAAGTAAGGCTTGCAAACGCGATTCATGAGATCCATAAACGCGGCAGGTGCATTCGTGAGCCCAAAAGGCATCACCAGGAACTCGTAATGACCATAACGAGTCCTAAATGCAGTTTTATGTACGTCTTCATCTCTAACCTTCAGTTGGTGGTAGCCTGACCTCACGTCAATCTTTGAGAAATAACTTGCCCCTTGCAATTGATCGAACAAATCATCGATCCTGGGCAAAGGATACCTATTCTTTATCGTGACCTTGTTAAGCTCACGGTAATCGATGCACAGACGCATCGATCCATCCTTCTTTTTGACAAACAAGACTGGTGCTCCCCAAGGAGACGAACTAGGTTTAATGAAACCTTTGGCTAGCAATTCATCTAGTTGCGTTCTTAATTCCTTCATCTCCGTTGGCGCCAACCTATAAGGTACTCTAGCAACTGGAGCTGCTCCAGGGATGATATCAATCCTGAATTCCACTTGCCTATCTGGTGGCAAACCAGGTAGTTCTTCCGGAAAAACTTCAGGGTATTCAGAAATGACGGGGATGTCTTCAATCTTCGGTTTAGGCTCATCAATAATCACTTGTGCCATGTAGATGACACAACCCTTATTTAAACACTTGGAAGCCTTGAGCATAGTCACTTGCTCAGGCAGTCCATATTGGGTATCTCCCCGAATGGTAAGTGATTCACCAGACGGAGTCTTAATCACCACTTGCTTTTTGTTGCAGATAATTTGGGCCTGGTTATGAGATAACCAGTCCATACCCAAAACTATGTCAAAACCGGCTAACTTAAATGGAAGTAGGGACAGAGGAAAAGAGTGGTTCTTAATGGATATAACACATCCATCTAACACAGTAGAGACGGTTTCTAGGGTGCCATCTGCTAACTCCACCTCATAATTCACACTTAAGGTTTTGACAGGTAATTTCAGCAATTCACAAAACTTATTATCAACGAAAGACTTATCAGCGCCTGAATCAAAAAGTACTCTTGCATAGACATCATTTACAAGGAAAGTACCTGTAATCACGTTGTCGTCTAGAACTGCTTCCTTTGCATCCATTTTAAAGACTCTAGCATTTGTCTTCTTGGCCTCTTCAGGCTTCTTGGCGTATTTAGGGCAGTTGGTTTTAATATGCCCTTTCTCATTGCAACTGTAACAAGTTGCATCCTTCAGCTTTTTGCAATCCAAGGTTTTGTGCTCCTTGGACTTGCATATCCCGCAAGCAAAAGTTCTTGACTGAGTCTGCGAGTTCGAGTCGAGCCTGCACTTTCCAAAGTGCTGTCTCTTGCATATCTTGCACTTGGGCTTCTCACCAGACTGATGCCCATCTTTCCTTGACTCAGACCCCTTCTTGTTGTCACCGTTTCCGCGGTGCTTCTTGTTAGACCTCCGTGAATTATCATCTTCACGTTTTCTCTTCTCAGCATCTTTGTTCCTCAGTGATCTTTGTCTGACCGCATCCAGAGTGAGGGACAAGGATATGTCAGCTACTGATCTGAAAGTAGCTGGCCGAGAGGCCTTCACGCTTGCCTTTATCTCGGGGGCTAAACCACCGATAAAACGAGCTATTCTTTTTGATTCCGGGGTTACCAGATACGGAACCAACCGGGACATTGTGTTGAAGCCCGTGAGGTAAGCTTGACAGTCAAGGTTTGTCATTACCAACGATAGAAAATCAGACTCTATCTTCTCCACCTCATGCTGAGGGCAGTAATTTTCCCTGATAAGGGCAACAAATTGCTCCCATGACATGTTGTACAATGGGATTTTCCCAGTGGCTTGAATCAGTGATCTCCACCAGGCTAAAGCCTCGCCTTTAAAAGATTGCGACACATACTTGACTATATCCCTCTCAGCGCACCCGCTGATATCTACTACTGTATCCATCTCATCTAACCACGTCATGCAGTCAATGGATCCTTTTTCCCCAGTGAAATCCCTGGGCTTGCATGAAACAAAGTATTTATAGGAGCAACCCTTAGTACGGGGTTCTTGATTTAGTATAATCTGTTGAGATGGAGCACTGTGGTGGTTTGAGGAGAGTCGATCATCATCTTTCTTCAGTTCTTCCTTCTTGGAAGGTGGCTTCGAATGTGGCGTAGAGAGGGTCCTACTTCGAGTCCCACTATACTCTTCGTACTGCCGCTCTAAGGCCTTTGTAACTGCGTCGTTTACCAACGCTTTTAATTCAGCACCCGTTAAATTAATTCGGGCGTTATCGTTATTCTCCACCGGATGGCTATTAATTTCGTCCGAATTAGCCATTTTAAATTGAACTGTTACATAAAACAAGGACAATAATTTATTTGGGAGTTTATTATGGAATTGTCTTTTATGGCAATTCATTAACCATGGTAACAGAGACCATATTTGGTTCATTTATTAATCACATTTATTTAGGATTTCTATTATAATTTATCCTAATTATAAAACAATAACAGTTTCATTAATAGCACAAAAGGCCTAGTCACAAGGACATTTATAAATTATAAGCTATGATTTCAGAGAATCAAAGCTTTTAAGGCTTGAACATAGTTCATTACCTTTCTTAGACAGGGAGTCATAGCTACCACTGTCTTTTAGCTCATGTAGAAATGAGCAAGGCCCGTAGGCATTATATTGCCAATGTATGGTTAAAATATGATCATCTTAATTGATGATCTAAACCCATGATTCAGAGATCATTAAGTTGGGTTAGGAATCTTTTAAAGAATCCTTATATAAATGACGTGTGTGATTTTAACGATTCACGTCTGCCAGGAGTGTTAACACGTTTTCAGATGTTAACAGGGATTTGAATCTTTTAAACAGGTCTTACCATCATGGCCAGGTCTTCACAATGACACTCAGGCTAGGTTTCACTCTTAAGATTCTTATTCAATATTTAAATAGGCAGATCATTATTTAAAAGGAATGATTTTGATTTATTTATTTCATGTAATATATTCATGCATATAGTAGCAAAATGAAATTTATAACATAACATTCCATTAATTATTAAATAGGTTACACGTCGCCCTAAACGGGACTTTTTAACAAAGCAACATACCCACGCAGGGGTCAAACAACATACTAGTCCACGCAGGGACTTACACAATTAACATAATAGTCCACGCAGGGACTTAAACAATAACATACCCTCGTAGGGGTTAACAGAAAGATAGACCCACGCAGGGGTCAAAACAAACAAGCATACCCACGCAGGGGTTTATACAGCAAGACAGGCCCACGCAGGGGCTCAAATGATACAAGGAAATTACAACAACAGTGGAAGGATTCAATGGTCCTTCTTGCTCTTCCCTTTTATTAGGCTTGACAATCCTTGGAAGAAAGTCTGTCGCTCCCTGCGATCGCGGTGAAAGTCTCGCTCAACCTGGTCCAATCTCTGAAGAATTTCCTCCCGTTCTGGGGGAGAAAACCGTGGCGGCTGCGATTGCGTCCGTATAATAGGTCTGGCAGGTATCTGGTACCCATGAGTTGGGTACCCTACTCCCCAAGGAGCGCCATAGGGTCCTTCCGGGTTAAAGGCGTTGTAATTGGCCGCTACCATGTAGGGGTCGGCTTCAGCGTAACCGTAGTTGGTGTGAGCTGGCTGTTCAAACGGGTTGTACGCCATAGAACCCGTGTATGCTGGAATCGGGTTATCAAAACCCATCGGTGGTGGTTGCTGTGCAACTGGTTGCGAAGGCCCACCCATCTGTGGGTCTTCCTGAAGTGGCGGGTAATGACTGCCACTTGATTGGCGTGGGGAGCTAAAATGGAAATCCCCCGCTTGCGCAGACATACGTGCGCCTGTCCTCCTACGCCTCGGCGGTTGTGGAGGTGCCTGATTAACTGGTGGTGGTGGAGGCAGTGGCGTGACTGCCATAAACCGTGAATCCACAGAGGGATCCTGCTGCTGCTGATGAGGCGACGAATGATGCGAGGGTGTGAAGTACCACTCGTGCTGAGTAAACCTCGCCTGAAGGCTGTCTGGACCACCGTAGGGTGATCCGTGAAAAGAAGAGCCATCCGAAATCTCAATGGGATGGTTCGGTGTACCACTGGCAGGTTCGACGGGATCCGTGTCCTCGTCCATATCCTCCGCATGATCGCCAGAGAAATGATCCTCTGGCCCCAATGGGTTAAAACCCACTGGCTCTTGTATGTAGTTGGCCGGGTTAAACCGGCCCCTAAAGACAGGTGTAGGGTCTCCAAAAGAATGGTGCGATAAAGATCGCTGAAGGGGTATATAGGAGGGTTGAGGGTTATTGGGCTCATTTTCCGAATGTGGCCCATATGAGTTATGAACGGGAGGTGTCGAACTGTGCGAAACCGACCGTCTAGCCGGCTCGAAAAGGTTCCTTCGGTTCTGTCGAGGATCGTCACTCTCGGTGGTAGAAGGAGCTCGCATATGGGATGGTCCGGCCTCGTCGTCATTGGGGGCGGTGGTTGGCCCCTTGCCTCGTCCTCTACGTCGGAAGAATCTTGGTGGCATGTTTAATCCTGTCAATACAACATAAGATAACGATAAGAATATATAAAATAAAATAAAGGACAACAAAATCAAACAAAGTAGAATTTGTCCTATGTTATTTGTCTAGACTCGAAAGTTTAGATATGTGCAAAAGGCTAGTGTTTAATTCACTCAATGTTGGCTCTGATACCAACCTGTCACACTCCGGTTTCCACATGTCACCGGTGGGCCCGGTGGGGAGTATCGTGACGTGGTTGGCAACATAATAGTCAAACAACACAATATTTAATATGCACAGCGGAAGCAAATGAAAGATACAATTCAACCGAATATAATATTGTAATATCGTGTATCACAACAGTCGATTGTTTATCCACAGACGGATCGAAAATAAATAGTAGTTCAACAGACTTTAGGCATCTTAAGCTTGCGAGACTTCTATTGATGCTAATGAGAAATCCCAGCCAATTACGCTTAGTACCTGCATTTAATCTTTTTGGGAAAATACGTCAGTTTACACTGGTAAATACAATCAACTGGCTCATTTTAAAAAAATGATTAAAAATTGATTTGGATGCACGTGGCATAAACATTTTATAACTTGGGATAATTATTTAAATATATAATCTTGTGAACGAATTACATGTTCCTTATGCGTTCAGTAGCCCGGATCGTGTCCGGGTTAAAGATCAATAGACACACCACATTATTCTTTTGTGCACTGACGGGTGTACGCCTACACCCCGCGCTTAAGTCGTGGCCATTTCGTAAAATGATGCCAAGGATATCCGGGACATGGTCATTAACCCCCCAAAGGCTTTTAAGTAAACAAAACTGTTTAAACGGGCCGATCAAATTATTCAATTAACCACCAAACGATGGAAGATTTGATGCCCGACCAAGCGGTATTTTATATACCGTAACCCAAGCCCGTATAGGGAAAATAAGTTAAAAGTATTTACCTGAGCAAAGTAATAATCACAATAAGCAAATTGCAAGTAGCTTTTACTGGTCCTCCTAATCTGGAACGAAGGTTTATAATAACCTATTAGAATCCTAACGGGTCTTTAGTTAAGCTTAAGCTTAGACCGGTTAGTTTCAAAGATACGGTTCGTACGCACAATTAAGCGAAGACCGGATAGAATGTGATTTAGACCCGACAAGTTTGAAGACTTTCTTAATATGGGTATTTCATACACATTCTGGATTTTGAGATAAAACCGATAAGGTTTGACCCGTTTCGGCTAATTTATGTAAACTGGTTACATAAACCGAACCGAACGCGTATAAGCGTAATGGGTATCCGTAAGAGCCATATACAGGTTTCTTAAGTTAATATGCTTCAAATATGTTGTGACATCAGTAAGATGTCTTTTATTATGCCCGAAACGAATTTAAACACAAACTATGCCTCGTAGGGGTAGTTTGGTTATTTAAAAGATTATAAAAGAGTTTAAGTATTTACCTGAGTTACAGGTCTGATATAATCAGCAAAAATACTTAGTTTGATAAGTTATATCAGTAGGGTAAAGTAGATATGTGAAATTTATCAAATATAACCAAACTATGCGCCGTATGGGCATTTTGGTAATTTCACATAAGCTGTAAAGCTCAAAACTGAAGTTTGAGTTAAACAACCTTTGCTTACTGTTAAAATTTTATAAATTACCTAAAATATCAGTAGGTATCAACCCTGGTATGTTTAATATAGTTATAGCACATACTATGCGTTAAAAACGCTTAAAAAGCGATTAGAAGCCATTTCCGGGTTCTATACATAAAGCTGATATTTTTATTATTCCAGAAGGCTTAAAATAATTTATTTATCATATGTAATTAGTAGCAAAAGGTTTGGAGTCAATTAGATATGTAAAACTCATTTTATAGCCTGTAAGGGCAAAACCGACAATTACCGGATTAAGCCTACGACTATAAGTTATGCTCAGCCTAAAATTAATTAAAAATCTTCAAAAATCCCAAAATAATATATTACATCAGTGGGTAATAAGTTTGATATCAAAAAGTAGGCTTTGATAGGCCATACGCTAATTACGCCGTTTAATTGCTAAAGAAGCTTCTAATTACGCTAATGAGCATAACTCTCAATCTACACCTCAAACTGATGTCAAATTTTGGGTGCAAGTTTATATATCAGTAATTAAAGTTTCTACTCTTTTACATTTTCAAAAATCACGTTTTAAGGTGAAAAGGGCATAATGGTCAACACATGAGCAATTAACGGAATCATGCATATTAATTGGATAACTAATGAACCAAGGTGTATAATCACAGAGGGTTATACTAGCATGTAACCTAGTCCAATTAAAGCTCTAAGGCATTTCTAAAACATGCCTAAACGGGCCAGAACTGAAGTCAAAGCTTTGCGACTTTCGGTTCCGAACCGGGTCTAAACATAAAATTGTCGGGTTGAACATGTTTAGACATGTTCTTACACTAACTACCAAGTTATATTAATGATCAAATAGGTTGTATGTGTTCTACATTGCTAATTATGTATTAACTTGAAATTTAGCATTCTGTTGACTTTTTAATAACAAGTTTGACCCGACATTTGACCTAGTTAGAGTGGAAATCAGGGGGAACCCTTTTAAGGGTTTATTACCCACATAATTACCAACTTATAACTACTTTCAATTCGACTAATCACTGAACCATCAATGATTAATCGCTAAGTCAACCGTTAATTACGACGGTTTGACTTTTAAGCTAAAACTAAGCAAAAACTTAACTAAGAAAGGTTAAGCAAACTTACAAGAGTCCTATGCACGATTTGTGAAGCTTAGAGAGAAGTCTTTAGCTCCAGAAATGCTCCAAAGTGCAGATGGAAGGTGTGAAGAACTTGTTGCAACCTTGGCCCTTTATATAGTGCTCAAAAGCACTTAGATCTTTGACAGCAAGGGCTACAACTGATAATGGATCATCAACAGATGTCCCTAAGGTACTAGGAGGCACTTAGGGGTCGCCCACAAAGTGAAAATATCTGTTAAAGGTCGGTTAAGCGCGAATACAGGCTGCTGTTTGAAGTTTCTGTATCTGGGCCTTTAACGCGGCCCGCGTAAGATGTTGTTGGGTCTTACGCGGCCCGCTTGGGCCTTGTGTTCAGATTTTTCATTTTCCATTTGTTGCATATTTGTCTCTTGGCCCTTCCGAAAGGTCAACTAACTTATATTTTGCACTTTGAGCCCTCCAAATTGACATACAAGGGCTTTAAGACTTATACCCATTTTATTAAGTCCTTGGCCACTTGGTTATTACCCGAAAAGTCATAACTTTCGTCGTTGACGCTTTAACCCCTCGCATACGAATTTGATCATAACTTTCTCATACGATAACGAAACTTTATGAAATTTATATCGTGCATTCTAGTGAGCATAATTAACCGTTACAAAGCTTCGGGTTTGTTAAAAGGTCACTCAGAGGTATAACTTAAATATGTTGACACATTTAACCCCTGTAGTTTGTAACCTCTCACTTTCTTTTATATTTAGCTTCGTATGATCCATGATTTATTCGTTTGAAGGTATGAGCATCATGTAGAGTTTATGTACAATATATTTATTCACTGTTGACATTTAGAACTTGTATTTTCATATACTTTTCATGTTTGTCAACTTTAGTCCTTTCAGAACATTCTTTCACACGTTCAAACATATGACACGTGTCAACACATTATAGGATGTGAATTTTCGAGGTGTTACACTAGCTGGTGCTCTTCAGTATCTTACCTTCACCAGACCAGATATTAGTTATGCAGTTCAGCAGGTATGTATGCATATGCATTCCCCTCGGATTGATCATTGGAATTCTCTTAAACGCATTATTCGATATCTACAAGGCACTACCTCGTTTGGTCTCACTTTGGGTACCTTCTGTGATCTCTCATTACGCGCATACACTGATGTTGATTGGGCTGGTTGCCCTGATACTCGACGATCTACTTCAGGGTATTGTGTTTACTTGGGTTCTAATTTATTATCTTGGTCATCTAAGCGTCAGGCTGTGGTATCCCGTTCTAGTGCGGAAGCAGAATACAGGGGTGTTGCGAATGTGGTCGCCGAATTATGTTGGATTCGAAATTTATTATTAGAATTACGTCGCCCCCTTCGGAAGGCTAGTGTGGTTTATTGTGATAATATCAGTGCAGTTTATTTGTTTGGGAACCCGGTACAGCATCAACGTACCAAACATATTGAGTTGGATATTCATTTTGTTCATGACTTGGTTCAACGTGGTGATGTGCGGATTCTTCATATACCGTCTCGTTACCAAATAGCTGACATTTTTACAAAAGGTCTTCCGCGGTTTTATTTGACGATTTTCGGTCCAGTCTAAGCATTCGGCCTCCTCTCGCTTCGACTGCGGGGGTGTAATAGATTAGAACGGTTTTATGTATATTTAGAATAGATCCCTATCTTGTGCATTAAGTTATCTTGTTTATCTCCTACCAAAATTAGTGGAGAGCCTTTTGTATTTAGAGGGTCTTTTATCATTGAAGAGATCATCGAATATTCTAAACCTTTACAAATAACACTATGCACCCACACCCACATAACCCAACAAATTACCACTCCCAATGCAATGGTTTTCAACAAAGAGAAACCGATATGTTAGTAATATCAGTGGATAGATATAATAGCAGTGGATAGTTAGTAAGGTCAGTAGTTAGGTAGAAAAGGGTTATCAGTGGATAGTTAGTATATCAGTGGATAGGTTAAGGGGGTTAATTGTAAAATACGATAGTGTAAGGGCTGTATTGTAAATAGTTGATTGATGGTAGTTAAAGGTAGTTACCGGCTAACCGTTTTGGTAGCTTGGTTTTGGTTCTCTCTCTCTCTCTAGTTTCTCTCTCTAAAATCCAGCTCTTATCATTGGTATCAGAGCCACCGACCCTCGTCGGAGCTCCGGTTACCATCATCACCGCTAAATTTGTGCAATTCCGATCAATTCCAATTCATTTCAATTCCTTGTTCTGTCCTTTGAAGCTTAAATTGATCAATCGTGATCAATTCACTCCTGGTTTGATCAATTTGTGATCAAATCATCCTTCATTTCGTTCGAATCTTCTGATTGTTTTGCTCAATCCATCGTTGTTAATCGTGACTATCGGTACACGACAGCAAGAAATGGAGAAGCAAATTAGGGATAATCAAATAACTCTGGGAAAATTAGAGATCATTGTACAGGATCTTCAAGCTAATTCTCAATTGGTGGGTGACAATATGCAGACAATTACTCAAAACGCTGAAGAAAATAAGGCTGCTGTGGCACAAATCCAGTTGCAAATACAGTCACTGTTGGACAAAATGACAGTGATAGAGAATAATAGGGGCATGGTGGTTAATGGAGGTAATCCAGAGGCCAGATTGGCAAGGTTGGGAAGATTAGATTTCCCTAAATTCAATGGAGAGGATGTGGAAGGTTGGGTATACAAGAGCAACCATTTCTTTGAAGTGGATAGAACTCCTGAAAACTTGAAAATGAGATATGTAGTTGTGAATCTAGAAGGAAAAGCACTGCAGTGGCATCAGGGGTATCTTAGAAGCAATAATTTGACTATTGATACTGTGAGTTGGGAAGATTATAGTAGGTCTGCTGTTGCAAGATTTTCAATGGATATTTTGGAAGATGCCATGGAGGAGTTAAAGAACTTAAACCAAACAGGGAGTCTACACGACTACTGTGATGCTTTTGATGCATTGTTGAACAAGGTAAATATACCACAAGATTATGCTGTGAGTATGTTTGTAGGAGGGTTAAAAATGGAATTAAGATGTTTAGTAAAAGCTTTTAAACCAAGAAACCTAAGAGAAGCTTATGCCATCACCAAACAACAATAAAATCTACACAACACCCTATTTGGAACTCTGCACAACAAAAGATACACTACTACCAACATAATTTATAATCAAAGACCCTATAATAACCAACTGAAACCACCATCCACTATGAATGCTAATGGGCTACCCTTACTGCCTACTCCAAAACCTGTTACTTCTGTTCCTGTCAAAACCACTAGAAGACTGACCACTAAGGAGATGGCTGAAAAAAGGGAAAAGGGAGAGTGTTTCTGGTGTAATGAAAGATTTACACCAAGTCATAATTGCATAAATAAACAGTTGTTTAATCTGGAGTTGTCTGATGATCCAGAAGAAGAAGAGATTGTTATAGAAGATGAGGGTGTAGAGGAGAATCCTCATATTTCTTTGCATGCAATCACATGTATTCCCTCTTTTTCAACAATGAAGATCACTGGTTCAATGGGTACCAGGAAACTGTTGATTTTAACAGATTCTGGGTCAACCCACAACTTCATTGATGTTAAGTTGATCAAGAAGTTGCAGTGTGAGTTACAAAAGGTTAAACCTATGAAAGTCACTGTAGCAAATGGAAATCAATTAGATTGTGGTCTTAAATGTAAGAATTTTAAGTGGATGATGCAAGGGGTGTGGTTCATGGCTGATGTATTGGTTTTACCCTTAGAAAACTATGATATGGTATTAGGGGTTCAATGGTTGGCTACCTTGGGGGATATAATTTGGAATTTTACTGATTTGACCATGAAATTTAAAGTCAATGAAAAGGAATATGTCTTGAAGGGTACTGAGAATAACAAAATGGAGATGTGTTCAAATGATAAGATGGCCAATATGTTGAGTAGTATGACAGGGGTAGTTCAATCACAGATCTTTGGCTTACAATTACTACAATTGGATAATCAAGAGTCATTTGGTTCCACTGTTTCTGAACCACTGATGGATGAGAAGCTATCAGCAGTTTTAGAAAAGTATGATGATGTGTTTCAAATTCCTAAATCCTTGCCTCCAAAGAGATCTTGTGACTATCAAATAACCCTCATGAATGAGAACAAACCAATTAATTTGAAGTCTTACATATATCAAGCTTTGCAGAAGGATGTAATTGAGAAAATGACTAAAGAATTACTTAATTCAGGGGTGATCAGGGGCAGCAAGAGTGCCTTTGCTGCACCTGTGGTTCTAGTAAAAAAAAGGATGGCAGTTGGAGGATGTGTATTGACTATAGGCAATTAAATGAGGCCACAATAAAAAACAGATTTCCCCTTCCTCTAATTGATGAGCTGTTAGAAGAATTGGGAGGTGCAACTGTGTTTTCAAAACTGGATTTAAGGTCTGGTTATCATCAAATAAGGATGTTTGAGCCTGATATTCATAAGACTGCATTCAGAACTCATCAGGGGCTCTTTGAATTTTTGGTGATGCCGTTTGGACTTACAAATGCACCAGCTACATTCCAAGCACTCATGAATCAAACATTCAAACAGTTTTTGAGGAAGTTTGTCTTAGTTTTTTTTTATGATATATTGATCTATAGCAAGAATATGGATCAGCATGTTGATCATTTGAGACAAGTTTTACATACACTAAGGACACACCAACTGTTTGCTAAAAAGTCAAGTGTACTTTGGTGGCACAAGAGTGGAGTATTTAGGACATGTAATCACTGCAGCAGGGGTATCCACTGACCCTGTTAAAGTTGAGGCAGTATCACAGTGGCCTATCCCTACAAATGTCAAGCAATTGAGAGGTTTTTTGGGGCTTGCAGGATACTATAGAAGGTTCATAAAGTCATATGGAGTTATTGCCAAGCCTCTTACTGATTTGTTAAGGAAGGATGCTTTTAAATGGACTGATGTAGCTCAGACATCATTCCAGCAGTTGAAATCTGCCCTGAGTTCAGCTCCTGTTTTAGCTCTTCCTGATTTACAACAAGTCTTCATTGTGGAGACTAATGCATCATCAATGGGAATTGGAGCTGTATTAATGCAAAACCATCACCCTTTGGCTTTCATCAGCAAAGCTTTATCACCAAGACAACAAACATTGTCTGTTTATGATAAAGAACTTTTAGCTATTCTCTTTGCAGTCAAGCAGTTGCATTATTATCTGATTTCCAACCACTTTATAATAAAAACTGATCAGAAAAGTTTAAAGTACTTAATTGATCAAAAAATCACTACTCCCTTGCAACACTCATGGATGATCAAGTTGATGCATTATGATTATGAGATTCAATACAAAAAAGGAGTGGATAATGTAGCTGCTGATGCTCTTTCTAGAGTACAAGGTTCTTCTTTATACACATTGTCTATTTCTTCTTTTGAACCACTGCTGTTAAGAAGAATTAAAGGGTTGTGGGAAACTGATGATAATCTCAAAGGTATCATTAGTAAACTTAAACAAGGGGAGCAAATGGGTCAATATAGCTGGGATCAAGAATTGTTGAAAAGGAAGGGTAAGATAGTAATTGGACATGATGATCAACTGAGGCAGGATCTAATTGTTCATTGTCATGATTCAACTGTGGGAGGTCATTCTGGTTATCATGCAACTTTGCAAAGATTGAGAGGTTTCTTTTATTGGAAAGGTCAGTCAAAAGCAGTTAGGGAATGGGTCAGAAATTACAGCATATGCCAACAGGTCAAGTATGAGACAGTGGCTTCACCTGGTTTAATCCAACCACTGCCCATTCCTACTTGTATCTTTTCAGATATTAGTATGGATTTTATAACAGGTTTACCCAAATCTAAGGGTAAAAATGTCATTTTTGTGGTAGTGGACAGACTCACCAAGTATGCCCACTTTATTGGCATGACTCATCCAATCTCTGCAAGTTCAGTGGCAAGAGCTTTTGTAGATAATGTATATAAGCTCCATGGGTGGCCCACTACTATTGTATCAGATAGGGATTCGATATTCTTGAGTAACTTTTGGCAAGAATTCACTAGGATCCAAGGCATTTCTGTTAACATGTCCACTGCCTACCATCCTCAGACAGATGGCCAAACTGAGGTGGTCAACAGGTGTTTGGAGACTTATATAAGGTGTATGGTGCTTCACTATGCTGACTCTTGGGCCAATTGGCTGAATGGTGGTACAACACCAACTATCACACCTCTATTAAGTCTACACATTTTCAGGCTTTGTATGGCATTCCACCTCCCATCCATGTTCCTTATGTGCATAGGGATACAAAAGTGGCTGCTTTGGATGAGGAATTATGTTCAAGAGAAGAGGCTATTAATATTTTGAGAAGCACCTTGCTTATGGCACAGAATAGACTTAAACAGCAGGCTAATAAGAAGAGAAGTGATAGACAGTTTAAAGAGGGTTCTTGGGTGTTTCTTAAATTGAGGCCATACATACAGACATCTTTAAGAGGGTCTGAGTTCAACAAGTTCTCACCTAAGTATTATGGGCCATTTTTAATCGTGGAAAAGATAGGAGAAGTTGCTTATAAGTTGGACTTGCCACCTGATTCTCAGTTACATCCTGTGTTTCATGTGTCCCTTCTGAGGGCTGCAAGTGGGCCTCCAATCAATGTCACTCCAATTCCCAGAGTCCCTCGGTTTTCCCTGCAGCCTGCTAGAGTTATGGACCAAAGGGTTATTAAGAGGGGTAACAAAGCTGTGTCTCAGGTCTTGGTACAGTGGATGGGTCAATCTTTGGTGGATGCAATATGGGAGATCAAGCATGACTTCCAGCTTAGATTTCCAGATTTTAAGTGTGATTAATTGTTGTTGTATTGTTGTTTTGGAAATTGTTGTTAGTACTTCCTTGTGGACAAGGAATTTGTAATAAGGGGGGGGGGGTATTGATATGTTAGTAATATCAATGGATATATATAATAGCAGTGGATAGTTAGTAAGGTCAGTAGTTAGGTAGAAAAGGGCTATCAGTGGATAGTTAGTATATCAGTGGATAGGTTAAGGGGGTTAATTGTAAAATACGATAGTGTACGGGCTGTATTGTAAACAGTTGATTAAGGTAGTTAAAGGTAGTTACCGGCTAACCGTTTTGGTAGCTTGGTTTTGGTTCTCTCTCTCTAGTTTCTCTCTCTAAAATCCAGCTCTTATCAGAAACCCTAACACAATAGACCACTTTACAAATGAAACAACAATGGTGGAAATTTAATGTGCAACAAAATAATAAGATGAAAGACAAACCTGAATTTGAATTTTACAATATTTGTAGATGCCAATGAAAAAACTAACAGGTTTTAGAGAAGTGGATTGATAGAAAGTACGACGATGTATATGGATCAAACGATAAACATGATTAGGGCTGTAAACAAGCCAAGTCGAGCCGAGCTCGACCCAGCTCGGCTCAAACTCAATTCGAGCTGGCTCGGCTTGAACTCGAATTACAAATCGAGCTGAGATTTGAGGCTCGAGCAGTCGAGCTCGACTCGATTAAAATTCGAGCTAGCTCAACTCGGCTCGATCTAGCTCGAACTAACAAAGAACTGCAAAATTTACTACTTAAAAAGCCCTAAAAATGAATCTTTTCATTATTTCATAGACTATGGGCCATAATTGCAATTTAATTTAACCAAATGGCTAAATATACAAGTATAAATAGTTACCTCATTTGGTACATTTTCTTTACATTCTTTTATAAGGGAGATACTCCCTTAATTTTTGTCTTCTGCGCGATGTGAGACAAAAAAATGAAGGATGTAAACCTTATCGAGCCGGCTCACGAGCTCAAGAGCCGAGCCAGGCCAAGCTCGAGCTCGGCCCGTTTACAAACCGAGCCGAGCTGACTCGTTACAACCGAGCCAATTTCGAGCCGAGCTTTTTTCGAACTTCTTTCTAGCGAGCTGCGAGCCACGAGTTTTTTTAATACCCCTAAACATGATAGGAGCAAAGATGATTATTTTTAGGATCGGGCAGCATGTTTAAATAAACTATGTTCGGCTTGTTTACTATACAATTTTAAATAATGGCTAAATATTATTAAATATTAATAAAACCTAATATTATACTGACGAGCCTGACAATCTTCACATGCCAGTCTCGTGTTTGAGCTCGATAGATAAACGAGCTTAATTTTAGGCTCAAGATGGATTAGGCTCAACTCGTTTTGAGCCTTTTCTTGACGATCTCTAGCAGCATACGAGCCGCTCGGCTCGTTTGCACCCCTAGTCACAATGACTCCATCACCAAACTTTTTTAGAATTTCAATGTGAACTCTGTGATTAGGCTATGTGCAGTGGACATGGTTATGACCACGACAACATGGCACATCACTGCGTTTGGGGTTCTAATACCATCAGAAGGGGCTTGAGGGTAGGGGTGTGAATTTCTGACATGACCGGAATACACGACACGGAATTCGCGGGTTTTGGTTTAGTCTAAACGGGTTCGGGTCAGTTTCAGGTTGAACCCACACACCTGTTTAGCTAAACGTGTCATGTTCGGGTCAACCCGGTCGGGTTGACGGGTTGACCCGGTTAACCCATTTATATTAAAATTATATTTTTACAATATGTTTTATGTCATAAATTTAATAAGGTGTGTAATTTTATGTTATAATTATAACTTAAAAGGAGAAACTGACATAAGATTTTATGATTTTAATGTGATTTTATTATATAAATTTGTGTTTTTTTGTAGTAGATGTTAATTTTAATATATTAATTTGCTGAAAAAAAATTTAAAACATAAAAAATTTCGGGCTGAATGGGTCGGGTTCGGGCCAGCATGAGAATATTCGGGTCGGGTTCGGGTTCATATGTATGACACAATTTTCGGGTTCGGGTCGGGGTCGGGTTCGGGTTCGTCTAAAATATTCGGGTTCGGTCGGGTTGAACCCACAAACCCGCGAACACGATCCGTTTAGCACCCCTACTTGAGGGGGTCTTTAGCCCAAGGGTGTGGGGAGCATTTTTGCGTTTTTTTAAGTCTCCAACCGATTATATCTAACCAACTCAACCTCAATGTCACATTTTACATAAAGCTTCAATAAAGCCCCACAACTAGGGTGTCAATCGTGTTGGGTTGAAATGTATAATCAGAAACCAACCCATATTATTATTCGTGTCAAATATTTCAACACTAACTTGCACACATAAATTCAGGTCAACCGAACACGATCCTTGTAACCAGTTTTTTAAACGAGTCATACATGTTTACAAATTATAAGTGGATTGTTGGTTTGTAGGTGGGTTATAAATAACATATTTAATGGCGAGTATGGGTATCCTAAGTAAATAATATGGTTTGTCAAAACTAACAATGTTATAACTAACCATGTAAATGGAAAACGAAAAAGACAGAAACAAGAATATATTTTTTTTTAAATACTTAAACGGGTCAGCTCAAAGCCGACCTATTTTTAATATAGGTCAACCGAAACTCCACATAAAAGTACTGACGGAACTCAACAATTCCATTTCCACGTACCTGGTCCCTAGAGGTGTAAACGAGCCGAGCCGAGCCCTAGCTCGACTGGGCTCGAGCTTGGCTCGTCATGTTTTTATGAAGCTCGAGCTCGGCTCGGTTCGAGCCTACTTATTTGAGCTCGAACTCGGCTCGCAAGTAAAACCAAAAGATTGAGCTCGGCTCGACTCGACTCGACTCGAGCTATTTTGAGAACAACCTCAGACGAGCTAAAAACTCGACTCGAACTCGCTTCAATATCGCTTAAACGAGACAAAGCTCGGCTCAAGCTCGTCCCGCCAATGTTATCATCACTATTATTATACTTTATATAAACTAAATAAATTTTTGTTCGGGCTCGTTTAGGCTCGCGAGCCTAAATGAGGTTTGTATTTCAGGCTCGAGCTCGGGCTCGATAAGCTCGAGCTCGGCTCGTTCAAGCTTTTAATCGAGCCGATAACGAGTAGCTCTCGAGCCTCTGGGC
This sequence comes from Helianthus tuberosus, assembly GCA_030545235.1. Taxonomy (NCBI): domain Eukaryota; kingdom Viridiplantae; phylum Streptophyta; class Magnoliopsida; order Asterales; family Asteraceae; genus Helianthus; species Helianthus tuberosus. The sequence continues at coordinate 165,791,235 of CM060433.1, forward strand.
TTGTTTACACCCCTACTGGTCCCTTGCTATTCGAAGCATTGGCCAGCATCTTTTTCATCCATTTAACCAAAAACATGTCATTGGGCCAACTCTCTATTTGGGCCTTGAGAAAAGAAGACTTGACCCAATAAATCTAAACAATCCCTACGGCTCAGCTCTCTATTTTCCTGTAAAGTAAGATTATTTCTCTTCCATCTCCACTTTCATGTGATGTTTTGACCATGAATCTCAACACAGCGATTGACCAGATAGTTTTGTTTTCTCCAAAGCAAACAGACTAGGAAAAATGTACCTCAGCAGCAGTTCATTGCTTACCCATCTTTTAGTTATATCACTACACACTTTTAAGGGTTTAGTTAGTTAAAGTCTTACTATCTACGCGACATGAACCTTTTCACTTTTTAGTTAAACCACTACTGACTAACTCACATCCTCTCTGATCATACTTTTAAATCTCTACATTTGTTCACCACATAATTAACCCTTGGCCTCGTAAGAAATAACAACTTTTACCACACCCTTAATACAATTATCACATTGTACCAATTTTAACCCAAATGTTGAATTAATACAAACCAGATTATGTTTGATTACATTCAAACCGGTAATAACAATATAATAATAATAATAATAATAATAATAATAATAAAACTAATAAATATATAAAGATAAATATAAATAGGAAATAAATAAAAACTTCACCAGGTTAAATGAAGAAACTGGTAGCTTGATCCCCATCGGACCTAACTAGGCATGTTTATATTGTGGTTTTCCCTCCCAAACTTTGTAAATTACATTCACCATCTTCATAAATTTGTTCAATCCTCTTTGGGTTAATATTATGTGATTTTTTGAGTGCTAGTCTGCCAACACAAAACATATCTTTTAAAGGAAGACACATACATGGAGGTGAACGAGAAGTTAAGGAATATTGATACTAACATTTAAACCACTAAATATTTAAAGAACATTTTTATTGACTATGTATTTATTGTGAAGTTATATTTAAAACCATTAATAGTGAATACTTGTTTGTTGAATTATTAAATACGGATCGATAGTGTATACACCAACGAACACATGTATTAATCAGTGAATTAACTATGTGCGAAAGCATTAAAATGTTATAGTGTATTCTCTAACTTGCGAATTAATGTATTCATTAGTAAATAGTGAACAAATTAACTAGGTGCAGCTTCGTTAAAATGTTATAGTGTATTCATTAACATCCGAATAAATGTATTCATTAGTGTAAAAAATTATATTTATACTTCTTAAATATTTAA